>WIQG01000007.1:0-1200000 GCA_014925785.1 Mycena galopus ATCC 62051
TTGTGTAGGCGCCGTAGCTTATGTTGTGGGCCAGGTCCACAGGAATGTGCAGAGGCTGCGCTGCTGTTGCCCTCTTTGGAGGACGCGCCATTCCGCTTGGACAAAAATTCTGAAGACGTCGATGACGATCTGTCCTCGTCGGACTCGGACTCAGACTCGGATTCGGACTCGAGCTCTGGCGCCGAGCACAGCGACAGCAATGCTTCCAAGTCGCGGAAGCCGAAGATCCTCAAGAAAAAGAAGGTTGTGACGAAGAAGCCCACGAAGGCAGCTGCCACGGGGTCTAAACGCAAAGCGACGGAACTGTCCGTCTCGTCGGCACCACCGCCAGCGAAAAAAAACAAAGAAAACACCGGCGGAGGGAGAGAAGGTGCGGGAGGAGGAGGAGGAGGACGACGATGACGAGGAGAGGGCGTCTGCTGCTGCTGCTGCGCAGGACCTGGCGCAGCGTCAGGAGAACGAGCGCAGGTGGGCTGCGATGAGGGAGCGGAACGCCCGCCTTCTTGCCGAGCTCGATTTGAACAGCGCGGAATCGATAGCGGCGCTCAAGACTGGGACGCAGACGAGGAAGCCCCGCCGCATCAAGGCCTCTGGGGCTGGCGCGGTTGGCGCGCCTCGACGCTCGGGCGGCGGAACGGAGGTGCGAGTGGAGGTGAC
Source organism: Mycena galopus ATCC 62051 (assembly GCA_014925785.1). Taxonomy (NCBI): domain Eukaryota; kingdom Fungi; phylum Basidiomycota; class Agaricomycetes; order Agaricales; family Mycenaceae; genus Mycena; species Mycena galopus. Next base: position 658 of record WIQG01000007.1, read on the forward strand.
GATGTGGAAGGAGACGGGGAGGGTGGGGACGTCGACATGCCCGACGCGGAAGAGCTCGATGGGGATGTCGAGATGCCTGAGACCGACGCTCAGGCGGTCCCCGCACGTCCCAAGCCCAAACCACTCTTCAAGCAGAAGGGGCCAGTTTCTGACGAGCCCGCCCCACGTGCGCCCTCTACCGACGACCCCGTCCCTCACCTGCCTTCGAGCGATGAGCCCGCACCGCGCCCGCCCTCCACTGACGACCCCGCACTGCGCCCGCTTTCGAGTGACGAGCCCGCACAGCGCCCGCCCTCCACTGACAACCTTGCACCACGCACGCCTTCGAGCGACGAGCCCGCACTGCACCCGCCCTCTACTGACGAGCCCGCACCGTGCCCGCCCCTCGCCCACCCTCTACGGACGAGCCCGCCTATGACATCTTTTATCGCTGTAAATTATGAACTTCACAAATGAGGTTCAGAACCATATTTTACAGGTAGAAGGTACGAGGTTGGTGCAACATGTGACTTGAGGTTGAGGTTAGCAACTGAGGTTTTGGTAAATTATTGAGTTTGAGGTGTGAGGTTGCAGATCTGACATATTGAGGTTGTACAATGAGATTGAGCTTCCAGGTTGCCACTGATGGTGGCAAACCTTTTTCATTGAGGTTCAGGTTTCAGGTTGCACTTTGATTTCCCCATTTAGCTCACCATTGACATACCATGGTTTCCCATCAGCATACTGTGGTTTCCCATCAGCATACCACAGTTTCCCATCAACATATCATAGTTTACCATCACTCAACCATGGTTAACCATGGTTTGTGCTGACAGTCACAACATCAACGACACAGAGTATATAGCTGGTAAGCAGGCCAAGTCTACTGATGTCTTTGCACCCCCAGATTATTGTCCAACTCAGGCCAAATCCCACTCTTTGCAACTATGCACCTATCTTTCTGTTGTCTGCTACTTGCCTGAATTTATGTAACATCCAGACAACTTCTACTGAAGTTATCTTGATAATCATTACAACTCCATCACTACATCACCGATACCCAGTTGAATTATATTTTCCTCCTGTTGCAATTATTTTGACTTATGCTTTTTAATTCACCTTTAATTAATATGAATCCATAATTGCATTACTAATACACAGCTGAATTATATTTCACTCTTGTTGCAATTGTTTTGCCACATAATCTCCAAGCTGTTAATTATTTTTGGCTGTGCTTTGGTTCGGTTTGACCTTGATCACTACAACTCTGACATTACATTACTGATACTCACCTGAAGGTTGCTCAAACTTTAATTACTACAACTTGATAACTACATTACTAATGTCTAGCCACTTTTTCTGTCATAGCAAATATCTTGTCATACAATTTGCTGAATTCCAAGTCACTACTTACTTTTGGCTGTGCTAACAGTTCAGTTTAAGCTAAGTTTTGGTTTCTGAAGATAAACTTGAGTTGCTTCCTACTTGAGACGATTTGCACATTTGAGCCCTATCCAATAAATAGATGATCTCAGTGTGACATACTTATTGCCCTGATGGTGCAGCTGGAAATTCTGCTGTCGTTTAACACTGAGCAAGGTTAGACTTCATGTTTGGAAGGTTGCATGTTCAATCCCCACCTGTAGCACTTTATTATATTACTTTCGCCATTTTGGACCAGACTGTTTTTTTCATTTTTTCTAACCTTCCCTCTACAATGACTTTGTCTTCATTGACCACAATTGACTCATCACCTTCACAGTTACACAATTAAATACAAGTTCAATTATATGCTGTATCAATTAGGCTTAGCGCGCACCTATTCTCAAATAATTTTTTTGACTTAGTCAGCATACCCATGTGATCTCTTTGGTCAACAACTCTGACTCAACTCTCACTTCTACTCTACTTAGCATCACTCTGCCTACAAACCCACTGCACTCAGCAACCAGACTCCAAGTCTGGAGTGTGTTGGACTTTCAAGTCTAGCTCTTTTTGTTTTCTCAAAATGTCTGTTAACTTGCTGAGGAACCGCAATCCAAATGGCAGGCACAATGGTAGGTGCCACCATTCACATTGAGGCCGAAACATATCTCATGACCAATGCTGACTGTGTTCAGACATGCGCTATGGTGAAGATGACCCAACTTTGTGGCCACAACAATATACCTCTAAATTTCACCACTTGGAGGCCATCACAAAAAGGGGTGCTTGGCAGGAAATCTCCATTATGTGGTGGGATCCCCAACAAGAGGACTTTGAGCGGGGGAACACCATAATGTGCAGCTTAGGGAAATTGGTGTATTCCATACTGTGCCTTCTGGAGGAGGCCGCTTGTCAACTGGCTGGTCAATGCCAAACCTATTGCGTCACAGTGGAAGTGAAAGGGGAAACCATCTCCCCTCTCTTTGGTCAACTGGTTGAAAGTATGTGCCTTATTGGGATTATTAATGGCAGCTCGGCCATCAGCATATGCTTCATCGACTCGGCCATCACGTTGCAATCGAGCGGATTCGCCAGTCCCTGCTTCGCATTGACCCAGTGCGGCAGATATTTGAGCGCATCTGTATCCGTTGACGTGACTATCGTGTCCTTGGTCCGAATTCCCTCTGGCACCATGATGGCCAGCATGCTGAGTTTTTCCTTTCCCTCAGCATATTGATTTTGTCATGTTTCTGGGGCTAGGTCTGATTCACTGGGGCATTGTTATCCATGGCTTCATTGATGGGTATTCACACCTTATCACAGGCCTGCGGGCGAGCGACAACAATACAGCTGATACAGTTTTGGAGCTATTTCTGAATGCTGCAAATGTGTATGGTGTCCCATCCTGGATGCGCGGGGACCATGGTGCAGAAAATCTATATGTCGCTGCCTGGATGGAAAACCACTGTGGGACTCGCAGAGGCTCTTATATATATGGGGACAATAGCTCAATCCACAACTGCTTTTTGTTTCTGGACTGATTTCTACTCTTTAGAAGTGTTCATAATGTTCGCATTGAGCGACTCTGGGTCGATGTCACAGCCCAGGTCAGTGCAACATGGGGCGATCATTTTATCCGGCTAGAAGTTCGGTATGGGCTTGACATCAACAATGTTGCTCATATCTGGCTTTTACATCTCCTTGGCACAATCAATACCCAACTTACTTTCTTTGCCGAATTGTGGAACCAGCACCACATTCAGATTCGGAATGGGGCTAATCGGTCCCCACTGACATGTTTGTTTTTGATATGTATGTCAATGGTGTTCGCAGAGATCAGCTTCCTCAGGAAGAAGAGGATCTCGGCAAAGACGAATTGGAGGTGTATGGAATCGACTGGCAGGGCCTTTGTGACGATAGTATACTCCACTCACAGGCCCAGAACAATTCTACCACAGAAGGCTCAAGCTCTTGGGTAGGCCACACTGGACCCCCTCCTGATCTCAGCCAGGTCATTGTACAGCCTCCTGTGGGAACTGTCACAGAAGAGGAGGCGACTAATTTGTATAACTCATTTTCACATCTCATTGGAAGTGCTGAAGATGGTGATATTATATTACTTGGAGCCAAGCACTTGCTCATGTTCGTGTATTATACCCTGATGTATTTTGAATTTTGATTGGAAATCAACAGAAATCATGTGGAATAATACTAAACTGCAGTTAATAATAGTAAACTATGGATGACAGGTGGCAGATCAAGAATGATCGTAGTTTTTGATGGCAAATCAAGGATGACTGCAGTTAATGGTGGCCAAATGAAGGAAAATGCTGCCATTGGCTGGAATAACATGATTTTGATTGCATTTGACCATGATTGAACCATGGTTGGACCATGGTTTGACCATGATAGAATGCCAAAAAATGATAATTCTCAGAATTGTCATTCTGCATGCTCAACTACTCAAGTCTTGTACTAAACCTAGCAGATCTCGTCCCAAACCTCATAATTCTTGTTCTCAACCTCAAACTGCAACCTCAGGGCTCTATGTCCATAATCTCGCACTGCATGCTCAACCTCCCAATCACTAATTATAACCTCAGATCTACAAGCTCAACCTGCTAAAATCATGTAACCTCAGTGCTCAACCTGTCAAAATCATGTAACCTCAGTGCTCAACCTGCTATCTGTGCTCAACCTCAGCGCTTGCACCTCAACCTTATATTTTGCATCGAAAAAAGCTTTTATACCCGCCCCTCACCCGCCCTCCACTGACGACCCCGCGCCACGCCCGCCCTCCACTGATGACCCCGCGCCACGCCCGCGCCGCGCCCGCCTTCGAGCAACGACCCCGCACCGCACTCGCCAGGACCACTACCTTCTCCCTCTGCCGCGGAGCGTACACATTGCTCAGAGGGCGCGGCGGCGTGGTTCCAGCATGGTTTCAGGGAAGTCTCGCGGGAGACGCTCGGTCTGCACTACGAGCTCCTGCTGCAGGCATTCATTGCCTTAGAACAGAAGCACGAGTGGAAGGCGGCGGGTAAGTTGAAGGGTTCAGCACTGCGGCCACAGCAGGTCGCAGACTGGATTAAGGATGCACGCGGGAAAACAGCGGGGGTGCGAGCCATCCCCAATGTCGAGGCCTTCGCCAGAGGGTGGTGGGCATGGTGGACGGGATTGCAGCCCTCTTGGCGCGGTGCCTGGCGCGGGCGCTCACGAAATACCGCTGTCAACCCGGAAGCAGACTGGGGGGCCTTGCGCGTTTCGGGGCAAAATGGTTTACTCAGTGTCGTGGCGACGTTGTACTGGTGGGGATGTGCAGAGAAGGCGCGCGGCAACGCAGAGGTATCGGAGTGGGAAGAAGCGGTCACGGACACTACTTGGGTCATGCGCAGTATTGTCGAGGCGTGAAGGGCAAGTGCAAGCCGTGGGACTTGGGATTTTGACCTTGGCCTGCTTGCCTTTGAAACAATTTCTTTACGATACATCATATTTATTTTTATTCTCATACTTTCATCACTTATTAGCTACAGCTTGTTGGGTATTCAACTACTCCCCAGATAGTCCGTCTGAATCAAAGATTGCGACTTGACTTGAGTGATTTGAATCCAGAGATGACGTAACACATGACTTTACTTTGAAATCTCAAGTCCAAAAAATCCTGATGGTACATGTAGCTGGCACAGAAAGTGAGCAACAGACAAGAAAGTTTCTACAATGTAAGACAACAGGAGGAGGCTGCCTGCCGCGGGGCTGAGGGGCGCGGGCCCCGGAGCCGTCCGGGGTGGGTGGCGGGCAGCGCAGCGGCAAGATCAGCGGTAATAAGTGTATAAAGGAGGCATGCAAGAGGAATAAGGGATAAATATGTATTCCAAACCCAAAATACAGCCAGAAATTGGGAGCGGGAGGACGCGGGCAACCAGCAAGAGGATACGGAAGAGCAACCTGGGAAATAAACAGGTGCATCGCGTGAGGCCGAGGTGCCGTGAATAGCAACAATAAAACAGTGGCTGTGCAATACGCACCCAATTGCTATCAGACCCAAAATACAGCCCAATTTGGAGGCCAGCATTAGGACCATCAAAACCACCCGAAAGGAGCATGATGGAAGCTGCTAGCGCCGCTTTTGATGAGCCCGGCTACCCCGTGGACTGCGGAGCATATGGTTGTGGATGCAGCCAGGCGCCTGGCTACAGGCTTACATATTGACATCACCACCACCTGGCTACATCCAGGGTATTTAGGGTATATATTACAGCTAGGGCTCGAGGGAATGCGGGAGTAGGTGCGAGACATTCCAGCACCGTGTCCTTGGATGCGCTGTCGATTCCTTTCGAGGTGAGTAGTGTGGTGCCTTGAGCAGTGGCAGGCAACTTATCTAATTCCTGCATGTTCACATCCAGTCTCCAGGGCGCAATTGCGGCGATTACAACAGGAGCGCGAGCCCTCGCGGCAGCGACAGGGCGAGTCAAAATGGGCCCCCCAGCTTCCGCGACCAACGTGCTCTCGATATTGGCCACGGGGGTCTTCACTGATGGTCGGGTCTCGCACAAGTCGGCACCAAAAGGTGCTCGCTGTCCGGCCTCGCTCGAAGCGCTGCTCATCGTGCGGGATGTAGTCGATAAGGACCGCTCCGGAGGATCGACTATCATACAATGCGCAGGTAAGCGTCCTCCCGCTTCATACTCCTGCTGATACTCCTTGAGGCGCCTTTGAGCGATGTCCATCTGCGCGGTGAGGGCATCCCACGCCAGATGAAGCTCATGGGCATCGTTCGCGCCTCGAAGCGACTGCATCAGCATATTGTGTGGGTCGACTAAGAAGCAGGTAGAACGGCTATGGATACGAGAGAAGGTGTCGGTGAGTACGGCTTGCATTTCGTTGACCGTGTCCTCCGTGCTGAGCAAGACATCTGAATATAGTGCGAATCGACCAAGGGGCCGGTGATCTGAGCGGGAATTCATGTCGATGCCGCGGTCCACAATGTCCGAAAGGTCCAGGGACTTCTTGCTGGCGATGCTTGCGGCCCTGTCGAGGAGAGAAGGTTTCGCACTAGGGCCCGGTGCCTTGAGGGGAGCATGTGAGGTGCTGAAGCCATATGAATGTAGGAACCCCTTTGGGAGCTTGGCGCGGAGCGAAGGTGGAAGAGAGAAAAGGATCTGGGGCATCCGAGACGGCCGTTCGCCTCCTCCAGGGATAGAGTAACCGTGACAAAGTGATTTGAGGTCTACCATTGCAACGTAGAGCTCCTCCATGAGGACTGTCCAGTGCCATACGATCTGGTTCTGTGTAGCGGGCGTAAACAGTCCTGTTGTACGAGTGAGAATCTGTATGTCAGCTTCACGGAGAGTGGAAGAGCTTTGTAAACCGCAATGCTTGGCAGCAAGATGAAGCAAATGGATCATAACGGGGATGATCTCGCCCAGCGGTGCAGCGACGTCGGGGTGCAACGCGTATCCACCGCCGAGAAGGATGATTTGAGAGGGTCGAAGAACATGCTTTATGAATGTCGAGCACGTCTGGTGGAGGGACTGCATTCCAGATGCAGGATCGGGTGAGATAGTGTATTTCGACCATATCCAGTGAAGGTAATGGTCCGCCATGATGAAATCCAATAGGAGGTAACCAGCCAGGAGTGGACGACGTTCCCAGTTTGTCCACTTTGTAAGGCTCGAGGAGCACTCACAAGAGGGTAAACGTCGTATGCTTGCCCTGGCGGGATGATTGAGCGTTATATAGTGGTGGACGGCTGTCTATACTCTTCAAGAGACTACCCGGAACCGAAAGTTCGTGAACTCGTAGCGGTAGTCTCCTTAGCTCTTCGAAAGTTCGTAAGAACTGAGTATAGACTGCAATAACCTGTGATGTGGCGTGATAAGACGTAAAGATAAGAGCGTGTAGAGTTATAGTCGCCTAGTGCCTAGTGCATATGCCAGGCAAGGCGAAGTATCTCCCGGGCCTTCCTCGAACTCAGAGCAACTCGACGAGGACTGAAGGCGTTTGGGATGATGGTTTGTGATAAAAGATAGATTACTTCATATGTGACTGTTACATGTGACTTGTACGTAAAGAGTATGTAATATGTGTATATAATCCCTTACAGAACCCAGCGACGTCTCGGGTATACCCGGCTTCGGTACATTGTTTTCGTCAAGTCTACTTGATTTTGAGTGCTGAAGTAACCCAGATTTAAAATAACGTACACGGACTGCACCGCCTCGATGAGTTGTTCAATTTTAAGCTCGACCATGCCACCTTCTAACCCACGCTCGCAGATAAAGTAGTCCAAAAACCGAAGTGTACCGTCCAGTCCGGATGATCCACGCTGCACCATGCGTCTGCGGTTCTCTGGTCCCATTCCATATCCGAATACCCAATGAAAATATGGCGCCAATTCCTCCCAAAGCTCACTCGGAGGCGTGGTTTGGGAAACATATTCGGTTGGCTGACCCACAAATTCTGAAAGCGGATTATCTTGGTCCGCCATTGGAAGCGTGGACGGTAAGAGCTCAACGCTCGTGCGTAAATCATCAAGAAGTTGCTCAACGCGGGAAGACGGAGTGTGGGGATTTGCGCGTGAAGATGTGCGGGGTGTCGCAGTCATGGATGGAGCAGCAGAAATAGGTTCATGGCTGCGTGAAGACCCAGTTCCTCGTATTGGTGACTGAGTCCTCACTGTCGCTTTCACAAATTTCGCAAGCGGAGCGGTCCTCTTCTCGAAAAATCCGGTGAGCAAGCCGTTTTTGCATGGCTGCTTGTCTCTTTTGGCTGCTGTGTTCTTGCATATAGGTTGGTCCAGGTGGCGTGCCACGAGATTGGCAACGCCCGCCGTCCCGTATGCGCGAAGTAATCCGCACTTGGGGCAAGTGGCTTTTCCGGGCTCATGTACGTCCTTTTGCCATTTGCGATTCAAGTCCGAGTCCGGCTAACAATGATCAGTCTTTGCATGGGAAGCCCCTGGCATTGAGTATCTTTCACGTACCAGTTCGGGTGGATCCATCGGGAGTGTGCTCGTGGCAGCGCCGCGAAAAAATTCCTTGATTTGCTCGTGATAATTTTTCAAATTGATGCGTAGTCCGCCCGACCAAATGCGGAAACTGGCATAAACATGCATTCAAATATCGTTGTGGGCGGGAAATGGACATTGAAGTTAACTTAGGAACCACTTGGCATGATCCTGAGCACCGTTGGAGGTGAAAATTTTTCCCCACTGAAAAAAAAAATTTGGGCTCCACCGGCCGACCAACCAACCAGGGTCCGGTCCGGCATTCACGGCCCGGCACCCCCTTGGGAACAGACGTCCGACCCTTGGGGAAACAAAACAATCGCCGTGAACCCGGTTGAACGTGCACGTCGGTGGACAGTGACCGGCCCATTAACGAATTGGTACTCATCTGTACTCTTTGAATGCATAACGTTCAGGTCACCGCTTCCATAAAGTCAACTGAAAGACGGTTTACATCCGTAGGCCTGACCGTGACTAAATTAAGGAGGGAACAAAAAAGGAACCCCCATGAAGGTCATAAGGTCCCAGACTAGGATTCAGCGACACAGTGATCATATACGTATGTTTTTGCAGGGAAATCCGAAAAATGCCGGCGCCCACCCGTCGAGTTGAGTTGTGTAGCATGAGGTAGGATGTCAACGCTGGCACAGACAGGTGGGTGGATGGGGATGAGGGGATCAAGCCGACAATGAATGGCAAGTCGGAGATAGTTCCGCCCTCAAGGCGGCATACATGCCGGCACCACCGCCAGCGCGTCGCCCAGTCGAATATCACCGAGCGCTGAGCCGTTACTAATATGCCATACCCACTGCATCCGGGGATGATTGCAATGGCCCACAAAGAGAAGCCCAGAACTCGCGATACGAAATAGGAATGAGGCCTTTTTAGGGTGCGTTCGGATCATCCTGACAACCAGGATCAGGATCAGGATGCAGGATCGGTAACCCGGCAACTACTTCCCCGACGTTACCCGATGTCAATTGATAACGACAGATAACACCAGATAGTGCATCTATTTCGAAAGATTCTGTGCCCCTAGCATCTATAATGTGACCCTACAACATCGGACACAGTGGATGAACAGTGTTCAAATGAAGGTCAATTATTGCAGTCCTCAGCTGAACTCTGGCAGGAAATAAGACTATTACACTTCATCATGGTGGCTATTGGGGTCCATCCACATTCCTTGTCATGGTATTCATTCAATTGTCGCTGTTGAATCAGAATGTATGTTTTTCATGGGGAATGACACGTCATGAATGTGTCACAACGCGTCAGGACGTGCCAGGACTACATCTTCAAAACAGCAGAACGAGCGTGAGACAAGGATTTACATCATATTACGTGGTGTCACACGATGTGACAAGCCACCGGACCGGGCCCCCGATCCTGCATCCTGATCCTGATCCTGGTTGTCAGGATGATCCGAACGCACCCTAAGTTAGGCAAGTTACATCCAATTGTTGAATAAGAAAGTAGGACTTCAAAGGTGAAGAAGAATCGGGACCCGTGTTCTGAGGCATTGAGGTAAGTGCAAGGTTTCTCAAAGGCCAGACCAACCAAAATGTAAATTTTCCAGGATGGTCTTTTTTGGGGGGAACGGCGTTCAAGTCTCCGACATGCTGAATTTCCAAGCTTCAAGCTGCACCTTGAGCTACACGGTGAATTAAGGCCGCAATGACCTGATTCGTGTATCTCGACACTTGAAATGGAAATACATAGCCCCAAAGGTTGGAATCGTGAGCGTGGCACACCGTTGGGCGATCAGTGATAAACCAAGCAGATTTCGGGGACTCCTCCAGATCTTGCACCTGAGAAAGAAGACCCCAATGAATTTAATTGAATCAATATGGCATGAGGAATGGACTGCCCGTAAACCCTTGACGCCAAGATGTACTCACGGACTCGACTCACCTCATCAGGCGCGAGCATGAGGGGCGGCGGCGGCGCCAAATTAATGATTTGAAAATAGGTGCAACAAGGCAAGTTCCCAATCGGTACGCACATGGGAGGGCGTCCAGGCAGAAAACTCTGATTTCAGTGGTACAGTTGCTATAGCCGCAGCTGAGCGTGCCTCGCGAAGTTGAGTGCCGAACATGCCTGAGTTTAGCCATTCGAGGACGAATCTCGGCACCCCATGATTACCACAACACCAGGCTAGTCCGTCCGCAAAATAGGATTTTACCAAGAGCCAAAACAAATGACTTCCTTCAAGTTGCCCTGGGATTGTGGAAATCGCTGTGGGGAGCCGGACAACTTGTCGGCAGTTGACGAGCGTTGATCGACCCGATGCACCAAAATGCACGACAACACACAAGTCCGTGGCGGATTCAAAGACCTTCTTGGGTGTCGCGGCAGAATTAAGCAGTATCCCGAGCACGATTACAGGCCAGGACGAAGTTGAAGCTTGTGGATATAGAGTCAACAGTGCCGAGTCGCCAAACGACTTCTGAGCTAGTCCGAGACTAGTGGTACTCCCATAAAACGCCTATGTATGTACTACGGTCCCTGCTGTTAATTGTTGTGACCGCGCAGGTTATCCTCCTCCTCCGAGGGGTCGAGGATTTTGGCCCGACCTAGGCTAAATTCTGAGAAGTATCACCAAGTTGCCAAAAGATATTTCGCCCCAATCTGTTCTGAGCTGGGCCCGAAAGCGAATGGAATGCCAGCGTCTACCCAACGGATTTATTGTGATCAAAGTACTTAGGTACTTACCTTCAGACTTGCAGGTATGGAAAAAACAGATGATCAAGTAACAAGCTGGATCAGATGTATGTTACTCCGAGCCCATAGGAGTGACGGCGAGCCTGCGCCCGCAATGGCTGTTGCTAGATCCACAGCGTTCACAACTCCTTACACATCCTGCCAAACGAGGGAGCACTATCAACTATCATCGATGAAGGCACAAAGGGAGTTTCAGGTAGTTTCCTGTCAAGACGCGTGTTCAACCGGAGAGCAACGGAGCCGACCTCAGTCGGTCTGTCGAGTGAACGAGGGCGAATGTCGAGTCAGAGAGGCATTAGTGCTGCGTCTGAGATCTGAAGCCGGGCCCCCAAATGACTATTGCGTCTGCCACTGTGGAACATTCAGACCTTTTCGTCCCAACCCGCCAGACGCGTCGCGCAGTGTCTCAAAGATCTTGTCGGCGTCTTGTCGGCATCTTGGCGAGACCCAGACCTGGTCTTCAGTCGCACTCTAGACCATGAGGACCCAAGAACGCGGTCCATCAAATACTTGGTATGGCCGTATATAAGCCTTCGCTGCGACGCGTCCTCTCAACCTCTCGACGCGTCGTTTCCTCCCTCGCCTTTCACCGTCCTTGCACAAAGTCTTGGCGCCGCGCCCATTTATAAGGATCAACTGATGTTCAGTGCTTCCAGTTGCCAAGCCGATGCCAATTGGAGCTCCAATGCAAAATTTAAAAGCCACAGCCGTACAAAATCACGACTCACTGGACAGGTCCCGCATCTTTTCATCCGTCCTTCTTGCCCTTTCGATTTCTTTTTTCCCTGCCTTTCCACTTGACCTGGTGTCCTCTTCGAGCTAGTCTCCCACTTCCAAGTTTTCGGAAAGAAAGAAAAAAGAATGGTTTACGTTGCTGCTACCGTTGCCCTCCTGTGCCTCGTGCCCTCCGTGCTTGGCCACGCCCGTGTATCAAGCCCCCCGATTCGCACCGTACGTTCCCGCTCCGTATCAAACCTTCTACCTCCGCCTCATTGCTGTCTATTTCACGCAGCCTGGCCCTGCCTTCCAGCAGAAATGCGGTAATCCGTCCTTTGCGTCCGTACAAGGTGACCCGACAGGTCACATCGAGGAGCAAGAACCCGTCAATGCAGGCTGCGACCTCACTCTCTGCCGCGGCATGCTCTTCGCCGACCAGCCTGCGAGCAACGTCATGACCGTGAAGCCATCGCAGAACATGCAGATGAGCGTTGATTGCACCATCCCCCACGGTGGACCCGCGAACGTCTCACTCGTGGACACGACCACCGGTGGTTCGGGCACCATTATCGGCGGGTTCCTTGCGACGTTTTCAGACTTTTGCCCGACCTCGGGGCCAACGCCTGCTGACCGTAAGACTCCTCCCTCCTCAGTATTTGTTTCATTCTGATCCTTGTCTACTAGAATCCAACATTCAGTACACTCTCCCGGACAGCGCGACCATCGGTACTAAATGTCAAACCCCTGGCGCCTGTGTCGTGCAGCTCTTCTGGGCGACGCCTGATTTTAGCCAGAACTATTATTACTGTACGATCTTTTTTTCCTTTGAAAAAGTCCTTTGTACTGATGAATGAATGATATATGCAGGCAACGATGTGGTGATGGCGGCGGCTCCTGCTGTCGCAGCCCCGCCCTCGCCCCCGGCGACTGCTCCAGCTGCTCCCGCGACCACTCCCGTCGCGCCCGTCGCGCCAACGGTGTCGGTGGCGAATGGTGTCGGGTCCGCAGTACCATCCAAGATGATAACCTCCGTCAACGGCCCAACTGCGACCGGCGGCCTTGCAGCGGTGAACAGTACTCCCAAGCCAAACTCAAACGGGGGCCAGAAGACACTTGGTTCCGAGCGTGCTGTCGTCGCTCTAGTTCTCGTTGCGGCAGCTGCCCTGCTATGAGGATCAGTGCACAAATACATTCCTTTCATATACAGCTTGTACGGACAACAGGGACAATGTAGCCATAGCATAGCCATAGACAGGCAGTAGTAGATGGATGAATGGTTGAATCAATTGAGTTGATACCGTTCGATGCCCTTGAATGTGTTTATATTCTAGGTGTACATACATAGATTAGGGTGCAGAGATATAACATGGATGTAAGAATAGGTATGTCGTGCACTACCGCGAGAAGATTGTGCTCAACCAGCGCCACCGCGCCTTCGCCCGCGACGGACTGCGTACGTGCGTCTCCCCATCCCCATCCGCATCTGCGTCCTGAGGCATCCCTCCCAGAAGCTCCGCCCTCTCCAGCGCAAGCGCCCTGGTCCTCATCACATCTCCCTCACTCACCGTCCTCCTTCTCCTCTCCCTCGCCCGTCTTGCCGTCGCAGCTGCCTGCGCCTGCTCCACCACATCCCCAAACGCATACGACTGGTGCAGCCCGCTCACGATCCGCCCCCTCTCCCTTGGTGTAACCCCAAACCCAGGGCTCACCGGCGACAAGCCAATCTGCAACCCCGCTCCTAGTGCTGCGACAGGATTGGATACCGGCGGGCTGACGGTTTCCGAGTACGCCGCCGTCGCTGTCTGTGCGCGCAGGTGCTGCGAGCGCGGCCGCCGTTGCGAGGGACCGTAGAGCCCGGCGGCCGAACGCAGGGTGGCCGGGGACATGGCAGACGGCAGTGGCGTCGACATTGTGGATTGGGGGCTGCGCAAGGGTTCCTCCGACGGCGAGGGGGTGTAGACGTTCAACTCGGACCTACTGCGCGAGAACAGCGGTGGGGGCCGGGTGACTCGCTCAACTCGTGATTCGTCGGGAGAGCACTGAAGTTCCGCAACGGAGTGAGGTTCCGACTCGACGTCGGAAACTGCCCCTTCAACTGACTCTTCATCGGACCAAGAGTCTGCGTCACCGCCACCGCTGTGGATACTGACCACCCAAACCCCACCGAGGAGTACAAAGATGCCCAAAACTACCAGTCCCAGATGTAGCGGGGGATGAGCGAGAATTGGTTAAAGTATACGAGCCCATTCACGATCGACGAAAGATTGTAGAAACAAAACGCCGCTAGAGAATGAAAATAAAAGGCGTCAACAGATCCGTCCATCTCCTTTGAATATAATACGACTTACATGGACACACCAAAGTTGGATCTGCGAGAATGAGCGCCTTGTGGAGGTACCAAAGCTGCAGCAACGCAAAAGCCACGAGGCCAAGCACCAGCACCCACGCCTGCCACCGCCAAAATTGATTCTGTCCCCGCAACGTCAGCAAGAGCAGCTCGACGCCGCTCTTGGCAAATAGGAGGCACATCCCGGAGATGATTCCGGAAGCGGACGCGTATGAGATGGCCAATGCGAGCCGGGTGCGGTTGATGGAGCGGGTCTCGGGGGTGTCATGATGCCGCGACCGCGAAGGTGAGCGCGACGACGTTGCTGAGGTAGAGGACGGATTGGACTTGCGGTCCAGAAGCGGCGTCCGCTCAGTGTTGATCACATCGGTGATAGCGTCGGTCACCCCAGTCGTTAACACCGATGGATTCTCTGGGACGTTAAGGAGAGGGGCGGAATTTATGCGGGGGGTGAGACGGCGCGGAGGTTGTTTCGTGCCAGTCGGCGATTGAATGAGTACTCGGAGGCATGCGCCTAAAAAATGTGCGCGTTAATTTCAAGTGACGGCGGTGAATTCAGAAAGCGGTACGCACGATAATTAGAGACACGAGGACGGCAGCTTCCCGAACACGTCAGACTTGAAGGGAAATTAGAGGTGGGCCATAACGCACCTCCAAGAAGCGAAAAGTACACAATAAACGTGGGACGACGAAACAGCTCCAGCAAGTCCTCGAGCGACCGTGTGGGCTCGGGAACGATGCCGAATACAGCTATGAGTATAGCACCGCCGGCGATGAGGAGTGTGCCGAGGACCATCCACAGGGAGAACACGTCGCCCAGGAGGAGCCGGGCAAAGAAAGCATTCCAAAGGAGGGACACTGCGCCTAGTGGGGCGAGAATAACGACTGGGAGTGAAGCGATCTGCACTAGAGATCCTATTATATTAGAAGAGATGAAGATGGCGAAGCCGAGGAGCCATAATCTGTGCCAGCGTCAGTGTCAGTGGCATGCGAGGCAGTGAATACGGACGGCCGACGGTGCTCCACACGCTGTTCATGCTCCGGGAGGGACTCGTTCAAGACATGGCTCTTCCGTTGGATAGTCAGCCCGAGGCTTTGTATGAACGAGGCGAGCAGGCCGACGGAGATCCCAAGTGCAATGTGCGAAGAGGTTGCAACATTCATATTGGCACGCACAAGCTCGAGTGCGTGTAGCTTGTAGTCTGTAGATAGGCTGTAGGCTAGAGTAGAATGTGCCCTGATCGTGTTTGGCCAGTGGACGATGGAGAAGAAACAAGTAGAGATCACGTCATCACTGTCGCCAATTCAGCGCCTAACTCACGACATCCTCAAGTGTAATATATGTGACATTATTGCGTTCAGTATACTACAGATTCTTGGTGGTACACTATGTTGAACAATTTAAAGGTGTGCCGGAGATACGTCGAGAGAATGAACTATAATGATGCTCTCGCTTCTACAAGTGGACCCGTCGGAGGTGGAGGGATGTTGTTGCGGGGCGTGGTCTCACGCAGGTAAGGATGCTCAAGGCACTGCCGACTGGTCAATCGCGCAGCAGGGTCGTACTTGAGCAGGTCCCGAATGCAATGCATGAGGGAGGCAGGTATGGCGGAGAAACGCGGCTCCATTGGGAGAAGCGAATGAATGTTTTTGGGCCGAGTCTACTGAGTCTAAGTACAGGAGGGCTGGAGGACAATAAGAAACGTACCTTGCGAAACGCGAAACCATGAGAAGCCGCCATCTCAATTCCTCGAGGCCACGGGCCACCGCCAACAGAATTGTTGTCCGCGTCGAAACCATACACATCGCTCGGATCGCCCAATACATCACAGATCTTGGCGAGCTGATCGAAAGTATCCTTGCCGGGGAACATCGGTCGCAGGTTTATCAGCTCAGCCATGATTGTGCCCAAGGCCCACATGTCGACGGGACTGGAATAGTTGTTGCCCAGAAGCAACACCTCTGGTGCGCGGTACCAGCGAGTTGCGATATATTCCGTATATGGTGCCGCGCTTTGGATCTTGCGGGCAAGCCCAAAGTCGGCAAGTTTAATGATGACGATGACATCCTTTTCAGGAGGGGCGTTGGGCAAAACACTGGGAGAGACGGATGTATAATCATGCAGCCCAGTGGTGGTGACAAGGACGTTTTCAGGCTTCAAGTCGCGATGAAAGTAGCCAGAACTGTGTATGTGTTCGAGACCAGAGACCATCTGGCGGAAGATGGAAGACGTGAGGCCGCCAGCAAAAGGTCGACCCTTGCGGGCCTTCACAAGGTGATAGAGATTACCCTCCATGGGCTCAAAGACACAATATAGCTCTTTGGTGTGGGGGTTGAGGAAGGAGTCATACATCGGAATGATGTTGGGGTGAGAAGGGATTACGCGCAACGACTGTGGTGCGTCGATTAGTGGACAGCAGCAAAGACAAACCAAAAAGCACCGACCTCAAGCTCATTGAGTTTCCGGCAGGCGTCCCAGCCGCCCTCCCACCTTTTTCGCATTCGTTTGACCGCCACGAGACGCTTACCAGCCCACTCTGGCTTCGCGCCGGCGCCGCACTGCATGGCGGCGAGCGGGGTATTGGGAGGCAGGGTCCCATGCCAATCGCACAGCCAGACGGTCGCAAAGGATCCGTCTCCCAAGCTCTTGAGCTCCGTGAACGAGCGCGTCGAACCTAGTGAAGAATGAAAAAAGGACCAAGAGAAATAAGCGGGGACGTACTGGATTGGGAGGAGCCGACGACGAGCTGCTTGTTGCTGATATGGACGGCGGGTACGCCGAGCAGTATTGTAGGGGCCTTGAACGGAGGAATGGGGCGGGGAGATGAGACATCCGGATATAAGGGCACGGAAACGGGGAGGGCGTCGACGCTCTTGATCTCCGTGTAAGAGTGAGTCGAGGCTTCGGAGATGGCGCCCTCAACCAAGTCTTCATCGGATCGATCACTTCCCTCGGTGCCAGATTGAATCCTGACCACCCACACACCGCCGAGGACGGCAAAAAGCCCCAATACCACCAGATGCAACGGCGACACGAGGGAGAACGGGTTCAAGCACATCCCAAGCGCAATGTGAGGAGGATTTGTTGGAACATCCATGTTGGCGCGTGCAAGTGCAAAAGAGACTGTGAGACCAACCTATATGTAGCCTGAGGAAGAACCGAAGAACAGCATGTTGCGACTCAATCGCAGCTAGCGCGTCTATATGTACAGCTTCACAGATTCCGTCCTCGACGTCGGCCGCCACAAGGTGGTTCTCGAGCTTCTCCATTGCGGGCTCGGAGTAACTTAGGCTCCGTGTAAAGAATTCTTATCGCCTGATAGGATCGAAGTCTCGAGACGCCTCGTATAATTTGGGGACGTTTGTGGGCTACGCGCCAGTCCAGACCCAACGGAAGCCACTACGCGATGCAACAGATGAAAGAAGGTGGGAGAGCGTCTCTGATGTCAACATAGCGGCCCGACGACCCGAAGATCTGCCAGCTTCCCGGATTTCAGTGAAACTTCTCAAGTTCCGAGAGGTTCTCAGAAGCTTAACTCGAGGATGAGCGCTTGTTGGCATCCTGATAATCAAGCCGCCGGCTGCAGTTCAGACACCGTACAATTGTATCAAGATGGTTTCAAGTCAGTATAGTACAGTTGCTACATTTATTCCAGTCCTTTAGTCCATTTCCTCAATCTCAATATCATCGTCCTCATAGTCGTCCACATCCATCGCATCCACCCCCTCATGATTAGGCACGATGACCAGCCTATTCCTCGGCCCATCAAACTGCACCTTCACCACCTCGCCCTCCCGCACGCGGTCCGACAAAATCATCATCGACAGCGGGTGTAGCAGCTCCGTCTGAATTGCCCTGTTGAGTGGCCGTGCACCGTACTGCGGCGACCACCCGACGGACACGAGGTACGTCTTGCTGTCGGCGTCGACGTCGAGAGTGATTTTCCTATCTGCGAGCCGCTCCTCGACCTCCTTGAGCCGTATGTCGACAATCTTCAGAACGTTCTTCCGCGAGAGTGCGCGCTACGGAGAAAATAATTAATACATATAGACGGAAATATTGGGAAGAAAGCAGGGCTTACGAAAATCACGACACTATCCACTCTGTTGATAAATTCAGGCGGGAAATGCATCTGGATGGCGCCCATGACTTGAGTTTTGGTCGCCGCGTCCACCGTTCCCTCGCCAACATCGGTCAGGTATGCCGCGCCCAGGTTCGAGGTCATCATTATCACCGTGTTGCGGAAGTCGACAATGCGGCCTTGCCCATCGGTGAGGCGCCCATCGTCAAGGACTTGCAGGAACAAGGTCACAAACTCTGAAAGAACATATTCGGGTCAGAACAAGCTACGCGAAATCGACAGAAATATATACCTCTGCAAGCCTTCTCGACCTCGTCAATCAAGACGATGGTGTACGGCTTACGCCGCACGTATTCGGTGAGCTGCCCACCCGCATCGTGCCCAACGTATCCCGGCGGGGATCCAATTAGTCGCGAAATACTGTGCTTCTCCGAGTATTCTGAGCCATCGATACGGATCATAGCATCCGGGGAATCAAACAAAAGGGTAGCAAGCTAAACGGAAAAGAAACTCCACTTCAGTTTCTGAACCATTACTGCTGTCCGCAAAAAAAAAAACATACCGTCTTGGCAAGTAGGGTCTTTCCTGTTCCAGACGGCCCTGCAAGCAAGAAGCTCGCGATGGGCCGCTGGGGATTCGTCAAGCCGGACCGCGAGAGTCGAATGGCGTTAGCAACCGCCTTGACCGCTTCTGTCTGGCCGACGACACTGGTCGCGAGAACCTTCTCCATCCGGAGGAGTTTCTCCTTCTCGGTTGACATGAGACGCGTGACGGGAATCGACGTCCAGCGCGCCACAATCTCTGCAATTTGCTCAGAAGTGACCATGTCGCCAGGCGAGTCGGAATCCATCGCGGCCGCATCCTCCTCCGCCTTCTTAGCTTCTAGTTTCTGGAGGCGGTTCTGGAGATCAGGGAGGGCGTAGTACTTGATGTCGCTGGCCGTCTGCAAGTCATGTCTGTAGAATTCAAGGTCAACGTCTGCCCAAAAAAAGCACAATAGAAATAAAATATACCTCCGCTCAGCGTCCTCAACCTTCGCCCTCAGCTCGTCCATCTTGCGTCGGACCGTAGTGATTTCATTTCCCCTCTGCTTCTCGTTCTCGAATGCCGCCTTCAGTGGCTGTAGCTCGTCCTCCACATCGGCAATCGCCTTGCGCGCCAAATGCAGCCGCTCTTTACTCGCCGCATCCTTCTCTCTCTCCAACGCGTGGATCTCCACCTCGAGTTCGAGCTTCTTTCGTTGGAGCTTGTCAATATTTTCGGGCTCCGTCTCTCGCGTAACGCGCACACTAACAAGGGAAAGTCGGATTTAGCCAGCAACCTGTCACAAAAAACGAGGGCAACTCACGAGGCACAAGCTTCGTCCACCAGATCAATCGCAGCGTCGGGCAGACGTCGCGCCGTCAGATAACGGTGCGCCAATGTCGCCGCGGAAATCAATGCGCCGTCATGTATCCTCACACCGTGGTGTACCTCGTAACGGTCTCGTATACCTCTCAAAATGCTGATTGTCTCGGACACCGAGGGCTCGTTGACCAGGACCTGTGCGAAACGCCGCTCGAGCGCAGCATCCGTCTCGATGTATTTCCTGTACTCCGCTAGCGTCGTCGCGCCGATGCTTAACAAGACATGATTTTTAGTTTATCTTTGATGTGCCAAGATAGATGTGAACAACGCACCATCGTAACTTTCCACGCGCGAGAAGAGGCTTAAACAGGTTAGCAGCGTCCATGCCACCGCCTTCTGCGCCCCGCCCCGCCATGATGAGGTGCAACTCGTCGATGAACAGTATGACTCCCGGGCCGCCATCCTCAGCGGCCTTCTCGACCTCGTTGAGGACTGATTTTATTCGCTCCTCGTATTCGCCTGTTCAGAAATCAGCGTCGCGTAACAAATACGATGAAATCGTGCGAACCTTTGTATTTTGCACCTGTGGATATAGTCGTTAACAACAACACATTAACGGAAAGATGAGAAGACGTGCCTGCCATAAGTGCGCCCATGTCCAAGGAAAAGAGACGTGAAATCAAACTTGCAGGGACATCACGATTCACGATTCTTTGGGCGAGGCCTTCAGCAATACTGGTCTTACCGACGCCTGGCTCGCCGATAAGAACGGGATTATTCTTTGTCCTGAGCTCAACTCAGTACAAGGATCAATGAAGACTAATTCAAAACACACCTGCGGCAGAGGATTCGGATTGCACGGCGGATTTCATTGTCGCGTCCGATCACTAAGGGAAAGCTCGTTAGTTATCTACCTCGTAAAAAGTGAAGCTAAAATAAATACCGGGATCGATCTTTCCCTCCTCTGCAAGCGCGGTTAGATCCACAGCGTATTTCTGCAAGGCGTCAAAGCCCTGCTCTGCTGTCTTTGATTCGACGCGTCTGTTCCCGCGGACCTGCTCAATGGCAGTTTTGAGAGTTGCCTCTGTAAGACTAGCCTCCTTGAGGATAGCGGCGATGGTTGGGTCCTTGAGGAGCGCGAGAAGAAGATGGTCCTGGGCAATGTACGAGTCGTGCATTTGCTTTTGCAGGGTCTGGGCTTCGCGCAGAACCTTCATAAACTGCGAGCTGTAGGACGTTTCATCGGGCGGAGGGGACTGGGTGGGCAGGCGGACAATAGCCTTTTGGACTGCTCGTTTTACGATTGTCTGATGCAAAAGGATGAGTATATGATTTCAACAAAAATTGAAATGGAGCCGTACCGGATCGCCTCCTGCGCGCGAAATGACAGATGAGAAGAGCGAAGTGCCGTGGGAAGTGGGGAGGCTGCCTGGAATGGTATCGGCGGCGACTTCGTTGAGAAGAGCAGATGCAAGATGGACTGGATTCGGGTTAGGGTAGGGTAGGTTAGGATAGGATTAAACCCTACCTGGATGGATTTGGGCATTCGCATAGTCCTTTGCAGCCTGCAATGCTGCTGCGACAGATTCGTTTGCTTTGTCGGTGAATTCAAAGTTGGATGCCATATTGCGGTGATAAGGGAGAGCGGGGTTCGCTCGTTGCTTTATATCGTCCCAGGACTGTCTCTAGCAAGTTCTTGGAGAGTGCGGACCGTCGTAGATGTTTCTAGACTCCGAGCATGACGTCAATTCGAATGTGCCATGTGGCTGTGCACCAAACGTGATCGCGATTGTGCCGAATAATGCCGAGCCATCATCCCACGGTATCTTGGACCTGCGCGCCTTTTACTCGTACAATGCTACGCCGAGCGATTTTGAATGTCGCGCGCCGCACACAAGCCCGCTCTTTAGCGTCCTCTTCCACACCCGCGGTCCCCGCAGAGACCCCCGAAACCTCCCCAGCCACCCTCCAGGCCCCCAACGCACCCGCTACCTGGTCTACAAACCAGCAGCCCCGCCCTGGCCCCGCCAGCAGCCCCCGCTTCGAGCAGACCGCCATGCAGCTCCAGCCGAATCCCCTCAGCGCCATGGCACTCATCAATGACGTTCCCGTTAACATGGTCAACGGCCGCAGAGCGGTCTGTGACGGCGGTGCACATCCTTCGCACCCATCGTCGTTCTTTTGCTTAATTTTGAACAGGCGGAGGACCTCTGGGCCATCCGAAGATATACCTCAACCTGGTACGACTTGATTTGCTTAGTGTACACTAAATCCAGCTAATTCTCCGTTCCAGGATCTGCCAGGTCCTCGATCGTGCGGGTGTGTAATATATCCTTCTTCGGTTCGCGGCTACTTGCTGACCTTTGCTCGCTATCCTCATTCAGTTACTGGTACGCGACGCACCGGTCCTACGTCTCAACCGGCTCACATATTTCTAGTGGCCTTCGTTTCGAGCAAGTTCACCATCACCATTGATTTCCTAGATCATCCGCACAATGTACATCGAATCCCAATTATTTGGTTTCTTGCCCGCAATGAGCGTAAAAATACAAGTTATAGTTAGTCTACTACTATGCTGGTTTGCTTTGCTGCAACTAGACTAGTGAAAACAACAAGTTAAGCTAGGGTGTCGAATGACGACCGAAAAAAAAGACCCAGATTAGAAATAGCGTGCGGTCGATTAAGTGCAATGCAGCGTTGGCCGGAATGGTCAAGCAGCGAGGTGCGACGATGGAGTAGAACTGATGCAAGGTCAAGGGGAGAGATGAGGAAATGAGCGTGTGACCGATGTGCATGAGAGCGAATGCAAACAATAGGATGAAAAAAAAAGAAATAAATGAACGAATGTGATGGCCGGCGTCGACGTCCAAAAAAGATGATGAATGCAGCGCGGGTCAACAGCTTCGGGCAGTCGCAGATGCACTGGTGGCGCTGGTGTGCCATACTCGCCTCCCGCCATAGCTTCCAGCTGTGAAAACGGGGGCAGTACGGACGATTCGCCAGGTGGGGGTTGTCCAGGTAGTGGCGGCTAAAGAAAGAAATCGTCAGAACATATTTCGTCTCTGGAGGGAAATCCAAACACACCACTTTGAACATTGGATTTATGACCGACTTCGCTGAACTCGGCTGGTGTCCATATGGACTATGTGAACGGCGCATAGACCCATTGAACTCGGATGGATTTGCGTTGTGGGGAGAGGTGCGGGGATGAAGGGGGAATGTTGTGGATACGGTTCGGTGCGCCCATCTGATTTGGTATGTGGCCACGGCGAGTGCGAAGGTGAAAGTGACGGTGAAAGGGAGGGGGAGAGCGAAAGCATCTGCATCAACGGCGGGGACATGCTCCCCGTGAGCTGCCCATCTGGAGAAAATGAGTTCGATGACCGCGGCGATGACGAGTAGTCTGGTCCAAAATCGTCAAACGATGCCTGCAGGGACGATGAGCTAGCCATCCGGCTCATCCCTAGGAGACTCGGCCGGTTTCGTATTCGCGATGGCCCAGGATCACTGTCCACTGTTGCGAACGAGATCGTCGACATGCGAGAGACACTGTGCACCTCCGAGGACGACATCGAGTGGTCGTCGTCAACTCTCTCCGTCGCGCCTTGGCCATCCGCTCCGTGTCCCGTCGCCAGTCCACCACGTTAGGGCCCTCTGCCTGGTGCGAGTGAGGCACAAACTGCCCTGCGGCAGCATTAATCGTCGTCGCGGGCGCCTCTGCGGCCTGATTGTGCCGCATGGGCCCCGATGCAGCCGGCTTGCCCTTAGCTTCCCACTCCAGCCGCTGCTGCGTCCAGTTGTCCCACTCAAAGTCACGCGCGGCATCCTGCGTCATCTGATTCCGCTTCTGCATGACCGCCCGCGCCTGTTCGCGCTGCATCTTGACTGCGAGCGCGCGCCGTTGCTTCTCTGCCTCCGTTGTATCCGCTCCGCCTCCTTCTTGTTCTTCTTGGCATCAGTATGCCGCGGGGCTTCACGTACGGGCGAGGGTTCACGCAAAGATCTGCTGTCGGAGCTCGAAGTTTGCGAGCGCTTGAGCGAGGGTGTCGAAGTAGAAGCGACAGCGATCTCTTCCAGTGGCGGGAGTGGGGGCAGCCCATTCTGATGTGACTTGTCGCCACCGAACATGCCGAGCCCCCACCCGCTGCGCTTCTTGCCAAAGCCAAGCGCGAGCTTGCCCAGCTTGTTGTTCTGCTGGACGACATCGTTTGCGTGGATGCCGTTGGGCGCATCGTGCATCGGCTCGGTGATGTGGGGACGATTGGGGAACTCCTGCACAATCGGCGAGCCTTGGATGTCCATCGGATACTCGTCGGAGATTTCAGAGTCGGGTGATACATCCATGTTGTAGTCGCCGTTGGCCTGCACACGGTCGCTGTCTGTCCAAACAGAAGAGGCCAGAGCCTGGCTGCGGCGTTCCTCTTGGATGAAACCAGAAGTGTGCGGGGATGGCTGGTGGTACATCCGAACATCGTTGGCATACTCCGAAGCCTTGGTGGAGGGCCAGATGAATATGACGAAGCGGCGGGTTGGAGATATACACGGTGGCCATTCGGTATGGGGTCCGCATGGGAAGAATTGGAAGAAGGGAAAGATGAGACAGTGCTACGGAGAGGCGAGGCTGCTGCTACGCGTAGACCTGGAGGCAGAGGGATGTTGTTGCGAGGCGTCGTCTCACGGAGATAAGGATGATCGAGGCACTGGCGACTGGTCAATCGCGCCGCAGGTTCGTACTTGAGGAGGTCCCGGATACAATGCACAAGGGAGACTGGGACGGCGGGGAAGTGCGGCTCTATTGGAAAGAGCGAATAGATGTTTTTGGGCGGAGTCTGGGCAGTTTTGAATTACAAATTAGAGCATAAATAGTCAAGGAAACGCACTTTGCGAAACGCGAAACCATTAGAAGCCGCCATCTGAATTCCCCGGGGCCACGGGCCACCGCCAACGGGATTGTTGTGCGCATCGAAGCCGTATACGTCGCTCGGATCGCCTTGTATATCACAGATCCGGGCGAGCTGATCCATAGTGTCCATGCCAGGGAATAGTGGTCGCAGGTTTATCAGCTCGGCCATGATCGTGCCCAGGGCCCACATATCGACGGGACTGGAATAGTTGTTGCTCATCAGCAAGACCTCTGGTGCGCGGTACCAGCGAGTCGAAACGTATTCCGTGTAGGGAGGGAGACTTCGGATCTCGCGGGCAAGCCCAAAGTCAGCGAGCTTGATAATAGCAACAACATCCTTTTCAGGAGGGGCGTTGGGCGGGGCACTGGGAGAGACGGATGCATAGTCATGCAGCCCAGTGGTGGTGACAAGAACGTTTTCGGGCTTCATGTCGCGATGAAAGTAGCCGGAACCGTGTATGTGCTCGAGACCGGAGACCATCTGGCGGAAGATGGAAGACGTGAGGCCGCCAGCAAAAGGTCGACCCTTGCGGGCCTTTACGAGGTGATAGAGATTTCCCTCCATGGGCTCGAAGACAAAATAGAGCTCCTTTGTGTCGGGCTGGAGGAAGAAATCGTACAAAGGAATGATGTTGGGGTGAAACGGGATTGCGCGCAGCGACTGTGGCGCGTCGATCAACGAACACGAGCCGAGATGAACAAGGAAAAACCCACCTCTAGCTCCTTCAACTTCTGACATTCGTCCCAACCGCCCTCCCACTTTTTGCGCATCCGCTTAACTGCTACCAGACGCTTACCGGCCCACTCCGGCTTCGCACCAGCGCCGCACTGCATCGGGGAGAGTGGTGTATTGGGGGGTAAGGTCCCATGCCAATCGCAGAGCCAGACGGTTCCGAATGAACCGTCACCAAGGCTCTTAAGCTCCGTATACGAGCGCGTCGAGCCTAGGCCAGGTGAAAAAGGATCAAAAATGATGAGGAAGGACCTACGGGACTGGGAGTTGCCTGCGACGAGCTGGTTGTTGTGGATGTGGACGGCGGGGACGCCGACGAGGATTGTGGGGGCTTTTGGGGGCCGCTGAGGGGGAATTTGTCTACGGGACGAGACATTTGGATACGGGTGGTGAACTGGTACTTGGACGGGGTGAGGGGCCGGGGATGTCGCGTACATGGCCAAGGTATCATCCTCAGCTGCCTAGAACATGGAGGTGGAGAAGGAAGCGAAAGGCAGCGGGCTCGCGAGCGCAATGGGTTGCTTCGAAAGAAGCCCGGGCAGCCGTGATCAAGTTTGATCTCAGACTGATTTCAGCCTTGCGTGCTCCGCTTCAACCGCGCTTATGAACAATCACTTCTTCCGCCCCATATATTCAAAACACAAAGTCGAGCAACACATTATATACACGCAGTCTCGCTAAGTACGGCTGCCATTGAGTATCGACAGCAACGCTGGGTTCGAGGCGAACCCCGGGGACATCGCGGGAGCAGAAAGAGGAGGAACCATTCCACCTGCAGCAAATTGTGGTCGCAGGGGTGCCGGCGTAAAATATGGCCGAGGTGGCCCGCCGTGCATCGGTGGTCCCGCGAAGGGCGGCGGCATCGGCGCTCCTCTTGGCCCGTTGTTCATGAGCGTTAGCAGCTGGCTCTGGGACATGCTCATCCTCGACGGGCCCGGCGGGTGCATCACCGGACCGCCCATCGGGTTCAGGTGGAATGCTTGACTCGTCCACGGCCGAACCTGGAAGGGGTCATGCATTGCGTTGAAATTGTGTGCCGGCGGCTGGTGCTGTCTGGACGAATACAGCACTTGCATCGGATCGTGGTGGGGGAAGATGGGCGGTGGGGGAACAGAAGCAGAAGGTAAAGGATAGTGGGGCATCGCAGCGCTATTCGGTCGAGCATTGTTCGCAAGTGGAGGCGGCGGTGGCGGTCGCTGGATCTGCATTCGAGCCGACTCGTCTGCGACCGACTCCAGCAGCGCCAGCTGTTTCAGTCGCTTTGCAGAGCCGGGAACCTCACTCGATCGCGCGAGATAAGGAGAAATGTCTGCCGTACTCGAAGTTCGTCGTGAGCCTAAAGCTCGCAAGGAGTGTGTCGGCCAAGTTGCTGAAGCGGGTGCATCGGAACCGGAAGACGGCTGTTGTTCGGACGCATTGATTGCGCCGTTTGGTCGGGGACTGCTTAAAATGAGTGGGGACGGAGACTGGAAGGACGTCCGGGGTTGTAATGACTGGGGCTGTAGAGATTTATGTTCTGTAATGACGGGAAAAACTTCGTCTTCGGATTGTGATGATGGTTGCTCGCAGACAGCGGCAGGTGTGGATGATGACCAGTCCGAATTGGTACGGATCGGTGCGGGTTGTGATCCAGACGAGGAAGCCGTGACCGGAGCTGGTGTGGAAGGCTCCAGAACGGGTTCGCCCGTCTTGATGGAAAGTGGAGGATCCGCGTCTTTGCCGCTCGCTGCTGCGGCTGCAGACAAGCTTAATGAGGAAAGAAGCTTGGCAAAATGAGGATCCATTGGTTCCGAGTCTAACGCGGGTTCGTCCCGGACCACATGTGTGGCTGGGGCAGCCGTGGAATATAGCGGAGACGGGGTATGCGGGTCGCCATTATCGACAGAGGAGGATTGAGAGCTCGACTCCTGCGTCGCATCATACGGAATGTGAGGGGGCGGATCTTTGAGGGTGTGATTAGAGCCGTTCTGGATCGGTTTCTTGAGTTTAGGACCTTTGCGTGGTTGTGCGCGGGGTTTCCGCTCGTTAATGAAGGCTTTCAGAGCACTGTAGATCTCAAGATAAGACCACGACGCAATGGGTAGCTCAAACATACCCAATAAACGGAGAGATTAAGTAAAATTTGCCAGGAGCAGCTTTGTTGCGTTTCCAAGTGGGCAGGTCTGTCAGCTGGAACCACTCAATTTTCTAGCCAAGGCGTATGATCAGACTTTTGGGATGAGAATTCAACGAGACGGCGGTCTCTTACGCTGATTTCCTTTCGTGTTTTGGTCTTGAATGGGTAGTCTTCTGGTACTCCAGGAACTATATACAATGAAATCTTCTGCTCCCTGATAGACATTTCTATCACGTCGTCCTTGTTGATCTGGCTGGCCAAGTTGTATCCCGTCTCCTCGAGTACCTAAACCAGAGCGATGAGGTCATAGGCGGGGAGAAACATAACAAGAGCATACCTCCCGGATTGCACAACTGTGTTCTGGTTCATCCTCGTTTATCTTGCCCTTGGGAAATCCCCACCCGGAGGACGACTTCCACCCTTTCACAAGGACACACTAGTGTAGCAGCAACAATTTAACCAAAATTGCTCCCACGATAACGACAACAAGCCCACCTTCTCCCAGGTATCATTGAGCATGATTGCGCCGCAAACGGGCACCCGGGTCTTGTATTGCATGAAGGTGTTGAACGCGTGTTCGTGGTCGTGGCTCCATTGGTGGAGCATGGGACATGCGCGGAATAACATGGCGGAAAATTTCTTGAGCGGAAGGGAGGGGAACTTGGGGTTTTCTTCGCGGATAAAGTCCTCGTAAAACCAATGTCTGTTCGTGTCTATCAGGTGGCTGACGGGAACAGAGATTCGCCCAACATACGCTTGCTCCACTTGGAAGCATATGCGCTCCAGCGATGCCAGCTCTTCGTCGGGGAGATTGAGGATAAAGCGACTGTGGTGAATCGAACCTGTGTAAGTCCCCAAGGAGGTCGCGATCGAGAATAGACCAGTACCTGGAGAGGTCCTCTAGTACTTCGTCGTGCGTCGCACGTTTGTATGAGAAGCGGTCTTGAGGCTCTGTCTTTGCCGCAGCGGATATTTCTGGTGATGAGGAGGAGGAGGAAGTCATGGTAGGATGGAGGAACTGGATGCCCAGGGTGGCACAGTGTAATTCAGGTTGGTTCAAGTCAAAGCGTCAATGCTCATACCAAACACGGCCTAATATGGCATTATCCGGTCCGGTCGAGTCAGCCGCTCTCATTTCGACACGACAATTACATACTTCGAGAAAATTCACTGAGTTGCGTGTTCTATGTAGATGCAATATTCTTAAGATGAAATAGATTTGAAAAATGCGCCTCCCCACGATCACCTAAATCCCATTCTCCTGGCGTACTCGCGTTCCTCCTCAACCGTCAACCGATCTGTACCTGTCCAGTTTGCAGAGCTCGTTCTTGCTCTGAAGCGCCCGGTCTTATTCCGGAACACTTCTTCCATCTTTAAAGGCCGTACAGCACCAAAGATGTCATCCGGATTGATCGTGCTCTGAACTTGCAGTGCCTGCTGCAACACTGGATCCTGTGCCCACGACGGCGGATCAAACGCGCGGGGTCGGTCCTCGTCGTCCGAATCGGAATACTCGCTGTTGATATCCGGCAATTCGATACTTTCGCTGGGGATCAGAGGTGCCGCAGCCTGCATTTGTGCCTTCGCCCGCGCAGCCATCTGGCTCTGCAAAATTAGCGAAGGCTGCGAAATGTCGTCCTCTGCCGGCATGTTCTTCGCAGCAAGTTTCCCTTTGCCTTGGGACTTGGCAAGGTTACTCTCCGTAAGCTTGCTACTCGACGCGGTGTTGTATGTCGCGGATGACGCGAGCGCAGACTGCTTTGTCACGGGAGTCTTCGAGAAGAGTTTGGAGCTGATAGACGAGTTGAGCGCAGGTTGTTTCAGCATCGGCTTCTTCAACTCGGGCTTCTTGTCCATCTCTCCGATTATCTTGCGCTTCTTCTCTTCCTCCTGCAGAACGAGTGATGAGAAGGTGAACAATACTCTTGTCGTACGATATACCTTCTTAGGTCCAACGCTCTTCATCAGCAGTGGCCGCTTGTCTGTATATTCTTCGCGTTCCTTCTTGAGACGGTCCCTCTCCTCCTTGAGCTTCCTCTCCTCTTCTTGCGCCTTGGCTTTCTCTTCTTCAGCCTTGCGTTGCAATTGGGCTTGGCGTCGCGCCTCCATGTTTTTAAGCATATTGGCCTTCTTCTCCTTCTCCTCTTGTTGCTTTTGGACCAGAGTTAGAACTCGTTGAATAAAGCTGGGGTAGTGACGTACCTTCTTCGCTGCAATTGCGGCCAGTTGCAGGCTTTTGACTTCAGGTTTGCCCTTCTTACTCGTTCCCAACACGCTATTCATAAGCTTGGACGCTTGACCAAGGAATCCGACCTGCGACTGCGACTGCGAGGAAGCGGACGATGCCGTGGACATCTGGGACATCTGGCTTTGGCTGCGCGGCTAGAGTAAAGACGCGTCAGCTCAAAGTTAATATAGGGAAAAAACTGGACATACTTCGACAAGACTGACTGTAGATTTTGAAGGATCGATGTCCATTTCACCCAGCACACTCTGGTCGAAAGCGGCTTCGCGATCACCATCGTACTCCTCGTCGTCATCCAAGTCCATGTGAAATGAGCCCGGGATTGGCTGATGGAACCCTCGGTCGTCAGTATGACTGTCGTCCAAGCCGCCCTGCATAGGTCCTGTTTCATCCTGCAGCATAAAACCGGCGTCACCGTCCACCGGCATATCACCCGGTTCACCTCTCTGGCTCCGGGTGGGCTGGGTACTCCAGGTGGTGCCAGTATCTTCCTTGGCGTTAAGACCAAACCACCCGCCGCCGACTCTCTCCGCCAGCGGCCAGCTATCGTCTTCGTCTAGCTCCGTCATGCCTCCACGGGGCGGCGAACACTGTGACTGCGAACCAAACGCAGAGGTGTATTCAGTGTCTTGAGTCGAGGGCATCCATGCAGGCGCGTCATCCTGACTGCCCTGGCTATCGAACAGCCGATCGGAGCGTATACTCTCCAGGGTAGACTGAGCGGACAAGGGAACGGGAGCCGCCTGCTTCGGTGAAGCCAGTCGTGACGCCAGCCCCAGCGCCATGGATGCAGGCTTAGAAAACGCCGTAGTCACTGGCATTTTAAAGTTCGAGGGCTGATTGGTGAGGGCGGGCGCGGGCGCGGGTGGCACGAACACTGGTGGTGGTTTATTAAACACAGGGACCGGATTGAACGTTGGTATCGGTTCCGCTGGAGCTATGTGGAAAACAGCAGCGGCAGGAGAAGCTACAGGAGCCGGATCACTCTTGTCGCCCATATCTGTTTCTTGCACGGCAGTGTTCGGCGCAGGATTGCTGACTCCTTTGCCTCTATTTTCCGGAGACGTAACCACCAACTCGGAGACACTTAAACGACTGTGAGACGAATGGAAAACTGGGCCATATTCCACTTCCGTGGAGCTCCGAGTCGGTCCAATTGCTGGTGCTCCCAGTGCCATCGTGGCCTCTTCTTCCTTGTGTTGACGTTCGACAAGACGCGCCTCCGCCGCCGCTCGTGCTTCTGCGAGGGCATTAGCGGCGGCAGCGCCTCCCAGAGACTTCCCTGTGCTCTTCCCGAATCGGGAGCCCAGACCATCTACGGTGCGTTTGAGTTGCACCAGCAAACCTTCCTGCTCCTCGAGAGGCTGTGTGGGCGGTTGCTCCATCTCCTGTTCTGGTTTCGACTTCGTAGTATCCTGCTCTGGTGTGGGCTTCGCAGTATCCGGCGTCTTTGATCTCAGAGGGCTACGTCGCTCTCAACGGTCTTGACAGATTTGGGTTTACGTTCTTCCTCCTCCAATCCCGTCGCCCCGGGTGCTCCAAACATGTCTCCGCTTTTCCGTTTGCTGCCGCTTGGCACGCCGGGGACAAGGGAGGGAGCAGGAATCGGTTTCTTTACCGTAATCTCCAGTGCCTTGACCTCGCGCGCCCTCATTAGCCAAGACGTCCGTTTACCCCCAAGGGCCCCTCCAGGCGTAGCCGCTCCGACATTACCGGGCGCTGCTGAGGGGTCCGATGGGACTCGAATAGATTTCCGGAATGGGAGTGGAGCTGGGAGAGATGGGAAGGACGGTACACTGGCTTTATGGGTGATGCCCTTGGGCGACGTATGAGGAGCCTCGGGAACCACATTCATCTCGCTCGCCTCTTCAGTAACCGCAGGGAGAGGTTCCGTCATATCGACATACGTCTCCCGGGAATGCCACCGGGGTATCTCTGGCAACGGTGCAGTGTAATCTTCTGCTAAAGAGCGAGCTTCGGGACGAGTTTCTGGGAGGGGAGGCGGGCTCGGGCTCGGAGGCGAAGGCGATGGGCGATGGGAGGCAGGAGGGGAAGGAACAAGATTCGAAGGCTCCGTGGGCTGGGGTGGGGAGAGGGGGATGCTCTGGAAGGTGTCTACGGACGACAAGGAAGCGACGGCAGGCACTGCATCCAGGAGGATGTCGGCGGGGACAGTTTCCCGCTCAACCTCAAGGGCAGGACGACTTGAACGGCTGGCTTGCAGGGATGCGCGGCTGCGGTCCGTTTCATCATCCTCTGCAATCATTGACAGGTCGTTCAGTTCGGCGGGCACTGCCAAGAACTCGGGCTCCACTGCTGGTGTCTCGACCAATTCGTCGGTGAAAGGGGCGATTAGTGGAAGAGAGCGAGCGGGGATCGCGACAGGTGTCGCAGGTACTTCTTGTACTATGGGATCGATAACCGGTTCTTGAGAAGAAGCAGGAGTCTCCTGGACGTGGGGTTGCTGGGGTGCCGGGGACATCTCGGTAGTTTGCGATGACACCCCACCAGAAATTTGGGCGGGTTCGGGAGGGCGACTTTCTGGCGGCGGGAGAGACTCTTCCTTGGCTTGCAATGACACTTCGGAAACGTGGGTCCCCGGCGAAAGGGACGCCTTCTGTGGAGGCGGCTTCTCCTCTTTCTGTGGAGGCGACTTGTCTTTTGCTTGTAGTAGTGCCCGGTGAAAACTGTTGACGGGGACCAGATTTTCCTTTGAACTAGCATCATTATCATCCTAGAATCCATCAGCATAAACTTGTAACGAGCGAGAAGGGATCACACCTCCAGAGATACTGTAACACTTTTCAAGCCAGAGGGAGGCGCCACTGGCCTCTTGCTTGTCGCCTTTTTGCGACCGGGTGTTTTCACAAGCTCAATGAGAGGGCTAGAAGTGGGTTCAGTGCTCTAGGGATAAAGATAATAATGACGAGCCTACTCTCGACGAGGACCAGCGAGAATGTTGTCCAAATAGTCGTTCAGAAAGAGGAAACCGTGGGTTTGTATCTGATCCTGGAAGAGCTGTCTTCCAGGGTCGTTTATCATGGTGAATCTTGTAGAGTTGCACCATTCCAGGACGCCCGGTTGCTGCATGGCGGCAGCGGTGGTCCAAATTCAACTTCGACGCGTTGGTGGTTGTTTGTACATCAACGTTCACGTGGGCGAACTCGGTTACGTCATTTCCATCATGAGTTCATTCATTAGCGCGTTTTCACGCGTCCACTCTCCACTTGTCCTCCATGTCGTCTGTACCACCGCCCTTGCCTCCGCGCACAGACTCCATAGCCGGACAATATGCCTCAAGTGTGTCGACTCAAGATACCGATGCTATCGAGAGGCACATGTCCGAGCAACAGCTCCGTAACTTGTACGATAGCGAGGAAATTGACCGATTTCTGAGCCTCTTCTCTGCTGTTGAGTTCTCCTTCCCGTTTTCCGCGCATTAATCTCAATTTTTATGGTCAGTATGTCACCGAAGTTCAGCTACAGGACAACAATATTGGTGCTCGCATGGACCTTAACATAGGGACCGCTGCTGGCCCATCGAATCTTCCGCAGGCTGATGATACCGGCTCGACGGATGTCGAAGGTTCCGTTGCTTCTCGCCCCTCCAGTCCCGGGCCATCTTTTCTGCAGGCAGATCGAAGCATCTCTGAAGAAATCGCACTCGTTAGTCAACCAACCATGCATGATTATCCATTGATCCCAGTCACCATATGCAGCGATACCTCCTCCCTGTTCTTTCTCCGCCCCCTCCTGTCCCGCTGTTTACGCTTGGGCGCCTCAGGCTTACAACACAAAGACTTTACCTGGCGATTCAGCCGGTATATGGTCCATTCTTTACGTCGTTAATCAACCTCGCAACGTGGAAGGACAGGCGGCAGAGCTCTTTCTATTGTGTCGTTAGTCTGATTTTCTGCTCTCGTGGATTACCCTCCAATGATGCCCATTCAGGTGTTCTGGAGTTTGTGGTATCAGAACCTCCTGCTGCCTTGCCTCTTTCTCCGAATCCTCTATGCTCTGGCCCGACGAAGACTATTGTCTTACCCCACCTTAGCAGAGCTGAGGGCGCGTCGGGAGGAAATTGATCGGGCGGCTGAGTTTGGACAAGAGCTTTCAACGAGATTCTCGGCGTCTTCAGCCTTGGGGCTAAAAGAATTATGGCGGATCTTTAAAGTGTTCAATAAACCCAAGAAAGCCAAGGTCAAGGACTTGGCACGCGATAAAACACGAACGGGTCCGCCCCAAGACCCAGTAGCGGATGATCAAGTTTCTGAGCAAGAAATCGGCACTGTCTTGGATTCTGAAAATCCAGCCGAAGGTTCGCAAGAGAACGACGTCAAAAGGGCGGTGTTACAAGCCCTGGCTGAAATAGCAGATCTTCACGAGAGGGTCAAAAAGTATGATTCTTAACAAACTCGGCCCGAGGCTCACAAGTTTTTAGTATCTTTATATGGCGTCGGCCGGCCTCTTCTAGGATATATGGCCTGGTATTCTTCAATTCGTCGTTCTCAGTCAGTTCCCTAATAGGCTTATATAGGTCTTGACTTTCTTGTTTATTCTGACCCTCGTCGTGCCTACACAATATCTTGCGAAGTTGGTTGGTTTCGTGGGTGGCTTTCTGTTTTGGCATCTTGCCCCCATAATTGCAGCACTTCCTGCCAGCGCTCAGTAAGTCCCGGTCACTGAATAAAGTGAACGATCATGATCTTTTGCACAGGTTACCCCCTGCATTTGCCGACGTCCCGACAGACGCTGAATATGCGATGGAACTCATTTCACAACGTGTTGCTGCTGGTTTGCCCATCCGACCGGTCCGACCGCCAAGGACCAAAGCCCGTGACAAAAAGAAGCGGGATGGTGACGGAGAGGGAAAAAACGCAGCCGCGCAACTAAACGTCGAAGAGAAGGATAAGGAGGTTGACTGGAAAAGGTGGGGTGAACGCGCTGCCGTCGGAATGTCCTGGGTAGAAGACGGAAAACGCATATTTACTGGTCGCCCGGTATGGATGTGTGCTGAGTATGTAGACATTCTTCACTCAACCTGTCTCTGCATAGCGGCCTGAGAGAACTAATACGGCCGCTTCGCTCAAGACAGTTGAAACGCACAGTGCGTCTCTATTTCGCCAAACCTTTCGTTATTAATCTGTCGTCTTGAAGCATTTCCTGCCCAACATACATCGGCTCCGGGACTGATAACACTAACCGAAGAAACACTATATTTTACGCCACTCATGGCTTCGACGGCGAAACTCGAGATTCCTCTAACTAGTCTCCGAGGAGTCAAGAAGAAGAGCGGTCTATTTACAGCTCTCACCATTAGCTGGGTAGATGATCAAGCCAATGGTAGAGAAGAGAAGTTCCGGTGGGTAGGTGGTCTCGACGAGTTATTTGCCCGATTGGTTGCGACCAGAAAGCGTGGATGAGGGCTGCATCCATTCTCTAGTATTTCCCCATATGTATATTAACTTGCCGTTTACGTCTTCGGCAGAAGCCGGCTAACTATTCAAGTTCAGACTCCGCCTTTAGTCCCCTGGCTCTTTCGTTCAAATACCCAGCGTTAATATTGCTCTTATCACTGTAATTTCTCATCGCAGCACGTAGTATCCCTAGCTTCTCAGGCTGTGAGTGCTTTGACCTGTTCTGCTACAAGGACACCAACGCTCTCCTAGGTTACTTCTGTTCCTTTCCTTTCCTTTAATATGTTCTTTTCTCCCGAGCTATTAGCTAAACGGGACAGCGGCTTCGGTCTCCTCTGGTAATTCGACATTGTGGACGGACATCCCAGAGATTAAACGTCGTGTTAGGCTGGCCGCAACTTTGGGCTCCAAAACGACCTTCAAGAAGCTCCCCAAACGATCAGTGCTAACCGCTGATATATCCCAGCTATGTGATCTCATAGCCACTCCGGCAGAGCCTTTGGCATTGAGGCAAGCCATATTCTGTCCCCTATGACGCATCGCGTCTGATGTTTCGATCCAGGCTTTCGAGTAATCTTATGATTGGTGTTGCACGGTAAGAACGCCAACTTATTCTGATGTTGGCCTCCCTTAGTGGAGTGTTCCAGGGTTTATAAAGGTACAGACTTTCATGCTTGTCGCCTTCACGACTTGAATGTTATCAGTCAAACAAGAGATTTTCTTGACAGACGTGTCGAATTGTGTCGCATCGCTCAAGAAGGTTGTGGAACAAATGCAGTCCACTGCCGCTGCAGGAGAACAGCTGCAGATGGCGCAACCGGCGGCCAAGTTCGTTGTCCTTTGGTCGTTCTGTATTACATCGATTTACTGTCTTTAGGCCGTCCGCCGTCACCTTGGCCAAAGATCCTGGCGCTGCACATCTTATAGATTTTGATGCCCTCGTCGCCGTAAGTTGTGAACCCTATGGCACATTCAAGCATTTATTGTCTTTCAAAGGATTGGGACGAGTACCTTAATATTGGAGGTGAAATTCCGTCTTGTGAATGGGTTACTGTCGCTCAATGAGCATTAGATCAAAATAAACCCGAAGAAGTTGAAAGCGAAGACGAATTTAATCCGAAAGTTAAATCAAAGAAGTCGAAAGGCAAAAACAAAGCCCCTCAACCAGCTGAAGAACCTAGGGCGGATCGGTTCACTCTTCAAGAGCATCACGATCACTTGCTTTCCAATTCGTTCGATTTATCGTTCAATGGAAATGGTGTTGACCCGTCCTCCCAAAACGGCGGAGGCTTCGCATTAGATGATATTTTTTTGGCCGCCCCAGATGGGCTGGATATTGGGGACGGTCTAGGCGACGATTTAGCTAAGGAGCTGGGAGAGGGCTGGGGAATTTTCCCTGACAACGCAAAGTAAGTCGTCTTGGTGTTTCCCTATATTCTGGCCGGAAACCACTCCCTAGTGACATGCAGCTCGACAACCCAGTAAACGATCATGGGGATATCCCGATGGACTTTGATCTTGGTGCTGACGTGGCATTCGATGCGGGACAGGAGGAGGAGCTCCCAAGGGGCGAATCACAGCCTCCCAGCACTCCGAGAAAGCGAAAGGCAAGCCCCGTCCGACCAGTTATAAGAACCTTTTTCTGATGATATTGAAGGCGGCGGACTCTGATCGGGATAAAGGTCCAATCGCAGTTGTACCCGCCATATAACACTGCTGACCTTGCTTAGAGAACATACCTCCTTCCACTTTACGTAGAACGAACAACAATCCCGCCGCCTTCAGCCCTGCCACGTCTTTTTCCCGCATGCTTTTGTCTCAAGATGAAGAACCGCAAGAACCGCAAGAACCCCAAGGCCCACTCGTCGACGTTACCGCTAATGACCAGAATCAGAAAAATATTGGACCCAAGAAAGTCAAGAAAACTCGACTGCTTCTCGACGCACGAACAGAACTGACTGACGATGAACTAAAGGTCTGGGGGTGAGATCCAATTTCGCTGTCCGTTGACATTTTGTCAGGCGGCTCGCGCGCAATACTTGAAAGGGCAGGCTATACTGAGACGTGGGCTAGACCAAAAACGCGTAGAAAAAGATGGGGGAAAGTTCATTGAAGAGCTGCTGTGGAGCGTCCCGCGAGGAGGTAAACGGAAGCCCATTCAGTTGCGCCATCCCTCTGCTAACCCCTTGCAGTCCAAGCAGAATCATTGGTCGAATTTTGGCAAGAAAACTTCAAAGTGCAGGTGGAGGCTCGAACAGGAGTTGTTGTGATTCATCCGGCTGGTACTGAACTAGCATTCTGGCAACATTTTGTATACGCTGACTCCAAACAGACGAGCCTCCTAAGAAACGCCGCAAGATAAGAGATCTCCCCAATATCGATGAAGAGGTCCCGCAAGATTTTGGGAATGACATGAGGGAAGAAGCTTTTGATAACGATTTTAATATGCAAGATGCCGACTTTGGGATGGGCTTGGGAGGTAAAGTTCGCCGTCATGATCGCAGGACAACAATCTAACATAGAGAAGATGATTATATGGAGGCGCCCAGAGCGGAGCAGGGCCCAACTCATCGACGCTCCTCAGAAGTAGATTCCATACCCAGCACAAGATGAGGTGCATGACTGACTGAGTGGCAGGAACCTGGCCAAGGCCGCCATGTGTCTCGTCCACCGTCCGTCCTTGGGAGCAATTTTGATATCGCTCCACAGATCCCAGCCTCAGGATCTCAGAGAAGCTCCTTCTTCCCGTGGGACAATGCCGGTGGGGGTTCCTCAAGTGCTGCTGACTTTGGTCCGATGGGCAGTGACCGGATTAGTGTTGACCGGGCGGATATCAGACTGAGAGGGAGCCCTTTGAGTCGTAGAGAGAGCTCGCTTGTTCCGAGCCAAAGCGGGAGTGGCTTGGCTGGTTTGGAATTCTCGCCTGGATTTGCGAAGAAGTCTCAAGCTCTCGGAGAGGACTACGAATTTGACGGTATGTCGACAGGCTCTATTCCGTTGATACGAGGCCGACGCGGAAATAGTGGATAATCAGCCGAACCCGTCTGCCATGGATTCACAGCGCTCGGATATGAATTTGATTACCTTGGAAAGAAACTCGTTCAATTTTCTCGAGTGGGTGAAGGATTCGAAGCACTTATTCCCATCTCACGCGTCCATAGATATATTAGGATGCAGCTTCAAGGTCTTCCCAACTCGGTGTCTGATCTAAATTTCGATGCCGTCGTCCCGATGGCTACGTCTACGCGACACGTTGCGGCCGCTGCCTTTTATCACTGTTTAGGTGGGTTTTCGTGAATTTGTGTTGGCAAAATGGTTTGATTTCATTTGCTAGTTCTCGCGACCAAGGATTTGTTGCATGTAAAGCAACCAGAGCCGTACGGAGCTTTGACCATAACCATGGCATGAAATTGCTGAAGTCGCTGTCGAGTCGCTGTTGGAAATTGTTCAGTAGCCTAATCGGGTTTTGATGTCATCATGTAAACTTGTAACAAATTGTGAACGTCGTTTCATTTTGTGGTCGACCCACTAAGATTTCCGGCCCGAAGATATCTGCCTGGAAGATACCAAGACTGTCCTGACCTATCAAGACTACCCTGACCCACCTCGGTTGCCGCTCCTCCTTATTAGATCGGTTGTACTGCTTGCCCCTCGAACACCCACTCTGCTCCTGTCATGTCTTCGCCTGCTGTTCTAGCTGCTCAAGCCGCCCTCGCGAGCATTGATCTCGCTGGTTACGATGCAGAGCAATCCAGACTCATGGACGAAAGATGCATCCTGGTCGATGAGCAGGATAACGCAATCGGTGCAATGGACAAGAAAACTTGTAGGTATTCGGCTTCATCGGAGGCTCGCCATCCTGACTCTAGTCAAGGTCACCTAATGGAAAACATCAACAAGGGCTTATTGCACCGGGCGTTCTCCGCCTTTGTCTTCCGTCCTTCTGACGGCAAGCTGCTGTTGCAACAACGCGCCACGGAGAAAATCACCTTCCCGGATATGTGGACAAACACATGTTGCTCCCATCCTCTCGATGACTTTGAAGAGGAGAAGGTAGAGCTGGATCAGCTCGGCGTGAGAGTTGCGGCGACCAGGAAGCTCGAGCATGAGCTGGGGATTCCACCAAGCCAGGCGCCCGCGGACCAATTCCAATATCTCGCGCGCATTCACTATCTTGCACCCTCGAATGGAATGTGGGGAGAGCATGAAGGTACGTTGTCTACAATCGACATCGCCGCATACTGAGGATGCTCGTAACAGTCGATTATATCTTGTTTTTGACTGCCGATGTTACGGTGACCCCCAACCCCAACGAAATCCGCGACCACAAGTACGTCGACAAGGCGGAACTGCAGGCTATGTTCGATGCTCCAGGTATTCATCGCCCTCTGATTTTAATTTAACGTTCCCTCACAATGTTTACAGGCAATTCGTTTACTCCTTGGTTCAAATTGATTGCTCGGGACTTCCTCTTCGGGTGGTGGGATGAACTTCTCAAGCGCAAAGACACGCAAGGCCTCGTCGTCGCCAAAAGTCTCGCCGGTTTAGTGGATGGGTCCAAAGTGATCAAGATGACATAGATAGACCGTAAACATAATGTTTTAATCCAAACTATTGCGGAAGGACGCCTTTAAAAACGAGGAGCTCCCGCCGGGACCCCAGCCCAGAGGGCCACCCCTGGCCATGGGAACAGTGGCATTCAACTGAAACTGCAGCTCCATCAAAACTTTGAGGACTTGCATCAAGAAATGTGAAGCCTTGACTTGAGATGCTGTTCAGTCTCAATTACACACAGAGTAGTGAACAATGTACCTGCTGTCCCAATCTCGCGCTTGGTTTCCACAACAAGTATGTCGGTTTCGTGGCTCTCGTCGATTTGGTTGGGCAAGAAGGCCCTCAGCCTCGGCCCGAACGCAGCCGCAATGTGATGAGGAGGGTTTATTAAAGAACTATCGAACGTTGATCATTATCAAGCTTGAGAAGAAAGAAGTGCATAAAATGTGCACGCACACTCGTCGTCCCCCCCGGGACAGGTACCCCAGGAAAAATACCGAAAGCTTATCGGCATGAGAGCTTTGAAAAATCAGTCGAGGTTGCTGAAGAGTGGGGTGAATTCAAATCCAAAAAGATATCTGCAGCATACCGTGGTGGTACATTTCGTCGATGTCATGAATTGAAAGCCCTACCAATGTTCTGTCAACATGCACTCTCAATGGGTTTCAAAACTTACCCGCTCCGCAAATAAGGTGAATAGCCTAGTGATCATATGCCAGGCCCTGCAGGATGGCATTCAAGACATGGGGAGACCTGGCAGCCAGAAACATACAATGCCACCTCGGGACCGTTCATGTTCCAAGGCGAATTGCGAAACCTGAGTATCCAATCGGCGCCACGAAACTGGGTCTCAACACCATGAGGCCACAGGGGAAATATTTTTCGCTCAATTTCTTTCCGAGCGTTTTCGAGAGTATTTTCGAACAACAATTCACTATCGCCTTTAAATGTAACGAACATGTGATCTAAACGTGGATTTGAGGGTTTCGGCAACACAAAATAGAGGGTGACGAACAACAAGGCTCTGTGGGCTCGACCGTCTGGTTCGACACAGCAGCAGTTGCACCTGCAGTCTGGAGGGGCTTGCCCTTGGAATTTTTGCGCCGCCTCAGACCATTGGAAGCTTCCGGCGCTAGCTGCATAGGCGCTGCCGGTCCGGGAGTAGCGCCAGCTCCACCTGGTTTCTTGAGGGCAGACTTCAGCGGCAGCGGAGTGGATGCTGCACGATGACTGCGTTTAGGGCGATTTTTAGGCTGCAGAGGCTGTGATGGGCCAGTAGGGGGTGTCTCAAACATTGCGTTAGGTGGTATGAACGGGACTTGAGGAGGCTGGGCGGGGTAGGGGGTCCCACTGGACGCATAGGGATTTCCATTGGACGCGTAGGGATTTGGAGCATAGATCGAGGGATATCCATTGTTAGTGGGACCTTGTCCCATTTGCTGAGCGTACATTTGCTGCTGAGGCCAATACGACGGATAGGACATCGCGGT
This sequence comes from Mycena galopus ATCC 62051, assembly GCA_014925785.1. Taxonomy (NCBI): domain Eukaryota; kingdom Fungi; phylum Basidiomycota; class Agaricomycetes; order Agaricales; family Mycenaceae; genus Mycena; species Mycena galopus. The sequence goes on from WIQG01000007.1 coordinate 41,743, forward strand.
GCGGGCGTTCGATGGAAGACAAGGTGGGAGCTAAAGAGGTACACACGGCGGCTTTTGAACTCGTGAACATGAGGCTGTCACCAGATAAGTAAGCGCCAAACGAAAACGCCTCGCAGTGGGGAATTTTCGGGGCTTAGATGGGTGTCCAGACCGAATACAACGGCGTTCAAGAGATCTGCAATCCGTTCAGAACAACGGCGATCGCGATGTTTTTGGACAATCCGTGTGACGGTCGGCCGAAACCAAGCCGAAACCCACACCGACAGCCCCGACTCTCTTCACGTGAGTCATCTTTGCTTTCTGCCCCACTCGATGGCCTCTTTTGGTACCTGGCTGCGCTCGCCGGCTGCACGCGAGTACTTCTTCAGTATGTTCGCTGTTTTACCATTGAATGGAGCTCACATGCAATAGGTACACATTTTTGGGGTCCTGTGAGCATCTTTCCTCGACCGTTATAAACATCGAGTTTATCGCACTTTTGCAGGTTGCGAACTGGGGGCTTCCCCTCGCTGCATTGGCGGATCTCCGCAAGGATGAAGAATATATTTCCGGTACAATGACGACCGCGCTAATGTGCTACTCGTACGTTAAATTATGCTTCCACTTTCCGTGCACCGCTGAGTTCAGACGCGTGCAGCCTCGTTTTATGCGCTTCGGTGAGCCCAACATTCGCCTCAGCATTTTCCGCTGAACTCAAGTGTTTCTCCAGCATGGCGCGTCCAACCGCGCAATTATCTCCTGTTCGCGTGCCACTTGACGAACGCAACGGCGCAATCCGTCCAAGAAGCCCGCTTCCTGAACTATTGGCATAATGGCGGCCGAGAGAAAAAACTTGGCGTGACTATCGACGACGTCGCCGACAAGGCAACGGGCCAAGTCACCGCCGCTGTGAAAGAGGCTGTCCAGGCGGCCAAGGACGTGAAAAAATAGGGAGATTTTGTCGACTGCTCGACGTAGACCTAATGTACAAAGCAGCAGATATTCTTTTAAATTCACCAAAACCCATCATCGTCGCCCTTCTTCTTCTTGCCCTTGCTCTGCGCCAACGCCTGGTTCTCATACATTTCTGCAATCTAAGCGCCCGTCAGATAACGGAGTCGAGAGTGGAGACAGATAATCTGACCTGCTCGGGTCCAGTTGAATCTTCAACGGACTTGTCGTCTCGTATTCTTACAAATCGCGGGAAGCGGAGCGATATGCCTCGTTCCTCCACCTACCAAACCAATGTCAAATGAAAGAATGTGAATAGAAGAGGAATACGCACTAAGCCTTGCGCGGCAGTATACACCGGGCTCAAACTCAGGTCGGCGGTCAACACCTCCCAAACAATTTGCGGCTCGAACCAAACATCAGGTTTTGCACCTCCGATTTTGACGTCCCCGCGAACTTTTGTGAGCTCCAAAGGTTTGAGGACGTCGTAGTGCGACTGCAAGACCTCTTCGCTGAACCCTGTGCCGATTTTGCAAATGGTCTGGAATTGTTCCGAGTCGCTGTCGTAGCAGGCAAGGAGGAAGGCGCCGTATACGTCGGTTCGCTTTCCCTTGCCGTAGTATCCGCCAACGACAACGAGATCCAAAGAATCACCGACGCCGGCCAGGTAGTCTTTTTTGAGCTGTGGAGGCGTTAGTTGAGGTACCTCGACTTGGAGATGTTGCACGTACTTTAAGCCAGTTGATACTCCGCCGGCTGGGCTCGTAATAGCTAGCGTCGGTCTCGAGCATCTTCACCATCAAACCCTCGCATCCGTCCTTCACACTCTGCTCCAGGAACGTCTGGATCTCATCCGTGGTTTCGCCGTCTGAAGACTTTGCAAAATCGAATTCACCTGGAACGGCCTGGAAGTGCTTGCGCAAAAGCTCGCGCCGCTCTTGCAACGACTTTTTGAGCAGCGGCTAGGCAAAAAAAATAGTTCATTCATTCGTCTTGACGAAGAAAGGAAAGCAAAGCGCTTACCTCCCCGTTCAGATACAAAAGATCGAACGCGAAGAGGCAGACGCGGACTTGAATGTCTTCGACTTTGACGTCCTTGCGCTTCCGCCGGCTCAATTCCTGGAAGGGCATGAGCTTCCCGTCGTCCGGTCGATGGCGACAGCCTCGGCATCCAGCACGAAGGATTCCGTAGAGTCTTTGATACACTGTAGAAATAGAACAAGAATAAGCTCTAGCGAAGGCGCGAGAAATATAGGCTACACACGCTCGGGAGCTGTTCCATAAGATCCGGGTATTTCTTGCTCATGTCTTCGGAGTTTCGGCTGAAGACACCGACGGTGCCGTCTGGCAGTCTGTGGACCTGCGCAGAGTGAGCATATACACAAATAAAAACAAACGAACCTGCGCGCGCTCCCCGTCATATTTATACTCGCAAGTAAACCGCTTGTTCTCAAACCTATCCAGCACCTCGCCGATAGCCTTGGTGGGTTTGGCAAGCATGGTTTAAGCGGAACGCCAGGGGTCAATTTACAGTGCTCGTGTAGATTTTGGATCCCATGTTTGAGCAGCGCCGGGATAACTTCGTCGTACGACGGCAGCTCACTATCGGCAATCAGTACTAGTGTACTTGCTGATTCAAGACGACGAGGAAGGTACCTGTAAACCGATTTAATGGTGTTGGCACCCTCTTCCAGCCGTTTTACTAGTTTTTCTGTGCTCCATTTTTTGTCCGCTGAAAAACAAAACTAGTCAATAAATGATGCGTATAAAGAAGGAGATCCTGCCTTTGTCCTTCTCCGCGAGGACAGCGGCGTGAGCAAGCGCGACAACAACGGACCGTTCTGCGTTTCCGATGCGCAGCTTGCCCTCCAAACTCCGGACAATGTATTTCGCCTCGAATTCCTGGCAGGCCGCGAGCAGTTTCGTGATAATCGAAACCTTCTTCGCCTGAGACTAGATATTCGCCAGGTTCAATGCCAGCGTGTAAAATAAAGGCTCCTCGTCTTACGGAATGACCAGACGTGAGCGCGATTTCGCGGAGGTTTGCGAATACAAAGGAGAGGGTGAGCGGTTTAGGCTTGAAGAGGACCTGCTGGCTGTTTTTGGAGTTCTAAAGCAAAATGACGCAAGCATTAGTTGAGAGGATAACACAGAATTTAACCGACTGACCATCGCAACGAGCCCCAGATCGCCCTCTTTCTTGAGATCGGCTTTTATTACGGCGGGGCTCCGGCCAGTCGATTCACCAATAGCTTTAATGAGGAGGCTTTCTCCGATGCCCAGCTCGACGCCGACATAGTCCGGGCTCAGCTGCGGGATGTTGAATAAACATCAAGACCACGGGGGAGAGTAGCGCAGCGTACTCGATTGATACAGAGATATACAGCCTGCAGGAGGGACTTTGAGTCGCCCTCCGCGCTGCGCTGGATGACCAGGTACAGGAAGGACGTGAGAAGGGCGGTCTTTTCGAGCCGCTTTGTGGTGGCCTCGATGAGGGCGAACGTCTTGGTGAGGGCGGCATATGGTACGCTGGGGCGCGCGTGAGTTGGTATTGAATTGGTATGAATGAAAGCAGATACGCACGGAGCGCCGATTTTCCACCCGCCCTTGATGTCCACATCGTCTTTCCTCGAAAGTGCGGCTTCGGCACTGGAGACGCGTCGCGTCAGTCAGGGTGTGCGCGGGTGAACGGGTGAGAAGACACGTACATCTTCGAGGCGGCGGCGCCGGTAGTCTCATCATCCGAGTCAATCTCGTCTTCGCCATCCAATTCATCTTCGCCCTCGTCGGCACTAGCCGCTAAACCGTCCGCTTCCTCGTCCTCCTTGACCTTTTCCTTCTTGCTCACTGCCGCGGCCTTTTGTTTCCCTTTGGTAGTTGTTTCCTCATCATTGGCTTTTTCTTTCTTGACTGTCTTCTGTTTACCCTTGGATTTGGGAGAATCCATTTCCTCATCCTCATCCTCGACCTTTTCTTTCTTGGCCGCCCTTTGTTTCCCCTTGGCTTTAGGTGGGGATTTAGGAGAGGATGGAGGCTTTGCGAGCGAGGACGGTTTCGCGGAAGCTGTGGCGCAACTCTTAGCGCGCACTACTGACGACGCGCGCGGACTCACCGCTGGGCTCATCATCCTCGGCGTCCAAGTCGACGATTCTCCGCCGCTTCACCTTCGGGCCGCTTTCTGAAGCGGAGGAAGCATCGACAGCGACTGCGGGCTCTTTGCGCTTGGAAGTCTCTGCTGCAGGCGCGTGCGTCAATGTCGAGTCATCGCACGCGACGCGACTTGGGCTCGCACCTTTCGGGAGCGCCTCGGAATCGACGTCCATAGGGATATGGTCGGGCTTGGACGCGTCGGGGGGCGTGTTCTTTGGCTGTTTCTTGCCTCCCCATAGTTCTGCGAGCTTGGTTTGCTGGGGAGGGCGGACTTGGCGGACTTGGGCATTTCGAAGAATTTACCTGAGAGGAGGTTAGGACGAATAGATACGGATAGCAGGCGAGAGACCAAGCGTTTGCTGACGGCCCATAAGGCGGACGAATGGTGGTCGAGTAGCGCGTTGTCTGACCGAATGCCACGCAAACATGCACAAACTCCGAGACGCGATGTCGAAATTATAATTTCTTTCCGATTTTTTTGAATGCTGGTTACGTAGATGTCAGCACGGACGGGTTCATTCGTCCCTGTTTGCTACCGTTTCTTGGGTGCTCTTTGATAGTACAGATCAAGTGTATTAAACAACGGCTGTGAGCTACTCTAAATTGAACCATGGATGGCATCACAACAAGAATTCGCGTCCAAAGGTAGCATACCCTCCAAAAGCTTAGAACGAGGTTGCGAGTGGTGCTTTCTGCCAAAATGGGCGTTGGGCGTAGTGGATGCCGAGATGCCGATTGATGGCATCACTTGGAACTTGCCAGTCCATCTTTTCCTCTTTCACGACTCCCCGTAATACCATCCCGCTTTAGCCGCCTCAAGACTCGCGACCATGGCTGAACAAGTCAGTCCCCTGCGCTCTGCTATCCGCCCCACTGAATTATGTCACCCAGATCGAAAAGGCATTCCAAAAGCAACCCATCTTCCAGAATGCCAAGGCCCGGGGTGCGTCTTGCACTTGTGCACTCTGTGTGTCTACTCACCTCCCGTCCAGGCGGCAAGAAGATTTCCACCAAGGAGAAGCGCTGGTACAAGGATGTTGGTCTTGGATTCAAGACCCCCGCAGAGGCCATTAGCGGCTCATACATTGGTGTGTCCTGACTTGAAAATTCTGCCATGAATTTTATTGATGCGTGCCAGACAAAAAATGCCCGTTCACCGGAGACGTCTCGATCCGTGGCCGCATTCTGACTGGCAAGGTTGTGTCGACGAAGATGACGCGCACGATTATCATCCGGAGGGACTACCTGCACTACATCCCAAAATACAGTGCGTTTGCCGCTGAGCGCGCTTCTATTGCCCTGCTGACGTGCCTGCAGACCGTTACGAGAAACGGCACAAGAACTTGGCTGCGCACGTCTCTCCCGCGTTCCGTGTTGAGATTGGGGACACTGTGACGGTTGGTGAGTATCCACGCACTCGTCCGTGTCGCGGGTAAGATTAACGTTATACAGGGCAATGTAGACCACTGTCCAAGACGGTGCGGTTCAACGTGTTGCGGGTGTCGAAGAACAAGGCGGCTGCCAAGTCGTTTGGCAAGTTCTAGTTTATTGTTCAGCTACATACGTCCATGCAATACTATGTTTCATGCTGTTCATGAGCCTAGAGTGATTGAGACAATCGTGACAACCTGCAAATCAAACGCGAGCATACAAGGTTTGCTCCCACACAGTCCTTGTCTTTGCGTCTTCGCTACAAGTCAAGCTGGCGCCCACTCTCCTCTCCGTCTTCAGTAGAAAGTCCAAGGGACGTGCAGAAAGCCCCCAGCCGACGCAGATGGGCCAGCAGCCCTCCAAGAAGGCAAAGAAGGACAAGGGCAATAAGGACACAGCTCCAACCAATGCCTCTCCGTCACCAGACGAGTCCGGCGAGAACACAGGCGAAAGCACGCCCCAGGCTTCTCTCTCGCGCGCAACTGGTGGAGCACCCACGAACGGAGCAGACCATACCAATGGCGCACCGTCCATTAGCGTGTCTGACCCAGAAGGCGCGCCAATTTCCGGATCCCCCACGGCACGGTCACCGGAGACCAATAATCTCAGCGATCAATCGCCCTCTGCCTCCGCCTCGTCTCCCCACCAGTCCCCCAAGCCGTCCCCCGCCCCTCTCGACATCCCTATCACCCAGACCATCCTCTCCAACTCCACCCCATTCACTCCCGGGTCCGCAGCGAGTAGCGTACCACAGCCGGATACAGCGGTCAACGGTGTCGCAAAGGACAAGATGAAACAGTTGGACGTCGACGACATGATCTCGCGCCTGCTCGAGGTCGGCTACACCGGCAAAGTCAGCAAATCTCTCTGTCTAAAGAACACAGAGATTACTGCCATCTGCCTCGCTGCCCGCGAGGTATTTCTCAACCAGCCTACCCTCGTAGAGCTCTCGCCCCCTGTCAAGATCGTCGGCGACGTCCATGGGCAGTATTCGGACCTTATTCGACTGTTCGAGATGTGCGGCTTCCCCCCCGCCGCCAACTACCTCTTCCTCGGCGACTATGTCGACCGGGGCAAACAGAGTCTCGAGACCATACTCCTCCTGCTTTGCTTCAAAATCAAGTATCCCGAAAACTTTTTTTTGCTGCGAGGCAATCACGAGTGTGCCAATGTGACCCGAGGTGAGTTGTGAACGTAACGTGCGTCTCCGCCGCCAAGCTAATTCGCAACGTGCGACCAGTATACGGCTTCTACGACGAGTGCAAGCGAAGATGTAATATCAAGACATGGAAAACTTTCATTGATGTCTTCAATTGCCTCCCCATCGCCGCCATCGTCGCGTCTAAAATATTCTGCGTCCACGGCGGTCTTTCACCCTCCCTTCATTCCATGGATGATATCAAACGCATACAGCGACCGACAGACGTACCTGATTACGGGTTGCTCAACGACCTGTTGTGGTCTGATCCATCTGATACAGCATTAGATTGGGAGGACAACGAGCGGGGAGTCAGCTACTGCTTCGGGAAGGGCATCATCAACGACTTTTTGGTGCGGTATGATATTGACCTGATATGTCGGGCACATATGGTGGTGGAGGATGGATACGAGTTTTGGAACGACCGGACGTTGGTCACTGTGTTTAGTGCGCCGAACTACTGTGGCGGTAAGTTCGATTCTACCCTTGACAGATGTGCTCGGCGCTCATTTCACATGACAGAATTCGACAATTACGGCGCGTGCATGAGGTTATTATGCACCAGACACTTGCTGCACGTTTCTGACTGGGATTCACAGCGTTTCGGAGGACTTACTATGCGCCTTTGAGCTGCTCAAGCCGTTAGATGGTGCTGCATTACGCAAGGAGATGACGAAAGTAAAACGGAAGAGGTGCGTTTTCAGTTTGTCTCCTTTAACTTATCCTTACACACAAACAGCCTGATGGCTACTGCTTAAACGGCCCTCACCAACGACCGCGACTTATCATAACATATACGAATATAATATCGCTCGCGACTCCATGCTCGGGCATCGCTGTTGTGGCCCGTCGTGGAGGATTGCTGGGATTAGGATTGGGTGCCGAGTTGAGTTGGTTGGCGGCGGCGGGTGGCAGGTCCGGTTCTGCTGCAGCCGCCGCGGTGGTCTGTGACGTGCTATCCTGTGCCGCGTTTATTATCTGCGTTTCCGCTTCCATTCTTTTCTTTTCGAGTTTCAGACTCTTGTACAATGTTTTAAACCTCGGGGTACCTTCGCTGCACACGTTTTGCTATCTTAAGTTCGCCGCTACCTCAAGCATAAATTATTGCGTTATGTACATTACTTCGGTCTATGAAAGTGGATATCCGTGCCAAGAGTTGCTTCCCCCCACGAATCTAGTCCGGATTAATTGGCCCCGCGATCTGTCACCTTTTATCCAGCATGTCGTATACCAACACGCCAAAAGCTGTTACAATGATGCTACAGCCGACCACGCTGCCTGTAGTTACAGCTTCGACGCCAGCACCAAATAGCACGTCGGAAATAAAAACCAGCACAATGGTGAGGAGATTCCCGACGGAGGTGATTATGGGGCCCCACACGCCCAGGAGAACCTTAAAACGTGTTCGTCAAAGGAAGAGCGATTGGAAGAAATGAAATACCATGAACCCGGCGTTGAATATGACCCCGGTGAGCGAGATACCGACGATGGTCCAGATAATTGTGAGGTTGGGAGGCAGGAGGAATGGCTCGACGCCCGTGTGGTGCAGGATCGGAATGAACACCCAGAGCACACACAGGGTGCAAAGACCGATCGCCGAGGTCAACAGATTGGGGTGCAGCCCGAAGGGCGGGGGGTAGACGGCGTCGTGGGTGTCAAGCGCAACGTCGTCAGGCGCCTCGTATTGCACGTCGGGCGAGTCGTCGCTCGTTGGGAGGTGTTCGTACTCGGCGGCCTCTGCGACGAGTTCCGGGTCGGACGGGAGCGCGGCATATTTCTTGTACAGGACTTGATACACCGCGTATCCGACGGACGCGACGAGGGTGAGTAGGTCCCCGACGAGTGGCTTCATCGAGCCAACAGCGCGTTTCCGGATGAAAGAGGAGCCATCGTTGGTCGGCGCGGTGCTGCCGCCGTACACCACAATCAAGACACCGACGGTCGCGAGCGAAACGGCAAAGAACTTCCGCGGCTCCCATTTACATCTAAAGGTCATTAAATACGCGAAGAACGCGTTTGTGTTCCATATAGCTTTTTGAATAATCTAAGTCATTGTGCGCCTATATGCCTGTAACTTACCAGTCACGTCGCTCACGCTGGGAAAAGTTGGTCAAGGTTAAGTGGGTACGCTGGTGTAACTCACGACGATAGGGTGATTGCCATGAACCAAAGCAGGGCGGGGCAGGTGATGCCGACGGTCAACGCGAGAACCAGCCCTAGAAACCGGATTCTAGGAAACTTGGGCGGCGCGGAGCGAGAAAATTGGTTGCTGGGCGTGAGATGGTTGGTGAGAGCGGTGGTGAGGCCATTTATGAGGGCAGTCGTGGAATATTTCGTGGTCAGGGTGAGATACAGTAGATGGCAGGGAAATATAATCGAGAACGAGGAGTGCACGAGGTAACTGCGGTCACCGGTCAGAGAGCGGTGTCCGGGCGTCGGGAATGAACGGGGCGCACAAGATGAAGAAGGGCTGTCTATATCCGAGATTCGTTTGCAAGTACTGGGAGAAATTAGTGGGAAGCAGGTGGCCGACGAAGGCAGCACGGAATACCTGTGTTAGCTGGGTCTCTCCGACAAATGCGAGGAGCGTGCAGGAGAAAATGGCGAGCGACCTGCGGACGCCGACTCTCGGGAGCTGGACGTTACGACTCATCTTGAGAGTCGCGAATCCATCCAGTAGCAGGCAGGCCTAAATAGTCGTCGTGTATCGCTGGTCCGGCTACGAGACCCATATCCGGATACATTGATCGTCATCGCATCGGTTCTGTCACGAGAGCGATTTTGGACTGGAGCGTCAAAAACATCGATGCGACTGTATGAGCAGTTCAAAGTGCCCAAAGAAACAAGTGCGTGTTCATTCGCGTTATCCTCGCTGGTGCCCCACTACATAATATTTTTCACGCGACAAGGTCAAATCACCACAGAAAGGCAGTAAAGGCGATACTACGACTAGCGAACCCACATTTGGAACTCGTATTGCACTCCCTTCTCTTCCTGCAGTCCTTCCGCAACCTCAAAGCCGACCCAGGCCTCTAAGGCATCGTGCGCCGCCCTTTTCCATCCCTCACCTGTACCCAAAAAGTCGGGCATGAAAACATCGCATTCCTCGAACGCGGGAGATAAGATGCGTGTGAGCAAGATGCGGTCCACGAATCCAACCGGCGACGACAGAGGCAGAGCAAGGCTTTCTGCATACAGAGGTTCGCCGCCAGTCATGAACCCGCGGGAGACCTGCGGCTCTGCTTTCATTCGACTGATTGCAGCCTCCAAACTGCCCTCTAGGAGTGCCGGGCCGCTGAAACGATCTGAGGACCTGTTGCGAGTTGCAGGAATGGCCAACCTACACGTCGTAGCTCGCGTTCCGACTGACAACGATGTTGACGCGATTTTTGAGCGGCCTGAATTTCGTCGGGATGCTTTCCCAAGTTTTTCTGCCCATGATGACCGCGTTCGAGGCGCCTTCGGGCGCATTGGAAGTTACGCGTGTAAAGTATGCCATTTCTTTGGGCAGATCCCAGGGAAGTTGTGAATTCTGGCCGATGCCATTGGATTTAGTAGCAGCAACGATGATAGTAAGACGAGACATGAACTTTGAGTGCACACAAATGCAAGATGATAGCGAATCCCGGTCCCAGGTCTTCTCGGGGTTTGGCTAAGGATGAGCAGGGGTTCCGGGTCCGCCCAAGGGTATCACGGGTTGGTCTCCAGATTTCCCCGCGAGACACCGCCGACCCGCCTCCTCAGAAAATGGTCCTGAGACGCCCATTTCGCGCAGAAACCTTTCGGTGCCCACGAATAAACCATCGCACGCACCATCTAATGTACGCCAATACTTTCAGAATTAGCCGAGTGACAAAAACAATCGGCGTATCCATTTCTTGGTGGACTTTACGGTCTGCCCTTCGCGCGCACAGAATGGATGTAAGTTGGAATTGTATATTGCATCCCTGTAAACAATCCAATTTTACGGTTTGACTGGTAGTTAGGCGCACCCGCGGGTTTGGGGGGTACGGTATGTGCCCATACTCCTTCGCATCACCGTTTCGCCGGAGACTCCGTGAGGGAGATTTTAAAAAAGCAAAGCCCCATACACTGAAATCTCGGAGACTCGGACGGTGCGGAGCGAGAAAATTGGCCGGGCTTGAGGTGATTAGCGAGAGCGGTGGTGAGACCATTTATGAGGGCAGTCGTATATTTCATGGTCGCCGTGAGATACAGTCGATGCAGGTATAATCGGGAACGAGGAGTGCACGAGGTAACTGGGGTCAATGGTCAGAGGGCGGCGTCTTGCAGGAGTCGGGAATACACAAATGAAGAAGGGACGTCTATATCCGAGGTCCGTTTACAAATACTGAGAGAAATTCAGGTCGCCAAGGAAGTAGCACACCTTAGCTGGGTCTCTTCAACAAATGCGAGAGTGTACAAGAGAGAATGACGAGCGACCTGCGTGCGCAGACTCTAGGGAGTTGGGCGTTGGCTCATCTTGGGAGACGCGAATCCATCCAGTAGCAAGCAGTCATGTCGCAAAGAGAAGGTGTCGGTCCTGCACGTGGTCGGCTACTCGACCAGACCAAATTTGGACTTGACCGCCAAAAACACCAATGTTGCGAGCCCTGCTCGCGTCCAGCCGCCTGCTGGCGCGCACACGTCTCTTTGCTCCTCCACGCGCAATTCAACATCCCCTGCATGCGCCCCTCCGATCCCCTGACCTTGCCAGAGGCATGAAAGTCCGCGCGGCCATTAAAACTATGTGCGAGGGCTGCAGTATTGTCAGACGAAAGGGCAGACTGTATGTGATCTGCTCAAAGAACCCAAAGCATAAACAAGTGCGTATTCTTTCGCGTTGTCTTCTGGTGCCGCCCTAATATTTTTCACAGCGACAAGGTTAAACCATAGAAAGGCAGTAGAGGCGATACTACGACTAGCGAACCCACATTTGGAACTCATATTGCACTCCCTTCTCTTCCTGCACTCCTTCCGCCACCTCAAAGCCGACCCAGGCCTCCAAGGCATCGTGCGCCGCCCTTTTCCATCCCTCATCTGTACCCAAAAAGTCGGGCATGAAAACATCGCATTCCTCGAACGCGGGAGATAAGATGCGTGTGAGCAAAATACGATCCACGAATCCGACCGGCGACGACAGAGGTAGAGCAAGGCTTTCCGCGTACAGAGACGCGCCACCAATCATGAACCCGCGCGAGACCTGCGGCTCTGCCTTCATTCGACTGATTGCAGCCTCCAAACTGCCCTCTAGGAGTGCTGAACCGCTGAAACGATCTTAGGTCCTGTCGCGCGTTACAGGAAGGGCCGACCTACACGTCGTAGCTCGCGTTCCGACTGACAACGATGTTGACGCGATTTTTGAGCGGCCTGAATTTCGTCGGGATGCTTTCCCAAGTGTTTCTGCCCATGATGACCGCGCTCGAGGCGCCTTCAGGCGCATTGGAAGTTACACGGGCAAAGTACGCCATTTCTTTGGCCAGCCGCCAGGGAAGTTGTGAATTTGGCCGATGCCATTGGATTTAGTAGCAGCAACGATGATGGTGAGACGAGACATGAAAGTAAACCGTAAATACACAAATGCAAGATGATAGCAAGAAATCGGCATGTTCAATGATTCTGAAGTCCACGTTCAGTTCCACTTTTTCCACTCCGACCCTGCAGGAGGCTTGACCTCCACCTTCCCCTTGCCAACCTCGTTCCAGTTCGTGCTCAGTGTGGTGCCGCCGCTCTCCGAGTAGCTCTTCATCATGGCGCGTTTCGTATCTTCGTCCGCGTCTCCGTATATCTTTTGGAAGAACGAGTTGAGGGTCGCGTCCCCGCCGACATTGGCATCCTCTTCTGTGGTCTTCTCCTTCTCGGAGGACAGAATCTCGGTCGTGATACCCTCCCAATTCTTCCTGGGCTTCACAGAGGTGGTCTTGACGGAGGTTGAGGCGGAGGTGGCGAGTGCTGTGACGCGGAAATGGCATCAGCGGAATGTATCGACGGGACCGAGGGCCACTCACGATCAGGACTGTCCCCAGTCAGGCCGCCCCACCTCCCAAACGCGGTTTTCGTGAAGCGGACCTCGACCTTGACCTTTCCCACCGTGTAGTCGCATGCGTCGGTGGTGATCTGGCCCTTTAACGGCTCGATCACCAGGCTCTTCTCACCGTTGGTGTAGGTAAACTGAAATTCTCAGTCAGCACTGGTCTTGCGGGCGCGATGCCGACGACGAACCTTCCTGGGCTCAAAGGTGATTTTCACCTCGCCTGGATCGGCGCCTTTGTCGAAGATAGAGAGCGTGAGCTTCTCATCGGTCTCGTAGAATTCATGCCTGGAGAAGGGTGGAGGCACGGCTAGAATAAATAATCTAGAAATACCTGAGGGTGGTGGCCATGGTTCAAGTGCAGGTTAGTGGGGGCAGAGGACAAGAGGTGTCCATGTTATTTACTTCTACAGCTTTCCCCGAGTTTCTATTTACTTCTACAGCTTTCCGTAACAACTTGAACGTGACCCAGTGATTGAGCGCGCGTCAACACAACGACGCGCCGAATCGTGCAACATCGACGCGCCGACGACAGCGAACCATTTCTCTCGAGCAAGACATCTCTATCGCTCTCAATAAGAATATTGAAACGCGCGTTTTTCGACCTGCGCGACTTGCCCCATTTGAGAAACATCTGCAAACAGCGTCATAGCTCGTCTCCACGAACCACCACCATGTCTTCGACTGTGCCCAAAGCCGTGCTCTACTATTCCCCAGATTCCGCCTGGTCGTCCTCAATTCTCCTCGCATTGTATGTTCAGCATCGTGCGCTGTAATCTGGTCTGCATTGACGCGACGCGACCTAGAGAAGAGAAAGGCTACGCCGACGATGAAGTCGATCTAAAAATTGTGGATCTAGGTAACATTACGCGGTTGCGGTATTGCGATCCACTAACATCGGTTTAGCTAAAGGAGAAAACTTCTCCGTATCGTTTCTCCGTCTCAACCCCAAGGCCACCGTCCCAACGCTCGTCGTTCCGTTTCGCGATTCGGTCTCGGATGATGCAGAGACCAGATACAAGGCCCTTACAGACACAAAGGTGCGGAGTATTCTCATTCGCTCGAGCTGTTCCCTCTAAAATGAACAGGCCATCATCGATTTGCTCGAACAATCGCGCTCTCCGTTGTCCCGGACACGAACCACGTCCACCGCCCCCGCGCCGTCGCTAGCCCCCGCTACTATCGCGTTTAGCGCGACGAGCAACGCGCTCCTCGATATTCTACATGCGGATGAGGTGTCACCGGAGATGCTAAAGTTGATCAATGCTCGGGACAGCGCTTCGTTGAAAACGCTCGCAAAGACCGTTTTGCCTTTGGTGACAGGGAGACAAAAGGCGTTGGCAGAATGTATATCAGAGTCGGAGGCGGGGAAGGTTCAGGCGTCTGAAAAGGTAAAGAGATTTTGGCGTGATAAGCAAAGCGAGACGGAGCAGTTGTTGGCTGTTTTGCTTGCCGCTGACAAGGAGGAGGCTGCGCTGGACTCCGCGGAAAAGAGCAAGCGAGAGGAGTTTTTCGTCAAGGCCAGAGAAGTCTGGGAGGTCAAGGTCAAGAAGGCGGTGGTTGAACTGAACAAGCAGATTATCGGCCCGTATGCCCTAGGTGGGTGCCTGGGTATCAAGACCGGGGTGATAACGAACGTTGACGGGTGCACAGGCGACCAGATTTCTGTCGTCGACCTTTCGTTGGCATCATGGATCCGAACTGTTGTAATATTAGCGGGAGGCTCGGCAGAGGACGATGGTAAGTGGAGCTTCTTCCGCAGCTGGCTGCTCAAATGTCGGCACCGGTATTTCTATAGGAAGCACGGCTATCGCCAAGGTGGAAAAATACCTCGGGGACTTGGCGTTGCCCAAAGATTTCCAAGTGACGGATGCGCGGCAGAAGGACAGTGCTGCGGTGAACAAGCTCGCCGGGTATTGGAATGGAATGCGGGAGCGAGCTAGTTGGAAGAAAGTGTACAAGGGGATGTAGTGTGCTGCTGTGAAATGTTGAAAAGTAGTCGATCATATTTGGACAAGTTTTGCAAAGCCTGGGTTTCTCTCTCTGGATTAACCCCGCCTGGCCCGCGATGGCCTCCTCCGCCCCTCGTATAGAGGACTACGATAGCTCGTCTAGCACAGACTCGGGCGACACTGCCCGCACCTTCAAGCCTGCAAAGCCTCGCAGCAGCGGCTCCCGTGCGTCCTCTCCAAGATCTAGTTTTCTCCTTCCTTCAGTAGTCCAATCTGGCCGCTCCTCCCACAACTCTTCCGCCGCGAACACCCCATTACCTTCCAGAGCAGCCTCCCCGCTGCCCCAGTTTCGCCATTCAACCGCCTCCTCGTCCACCTCCGACACAGACAGCGAGACCACCTCTCCCCTGCTCCGCGCGAACAGGCGCTCTTGGTGGTCGGACGACAGCCGCAAGTGGTGGACCATATCGCGTCGGCGAAGGAGGCGACACGGGAGGATCGTCACGTCCTTCAAAAAGTGGTCCAGATGGCTTCTCCGTCACCCATTCTTTCCGCGCCAGCCCATCACCATCGTACGTTCTTGGGTGCATCCGCGAGCGCCGGGTGCTAATAGCTTGACTAGATTCTGACCCTTATTCTGCTCTCCGTCTTCACTATATTCGTCACTCTCCTACTAATGTACATTCTTAATCCGGATAAGGATCCGCTGCCCTGGCGCGCCTACTGTTCTGCAACGCCTCCGTTCCCCCCAACGGAGATGGACACCCTCCCCCCCGCCGGCGTCCTCGTCGGTGTTTTTTCGATAGACTCGGGTTATGAGCGACGCTCGCTGGTGCGGACAACATGGGCTAGTCATAATCACAGCCGGAACGGCGCTGGCGACGGCGACGGAGGCCTCGGGACTTCAAGGACGATCGTTCGGTTCGTAATGGGGGAGCCCAGGAAGGACCACGAGCGTCGTGTTCGCCTGGAGATGGAAAGTATGTGTTATCATATTCACTTTCCCGCGCCGGTGCTTATCCAGGCGCAGCCTACAATGACATCATTATCCTCCCCATCCCGGAGAACATGAATAGCGGCAAGACGCATACGTTTTTCTCATGGGCGGCCCTGAATGCCTGGGTTCCACCCGTCTACCCGCAGACGGGCGCTAAACCACACCCGTTCTCTTACTCGAATCGCAGCTTCCCTCCTCCGCCTCTCGCCCCTCATGATCCCATTCAAGCCCACCAGGATCGCGCTTCTGGCCGGCCCGTGCCCTGGGTTCGTCCAGACTACGTCGTCAAGGTCGATGACGACTCCTTCGTCATGCTCGCAGAACTCGAGGCCCGTCTGCGAGTCGAACTGCACGCAGATTCGAACAAGCCTGCCGGGACCTCTCTAGCCCATTCCTCCTTCCTCAGTTCATCCTACTCGACCTCGAGCCACAAAGCAAACACCTCCACCCTCCTTGCCATTCCTTCCGAACACTCAGTGCCCTCGGGGGACCCATTGATATACTGGGGATATCTCGTCACCAACAGATTACACCGGTTCATGGCCGGAGAGTTGTACGCGCTCAGCTGGAGCATCGTTGACTGGGTCGCGAAAGACCCCGCTATCAAACTGCTGACGAACGGCGCGGAGGACAAGCAAACGGCTAAATGGATGAAGATGCGAGACGATATTCAGTGGGTAAGCGAGCGCTGCTGGATATACAATCATCCCAGATCTGGCACTGTGTAAGTTTGCTCCGCATACATAGGAGAAACGGTGTTGACCAGGAACACGCAGTTATACGCACGGATTCCTCTTCCCCTCGGAGGTGACCCGCGTGAAGAACAATCTCGTGCCGTATCCGGACAAGGCGCTGCAGGACGTATTGAATAGCAGCCTGGTTCCGGGCGGCACACCGACACCGTCGGACTGGGCGTACTCAAGTGTTTCAACGTTTGGCGTTAGATACGTACCGCCCATCCCCGACCTCACTATCACGCAAAGCGTGGAAGCGCTTGTGGAAGGCAGTGAGATGTCGACGTTACGTGAAGGTACATATCGCGATTCCTATATCCTTGCGCCGTGCGGATATTGACCATGCATCTCTCGCAGGGAACCCTAAAACACCAGAGTACGCGTGGGCGCGGCGGGAGGGGCGGAAAACCCGGTACCAAGGCCACCGCGTGGGAGGGACCGTCGTCGTGCACTTTATCAAGAAGAGAATGTGGTACCTCGAGACCGCGCTCGCGCTTCTCGAGGGCGACGAACTCAGCGGGACGGAGGATCTGCCGCAGCACGATTTGCATCGAGTGGGTGCCTGGAGCGACCCGGGGACGAGGCTTGTTGTTACTGAGCCGGAGCCTTTAACAACATCGGACGAACTTTTAGATAGCGCCGCCTCGTCTGCTGCGGAGGAGACATCTGCGTCTGCATAACACACGTTACTGCATGACACCGGGTTCACACCCGGTATATACCTCACTTCTTCATGTAAAGGCACATATAGGGCAGAATTGTTCCGAGAAAGTAGTGTACTTATTGAACATTCATTATTCTCTTCCTTCTGTGCCACGAATCCACATAATAATTTATGTGCTTGGAAACCCAAGCGGGGAATACTTGTGGTCGATTAAGTGGAGGTAAATGGTGTGGGTACAATATGATAAACAATAAAGAGCAAGGCCAGCTAAAAGCCATCGAGACCATACGCCTGAGGAACTCCCTCTTCGGTCGTGTGGTATAGTGGAGTTGACGATTGGAAGCGGTTCGACACTGCTCGGACGATGGTTGGCTGCCACTTTCGAAACCATTCTGCGCTCTATGTCAGAGAAGAGAAAGACGGGGAAAATCCAAGGAAAAACACACCTCCTTCTCTGACGCCAGAAATACGACTGGTCCCAGATGGGGCCGAAACGAGGCTGCTGCTGTCTCCAGCGGCAGCGGGAGGTGGAGGACCCTTGCGTATGGATATGTCTTGCGGCTGAGGCTCTACAGGAACCCAACTTTTGAGAGCATAGGCCCCGCCGCATACAGCCCACGTTCCGCCTCCACGGGAGTGGAATCGTTTAAACAGCCATATAAAGGGGAATATGAGGAGGATGATTGACAAGAATTTGAGCCATTTGTTGGATAGCATTCTCGAGAGTCGATTATCTCTACCATATTGTCAGAACCGAGAAATATCCTGGATAAACTGGTGCGGTACTCACGGCCTAATATAGACCTTGGAAGCGGACGTGGCGAATTCAACGCTCACATCTCCATGGTAGGGCGAAGCAACTATGCAGGCACGAACGGCGTTCTCTAGCTGCCGTATATTCCAGCCGTAAGGGACTAGAAGCCGAGCCAGATGATTAGGACAATATGCTGAGTGGAATGGAAGGCCCATTACCTTTTTCGTAGCTAAATTCTTTCAAGTACTTTGGACTCGCGCTTAGACAATGTGAGACAGAATGGCGGTAAGGCAGAAAGTATAGCTTGCCAGTATTCGTCTGCCCACTGCCTGAGTGTCCTTGAGGATTTCAGGACAGCAGCACTCGTTGACATGCCCTCGGCATATGTCTCTGGGCTGGTGACCCACGGGGGCAGACCTCGAGCGGTGCGATCATTAAGCCAGCCTTTGAATAGCTTGATCTCGGCGCGCGTAGCTTTCCGTTTGCCTTCGGTGGATTCGACTTCACGCACCATTCCGCCGCGGTACGCAGGTTCCGAGTCGTCAACGGACCAATGGACGGGACCTGAGAAGTGACTACTAGCATCGATTTCGAAGTCGAAGTCGACGACTGTCTCAGTGTAGCTTTCAGTGCGCGTCCTTGTTCTTCCGTCCTGTGTACGCTCGGTGACATGTCTGCGCCGCGTTTCGGTGTGGGTTCCGCGACAATGAAGACGGAATGTGGGCTGGATGGTGGCTTGGGATAAGAGAAACCTATATAGCGCCTCTGTAAAGGCGTGAATATCTATTTTGCAGCAGACACGGTCTGACACGTACCGCCGTCGGTGTTGAGATGCGCGTCATGAGAGACGATGTTTCCCGAGCCTGTATTGAAGCATTCTGCCTCATAAGGCGTAAACAAAGGCGGGGGCTCTTCGCCTCCTTGTTCTGACGTCAGGAATTGACGCACGCAGAAAGAAGAAATGCACCCACCAGGAATAAGCGAGTCCGAATCGTCGGAAAGGTCGATCAGCATGCCCGATGGCTCGTCTTGGAACGGCGGGGGGAGGACCCAGAGGCATTGCCGGGTAAGAGTTCCTGTTCCTCCTCCGAGGCATGGGTCTTGTATGCGGGTAATATCATGGCGGAAAGAAAACGCGATCGTCGCGCACTGCCACATTGGGAATATCAAAATCAATATTTGGAGCATTGCCTCTTGCTTGCTCTTAAACATTACCTGCAAGGCTTTTGTCCATTTCACCTGTTCCACGGCAGTGCGCCATGCGATGAGAGTGCGTCAAGGTTAGATTGTTTCCTTGCTTCCTTCCACCTCACCTTGCCCGGCGTCCTCCATCCGTGCTCATGTCTCTTCAGCCAATTTCTGACTACCCATTTCTTTTTTCGCCATGTCCTCCTCTAATGCCTCCTCGCTCGCGCCCTCCTCGCTGTCACTGCTATCGTCCTCTGTCTTGGCAATATCGTCCTCTCCTGTATCATCCGCATCCTCTCCCACGCCGTGAGCTTTTCGCCGCCTTGTGCCTGAAATAGGTTGACATATTTCATTGCGATCACTGCAGCACTTCAACTCTCTCTGCCTCAGCCCCGCTCTCGGCGCCGGCCTCTTCAATGTCCTCGGTAGCCTCTTCCGCTCCGCCATCGTCTTCCGCTCCGCCGTCGTCTTCCGCTCCACCATCGTCTTCTGCTTCTCAAACCTCGCTTTCAAACTCTGCAAGTTCCATCTCAACCAGTAATGCACCACCGCCATCGTCTTCTACGACCACGACATCTAGCACGATCACTTCCAGCTCTATTACCACCACCACAACTACCTCTGCCTCCTCCTCCACGACTACTACCACCTCGCCACCGCCCACCTCTTCAAACACGGGCACCAGCTCGAGCACGACGTCATCGGCCTTTGGCGGCCGTCCCTTCTCATCAACATCAGACCCACCCCCTCTGTCAACGTGCTTTTCTCCTTGTCGGTTGTTGTAACATATTGACCTGACCTCTGTCGTAGGGAGATCCTCCAGACCCTACAGAGCACGGTTATCATCACCACCACAGATAGCCTTGGGCAAACCATAATCACTACTCCATCAATAGTAACCGAAGTCTTGACCCTCACCAGGTAACGCATGCTTTGCAAAAATATTTTCAATTGAAAGTAATTATATTGCCTTTTTCATTAAAGCGATGGGATGTCTTACACCACGACGGAAACCAAGGTTAACCCGACTCTGAATTCAGACGGCCACACCTCTGGTGGTTCAGCGTAAGTTATCTATCTTGACATTACCCAGTCATCCCATTCGCGCAATAGGTTTTTCAAAAATACCGGCGCTGTTGTTGGCGTCTTCGCTCTCGTTGGTCTCGCGTTAGCTGCCATTGTTCTGTGGGTTCTATTCGGCCTTCGACGACGACGGCGTAATCGTCGAATGGAGCACGAAACCGCAGTCTCGGCCACGTTGGCCGCTGCTGGTTTCCAGCGGGCGCCGCTGGACGACGATGAACAGCAGGGCACCAATTCCAGGCATTCCAGAGCATTGCCAGAAATGCGAGAGGGCTCTGCTTTAGCTCTCGGCACAATAAGCTCTTTGCCTAGCGGGGGAAGGACGTCAGGCTACCAGGATTCGCCTGGACAAGATGAAACAGATGCTTTCAATCCTTACAACGAATACGCTGCTGTGGGCGCGGGGTACATCCCCGCACGGACATCCAGTCCTCCTCCGACCGCTTTCCCGGAAGCCTACCGTGATGCGAGTGGCAGTGGAGCTGACCATGTCGTTCACCATTCTGCCTCTCAAAGCGTTGGAAGCACTGAACCCTTGCTTGCTGCATTTAACCGGGCCGACGCGTCGCCTGCTCCGTCTGGAACGCGCCTGGAACCTCCGACTCCTCCGCCCAGAAATCCAAAACGAGTGGCAGCTCAGATATCACCGCCTTCTAACCCACCTCTAGAAAATCGGCCTCAAAGCGCCGCATCTTCGGTCTACTCTGATGAAAGTAGTACCGGGGACGACCGTGTGAACCCCGCCCTTCGCAACAGCGATATCCAAGACTCGGAAGATTATTCACGGGTCCTTGGGGTATGTCAACCAAGAAACTCTGTTCATATTCTCACTTGCATTTCTAGGTTCGCAACTTTCCCGACGGAGTAAGCCAGGTCTCTGGAGAATCCTAGCGTTGTGCTCCCACCACCCATTGTATTTGGTTTGATACGGCCCGGGACTTTTGTATTTATCGCAAAAACACGATGGGACCTTCGTAGATACACACATATGTATATAATCGCGCAATACTTTAGATATACGTAGTGCAGTCGCTCCTTGCCCAGCTTGACATACTTCGTTACCACCTGCCAAATATGGGTACCATCTTCTTCCACCACGTCAAGTTGCAGATAACGGGAACGACGGAGGCCCGCTGCAATCATTATGTTTAAAACAAGTGAGTGTTTCTACGGGTGCGCTTTCGTTGTGTGCGCTCATGCCCCCCTTGCACGATACGCCAATACTAGGAATGGTTGCTCGTCCTCGCGTTGAAGTTCCAACTCAATATGGGAGCGACGCGACGCCTCAAGGATTTTGGACCGAGTGGCCCTCCGGGCTCGTCGACGTGTCTCGAACTAGTCAAATACCATCCGGAGATGCTCAGGTAAACCCTCCGCCGTTGACTTCAGCGCTGCTCGACATCCCCGTGGATGGCGAGCGCACCGTACGCGTCAAGAAAGAATCCACCGCGCTGGTGGTGATTGATATGCAAAAGTTGGGACAATAGATTCTTTTGTTTCGCGTGGCCTAACTGCTTTGGGGAAATTTCAAGCTTCTTTCTCCACCCGGAGTTAAGGGACCACCCAACCGGTCTGAAATGCGTTGACCCGTTAATGAAAGTCGTCCCCGCGCTCCGAAATGTTGGAATCAAGATCCTCTGGGTGTACGGCAATTTTCTGCGTGGCCACGATTCCGAACGTTAATTAATCTGCGTCGCAGAAATTGGGGTCTGACAGACCACGAGCTTCAGACGATCCCTCCGGCGCTTGTGCGGGGTTTCATGAAGAACGGGCGCGGCGGATTTGGCTCTGAAATCCCCGGAGGATTTGGTCGGCTGCTCATGCGCGACGCTAAGAATTCAGAGCTGTATGGTCCTCTGCAAGCCGAATGGCTGAAGGGCAGAGATGCAGGGACAGATTTCTGGATTCACAAAAATCGGCCAGTTTTTTTTACCTGTTACTTCTGAGGAAACAGGTAGTGATGCTGACGACCCTTTCGTAGCATGAGTGGTCTGTGGGGATACCAGAGTTCGTTGGATTTGTTCCTCCAAGAGAATGGAATAACCACCCTCTTATTTGCTGGCGTCAATGCGGACCAGGTAACTTTGCGCCTCTGGGATGCTTAACACTGCGAGCTTGACTGAAAAATTGCAGTGCGTTGCTGGGACTCTAGTCGACGCTTATTTTCGCGGGTACGATTCTGTGCTCGTTGAGGATTGTTCGGCAACCTCCAGCCCAGAGGGTGGTTTTGCCAATGTGGTCTACAATGCTGGCAACTCCTATGGTTTTGTTACCGACTCGGCTCGACTCGCAGCTCTCCAGTGATGTGGCCGATGGAGCTCAGGCCTGAGTGGGAGGCAAGGTCAGGAGCTGTGCCCGCATGCCGTATCCTAGAACCTCCACACAAATCTCCACTCTCCGCCATGCTTCTCGTCCTTCTGCTCTCTGCACCTCGCCAATTTGTACTTGACATGAATCATGAATCGTGAATCGTTGTATGTATACAGAGTAAATGATACATAAAAATGCGATATGCCTGATGCCAGGATATTTGCCGCAGGCTAGTCGCTCTCTCGTCTGACTGTCTTGACGCCGTCCTGGCTTGCCGGTCGGACCTAAAGAATCGAGCGTCGTCAGATCCGTAACGATTGTCCCGGCACACAGAGTACGTACATCCAAAAGGGTCTTTCTTCCCATAATCTCGTTCAGCTGCGAGGAACCATGCAGCTGGATTGTCGACAATTCACGCTCCGCAGGCGTGAAACCCCAAGGGCTAGCGGCCGGGGCTTCAGATACCGGGCTGTGATCAGAGACCGACCCCGGCGGAGTCAAAAGGCCTTTCGACGGGGCATCCCTCAAATGCGACCGACGCGGGCGAGGAGGGGGCGGTGGCGACGCATGGCGGTCCGGAGGTTGCAAAGCCGTTACCTCGGGCACAGGATCATGATCATCGTTCATTGGAGGCAAAGAGGGAGGATAAATGGAGGGGCTCGATTGTGCCAACGAGGGTTTGGATTCGTTGGTTGTGATGGCGAGTCCAATCTCGTTGCGGTTCGTTGCGTCATAATGTTTCTGCTGGTGTTCACAACCTCGTTGTGCTGGGTTGCGGGGACATCGAACAGTCCCAAACCACTTGTGGAGGACTCCCGGCGTGCTGTGTGAGGAGCTTGCGTAGCCCAGGCGCTCGGGGCATCCCAGACTCCGGGCGCGATGCGCATCGGGGGGCTGGGTGCACTGCGAGGATGGTCTTCAAATGGATCCCCATCTACTTCTGCCATGGGACGCGGGCGATTAATGCTGATGAGCCAGCGACGGTGGGCCTCTTGTCGACGTCGTTTTCGGCGGCACATAATAAATGTACCCCACGCAACAAGGGCAGTTAAAACCATCCCGATGACGAGGAAGACACCAGCAACGGCTCCGGCATTATGGAAAAACCTGAGTTGCAGAGTGAGCCCAAGAGGTAACTATGCGGTAAATTCTAGACTGACGAGGCGCGGCCGCCAGCGATGGCCTCACTGAACCCAGTTGGATTGGCAACAACATGAGTGAAAGTCACAAAAGACCCGTTGGGTTCCATCGAGGTAGAAAGAATGGTAACCAAAGGCGGAGCAATGAACGACGTTTTCCCGGACTCGACAACAGAGACAAAGGTAGGTTTAGCGAGTGTAGATTCGGGTGGATCAGTAATTGTGCTCGTAGTGGTGCCAGTGAAACGTATTGATGATGGGCCAGGCGCTGGAGGAGAAGGAACTGCGACAGGGGATGTAGCGTGGCTCGTAGGGCTAGCAGAAGTCTGCGTGGTGGATGATGATTTTATAGCATCGTTCGTCGGGGAACTAGAACTGGTTTTCGTTGGGCTCGAAGTTTTGACTGCGCTCGAGGATTTTACGGCGCCCGAATCCTGAGGAGACCCCGACGGCGGCGGAGCAGGAGAAGAGACCGAATGACTCGGAGGTGGCCTGCTGAACATTGAGCGTGATAATAACAATTGCCCCATACTCACGAAGCTACTGCCCCCGGCGAAGAGACGGCGTGGCCGGGAAGAGAACTGCTAAGAAATATCAACACCAGGGAAATAGTGTGATTTTTTGAGCGCATACGAAGCCATCGGAGGACTAGGTCTGTGGTAATGCTATCGGACCTCGACTTGGGGGGTAGGATCCTGGGGGTGGATTGCGAAACGGACAGCTGAGAGGGGCTGCTCGACGCCGAAATGGGCATAGAGCTTGTACTTAAGGTCAACGGTCCGGAACTACTGGGGGCCGGGGACTGTATAAATAAGTACCACGGTGAGACGGGTGTCAACCAAATGCCGTACCGGGGAATTTTGAGCGGAAACACCAACCAAGTTTGGCGAGTTCGAAGATGCCTGCAGCAGCTTATACTGTGTTAGTCGAGAGCCAGGAGGGAGCATAGCGGGGTCTCTGACCAGGGTGGAAGATCCAGAGGACGATACGTCTGAACCTGAATATGTAAAGGCGGAGAAACAGGGGTCAGTTTTCCGATATAAAGCCGCAGCGACAAGCAAACCTGAAGACGTAGTACCGTTCATTGACCAGGGGGCGCGGTCATGAGCAAATCCCTCTATGGTTTAAGGTGGGGGGCGATATGGATAAGCTGACAATACCACATCGCAAGGTCTCCCATATATGCCTCGGACGGAGCGAGAAGCATGGGAATACAGACAGCTGAGGATGTTGGTGAACGAATCGGATTGGTTCTTTGGTCAGTTGGTGGAGGCCCGAGATACGACTCGCGAGGTGCCTACCGTAACGGTTGCACACGGGTGAAAGACCAAATGGACCGACTCACATTCGTTATCGGAAACAAATCGGCAGAACGTGACCGTGTTCCGATGATCAGATGTTTTCCACAACACACGATTCGAACTTCGAAGGCTCCCAGAAAAGATTGTCGGCCTGCTCGAATGACGATACAGATGGTCTGCTGTAACCAGGTGGTGGGTCGTGATCATGTAGGATACAAAAATCCATGAGTGGTACATATTATCCGTACATAATTATTGACGGCCAGTAGAGGATATGAAGCAAAGGAGCGTATGGCCTATATACTGCACGTAGCCGAGCATCGTGAGATTTAACCCATGCATAGGTGGAGTGGGAAGACGCACAAAGGTATAGCAGATATATGGGTATGAGTTGGTAAAGCCCTGAACAATACTGGAGGGAATGAGCCGAGTGAGAGACCGGGGAAAGTCCTCACTGTATCAGCCCGAGACGCTAACAACATCTGGGTGTTCCCGGTATCCACCCTTTGGCCTTTAACTTGATCGTCCCCTTCTTGCGGTTTTGGCTGAGACTGCCAAAACTTAGTCGGCTAGAACTGTTGACTCTCCTCAGGGCTCTGTCCCCATAGCTGACACCGCTGCCAGCTTTCTCTGGATCAAGAGCCCCGGATTCTATGGAGAGTAAGATCGAGCGGGCCGCCAATAAAAACGGTGCTTCAACGTTGTCACCAGTTAAGGAGGACGCTTCCAGAAAATGCACATCTATTCTGAAGGTTCAGGATTAGAAACTGAAAAACGCGAAGAAACATGCCATTCTCAGCGGCCCAGCGACTGGCTTCGGCCCATTCCACTTCTCGTTCGTCATCTTTATCGGCCTTGTTGCCGACAAGGACGCAAACTAAATGGGGACTTGCTAAAGCCCTCGCATCGACAAGCCACCGGGAAAGATTCGTAAAAGACTCGCGACTAGAGGCCGACGTGAATTAAGCACGATATATATAGAGTTGGAAGCTCACTTTGTTATATCATAAACAAGAAGTGCTCCGGCTGCACCCCGATAATAACTGCGTGTCACAGATCTATCGAGAGTTGAGGTGGAGTGCGACGTAGAGCAAGGCAATGAGACGTACCTGAATCGCTCCTGACCAGCCGTATCCCACAGCTAATCCGCATGAGAGCTTGTTAACGGGTGAAACAAAGCAATCACCTGAAGCTTTATTCTCTTTTCGCCAAGTTTAACCGTCCGGCTGGAGAATTCAACGCCAATTGTGTGTTGTGAGTGATCTTTGACTGAAATCGGAGTCAACAAGGCAGGATATATGTCGGAGCATTGACCGACATGAGTTGTGGGTGAAATGGTGGAGCAGACAGGATTTCCCGGACCCGGCCTCGCCTGTTTGAAGGGTAAGCCGGGAAAATACCGAGCAGAGGTGGAACACACCAATGACGATGAACTTCATGAGGAAGTCTGAAGGCGGATAAGCAAGTCCCTACCGCTACAAAAGAGGCGACTCACCGTAAGTCTCGAGTAGTTCAGTGGCCTCCGCCTCATAGTCGTCAGTTGGCATTGCTTGGACGATACAAGCAGACAGCCCGTGTGGCGGCTCTGATGTCCTCAATCGGCAATTTCGGTAATTACATAAGTAATCATCAAATTCCTTGTCAACTTTCAAAGTGTTACACTACAATGGCTTTATTTCCAACTATCGTTGCGGAATCGCTACTCAAGTGGCAGCAATCGCCTCGATCTCAACATCGACTCCCCGGGGCAATTTCGCCTGGATGCAGGTCCTCGAAGGCTTGGGATTCGGAAGGAGCTACGTAAATCGGCCCGTGTTGTGTAAGTGGTGATATGAATGCTCAGAGATGGCGCACCTTCTCGTATACCTCGTTCAATAAACCGAAGTTGTTCATATCGTCCAAATACACATTGACCTGCCATGTTCAAACTCAGATCGAGGCGATTGACAATTCAAATTAAGCACCTTGACCACCTTCTCCCAAGAAGATCCTGCTGCAGCCAAGACCTTGCCGAGGTTCGAGATGCATTGGGCCTGTAAAAGCATGAGAGATGGGAGATGGTCTGGAAGGAAAGCCCTACGGTGTGCTCCTTGATGCCTCCCTCAACGATATTTCCAGCGGCGTCGGTCGGGATTTGACCGCTGAGAAAGATCAACCCTGGCACTTTGGTTGCATGGGATAGGACGTGAGAGAATTTTGATAGTTCTGGGGAGTCGAGTTTCTCGATGGACATGGTCGCGGCGTATTTTTTGCGATGGCAAGTTGATTGCAAGATAGAAAGTTATAAATCTCGCAATCTTTCCGGATCGCTCGCGCCGCGTTTATCTAAAAAGGAAATCCCGGCAACGTAGGATCTGATTACCTCCGAGATTCAAAGACCAAGCGGGCGTCAACGGGAGAGAGAATGGAAACGGCCAAACCTAGTGCTGTGTAATAAACTCTTTGTTAAATAACAGACAGTTTTTAACACTGTTATTAACATGTTAAATACATTTCTCACATCAGGGCTCCCAAGACGCATGTAATTAATGTGTTAAAAATGGGGCCCGACAAGCTGTCAGCCCTCACCTTTGGCCCATGAGCATGTTGTGAGTATGTTGTGAGAGCTTGAAAATTTGTTGTGCATCATGCCCCAGGGCAACTAGATCCCGGAGTAGTTTTCACGCCAAATCCAGCTGAAATTATCAAGGAATCCTGGGGAAAAAATTGCTATAAGCGTGATTATGTCATGTTAAAACCCGGTTATTAACGTGCCTTTGTTAAATAACAAGCGGGGTGTTTGATTCTCACATTTTTCACACTGCCAAATTTGATTCCTACACAGCGCTAGCCAAACCCGTACACAAGGGCTACAAAGGGACTCAGAATGAGACCCGGAGCAACCCAAGCGTAAGCTGAAAAGAAGAAGGACGGGAGGGTGGGGCGAAAAAAGAGGAGAGTTTCGGTGAGGAGACGAGTGAGGCGAAACTTTACAGAGTGTGTAGATAGTACGAGAAAAGCAGATGTAGCTATGCCGATAAGATTGATGTGAATCTAATCTACTTTGCCTACCGGCTCGCCTTTGCTTGGCTCACATCAATCGAACGGGCCGTGGATTGCGGGATCCGGTCGGTGATCGATCAAAACGCACTCTTCCACTTGGCTGTCGGTGCATTACTGGAATGCGTGGTCCTCGGGAGTCCTGCACAAGAATCCTAAAAACTTTGCGCAATCGTGCATGCATACGAATCGTCTTTCGGTTTCTAGCCGTGATGGAATGAATCACGCGACTCTCAACCAGCCAATTCAATCGGAACCCACCTCAGACTGTAAAGTCGTAAGCGCCTATCATTCAACGCGGTCCGCCAGGCGCGTTATCAGTTCTACCCCAGTTAGGTAAGTCCTGGAGCCACGGCTTAAATTCATGGGCATGCCGTTCTCTGGCTTCTTGTCTCTCCCCCACAATGTCTCTGGAAAAGCAAAGCCTCGAACGCAAGACCTCTACTCCGGATCTAGAAGTAGAGTCCAGGGTGGAGTTCACTCGGCATGAAGAACTCCAGGTAGCTAATAATTTGGTAGAACGCCTGGTGCTAATAATTTGGTAGCTGCTCAAAAAGTTTGACTTCTTCATTTTACCTCCCTTGGCCTTTATGTGAGAAATATGAGCCTCTTTGGCCATTTCCGTCGTGCTCATAATGCTTCTCAGGTATCTCTGTAATGCCTTGGACAAAGGTACTTGTTTGAATGTACACCATTTGAGAAAACTTCAACAACTTTGCAGGCAACGTGGGTAACGCCCAAACCGATGGATGGGCTACCGTACGTCGGAAATGCTTCGTTTGCGCCGTTATTATTTTTGACGGACGTTACTCAGGACATTGGCCTCGTCGGAAATCAAGTGATCTTTTTGTGCTTTATGGTTGACTGCCAGTGATCTGACGGTGGCCTAGTATTACCTGATGGTCATGATTTTTTATGTGAGTGTTTCTTTTGGTTCAATTGAGGTGGAACCCTGATTCCATTGTAGGTGCCCTTCTGCCTGTATGGTGCGTGTTGGCACCACTCTACACCGTCTCACATGCCGCTAGATTTGGTACACCGATCAGCCTTTTCGTCAAGCGGTTCTCCGCAGCTCGCGTTCTGCCACTCATGATGATAGGTGCGCCTCTCCAAATGTTATTTCTCTTGCGCTCATGCATGATGATAGGCTTTGTGCGATGTTTTTCCTCCATTCCTCTACATAATCTTATTTTGCTTCCAGGGTTCAATGTATGTGGTGGACCCGACAGGTTTGAACCGGATTCACAGGTATTGATACCAGGGCTCTTTGCGCTGCCGCAGCCAAGAATTTTTCCCGTATATTCATTTCCACTACCGTTCCATCCCGGATGCTTAACAAAATATAGAAATCTTCGCTATCCGCTTTTTCCTGGGAATATTTGAAAGTCCAATGTTACCGGCAGTGGTGAGCATCTTCTCCCTTGTCCAATCCCTCGTCTTGCTCATTCGCAACAGGTTTATTATCTCTCTACTTTTTACAAGAGAAATGAGCTGGCGTCGCGAGTGGGTGTTTTCTACGCCGCAGCTTCTATCGCTGGTGCTTTTTCAGGATTGATTGCATATGGTCGGCCTTCCATGCACATACATTGTCCTAACTAACCAATATTCAGGGGTTTTCCATATTCACAATGCCAAGTATCACTCGTGGCAATACCTGTTCTGGATTGAAGGCGCCGGAACCATCGTATTCGCCACCTTCGCCTGGTTTTGGCTTCCTCGTACCCCGGCAACATGGGCGTTTTTGTCGCCTCGCCAGAAAGAGATTGCTCGAAGCCGCATACTTGCCGACTCCTCTGTTGTCATTGACGAGAAAATTAACATCTCAGACGCCTTCGTTCCTTTCAAGAGCGTCCTTTATTGGGTTTGGATCCTCATCAGTGAGTTGACAGTCCTGATCCCTTACGCAGAACCTCATTTCAACTGTCCAGGTATCTCTCTTGGTGCGTCTTCTCATGAACATTGTACTGAGGAATCGACAACTGTTTTTTGTCGCAAGGGGTACCGCTGGCATCGGTCAACAACTTCCTGCCGCAGGTAAACGGTCGAAATTATTTGTTGTCGACCGTGCAACTCAATTTTGTGAAGATCATCGCAGGTTTCCACTACAGCACCGTGAAAACGAACCTGTACACCGTCGCACCTAACATTTTGGGCACCGTGGCGCTCCTGCTGCTGACATTCTCATCTGACTACTTCCGAGAGAGATCGATTCGTGGGTGTTGCTGGTATTTTCTGCGAATATAAACTAACTTCTTTTCGAACAGACATGTCAGTTTATTCCCACACGCGCCTCATGCAGTCTCCTCATTTAAAGATACAGATGCATTCCGCTCGCAATGGGAATTGCTGGATTCCTAACCCTTCGCTTTGTTGACGTAGCGGACCACCTCCATGTCGGATACTTCGCGTGCTTCTTGATTACTATGGGCGTAAGTCCGGCCGTGATGTGATAATTATTGTCGACGAGGAGCTCAATCCTTTTCTTTGCAGGCGTTCGCTCCGTCCGTCTTAGTCGCGACTTGGTACTCGTAAATAAATTATCTGCCTCGGTGTTTATTCAATGTACTGAAATATTCCCAGCAATAACACCAACCAAGAGAGCCGACGAGCTGTAGTTGCAGCAGTCATGGGTGCATACCTCGCCTTTCACCTGCTTGACAAACGCTCATTGTCCGTTTATCTAGTCGCGTTCGCCAACAGCGCCGGTCTAATCAGCACCAATGTCTTCCGTGCTGAAGATGCGCCTCGCTACATCCCCGCGCTAGCCACCTCTGGTCGGTCCAAGCGCATTCTCGCTCATCACATGTTAATTTCCTTGTGATTGATAGCCGCATTCGGTGGATTGTGTTTCATTCTTGTGGCTGGAACGGGCATTTGGATGCGCTACGAAAATGCTAGACGGAACAGGGAGCAAGGGGTCAATATTTCCGCCTGGGACGTGGATACATCCACTCTCCAAGACGGGTCGGCAAATCCGTCATTCCGGTATATGTACTGACCGTTGTCCGGTATTTCTTTTACGAGTTTCACGCCCATACATCTATTAGTTTAACGGGACGGGTTTGCGATAGCCACCGCCTTTGTTATTTCCTTACGAATTTACTTGAATTTCATGTGAAAATAATTGACTACGGACAAAGGACAGTCCAACTATGCCCTTGAGTTAGTACCCAACGCACGGAAAGAAGGGTCTGGCACTGTTACCTCCAGTCCACACTCTTAACGCTCATTAGATTGGTTGAAAAGCGATCACATTCGTTCAAGAATCTACGCAAAAAAGGGGAAAAACGGTTATTTCGACAAAAAGAAAACCAGCCTACGTCTGCCAATTCTGAGCCGAGTAAAGGCAAGACCTGCGCATCACATTGTCTTTAGAATAATACCAAATATCAAGAAGGAAGAGTAATCATTCAAACAAAACCAATTTCGGGTGTCTGTGCATGAAACGTTATTTAGTAAGAAGGAAAGGCGTTTGTTTCCCCGCAGGCAAGCTACTGGTGGGCCTGCATGATTGCGTCGGAGATGAAGGCTGCCGAGACTTGGTTCCCACCAAACCAGCGACCATTCAGACCTTGAATGGCTTTCTTGGCGGATTCGATCGTATCAAACTTTACGTAGATTTCACCCTGCAAAGTGTTCGATGTCAATCAATTCGTGGATGTGAGGTGCGGGAGCGTACCTGAGTTTCTTTCTCGACCTTGATGGCTTCGACTTTGCCGTACTTGTCTTGACATTCGCCTTTAACATCATCAGCAAGGTCTCTATCCCAGTCAGGTTCGGTTTCTCTGGAATAAAAAAGATCAGGTACGCTCGAATCTGAGATGAACGAACGCACTCCTCGGGATTAAACATATTTTTCAAGAGAACGGAACGAGACTGCATATTTTGAGGAATGTTAGGCCGCGAGCTATGTAATTGGTCGGTTAGCGCGGGTGCATGGAAGGGCAAAAGAAGAACGTACATGGGTTCCGGCTGATGAGCTGGCTCAATTCTAGCAAGTTTCTGCATTAGCGCCTGACGGGATGCGGCATTCAAGTTACCGCCTACGGCATGATTAGTCTCCCGAAGAACAGAAGGACAAATCGACTTACCGCCTGAATCATCAAGGGACTCGGTCTGGGTGTATCGGACAGTTCCCTTTTCGTGAACAGTATTAACACGCAACTGTAAATAAACTGAGTGTGGGGAATCAGAGAAAACACGTTGTACGTACGGTTCGTCCCGCGAGTTCGAAACCTTCCATTTGCTCCAGTGCCATCTTGGCGTCTTCCCCGCGCTTGTACTGGACGAAAGCGTAACCTTTGCTTCGTCCAGTGGTCGGGTCCTTGTGAAGATCGACGAATTCTAGGTCACCAAAAGGTTCAAAGACCTGTCTGATATCCGATTCCGTAAGATTGAAATGCAAGGAGCCAACATAAAGTCTAGGGCCAGGTCAGGGTGCGGTCTTGGACGAATAAAAGCAGACGTACTGCATGGCACCGCCGTGAGGGGCGGTAACACCAGGAGGTAGATTGAGATTCCTGTGCAAGTTTAGCGTGCAACACAAGATGACAGCAGGAAAGCGTACCCATCCCCAGGGTGAAGTTTGTTCCTTTCAGATTCAGTGAGTTGGATGTGGATGGGACGGCCCATTACGTTGGTTCCTGTCAGATCAATAGCCTTTTCAACCAAATCGACGGAGCGGAATTCGACATAAGCGATGCTGAACGGGATTCGTCAATAAGGCGTAAATCGATAGCAAATCACCTCACCCCTTGGACCGACGGGACATTCTATCAGTCACAATTCTGGAATCCATGACTGTTCCTTCACCCAGCTTTTCTTCAAAGAAGTACCCTAGATCACGAGCGGTAAGACGAGCAGCAAGCTGCGAGACAAAGACGGATCGAGCTTCAGAGTCGTCCTCTCTAGGTTCGTCGGGGTTGTAATCCTCGGTAGGTGGTGGCTCATAGGTAGGGGAGGGGCGCCTGTGAAGAGTAATTTAGCACAATAGACTATGAAGATAGCATATTACGGACTTGATAGGAGGAGGGCTGATCATACGGTCTCCGCTTCGGTAGTCGGGTGGCGAGGCACCTCTGCGACGGGGGCTGTCCCTTGGAAGCGGAGGCAAGGCGCCGTCTGGGGGCGGAGGCGGGTCGTCGACATCCATAGACCTCCTTCTCTTTGCATCCCGTCCATCCAGGTCATCATCGTCGCCTCTCTTCCTACGGCGGTCAGAATCTCTGTCCCTGTCGCGGTCACGATCCCGGTTCCGCCTGTCGCCACGATGGCGGGGTGAGTCGCGACGCCGATCTCGGTCCCGATCCCGATCCCGGTCACGGTCGCGGTCTCTGTGCCTGTCGCGCGAGCGGTCTCGGTCGCGCTCGCGGTAAGCCCTATCGCTGCCTCTGTCGCGGCTGCGGCTACGACGCCTTTTTTCATCGTCCCTCCTGCGATCTCGTTTTTCCCTCGAGGGCGATCTGTTGGATCTGCGGGTGCGGAGAGTGTCGACCGAGTGATTGCGGGACCTTCTACAGTCAGTAAATGCATTGCGGGAAGAAAAAGAGGCGTACGACTTGTGGGTTGGGGACTTGTCCACGTCCATCATCGTCGTTTGAATCAGAGTGAGTGGTGTGGCTGTGCAAGTCGATGCCAAATGCAACCAAACTGTTTTGGGCTGCTTTCTTCAGACGACCACCTCAAGATCTCTAGTGGCCATGGGTTGCGAGTACAACAGCTTATGCAGCCACATAGGCCTGCGGACACTCCCTTAAAACTCCGACCGCAAATTTTGTCCTATTATGGCTGTTTTACTCTATTTTTTACCATCAAAACGTCTCTGGAGCCTCCAAAAAACCGTTTTTTTGGCTCCGGTGCTGCAAGCGCCCTGGAATTCAGCTTCTGTATCTTCTGTATCACTGAACACAGTCAAAAATTCCCCTGGATGGCTGGTTCGCGAGATAGACCTCTTTGGGTTTGTGTGAGCCAAGCATAGCCCCACACAAAAAAGATATTCGCATAAATTTTGGGAACATCAGTTTCCATAACTTTATTTACCGTCGTTTCGTCTCATCTCCTCCCGTCTCTTCCCTCTCCTTCCTGTCCAGGAATCCGCGTGAGGAATCGACTTCTACCTTGCTTTTATTTTATCCGCGGTCCGGTGGTCAAGCCGGGCCTAGCCACATGATAATTGAAATTCTCACTTGGGGGCATGATTATGCGGACCGCGCTCCTTCCCTCTGTCCTCAACAATGGCCATCGTATCCAACAAGATAGTCTGTATCACTGGCGCTTCTAGAGGAATCGGTCGTGGCTGGTACGACACAGATTCGCTCCCTGCTCGGCTCCCAACTATTTCAGTGCACTTGAGTTCGCTAAACACGGCGCATCTGGCCTAGTGCTGCACTACTTCGGGGACGCGGAAACCGAGCAGGAAATCACTTCGCTCAAAGCTGAGATTGAGAACCCTGCGACGTACCCCCAGAACCCCAAGGTGGTTGTGGTGCCTGGCGACATTGCTGACTCTGCGACCTCTGCCAAGGTAATTCGAATTGCTAGCTCGGGAATCTTACCTGATTTTGGACCTCCAGATCGTCGAAATCGGAGTCCAAACGTTTGGGCGGATCGATGTCCTGGTCTCAAATGCCGGGATATGCCCGTTTGCAGAATTCTTGACCATGCCGCACGCAACTTGGGAACGGACGCGTCAGGTCAGTGTCTCTTTTAACTTTTCTTGGAATGTTCATAACTAGTTGGAATACCCATAGGTTAACCTCGACGGGTCGTTTTTCATCGTCCAAGGTCTGGACTCTTGCTTACAGCACACTAATTCAATAAATACTGATTATTCTCCCAGCCGTAGCGAATCAGATGAAAAACCAGACTCCCCAGGGCGGCTCCATCATCGGAATCTCCTCCATCTCAGCTCTGGTCGGAGGAGGAACACAAGTTCACTACACCCCCACCAAGGCCGGGATTCTCTCCATGATGCAGAGCTGCGCGGTTGCGCTTGGCAAATACAACATCCGCGCGAACGCGATCCTTCCGGGCACTATCGCGACCGACATAAACAAAGAGGACCTGTCGGACGTGGCCAAACGCGAGGGCATGGAAAAGCGGACCTGTTTGGGTCGTCTTGGCGGTATGTGAAAGCGCGATGAACGGACTTGGAAATTGCTGATACATACATTCTCTCAGTTCCTTCCGACATTGCGGGACCCGTCGTCTTCATGGCCAGCGACTTGGCGAAATACGTCACGGGCTCGTCTTTACTCGTCGACGGCGGTCTATTCGTCAACCTCCAGTAAATGGCGAACCGCAGAACCGTTGTAAATAAAGTGTACCGCATACTTATTCTTAAATCATGGGCCTGCTCTCATCCTGCAATGTCTGTCCGCCTACAACCGCCGGCTCTGCTGCGATAACCGCACACATCCATCGAGCCCACTCCGTAGACGGATTGCGCCACGCGTGCATGGTTCCCTTTTGAATAACCGTATCCCCAGGATTCTTCAAATGGGTCTCAGAACCGTCGTCCATTATCAGGATGAGTTCTCCTTGGACTGGTAAAATGAGTCCAATAAGTGATTGATTTGCAGAAACTACTTGCGGAGTATGTTGTAGTCCAAAGAGGTTGTGCGGTGCTTCGAAAATCAGAAATGCGTTCAGTTCCATCAAGTGAAATTACCATCGGTGTGACTGCACCGGGGGCCAGGTCAGTGCATCGCAGGTTTGTGCCATTGGGATGGACGATGCCGTTCACAACTCTGTTGGCCCCATCCTCACTTGGGACCGGGATTAGGGCAGATAGCGGGTCGAACGAAGGCGGAACAACCTGTTATTATTGTCGTTCGTCGGCAGTCCGTCTGCAGTGACCCAGACCGCCGCAGCCCTCGCCCCATCCATCCCGGGAATGTCCTTCCGCCCGTCAGCGCAATATCCACTAAACCGGCAGCTCTTACGATACTTCAAAACGCAACGCAGAGTCACCCTGAATGCTCCCCAGGCCCTTGTCGGCGTGGCTCGTCACGATGCGGCGCACTTCCGGGAGCGTCCTTGGGCTAGACATGGTATACGAGAGACAAGATGGTTGGTGAACGATCACATGGTGTTATCCGATCACACGTCGCAAGATGATAGCATTGCCATTAAGCATTTAGAATACACCTGGGATACCCAAAAGCTACAAACGAGATGGTGAATCATTCAAGGAGCGGTGTCTGGAGGTTCAGTCAGTAAAACGAAGAGAACGGAAGTTAGAAGACCGACAATAGTAATATTCGTCAATCAAAGGCACCCAATCTTTAACGAGGGCTCCGATCAACCCCAACAATGGCGTCTGCGTAGTCATGTCCGCGAAAGATTCCAGTTTGGGCCTGAAAAATGTTTAAACGGAGAGAAATATTGCATGGGAATTACTTACTTGGTGTATGATTCCCAGATGGAACCGCGCAACAGATACCAAACGATGTCGCGGTCTCTGCGAGCATATTCGGAGCGCTCGAGAGAAGCGGATGGCGGCGGAGCTCGACGCAGGTTGCGGGAGATGAGCTCCAGAATTAAGGCACTGACCAACGGTCGACTCGAGCGTCTATTGTCGGATACCAGCAGCGAAACTGGGGATAGCACATGAATTCACGTGTCAACGGGACGAATGAGAGCCGACTTGCCGTAAACTAGAGGACGGACAATATACAAGACCTCTGCGAGCCAGTCCCGGTACGAGGACAAGGGCTTGAGCAGGGAATGGGATGGTTTCACGGAGGAAGTAGTGAGAGCCTTGGGGAGAAGGTAGTCTTCCGCCGAGGTTTCCGCCGGGTGAGGAGGCGAGGTGAGTAGCGGATGCGGAGGTAGCGGGACGCGGTTGTTTTGCAGGTGTGAGGGCGTGGCTGGAGGGGAGGAGGAGACGGGCGATGGGGCAGCGGTCGAGACGGGTGTTTCAGTGGGTGTGGGTAGGGACGAGGGATCGAATTCGCGCTCAGGAATGGGAGGAGAAAGTAGAGGCCGTCGAGTGATACGCAGCAGGATGATGCGAAGGACGGCTCTGAGAAGTCTATTAGCGCGGGAATGACCCGCAAAAAACAACGCACTTGATCATTTCAAGTAAAACCACGCTCCGCCACCGGGTACGGGGAGAAACCTTGCGACGGAGAGTCATTTCGAGCACCAGCTCGGTGAAGCGGATGAGCTCGAGCGCACGGGCTACCCATTTGTAGCGGGTGTTCTTGTCGGACCACGCGCGCGTAAAGCGAGTGTGCAACGAGGAAGGAATGAGTGGGCGGTATTTTGGGTCCCGCTGGACGACCTTTGACAGAAGAGTGTCGTGGTACATGCTGACGAGGTTGAGGGATGCGGCGACTAGTGAAAACATGAGGGAACATCGACAGCTGGGGGAAGTAACTGACGGGCTTCCGAGGCCAATTCTGCATCCTTGAAGCGACCCGGAAGGAACCAGGTGAGGGAGCGGAGAGAAGACTCGAGGGTAGAAATAACTGGTAAATTATTCAGGAGCACGGCCTCGTAGCCAGACTCTGGCTTGGAGGACGCCATGGCGGGGCAGAAGAAGTGAGGGTGATCATCCATCACTTGACGTAATAATCTCGCGGCTTGCTCAAGGCTCCCACTGCCCACAAGCTCAACGCTTGTGCCGCCATGGGCGTCCGAGACATCGTTCACAAATACGAGGCCGCGTCCACCGATGATCTCCCCCCTCCCTCTCCTGCCCGCTTCATTCGTCCCAGGAACTCGTCTCCTTCTCAACTAATTAACTCCGCCCCTGCACCTTCTCAACTTACGACTTCTGCAACGCTAATTGACGACCTTTCACGACTGTCCGACTCTGATTCTGACGACGAAACTGTTTACAAGCATCCTCCTTCAGAGAGCCCTTCCATTTCGCACAATACTACCCTCCGTCGCACAACGGCTCCCCATACACCTATACCCGCAACCGACGTTTTCGCCCGGAATGCGCCGCCTTTGTCACTTCCCAGGCTAGACTCACATCTAGAGCGCCTGCCCAAGGTCACTCTGCCCGCCTTTCCCCAGGCCGGCGCCACACCCACCATGTTTCCTCCCATGGAACAACTTTCCAAGTCTGGCAGCACTCTGGAGGATCTAGAACTCAACTTCAAGGTTGCCCCCTGGTATAGGAATCGCAATACGCTGCTGGGCTCGGCCGTGAGCGCCATCCTGGGCATTACCGTGCGCCGCAAATCAGCGTCGGTTTCATATTTTTCATAATAACAACAGGGATCAAGCGCCGTCGCCACATTCTACCGTCTTCAAGGCCTGAGCAACACCGTTCAGGTGTTTGCCCTCATATTGACCACGATAGGTACTTGACCGACACGCCTGGCAATTCCGTCGTTAATTATAGCCGACCGTCCCCAGTGCCTGTTACCGGAGATAATTTGGGCAGCGAGTGGCGGAATTTATTCCTGGGCACAATGTTCGCATCTCCTTCCTTCGTGGACCATCTTTAACATCATCACAGACCCAATGTATTGGCGCTCAACTTTGCATCAACTGTGGACACGTCCCTGGTATATTTGGTCCTCTTTCTGACGCTTACCTTGGTGTTGCTGTACTTTTTCCATCGCGCGTCCGCAAACTATGACCGCTATCGGATTGTCGAGGGGTTGCAACAGTCAGATTCTCCAGGGAATCGCACTGTTCTCGTGACCATTACTTTCCTTCTGGCTGCTATATACCTCCCTCTCAGCACTCTGGCTGTTCATGTTCTTGTATGGTCCGACGACCTTTGGGTGGTTCCAAACCCTTATACCAACGCCACCTCCTTCCCGCCTGTGGTTCCGCCGCTTGGCCCAGCAAGCGAGTACAGGGACCCGTTGGATTTTTGTTGGACAACAACGATGAAGCGCGATGATGTCAATTGGGCTCCGATCCTTGTCATCCTAGCTCTTTTCGTCCTGGCGTCTGTGAGTGTGAATCGCGATGGGTAAAACCACACTGACCACATTATAGCTGACAATTTGGTTTCCTCTGGCACTGCGCAAAGTCATTAAGCAGTCGGTCCCTGACGTGGACCGCTATTCCGAACTAGGACGTCTTCGAAATAGCGAGGAGATGGACAGTGAATACCACCGACTGCTAGCTCGTGATCGTAACCCATTTGCGTTTCTGTACAGCGGTTCGTGGGCTTCAGTCTATTTTACTTGCGTTGTAACACCTTGCTAGGATTCCGCCGTAACTGGGCAACTTACGAGGCCTTTTATCTCTTCGCCAAACTAGGGGCCCTTTTAGTCGTGGCGGTCATCGACCCGGATAACTGCTTGTTTCGCACGTTTTCACAGACGACTGTACCCATCGTCCGACAGGTCATTCTTCTGCTGATGACCTTGGCATTCTTCACGACCCAGTGTGTGCTGGGTCCCTTCCTCGACCCGGTCAACAATGCCAGCGAATGGATGTCGAGGGTGAATTATGTGTTGACGGCTTTGTTGGCTTTACTCGTGGTTTTGGATGTCCCGGGAAGCGATATCCTGAATACATATGTGCTCTACACGTTGGTATTTCTCTACGTCTGTGATACTTTGGGCTAACCAGCATACAGTGTTTATGCTATAACTTATGGATTTACTTTTTGTAACTTGCCGCTGTTCTTTCTCAACACAGCTAACCAGGCTATCCAGATTTTACTATAATCAACACCTCTCTAATGCAGCGAGTCGTCAAGCGTATGTTCATGTGTATCTGGTTTGGGTGTCTCTCATACCACATTTCATGAAATAGGATTCACCCTGCGCATTGACTTCAGTTGGGTTCAGTTTTATTCCACGAGTCGTCTCCTGAAACTATTTTTAGGCATTGACATTTTCTCGCCCAGGTTCGTCTTTCCCGTTTTCACAATGTCGAACCCTGACCGATCATATG
Source organism: Mycena galopus ATCC 62051 (assembly GCA_014925785.1). Taxonomy (NCBI): domain Eukaryota; kingdom Fungi; phylum Basidiomycota; class Agaricomycetes; order Agaricales; family Mycenaceae; genus Mycena; species Mycena galopus. The sequence goes on from WIQG01000007.1 coordinate 81,521, forward strand.
TAGACTGGATACATCTCTACATACAAAGCGACGAATATGGCAAGAATCAATTACCACGCTGTTTCTCATCAGTCCGGAATGCCAGATCCCCGCTAAACAACCTATGGAGTTTTCTGAAGCAAGAGATGCTGAATATCCACCATATCTCTTGGGCTTCATGGGAACACCTGCTGAACGGCATATCGAGAACATCAAGGTAAGGCCGTCGAACTGATTGCGCGACGCGTTTTTCACACGCTCGCAGATCCTTCGGGAGATTGGGTCTTTGAATTACCACAAAGCTGTGGCTCTGATAACTGGCCCGGATTACGAGTGGTTCAAGTATCTGGAAGGGGAAATACAGAAGCACTTCGTCGGCCCAGATTCGTACTGGAAGGGCCACGATATGCCAAACGGCGTGACCAGCCCTTTCGGGAACGCCTGGTGGATTCCCTTCCCTCCGACCCTTGTTTGTGATTTTTTATTAGGTATGTATACTGGCTCATTACGACTAGGTTATGCGCTACGACGACGGCCCAACGGCAGTTCTCCGTGACGTATCCGACCTAGAAGCGTACATCAAGCAGAATTCATCCCGGAGGGTTCAGCGAAAGCGCGAAATTCGCATGGCTCTCCGCGCTTTGGAAGGTCGAATAGTCGTATGGCCCTATATACATATCACGGTTTGTCTTTTATTATGCCTGCGTCCACCTTCTCAATGATCTATTCAGCCCATCGGGTCGCATTCAATGTGGTGCTGCAACAGAGGCTACACAGCCGATAATTCGACGGCCTACCATTCGTGTGTTCTACGCATCAATCGCCACGGCAATATGAAGTGGGAAGGCCTGCAACTTGGCAGTGGCTTCGGTATAGAACTCAACTATGCGAAGGACGTCAAAGTCGGCGGGGACATCATCGGGCTCAACGACGATTACGACCTCACCCCTGACCTTGCCCAGTTCATCTCTTTGAATCAGCACCTCATACCCCAGAGGCTGCAGTCTATTGAGAAGACACTCGCCAGCTACCGCCACCACCACCGGAAAGAGTGTCGTTGGAAATCTCATGTGCTCACGTACCGCTTTCTCACTCATGTGTACGATCGTCCCCGGCAGCCAACAGGCCTCGCGGAAAGTTCGATCCAGTTCGAACGAGATCTGAGGGTCAGGCAAATAATGGCGAGCAACGAAGCTGTATTCGAAACTGCTTATGGGCGATTTGAGGCGGTCTCGGCATCACCGACCACCGCTTGGTGGTACCTGTTTTGGGTCAGTTGCACAACATTCGCAAATTTATCTATTTGAGCTTACATTCCACCTGAAGGATGACCTGTGGCGGCGAAATCACGACACAATCCGTGGCCTTGAGCTTCATGCCTCTGATTTCGATCCTCACTATCCAACATCTATTGCCTATACGCCTCTGCCTCGCGCTGCATTGGTGGCCTTTTTGACACAACGGGGGCTCTACTCCAAATCGCAATTCTTCCATTCTGGTTTCCTGAACAAACTCTACTTTCGACTAAACGACACGGTGTTCCATGGCTCTCGGGTGAGTGGGAGGGAGCCTTTACTTCAGTAGTGTCTGGTGTTCATTTATTTCCAGGGCATCATGTTCCACCTTGGTGGTCAACCTTCCGAGTTGGAGATGGGAGAAGTGGACGTGGACGTAAAGGGCCAATCCTCAACGCTGGGGACGGGCGTTGGGACTGACTATGCTGGGTCGATAATTCCTCGGCCGACATATCGTTGGGAGGGTGAGCTCTTCTAATGGTTTTACTTCTTTCATTGTATTCTGAACATCTTGTTGTAGGCCTTCTCCAAGACTCATACCAGCCCGGCAAACTTCACCATCGGTTCCTCACGAAGCTCGGAGCATGGTTGGGCGTCACACCTCTGTGGAGAGAAGGAACGCCGTCGCACGGGCTTGCACTCGATGTTCGGTTAGAGGGAGCTCGGTACGTTCTTATGGACCCTGATGGCGCACGGACAGCGAAGTCGATATAGTATCGTGGACCATTTACTTAATTACGGCGTGTACCTAGCATCATTTGAAGTCCCTTCACAAGGACTTTGGCTTGGATAAGGATTTCTTTTTTAAGGAGAGAATTTGTCTCGGACATCGCCGAATTGCAGCGGATCAAATGTCAATTCCCTTTCTGGCGATCCATTTCTTCAAAATCCACCATCCAGACATGCCTCGGCGTCCGCGACCGTCTTCACGAGCCGCCCCCAAGAAACTTGTAAACGCTGCGGCGCGTGCCCCTGCTGCGCGTGGCTCTTCCAACACTGCTTCAACCATTTCCAGACCTGAAAAGGAACCAGTCAGCTCCGACGAAGAATCTGACACTGGAGACGAGGAGGAAGACGAAGCATCTGAAGCGAGCAGCGGTGAAGCATCTGAAGTTGCTGGTGATGATGACGAGGATGTGGACGCTCCTCGGGTATCTCAATGGGTCGATGAGGACGACCTAGATCCCAATTCTTACCTCAGCGATGAGGATGCTCCCGAAACTAATACTGCTGGTCCTTCGCAATTGGTATAATCTCACCTCCTGCAGTTATTCTATGGAGGAACTAACTTCTTTCTGCTAGAAATCCCTTGAAGAGGGTGGGTCGCGCCGCCCCGCGTAAACTCTGTACTAAGCTTTTCAGATCTGTCCAGTCTACCCCTGGGAGCACTGCTTCGTGCGCAGCGTGCCCTCAAAAAGGCCCAAGCCAATGACTCCGACTCTGAAGATTCCGAAGACGAGACGCCGGAAAAGTCATCGTCCAAAGGGAAGGAAAAGGAAAAGCCGGAATGGAGTATAGAACCCCGGCATGACATTGCTAAACGAGCCAATAAACATGCGTCCGTGTCCCTTTTCGGCGCTTTCAACTCCTTATAATCTTCATCTAGTCCCACGGAAGTTACTTCTAAACGACCTGTTACAAGGAGAAGGCAGGTTGTGGAAGTGAAAACGATCGTAGGTTGTTGCGCTTTTTCAATTTCCTGGTTGACATATTTATCCGACAGCAAGCACGCGACCCACGTTTTCTTCCTCTGGCAGGCGAATTTTCTGCCCAAAAGTTCCAAACTCACTATGGTTTCCTTACGGATGCACATAAAACTGAACTGCGGACCTTGCGCGACAACCTGAAAACCGCACGGAAACTTCTGGCGTCATCTCCTCGAGATCTGAGACCTGAGCGAGAGGCCGAAGTTTCTCGATTGGAGCAGGCGGTTAAGAGGGCCGAAAGCTTGGTCAATCAAGATCGCAAAGCAAGGGTCGACCAAGAAGCCTTGACGAAATTAAACGAAGCCGAGAGGGCAAAGCGGAAGGACGGCAAGACTGGGTGGTGGATGAAAGATTGTTTGTGCTCTATCTACAACATTGGCACATTGATTTATTCTTTATTATAGCGGAGAAGAAGGAATTTCTGCTGCGAGCCAGGTACGACGCATTGGCAGCTGAAGGTGGGAAACGTGCTGTAAAAAGGCGATCGAGAAAAAGCAGAAGAAAATCGGGCAGAAAGAAAAGAAGTCGCGACCTTTTGCAAAGGGGACCGGCTTGAAGCGCAGAGCCACAGACAACGCCGGTCCTCCACAGAAGAAACGTAGATTATAGATGTTTACTTGTATTAGCCTGAAGCTTCAAGAGTCTTTCCACGAAAGTTTATTCTGCATGTAGCGAAATGAGCTGCGGTGAGCCAGCGTAGCCAGCGCGGCCAATGTCAACCAGCCACGCCGACCCCTCGAGTGGTCCTCTGGATGACTCCGATATCTTCAGAGGCGAACCTCCCCCCCCTCCGCGCTCTCCATCTCCTAGTCGTGAATCCAGTGTCTCAAGTTCTTCCTCGGGTTCGATTCTCGGTGGACGACTCGGGGCTATCGCTGCTATCGTCGAGCATGCGATCAGTAGATGGGCGGGAAATGAATCCTCCAGCTCTTCTTCAAGTTCTTCGAGCTCCTCCGATTCGGGATCCGGCGCTCATTCCCGCAGTGCTCGTCGAACTCGCCGCAGCAAATCTGAGCATGATATCTCGACCCGCATCAGTCGGATGCAAGCGCGTGAAGAGTCGAGGCAGATTCCGCGCCAGTTCGCACTATATCTACCTCCCTCGCTTGCCTCGACAGATGCAAATATTCAGCGCATCCAAACCACGAGCGAATTACCTTCTATTCTGGGACAGCTGGAGACGGCTCTGAAAATCTCGACCAAAGCCAGACGCCAACAGGAACGGGAGCGCTTACCACAATCGGCCTTGAATCCTCCTAATCCCCGACACCTTCATTTTATGCTCCCGGATGCGGTCAAAACTCCGAGTCGAGCTGCATCCTTCACCGACCTCACCGCAATTGGAGAGGGCCAGAGGAAAGGGAAAGGTAAAGAAGGACAAGTCACAAAGCGCTCGCCTTCCATGCCCAAAGCCTGGTTTTTGGATGTTTCCTCACCCACGTATGCATCATGTCAGTGTTCAATTTTATGACTCTAAGTTTAAAATATAGGTGGGAGGATATGCGTGCGATTGGGAAAGTACGTTAATCTTCAAACAGCTTGGCCGACTAACTCATGACAACGATGTTTAGCTCCTTCATTTGCACCCCCTAACCCTCGAGGACATCCTCATGAAGGATCCTCGAGAAAAACTGGAACGCTTCCCAAAACTTGGCTACTACTTTATTTCTTTTCGGGCAATAGAATCCTGGGATAGCCGCGAAAAACACTGGGATCAGGATGGCGGTGACCGCGTCAAGGGGGTAGTCAGCGAGGCTAATGTCTATCTCGTCGTCTTCAATGAAGGGGTCTGCAGCTTCCATTTCACGGACATTTCAGGTAACTCGGTGCTGTTCGTCTTTTACTGGTCGTAGAACTCACAAAGAGAACAAGATCATGTAGACCGGGTTCGAAATCGGATTCTGTCCTTTGAGAAAGTAATCAATATGTCTTCGGGTAAGTCATCAGGTCAAGATGCTGCTTTCTCCGGCTCAACTTGTCGTGGCTCAGACTGGATAGCACATGGAATTTTAGACTCCATAGTGGACTCCTTCTTCCCTTTCCTGCAAGGTGTGTTTTTTCTGGCTGCAGTTTCATTCAGTTGCCTGACATTGTGCAAGGGCTCGAGAGAGAAGTGATGTCCATAGAAGATATTGTCTTCTCCGGTGAAAGTAGTGCGCGTGCACCGGTCTCTCCTGACGCCGACTGTTGTGAAAAAAGGACACCCGAACCAAGGGACGTTGAGAAGACCAGTTCCCACGAATGGCCAGTCGAGTTGACTGAGAAGAATGTCGGCCGCCTTGAAAAATCGCAGACACACTTCTCTCTTCCATGGCCCTCCTTCCTCGCAAAATGGAAAATTGATATTCCAAAACGGCGCAAGAAGGCATCCGCCGTCAAGTCGAATCCAACCGCTGCTGCGTTACACCGCATGGCTAGAGCACGCCGACTGGTGACGTCTTTGACCCGACTGCTGTCGTCCAAAAGCGAGGTACTGTTCTCCGCCCCCCTCTAAACCAGAATTGTTAATCGTCGTTCAAGGTTGTCGCTCAACTCCGCAAGCGTCTCCTGACATCCTCACAGTCGAACCCAGGCAGTGGGGATGTGGAACGTGCCGAAGTTGCAATGTACTTGGGAGACGTGCAAGGTATCCAAGCTTCAGTTTCAGATATCTCTGCCTGACCTGTGTTCAGATCATATTCTGGCTCTGGAAAAATCCCTTACTCACTACGAGCGGATGCTCAGCCAGTCTCATCCTCTCTATATCTCACATATCCGTACAACGGTCGCAATCAGCAAGAGCGGAAGCGACAAGGCGGTTATATTCCTTTCTGCACTCAGTATTGCCGTCCTGTTTCTCCAAACCTTGATCGGTAAGCCACTTTTGCATGTAACGGAAAGCGTCTTCTCACCAGCACGAAGGTGTATGCTCCATCAACGTCACCATTCCCCACAATAATTTATCTGGGAACCGATTTGCAAGTCAACCTTGTCCATATTTCGTTCGTGTATTTACTTGCAGATTTTTCAGACTGCCTTCGGCATTGTAATATCCTTGTCCATCTTGATTCTTGTTTGGTATTCAAACCTCGTTCTCACCTGGTGGAAAACTGCAAAGAGGAGGACGGAGAGAACGTCTGCGGCACTTTGATGTTGCGGACATTTCAGACTACATCATTGTAATTCATACACACTTGTACAGACGGAACGGATAATTCACGACAAATTGTCGAGTTTCTCTTGAATGGAGGTGTGGATATTGTGTACGATGTGTCCAAGCCAGGTCTTCTCTCTAACACGTTTCCCGGCTTCAGTAGTCAACCCAGTATCTGTTGTCGTCGCGGCCTTTGCAACCTGGTCCACCGTGCGACTCACCGGCGCACTTGGATCGTGGCCTGCGGCCGCCAAAGTTGAGAAGTGGTCACGCAGATCTTCCCAATGCTCCCTTAGGGCAGCCTCAAGGGGCAAAAGCTGAGGAACAACTGGTGAGTTCTTGGGAAGATCAGCAAGCCGCGCAAGTTGTTCTGGGGTCTTGGAAGCATCGACACCCGGTGATTGCTCTTGCTGTTGGACTCTGACAGAATGGTGGAATGTTTCATGGGTAATAGTGTCGGACGAGGTCGGTAAAGTCCTGTGGATTTTGTGCGCGATATCATAGATCCCTTTGATCGGACTGCGTAAAGTCGAGTTAGCATATTGTAACCAGATAGGTTTGGGTACTGACTCGTGTGGAGGTTGCATGGCCCATTTATATGCCGTTGGGTGCGGAAGTGTCCCCAAGTACGAGTAGTCCAGGGATAGATGATTTTCCAGTTTGCTCTGGATAATATGTATGAGGGAGGTGACCAGTGATTGAAAGATGTGTTTGCTCACGGCCATCCAGAACCTACATTTACGTCAGTACAGAACTGTGGACCTGGACAGAGAAATGGAGCCTACAGAGTAAGATCGGCAAGATCGTGTTCCTTCCAACCTCCTCCTACGTTCGAACAATTAACCACAAAACGAGAATAAACATCATCTTCAACTAACCAATGTCAGCATGAGATCCTGACGAATTCGAGCATTAGACTTTTTTGCCGACACATTCCAAACACGACTTACCGGTGAACCAACATTGGCTCAAGGTTTGTCCTTTAGCGCGACCACCCGGAGTTTGCTCGAACTTGCAGACGTTCTGGGCGGGTGTTTAGGGTCGACTGGAACAAGATTGGATTACTTACAAAGTCCTCTCTGGTCTCGTTTATAGCCATAGCATGGTAGGCATACTCGATGTGCTCTCTGGGAAAAATATACGTTAATTTTCGAAACCAAAAGCGGGAATAAAACGGACCCCAGATGCTTGTCATTGAAGCCGAATATGTTTCGGGCGGCGGGAGATTTGTGGGTGATTTCCTCGGGCAAGCCTTGCAGTCTGCGTCAAATCCGCCGAACGTGTATCGAGAATACACATACCAAGGCTGCCAACGGTGTCGAAAACGCCAACAAACCTGCCCTTGATTAGCCCCAGTAGCACTCAAGTGAAACTAGGACCTACTTTACGGAAAAGCTGTGGTCATTCGAATCTGCACGTTTCTTCCCTGGCGAGTCGTGACCGGTCCAGTGTGCGAGTTGTGCGTTGAGACGCTGGATCTCTACAGGGACATAGGTTGGTTGGAGAATCCAAGACATGACTAGTAGTCCCATACCTGCTGGGTCCTTGCTTTTGCCGAGCTGTTGATAAGCCAAGAAGATGCCCGCAAAGTGATCCATATCGGGGCGGTCAAGAACCCCGATTTCGCCCTACGCCCCGTCCCGTGTCAGGTTGTCGGTGACAGAATAGGGTGGAAAGGAATTACAATAAACATTGCCGTCATTCTAGCAGTGTATGCGCCGCGGGAAAAGCCAAAGAGGAAAATCTTGGAGGTAGCGATCGGTCTTTAGTAGACGAGCGAACGGGATCAATCCTACCTCATCTCCGGGATAATAATTGCTGCGAGTTCGGACACATGAGACTGACGGCAACCTCCGTTGCGAGATTCACTCACTGCGCAATGAAGGCATACGCCTATTGAAACGTTAGACTTGACTTCAAAGAGAGATCTGCAGAAACGGGCATACCTCTTCGACCTTGTCACCTAGAGCACTGTGAGCATGCTGTGGTGCACATAATATCAAGGAACAATACCCAAAGAGTCTCCGGTGACGCCTACATGAAGCGATGAATCGCTGACAGTCGTGCCAAAGTGCAACTGACATACCGACAACGTATTCGAGTACCAGTTCTTGTCCGAGCCTATCCCACTTTGATAAAAGACAATTTGTGGGATAGCCGGCTGAGCCCGATTGTCTTCATGATTGATGGTCCTCGCAAGGCGCTGGGACGGCTTTCAACATGGGAGATTCATCGCGGCTGAATTAGTCCTCACGAGAATATTCGTGTAGCTCTGGCGATTCGTGATTGTTACACCTAAGAATGGCTTTTAGCAATATCCTTGCAGATCATTAGAATAGGCTCACCATCTTCCCAAGTTCTGATAGAACGCTAAAAGTTAGTACTTATGGGGCGGGACGCATTCAAAATAATGAGAGTATCGAGATGGATCGCGCGCTCAAACGACGAACCGGCAGGCGGAGAGCGTACGCACCCATCGCAGCACACGATGATCCTCTTCTTTACTCTGGCAGGAGAGCCAGCGTTGGTGGAATAGCCAGTCGTCATGATTGTGCAGGTGATGGTTTAAATTTGGAGGGAAGCGAGGAATTAAGAGACGTCTATTATATAGTAGCCGTAGGAGCGCACAGCCCAGCTGATTTCGCGCTCGAATTCAAGTACCGACATTCGATGATCCTCTGAGGCGATCCCCTCGTCTATCGTGCAATTTATTAAAAGTACATGCTATTTATAAAGTTGCCCGTCGCAGTCTTGCAACGCGGAAACGCCAATTTTGGTGGGTCGGTATGGAGTTGGGTGAATATGGGATCTATTTGCCGAAGCGCATCTCTGCTCTAGCATATTCATCCAATGCCGCCCGAAAATCTATCTCTGTCAACGATTGCGGGGCGTTTTCGGGCGGTGGACTTTTAAAATTCCACCGTTCGAGGAATGGCCGTTGTCTCCATGAGTGGCTACAAAAATGTAGTGATTTAGAAAAATGCAAGAGAAAATGGAGAGGGATTCCGCTAACTGGATTTCCGTCAGTCGGATCTGCCACGGGGGGAAACCGTAGAGTTCCAGAGGGGGAGGGAGACCGTCAGACGGACGGAGATGGTGAACAATCATGAAATCTGGATCCGAAAGGGAATGCCCTGTGAGATGGTCAGCATTTTTCAACAATAAATGGAGGTTCTCTGCTAGCCTTCTATAATGGTATTCAATCTTTCTACAGTTAGCTCTGGTTCTTTAGCTTGGCCCCGAGCTAGCAAAGTAGCAGCAGTAGCAATGGCGGGTTTAGAAGATTGCCGGGATGCAATACACAAGGTCAGAGGCGTTGAGAGGAATTTGTTTTCTCTCCTACGCAGATTTAGCGGTGGAATTCGAGAAATCCAACCAACTCACGTTTCGAGTGGCGTTTCTTGAGGCCATACTTGCTGGTTTTCTCGCGCATGGCTCCGGGGATACGAACAATTATTACTGAAGTATCTTTCTGAAACCGTTCCTCCGGCGACAATGGGCGAGAATCGGAGCAGTCGGACGACGGTGGGGTTAACGGATATTCAATGTCAGATCCGGAGGACGAGTCGTAACCATTGAGGTCGCCCACAACGGAAACACGTTGGGATATTTGGTCCGCGCAGTCCGCAAGTACGCCTAGGCCTAGTCAGAACACAAGCGACGCACGCGACGTGTCTGGACATACCTTCGCTGTCGTATAGAGTGAGCTTTTCGATTCCAGCAGAGCGACACCAGCCAACGACGCGGCTGGCAGTTTCTAGCACGGAGTCGCGTGTCGACGCGGGGTCATGAGCTGAATCCAGTACGAGAAGGAGGGCAAGGTGGTTTGGAGTGCGTCTACGTGTAACATCAAGAGGGAGTGGTGGGGTCCAGTGAAGACGATCTCGGGACGCAGACCAGAGGGTTATTAGAAGACGGAACGAGTGTAGAACGCGCAATAAGACCTGCAGGACGTGCGCCAAGACGGTCATCGACGCGTCGATGTGAAATTTCTGTTTTGAGAGCGCCGGGATTTGCCGAGCTGGAGCACCGCCACCTCCTAGCTGCGTCATACAAACACGTCGGCCACGTATCGCGGCGACGTGAACAGTGTGCGACGAGTCCAAAAATGCAAAACGAGACTGCAGAATGTCCTTCCGCAACTCAAATAATTATTAAAATACACATATATCGTTCTACAGTTCACATGATACCACCATCATCCACTGCGTTGTCCTGCAGTGTTCGTTTAATCTTCAGCAGCATCCCCGTCTTCCAGTTGTCCAGCTTCGTCACTTGATCAAACTCTACCACTGCCCCAGTGAATGCCTCTTGGTCGCCAGCCTCCACCGCTTCAATCAAGGCTTGGATGAATTTGGACTCGCGGGTGCTTGAGTAGGATGAGTCCTGGTTCGAGTACTTTGTAAGATTTCGTTTCGCTGAAACCGTGTCCTGTTCTGTCGTGAGTATACCGAAGTAACAGCAACGAGGAATCGCACATTCTTCATGGCGAGAGAGCATAAGCCCGATCTCAGCCAGTACTCTTTGACGCTGTACTTGGTCAAAGCCGAGGACAGAGAATGATTGGCGACCTGCTCGTAGCGAGCGATTGCCTGCGGATATTCCTCGAGGTCGGCATGAAGATCTGCGGCATCCTTGAAGCATGCATTGGCAGTCCTGTCGATGAACGTGAGCCGCGATAGGATGAGATGAGATGGAGAAATTTACGCAGTGGCGTCTTCTTGGGCGTACCAATCACCCGCTCTCTCGTAGCTCTCGCATGCCGCCCGAAGGTCGTTGTTTTCTTGGAGATGTATTTGACCAATTTCCTTCTCCCGGTCCGCGGCCTGCCGGAAACGACCCGCTTGCGTGAGATGGACGATAGTCTGTGTCAAGGCCTGGACAGCGACTTGATGGATTTGAGATCGACCAGTTGGTGCTTAAACAGATATTACAGCTCACGTTGGGGGAAGCCTTGCTTGTATGCCTTGGCGGCATTCCACCACGCATTAGCAGCTTCATTGTTTTCCTTGCCCTTCTCGCGACATTCAGCTTCCCGTGCAAAGGCGTCCCCAGCCGCCTTGAAGTTCTTTTCGATCTTGAACGAATTAGCGGCCTGCTGATAGAGGTCGCCGGCTTCCTCGAACTTGGAGCTCGCAGAAGAGAACCATCCTCCTCCTGAGGAGCCGGCCTTTTTATCGGCCTTGTCTAGTAAAGCCTGAGCAGGAGATTTGGACATGAGGGGAGGTAATGGAATCGATGGGGCTGTGCAGCGGCCACGGCTATTTCTTACGTACGTCACTGCTTTAAGCGCGCTAAACACTTTCTGTCTCTCTTCCATGGCTCTTCCCGTCGAATCCATTCGCGCCCTCTCTGACCTTCATCCCAAACCTTCAAACCTCCGATTCCAGTATGGCACAGCAGGCTTTCGCACTGTGTACGCGTCAATCACAAATAATCTTTAAGCACTTCTTACCGTCCTTGTAGCGCGAATGTCCTCGACTCCGTGCTCTTCAGGGTCGGCGTGCTCGCTGGTCTCCGTAGCAAGAAGCTCGATGGAAAGACCATCGGCGTAATGGTCACTGCGTCGCACAATCCTGAACAGGTGCCTTCCAATCTGTTCTGCACTCTGACCAATTCTCAAGCACTTGCCAGGACAATGGGGTCAAATTAGTCGATCCTCGCGGCGAGATGCTCGATACATCCTGGGAGCTTCACGCTACAGCGCTGTCCAACGCGCAAACCACCAACGAGTTCATCAGCGAATTAGAGAAATTCGTCCAAACCCTCAAGATTGATCTATCTAAACCCGCCCGTGTTGTTTACGCCCGAGACACCCGTCCCTCTGGCGATGCACTCGTGGCGTCTCTTGAAGACGGTATCAAAGCCATCGGAGCCGAAGGGAGAAACGCCGGTGTTACGACAACCCCGGTACTGCATTACCTTGTCCGCGCGATCAACACCCAAGGCACCAAAGAAAGCTACGGAGAGGACTCCGAGGAAGGCTATTTCCTCAAACTTGCCAACTCATTTAAGAAACTTGTTGTCTGTGTTGTTCATCCGGTTTCCGCGACTCTTTTACTCAATTGTTTTCCAGTCGACGCGCAAGACCCCTTCCCCTTTGGTCATCGACTGCGCGAATGGCGTCGGTGCGCCTATTGCCGCGAGATTGACAGAGTACCTTGGAGGCAGTATATCTTTGATTCTCGAAAACGCGTCAATCACGACGCCCGGAGCCTTGAACAATTCCTGCGGAGCAGATTACGTCAAAACCTCGCAGAAGTTGCCTCCATCTTTGGCCGGTCGTCTGCAGCCAGGCCAGCGAGGATGCAGCCTCGATGGCGATGCCGACCGGCTCATGTATTTCTATCTCGACGAGCAAAGTCAGTTCCATATGCTCGATGGGGATAAAATCGCCGCCTTGGTCTCCGACTTCATCGTCGATCTTGTGAAAACTTCAGGACTGGACAGCCAGATCAAGTTGGGCGTTGTTCAGACTGCCTACGCTAATGGGGCTTCCACAAAATATTTGAGCGAGGTTTGTCACTGTAATTTATTTTGCCATGTATTCACCATGTGTGCAGCGTTTACCGGTCAAATGTGTGCCCACTGGTGTCAAGCATCTTCACCACGCAGCAGAACACTACAATATCGGTATTTATTTCGAAGCGAATGGACACGGTACCGTCCTATTTTCGCAACCCACCCAAGATCTACTGCAATCATATGAACCTTCCACACCCGCTCAGTCAACTGCTCTTGAACACCTTCGGAACTTGAACCAATTGATCAATCAGACAGTCGGCGACGCCCTGTCTGATATGCTTCTCGTAGAGGTCGTTCTCGCACACAAGGATTACAGTGGCCTGGAATGGGATTCCCTGTACGTCGACCTCCCTAACAGGCTCGTCAAAGTAGTCGTGGCGGATAGGAATCAAGTCAAAACTGAAGATGCCGAGCGCCGACTCGTCAGTCCTGCTGGATTGCAGGACAAGATCAACGAATTGGTCCGCCGGTACGACGGTGGGCGGTCCTTCGTGAGGCCCAGCGGGACGGAGGACGTGGTTCGCGTGTACGCTGAGGCTAGCATCAAGGCCCAGACTGACGGTGCGCCAGTCCCCTGTCATTCGAATATATACTGACTAGAACCACCAGAGTTGGCGTTCCGTGTCGCAGGTCTCGTATACGATGAATGTGGTGGAAATCCCGCGACGAGGCCCAAGGAGTTCTTGTAATGAATGTAACGAAACGGAAAGAATTTACAAGGGAAGGACCTATGTATATGTAGAAATCTAGACATGAAAAGTGAATTGTGGAATCAAAGTGGAATATTGCGTCTTTCCACGTCACTGAAGTACTGAAGGCTGTACCACACCGAGTCATAACCTCTTGACTTTTGCCAGTTACAACTTACTTCGCCTGAACAATGTGCCGTTTTGTGATTTACAAAGGTGAAGGATGCGGCACACGGCTCGGCGCTTACGCTGACTATATCAATTCGACAAGGAACCTCCCCAGTTCAACTTTCTCACCTCTTAACGAGACCATGCCATAGCATTATCAACCAAGGTATTGCAGGCTACCCATTTTAGCTGCATTATCGAGACTATGTGCTCTAGCTTTTGACTCTCGTCTTCGTCTGGACCGCCGACGCCCGATGAACGGAGATGGTTTCGGCGTTGGTGCGCCGTAGTCACTCAACCCTAACGCTTTCTTGACAAGCTGCAGGATGGTACGATTCTGTTTTCGACGAGGAGCTCGGCCCACAGCCGTGCATCTTCACGAGCGTAACTCCTGTGCGTAAACGTCAAATTCAATCTTGTTTCGCGGTCATGAACAAATCTCCAGGCGTGGAACAACATCAACTTGACGCGGCTAGCTGAGAAGATCAAGTCCCCGCTGGTATTGTGAGTCGAGGGTTGTACGGACCTAGCGTTCGCCAACTCCCATTTCCCAGCGGCCATGTACGAGCAACAACAGCGGGTTCCCTGAGTTTGGACAATTGCCATCCATTCGTGCATGGGAAGCTGATGGTGAGCTCTCTGGACGTCCTGTATGCCTTGTTGACGCTAGCATGAATCGCAGTTCATGCATAACGGAGGCATCGCACAATGGGAGCACATCAAGAGAATTCTGCAGAAAGATTTGCCCGATGTCGCGTTCAACATGGTCCAAGGAAACACAGGTCGCACCGTGATGTCCGGCAGTCTCCAGCATGTTTGCTTACAATCTCTTCCCCAGATTCTGAATGGGCATTTGCACTCTTCCTTTCCAAGGTTTGTTCTCGAAATTACTTTTTCCTCGTTAAACTTGAAATCATTGCAGCTCCCTGATCCAAATGCACGGACGTTCACCCCAGACATTTTACGCAGAGCTATGCTCGATACGATAGCATCTTTGAACGAGTTTGCGGAAGCTGCTGGCGTCACCGAGGTCTTTACCATCTCAATTCGAAAAAATCAAACTGACGGATTTTCAGCCGAGCCTTATGAACTTTTGCGTCACGGACGGCGACACCGTCGTAGCGACACGGTATATTTCATCCGACAAGGATGAGGCTGCATCTCTAGTGCGTCTAACACGAATAAAATCATTCTCAAGGCTGATTCAATGTCAAGTGGTTTTCTTCGGGTACAACATTTAGCGAGGACGCCGAAGGCGGTCATTATCGGATGTCCAAGGCTGACAAGAGAGAAAATATCATCATGGTTGCTTCGGAGCCTCTAACATTTGAAAGAGGTGCGGCTTAACAACTTGAAGTTTCTAGGTGACTTCGCTGACACAAGTGCTAGCTGACTGGATGGAAATTAAAACGAATACGGTGAGCTCCTCCTCTCCCTGCACTGCGCCAATTCCAATCGTGTCCCTCAGCTGGTGGTCATCACGCCACGCTTTAACCTTTTGCAAATCCCGATTGTGGACAAGTTCTCTGCGCCAGGCAATGTGAGAGGGCCGGAGTTTGCGCAGGAGAAAGGATTCCTACATCCGCGAAAAGCCCTGTCCAATCTGGTAACGAGTCCCTCGAAACCTGTTAGACAGCAGTAGGGTATGTTTTAGCTATGGTTGGTAATAGTACACTCCGGGACCGAAAAATAATATGAAAAAAGACGAACGAATAGAGAAGGCCGCCGATCTGCATTATGCGCTGTTACGCGTTCTGTCATTCGCCGCGTGGTATCACGTGTGGCACGCTTGCTTCCGGACTTTGACTACGTCGCTGGTCCCGCGGCTCCATCTTGCCACCTTCCGCCTACTGCTGCAGTTTCCGCCTTTGGGAGCAGCCGGTACCTTTCATAAAGCTCCAAAACGCGCGAACCTGCAGTCATGACTTTCGTCTTGAATGTTTCCTCATATGCGGCCCGCCTTTCAACGGCGGTGCAGATTTTAATATTCTTGCCTCTCACACTGGCGACTTTGTCAACCAGAGCATTTCTGTTGCTCTCCCTTCTTCTTTCGATTCACTCCCTCATTCATGGGACCTGTCTATGTACGACCATTCATATATGTGTATCTCAAACTCTCAAATTAATCATGGGTTCTGGTCAGTACTCTGGCCCGGTTCCAAAGCTTTGCCCTTTCTCCAAGGTCATCCATCTCCTTCAATGGTTGCTGAGTCGCGCTAACATCGATGTTTTGAACAGTGCCGATGCATTCGTTTTTACTTCTAGGTACGCCGTACTTCATCCATTTCTTGTTCTTCTAACACTCTTGCGATAAGTTTGCTTCAACATTTTTGCCGGTCCTATTAGTCCTTGGTTGTTGGTCGCCGCCGATACATGGGGTCGCTGCTTGGCTTTCAGTGGTCCATTGTTTATAATGTTGGAAGGAGTTTCAAGCCTTCTGGTAGTGCAAAAGGCTGGACAGATCGCAAAGGAGCTAGTCGCGGAGGGCGAATCCTACCAACTTGCTCTGCTCATTGGTACCGCTGTCGCATACGTCTCCGCATTCTGGTGGATCGTTGTCTCGTATTCTGCAGCAGCATCATCGCCACTGGCATCTACGCTCTTAGGGGCGGCTCTGTGCACGTTTTTCTTTCTTTCGTGCATTGGCTTTGTGCTACGAAGGTATGACTCAACGTTCAGACGCGCAAAAATATTCAATCAGTCAATTTAGAACAAATGTCGTCGAATCTTCAGGCATGTTGCTCTTCATCGCATACAATGTATGGTTGTGTGGCCTGGGATCCGACGAGAAATCGGTGTTCGATTCGGCACTGTCTTAGTGAGCCTGCTGTTACTCTCTGAAGGAAACCATTTAATCCCCCTCGTTTAGTGCGCCACTCCTGCCCAATATCATGCCACATTTTGAGGCACTGGTCAATTTTATTCGTCATACTTTACCGAGTCATACTCTCTTCGCCTTGTCGTATCGTCTCACCGTTCTTCAACTCGCGTCTCGTATACTGCCAACAATCGGGGGCGATGGTTTTGACAATGCATACGGTGTTCCAGATGACACGTGGGAGGATAGACCGGTATGTTTTGCATACACGCCGTACCGCAAATTTTAATTCCCTCAGACTTCGGCTTTGACGCGTCTCTTGCTGACTTATAGGCAGTCAATATTCGTGACTGTGTATTCGCACTTACTTCGTGAGCCACATTCTCAACCCTGGTGCGACCTCTTGATCAATTATTGTTATTTCAGTCCTCGACCCCTCTTCGCAAGTCTGGACAAGGTGGATGCTCATATTCTTCACGATGGTCATCTGGGCAGTAGAATTATTAGTCAGCTCGGAGGATGACATTGGGAAACGGCTGGATTAACATGAGTTGTCTATTGGTTAGCCTTCCACTCTGCTTTGTCGTCGCTTTCATTCTCATAGTACTCTCTCTTCCATATTGGAACTTTCGCTTTTATGTCCTCCAGAATACGTTCGCAAGCAATGAAGGCTTCCTTGCGATGCGGAGCGGATACTGCTATCACTATTGACGGTTCGCCGACCGGAACGACTCCGAGACGATGATGGACAGCGCAGCGTATGATCTGTTGAGCTGTGGCAGAGTCCCCGTGGGCTGTCGAAGCCTGCACGTCGCGCACAATGCTGGCCATCGTCTTGATCGCCAGTGTAGAGTATGCTGGGAAACAATGAGCCTTACACTTCCCAGTATGAATGAATGAGACCTTGATATTCCAAACGCGTGACAACTTTATCTACAAGACATGAGTCTATGGTGTCTGCACTAGCAGTAACCTTACCTTTGAATGAGTTGCGAGTTGTCCCGATGAATACTACTGTTGCGCCATGCTCTATCGATTCTACCGAGCTAATGATCTCCTGGATGTCGAGAGAAAAAGCCAATGCACAGCGTCCATTCTCAAGTTCCAGGGTGGCTGCAATCGACGCAGCGGAGTCCATCGCCAAAGAGGGAAACGGTAAGGTCCGGTCCGGACCGTCAATCAGTATACTTAGTACCGTTGACGGATTTCTTGCACTGACTTAGACGGACTTCGCCTCGCCTCGTCCTGAAGCACACTGTCGCGTCGCCATTCTCACAGGCCGCAGCTAGCTTGCTCTTGTGACACTCCGACATGATGTACGGTCTAGCTCGACGCGTCCCTGGCCGCTTACCTTCTGTACGGTTTGCTTCGCGTCTGAGTCTGTCCCTTGCAAGAGGCGCGCCCATAGACATCCACCCGGAAGTCCGTAACCCACCTGCTCATGTACTTGAACCTAAACAAATATTTCGAGCAGGTCCAAGACGCTCTCGCCACCGGAAAACCTGTAGTGGCCCTAGAAACAGCCCTCACCACCCACGGCCTGCGTTAGTGGTTGGAGCAGATCCACCATTCATTTCTAATACCACTGCTCATAGCTTCACCTATTAATCTTCAAGTAACAAAAGATCTGGAAACTGTCGTCAGATCTACTGGGTGCATACCTGCTACTATAGGAATCGTGGCGGGACGAGTCAAAGTCGGGCTAGAGAACTCAGACCTGGAGAGACTAGCCGATGTTTATCGCAAACCACGCTCTGTAAAGATCTCAAGGCGCGATATCGCACCGGCACTCGCCTCGAAAGCTGATGGTGGCACTACTATTTGCGCAACTCTGATTTTTGCAGCTCTTGCCAACATCAAGGTGATACAATCTTGTGCTTTCTTCATGCCATTCTCATCCCACCAGGTTTTTGCCACAGGCGGGTAAGTGGTGCATGACACTTGGACTGTCCGTTTCAGTCTCATGCATCCTAGTCTTGGAGGCGTTCACCGCGGAGGAGAAAACTCTATGGACGTTTCTGCTGATCTACACGAATTAACGCGCTGCCCCGTAGGTCTGGTTTCTGGCGGGGTTAAATCAATTTTAGATATTGGCAGGTAATCCTCCGTGCGACCCTGGTATTATTATATGCCCTGGCTGATCACCATTTGTATTAGAACACTGGAATATCTTGTAAGTTGTCTCTGAATTCGTGGCCGTCCCAAAAAAAACATTCCACATCTCAGGAAACCCTGGGGGTCCCCGTCATCGCGTACACAAAGACCAAAGACTTCCCGGCCTTTTTCTCACCCCGAAGCGGATTTCAGGTAACCCGAAATCCGCCTACCCATTCTCCCACATCCATTCATCGCCATGCTTAGACTCCTTGGAGTACCGATGATCCTGCCACAGCAGCTAGAATGTTACGTTCGTGCTTGATATTCAGCAGCCTCGCAGCTTTTGACGTTATTTCTTTCCTCAGATGCCCAATGGCAGCTCGGGATGGATAACGGAGCGTTGATTGCTGTTCCCATTCCGGAGGAGTATGCCGAGAAGGGAGAAATCATACAGCAGGCGGTCAATCAGGCTGTGCTCGAATCTGAGCAAAATGGCATGAGCAAGCACGGAAAAGATGTGACGCCCTGGCTGCTAGCGCGAGTAGCAGAGCTAACCCAACACGACTCAATCGAGTCTAATATCGCTTTGCTGAAGCATACTGCTCTCATAGGTCTGCCTCTAGTCTGCTGAGCTCTCGGGACTTCTTCCTCATACTTTTATATCTTAGGTGGGAAAATTGCGGTTGAGCACCAATTGCTCGCCAGCCAAGTAAGAGAATAAATGTAGTCTTTTAACAAGATGCAAATCCCATTCCTTCAGAGTCTTGAGACAAATGGCCCTACTGCCAAAACATGTCGAGCGACCGGTGCCCCCGAGATCAAGCAAAGCAACGGCTCGGTGTTTGTCCCAGCAAAGGTGCTGGTCGCGGGTTGTGCAGCCGTAGATATATCGGCACAGCGCGCGGACGTAGTTGGCACTGGCTTGCGATCCACCAGTGCTGGAACCGTGACTATGGGTTTGGGGGGCGTCGCGAGGTCAGCTGAAGTGAGTATAGCATTCGTAATCCGCTTATGAGATATCTTGAGCAGAAATATCGCCGAAGCATGCCATCGGGTGGGCACACCCACTCTCCTGGTCGCAGGACTCGGGCCAGACACATGGGGTCAGCTACTGCGTGACGAAACCAAAGCCATCGGGATGAGAACGGACGGTTTCATCGACCGGAACGAGCGAACTGCCATCTGCAATCTGTTTCTCGATGCCAGCGGAGACCTCCAGCACGGAATCGCTGATATGGCAATCACGCAGAAGCTCACTGCTGACCTAGTGGTCCAACAGATACGCATGAACAGCCCTGAGATAGTTGCGCTCGATGGAAACTTGTCGTCTGAAACCATTGCAGGAATCGTCAGCCATTGCGTTCAACAAAAAATCCCAGGTTCGTCTCTTTATGCGGTTGCTTCTGCTGCTGATACAGGGCTAATACACGGACCCTAGTTTTATTGTGAGTTGCCCAGATACCTTCGTATTCATCATTCTTATTTTACTTCAAGCGAGCCCACTTCAGTCACCAAATCAGTCAGGGTAGTTTCTGCACTTGAACGATCTGTCAAAGAAGAATTTGGCACGCCCGTGTCATTTTTTACGCCCAATATGCTGGAGTTGCGTGCTGTGCACGACAAGGCCCGGGAGGACGGGGGTTTGACCTCGTCCCCATTTTGGTGGTCGACCATCGATGAAATGTCGTTAGGCGAAGCTTTTCGGACGGACATGGCCCAGCTGGCCAGGCGAAGAGTCCACGACGACGGTGAAAAGGAGGCAACCAACGACACACTCGCATTTCTTGTGGAAGAAGGCGTTGTGCAGATGGCGACAGCTTTGACACCCTTCTTTCGACACATTTTTGTCAAGGTATGCTTACCCCAATCCTCGGCGCCCTTTGTGATTAATGTCTTCCTTGTCAAGTTGGGACAAAAGGGTGTTGTTGGGGTTATCCGACTCTCTAAGGAGGACACCAGGTCGTCAGGGTGGGCCCACGAACGAAGTAATCCCGGCCGTCGATATGTTGTGGCGCATGGAGATTCAGAAACGATTTTAATCGTCCAGCATTTCCCACCTCACCCCACCACAGTCATCAATACCACGGGAGCGGGTGATTCCTTCGTTGGCGCGCTCCTTGCTTCCTTGCAGACACACCCGAATCCAGTAGGGAACCCGGAGGTTTTAGATCAGGTTGTCAGAAAGTGTCAAAAAGCCGCGGCTCTGACACTCCAGTGCCAGTCATCAGTATCGCCCTCGTTGCATACATTAGTGGAATAATAACAACTACATCACTTCCGCGGAAAGTGGTCCAACGCGAACATGCTCCCTTGCACGACGGCGAGCTTCCTTCTCAGACTTCTCGGCCGTCTTCATTTCCACTTTCACCTGTTTCTCATACCGTGCCTGTGCGCCGTGCTTCAACCTCGTAATTATGTTGGCGGCTTCGCCTTTTGTCAGTGTCGCAATCTTGTCGGCTTTGCTTTCCGCGTCCGCGTCCGAGTCAAACTTTCGTTTGCCCCACCGTTTGGAAACGAAATTCTTCTGCCCCTCTGAGGCTGGAGCCGATCTCCATCGAGCAGATCTGAGAAGCCTGTGGCAAAAAACTTTAGCAGAATGCACCAGACGACGAGCATGCAGTTACCCCAATGCCATTTGTCCGAAAACCACTTTCGCTTTGGCGTAAGTATCGCATCCGCGAACAGCAGCGCTGAGATCCACAGCCGTTAATACTGGCCGCTTCTTCAAAAATGGGGCGATTTTAAGAGCAGCAGCCGTAGCCCCGTCGATGGTGGGGGTATAATACGCCCGGTAGTGTGGTGTGCCTTCATCATCTGTTCGATCGTTGAGTAGAGATCGGGAATGAGAACTATGACCACCTTCGAAGGGCTCAATGCGAATATAGCCCTTGCCCAGACATTCTAGGACATAGACCTCACCTCCACAACTGACCCAGGCATTTCTGGTCAGGGTTGCAATTTGGGGTGACCCAGAGCCGTGGCCCACAAGTGAAAAGGGATCATCATAGTCTTTATAAGTGACCGATCGAGGCTCCGGAATATCTTCAGTGGTATCGAGGGCGATCGAGTCCGAGGCAAGCTTTTCAAGAGACTCGGTTGTCTCGTCTGTGGACGTGTTCGTCAATTGAATATGAATGTATTCGGGAATCTTACCCTCGATGGAAACTGTGTCGGGGTCAAGACCAAACAGAGTCGGCACAGAGACAATGCCCGAAACCCGGTTTGCACTGTCGACGAAATCGATGATTCGGCAGTCCTTCTTGCCGGTGTCGGGAGAGAGCCTCATACCACGACCGATCTGCAAGTGAAGTTGAGGATGAGGGACATTTACCAACGAATATGCTTGCCATTTGCGCAAAAACATTCCGCGAACGAGTGGGTCGTGCGACAACGACACAATCAATATTGGGGATATCTGCACCCTCCGTCAAAATAGCTGTATTCTCCTCGTAAGAGTCGAACTCACTAACACTGAAAGCCGGCACTTACCGCAGTTGATCAAGACGGGGAATTTGCCCGCTTTGAAGGATGCGATTAGAGCCTGGCGCTCTTTCGTCTAGATGAAGAATTTGAGCACGGAATGAATGGCAGGTGTACGACGTACCGGCGTGCCAGAAAAGACATATCGAGCATCAATCCCGTACGCACGGAAAGTCTGAGTCAAAGCTTCTACATGAGCCACGGTGACACAGAATACCAAGGTAGATTTGCGTGTGGTCGCTAAGTTATCCAGCACATTCAGCACGTTGAACAGACAGAAATCTAAATAAAAATACCTGCTTTATCCAACCAGCTTTTCACCACCATATTATTTACAGTCTCTGTATTCACCACTTGAGCGAGACTCGTGGGATTGAAGTCACCGGTGCGGCTGTTAACTGTTACGTTCTTCAAGTTGATGCTTGCATGCACAGTTGTGAACCGCACATCACAAAGCCTGTGGGTTCCAACTCAATCGCGGTGCGTCTGGGTGATTTTCAGACCTACCATTGCTCTTTGATCATTTCAATAAAGCCCCGATGGTAAACGATACGCTCGAACACCGACCCAAGCGCTAGCCCGTCGTGGCGACTGAATGTCGCAGAGAAGCCAACGATGGGAATTTTATGGGGCAGTACGGGGGGCTTGAAATCGGCGTCTGGATGTTTGACATTGGCGTCAAATTCGCCAACAGTCGTCGATATCTGCGCCTGGTGATGCTACAGAAAGCAAGCAAGAGAGGAGAGCTTACGAAGGGGCGGCAGCATGATGAGCCTCGTCAATCACAATTGCTTTCAAGAACGCAGGATCGAATTTTTTGATGCGCTCAGCTTGGCGGAGGGTTTGATACGTTGCAACAGTGCTGTATCAGAGTTAGTCGCAGGGGTCTGCATGGTTCGAATAAGACACGGACACATCGGCCTGGCCAGAAGCCTTGTGTTTGACACCTTGCTCAATTTCTACCGTCCAGTTAGGAAAGAGGCGGCTAACTTGCTCAGCAGACTGCCGGGCAAGCTCAATGCTGTTGACGACAATCAGAGATCTTGAAGCACGAGGGTTGGACGTGGGTGGAGCAATACGAGAGAGCAGGGAGATGAAAACTGTAGTTTTGCCAGAACCAGTTGGCAGAGACACGCCTATACGGGAAGCACCGCTCTCAAGAGCCTCGATGCATGCGAGCAAGCTTTGCTGCTGATACGGGCGAAGAACGACCTCAGGGAGGCTGGAGAAACCGCGGAGGCTAACGCGAAGATGCCTCAGGCATCGCATTTAAAAAAGGAAACGCGTCTTGTCACACTGAGTCACACGATATCGCCGAGAGAAAAAAAAGAATAATAAGGAAATGTATGTCTAGGTAACAAACTGGTAAAGAGGTAGAGACATAAACTAATGTCCCGTGGCCCCGGCATATACTATCCATTAAGCGAGAGCTAATTAACCAGATCCTAGAAAAAATCATCAGAAAAAAAGCAAAGTAGACAACCAAGGCTTCCAACTGACCACCCGAGTACACCTTGCCAAACATTAACTAAACGAAGAGTTAGTTGAAATAACAAAATGGGTACTCTCAGACGCACCTCCTGGAGTTTGTCGTAGAGCGACAGCACACCAGCACCGGCAACACCACGGAGAATGTTGGCACCAGCACCCTTGAACAGGGACTTGGTACCTTCCTTGGCAACAATCTAGGCAAGGCGATAAGCACATGAAAGAGATAAGAGGGGAACGCATTACTTGGGATCCAGCGTCGAACATGGACTTGTAGTTAACACCGGAGCCGGAGGTCATCATCATGCGACGACTAAAGTGCAATCAGCAACGAATGTAGACAAAGAAAAGGATAACGAACCGGATGGTGTCCAGGGGATACGAAGCCAAACCAGCACCAGTGGTAACACCCCAACCGAGAGCAAAGGAGGCCAAGAAAGAACCCTGGAGAGGACCAACGAGGACGACGGGTTCTGGACGGAGATCAGGGTGAAGATCCAATGTGAAAACAAGGGCACTGACTGAGCGAGTCGTAGACACCAAAGTAAAGACCACGGTAGACGATGATTCCAACAACGGACGGCATGAAACCACGGTAGAGACCAGCAATACCGTCGCTAGCGAGGGTCTTTCTGTAGACGTCGACGAGACCGTTGAACTGACGAGCTCCTCCACCCTTGGAGGACTTGGCGTCGTTGGCAAGACGTGTACGGGCATAGTCGAGGGAGTAGACGAAGAGCAACGAGGTTGCACCAGCACCGCCACCAGACGCGAGATTGCCAGCGAACCACTTCCAGTAGCCCTCGCTCTGCTTGAAACCGAACAAGGCCTTGAAGTAATCCTCTGCGAAAACAGAAAACATTAGAAATCGGAAGACAAGGACAGGAAAAAACACGCACTGAAGGCAAAGTTGAGGGCCTGGGTCGGGAAGTAACGGATGACGTTGGCGGTGTTTCCTCTCCACAGAGAAACAAGACCCTCCTCCGCGTACGTGCGACGGAACGCATCCCCGATACCCTTGTAAGGGGTGGCGAGACGCCCTTGCTTGATCTACTCATGACGTGTCAGAGGCGATAGCGAGAGGAAGAGCGACGAGCAGACCATCTCATCCTGGTTCTGGACCAGGAGCTTGATGCGCTCAATGGGAGCAGCACTCGTTTTTGCGACAGCCTGGCAGCAAAAAGTGAACAAAGGTTGGAAGAAGACCGAAGAAAAAACCGACGGCAGAGACACCGCCCATCATGAAGTCGACTGGACCAGGGTTGAGCAGGGCACGATAAGAACATAGTTAGAGGACTAACTGGCAAACTCCTGAGGAGTCTTTGTCTTTTTTACGGAGGCCATTTTGAGAGAGTGGAGGTGGTTTGGAAGAAGAACGCCGGCTCAAGCGGAGCTGAAAAAAAAATCTTATGGGAACCGGATCTATTCGGAACGGAAATTGATCCGAGCCGGAGAGCACAGCCTTTACACATGCTTCATCGCTGGATTTCAGTACTTTCCATGTATCTCTTCGCTCCCTTGTCCTTTGCGTTCGGAATTTTCCGGCATTGCAAGGTGTGGTGGTAGTCTATCGGTATACACACGAACTATGAGATAATGGGAGAGAAACTCGTTGAGAAAGTACCGGTCCACTGTCCATCAAACAAAGCTGAGGGGCCGGTTTTCATACAACCTGTCAGAGTATCCACTCGCGATTTCCGCGAGAATACCTGCGACGGCAGCGTAAACCAGACTTGGGATGTCATCACTGCTGGTGTCCACAAAGACGTCCTTGGTATGCGTGATTTTTTGACATTCTGCGTGGATTCGTGTTGAATCCGCTTAGACCAATGGATAGAAAGCGCAAAAACAAAACAAATGCCCATTAAAATAAAAATGTACTAGCTGTAGTCCTACTGAGTATACAAGAAATGCCATGCCCTACCATCGGTTGTTCACCCGATTCACAAACTGATTCGGGTTTGGTGGTAACTGCACGGTCTGAGTACTGGTCGCGGCGCGGTTCATGTACACAGGCGGCAACATGGGGCCCGAATACCCGGCAGGCGGAAATGAGGGGAGTGCAAGGCGTGGCGACGTCGACAGAACAGGAGACTGCACCGGTGCGCGGGCGTAATCTGGACTGTTCAGCGTGATCGTCTTCGGTGGAGGGGGCCGAGGGAGCGTCGGCATGGTACGATCGGCATCGAGTCGTCCCTTCTTCCATATCTGCTCTGTGGGAGACGCGAGGCCTGCCTCGGACGCCGTGCGTTTAGCAGGCGGGTGAGCAGGAGGCTCGTCCGAGTCCGAGTCCAGGGTCAGGTCAATCACGTCTTCGCCTTGCGAGGCACTGGTCCCGGCGATGCTCCCAAACGAATGGTTGGCCGACGAAGAGCTGGCAAACGAGGGCGATAATTCACGCTTCACGCGCCCTTCGTCTTCATCGTCCGAATCCAGCACCACAATCTCAGCTTTGCGTTTCCCGTTCGGATCCCCGTTCGGGCCCTTGGAGGACGCAGCTTGCGACGGGCTCTTGGCAGGCACAAACTTTCGAGGTGACGCAGGCGCCGCCTTGGGAACCGCAGCAGGGTGCGCCGCCTTCCAAGCCGCCGACCCATACTTGTTGTCCGACGTGTGCCACTCGCCATTGGCTTCCACAATGACGTCCTCGACACTTTCTGGACTCGTTTTCAAGATTTCGTCAACGTAGCTAAGGAAAGGTATCAGGGGCCGATCACACGAGAAGAACAAACGAACCCGTCAACTATCAGGTCTTTGGGGTCCAGAGCTCGCTCGCACACGGGGCAAAGCCACGTCGTCGTCTGCTCCATAACGGAATACCACGAGGTCGCATCGAAACATTGTGAATGTGTACATTTGCGAGAACGGCAAGGGGTGTTGACACGCATATAACTCAACTACAGAAGCAAATTAGGACAGAGATCTTTGTAATTCAGGATGTACACGCACGGGACACTTAAGGGACATTTTTTGAGGTCCGGCCACAATATCCTCGTCAACGGTCATACTAGAAATCACTACGAGACATGTAAGCAGAGTCGGTGAACTTAATTTGGGTTGCACTGACTGTCTCGGCGAATGTCGTGACTGCTCTTAAAACCCGTCTTCTTCAGCTCTAGAACTAGAGTTTCGACATTTACAGTCTCCACGAGCTGCGCCAACAAGTAGAACTTCTATTCAAGCCTGTGAGAATGGATTCATATTGGTAAGACTGGACGCACCTTTGGCTGAACAGGCTGCTGAGTATTAACATACATCATCTCGACCTTGTTAGTGGCCGTGGTCAGTCGGATGTATTTGCTCATATCAGGCGGCGGCGCCGTCCCGGGCTTCTTTTTGAGTCCCTTGAGGTTCGCGCCAAGTTGGACGCCGTTGACGCGAACCTCGCAAGTTGGAGGGAATTCAATGAGACAAGGGCCAGCATTCGGCCGAAAAGAACTGAGAGTATGAGAATAGAATGTGGAGGAAGTGCAAAAGAGCCGAAGCTGATATTTGGAACTAGAGACAATAATAGGTCAATACACAATAACAGTAATATAAAAGCGAGCCAACCTATCAGACTTCAGCTTTGCGATGTGTTCATTGGTAAGGTTGAATGAAAGGGTCTGCTGGCGACGATCGGTTGCGCTGGACGATTCTGAAGATGAGATAGTTAGGAAACATCCAGGAAAATAGCACAGCAGCATCATACCTGGACATTCTTGAACCGTCCCTACTGTTTGCAGAACCTTGAAGAATGGAGAGTCCTTGAAACGGACAGCTACACAATGGTGTCAGATTAGGTATATACAAGTTTTAGCGCCAGCCTGACCTGCTCTCGTGCTGGGCGCAGCACTCGTGCTCGCAGTAGCTTTGAGAGGGGGAGCATAGGGATCGTAACGCCCAACGGAACTCGTACTCGGTCCGGCAGCGTTAGAGGAAAAACTAGGAGTCTTGCCGAGATTAACAGGAGGGTAGGAAGGGTTATGAGGAATCACTGCAGGAACAAGCGGCGCGGCATTGCTTGTATAACTGCAGAGGACCAGGGAGTCAGGACGAGCCACCCAATCGCGTCCGGAGATACTCACATTCCCGAGTATCGTACTTGGGCAACCACTGCTTTCGCATTCACCCACTTTTCCGTCATGCTGGTTGAGCGCCAATGGTCTAAGGTCCTAACGATGCGGTCTATAATATCCTGCTTCTTGCCGGATTTCGAGAACGAGGTTCCACACTCGCTGTTGAGGCCAGATAGGATTTGCTTGAGTTTATCGACGGTGTTCTGCTTTATGTTATGCCGGATCGTCTTTGGCAGCTCGGTAAGCGCATGCAGAGTGGCGAGAAAGAAGAATAAACCAACTTCAAAGTCGCCCCAGACGTCGTTTGCACTAGCCATTAGATTGCAAGCGCGGTCTCGCCAGTGTTCCAACGGCGGTGGGAGTCGCCGTTATTGAAGCCACACCTCCAAAGCGATGAAACGCTCGGTCACGGTCACGGTCACAGGCCTTTAGACCATCTTGGGCAAACAAACGCCCTCAATCTCAGTCGCGTTCTCTCAGCTCATTGGCAAAAAAATGTCGACTTCTGCGGACGATTACGACTCTTTGACCCCCGAGCAGCGTCAAATCAGAGATGCAGAAGACCGGGCGCGAGAGAAGGCAGAGCAGGCCGGTACGATCGATCGCGATTTCGCATTCCGCATCTCACATCTGCAGCCCTGCCTTACAAGTGGACACAAGAGCTGGGGGAAGTCGACTTGGTCGTTCCCGTTCCTAAAGGGACGCGTGGAAAAGACCTCGTCGTGGTTATCCAGAAGAAGAAACTCAGTCTTGGCCTGAAAGGCCAGGACAAGATTCTTGAAGGTGAACTTTGCCAGGAAATCAAAATGGAAGATAGCACCTGGACCCTTGGTTTGTATTGTAATGGTTTCGTGTGGATCAACGTTGACGGTGTACGGTTCGCAGAAGACAACCAGTCGGTGCTCATTCACCTGGAGAAAGTTAACCAGCAGAAATGGTGGGAGAACGTACTCACCCACCATCCTAAGATCGACACCCGCAAAATCGAGCCTGAGAACAGTAAACTCAGCGATCTCGATGGGGAGACAAGGTTGGATTTTCATGCGCCCAAGGTCGTTCGTTGAACTGATTTAAATTCCAGAGGCATGGTCGAGAAAATGATGGTGTGTCTCAATCCTTAATTATTGAATCCTCTAATTTGTCGTGTGTAGTTCGATAACCAGCAGAAGGTAACATATAGAGCAGCCACCTCTATCTTTTGTGATCAGCAATTGACGACATTTGCAGCAAATGGGAAAGCCTACGTCCGACGAATTAAAGAAACAAGAGGTAAAGTAGTTGGCCGAAGAGTTGGTTCAGTCGGTGAACTAACTTTCAATCAGGCGTTCAAGAAATTCCAACAAGCGCATCCCGAGATGGATTTCTCAAAGGCCAAATTCTCGTAATCCCCGAGCGTTACACGACGCACGGATTTACCCAGTTGACACTCCCAATGTATCTTCTAAATCATAATGTATCATCTTTTGGCCATTCTACTTTCTCAAAGGAGAAAACTATGACGGAATTGCCAAATGAGGAATCTATAACGCGCTTTGACATTTCTAGTCTTGGACTCGGCGACGTTTCCCACTATTCCCAGCCGACATGCTGCTCTTCCTCTTCACGCTCTCCACCAGATTCTGCAAAGACCTACTGCCCTCTTCCGCCGGTTGTTTCGCGTCACCCGGGACACGCTCGCGCTTGTTATGTTGACGCTTGGCGCGCTCCTCTAGCAGAGCATTCATGCCTTTGGTCTTTTTGAAGCTAAAGTTATTGGTTAGATGTGGGAAAACACGCTGACAGAATTGGAAATCTCACTGGGGGTTGCTGGGGTCAATGGCAAACGCGTGGTCCTCGTGCAGGACCTGGAAACGCGAATCTTTCACATCAATCGTGAAATCCTCCTGCATTTCGTTCGCATCCTCCCCAGCCGCCTGCTTCTTCTTCTTCCCCTTCCGTTTTGCCTGCTTCTCCGCTTTGAGAATCGCCTTCATGTCGAAATGCTGAGGCTCTGTGGTACGCCCATCCGAAGAAACGAGCAGAGACAGCTCCTCCGCTGTCGAAAGAGACCGCGATGGTTTGTCCGCAGAAGCTGTGTCGTGCTTTTTGGAGGATTTTTTGGGTGGAGCTGGAACCTCCGCGTCTTCGTCATCGAAGAATTCGTCTGCTTCGGTGGCAGCGTCCACGGGTTTGTTGTCCTCCTTTTTCTTCTTCCGCTTCTCCTTCATCTTCCGTTGATACTTCTCCAACGTGGTCTCATCCCCTACTTTGGCCTCTGACAGCCCGGGCGTGAACGTGATCTCCATGTCCACGTCTCCATCGTCGCCTCCATCACCGTCCTCTTTACCACCAGCCCAGCCCTCGGGGAGGTCATTACTCCCGCCGAGTAATAGGGAACGAAGTTTGTCCCGAGAAGCACCTTTTTGTATAGACTTTTTAGTCGTCTTTTCTTCGTCATCCGAGTCATCCTCTGACGAAGACGCCAGGTAAGCTCTGAAGTCCGCCTCCTCAATTTCTTTGCGAGTCAGGGTGCGGCGTGTGACCTGGTTCCGTTCGGGGTCGTCTTCATCCCAAGTCAATTTGACCTTGGAATGACGCAGCGCCTACGCTGACTCAGATTTGGAGAAGTACATTAGAATAAAAACGCTTACGTCCGTAACAAAGTCGACGCCCTTGTGGCTTGTACTCGTGTCTTCGGTAGCTTCGTCTCTAAAGAAAATTTTAAAAAATTGAGAAAAATAACAGGAAACTCAATTGCGAAAACCTACCTGCACTCCCCGTCGAAAGTCATATCTTCAGGAACGAAACTAAGATCGAAAACATTTGCAGATCGTTCCAGCTCCGTTCCCTCGAGTTCAGAATAGATATGAGCGGCTGCCTCAGTGGTATCGCAAGTTACGATGGCATAATAATACCTTGGATTGGTTTAAACATCACAAAATACCAAAATGACAGATTAAATACCGTAGTCGTTCGAGCTGATACTTCCTGAGAGCGTCCTCGTCGTAATCATTTTCATCCCCTACGTCGTAAATATTTTTCTCGTCAACTTCGTCTTCATCCAGCACTGAGGGCTTTTTGAATATCTCCGGCGGTGGGCCCTCCTTCTCCTCGCGAGCTAACCGCTCCCTGCCGAATTCACTCGGATATATTCGAACATTCAAGACCTTGCCGCGGACAGGATGACTCGAAACCCCCTTAGGGGCGCGGTCTGATTTGGAGTTTTTAGACGCGGCCACCACGGAGGGAGCAGAAGGAGAAACGAGAGACGAGCAAATTTTGAACAGATGCACTGCACGAACATGATCCCAGTCGAGGTTTACAACGGCTAGCCGGTTTGTTTGAGAGGCCTCTGGCTGGTCTTCCTCCGCGTGGGACTTGACGTAGTCGGCCGCCTGTGCATCGAGGTCTGCAAAGTTGTTTTCGTCCAAATCAATGTCGGCGTCAGGATCCTTGTCAGTGAGATTGATAGGACGGGTAGAATGGCGTCCGGCGCTGGAATGTGAGCTTCCGTCGGATGCGTCGTCCTCTTCATCAGAAGACTCGAGTAACGCTTGGCCGCGAGCATAGTCAGGCTTGGGTGGAGGAATGTCACCGTCACCATCATCCTCGAGGCGGTAAAATCGCCGCAAATTTTCGTGTTCATGGTTTCCGGAGATGGGCCGTCCGTACTTGTCAACGCGACCTGGATACGATGGTTTCAGAAAAGATGGGCTCCGAAAATAGAAACCGCTACCTTTTTGCACCTTGGGCGCAAAGACAGCCTTGAAGCGCTCATCGACGACGACCTTGGTCTTTTCCTTGCGCGGTCGACGAAAGCGCGGGTCTGACTTGAGTCTGGCGAATCTGGCGTCCATTTGGAACTTGCGACCAGAAGTGCGGTAAAGAGAACAGCAAATGATGTGTTACAACGGCGACATCAGTCGGTTACAAATAAGCACACGCTAGCTTGCTCTTCCTTCCCTCCTCCATCTCCTTCTCCCTTTCCGCCCCATCTTCACGGCCGCAGGACGCCCTTTCACATCTCTTTCGCTCGGTCGCACTTCTACACCTATCCTCTCTTTTATCATGTTGTCTCAATTATACGTCTTCGTTTCCCTCGCTGTCCTCCTCGTCGGTCAGGTCGGCGCCAGCCCCGTCCCCGTCGTCAGTGAATTTTCTATCAACGAGTGATTTCACTACTGACGTCCGTGAAGCGTTCTGTGGAACAGCGTAATCCTCAACCTCTCGACACGATCCCCGCCTACGTGCGCGCTGTGAACACCATCGCCGAGGAAACCCCCACCTTCTCGGAGGGCGGCGTCATTAAGCCGTTTGGGACTCGCGGTGTTAACACCATCGCCGAGGAAACCCCCACCTTCTCGGAAGGCGGCGTCATTAAGCCGTTCGGGACTCGCGGGGTCAACACCATCGCTGAGGAAACCCCTACCTTCTCAGAGGGCGGCGTCATTAAGCCGTTCGGGACTCGCGGTGTCAACACCATCGCTGAGGAGACCCCCACCTTCTCGGAGGGCGGCGTGATCAAGCCCTTCGGAACTCGTGGCGTCAACACCATCGCCGAGGAGACCCCCACCTTCTCGGAAGGCGGCGTCATCAAGCCGTTCGGGACTCGCGGTGTCAACACCATCGCTGAGGAAACCCCTACCTTCTCAGAGGGCGGCGTCATTAAGCCGTTCGGGACTCGCGGTGTCAACACCATCGCTGAGGAGACCCCCACCTTCTCGGAGGGCGGCGTGATCAAGCCCTTCGGAACTCGTGGCGTCAACACCATCGCCGAGGAGACCCCCACCTTCTCGGAAGGCGGCGTCATCAAGCCGTTCGGGACTCGCGGGGTCAACACCATCGCTGAGGAAACCCCTACCTTCTCAGAGGGCGGCGTCATTAAGCCGTTCGGGACTCGTGGCGTCAACACCATCGCCGAGGAGACCCCCACCTTCTCGGAAGGCGGCGTCATTAAGCCGTTCGGGACTCGCGGTGTTAACACCATCGCTGAGGAAACCCCCACCTTCTCGGAGGGCGGCGTGATCAAGCCCTTTGGGACTCGCGGCGTCAACACCATTGCTGAGGAGACCCCCACCTTCTCAGAGGGCGGTGTGATTAAGCCCTTCGGGACTCGCATGTTAGTAAAAATCCACTTGTTCTTGCAGTAGGAGAGGCTCATCTCGTTTCCAGGGTCAAGCGCGCGGTCAACACGATTGCTGAGGAGACCCCCACCTTCTCGGAGGGCGGTGTCATTAAGCCCTTCGGTACCCGCTAGGTCGAGATTCGGTGAGCACGTTTCCGACCATTTCAAACACGACAAGGTATTGACTCTTACCTAGGTAGACGAATTTTTTGAGATTTGTGTTTCGAGGTGCCGACAACGCTGAAAGGATGGCTTCCCTTGCGGACACCTTCGTGCATGTGCTTCGAATACTCGTAGACCGTAGTATTTGTTGGCCGTGCTTTCTGCTGGTTTGGAGAATGAATATATTTCACAGGAGTAATTTCGTCGCGTGTCTTATATTAACTTGCAACTTGTTCGAATTCGCTTTGTGGCAACGCGCTCACTGGAGCCCGTCGCAAGCCCGACGGGTCTGCTGGGTTCCCATCGATGAACATCAGAGTCGCGCCGTGCCATTGATCTGTTTGAATCCCGTTTGTCATCTCCGAAAATGGTATTTCTCTGAGGTGACATAGGTATAAATGTGGTGGAATGTCCGTAGATGAAGATATATCGGTGCCTAGAACCTGCAGATTCATCCCTCGCTAAGAAACCAGATCCTTCCTTTGGAGCCCAAAATCACAACATCTCCTGCATGTGTAAGTGCACACGCTTCAATGTGCGATACCCCCGAGTCCAAAAAATCGTCGGATTCAAACAACTGGTCTGCAGAGGGTATCCCTCGCGCGCTCACGGTCGGAGAAGGCGACGAGGCCCCTTCCAAACGTAGCTTTTTATGAAACCGCTGGGTCACAGTGTCGAGACCGTCGCCGGGCTCATTGGGAGAGATCGTTCTTGGTAAGGACTTCGAGGCGTGCCACATACGAACGGCCGTTGAATCCGGGTACACAAGAAGGAAACAGCCAGGTATGAATTGTGGTTGCGAGATGTTGGATATGGGTTCGACTATGGCTTCGGGAGGCATGTCGGGTGGTAGGTCTTGCATTGAATGCAATGCTTCGGTCGATATCAAAGTGTACGACTCTATCAGAAAGCTAAGTAAACATTGCCAACAGGACCATTGATATAGGAGCTCACTGCTCTCCTGATAGTCCTATTGTAAAGCGCAATGGTTAGACTTAGGGTACGAGGAACACAAAAAATTCCTACAGATGCGCCACCCCGTACAGCGGGATCAGGAATGCTACTGCTCGTCGGAAAGAACCGTTTTAATCCCAACCACTGAAAGATAGTGAGCGAGCCGGGTTCATTTTCGATTTCGAGTTTTTCAGGCTCTGGCGTCTCTTGAGGACCGTCCTCGTCTTCCTCGTCTCTCTTTAGTTCTTTGGGTGTTGATGTCACGGCAGTGTGAATTAATAGCACATCCTTCCCTAACCTAGATATCGATTCAGCCCGACGCACTGTATGCGGCACTCATGCCTACCATGCGATTGATAGTACCCGGGACGTCGTGATTCTCGCACTAAACAAAGGTTTGTCGTCCCGGAAAACAGTCTCACCCTTTTCGGAGACGACGCGCCATATTTTGACATGCCGATCCGCCTGGTAAACCAATGAAGTAGAGGACCGAAATATGGAAACAGACCACTCACTCCACAGGTCGCGAGGAGCGGGAGGTGAGGATGAAATGCTGCGCCGAGCACATCCCACGAGTTTCCCCCAGATCGGCCTCCAACGAGAAGTTGGAAACACCGACTGAGGCCAGACCCTGTGGAATCAGACCCGTCTGTGCCGTGAGCGGCGCTACCTCCAGAAGGGCCACTCCAAGGCGACCAGGTAGGATTTTCAGGGATTTCTGATACTGCCTTATTGTCGAGATTGTATATTCTTTGCAACGAACAACTTGTCAGCGGGACCAACTGCGAGATGCGAATATCCTATACCTCGTCGTAAAGTCCGAGGATGTCGTCGCAAAAACGTTGGGAGAGGTGGGGTGGACGGCGATCGAAGTAATCCGCTGATGTTGCATTAAAATAAATAAGAGCAAGACAAGGGCAGAATCTCTTACACCTCCATGTCCGCGATTGTAACCCACCATATTTTTCTGTCTTACGTTGAAGACGAAAACTCGACGATGGTCGGCTACAATTACGAGCGGGTCAAAGGGATGAGACGACCTCAAAGCCCAGGCAACTTGAGGAGTGTCCTTGTCCTGCGAAACCTACCCAACAATTAATAATCTCAGCAACTTGAAGATCCTGTGGAGCGCGTACGTCGGCATTGAGCGGGAAACAAAATGAGAATAGGCCGTCAGCATGCAAAACATAGAGACATTTTCCATCGACGACAGCGAGGGCGCGCGAAAATTCGACCACCATCGCAGACCATTGCGCGTCCGATCGCCATTTACCGTTGAAAACGGTTTCTCCGGTCCTAGCAGTGGGCCAGGGAAACAATTGTATAGACCCCTTGTTCGATGAACCAGCGTGGGGCAATACGATCTGTTTTGTTATACGAATTGAACGCGCTGCCATGAGTAGGCGCGAAAGTTAAACTTGAAGGCGCGATGTTTGCGAACGCTTGTGTTTTGATCCAAGTACATAAACGCGAACCTCCACCACGCCATGTCGGACGCGGGAGGTCCTGCAGCTCAGATAAAGGAGCTTATAACCAAGGCCTGGAACGACCGCCCCAAACCACAGGCGTCGTCTTCTACACAATACCAAGAAAAGCCGTCACTTCAGAACGCTTTTCTGCTCGGTGGACAATC
This sequence comes from Mycena galopus ATCC 62051, assembly GCA_014925785.1. Lineage (NCBI taxonomy): Eukaryota > Fungi > Basidiomycota > Agaricomycetes > Agaricales > Mycenaceae > Mycena > Mycena galopus. Next base: position 116,810 of record WIQG01000007.1, read on the forward strand.
TGCGATCGCTGGGGCAGTCGTTGCCGGACTTCGAAATGCTCTCTCCGGGAGAAATGCAGGCTTTATAGCACCTATCGGGTTGTTCGGTAAGCGTTTCCGATGGTCTTTTCTGTGCTGCAACCACCACCAACATTCGCAAAGCTGCTGTCGGTGCTTCGTTCGGGATGACGGAGTCGGTCGTTGCGAACCAACGTGAAGCTAACGACCCAATAAGCGCTGCCTCAGGTGAAATGAAGTTTGGGCCCCCATCCTCCAGAGCTGACCGTGTTCCAGGTGCCTGCGCTGCTGGTTTCCTGCTCGGCATAAGCAGTAAGCGTCGCATTTTCTTTGGAATCATACATTCGCTTTAATTCACCGTCTTCCAGCTCGATCTCTACCAATGGCTCTCGGGACCTGCGGCGTGATGAGTGCGGCCATGGGAATGTACAAGTACACCGATGGTATGACGCGGAGTTCAAAACCAGCAGCCGAGAAATCGTCGTCGTTCTTTAAACCCAGCGCTGTCGTAGAGGCGGTGAAGGCTAAACAAGAAGAATAATGTGGTATTGTACAAGATGATGTGGTATCTGAACGCGTATCTAATCAACCGGACTCTTCTTGTGGCACAAGCTCCGCATACAATTCCGCGACCTTTTCATGATGCTTCTCGTAGAAGACCTCCCAAGACGCCTCCGTTCTGCAACGTGTCTGGGCGAATAAGGAAAGCGCGACGAGAGAAAGACAGCGCGCTCACCTTTTCTGTGAGTTTCTGCCAATGGTCTTCGTCGCCAGCAGCATCACCGTTCGCAAAGAAACGCGTGACGGTAATGAGATCCTGCTCCTCGGCCGCCGCAGTCGCCTGCGGACCTGTCTGTCCACTTCCGCTGGCGAGGGCACTGGGGGAAGCGGCAGCCGCCTGCTCGACTGCCTCCCCCCCTCCACTGAGTTTCCGCCGTTTCGCCGGTGGTACATTAGCATTGGATTGCTGAGATTGTTCGTGCGCTTCTTTGCGCAATGCTATGCGAGCCCTCTTCCTGAGCTCCTCGATATCTTTTTCCAGCCCTTTGAGGTGGGTAATCCAGCCTGCTGTCGAGTGATGCGGCATCTAAAAATGTTCCAGCGATGGTAAGTAATAGCATAATAAACACCTACCTTGCCGTGGAGTTTTGAGCCGAGTATGTTCATCGACAGTTCTGCATCTCTGGCGAACAAGGCTTTGATGTACGTTAGAGTGTATTGATCTTCTTCCTGGGTGTAATAATACACGTTGTTTGCCGACTTGTTAAAGAAAAGTACTCGAGTGTGTTCGGGAGGTGGAGAGGGCGAGGGAGGATGAGGACGAGATGGAGCAGATAGAACCGGACTGCTCCTCTCTGCCTTGACAGCAACAGCCTCCTTGGTTTTGCGTGCATTTCCTTTCCGCGAACTCGCTGCTTTGGGTTTTGCTGCTGAAGCAGCATTCTGGGCCTTGCGGAGGAGTTTCTGGGGCACGTCGTATTCGTACTGCGTAGAATCTAAGAGCATGTTCTCTTCAACACAGTCGAGGACGAAGGCCGGTTTAACAGCAGTCCCGTTGCAAGAGAGGACCGTTTCAAGAAGAGTGTCAAAGTCTTTGGAACGAAATGAAAGGATGGCGAAATCAGCTGTGGTTTGAGTCGATATTTGACCTCCATTTCTCTGCGTGACTTTTGTGAACAACCATCAGTATCGAGCTGTTTCCCACTGCATACCTTAATGGTGTTCAGAATATCGGCCCGTTTTTTTACATCAATCGCAACATAAAAGGTCAACGGCTGCCCGGATTGTGTAGTGAAGATTTTCTCCGTCTTGACAGAATTCGACGACGAGGAGGGGCGCGAGGACGGGCGAGGATCGTAAGAAGCAGCCTTGCCCTTGCCCTTCAGAGGTCTCGGGGATTGCCGAGCGGATATCGGCGGTGAAGCCGAGTACTGGTGGTGCACTGGGGGTATTAAACCAGGAGGTTGCTGGTGAAACTGCTGGCTTTGCATTGGACCCATACCCATCACAGGGTTTGCGAAGCCGGGGTGCATGCCGTTCTGCGGCCCAGAAGGAGCGCCGCCATATCCCGCCAATAGCCCACGCTGTGCCATATCAACCAGAGCCAGATACACGTTTTGGTCGAGCTGGATGCCGGTATTCGCAAATGGTTGGGGCTGGGCCGCCCCGTAGGGTTGAAACGGCTGCTGCACGCCCGGCTGCTGAGCATATTGTAGCATCTGGTTCGGGAAGATGGGTTGCTGGAAAGGAGCCGGAGGAATATTGGGGGGTTCGTTCATCGGGAATGGTTGTTGCGAGTGACGCGGGGAATGAGCATTAGGTGGCGGCTGAAACGGTACGCTGAACGTCTGAGCGTTGGTTTCGACAGGGGTAATTCGAGGTGTTGGCAATGGACTTTGAAACTCTCAGTGCAAATTTTTTGAGATTCAAGACCGGGTCTTACTTCTGATCAGAATCTTCACCCATAGAAGAATCCTCTACAGCTAAACAGCCTCCCCATTCATCCTGTAAAGTTTTATACTTGTCTTTCGGCGCAACTTGAGGTCTCACCGCTTCCTTCAAGAGTCTCCCCGCAGTTATTGCCTTAGACACCCATGTGGACTGAAATTCACATTAGCGCCCGAGGATTTGCTGCGCAAGTCCTGCTTTACCTCCAGGACTGGTTTTTCAGAACCCCAGACGCGAATATAGTGTTGACCACTACGGTCATCAGATTGCACCAGGATTAAATCGGCCGCCTTGACCAGTGGTCAGATAAATAAAACACCCTGTGCAAGTTACGGAACCTTTGGATCCGTCTCTACGGAAGCGCCCTGCGTCTACCGGCGCTAGTTTGAGATAGCATTTTGACGGTCAAGATAAAGAGACTAGCCTGCAGTGTTCGGATGAGTCTGCCCCGACTGGGTATACCGTGAATGTCGACAAAGAACTTGATAGATGTCTCGTTCTCGACGAATATTTGCGCTGGGGCATTGGAGGGAACGGCATCCATACTGGAGAAGCGGGCGCAAGTATACGGCAAAAGCCGCAAATAAAGTCCGACATTATTGGAACCCCGATCATAAATTAACGCGCTCAGACTGCACACAATGTAACATGTACTAGTCTCAAATGTTGCTCTGTAGTCAGGCGGGCAGGTGGTGCTGAACAGTCTCTGAGGGTTTTGAATCGATCGCAAACTCAATTTTCCAATCAACTCAAAAAATGATACTGAATTGTACAGTGGATTTGGTTGTTGCAAAACTTGTCCAGGCACGTCATACTGCATATTATCATAGAGCCTAAGTACGACAACGCGAGTATTGAGACAGAAGCACCGCTTAACGGTAACTGTGAAGAAGGATGAGTGGTCAGACAGAGTGCAACACGAGCAAGAAAAATGAAAACAAACCTCTTTTGCCTGCGAGCACGCGCACCTCCACCACCGAATTTCTTGGGTTCCATCCGTCTAGGATCAGCGATCAAGAGGGTTCGGTCATAGTCGACCAGTGTTTTCTTGAGGCTCATGGCGTGTGCGGCGTCGATGTATTTCGCGTGGTATGCGACGAGGGCCTTGGCAATGGCCTGACGGATGGCATACACCTGGGACGTGTGCCCTCCACCCTTGACACGGACACGGATGTCGAGGGGCGCGTACTCGTCCTCTCCAACGACGAGGATGGGCTCGTAGATTTTGAGACGGAGGATCTCGGGCTGGACGAGGTTTATGGGGGAGCCGTTGATGCGAATGAGGCCACGGCCCTCACGGGCGTGTGCGACGGCGGTGGCGGTCTGGACAAGGGTTAAAATGACGAGCGATTCCGGGAAAAATCTCTTGTTCTTGCCTTCTTTTTGCCGAACGTTTGGACGGCCTTTACTGATGAGGCCATTTTGGAGGGAGGCTGGAGGATGTGTTGGAGGGAGAGGAACGCAGAGGACGAGCTGGACGCACCTTGTCTTGAGGAAAGCGAAATGCGCAAAAACAAAGGTGCTAGCAAGTTTCTCACCTTTGCCAGCCCGGCATCTGCGGCGATCACCACATCGTCACACTGTGACCCGCGTGACCTCTCTCTTCTCATCTCAAATGCTCAGGCGGGCAGCAGCCGCCAAGCGGGCGCTCCGACGCGTCGCAGCGCCGCTCGAGCCAAGGCAACGCGCCTCTCGCGCTATAGTACCCTCCACAGCGACCGAGGCGCCATCGGTGACCGGTATGTCGCGCATTTCACTCCCGTACATGTCCTCACAGACTATCCCAGCAAAACCGGTGTCCGCTCCAGTCTATCTCACTCTCACCACTCCCTTCAAAATCACAAAGGGCGCCCCCTCACACAAATCCAATGTCGTCGTCCTTGACCCGACCGTCTTCGACCATCCCATCCGCCGAGACATCCTCCACCTCTGCGTGACACACTACCGCGACTCTTTGCGGCAGGGATCCGCCAACACAAAGACCCGCGGCGAGCGTGCGGGGACGGGGCGAAAGCCGTTCGCACAAAAGGGCGGTGGGCGAGCCCGCGCGGGTGACCTCCGCAGTCCGATTCAGCACGGTGGTGGTGTCGCGTTCGGCCCCAAGCCGCGCGACTTTTCCACCAAGCTGCCCCGGAAGGTCGTCCAGATGGGCATGCGAGTCGCACTCAGTCTCAAGGTGAAGGATTCTCTGTTCGGCGTCATGGCGGCCATGGACTGGCCGAACGGAAAGACGAAGCACCTCTCGGAGAAGATCGACAACTTGGGTTTGCGCCGCACTCTTTTCGTGACTGGGGCGGAACCGCCGGTGCTTTTGGAGAGGGCCATGCGGAATATTCCGCTGACAAAACTCACGACTCTCGACCAACTAACGGTCTACGAGATTCTCAAATGGCAAAGGGTGGTCATGGACATCAAGGCGATAGATATAATTGAGCAGACGCTCGGGAAAGATGTACCCATTGCTTCCGTAGCACTGAAGAAAATATAGGCAGCCATTGGTGGGAAGCATATATTGTATTCCGGTATGATCAAAACCAGCCCTCGACACCATCCAAGCCGTCGTCGTCGTCTTCTTCGTAATTTTCCTCCATGCCGTAATACTCACCATCGTAGTCCCAGTTGTTTTCGTAGTCGTCCACTTCCGGATAGAAATCATCGGAGAAATCATCGTCCGAAAAGTCTGAATCATTATTCCAATCTTCCTCATCTTCCCAATCTGCCCGCGCAAAGTCCTCTGTTCTGATGAGGCCCGTCTGCTCATCGGAGAAGAATTGCACGTCGTGGCCGCTGCTAATCGCTAGGACCTCGTCTTTGTATTCGATGGGGACTTCGACCGTGAGACGTGTACGGTCTTGGAGCACTTTTGCTAGCCATGTGCAGTTAGGAAAGTATCCGCACCGAAGAGTCTGCAGGTACGGCCACGGTGCTTTGCCATTCTCGTCCAGCGCCGTCAGCAATTCCGGCCCCTCGACATGGTCTATCTCCAGCGACGTTATCTTGGTAAACGAGCGGTATAGTGGCGCATTGGATGTTGGAAAATTCATGTTACGCAGGAGTAGCTTTTTCAGCGCGGGGAATGGTTTCCCGGAAAGCTCCCCATAGTCAGCCCTGGAGCCGATGACCTCTAGATATTCGAGATTTGGCATGGATATGAACGTGAGCAGGGGCTAGACAACAATTTAGCTCTCACAGGGAATAGCGAGGTTCAACCAACCTGAGCATCGGTGACTACAAGCTCGGTACTGAGGAACCACACGGCAAGGTACCGTAAAGATGGCGCCTCAATCAAAGGGCGGCGCGAGACAGCAGGCGCCTCCGTAGGGAAATTGTCCTGCACTTCGGGCAAAATGAGAGTAGTTAAATTCGGGGAACCTACAGAACTTGTTTGTTAATTCGGCATCGGAAACAGCAAGGTCAAGGACCTTCAATGAGGTTGCGAAATTCCTCGTAGGTGCAATCCAAACGAAATATATTCAATTTTGTGAGATTGGGAAACGCTGCGAGGCAGGAAAGGCAGCCGTGTATCGTAAGTGAGCGCAACGCATCGGACGCGCCGGCAAGGAGGGGAAGGTGATCGCCGGTGCACCCGCTATATTCCCGGGAAAACAACTGCACCTCCGTGAGGTCGGGTGTCGAGGTCTCTATGATCGCCTCTAAAAAGGTCTTGACGTCCGTCGAGCGCCCACGGACGGCCAGCTTGCGCCATCGCGACACGGCGTAGCTCTGGATGATCACCGGGGCAAGGCGATCGACAAAGTCGAAGTAAACGGACACGTCGAGCAGACATTGTTGGGAGCGGTGGATGAAGAGGGGCGCGCCGTTCGTGTCGCGGGGGAAGGCGCGCAGACGGATACGAGACCAAAGGGTGGGCGTGTTAATGACGAGCTCGCGCAGGTATTTACAGATACTGGGACACGGTGGTCAACTCGGAACTTCTCGCAAGCTATGGTGCATACGAGGCCAAACGCAGGACGACGGGTTCAGGTGGGGCATCGCCCAGATCCACGATGAGTGTGGTGAAAATCTTGATAACAAGCTCAGAAGGGAGGGTGACAAGGCTGAAGCATTTCGACTGTATTTTCGGAGCTGATTTCTCCTCAGTGGTCATGGCGTAAGTCAAGGGACCTAAGGAATCCAAAAGAGGTGGAAATTCAAAGAAGGAAGTTGCGCGCGCCCATGTGATCAACACGCGCTTTCAACTATCGTGGGAACTAAACGCTTTTGTCATCTTTCAATTTGTCTCCACCATGTCCCAATCCTCGCAGCAAGAGCAAGAAGAAGAGCAGGGTTTCTCGGGCCCCATCCTCGTCAACAAACTGCAGGAGGCGGGCATCAACGCCAACGACATCAAGAAGCTCATCGAGGCCGGCCTCAACACCGTCGAGTCCGTCGTCTTCACCCCCCGCAAGCACCTCATCGCCATCAAGGGCATCTCTGAGCAAAAGGCCGACAAGATCATCGCAGAAGGTGTGCATTCCCTTTCTTTTCCAGCGAAACACACGCTGATGCGTTAGTTTTTCAGCGTCAAAGATCGTCCCCCTGGGCTTCCAGACCGCCACCGAGGTACACGCCCACCGCTCCGAGCTCGTCCACATCACCACCGGCTCCAAACAGCTCGATGCGCTCCTCGGTGGTATGTCGCGTCTTTTCCTCTGTTTGTCGCGCTTTTTCTGACTCGTCGCAGGCGGGATCGAGACTGGCGCAATCACAGAGATGTTCGGCGAGTTCCGCACGGGCAAGTCGCAGCTCTGCCACACGCTCGCCGTCACCTGCCAGCTGCCGGTGAGCATGGGCGGCGGCGAGGGCAAGTGCCTCTACATCGACACCGAGGGCACCTTCCGTCCCGTCCGTCTCCTCGCCGTCGCAGAGCGCTACGGCCTGAACGGCGAGGAGGTGCTCGACAACGTCGCGTACGCGCGCGCCTACAACGCCGACCACCAGAACACGCTCCTCACCGCTGCTAGCGCGCTCATGGCTGAATCGCGGTACGCGCGTCTCTTTTTTCACTATATACGCGTTTTTTTGACCGTTACGCGTAGATTTTGTCTCCTGATCGTCGACTCGTGTACGGCGCTCTACCGGACCGATTTCAGCGGACGGGGCGAGCTGTCCAACCGCCAGAACCACCTCGGCAAGTTCCTGCACACGCTGCAGCGTTTGGCAGACGAGGTAATTCTGACTGGACGCGCCGCCATCGTTTTAACTGACGCTTCGCCCAGTTCGGCATCGCCGTCGTTGTGACGAACCAGGTCATGTCGAGCCCCGACGCCGCACCGGGAGCGTACGGGAACGAGAAGAAGCCGATCGGGGGCAACATCATGGCGCACGCGTCTACTACTCGGTATGCGCCCACAGCACCCTCGAACCTTGTTGCTTGCGCGTTCCTGACTCTTTGCATGTAGACTGCAGCTTAAGAAAGGACGCGGAAACAACCGCACCTGCAAGATTTACGACTCACCGTGTCTTCCCGAGATGGAAACGACATTTGCTATTCTTAACAGCGGTATCGGGGATCCTGAAGAAGAGACTTGAACGCATTGATTCTAAGGCCGGAGTATTGTACACTATCGAACTTGTCGCTAATCCGATCCGCAATGTAATATACATACATGTTGCTTTTTAAGTAATAGAAGGGAATCCAGTTGAATGGTGTAGACGCCCAGTTGAGTGAGCGTAGATCTAGCTAGCGCTATTCGATGATACAGTAAACCGTCCGTGCTCGGTATTTTGTTTACAGCCCCTCATGCGAGGAAGCGGGTGAGGATGTTGGCGGACGTGCTGCTGATACGCTGTCGGAGGTCGGCAATCTCCTCGATGCTGACGTCTGCAATGTCTGCCATAAGATACGCGACCTCGCCCTTGGACTCGGAGTACTGCTTCTCGACGTTATACGGCGACAGCGCATCGTTGACCTGCTTGAGCACACCGGGCTGGTTCTTGTGCACATGGCACACACGAATGTAGTCGCCGCGCTCCTGCGCCATCGCGCGCAGGTCGACTTCGGGGAAGTTGACCGCGCCGACGGTGGAGCCGTAGTCGAGGTAGCGCGTGAGCGACTGCGCGACCTCCTCGCCGATCAGCCGCTGCGCCTCCTCGGTGGAGCCGCCGATGTGCGGCGTGAGGATAACGTTGGGGATGGCACGGAGGGCGCTCGCCCACGAATTGAGCTGGTCGTCGAACGGAGAGCCGTTGGAGCCCGGCTCGGAGGGGAAGACGTCGATGGCGGCGCCCGCGAGGTGGTTTGACTTGAGCGCGTCGACGAGCGCCGGGATATCGACGACCTTGCCGCGCGAGTTGTTGATGAGGTACGAGCCCTTCTTCATGAGCGCGAGCTCCGGCTCGCCGATCATGTTGATCGTCTCTGGGAGCTCGGGGACGTGGAGGGTGACAAAGTCGGCTTCTGAGAGGAGGGTGGAGAGAGAGTCGACTTGGCGGGCAGAGCCCAGGGCCATGATGTTGAGGACGTCGTAGAAGATGACACGGATGCCAAAGGCCTCTGCGAGAACGGAGAGTTGGGAGCCAATATGGCCGTAGCCTACGATGCCGAGCGTCTTTCCGCGGACCTCCCAGCACCCTTTTGACTGCTTGTTCCAGAGGCCGTGGCGGAGTTCGTGGGCGCGCTCGAAGAGCTGGCGCGAGAGGGCAACGAGCTCGCCCATAACGAGCTCTGCAACGGAGCGCGAATTGGAGAAGGGCGAGTTGAATACCGGGACACCTGCCCGTGCGGCGGCGGGGAGATCAACCTGATTGGTACCGATACAGAAGCATCCGATGACTAGCAGCTGGACGACACCAGGTATGAGGACGGAGATTGAGAGAACGGCGAGAACGGACCTTCGTGGCGGCGTGAATTACGCGGGCAGTAATTTTTGTCTTACTGCGGATGCCAATTGCGTGGTATTCGGGAAGAGCAGCAATGAGCTCGTCCTCAGACATGGCCTTTGTGTGGTGGTCGACATGGAAGCCCTGTGCACGAAATGCGGCTACTGCGTCTTGACTGATGTTCTCGAGCAGCAAGAGACGAAGATCGACGTTTTCGACGGGGTGGAGAATCTTTACCTTGATCTGAGGGGAGGGGAAGGAAAACGAGGTGGGGGAGGCAGAGGCGGCGACTGCATTGTCGGTGCGGGCGGGGATTGCAACAGGCTGGGACATGGAGGTAGAGAGCAAAAGCGAGGTGCCATTATTGCGCAAGAAGCAAATGTTAACGAAAGTGACTCTGAGCCATTTCGTAATGTTCGGCCGCATAGACCCGAACAGCATAATTGCAACCACAACGACTGGGTTCAACATCGCGGTGTCTCAACCACAACATCGCTGAAAAACGGTATTTTACCGCGTCTTATCGATCTTATCCGACGAAAGACGCGTCTATACCTTGTAAGTAAGTATTGCACTGAAATTAGATCTTTCCTGCGACATATGCGCATGAGTCAGATATTTTTCTCTGATGCTTTACCTCCTCGACTACGGTGCTGGCAATGTCACCAGCCTGGCCAACTCAATCCGCCAACTGGGCCACGATTTCCGCTGGATCGAAACCGCTGCCGATTTTTCACAGGCAACCGTTAGTATCCTCGATCTATTTTCCATCGCAAGAATGCCATCGATCTCTCTCTGCTCTAGAGTCTCATCTTTCCTGGAGTCGGCGCCTTTGAATCCGCGATCCAGCACCTAGCCCGTCGCGGCCTGCTCGAGCCCTTGCGCGCGTACATCCATTCAGGCCGTCCCTATTTCGGAATATGCATCGGCCTCCAGGTCCTCTTCGAATCCTCCGCCGAGTCTCCTTCCCCCGGCCTCGGCATAATCCCCTGCCCGATCCAGCGCTTCTCAGACACCGATAAGTCCGTCCCTCACATCGGGTGGAACTCGTCGAATCTCTTGGACGACACGCCCGAACCAGAACCTGCCGCGTACTACTACTTTGTGCACTCCTACTGCGCGAAATATGAGCCGGAAAAATACCCAGCGGCCGCGCAGTGGGTGCACGCGACGACGCAGTACGGCCAGGAGCTCTTTGTGTCCTGTGTCCGCAAGGGAAATGTGTTCGGGACGCAGTACCACCCCGAAAAATCCGGCCCCGCGGGGCTCGCACTGCTCAAGAACTGGCTGAACCAGCCCGACGCCGCCCACGCACCTATCGGGCCCCGCACCGCGCGCGAGCTCGACCCGGGCCTCGGCCTAACGAAGCGCATCATCGCGTGCATGGACGTGCGCGCCAATGACGCGGGCGACCTGGTCGTGACCAAGGGCGACCAGTACGACGTGCGGGAAAAGGCCGCGCCCGACGTGTCCGCCACCACCGGCGGCGCCGTGCGCAACCTCGGTAAGCCCGTCGCGCTCGCGGCGCGGTACTACGACGCCGGTGCGGACGAGCTGTGCCTCCTCAACATCACGTCCTTTCGCCACTCGCCGCTGCACGACCAGCCCATGCTCGCGGTCGTGCGCGCCGCAGCGGAGCGTCTCTTCGTCCCGCTCACGATCGGCGGCGGCATCAAGGACACAGTCGACCCAGACGGCACGGCGCGCCCCGCGCTCGAGGTGGCCTCTGCGTACTTCCGTGCAGGCGCAGACAAGGTGAGCATCGGCTCCGAGGCGGTGTACGCCGTCGAGCGGCTGCGCGCGCGGGGGGGCGTGCTGGACGGGACGAGCGCAATAGAGACGATCGCGCATGCGTATGGGCGCCAGGCCGTCGTGGTCTCGATTGACCCGCGGCGCGCGTACGTCGACGCGGACTATGCTGGCCCGCGCGCGGGGGAGCTCGTGCGCGGGCCCGACAGCACCGCGTGGTGGTACCAGTGCACCGTCTCGGGCGGCCGCGAGTCGCGTGACCTCTCGGTCGTCGAGCTTGCGCAAGGTGTGGACGCGCTCGGCGCGGGTGAGATCTTGCTCAACAGCATCGACCGCGACGGCACCGGGCTTGGGTTCGATCTGGATCTCTCGCGCTCGTCAAGCGGAGCGTGCGGATCCCCGTCGTCGCGAGCAGCGGCGCAGGCAAGGCGGCGCATTTCGTCGAGGTCTTTTCACAGACCGGCGTCGAAGCAGCGCTCGCTGCGGGCATCTTCCACCGCGAAGAGGTGGGCATCGGCGAGGTCAAGGACGCGTTACGAGCAGCACAAATTAATGTCCGGCGCTAGATAGACAGAGGTATTCGATTGTCACTAAACTACACTTTGATGTAAGGTAAAGGTATCCTCCATCCGAGGGGGTAAATGGGGGGTAGATACAAGGAGCACTCGAAGGAATATGGTCCACGGATAGATACAGGCGATTGGGTGTAATCTACACCCAAAGTGGAAAGCGTAATTAAGGGCCTTAGAAGGGAGACGCCAGGGAAATGGCCATAAAATGATACAACTGTGGTTTACCGCGTCCCCCGCACGACCCGCCCACCTTCTTCATCAGACTGGTCTTGCGGCCGAGGCCACCGCCGCCACTGCCCGAGGAGACAGCCTCTGGCTCGTCAAAGTAGCCCGAATTGGGGTTCTCGGGTGGGCTACCAGCGGGAGTGGAAGGGAGCTCCTTTCCGTCGTCTTTGGATAACGACTTCTTGGGCTCGATAAAGACGTACGACTCGGATGTCTCTGATGCGGGGGACATCTGGCCGTTGGCGGTACGGCCATTGCTGGGGGCAAACCGGCCAAGGAAGGAGTTTTGCGAGCGGTGGGTGGGCCGCTCGCCGTCTGTCGCGGGGTCGTCGTCGCCACCAACAGGAACGTTAGGGGCGTCGCGCATCTTGCGAATACGATGCATGATGGATTTGTTGCGCTTTGGGTAACTACCCGGGGATTCGGGACTATCCGGAAGCGCACCGTTATCGACCGCGCCGTCGGGGACGAAAATGGGCATCGGGGGCGGGACCTGGGAGCGGCGGGCAGCGGCACGCGGCCGGGAGGACGGCTCCGCGGGCTTACGGGACTCTTTGCCGTTGTATATGGAGGAGGCGGGGGTGTTTCCTGCGGTGCCGCCACCGCCGCCGGCAAAGAACTCCTCGTACGGCTCGGGCTCGTGGATGCCCCATGCCTCTGCGATAGCGTCGACCTTTTTCTTGGGGGCCTCGTAGTCTGTCGAAGTAAAGGCGGAGTAGGCGTTGGGGGACGGGTACGGGTTGTCGTTGTATTCCTTGGGGGGCGGGGCTTGGTCTTCTGGACGACCGCTCCAGGCCATCATGGGTGCACGGCTCTTCTGACGGTTGCGAGAGGGCGCGCATGCATCAAAGGGGCCATCGTGGTGGAACACTGTGGTGCGCGATAGTGATGATCAGATGATGGACGACGACAAGAGCATGTCATGCAACGTACTGGGACCGACACCCGTGAAATCGAGTTTATCGATGACGTCTGCGTGCTTGGAACTCTTCTTGTTTGCCTTTTTCGACTTGTCTGCAGGTGCGGAGTCCTGGGAGAAGGATCGGGGCCCCAGCTGCGGGGGACCGTTCTTGGAGACGGGTACCGCATTTCTGAAGTAATGTGAGGGACGGAAAAAGGAAGGAATGAGAGTTGAACAGACGTCTGACTGCGGGCAACGCGGTTGGGAGAGCCACGGGTAAGTACGACCGTTTCGCGGACTTCTTCGACGATATCCTTGGGCTTGGCTGGCTTTGAGGATTTCTTGGGGGGTGGTGGGGGAGACTTGGGGAGCCTTGGAGAGCCCTTGTCGTCGCCAAAGGGGTCTGAGGAAGAGCGCGCTCGCGAATGGACGGCAGCAGACATGGTGGTGCAGCAGAAACAGGCTTGATGACTTGGGCTGCCAAACACCCCGCGCTTGACATCATCATATTCCCCGGCCCGCTCAGGCAAAGATCCGTATATCGGCCATCGTATAAGCTATATGTTCCACATTAATTTGGCTGCCCTGTAAGCCTTCGGAGGTCTGTACCGATGAGCTTTCACCAAGAAATTGGGTTGTGCGTTGATCCGAGATTCTACCATCTCTTCGACCCAGCACCGGCAGCAGTTGTATTCTTGTGATTCTACGTCGATACAGAATGTATTTACTGTTACTTAACATTCCACACGAGAGTTGCAGTTGATGGCCGCACAACCGCGGCTGTACGGTTAGGCGCGGCTACTTAGTTTTTGTTGCGTACATTGAGCTTGTATATGGGCACCACGACGTGGACGCGCGAGGCGGTCGCCGCAGAAATTCTTGCCGGCGCCCACCTAGTCATCTACCACGACTCCCTCCTGCGCATCCCCCCAACCTGGCTAGACAAGCATCCCGGTGGTGCTCTTTCCATCCTCCACTTTGTCGGCAGAGACGCTACCGATGAGATTGACTCGTACCACCCCGACCACGTCCTCGACCTCATTCGCCGCTACAAAGTCGGCATTGTAGACCTCCCTTGGCGGCCTCTGGTGCCCCCGGTCATGACTGGCTGGGTCAGAACTCCTGGCAACAAATGGCACAATGAAGCCGATGCCCTTCGCAGCCCAACAAGCACCCAGATCCTCCTCGTCCCTGCCAAGCAGCATCCCGACAACGCAGCACCTACCCGCGACACCCTCGAGCCCGCCCCGTCTGCCCTCTCCTTCGAGGACCAGGCCCGCCATTCCGCAGCGTACAAGGAACTGCACAAACGCGTACGCGACGCGGGTCTCTACGACACCCGCTATATCACTGGCTACGGCCCCGAGGTCCTGCGCTACTGTCTGCTCGCCGCCCTCTCCGCGTACGCGTACTGGCATGCGTGGTTTATCTCCAGCGCCCTCTTCCTCGGCCTCATGTGGCAACAGCTCACCTTTACCGCCCACGACCTCGGCCATGTCAGCGTCACTCACAACTGGGCAATCGACCGTCTACTTGGTATCCTCATTGCGGACTGGATCGGCGGCCTCAGCATCGGCTGGTGGGTCAATGTGAGCATGCTGTTTGTTGCTCGAGTTCTCAGCTGACGCCGCGCTAGAACCACAATGTTCACCATCGTAAGTCGCGTTTCTGTACATTATCCAACCTACTGACACGTTTTTAGTCGTCCCCAACCACCCAACTCAGTGCGTCGCGTCCGTCTCCCCATGTACTCCAATAATAACCTCTTTGCAGCGACCCCGACATCGAGCACCTCCCCTTCATCGCCATCTCCCCCGTCTTCTTCGATTCCATCTGGTCCTCCTACTATAAACGCACCCTCCACTTCGACCGCTTCGCCAAATTCTTCGTCGCCCTCCAGCACCGCCTCTTCTACGTCGTCCTCCTCCTCGCGCGCTTCAACCTCTACGCCAACTCCTACCCCTTCATCTTGAAGCAGGCGTTCGACACCAAGCGCGCGCGGGGCGGGCGCTGGGCGTGGGCGCTCGAGGTCGCGGGGATCGTGTTCTTCTGGTGCTGGTTTGGGCGCGTGCTCGCGGGGACGGGCTCGTGGAGGGGGGGCCTCATGTATCTGCTTGTGAGCCACGTCGCGGCTGCGCCGGTGCACATCCAGGTACGATGCGTCTTCTTCTCTTCCTCTTCTCTTCTCTTCTCTTTTTTCGCCGTATTAATTCCTTGACCACCAGATCGTCCTCTCCCACTTCTCAATGTCCACCGCCGACCTCGGCCCCACCGAGTCCTTCGCCGCCCGACAGCTGCGCACCACCACCGACGTCATCTGCCCCGACTCCATCGGCTTCATCCACGGCGGGCTGCAGCTGCAGGTCACGCACCACCTCTTCCCGCGCCTCCCGCGGCACAACCTCAAGGCCGCTTCTGTGCTCGTCAAGGAGTTCGCGAAGGAGCAGGGGCTCACGTATGCCGAGTTTGGGTGGATTAGCGGGAACGGGGACGTGTTGGACGTGTTGAAGGGCGTGGCGGACCAGGTGAAGATTATTGGCAAGGTCGCGGAGGTGGAGGCGAGGGAGGCGGTGGACCGCAAGTTGGGGATTCAGGGAGATAAAAAGGCGTAGCGCGTGCATAGAATTAGATATCGCAGAGAGACGATTAAAAAAGCCCGTTAATTTACTTGTTGGACGTAGATTTTCTTAGGGCGAACTCATTGTGTATTTGCAACGGTGCGAGTGCTTCAACTTGAAACAAAATGTCGCCCAAGCTGTGATTCTTTTCAACTTTGTGACACTGTAACCCAGCTTGGCTCCAAATAGTGCGAGATGTAGTGCGCGCATAATATTGACTGCATAGTATCGTACGGCATGGAAGGCAATATAACTCGCGTGATATTTTGGGCATGGACAAGTAGAGAACGAACGACGGAAGTACCGTCTTACTGAAAAAGAGGAATGAGACGGTAGACCTCGGAAAAATATAAATGGGACATACCTTCTTCTTGTTCGCTTCCTCCTCGTCTTTCTGGAGGAAGAGTTAGCAAAGTATGAAGAGAACGAAGCCAACGAACCTTGGCCTGGCGCGCTTTGCGGGCGCCCTCGTGTCTTGCGTTGGCACGGGCAGTGCGAAGAGCGCGGAATGCCTTGAACTCGCGTTCCTCGGCAGTGATTTTGCGGGGTGCCTCGGCCGGGTATGCGTCGGGCAGGGGGATAGCAGCACGAGTGGTAGCCGCAGTGAGGTCGTCGCCCTGAAAATCCTAAGTAGCCGTCTTTCAAACACCACGAGAATGCACACCGTCGAGTCGCCCTTCTTGGGCTTGCCAGCCTTGCGGGGGAAGACGATCAACTTGGACTTGTACGCCAACAGCCGCTCGACGTTGATTTTTTTGCCCTCCTCACTCAGATTCCGCCGCCTGTGGTCGACGACGATGCCGACACCGCGGGCCTCTTGCGGCCGACGCCAGCGGCCTTGAGCTCAGCAAGCGTGAAGCCGCGGCCCTCGCGGACCTTGCGGTTGTAGCGGACAGTCTGCGCACGCACAGCGGGGCGCAGGGGCTCGATGGGGCGCACGCCGAGGGTGGCGGCCTTGGTCTTGCGGGCGGTGCGGCGGCGGAGCTTGCGCCCGGGCTGGTCGAACCAGGTCCGGACGCGTCGCTGCCAGTCCTTCCGGAAGTGGTTGGCGTGGAGGACTTTTTTTTCGTCAAGTCGCAGAGCTAGATAGAACGGCGTGTATGCTCACCGTTGTTGTGCGCGAAACCCATTCCTGAGGACGGTAAGCTAGGATGCGGGCGGGATAGATTTTTGGACTCACCGAAGTCTTGAGGATGCTTGAGGTGGGCGGAAAAAGGTGATGGGGGTTGGGTGTGGGAAACGACTGCTCAGGACATCACATGGTAGCTTACCCTTATCCCATCAAAATATTCAATTATTTACCGTCTTGCCAACTTACGATGAAGTGGCGCTCTAAATCTACGACTATAGGATGTAAAAGACCTCAAATGTGGTGCTGAATATCTGCGTGCAGAGCTTCTCCTCTTTGCACAGGTCGTTGAGTGCGAAAGAACGTCCTACACTCAGTACTTCGTCCTCGACGCGACTACTCTCTGGGCTTCGTGGTCAAATCAAAAGAGTCGATCAGAGCGCGTCGTGTTGTGCGACTACCGCGTGAGCTTTGTCCACCGGTGCGCCACACCCGCGGTACGCCCGGATTTTCCGATTCAACCGCGTCTCGACACATCTAAATGGGGTCGATTCTCTTCAGACGCGTTAAACACGCCTTCATTGCCACGTTCTCACTCGTCTATCACAACAATGTTCAGAGTTCTCTGCTGCCCTTACCTTCCGAGCAGAAGACATCTCCAACTTCCCGTCCATGCCTGATTGGGTCGTGCAGCCGCGTTTGCCATTTATACTTTAATGTTCCTTGTTGCTCTCAATAAAAGGCCGTAATATCTTCAACTTGTCTGTCCCCGATATCATGTCTACTCTCAAGCTGCGTCCTCCCTTCCGCGTCGAGCATATCGGCTCCCTCGTTCGCCCCAAGGAACTCTTTGATCAACGCGTCTTACTCGAACAGGGCAAGTGCGCGCGCGAGGATCTTTTTCCTACAGAAGACGCAGCCGTCGCGCACGTCGTCAACCTTCAACGCGACCTTGGCCTCGGCACTATTACCGATGGCGATATGCGACGGTGGGTCTGCCGTCGCTGTCCCGCCCCCAATAACATCCAGACAGGGAGGTCTACTTCGAGGGCGTATTCGACAAACTGGAGGGAATGACCTTTCTTCCGCACCGTGATACACGTTCCTTCGTCCTGTGTGATATCGACGACTAACGATATGCATCCGCCAGGTCCAATGACCGAATACAAGGTACGCCGGCCCCACTTCCGTCTGAACGCCGTTCATATGGCCCCCGAAGCCTTACATTCCCCACGTCAAAGTCCTGAAGGCCATGGGCCTCACCGAATCCCCATCCTTCTACTGCACGGTAGGCTGACCATGCAGGCCCACTCGGCGCGCTAATGGACTCGCGGTGTTCAGGGAAAGATCAAGCGGACCGTGCCCTTTTACGTCGACCAGTTTAAAGCGCTGAAGGCTATCGTCCCCCCGGAGGTAATGTCCATCGCCCCGATTCTCACCGGCAGTTTTTCATCATCACAAAAGGATGTCAGCCGAATCAAAATTAACATGTGCCCCCCAATATGGATCCATCAGCGTCATGGTTCAGATTTAACTTACGACCCGGCCGTATACCAGTCGGACGGTCAGTGCGACGGTGGCGCGTAAATTGCTGACGGCTGACGCTTCGCAGATGATTATTTCAATGATTTAGGAATCGCATATCGTGCGGAGATCAAGGAGCTTTATGAACTGGGATGTCGTAAGCCGTAATTTGTGCAGCATGCTGGCCGCCAGGTTGAACGGGCTCCACAGGGAACATCCAGCTAGACGACCCCACTTTCTGTTTTTTTTGCCATGAGGGTATGCATATCTCGTACTGCCGAAATATACCAGAATCAACGGAAAAATACAGACATGATTACCGGTATGGAGGCCGCAGGCGTAGATCATGAAGCGTAGGTGGCTACCGCGCTTTCAGCGAACCTGCCTCACTTTTTATAGGCTACTGGATACCTACATTCGAGCAACCAATTTATGCACAGTCGACCGCCCAGCAGATTTACATATAGGTCTGCACATGTGCAGAGGAAATTACATGGTGTGTCGATGCATTTTCTCGAGTACATCATTTTCATCTCTTTCCTTAGGGCATGCATTTCTCGGAAGGAGGCTACCATCGGATTGCGAAGAAATTATTCACTTCAGTGGATGTTGATACATTCTATGTCCGTTTTCCGTCTATTCCCTTACGCCTCTTCCAACTTTTGCGCACAGCTGGAATACGACAATGAACGTTCTGGAGATTTTTCGCCGCTCGAACATCTCCCGCTTAACAAGGTTGCTGTTCTCGGACTTGTCACCACCAAGAGCCCCAAAGTGAGCTCATTCGGGCATCCGTGAAACCGACTTGACGCTTTTCAGCTTGAGGATGCCCAAGCCCTCAAGGCTCGAATACACGAAGCTGCGGATATCATCGCTGCTGGAGTCCCACCAAGATCGAAAGAGGCTGCGCTTAATCAGTTCGTCTGGCCTTTGGATTTTCTCGTCTCTTGCTGATTGCCTTCTGCAACTTTAGGCTTTGCATTAGGTTAGCCTTTACTTTGGATTTTCCCGTGTGCACTACTAACTCTTTCTGCCCGGAAACAGCCCCCAGTGTGGCTTTGCTTCTGTCTGGCAGGGAAATCCTGTCACAGAAGAGGTGAGCATGGAGAGCAACTTTGAGCATTCATGCTAACTGAGAGCAGGACGAGAAGGCGAAACTGAAACTGTTGCTTGAAGTGGCGAAGGAAATTTGGCAGTAGAGTATGGTAACTGTACCTTAGTTATTGGATATGACATTTTCACGCAAGTCTCCAATTCCCGAGACAATCTCATGATGAAATGATCGCATTGATCGACACTGCATTCCTCTCTTTGCTGCCCCTCATGGTCTTCTACACTTTCTTTATATTGTGGTCCCTGCCTTGGCTGGCAGAGGGCGCGTTTACTTTTACCTCAACTGCACCTACTCAGTGCGATAATGTCCAAATTACTTGGACAGGTGCGTTGCAACTGCGCATCTGTGATGATGTATTTATCGCTCTTTCTCAGGCGGCTCTGGAGCAGGCTATTACCTCTCTATCATACCAGTCCGTGCCCGGCATGCCTGCTGCGTTCTGGTTCACTGAAATAAAACCTGTAGACTTTTGGAGTGCCCCAAAACACCTCTATATCCTCCACAGATGTCAATGGGACATTTTCGACGCCTATGCTGTTCAATCAATCATCTCAAGTTGTGCTGACTCTCTCCGACGCGAAAGGCTTCGGTTCAGGAGGCTCTAGCCAACTACTGAAGGTTGGCCAGTCACTGGGCGGAAGTTGCAATCTCACTCCCCCAATCTTGACTTATACCTATGGATTAAATTCGCCACTGGTGCAATGCCAGTGAGACACCTCCTATCGTCTCCAACTACTTGCTCACTTATGCTAGGGCGTTTCCAATAACGGATTATCCAGGTGCGTATAATCTTTTGCGTGAGGAACAACAACAGGACTGATATTGGTCTCTTCCAGCCGCGACACTGCCCGTAACAGTGTTCGGCGTTATTCCCGGAGGGGATTCCTTCGCGCTTAGCGCGCCGACATCCAAAACGTCCTTCGACTGGACTGCGGACGTTTACAATGGTACCGAAATTGTGTTTTTAATGGTTGGCTTCGTCTCTCCAGGGTTCTCCGTGATCTGACGTCCCGTTAGGTCGATGCCTTGGGCCAGACTGGCGGAAGCATACTTTCAACCGTGGGTTTATCAGGAGATGCGTCCTGCATAAATTCCCAGTCACCGTCCTCGACCATTGCCCCTTCCTCTGGATCTACTTCCAGCTCCAGCTCCAGCTCTTCTCCAAGCGCGGTACCCGCGACGCCGTCAACATCCAACACTGGGGCAATTGCAGGCTCTGTTTTGGGCGCCCTCGTCTTTCTTGCGGTGCTCATAACCCTCGGTCTGTTCTTCCTCCGTCAAAGACAGGAGAAAAAGAACGCGAGAATGGCGGGCGGCAACGAGTTCCGTCGGTCGCGACCCCTGAATCCCTCAGAGGTGGATCTAACCTACGATCCTCAACAACGTTCGACCTCGCCATTCATGACCGCCTCTATTACTCCGAGTAGTAGCGCGTTCAATCAGACGATGTCGCTCTCGGGGGCTCCATCTCACTACCAACCCCATTCCCAATATCTGGCATCGCGCCCAGAGTCGGAAAACCCGTTTAACCCAGAATCTACTTCTCACGGCGTTGCGGGCATTGACCCGTTCATGGAACAGGGGTCTGACTCGACATCGGCGGGCCAGCCGTCGACGCGAAGAAAGTCAGGGATGTCCGGGTTTAACTACAAACCTTCACGCTACGTCGTTCATACTGACGCGGAAGACGATCCCGCGCCGAATGAAGACGGCATCGTTGAACTTCCTCCCCAGTATTCCGCGACCAGGGCACCCGCTAGACTACCACCGTCAGATACATTTACCTCTCCACCGTTATAATGCCCGCCAGTACTACCACGGACACTTGTATGTATTACTGCCTTGGTGCGGTTGGATGTGATGTATGATCCACTATTAGTATTGCTTATATATATCTTTGCTTTCATTTGAAAGAGGCGTGGATGGTCATGATTGAATTCGGGAAAGCGATAGAGTGCAAGACAAATCTAATAAAATACATGGGGTCCATATTTGAAAGCGACGATCTACCTTAGCAGTTACAATAGGGAACAATAGGAAACCGTTCTCAAACTAGAATGGTGGACCCCCCTCCATAGGTCCAGGCTCATTGTCAATCGTTTGCTTCGAAAACGCGTCGATCATGGCGTCCTGGTCTTTCCTCCGCCTGTGCCGACGTCGTCTGTCGTCTTTAATGACGCGTTCGATACGACGGCGGGCTTTGGTGTGGTTTCTGGGATCTGCCAATGCCTGCTTACACTTATAGCAAGCAAGCTCAATGCTAGCGAGAAGCCGCAGTGTCTCCGAGTTGTTGAGAGCCTATGGAGAGTGAGGACATTCACCATGAAATTAGCATGCACTCACGTTCAAGGACCAGGAAACAACGCGTGAACCTTCAACGCAACCGATCACAACAAAATTGCCTCTTTTTTCGGCCTGAAGCTCAGATCCCTGGGAGAAAACGATACCGAATCGACCTTTGGTTTGAACAATGAAGAGGAATACTCACCTCGTTAAATACACAAATGACCTTTCCAGTCGAAACAGCCCGGACCACTGGTGAAGACGTCAGAATCGCTCCATCTGTCAGCAACAACACAGACCGACGCGGGACGCATGTCCATTGATATCTTGAGACACGACGCCTCTTCCCATGTATACCCACGAATCTCTGTCGGGGCGTCGAATATGGACCTTCACTTGAATATCTCTGAAGGCATCACGGGGTGCAGGGGGCGTCGGAGCCGTCGCTGGGCCGAACCATTGCGTGAGCATCGGGGAGCGCGAATTCCACAGTCTACATACGCTGGGTGTTCGATATGTCGGAGTGCACGAGCTGGGACGCTTGGCTCTGAGACGCTTGAGGAATGCCACTAGCCATGTCGTCGACCTCCATTTCTGACTACGATACATGTGTGAGCGTTAAGGAGAGATGAGATATGTATCTTGTTCAGTACCATGTTGAAGAACAGAAAAAGTACACTTTCAGGAGGAGCAGAGCTTGTGGACGAAGACGCGAAGGAAGTGACTTCAAAGCACGTGCTTTCCAATTGAGACCGCGTTCAGCGTCTCGCGCTTTGACCACTTTGGAGCTCTTTGAATTGAAAGCTCACACCCTCGACCAAATTTTGGTAGTGTCTATCCGATGCAAGATGTACAAAAAACACGTCCGAGCGGCGAGGGAACGGGAGTTTACGATCAGACTGAGTGAGTCGCGTGCCATGTTCGGAGATTTGGCGCGGTCAATTCCTACCACCTAATTTCGCATACGGAGGATGTTCACGACACGCTCGATGCATCGGCCAGGGAAAAGGAAAGCAAATACAATTCACATACATCGAGCAATTTATAGCAGTTTAAGACAAGTGATACACGTAATATATCATCGTTGCTCGGGAGCAAGGTAGTTTCCGGCTACTAGGCAGAGGTTGCGAGGAGTAAACTGTACATTCGTTATTGGTGTCCGTTTTGTGGGGAACGTCGCGAGCAGATCAGTTCTATGAGAGGTCAGACTGCAGAAGGCGACGGTTCACAGCGAAAACATACGTCTCCATGCTTTCCTCGTCTTCCTGGCTCTGGGGTGCTGCGTTGTCCCCCGTCGCCAAGCCCATTGGCGTGTACGACGCGTTACCATTCTCTCGAGGCTTCCGGCGCGTCCCACCGGCACCCTTAACATCCCAGCAACGCACAGTCCAGTCTGCACCGCCGCTGACGAGAAGCGACGATTCGGCGCTGAAAGCTAGAGAATAAACCGAGGCCGTATGTCCAGTCATCTTCTTTATTCTCTTGCCAGAACCAAGATCCCACAAATTGATAGCGAGGTCCTCCCCTGCGATAATGGAAGCATACTACAATCAAAACTACTGGTGAACGTACCAGCACTTGCAAGATAACGACCATCGGGACTGAGAGCCAAAGACGAAACCGCACCCTGGTGTCCGATGAAAACTCGGACACAAGAACCGCGCTGAACGTCCCACAGCCGCGCAGTCCAGTCACTGGACCCAGTCGCGAGATACAAAGAGTTGGGATGAAATTGTACGCACTGGAGAAGTGAGCACTGAGACAATGACACAGAGAAGGTGAACTCACATCTACATCGCTCAAATGCCCCGCATACACTCTCAAACACGAGATTCTGTCGGTTGACCACAACCTAGCAGTGCGGTCGCGACTGCCGGTGGCAAAATAGATTCCCAGAGGACTCCATTTGACATCCCAGATGGGGTTCTCGTGCCCACGGAAAGCGACCAGATTGGTCAAGGTCTCCATTGACCATAACCGAGTTGTAGCATCAGCCGAGCAGGAAAGCAGGTATTTTGGCGGAGCAGCAGAGCCGCTCAAGGGGTCAAATGCAACAGAATATACAGGCCCGCTGTGACCGATGAGTTTTCGTGTGGTGCTACCGCCTTTCTCTCGGATTTTGCGAAGGGATGAAGCTTAAGTGGACGGTATGAGCGCAATTCGCAAGTGTAGCAGATGGACCCACAATCTCGTATTGACGATGACGTGAAGTCGCTTCTATAACCGCGCAGCTTTTCACCCTTGAGACTCCATAGTCGAACGTAGCTTTCGGCAAACCCGGCGGCCATCAAGGAGGTATCTGGTGAGAATGTACAACACGGGGCACTTTTCCAAATTCAGACATCGGGAAATAGGAAAAAGCATCGCACATACCCCTCCGGAACATCGTGCAATGTATATGCGCATATGCTGGGCAATGCGCGCGCCCGAACGGCGGCTCCCTGAGCAGAGTTCAGATCGGCGTTGGCCAGTAGAGACGGCTCTAGCCGGATGCGTTTTCTGGCATCCCGAACGTGGCTCGCCTCGCGTTCCGCATCGATGGTCCGAAAAGCGGGCGGATGGGGAGAGAGATCAGCTTCGGTCGGGGATATGACACCGGGCATGACTTGTCTGGTGCTATTCACATCGTACGGCGTCGGGTCTCGATCAACCATCGCTTGGTCTCTCAACATACGTGCCGTTTCAGCTCTAAGTTCGTCAGAAATTGGCGGGGGTCCGAGTTTGAGATCGCCTCTAAGCATATTGAATGCTTGAGGGTTGGTCAGGTTGGTCGTACCCCCATTCGAGCGGGGAATGAGGGAGGAAAGTAGCCCAGTCGACTCTTCCCAAGAATTTGGCGACACGGACGTCGTATTGGAGGTCGTGACTGCATTGCAAGTGAATACGGGCAAAACAGGCGCAAAAGAAGACTTACTATCGAATCGCAAGTGATTATTGACCACTCGCATGACTGATACACGACCGCGCTTGCCCATTTCACCGGTGAAGCCATCACCCGCACCAAATGCCTCTCCACCGACACCTTCCGTCAGCCAACCAACGAGAAGACCGAAGCCAGAGCGGCTCATGCGCACGGCATATTTTTCATCCCTGAATCGCTGCGCCAGTTCGTCGTTTTGAACGTGTGCAGGGAGAAGGAGAGTCGATATGTGATGTAACGTTGCACTGTGTGATGGGGCGAGCGATGAGGCAAAGGTGGAATAGAATTTTACGGCTGATGATTTTGAGGATCTGGGCGAAATTGACAAGTAGTTCACGTACCAGCTTCCTTCAGACCGCGCTGAATGAGATCTAGATAGAAGTGACAGAATATTGGGAAGAGTATCGGTCGAAATTCAGGCTGCACCGACGTCAAGGAACGCGCCGGATGCATTTTATTCAACGTACGCGATACATGTCAAGGGACCCGTCCACCCAGGCCTCTAGTTCCCGGAAGCCTTCCTGCTTGTCGGTAGGGTCGAGAGAGAGAATGTCCTCGGCGCCAACAGAGCCAATACTCGCCAGAAGATTTTGAATGTTGCTCGGATTGCCCATAGCGGTTAATTCTTGCAGTACACTCGCAGACTCTTTGAAGACATTGTCACCGGGACGCGAGGGCTTCTGGGCATATACGGCCAGCGCCCTGATCAAGTCATCGGGAGGGATTGTTTCTGGCTCTTTTCCCTTGTCCGACTCTTTCCCTTCTATATCGTCCAGCAAGCCCTTTTCTGCAGAGGTATAGCCGCGTGAGCGGTAGTATTCGAGCATCATTCGTTCTTCCGCCGTCGCATTTTGGACAGGGTCGCGCGGAGAAGGAGACTGAGACGAGCCAGACATCGTTGTACGCCGCTAAGTCTGGGGTTAGTACCGTTACACGTTACGGAACGAACACGTGAGAAAATCGGTGTGACTGAGCGCGTCTTTTGAACTTATTCTCCCTTTCTCTCGCTTGGACCATTCATCCTCCAGTCATAACCATTCCATGGCACCCAAGCAAGCCACTCGCCAAAGCATCACGCTCAAGGGATCGACTGCCCTAGTCACTGAATTCTTCAAGTATGCGGTCAATACGTGAGTGTTGGCTGAATTTCGCGGGCATGATTCTTAGCCGTTATTTTGAAAGGATATTATTCCAACGTGAAGTGTACCCCAGCGACGACTTTCATATGGTGAAGAAATACGGACAAGTGGTACTGGTAACACAAGATCTCGCTCTGGAGAACTATCTTGAGAAGTAAGTGCGATCCGTCCTCTTGGCGTCAACTCGCCATAGTGATTGATAACACTGTTCAGGATCCTGCAGCAGGTTCAAAGTGAGTGGCATGCCGATACGCCGCTGCTCCACTGACGGTGGCGTCAGAGTGGATTTTGAAGGGTTCCGTGACACAGCTGGTGCTCGCCATCCTTGCGAAAGATACGCGCACAACGCTTGAGCGGTGGGTTTTCGATATCAAACTGGTTGAACCGTCGGCAGATTCCAAAGAGGGGTGCGTGGAAACTAGGAACATCCTGCATATATATCACTTCAACGGTCGTTCTTCCAGAACTGGCAAGCCCGAAGCGGAGATCCAATCAGAAATCCGGGCAATATTGAAGCAGATCGTTTCAATGGTGACGTTTCTCCCGGTTATGCAAGAGGACAAAGTGTTCAACATTTTGGCGTACACGTCGGACTCGGCGGATGTGCCCGCGGGAGAGTGGGTGGACACTGATCCGCTAGCGATTGAGGCGAGCAAAAGTCAACAAGTCAAGATGCGCAGCTTTAGCACGGACGTGCACCGAATCGAAGCGATGGTGGCCTATCGGTATGAGGAGTAAGGAGCGCTGCCGCCAGGGGGCGCCAAACGCGCACGTAGGCCGCTGTTTCACCGGGACGTGCAGCTGATGGAGGACGATGATTGGTATCTTGGCACGGGCTACGCTATGATAGGATGCTGTGATAGGACTTTGTGATTGGGCGCTGGATGGTATTGATGATAGATGCATAGTTGTGTTGCTCGTATTGAGGCCGGCAGTAGCCCGGCGGACTCGGTATACCGGTGTATTGGGAGGCCCCAAACTAGGGACGGTGATCTCCATGCCAACTTTTCATAAGCAGTCATGCGCAAGGCAGTCCGCATCTCTGGATCACCCCCTTCCTTCATTAGCGTCAGGACGTCTTTCTTTCTCTTACGCCCATCTCCTTCCCTCCCTCCCTCCCTCCTTTGTCTGGCCGGGCCACACACACATATCTATTCGAAAGAGCATCACAGTAGTCAGCGTTCACAATGGGCGAGAATTGGTTCCAGAGAGAGTTCATGGTGCCACGAAGGCTCGCCTTCAACCTCATTTTCTATGGCCTTCATTTCTTCTTCTTTGGCTACGGATGGCACAGTCAGGTACTCCTTTCTACCATGTATAGTAGTTTTCTTGTGCTCACCCTGGTCTTTTCAGGCAGTCAACACGAAACTTGCGGCTTTAAACGGCCTCAAGTTTTCCGTGTGGACATCCCGGGGTGCTGGTCTCGTCCTTGCATTCGACGGCGGCCTCATCCTCCTCCCGATGTTGCGCAATATCCTCAAGGTCATCCGCCCCCACCTGACTTGGCTTTTCCCCGCCGATGAGAACATCTGGTTCCACAGACAAGTCGCCTACTCCATGGCATTCTGGGCCATGGTTCACACTACTGCTCACTATGTCAATTTCATCAACGTCGAGCGTACTCGTATGTATTTTCTCTCGAGTTTGGGACTTGATTTTGAAAAACATCCTCCAGAGGTCCGCAAGCAGATCGCCCTCCAGATCCACTACACTCAACCTGGTGGAATCACCGGCCACTTCATGCTTCTCATCATGTTGCTCATGTACACGACCGCCAGCGCCAAGGTTCGCAACCAGTGCTTCGAGGCATTCTGGTATACGCATCATCTGGCCTTCTTCTTCATGATCGGTCTGTATACACACGCAACTGGATGCTTCGTCCGTGACTCCACTGACCCCGACTACATCTACACGTTCCCCTTCTACTCGACTCAGCACTGCCTCGGCTATCTCAGCTGGCGGTACACGATTTGGCCTGGTATCCTCTACTTCGGAGAGCGTGCATACAGAGAGTACCGTGCCCGCAGAGCTACCAAGCTGTCAAAGGTCCTGGTCCACCCCAGTGGTAAGTTGTCCTCTTTGTCGTCAACACGATGGAGATTCTCATCATCTGATGGATAGGTGCTATGGAACTGCGCATCATCAAGCCCAGCTTCAAGTACACCGCCGGACAGTGGCTTTTCATCCAGATTCCCGAGATCTCCAGCTTCCAGTGGCACCCGGTAGGTCTTGAAATTTTTGGGCTTGATTTGCTCTAATTCGTTTCCAGTTCACCATCACCTCCGCTCCCAAGGATCCTTATGTTTCTATCCACATCCGTCAAGTTGGTGACTGGACGCGTGCTCTCGGTGACCGTCTCGGTGTCGGCCCGTCTGTCGTTGCTGCGATGACTTCCGCTGCGATCAAGGGCTCAGAGAAGGACGAGAAGGACGCCTCGGCTTCGACCCGTGGGGACTTTGTGGAAATTGACTCGAACAACGTCGCTCTCCCCACTGTCCGCCTCGACGGACCTTTCGGTGCGCCTGCGGAGGATGTCTTCGACGTTGAGGTCGCCATGTTGGTTGGGGCTGGTATCGGTCAGTCGCGTAGTTTCGACCCGGTTATTTATCCCTGACTTTTGTGTGATCTTAGGTGTCACTCCTTTCGCCTCCATTCTCAAAGATATCTGGTACCGCCAGCGGTCGGGCAACTGCGGAACTCTCCGCCGTGTGGAATTTTTCTGGATTTGCCGTGACGCTCCTTCGTTCGGTTGGTTCCAGAGTCTGCTCCAGGAAATCGAGGCTGCTCAGGCTGACCGTACGTACATGTGATGTCGGACTTGTCCAGTCGAACTGACGATATCAACTAGCCAACTTCCTCCGCATCAATATCTACCTCACGCAAAAGATCAGCGAGGACATGCTGTGGAACATTGCCGTCAATGATGCTGGTGCAGAGTACGACCCCTTGACCCTCCTCCGCACCCGTACCATGTTCGGACGCCCCGACTGGATGACAATCTACGGTCAAGTTAGACAGGCGATAGAGAGCGGCCAGTACATCCCAGGCAGCACCTCCCAGCTCAAGACAAAAGTCGGGGTACGTATTACATTGAAAGACCGCTCGATTCTCACTTACCCTATTCACAAAGACTTACTACTGTGGCCCCGGTGCCATCGCCAAAGCCCTCAAGGAGGCAACGACTCACCACTCTTGCTCGTCTGTGGAGTTCTCCTTCGCCAAGGAGCACTTCTGAGGATTTACTGGCGTGGAGGAATGGATATCTGAGCTCTTCCTATTTGAATCCATACCCTATTTTATTGTAACACCGCGCAGCTCCCATGTCAAACCCAACTTCGAATGGATTGGAGGTTTTCAATGCGCTAGATACCTGAATCTGGAATTGTCACTCTTTTGCAAGATTTCTGGTGAGGTCCTTCCCAATATGAACCAACTGGCCGTGAAAATCCATTGAATTGTTGTTGTACATTGTATTTCTACGAGTTAAATTATTGTTTCCGCCCCTCAGCTGTAACCTCCTCGACCTTATGACCCCAAAGCTTAGTCGTTGCGGCTCGTCGAACACCCCCACCCCGACTGTCCGAATTCGCGCGATCCAGCTCCGCAACCGTCGTTCGGATACTCTTCGTTCTCCGGTGTCGGTCGGACGTGCTCGCAGCGACAATAGGTTTATCCAGGTCCACACGAGGAAAGAAGTCCTGCAAATGTGAGTAAACGTCCCGCACTCCAGGCCTTGGGGCCCAGGTAGATTCGCGGTTAGTTTCGATGATGCTTCGCCGCTTAGCGTATTTGCTGGATTTGCTGGCTTTACTGGGTGATGGCGAAGGCGCGCGGGCCTTCTGCAGTTGGCCTGGGGCCACCTTCCACATCGTCCCGGAAGTGCTGTCGCTGTCACTCTCGGAATAGTAAGAGTATATCGACTGCCGGGAAGAGGAAGAGGAGCCGCCGACGCGACCAGCGAGCTGTTGCATAGATATGGCAGGGGCAAGCCGCCGTTCTTCTGCTCGCAGATCGGCCACGGATAATCGGGATTGTAACTCGGTGCGTCGTCTCTCCGACTGATGTGAGGTCGATGGTCGGGGGGCCTCGCTGGCGGGAAGTGGAGGGGGGTTGAAAACAAAGCCTGAGGCTGTCTTGTCCCCAGGATCCGGGTCAGGATTCGCCACGAAGAATCCTGACTTTCTGGTTCGCAGCGATCGCAGCGACCCTGACGTTCGCGTGCTCTCGGACGTGGCAGGGGAATACGAATTACGGGGAGGGGGAGAGGCGCGGACGGGAGAACTCGGGGGTGTAATGAAGACGATGGGTGGCGGTTCGTTAGATGGCGGCTGAGATGGACGGTGTCTGCTTGAACTAGGCCGCAGGGTATCGGTGTCGAGTGACGGTGGTCGTAAATATTCACTAGTAGACCGCATTGTAGAGTAGTCTATAGTCGGGACTGGTGGGGCATCGGGCTCTGTCGCTGACCGTCGATGGCGGGACGCAGGTGCAGACGAGTTCCGGTGTCGGGTGCCGTTTAGGCGCTTACTGCGACTAATAGACTGTCGAGCAGTTGATCTCTCTATGTCCGATAAGTGGAAGACCCAACCCGGCGTCCGTTGGAGGTAGGGATGGTTCCTTAATACTGCTGCAGCGGGTCGTTGTTGCGGATCCCTGATTTGGAAAATCAGGAGTTTACGTAACGAAAAATGAGTCAGCTACATACATAGCGAAGCATTCGCGACGAAAGTCTAATGCAAGTTCGGAGAGATCTGCAAGAACGCCTGGGGCTACGGGCGGAGGGAGTTTCTTATATAGCTGAAGATCCCGGTCGGTCAATAAAAAATAGGACGTCATGCGGGAGAGGAATCACCTTTAACATTACTGGTATTAATTCTTGTCCCGCCCATGGCCTTTCACCACTCCACATTTCTAATACCACGCATCCGATCGACCAAATGTCTACCTGTGATCATAAACTCTCGAGGAAGCTGGGCAGAGGAGCGAAAATATCTACCTTTGAATCATAACCCTGTTTATTATTGTCGATTACTTCTGGAGCCCTACAGATCCAATGAGATGTTATCGATCAAGAGAAGACGTAGCGACGTACATCCAGAAAGCTGTGCCCTTCATTCCAGTAAATGCTTGACCTTGCATGTCTTCCTTCTTCGAAATTCCAAAGTCTGAGATTTTGCAAACTCCCGAGGTCTCTACCAAGATGTTGTCTGACTTCAAGTCCCGATGCAGAATCCCCTGGGAGTGGAGATATTCCAGGCCGACGAGGATTTGCTCTGTGAACCACTTCGTGACCTCTTGGTCAAACTTGCCATGCTTCTGGAGGCAGCTTCCAATGGTCCCACCAGGAACGTATTCGAGGAAACTGCAAAGGTTTAGAAAGCGAAGTCAGGACAACAAAATGCGCACATATTGAGGTTTTGGGACGTTTCTTCAAATCCCAAATATTGGACGACATTTGGGTGTTCAAGATCCTTCAAAGTAAATTGTGAAATGCGAGTTTTGATATTTCAATACGCCATACCTCCAAAGTTTTAATCTCGAATTTCAATGCTTCCACCATTTCAACCTGGCGCGGATTTGCGCGGTCGCTGGCAGTTTGGGGCGTTTCTACTCGTTTCACGGCCATAAGTTCGCCGTTGGTTGCATTGAGGGCCTACCAAAAAAGTTAATGATCCACACGAACGCCCGGGAACAAGAGTACCAAATACACGCGGGCATAACTTCCTTTCCCTATCATCTCTCCAAGCACGTATTTGAATGCTAGAATCGGCGACACTAAGAACTGAATGAAGAAACCCGACAAATATGCAAGACGCACTCGGTCTCGAGAGCGGTGCATCATCTTCAACAGCTTGAGACCGGGTACTTGAAGAACGCGAGCGGACCTCTGTGGTCTCATTGGTCCTATAGCTTTGGTAAGATCGAGCGGATTCAGAGGTGGGCCGAAGGGACCACGTCTGGGACTGGGATTGGGTGTGGGTCGTAGACATGAGCAGCCGCAGCCGCTATAGATGGACCGTGACTAAAGCTCGACAAGATCCTGAAGAGTATTTAAAGTGGGTTCCTGCCCTCGAGCGAGAATCAGGTCGACATGTGCTGAACACAAGGGTCGGAAGCAGGATTTGACAGTCGGTTGCAAGGCAGCAGATCCACAGAAACAGAGAATGATTTACCTTCGGCTTTCGGTAAATCAGACCAAGCCGTGATGCCGGGTTGGAGACACAGAACAAACAACGCGTCTGTCTGTGATCTGAACGACGGTTTTCAGATTTCACGTCCCAGTACACGAGGGAGGCTGAAACGAGCATACAACGCGTCCTCAATTCAGCCCTCCGCGATGGAAAACGCAAAACAAGTGTTGAAGGTGAGTATTATGCTCAGCCTAACTGGCTGTAAATTTATATCCAGGATGTATTCAACTTCCCGTC
Source organism: Mycena galopus ATCC 62051 (assembly GCA_014925785.1). Taxonomy (NCBI): domain Eukaryota; kingdom Fungi; phylum Basidiomycota; class Agaricomycetes; order Agaricales; family Mycenaceae; genus Mycena; species Mycena galopus. Next base: position 148,619 of record WIQG01000007.1, read on the forward strand.
ATTCCGCCTATCCCAAGAACAGGTCTGTTTCTAATTCGCGAGTCGCGACCCTGGAATCTGACGCGTCCCAACGGACCAGGTCGTTCATCGACTAATCGAGGAAAACGAAAATGCTTTGGTCGTTTATCCTACCGGTGGCGGAAAATCTTTGTGCTACCAGGTTTTTTCACAGTCTTGCTAACGTTTTATCGTCGCTCAGACTTATCCAGGTCCCAGCCCTGTGTTTTGACAGTGGAATAACGCTCGTCATATCCCCGCTAATCTCGTTAATGAAAGACCAAGTCGATGTTCTTGTCCAACGCAACGTCAAGGCCGCCAGCCTTGACAGCACTCTTTCTATGGACACCGCGTCATGGGTCAAGGCAGAAGTGTTATCGGGATCCATGAAGATTCTCTACGTCGCTCCCGAGAGATTGAACAATTCGGGATTTGTGCAGATGATGAGCCAAGTAAAAATTGCCCTTCTTGCCGTCGACGAGGCCCACTGTATCTCTCAGTGGGGTGCCAGCTTTCGCCCAGAGTACCTCAAGATAGCTCGCTTTTGTGAAGAACAAGACGTGGAGCGTGTGTTGTGTCTGACGGCAACGGCTACTCCCGCGGTACTGCACTTTTGGCACTTGCGACTCGTCGGCTGATTCGTCTTTAGGTGGTAGATGATATCTGTAAATCATTTTTCGTCAAGAAAGAAGGCGTGTTCCGTACTCCTGTCTTTCGACCCAAGTATTCGTTAATCCTACGTTGTGGACATGAATCTAACTTGCAGGCAGTCTTGCGCTACGCGTCGAAGTCGCGGAAACTTTGCCCAAGAAGCTGGATATTTTAGTTCCGCTCCTGAAGTCGCGCACCGGACCTGCCATTGTCTACGTTACACTCCAAAAACAGGCAGAGGAAGTGGCAAATCAACTACTGTCTCGTGGGTTGCAGGATGTGCTGGTGTATCATGCAGGACTGCCAGCGCCGCAACGTCAGGAAGTGCAGGTTATTATCACTAGTCCTTCTCCGGGCCATGACCATCTTATCATCCAACTGTAGGAAAGATTTATGTCTGCGGTTAAAACGCTAGTAGTAGCCACGGTGGCGTTCGGCATGGGTATAGACCGACACAATATCAGACAGGTGAAATTCAGCAGCGTTCATGGTTTTGGCTCATATTTCCCGCAGGTCGTGCACCTTTTTATGCCTAAAACGTTGGAAAACTATAGTCAAGAGGTTGGCAGAGCTGGACGAGATGGTCTGCGTTCCGAATGTGTCATGTTCCTTTCTGCAGCGGACATTCCGGTTCTTGAAGGATTCTGTCGCGGCGACACGTGCATGCAGCGCGATTTGCAGCTGTGGCTAGGCGAAGTGGCTTTGAAAAAACCGTCGAGCGATTTAGACAAAACCCTCGACTTCAACTTATATGAACAGAGCAAAAAGTAATCGAGCCTTCCTGGTGTTTCGCACTTCCTCACCACTTTTCTGGCAGTTATGATATCAGGGTAACCGATTCAAAACATCTGAAGATGAATTTGACCATCTCCGTGACTAGGCCAATGTCTTGAACCTATGTTATGCTCAGCTCGAACTCGATTATGGGTTTCTTCGCGCTGTTACACCGTTTTACTCGGTGTACGAGATCACTCCGCGCGACGGTGCTGGACGGTCCAGCGTATTCAATGACAAGAGCAAAGCAGCTACAACGATTCGCACTTATTGGCGCGACAAAGGAACTAAATTCGAGGTTTGACTCTTATAAGTGATATATGTCCCTTGCATGTTCTAACCGACTCCTAGATTAACGTCGTCGACGTCGCCACGCGGACTGGCGCAGATAGAAGCGATCTTGCAAGGAAGATTAATCAATGGGAATTCGATGGTCTCTTTCCTTTCCTTATCACAGGCTCGAGCTCATTCTCGCTTTAGGTTTTGTTCAAACAAAGGCTTCTCAGGTCCGGGCGGCAAGTGTTTCCGTTTCTTGTTTTCCCGGAAGCTCTGATCTTTTTGGACAGCGCTACGCCGTCATGGACCAAGCTCTTCCCAAGTCAACTGAAGGCATTGCAAAAATTGCGGACGAGCTGTATGCACGCATGCAGCAGAGGGAAGAAGAAGGTTTGTAGACCTTTCTGCTCCGGTGTCTTACGCTGAATGTTTTCATAGGGGTGGCGAAGCTCAAACAAGTAATTGAACTTGTCGTGGACGACGAATGTATTTTGTTCTATCAGGTCCATAGCGCCTTGGCTGACTATCAATAGGCATTCCTCGTAATCTCTCCAAATATTTCGAGAGCGAGGACACGATACCTGATGACGGTTGCGGTATTTGCAACTTCTGCATTACGGGCCAGGGCGCGATGTTCTCTCCGCAGTTCATCGTCAAGGTCGATAAAACGCAACTCGCTGCTATTCTGAGTGCTTGCCCTGAACGAGATGACCCTCGGCTTTTGGCTCGCATGGCCTTTGGAATGTAAGTTCCTGTTCATCACTGGTAAGTTGGGTGCAATCCTGACTACAACGCAGTACTTCTCCTCGGCTTACCGCCCTGAAATGCTCAAGCAGCCATCCTCTTTTTGGAAGCATGGTCAACACTGATTTTAACGCATTGGTGAGCGCGAAACAGCTTGATGAACTGGCATTAACCTGGTACTTCAGGTGGAAGCTTTCGACGCCGAGTGCAAGAAGGTTGGATATCGCAGTGCTACACCACCGCCAATTGCGCCTCAAAAGCGAACATACTCCCAGACCAAGTCCCAAACGAGCTCGGGGAGGGGTGCGAGAGGCGGCAGAGGCGCGAAGCGCGGACGTTATTGAGTTGAACAATGGTTTCGATCGCGGCAGGATACCATATGGTCGGCTATATATTTCGAGTAAAGCCCACTAGTAAATATTTCAGCGTATAATTTTTACAGCTTTGATTTTCTGTTTTTGAATTTATTTTCGTGTGGGTGGCAGTGTGCCCATTCGGGAATAACGATATCAATCACGTGATTCGTTCGCTCTTTTCGAACGAACAACGCGTCGGGACCCAGCGCAGATGGCCGCCACTCCAAGCCAGATACCGTTTCCAGTTGACTTGGCTGCTTTGCAAAATGCCAGCGATGCCATCATTGCCCAGTTCACGAAAGACGCTCAAATCATTCCAGACCTGGGGACACTCTGTCTACTCGTACGCCTCGTTCTAGTGTACACAGCTGCGCTTAACTTCGGAATATAGCGGGCGGGCAGGCGTCGGCGTCGTATAGCGTGTTTCCGGATGACATACGGGTTCCCTTCCAAAAACGCAAACTCATTGGCATTCCGGAGGCCTTGTTTCAATTCTATAACAGTGGGTTCTCCGGATTTTAGGCTTTATTCAGCGGCCAACTTTCGCGACAGGCACCAGCGTGAATTCTCACATGGGATTAATGCCAGAGATAGAGCGCGCTTGGATATCTATTGACCACAAGCTTTTTCTGTGGGACTACATCGAGGGGTGCGTTTGCAAGTTTTTGTACCTGATGGACTAATAACAGTTCCCAGTCAAGAGATTAGTTCTTTTGTCGACCAGCCGGATGTGATCACAAACGTGGCCGTTGTAAAACCCAAGAAGGGGCTATTTATCGAAGAAATAAGCTCTCTTCTTGTCATTTGCACCCCAGTGTCTGTGCTCCTCATCGCGCTTTCTTTATCTCCAATCCCTGGAGCAAAGCGGAAGGAAATCAAACTATACGCGACCGACTTTACAGTGTCCACGGACATTGAAATGACTTCGGTCATTGGGACAGCGGAGGGTCGAATATTTATGGCCGGCGCACAGGACGGTAACTTGTACGAACTCCACTACCAAGAAAATGAATCGTGGTTTGGAAAACGAGTACAGCTCATCAACCACTCCGTTGGAGGTGTTGCAGTCTCCTTCCTCGATTCGCTTCTTCGAGCGTAGACGGTATGCCTTGCTTCTCTCTCCATCAAGAGGTATCCAATATTTATGTTTAGACCGTATTCTATCGGTTGTTTCCGATCCTTCAAGAAATTGCTTTTATACCCTCAACACGAAAAATAGCATTTCTGTATACCGTCCGGACGGCGACAAATCTCTGCAGCATGTTCAGACAATCACGAACATTTACAAGGCGGCCCAGGATAAAGCTCCTGGGTCCCCCGCCCTCACACCTAAAGCCTTCCAAATCGTGGCACTACATGTTGTTGACCCATCCGAGTCACGAACAGGAATCCAGCTCCTTGCGGTCACGAGCAATGGCGTCCGCCTATATTTCTCCCCTTCGATGGGCTTCAGTTATTATGGCGGCGCCAGCAGTGGATCATCTGGCTCCCGGACACTTCAACTCATGCACGTCCGGCTACCCCCACCCAATTTACGCCATCCGGATGAACAGGCTCATCCATATCGTCCTCCGGCTGCGTCCTATGGCGCTTCCCATGCTCCCCCTCCTCCTCCATCCCGGCCTTATATCGTCTCTGCTCTAGAAAGCTCATGCTACGTCGATGGTCTGACTATTGCGGCGCAGCCTGGCGATACTGACGGTACCGACTACATCCTGTGCATGTCCCCAGACCTCACACGTATTGGAACTCTCGGCCAGCTGAATCTGCCACCTCCAATTCAACAAGCGCCACATTATAACAATGCACCGGTTGCCAATCGTCCACCGCTCACCGAGTACGCTACGTTACTCGCTATTCCGGGCGGACCTGGGCTATGGCTCCCGTACCGTTTTCTGGAAATGCATCTGGTTCCTCTGGAGCACCGATTCCAGCTGTCACGAATGAATTGGCTACCCAATTCAGCGCTAACCCGCGTCAGTTCATGATTCTGACAAATGTCGGCTTGACTTTTCTTGTCAAGCGGCGCGCTTTGGATTACCTGAAGGCAGTAATCGAGGAGCTGCAATCAGAAGGAAACGTCCAACCCATTATCGAATTCAGGGATAGGTGAATAAATCCTATGGCCAAGTGGGACAGAATTTAATCTATTGTACAGCTTTGGAAGGGATCAGACATGCGCGATGCTTTTGGGTCTCGCTAGTGGCAACACCTTCTTGGATTCGACGGATGATTCGACGTCTGGAACCATCAGCATGATGAGTCCTGACGTAGCTGCTGTAGCGAAGCAGGCATTTTATGACTTTGGCGAGCGGCCCATGTGGACGGAGAGAGTGACATATGGAACCAGTGAGCTTCCGGTTTTCTCTCCTTGAAACTCTACGTAATACTTGTTCAGCGGACAGTCAAGGGACTGCCATTTTCAGCGGCCGAAGGGAAGGACTCGCTCTCTATTTGGCCCGATTGGTACGACCGCTGTGGAAATCCAAGTTAACCGCAACTGGGTAGGTCTCCGTTGATTCACTTCGTATCAATCTAACAGAGCATAGGCCTTCAGGATTGCAACAATCTGCGATCTCGGATAAAACGCTGGTTATTGTTCAGAAAAACGTTTATGCTCTGAAGGATTTCCTGGATAAAAATCCCCATCTGTTCCATTCTTCTCCCGGTGACACTGGTACAACTCGGGCTGCGGCGAGTGAGCAGGAAGCCTGGAAGGTGTGTTTCCTCCGCTAGTTGTGCATACCAACTTGACACTTGGGTAGGCTGAGCAGACCTCGGTTTCCGAGCTTTGTCGCTCTCAACGAGGATAATTGAAGCTCTTTCGTTTGTTCTTCTATTGAACGACTACAAGCTCGGCGAACTGGTGGCAAAGTGCGTTAAATTCCTACGTCGACGTCCTTCCCACTAATTTGGGCGGAGATGTGACGCCGAAACTCAGAAAATCATCACTTCACTCACATACCAGGATCTGATAACAACACAAAACGGAATGACCATCTCCAGAGCACTGGTGAACGTTGTTATCGACCAACAGATCGGGCAGCAAATAAGTGTAAAACAAATCTTGAATTGCTGTCCCATGCATTGACCCCAACCCAAAGGTGGACACGATCAGCGAGGTTCTCCAGCACAGATGCGGTTCCTTCTGCAGCACCGACGATGTAATGCTGTATAAAGCCAAGGAAAACATCCGCAAAGCAGTCGAAACACGAAGTCCTAGAGAACGACAGAACTGGCTTGCGGAATCGTTGCGGCAAGTGACCGCTTCGAGGCGTGTTTATCTACTGACAGACTCTTCAGGTTGTTCATCAAAGGCGCACGAATCCTTGAGTTTGATAAACTCCGAGAAATTTGCGGCGACTACCAACAACTAGATTACGCCAAAGGTTGATATCTGTACTTTTTTTTGAAAGATGTCTGAGCTGTTTGTAGGTGCTGTCGAACTTCCTCTGACATGTGCCCGCATAGTGGACGCAGACAATATCGGGCTTCAGTGCTGGGCCTCTGGACAACCTCCGAATGAACTTTCCGAGTTCCGATCACGGTGCTATGCCCTGGTTCTGGATTCGCTGACTGTTTTTGAGGAAAAGCAGCCTCCAACCGTCGGACTCCCATCGAAGATCCCGAGGTCGTGCGGAACCATGCGTACGAGCTGTCGTTTGCGAGCGATGACGAAATGTTCCATTCAACGCTATATGACTGGTTAATTCAACGTCAATGGCGGACGAACTGCTTGAGGTTTGCACTGGTGTCCTCTGCCTATTTCATCCCTCTGATCATATCTTCAAGATGCGTCCTGCTTTCCTCGAAGCGCACCTACGGCGTGAGCCTGCCACGACCCAAAAGTACCAGTTGCTATGGCAGTTTTATGTCAAAAACGGCCAACCTTTGCGGGCCGCCGAAGTCCTGGGTACCCTAGCAGACTCCACTCAGTGCGCAACGCTTTATCTCGTTGGCGTCCGCAGAATAAGCTGATATGATATTTAGATTTGAACTGCCCCTCGAGTCTAGACTCGAATATCTAACCTTGGCCGTTGGGAACGCCAAAGCACACCCCATCTCTATTGGCGGCAAACACGAAACCGCCATTGCATTCTTGACTGATTTAGAGGAGAAACTTGAGGTTGCGCAGGTGCAATTGGAGATTTTCAACACATTGGCACCTCATATCAATGATGCGCCAGCGGTTGGCGAGAGGATAACGGCGCTCTCAACACGGCTGTTTACAATGTCCGAGGTGGGGTGTCGATGAATCACCGTTTCTCCAGCCTAACCCCCCACAGTTGTACCAAGACTATGCGCAGCCCTTCGACCTTCCCACGATACAGCTGTTGTGTCTGCATGTTTCGGAGCATCGGGACGATAGTATTGTTCGGCCGATCTGGAATAGGATATTCCAAGACAGTGCGTTTGTTTTATATCTTTGTTTTTCTCCGACTTATACGATGGGATGTAGTCCTCGAGGGAGAGGCTGATACACTCTCCACTGCGGACCAGATCATAGCCAAAGTGGTGCCATTGGGTCAACGATTCTACCCTTCAGAGAGTGCATTCCCTCTCCGTGAGTTTACGTTATTTCTTGTTTACTCGAGTTCAATCGAATTGCTAGGCCATGTTGCGACTCTTCTGGTGAGATTTTCGCTGGCTAATATGGGGAAATTGCCTTTTGGATGGGCTCCGCGGATACTGGTTCAGTGTGGCGTCCCTTTCCCTGAAGTGTGGGATGTGTTGCATGAAATGTATGAATCCCATGTACGTTATTTCTGCTTGTCTAGGAACTTGGGATGCAACTCAAACCGCCTCCGCAGGTTCCTCCATTCAACGACCAAAAGAATGTACAAGCCGTGTCCTCTGATATTGCCGTCCTTTTGGGTGATTGGATCGAGGACGCCAAACGACCACAATCGTCGACTGGACGCCGGGTCGACGAATTCCCAGTGGGCCGGATACATCTCGCTGTGGAACAATATCTTGTGGAATTGGAGCCCACTCGGACAGAGACCAAGGAAGCTTTTGAAAATATCAAACGGCAACTGCGGCGAAATTGGTAGAAAATCCAATGTTTTATTAATTTACATATCATGTATGATAGATACATTCTCCGGCGAGATTCGACCCGATGACCGATTAATTAACCTCTAGTATCGCGTCTTCAGCGCGAAGCAAGACGCGTTTTGTCAGAGATTGTGTGAAGCCGTACACCTTGACCAACGCTCTGTCTAAATGTCAAATCAAGATCACTTGGACACAAGCACACAAACCTCGCAGCGCCGATTAAGACCAAGCCGACGATGATCAAGCTCGCTACATCGCGGGACGACTCTCTCCTTCGGTTGTTAGAGCGGTAGCGGGCCAGCAAGTGAACCGGGCTGAGAAGTTGTAACGAGAGCAGCATGTGAACGACCGATCCAGCACCGATAATCGGGAGACCGAGCAGAACCGGCGGATGAACGATACCAGGAGCCCAGGTTCCGAATGAGGTGTCGGAGGGCCAGTCTGGGTGTCGCCCCCACGACCGAAGACTTCGCCGTCGTGTCCTGCAGGATGCGCAATGCGGCTCGGATGAGATCCCGAGCAATATCCACGGGAGAGACAAAGAAGAAAGAGCTGTATCCGAAGAAGCTGGAGCGATAGTAATAGTTGTCCGAGGGCTCCTCGAACCAGGACATGAAAAAGGTGGTTATGAAAGACGAGACCAAGACCAGAATTGTAAACAATATGGTTGATATTGCACCAACAACGACTGGGAGAATGCTTCAGCGTTCGGTATGAACTGTGGGAAAGGGAGGATAAGTACCGGGGTTCGTCGCAATGCCGACTATTTGTGTTCGGGCAAACCGATACTTATAGTGGCATTGAGGGCAGGAGAAAAAGGCGCTGGTCGAGGCTTTCCTCCAGCGCTGAAGGCACTTGACATGCACAAAAGAGATGGATCCTGGTATATGCTAGTTATAGCAGAGTGCGATTCGACGAATTCAGTGCTAGCCTTTGCACAGACATGGTTTGATCTAGGTTCGGTTGGTAAATTAGAAGCAGATGTAAATACAAGAAACCGTAATCACCAAGCGCCCGAGGGTGGTTTCCTCTACGCCAGCCAAGCAGATGCGGCACTGACGCTCGTCGGGCACCGACTCCGACATAATGTAGCGAACGTGGAAGTATCGAGGTACAGTCACACGCGTGACGATTGAGTCAAATCCAATGACTAAGACCTCAAGAACGCCGAAGTTGCATGCCGAGCAATGACTATCGCGTCGGGGGGCTAAGAGACCACTTTCACGCCGTTGGCCTCGCTGCTGGATTTGCGTCTGGTCTCACAAAGGTCCGCATTCCTTGATCGCGACGCGTTGGAATGTTTTAAACGATTGGAATTCTTCAAGGTCGCAGTCGGCCATGGTAATATTACTCATAACCATCCACTACAACGACTAATTTCTCCATAGGTTTCGATACGGTTAGGGCCGGCCTCACGACTCACTTGCGTGCTAATTTAGATGTAGGTCAAGACAAGGGTCCAGCTTAACCCTGTCTTCAGAAACCACAGCGCCGTTCACGTTCTACTAACCACCATCAAACGGGAAGGTTTCTTCGCGCTCTACAAGGGTGCGACCCCTCCAGCGATTGGCTGGGCTGCAATAGACTCGGTGCTCCTGCGTCCTCACAATGTATCACATAACAAATTTCATCTCGAGCTGCAGGTACTATTGGGCTCCCTCCACAACTACCGACTGTTCCTTTTGCATAATGGCATGACGGAAGACCCAACCGGGACAAGTCCACGACTAACTCTATTCGCGCATGGCGTCGCCGGTTTATTTGCAGGACTCACGAGGTAGCCCCCTGCGTTGAAACCTAAAGTTCTATCTAATGCGCCTGTCCTAGTGCCCCACTGGCCACACCAATTGAGCTTCTCAAAGGTTTTCGTGTTTCGGCCCTTCACTGGGATCATTTGATCTCAACCATGCATCTTTCAGTTGGACTTCAGCTCCAGATGCAGAAATCCGTTTCGGATCGTCAGTTCAAAGGCCCTATTGATTGCGCACAACAACTTGTGCGTTCGCAAGGCGTATTTAGTTTATGGAGTGAGTTTACGTGCCGCTTGCCTTCCCTCACTGACCGTATTAACACCTTTAGCGGGATTTTCGGGCGGACTTCTCTTTAGAGCGAATTTCTTTTACATGTTCCTCGCCTTCGAGGTCGACCCCACCTTAATCTAAGTGCAACCATTCTGATTTTCGGATAGGCTTGCATGCGGGCATTATCCAGACTAAAAGGCACGCGCTACGAGGTCTGTCCCCTCGTTATCTCCTACTCCTCGCTCATTAACCCTTTCCACAAAGCCCAGCGCCGGTGTTGCAAACCTTATTGCTGGCGGAACCGCATCACTGTGTTTCTGGCCCCTGGCGATCGGGTTCGACCGCATAAAGAACCAGATGATGTCCCATCCTTTTCCCATCCCTTATCCGAAACATCCCACCAGTCGGCCCTCTTTCGCCTCTGTTGCACGGCAGATCCACAAATCAGAGGGACTGGGTGGTTTTTATCGTGGCTTGGGACCATGCTTAATTCGTGCCTTTCCCTCAAATGCTTGTGCCTTTTTTGTATACGAAGGACTACTCAGAGCACTCGGTGCTGAGCAGGTTTGTTCCATTTCTAATTGCAGAGATAACAAAAATGAACCGCGCACAGACTCGAGGCTGACGTCACCGTTGCTCAAAACGGTAAAGAATTTACCATAAAAGGATCTTTTAATTTACACGCCCACTCACAAAAATGTAAACTAGCCATTACATACATCCAGTACCAGTAAAGCACCATTGAATTCTATCCACCGCCGTTCACGAGTAACATCTAGAGAAAGTGCTCGGAGGAAGGCAACTATTGCAATTCCAATTAGCTTTTGTGGACCAAAAAAACGCGTCAAATTTTACCTGGGCCAGTTTCCCTTCGCAATGTTGCTTCCCAATCTTTGGAATGTGAACGATACAAATCCATGGCTGCACGCGCGTTCTCGCTCTGCCAGTGTTCAGCGCTTCTCGAGGCAATGGTCAAGTGTGAAGACGCACAGGATCGATGAGGCCTTCCTGACAACGTCGACGCATAAGCTGCCAACACAAAGTCTGCAGGCCGATTATCTGGTGCGGAGAGCGCAAGGCGTTTCTAAATGGCTGTATGCAATGTCAACATTGACAAGGTGCATTCGGTCCAAGAATACCGCGAACTTGGTACAATGCGACATCTCGGGTCGCCACAGCAGGATGCGGAATGCCCAGCACTGCACCGCTGTCAAATTTATGAAGCAGTCGACAGATAGTGAGACGTGCCGGAAGGTCGTTCCAAATACTGTGCCCGACAACAATCTTGCCTCTCATGAGGTTTGCAATAAATTGCTGCAAGACGTTGAATGGCATGGCTTCCTCTACAGCCGAAGCGGACAGAAGTGGGTGAGTTTTAGAGTGCACAAGGGCTATCGACGTACTCGAGAAGAGCTGCCAATTTTTGATGCCAGTTGTCGCTTCGCGGTAGTCCACGACCTCCATGGTGGGCCGAACAAATTTGTCCAATAGAGGCTCGCCCTGTGCTGTGGTCAATATACTCGTCCGCGGAACGCGAGGTTGACGACAGACGTGAAAGTCGACCACTGCGAATGGTGGCTTGGATTACGACGCCTCGGGGACGATGTACGCGACAAAAGACATACCGACGATCCGCCTGTGTGCATGGTGAGCTCGCGAAGATGGAAGAACGAAGAGGAGCGTACGCGAGCATCGAGGTCGTGCCTCCGGGCCCAACACCTACGCAGACAGTAGACAGGGCAATGATGTTTTCAGGTGCTGGATAGAAGTGCGACATGCCGACGCAGGATAGTTTTATTTGAGAGGGAGGGAGGGAGAGGTAAAATAACCGCGTCGACCGAGAAGCTATTTAACAAACCGGAGATGCATCTAGTTGAATTTTTGATTTGGGAAACTGGGAGGGATTGTTGCCATTAGTCGGGTGCGAGGCGGAGGAAGGTTGTCATCGCACGAAAAGAGACATGTTTAGACGAGACTTGACCCTTTGATCAACGTGCCTAACCCTGCGGTTTTCCCTCGAACGCGCCTAAAGGCGCTTGGAATCCAGGCCGGACTGATCGAAGTCGTTAAGCTGTAACGCTCAAGTAGTTTGAGACGCGGGGTGGCTCTGGCACACGATCCAGCGCTGTGAGATCAGCTACCGAGGTAGGTTCAAAGAACGTCTGAGAGCTGCAGATTGTCCCGACCCGTGCTGGATCACGATACGAGCGGCCTCCGTCCATGGACAGCTATTAGACAGCCGCTTTGCCTGTGGCATCTTTGCAACGTGAAGTTTTTCGAAATTTCTTTGAACAAGTGTTGTGGCGTTGTGTGCTTCATTTTTCTTTCGAAAATTCCGTGGTGGTTTCGGGACGGGTCGCAGACAGTGCTGGGGTTCAAAGTCGAAGCTAGCAGTGTTTTATGCCGACGAGATTCGGCCCTGGTTGTCACAGGTTAAATCCTCGCTTCTTGATCGTCGTAGCATTATTGACAATAGTTAAAGCTACCCGAAGAATTACTCGCCACGTCCCGGTATCGTTGTACGCCTCCCCGAGATTTCCGTTCGCAATTCAAGTAATTTACTCATAACTGCGCACGCTGCAACTGCAATCTGACCTTTTGGGTCCGAATCGACAAGGATTTCCATAACCTTTCCTCGTAACCGTGTCGAGGAAACAGCTCTCGAAAGGGCCTCCGCATCGACGGGTCCAGCTGCGGTTGCTCCGTGGGGCCCGCCTGGCGCTCCAGTATCCGAGAATGCCGTTCAGCGCCAAAAACCTTGTCGAAAATATCGAGTCGCCGCTCGATGACGGCGTACGATGCCACGCGCCGTCTAACGCGCCGATCTTCAATCTGCGGTCCCCACCGCATCTTGAATTTCGTGGATGTCTCCCAAGACATCGTCCCACATTGCTTGGCCTGCCGAAGAGTGCCTAGTAGGAGATATAGTGTTTTTGGCGTGGGTCGGAGGGAGGGGTGAATTGCCAGTAGCGAGTTTAATTTCCTACGCGCTGCAAAAAAGTCGAGTAACCCTCTTTTCTTGGCTTCAAACGCGATGAGCGAGTCGATCACGGCAACGCATTTCTGCGTCCATCGGTCATTGACGTCCCGCGGGAGGCCGTTGAAATACTGGGTTGCAAGCGTCAACGCAGACTCCGGCCGGTTGAGAGCCAGCATTGCCCGCACGACAATGTGGACGGCTCTGATAGACCCTTCTATGTCATTTGGTAGAAATGCAGGAAGATTTTGCATCAGGGTTCGAAAGCGCGCCTCGGGTGATCTGAGAGCGGGCGCGGCCATGTCGCCACGAGTTCCCAGAGCGCCTCCCGCTTTCGGCGCCTGGAAAAATTCCAGCCACAACGGCAAAGGGATCGACTTGGGGTGGTCATTGGTAACCTGAAACCACGCCCGTTCCCAGAGACCCGACCGCACGAACCACCGCGTTTTCAGCTTCTCCGTTTCCGCATTGCCAGGAATTTTGTCGGCTCCATGCAGTTCAAAAGGAATTGAACGGTTCCAAATTGGACGTGTCGAATTGCGAGTGAAATGAGGAGGTTGTACGAGTGGACGGAACGCAAGCCGTGATGCAATTCATGGTATCGACCACAATTGGAAGAGAGGCAGTGTGAGGCGAGGATAGAAGGCGGATGAGGTTTTTGTACAAGGATTTTCGACTGCTGGCCCGCTCCACGGTGGAACTGACACGGACAGTGTTTTGGAGCGGAGGAAGGGCAGCGAATGATCACTGACTCCCAACGGCGTAGACTCGAGGGAGTCGATGGAACGCGCGATTACAGTCTTGGTATTTCGTGGACTACGGTATTTCGGACTGGATGAATTCGGATTAAAAGTAGAAGAAAAAACGAGGATACAACGCACACTCTATGTCCCGGTTTTTTGGGGACGAACTTTGGAGTGAACGAAGAGTTATCGCGAACCAAACGCGCGAGTACAAAATGAACACGCGGGTATTCTAGGTGCGTGAAATTGAAACAAGGACGTGAGGGATCGCTACCGCAGAACAGACACGGTGGCGCATCCATCCTGCTTGGAGCATGCATGGGAATGAGACCGAGGACGGAAGCAACGACCGCCACGCAGTTCCAACCTCGCGCGTTGGCTTTTAGATTTTGGAGGCCTGTGCCAAATAATCCCAGACAGCGTTCACCGCCGCTGATCGTAAACGTTCTATTTCGCATTTATTATAAGTATCCATCTGAGTAGCGATTCGATTGCAGGGACAACAAATAGAACCTGAAAAGTAGCGTCGCTCGTGACTGCAAATAAGAATATGGACTCTTAAAGTTCCTCCATTGGTTGCCGCCCTACTAACCATCCGACCTTGGAAATCCAAAGATCCCTCACAGAACGCATCACATCTGCTCCTTCACCCTGCGAGTTGGCATATGTATCCAGGCCACGCTCCCACGACCTTACAACGTCAGCTGCAAACATTCCACCCTGACGGTTCACAGTATCATCAAGCTTGTGCACCCATGCTTTCCATTCCTCTGAGAGGCGTGGAAGAAGGAGGGGCGCCAACAAGGACTGAGCTAGCGGGGGCTGCGAGACCAAATGCTCAGTGAGAGCCGCGAGGAACATGTATGTTTCCGAAGGGTGAATATGCTCCTTGTGGATGGATTGGAGTGTCGTTGAATGTGATTGTCCCGCCGTTGATGTTGACGTGGACTGGGATGCGACAGCGACGTAGGAAAAATATGGCATGTACGACATGCAGGCGGCCACGAATTCTGTGATGTGGGGGCGAAGTCGGGAAAGGATATACGAGTCGCGCATTCCGCCATTATTCTGATTATTAGCAAAGGCGGACTGGGGCTGAGATATCGGAGGTTTCCCAAAGGCGCCGAAAACCGGTCGAGTGTTACCGAATCCGAAACCTAGTGCAGGAGAACTAGGCTGAGAAGTGGTGGAATATGGGTATGCATCGCGAAGCTTTCGAGCCGACTGCGACAGCGCCTGCAATGCGGTATCCAGGGTTGGACGGGGTATCAAAGAAAGAATGACTGATTTGAGGGTTGGTTGGGCAGAAATAAGGGAGGTGAGTATGGGCAGCAGAGATTGGGCAGGTAGACTGGCTGCAGTGGTAGTGTGAGCTAAGTAGATAAGGAAGCCGAAGTGCTTACCGAGCAGGACGCCAACATCGACGTCGGTCTCCTCTGTGCCACTAGGCGCCTTATTCTCCTTTGAATCTTTTTCGTCCTTGGAGCCCGATTCAGCCGACGGAGTCACCCGAGCACGCTTGGGTGCAGCACGTTTGGGGCGCTCCGGCGTTGGACTACGATCCATTGAATGGTCGCGAGAGAGGACCTGTTCATCGTCCTCATGCCTCCTCTTCTGGGCTCTGATGGGGGAAGGCTGGTTGAAAGAGGACGAGATCTGGTGGAGGGCGGAGGAGGGATGAATGGCAGACTGCCATGCAGGGGCGGCGACTACGGAGCCACCTAACCCAAAGCCGAAACCGAACTGGGAGGGAGCATGGTTCACTGGGCGAGGATGAAAGTCAATCGCGGGGAGGACGTTGGCCATGGGCGGAGACCGTAAGAGCGCTTGGGCACGTGGACGAATGGTCCCTGCGTGACTTTCGCAAGCTACATCATCCAGACAAGGCCAAACAACACCTCTTTTTAAGCCCGATCATTTTTTTTTCTTGCCGTCAACCACCTCCAACGTTCCACTGCGATGTATGTCTTTCTTCCTCTTCTCTTTATGACGAGACAAATGAATCGCTACTTCGAGGCTCGCGCCAATGAACGTTATTCATATACCCAAATTTCTGATCCTCTTCTCGTCGCATTTTTCTCTGCCCTTTACTCATTACCTTTTCGCTTTCAGACCCCTCACAAGCCGCCTAGAAGCCTTACCCCGAGTGCGCAGCAAAGCCAAGACGCCTCAATGTTCTTGTCCTCTCCTTCCAACTTGAAGTGAGTATCTCTTTCTCTTCAGACCCAGGATGTTACAATAGAAGTCAAGCACATACGTTGCCAAACGGATGCTGAGCCAACTCTAATATTCCATGTTAATGCTGAGGCCCCAAAAGAGACGATTTCCTGGACGATTTTACTGACTACTTTTTCTAGTCCGTGAGCATCCATTCCATTTCGCCCAGATGATTAGTCAATTGGGTAATTCCGACTGTTGGCTTGACCTTCATGACGACCAAATGCATCTATTTTATTGTCTTCAACCTAATGATTCTCTTTGGTTCTGTCTTTTTTCCCAGTGACTGACCATGTTTTTCAGGGAATCGTACGTATCGTATCCATACTACTAGTTGGTATATTTTACAGTCTCCAATACATGAACCATGCTTGCAATCTGAAAACCTTTTGCGCGCATCGCACCAGGCCGTCGTGACCATGCATTCCTTGATGCAAGTCGCTGTTACCGACCCGTAGCAGCGATCATCAATATGCGCAAGGACGTTTGGTAGATCCTTTTAAGCGCTGAGGTGAAAATGAAAGCGTAGGTCATCCTCACCAGGCCAGGCTAATGGAGATTCCACCGAAACTCCTTCGAGTCTGAACGCTACAGTAGGATTATTTCCGCTCAATTTGAACGCATTATGCGTATATTCTAAATACATCTTCGAATAATGTCCAGTACTTAGTCCATGTGAAACATGCAGCAGTCATCAAGCAGTCGAGAATTAATTAAATCGAGTTCGTGGTACTCAAGCCTGAAAAACCCTCACTCAACAAACAAGGAAAATAAACGGAAAACGAAACACGCACCAGTTCCTTTACAATATCGTTCGAGCTCGTGGGGAAACACGAAAGATACCTGCACCCTTCGCAAGCTGGCCACGAACACCGTTAGCAGACAGGCGATCAAAACAGCGGCATCACCCACCAGCGTAGGGATCCGACGTGTAAAAGTTTCGTGTCAATGTGACGAAGAGGACGACTGCCACAGGAATAGCGAGGACACGGGCAACAGTCATGCAGATTCGATGTCTCTTGGTGACACTTATTACCGGGTAGAAGATCGTTCCGACGAATAACGCCATCACGAAACCCCCGAGATGCGCTGGGTAAGCAAAGTAAATGCGATGAGGATCAAGCCATTTCCGCGTGCGCGGGATCCATACCGAAATTGTCCACATATGGGATGTATCCTTGAAGCACCCGCTCGTAACGGGCTCAAGTAGACGTGAAGAAACTACGCACCAACAGCCACGCCAATGACCAGTTCGATGGCCATAAAAATGAGCTGTGGAAGGTTGAGGGACCGGCAAAATAAAATATTCAGAGAAGAGCGAGGATTACCTTCCGCACAGGCCGATAGTGATACTTCCAGTGCGCAAACAGGTCGACCCACGTAACCGCCACGGTGCCGAAAATTGCGCCACTCGCGCCAATAGATGGCCGTCCCACCATGGCAAAATTAGCACCCAACACGTTGCTGACGCGGTCAGTCAGTTTGGGCGCGAGGTAAGTATAGCGAAGGAACTCACCCAAAGATGCCAGCGGCGAAGTAAGTGATAAAAAATCCGCCGGAACCCATTTCGCGCTCACCTGCATCCGTGTCAGCAACGCGACTTCCGAGGGATTAATTTACTTACTTGGGCCGAAACCGTCAATTGCGCGAGCATGTTCAAGATTATGTGTACGAAACCGGCATGCAGGAATATAGGCGTGATGAATCTGTCGTACCCAGTTGATGAGTCTGCGGCGCGCCCTACTTACGGGGGGTCGAAACGAAACGTACCGGAACCATTGATTGGGGTCCTTGCCGTGGAACCCACCAAATCCACAAATGTCTTCAATTGTGCAAATCTCAGTGGCGGGATTCGCAGTATTGTTCAAGCCTAGCGGACACAGTTAGATACAGAGGCGGCGCCAGAAATAAAAGAGATAAATAGTTACATCCTATTTCCGTCGTGGGCGGTACCGTCGAGACGAACTTCATACAGGGCGGAAATCGCGCTCCAACATTGATGAGCGTGGTACTGGCAGGCCCAAGCATATAGTTCACGACAGGGTGGAAAGATACTGGCGTCCCTTGATCCTTGTCGTTCGCCACCAGCTCGTAGATGAATACCCCGACCATCACAACAGTCAACGTCCAGACTATGTCAGTTACAGTTTACTTTGGGCGTCGCTTGGCGGTGGGGAAGAAAGCGCGCACCGAGAAAGGGATATCGCTGGCGACCAATGCCTCGTTTCTTGTTGTCTATTCGCTGCTCCAGACTGGTCTTGCCTTCTTGCACGCCAAGAAATTGCGCGAAGGGCCCCGAGGCCTTCTCCGCGACCGGCTTCGCGCGCTCGGCGTCGTATGGATCTGGATCTGCATATTCTGGACGCCATGTAAGAACCGAACGCGGGTGCGGACATAGTCGCGGCTGTGAACGCACCCATGTCTTGGTACCCGCGCCCCACATCGGCCGCATTATGCACAAGCGACGCACGCGAGTCCTCCGCTCATGTTGCCCCAGCGGCTGCCCGTCGCCGTAGCCGCTCCCGTCCGGGCCGTGTTCGTGCTGTTCGTGCATCGCGTACCCCTGGTCTTCGTAGTTGTAGTTCAAGTCGTCTTGGGCGTGGCGTCATCATACGCCTTGGACCTGTCAGGGATTGACGCCGGATTGAATGATTCGTCTTCGGGGATATGCTCTGTGTATGAATAGGACGGCGCCAAATGAGGATTCGGTGTTTCGTGCTCAAAGTCGTTTGTTTTTGCGGCAGAATAGGCGTAGTGCGACATGAGAGGTCGTGGTTGCAAAGAAGAGTATTTACACGATGCGGTGCGGCGTGCCCGCTTGCGAAAGTCTTGGTCCGCAGCACTCGAGGCAATGTCGCCAAGAGCGCAACACAGCCACGACGTTGCATCATAGCCGAGCCTAAAATTCAACCCGACCTGGAACCTGAAAGCAATAGTCTATAAAAATGCAAAGAAAAACGACAAATAGTGCACAAATTGTATGGTTATGGTATGGTTGGTATGAATGCTATGAATGGTCATGATGCCGCTCCTCTACCGGTGTAATCTCCGTCTCATCCGCCTCCGTCTCCCCCCCTGACTTGGCCGGCCTTTCGTCCTCCCAGATGGCTTCCTCGTCAGCGGCGTGATCTGCGTCACCACTGTCAGCTCCCCCTCCTCCGCCTCCCCATTCCCGTTCTCCTTTCCATTCTCCATCTCCTCCTCATCCACATCCGTCCCCGCGTCCATCGTCAGCCTTCCCCACCTCGCCGCCGACCGGATCCCGTCCACCCACTGCAGCGTCCCGACGCCCACCTCCCTCAGCGCCCGGTCCCTCGACCGCCACGGCATCGGCCCCACTGTTCCCCGACTCGTCTCGCTCGCCCGACTCTCGCTCCTTCCATCCCCGTCACACTCGGCACAGGCGTCCTCGGCGGCTTGTCGTCCGCGAAAATCAGCTTCCCCGGCAGCGCCGACAGCATCCTCGGGTCGCTTGGGAACACGAGCGGCAGCATATGCCGCGAGTCCAGCAGCTCCCCCAGCACCTGCGGCGGCTTCACCGGCTCCCACACGCTCCTCTCCTGGCCTTCTCAAAGAGCAGGTCGATCCCGTGCTGGCCTGTCGATGATTCCGACGACCGCGTCGACGCAATGGACAGCGCGGCGCTCGACGCGGGGCGCGAGTTCTGCGCCGAGTCGGTCTGGAAGGACGACACGCTGTCGTGGTCTGTGTCGCGCTGCTGTCCGATCTAACGCGTGAGTTCAACAGCAACTGATGTGAGACGGCAATCAACAGAACCTCTTTTCGAAGGGCTTCGACGCCGAGCTTTACGCGGTGTCGTTCCCAGTCTTTCTGCAGCTGTGTCAGATACTGCACGCACTCCTCCGTCATCCGCCCCTCGCTGACTTCGTACTTGTACTCTCGTACAGCACGACGCATCTTCAGAAGTTTTAATTACGACGGAAAGCTGCTGCACGAGACCCAACGTACCTGGAGAGGATTAATGTGCGGCAACGTCTGGATGGTCGCCACGAGGTTAGCGAAATCGGTGATCGAAGAAAGACACTATGCGAAAGCTAGGTCAGAAAACGTCATTAATAATTTCACGAAACATGCACCTGGAGCCAATTCAAGAGATCCCGCACAGGATTGAAATGCGACTGTACACCAGGCGGGAGACCCATCCGCCCAACCCAGTCTCCATCTCACCGAGATTCATGCTGATCTGTATTGCTCGTGATCTGGGTTAATTTCAGTCTTGCACAAAAGCTATACATACAGGAAATGACGACGTACCGACAAAGGAACTTTTTTCGTGTCAGAATGCGATTAAACATCTCGCCTGTACCATGACGATGTTAATTTGTCTTGACAGACAGACGATCATCTTACACGACGTCCAGTACATCACTTGCGACCACAACTGCGTCGTCAGCGCCGGATTCACGTCAGAGAGGGTGAGCATGTGTGCAGCGCGGTGAGGAACGACGTGATGTCCGCGGGGGACGTCGGCGGCGGCGCGTCGCCAAAGATCGCCTGGATAGGCGTCGCGGCGGAGCCCGCGCGCGCGCGCGAGAAGGTCTGCTTGAGAGATGAGAACCCACGCGACGTGGACGCGGAGATGCTGCCCGCGGGCGAGGTCGGGGTGATGGGGCTGGGGGGCGCAGGTGGGGGGCGGAGCGAGGCGGAGGGGGCGGCCTTTTTCTTGCCCTGGAAGGAGCGCAGAAAGGACCACTCGGATTCGAATTTGATTGAATCGAATTCAGAGGCGAGGGGTGAGTATTCGAGCAGGGCGGCATCGAGGAGCTGGTCTATCCGTCGCTCGGCGAAACGTATAATAAATACTGAGAGGTGTTCAGACGTGAATTAAAAGAGAGGTGAGACAGACGCACCAAAGACGGAATTGATGACTTCCTCTATGAGCTCAAACGAGCCCAGCATCTCGCATGCTTCATTTATTGAGTTGTCGCAGCGCAAAAGATGCAACCAAATGGTCGTGTTTCTCAACCAGAAGACCAAGCAGGTCACATCGTCTGCTCGTTCCTGTGCCTCTCTGTGAACAGAACCGAGGTGCGGATGGTAGACACTCACAAAAAAGGACTCCTCTATGGCATCCGTGGCGCCAATGATGAGATCCTCTAACCAGGTGTGGTCGCAGGTCAGGCAGGCAAAACGCGCGAGCATGTATAGTGTATTCGCGGGCTGTGAGTCTCGGAACGACGGCTGGAAGTTAGTGATCAGGGACTCGAAGATTTGGGGCAGGCTTGGCGGGGAGAACACGAGCATCGATGAATAATCTGGCGGGGGCGTCTGCAACAAATGTGAGCGATCGGCACGATGAAAACGCGTAAACACGCACATAGACGTCTTCATCAACCTCCTCGTCGCCAGAGTCGTCGTCTGACGACGAGAACTCATCGGACTGGTCACCCCACCAGCGCGAATGGACGCCGAGCGCGCGGCCGACGGTGTCGCGCACGGCGCGGCGCTTCTCGCGGCGGCGTCTCCGCTCCTCAAACAGCCTGCGGCGGGCCTCCATCTTGCCGCCGGTCCAGCCCTCGCCGCGCATGGCCTCTTCGAGGAGCAGCGCGACGTCCTCGCGGCCGGGGAGGACAGAGTGGGCGGTAACGATGTCGAGGGGGGTGAGGTTGCGGCGCGTGACGGCAAAGGGGAGCAGCCGTGGGTCATGAGATGGGAGATCAGGGTCGGGGGGGAAAGCAGCGCCGCGTGGTGGAGGGGCGTCCAGCCGGCTGTGCGCACGCGAGTAAGGCACGGATGCGATTGTGGATTAAAGACACGGACCTTTGTCGGCAGCGAGGTCTGCGCCTTGGGCGATGAGGAGGCGGACGCACTCCTCGCGCTCGACGTCGCGGTCGGACTCTGCGCCGAAGCCGTGGATGGCGAGACTGACGAGGCCGACGCCGTCTTCGTCGCGCACGCTGAGATCGACAAAGGCCTGGGCTTGTTGGTCGTGGAGGAGGTATTGGATGACGGTTAGGTCTGCGAAGACGCACGCGCGGGCCATGGAGTGGGTGACGAGCTGCTGGCGCTGGGCGGGGGCGAGGCCCGAGTTGGAGGAGAGCAGGTCGGCGATGTGGATGATTGTGGGATAGAGCGGGTGCAGGTCTGGCTCGGGCGACAAGTCGATGGGACTCAGTGGAGACGACGAGGACGCCATGGCTGCACCAGCGCAGCGCGCGAGTTGAATACAACAAGTCTAATACAGAGTACCGTAGCTATTTGGAATCCCTCAATCTGCCAAACACCTCTCTATGCCTCCGCTTAAACGTCAAAAACTAGACCGCGACGACGACGAGCAGCATGCATCCGACAACGACAGCGATGCCTCAGGCGGCTTCTCCGGCACTGACTCGAGCAGCGACGACGAAGCCCACATCGAGGGCATGAAGCCGCAAAAATCGAAACAGACCATGAAACGCAAAATACGCGCCGCCGCGCCCTCAGCGTTCGGCGCGACGCTGCAGTCGCTGCTCAATACAGACGCACCCTCGGCGCTGCCGCTGTCATTGAAACCGTCCGTGGGGAGGAAGCGGAACGACGAGAAGCTCGAGCTGCGCGCAAAAAAAGTGCTGCTGGGGGAAAGGAAGGAGAAGGAGGACAAGGGGCGGATAACGGATGTGATTGGGGGCTGGGGCGGGGAGGGCGAGCGCGCGCTGAGGAAGGTCGCGCAGAGGGGCGTGGTGAAGCTGTTCAATGTGATCCAGCAATCGCAGGCGTCCGCCTCTGCCGCAGCGGAAGACACCAAGGCGGCGAGAGGCAGCGGCAAGCCCACACTGCCCGCGCCTGTCATTGCGGACGCCAAGACGAAGAAGGGCAAAAAGAAAGACAATGTTCTCGGCCGGGCAAAGGAGGGTGAGTAGAATAATTGGGTTTGGGTCGCTGCTGATTTTTCTTGTAGCTGCGGTGGAGAAGGATGACTTTTTCGATATGATTCGGTCGGGCGGCATTGTCTCTAAAGTGTAAAATACATATATGCGTCTGCGCGAAGTCGTCCAAACTTTTGCCTTTTTGCTCGCCGCGGCCAACTGGAACTACGTTCATGTTTGGACCTGTTATCATCGCCTTCCTTTAAAACCTTTTTTTCGCGGTCTTCATGGTTCGTCTTTTCCACCACCACCATGTCCACCAAGTTTCATCGCTTCTTATAGGCATCCCACCCGCATTCAAGCTCCACGCCCCGTGCCCAGAAGATCCAGATCCGCACCGAGGAGTGGGACCGGCGTCTCCATGAGGTCCAGGTCACGAAACAGTGAGTTGGCGTGCTCCTCCTCCCGCGTTAGGATGACAATTCAATTGGGAATCTCTCTGAATCCCTTGATGAGATTAATAATTGCATGTATTATCTGAACCTCTTTTTTTCGCATCGCAACTGTCTTGTCAACTCTTTACTGACTGGAGAACCGCAGTGACCTCAACCGACTGATCATGGACTACCTCGTCATCGAGGGCTACAAGTCGGCCGCGGAGGAGTTTTGCGCCGAGGCGAACCTGATGCCGCCGGTGGACTTTGACAGCATCGAGAGCCGGATGGACATTCGCGACGCGCTGCAGCGCGGGGACGTCGAGGGCGCCATTGCGCGCGTGAATGACCTCAACCCCGAGGTGCGTCCCGTTTCGCGGCGTCGCAGGATTAAAATGTTTCATGCACCACTCTCAGACCCATTCCGGGTCGGTGATGAGACTCGTAAACACCATTTATTTCATTATGATTCTTCTCACATCCACGTGTCCTATCCATGGTATGCTAATAATGCCAACGCAGATCCTGGACACGAACCCGCAGCTGTATTTTCATCTGCAGCAGCAAAGCTGATCGAGTACATACGGCACGGGCAGATCGCCGAGGCGCTGCAGTTTGCGCAGGACGAGCTGGCGCCGCGCGGGGAGGAGAGCCCCGAGTTTCTGAGCGAGCTGGAGCGCACGATGGCGCTGCTGGCATTTGACGCAACGCCGAGTGCGCCGACGGGGATTGCAGAGCTGCTGTCGCCAGCGCAGCGGATGAAGACGGCGGGGGAGGTGAATGCGGCGATTCTGGAGAGCCTGAGCCAGGGGAAGGAGGTGAAGCTGGTGCAGCTGCTGAAGCTGATGCATTGGGGCGAGACGATGTTGGAGGAGCGGGCGGAGTTTCCAAGGGTCGTGCGTAATCTGTAGCATAGGGTGTATTTCTGTAATTTTTATATATATGAATTGCTGTTGGGTGGATATCTTGTGGCGTATTCTGACATATTCGCGTGGTGTGTGCTTCTGTTTCGATTTGACGGTTCTCGCGGTCTCTCTCCGCCATGTCTGAGGTCGGCAGGAAGCAGCCGCGCAAGGTGCAGCTGTACGTCGCGAATCCTGGCTCGGACAGCGACGACGACGACGGCCCCCGACAGCAGTACCGCTACAATCCTCCCCCGCTGCCCGCTGCGCCCACGCCGTATCCGCTGTCCACCCGCGTCCGTCGCTACCCGCCCTCCCATCCCTCCTCCCTCTCGTCCCCCTCCTCCACCAGCGCCCCCGATGACTCCACCCAGTCCACCCCGCCCCCAAGCACCCCCGGTCTCGCCCATGACCAGGAGCCCTCCCCAGATCGCACAGACATCAGGTCCTTTCCCCGCCCCCACATCCGTCCTCCGTCTCCCAAGGACCCGGTGGCGGACCACGTCCTCATCCTCGTCACCACAGACTCCGAGCACTATGTCAATGTCGACATAAGCAACGCCACAAACCCCGCATTCATCCGCGAGTGTGTTTTCACAAAGGTACCGAGTTCTCAAATGTTTTGGTGCATGTTCTCACTCGCAGCAGCTCAATATCTTCGACGAAGAGGACCAGGCCCACTTTTCCATCTACCGCACCGAGATCGGCAGCTTTGCAACCAGCGACGCTCTCGCCGACGACCGTCTCTTCGATCTCTGCCGCGAGTTTGGCGACGACAAGGGCTCCCTCAAGCTGTTGGTCTCTCACTCGTCTGCCCGCGTTCACGAACCCCTCCCCCCCCGGCCCACGAGTGCGCTCTCCCCAACCAGCACCTTTGTCCCTCCTTTCGTCCCCTACACCCACCCTCTTCCCCTCCAGCCCCGTCGCCGCTCTCGCTCTCGCGCCGACTCCCTCTCCTCCACCAGCGAGAACCAGCCCCCCGAGACCGCTGGTTACGATGCAGACGCAGACAAGGATCCCGATCGAGACCGCCACACAAACGGTCTTGTTGTCCCTTTCACCAATGGCCGCCCCCCACTCGGCCAGCCTCCCCGCTCCCCTCTCGTTCCAGCTCTCCCCTTCCTCGCTCCCACCTACTGTACGACAAGCAGGGCAACCTCATTCCCCCGCCTCCGCCCCCACCTCCATTGTCCCCGAACCGCGCTACTTTCTCCGTTACCGACAACAATATCGACAGCGACGTCACCCCCCCGGGTACCCAGATCCCCGGGACCCAGATTCGCATCCCGAACGAGCTCGACCGCGCAGAGGAGGAGGCGCGCCAGTGGCGCAACCGCTCCCAGCCACGGACCCGCGTGGACACTGGTTCCCGCCGGCCCCGTGCCAAGATGCCTCAGCAGAGGCCGCAGAGCGCCGAGGAGGACAGTCCCAGCCAATCCGAATCTTGGGTCATGGTCAACAACAACCCCACCGATTCCGATAAGCCCCCGACTCCCGTCGACGCCCGCAGCTCACCCGCTTCCGCCTCTACCTCCGCTCGCGCCCGCCCGCACTTTTCCCCCGCCCGCTACAAGCAGCCCTTTTCTCCTCACCGCCCCCTCGCGATACCCGCTCCCCCCACGCAGCGCCCACCACCCGTCCCTGCGACGTCCCCCGACACCCGCATCATCGCACCTCCGTCCCGTCCCGCCGGCCAGCCTGTGCCGTCGAAATGGGCCGTCACATACAAGGGCCCTGATCGCGGTGAATCGTCAAAGTCGACGGCCATGCCGACATCGATCTCTAGCTGGAGCCGCCTCACAAAGGGCACCAAGAGCATGGACAATCTACGCGGGGTTGCTCTTGGCTCGCATCCCGCCATTTTGCAGCCCGGCGGCGGAGGCCGCTCCTCGCGCGTGCCCCCGGTTCCGCCACCCATGCCCCGCAGGGACCCAATGCTGACCCCGACATCCGCCTTGGGCACACCCAAGTCGTACGACGGGCGTCCGGTACGGCCCTTGCCATCCAGGGCTCATCGCACACCTCGGTGCACGAGTACAGCCCCGGATCGTATGGCACCCGCCCACCGCCGTCTTCATCGACACTCATGTCGCCGAACAACGACCCCTACCCGCGGCCGCAGTCTGCGATTGGCGACGCGATCGTGTCCCCGAACCACCGGTATCGGACGCAGTTCCAGATGTCGGGCTTTGGCTCGAACCTCGAGGGCGGGGGCGACTATGGCCGCTCGCCGCGCGCTCCGTCGCCGACGCATCCGTTCCCGACGAGCACGCTGCCGTTTCGGTCGAGCCGGCCCAGCGACTCAAGGCACTCGGACCGGCACTCGGACCCACTCCAGAGTCCCGTCAGCCCGCGGAGCCCGCACAACCCGCGCGACCCGCGGCCGCGGTCGTCATCGAGCACGACGAGCGACGCGCAGGGGCTGCCGGAGAATGCAAGCGCCGATGGGACCCTGTCCCCGGATGGCCTGTGGGCGGCGAAGCAGTTCGAGTCGGAGACGGCGACGCTCATGCCCGAAACGCTGACGTTCATGCCGCCGCCGCAGACGGGCACAATGATGAGCGGCGGGACGATGATGAGCGAGGTGTCGTGCGACTCGGACAGCGGGGAGGACGAGTGGATGTGGCAGAAGATGCCGACGGCGGAGCGGCAAAAGTCGATCGCGGAGCGGCACAAGAGCATCCTGCGCGGTGGGGACCGGCCCACGCTCAAGGTGCAGACGGACTCGAACGGGCTGAGCAAGGCCGCGCGCGCGCAGCAGCAGCTGCATGCGACGTTTGCGGTTGGGTCGACGCCGTCGTCGCAGCAGCGGCCGCACTCGCCGTCGCCGGCCTCCGCGCCCAAGTCGCGCAAGGAGCGGACAGTGAGCACGTTTACGGCGCGCGAGGAAGATACATGGGCGCCACGGCCGCCGCCGGAGGATGTGTACGAACGGCTGGAGGACTTCTTCCCCGAGCATGATCTGGACAAGCCTGTGATTGAGATGATTAGTGGGGGGACGAGCCCGACGACCGGGACCGCGGACGCGACGCTCGCGCCTGTGCCGACGCGCCGGCGCCGATGGACAGAGGATCGAGGGTCAAGGGGAGGAAGTCGATACGGTGGTGGCGCAGGAGAGGAAGAAGATTATTGACCGGACGTCGCGCGTGGAGGGGCTCACGTCGATTCAGCGGAAGCGGAGCACGAAGCTGTGGGGGAGCAAGGTGGAGGAGGTGAATACGTCGAATTTACCAGAGTCGCCGTCGACGAGCGAGGGGACGAGTGCGTGCTTGCGTCTTTTTTCGTTTGGATATGAGCTGATCATGATTTCTTCTGCAGCGACGTTCAAGTGGGTGCGCGGTGAGCTCATTGGGCGGGGGACGTATGGGCGGGTGTACCTCGCGCTGAATGCGACGACGGGCGAGATGATCGCCGTCAAGCAGGTCGAGATGCCGCGCACGGCGAGCGACAAGAACGACTCGCGACAGGTCACAGTCGTGCAGGCGCTCAAGCTCGAGAGCGAGACGCTTAAGGTGCTCGACCATCCCAACATTGTCCAGTACCTTGGATTCGAGGAGACGCCGGCGAATCTCAGCATGTGAGTCTTGTCCGCTCGTCCCACGCGTTCTGTTTCTGACTTGCGCTGCCCAGTTTCCTGGAATATGTACCGGGCGGGTCGATTGGAAGCTGTCTTCTCAAGCACGGCCGGTTTGACGAGGATGTTACCAAGTCGTTCACGTCGCAGATCCTCGCCGGGCTGGAGTACCTCCACTCCAAGGGGATTCTGCATCGGGATCTCAAGTCGGACAACATCCTGGTCGAGATGACGGGCGTGTGCAAGATCTCGGACTTTGGAATCTCGAAGCGCACGGACGACCAGAACGACGCGCACACAGCGCTTCAGGGCACCGTCTTCTGGATGGCGCCCGAGGTCATCAACACACAGAAGAAGGGTTACAGCTTCAAAATCGACATTTGGAGCATCGGCTGCGTGGCGCTCGAGATGTGGGCCGGGACGCGGCCTTGGCTGGGCGACGAGGTCGTCGCGGTCATGTTTAAGCTCTTCCAGGCCAAGCTCCCGCCGCCCGTGCCGGACGGTCTGGTGCTGACACCGCTGGCGGATGATTTCAGGAAAAAATGCTTCGCGATGTGCGTTCTTTCTCTCGTTCTTCAAGGAGCGCCCACTCACTGCCTCCTTCGTTCACAGAAACCCAGAAGAACGCCCAACAGCGGCAGAGCTCCGGCGGCACCCGTACCTGACACTCAGCCCCGGGTGGCAATTCGACGGCTTCGCAGCCAAGCCAGCGTCCGCCATGTCATGATGTACCTCCCTACTGCGATCTCCACCTACCATCTACCTACCGCTTACTGACCCCACCCACGCCCTCCCTCTCTCCTCGCGCTGTGTCAGACATGTTTGTTTATTTCGCCATCCCATTCTCATCCTCTGCATTGCCGATCTACGCACATCTGTCCCTGTTGTTCTTTTCATGTGTCTGTTCGTCATTATAGCCATACGGTAAACTCATCTGTAGCAATTTTAATTCCATGGTAAAAAAATAATACCCTCAGATTGTATTGTTTATTCTTTTGGATGTCTCCGGGCGTGAGGTCGAAAAGTCGACGAAAATGAGGCAAAGAAAAACAAAAGAAGGTGGCACATGGGATCGCCCAAATGGATTGGGTTCAAATCTGTTTGCCGACGTACCATGACGTCGATACATAGCGCTCTCTTCTGCTTTTCATGTCCGACTCTGAACGCGAACAAGCCGCCCGACGAATACAGAAAGCATGGCGCGTTAAACACGGTCAAGCGACGGACTATCTCACGACCTCTGTTCGTCTGAACGACGCGACGGTCCATGCCAAACTAACGGTACATACTTTATTTCGCATGCACACGACTGCGTTCAATTCATATTGTATGTGTCTGCAGGCTGCCAGGGAGCTGCGGACAGAGGGTATAATACACCCCATGCCAGGTAATGCGCGTGCTAGCCATGGTGCAGCGTTTATTTAATTCATTTGCGCAGGTGGCGAAGGGCGATCAACTTTGCAGTCCAGCTCCAAGATGGCAATAATATGCTCGAAGCGAACGGCGTGCCGGACCGCGCGCCGTCGAAATTCCTGGAAACCCAGCATTGGTTGGAGCTCGTTGATGGGTCCGTGGGCCCGTCGCTATTCCGTTCTGCTCCATTAACTTGAACTCATCGTGTGCATTGATCTTGCAGGAAACATCGGTATGGATCTAACCGTTGAGTACTGTCCATTGTTTTCCGCGTGCTCGGGGATACTGACCTACTTACTGCTCCGCCAGTCAAGGCAAGTCGCCAAACCCCGATTGGTTCAGTGGGCGTTTTAATTTTGATTTTGTGGGTTGAAGTGGTACCACAGGCGGTGGCAAAAGGAGGACACAACGGAAAATTTCTTCCGATGGTGAGTGCGACGACGCGCATTCACCACCCGAAACTAATTTAATTGTAGGCTGGATAAGGGAGAAGGCAAGTCGCTGTCGCTTGAAGAGTGTCCTCGGGAGCAGCTAGACAAGGAGGCAAGTCAGTGCATACTTTCAAAGACAAGCGTTGAACAACTTCGTTTTACCTAGCGAATCACGTAAGTTTGGTCTCTCTTCAGTCTGTACATGACGATACATTACACTTCAGGTACCTTTCCACGGAACAAAGTGCGTCGGGGTGTTGTTCCGGTGGTGTGAGTCTTTCTCATGGGGTATTCGCAGGATTAAATTATCTGGTGGAGATCGACGACAAGGGACGGCTTCGCTGGGCAAGAAACCATGAACTCGTTGATACCGCCGCTGGACGCTGGAAGGATTCGGAGAACGGGAAAGGCATAGTTCCCGATGAAATTTCTATCATGGGGGGTCCAAGCTTGCAGTCAACATCGTCGACAACGTCCCGTGATTCGGACGCCCTAGATGCCGCTGCAACGCATTACACGGGCACTCAAAAGGGCAAGTATCGATTAACGCGAGAGCTTCGCAAACGCCTAACGGTGAATGGAATCTTTGACCGCCTTCTGCGGAAGACGGTCAAACGAAATACCTGGATATATGTTTCCGTAGGCTTCCTTTCATCTTTCTTTTTGGAAGCTGAATATTGATTCGGCGGCTTTCCAGGACAAAAATTTCAACATTTTTGTCGGGATCAAGGTGACAGGCACCTTCCAACATTCATCCATACTTTCCGGCGGAGTCGTGACGAGTGCTGGACTAATATCAGTGAAGCAAGGCGTTGTCCACACAATTTCTCCACTGTCCGGCCATTATCGCACTTCGATAGATGCACGTACTTTCTTTGACCTTGCGCTCCCCACTTATCCTTCTGTCCAGCATTTTCGTCAATTCATCGACGTGCTTCACGAACGAAAAGTTGACATGAGTAAAGCCAAGATCAGCAAAGCTGAAATTGCGTTGTGGGGGTCAGGAAATAATACTCACGAGGGAACAATTGAATCTAACGACTTGCAGGATCGGGCATATCAAACGCGTGCAGAAAAAGAAACAAGCGTTGATTGAAAGCGGGAAACAGGGCATAAGTGACACCTTGCACAAGGTTGAAGAAGTGGCGACCGTCCCGTGGAAACAAGAGGTACTCGAGGGCCGGCGTAAACCTCCACTTGACAAAGAAAGCAAGCCGGACACTTCTCAGGATACCCAAGGACCTTGACTCGGATGACTCGGACCAAGTTATTGTAGTACATCTTTCTTAATCTTGTACATATGTATGCAGTCTGGATAATATCGCTTTGCCATCTTGTGTGGATATCGATATTCAGAGACGTTCCTTCATCTTGGTGCAAGTCGCCGCGAGAACCTCGTTCTCCGGCTTCTTCTGAGGCCAGTTGTCCAAACTGATAACAAGACCCTCTGTTTCATTCGGCTTCGGGACGACATGGAAATGCACATGCGGGACGTGCTGATTTCACCCAGTTATAGCGATTAATTGATCTCATAATTGGGTAGACTTGCCTGGAATGCCATTTTCCCGTTGTTCTGAGAAAATGATTGTATCTTGTGTCCTTCACCGCTGAGAACATGGATTAACATACCTGTACGATGTTGTACTGCTCGACACCCGTCGCTAGTGCAACTTTCTTGACGATAGGCCCGATCTCGCGCAGATATTCATCGGGAAGATCGCCCAGGGTTACAGCATGGTCTGGTGCATTCAGGTCCAGTTTACTGCAAACTCTCGGGAAGAATTCGAACATACACTTGGGAATGACTTGGGTGTGCCCCTCGGAAACCGGCATAATGTCGAGGAAAGCCAAGCTAAATGAGGATCGTCGAATCATCAGGGACGTGCTCATAGTGGTGGTAACCTACCAGTGTTCATTTTCGTATACTTTGTGGCACGGAATTGTCCCTGTTGTCTATCTGAGCTCAGGTTCTTGGAGGAAGCAATTTCGACGCGTTCCTCTTGCCCACCTTTCACGATGTTGCAAAACAAGCAGCTAACGACAATGAAAGTAAATTCTTGCCCTCCAGGGACATCATATTAGCAGCCTACGATGGATCTTCGTTAGCGGCCATGGAGGGAACTTGAAAGGAGCGTTTGATGCCGATGATGTTGTTGATGAATTTTGACGTCGTACCCACAAAACCCCAACTTATATTACAACTGGCTGTAGCAGGTACATTCATTGTCATTACATGTCGAAATGCTACCGCGCCTTTGTCCACTGACTCCCAAACTCAGAGACACCAACAGGAAGCGCAGCCTAGAGTATTGTGAGCTAGGTGTTTAGAAATTAATGGTCGCGGCGAACTTTCTCGTCGTAGTCAGTCCACTCCCCACTGTCTAGGTCGACTTCTGAGAAGAGGCTGCCTTTCATGCCCTTGCACTTCCAAGTACCCTAATCGGTTGGTGGTTAACGACAAGAAAGGAACAACCTGGATCGACTGACCCTGGGCTCGAAATCGATGAATTCAAGACCTGGGCTAGATGAAGTTTGTCGTATTGATACTCGAACATGCCTCACCTCGGCATTCGACTACAAGGAGTGGACCGAACTGGCCATTCTCAGCGGTGTACGCTTGTACGGGGCCCTCGAATTTCGCCGAACTTTCGCGTTTACCTATAGTAACAAAGTTATGGGGAACTTGAATTGGATGGGACGGGTTTGCGCACAATGCCCACAGCGCCAGACCTGCCGGAAAATCAGTTCTGGACTTTGGCGCTCTCCGGTGGCAAAACGCGCATACAAAGTTCGCCGTGTTGCCCTTACTTCCCGATAGTTCGTAGGAGTCCTTCCGCATGGTTGAGAATGGATAATCACGGCGGGTCAAACAAATACTTGGCGATTGAGCGAGACAGCCTTGGAATGGGTTTCATGGCAGCTGTTGCATGTTACCTGAAAAGATAGGATCGTTTTTCGTTAGCTGTCAAGGATTAGAGGCAAACCTTGAAGAAGTATTCATAGTCATCGAGGGGCTCAAGACTGGTGACATTCTCCAGTTCGGCTAGCCCAAGTTAAATACAGCAGATCAAGTTCGACAAGCCAGTTCCACCTTTAATGGATAGCAACAGACGGACCATTTGAAGGCCTGTTTTCTTGGGAGAGGTCAGATCGCGTCGTGACGGGCCGCGGTGAGTGTGACAGTAGCGGTCACACAAAATTTCTACGCGCGCGACCACCATGTCGCTCCACCTTGCGCGTCGGGCGCTGTGGGCTGCTTCACCGAGAACCGCTCTCTTGCGTCGGCCTATACATCGGCCTATAAAACTTATTTCTCGTGGTCTTGAAACGACGGAATCTCCCTCTGAACTGGCGAAGGAGTCTGCCGTTTCTTCCTCTGAAACTTCTTCCAAGAAGAAGAAGAAGGCATCTCCCTCTGAACAGGAGCTCTCCCCTCGAGATTCCATCTCTTCCGGCATTGGGACGAGCGACGAAGATTTGGAATATTATGAAGATATCCTCGATGCTGAATACGAGGATGATGATACTGCAGCTCTTGGTCATCTCATGCTTCGCCAGCAGCGAGAAGTCTTATATTATCTTCGCTTAATAGAGCACGAAATGCCGAAACTCGTCGGTAAATTGGTTTCTCTTCGTTTTGTTGCTGTCGACTTATATGTCCAACAGCATACCGAAAACCCTTCGAACCGCCTCCGTCGCGTGATATCCCTCTGGTCGTTCGTTCGATTAATTACGCTGGAGAAGAGCACCCCGTCACTGCCAAGCGTGTTTTAGTCGCCGCAGTCGATGATTTGCCGTTGAAAAACAAAGACGCGATCCATCGAATAAAAGTCCTTGCTGGCCCTCGATGGACTCCTAACCCGCCCACAGACGGTGGAATCAGCGGCCTCGACGAATGGAAGAACGGCTACATCAAGATTGCATGTGAGGACTTCCCACAGCCTGCGATGAATCTGAAGTGGGCCAGCGACACGATGGACACCCTCGTGGCTCATGCGAATGTGAGGAAAGATCCTTCTTGTTCCCATCAATGCTCAGTGTTTCCAGAATCCCAAACACGACTTGAAAGACGTGCCAGTTGACTTGCGACACGTCTACGCGAAGGCGCGTAAAGCCAAGAAAGGGGAACACACGCGGGGTCGCGTCTTTGCGCGTCCTTCGATACTCGACTTTCCTCTGGAATGGATACCAGAACGTCGGCGAAAATATGCGTCAGGTCCTTAATTGTACAAGACATGAATGCGATTTCTTCGTCCAATTTTTTTGAAATTCCGCATGTGGTCATGTGGTGAATACGGTCCGAGCGTCCGCACCTTCAGCTTGAACATCCACTTCGACTTCGATGGCCCCAGGTCGAACAATACGAGCGTCGGTGGTCCAGACGTGCACCCAAGCATACTCTTTAGACCGCACTCTGGAAAAACTTGAGCAACTCACGCATCTAGCTCGAGAAAGAGACGGATCTCAGCTCGCTGTCTTCCCAGAAGCGTTGTAAGTGCCAATGCTAGATCTTCCTTTCACCTGACATCGCACAAGCATCGGAGGCTATCCGAAGTTTTCTACCTTTGGCACCACGGTGGGCGATCGGTCTCCGGAGGGTCGCGAAGAATATCTTCAATATCACAACGCAGCTATCGAAATCCCATCTCCTGCAACGGCTCGCATCGAAAAAATAGCCAAAGATACCGGTGTCTTTCTCGTTGTCGGCGTGATCGAGCGAGACGGCGGCACCCTCTATTGTACTGCTTTGTTCGTACACCCTGTGGACGGGTTTCTCGGTAAGCATCGCAAGATACTTCCCACGGCCGCGGAGGTACAACCCAGTCCAATGTTTCCGATTCCGCAGAACCATTTTCATTTTTTTACAGCGTCTCATCTGGGGCCAGGGCGACGGTTCAACTTTGCCTGTGTACGAAACAGCCTTCTCCCAGTCGGGCCTGGTGGAAAGTCCCAAATTTACAGCAAAAATATCCGCCGCAATTTGCTGGTGAGCTTGCTCATTTTTGATTGATTGGTCTAAGCGGACGTAGGGAAAATTACATGCCGCTCTGTAAGCTATATTGCTCGCTGTGTGTTTAAGACTGAGTTTTGATTTTAGTGCGAAACCACTACTATTCTTTGGGGACACAGTTGTATTGCGCCCCCACTGTTGATGCCCGTCCACAGTGGCAGAACACGATGATTCATATCGCACTCGAGGGGTTCGTTCTAGACTCCATGCCCTTCGAGTATTGACTGGGGCATACCCAGTCGTGTTTTTGTCCTTGCGGCTTGCCAGTACGCTAAAGAGAGCGATTACCCGGACGCACATCCTGTCAGCAACTCCGAGCAGCGCCATCCCGATAATGTCATGATAGCAGGAGGCAGCGTTATCATTAGCCCCTTGGGAAAGGTTAGCTAGCGACCAAAGTGTCGACCTGCACGCACTCATAATCGTGAAAGGTTCTCGCAGGTCCTCTGCGCGATAAAGAGGATGTGTTGACTGCTGAGATCGACTTGGATGATGTCGTGCGGGGCAAAATGGATCTCGATGTTGTCGGTTCGTACTCGGGTCAGTTCCGCACGTCGGCCATTAATCTTTGACCTAGGGAATTATGCTCGACCAGACAGTAAGTGCTTTTATTTTCTACACTCTGGGCTCTCATTGGAGGCCCAGTTTTCAAAGTTCAAGTCAACTTGAAATAAAGGGAATGAATCTATGAGTGTAGCTCGACCCCACCTCCGACTAGCTCGGTAATTTTTGGAAAATCGAATAGTTTAAGTAGTATATGAGTGCATAAGAAAGAGGAGGGCCGCGGACAGAGGCCGGAAATGAAGTTACAGCCAGTACAAGGCATTTAAACGGACGAGTGCCACACGCGTCGCTGACTAATCAGGCAAGTGCAGAGTCGTAGCCAAATCGCGGCAAACACCACTTCTTCCTCAGGACCTCAACTCGTCCAGTCCGAGAGGTCGCCTGTGCTGCTTCTTCCCCCTTCCTTCCCTTATATTCTCCCAGATGTCCGACTCGTATTCCTCCCGTAACGGGGACATCACCCCGAATGGCATGGCCAACGCCTCCAACCCTTCCCTTCCAAATAACGGTGTCCCCTCTGTCATTCGCAAAAAATTGATGGGCTACGTCGGGTTCGCCAACCTGCCGAACCAGGTCCACAGGAAAAGCGTTAGGAAGGGTTTCCAGTTCACCGCCATGGTCGTTGGTGCGTTGTCCCATCGCACCATTTTAACTTTACCTTCTTATCTCCTTTCCCTCTCTCTCTAGGCGAATCGGGCTTGGGCAAATCCACCCTCATTAACACGCTCTTCGACACTCCTCTGTACCCTCCGAAGGAGCATTTGCCCCCCTCCGCAGAGCGGCCGAAAACCGTTGCTATTGAGAGTATTGGCGCCGGCAAGTTTCGTGTCGTGGCACGGTCGAATTTGTGCTCACTGGTTTGCTGCGTTTAGACATTGAGGAGAATGGTGTCCGCCTTCACCTCACCGTTGTAGACACACCCGGCTTTGGCGACTTCGTCAACAACGACGACAGGTTGTTAATTTCGTCTCTGGATTAAAATTTGTGATTGACGCTTTTCCAGCTGGAAACCTATCGTCGAGAACATTGAATCTCGTTTTGATTCCTACCTGGAGCAGGAGAACCGCGTGAACCGTACGAAAGTCGTCGACAATCGTGTTCACGCTTGTCTCTATTTCATTCAACCCACTGGACACTCGTACGCCGCGATTCATCTCTTTTGACTTCTTTGCTCAGTTTCGAACCCACAGTTTAAAGGAGATCGACATTGAATTCATGCGCAGACTGCACACCAAGGTCAACCTGATCCCTGTCATTGCCAAGGCCGACACGATGACGGACGAGGAAATTGGCGAATTCAAAGAACGGGTAGGTCGCCAAATAACATCTTCGCCTCTTGGCTCTAATTCAGCGTCCAGATTCTCTCGGACATTGCTCACCACAATATCCACATCTTCCAAGCTCCCACCTATGAGAACGAGGACGAGGAGACCATTGCGGAGCACGAAGAGATTGCCAGCAAAATCCCCTTCGCCGTGGTCGGGTCCGACAAACTCGTCGTCACTCCCAATGGCCGAGAGGTCCGCGGACGTGCGTATCCTGGGGTGTGGTCGAAGTAGATAACGAGGAGCACTGCGATTTCGTCAAACTGCGACAAATGCTCGTCCGGACATACATGGAAGAGCTGCGGGAGTACACCAACGACGTTCTCTACGAGAACTGGCGAACGGAGAAGTTGATCAGCATGGGTGTCGCTCAAGATTCTACGGTCTTCAAGGAATCAAGTGGGTGTTTCCCGCTATGATTTCATGTCACTGACGTCTTTGTAGCCCTGCGGCGAGAATGCAAGAAGAGCGCGTCTTGCACGAAGCCAAGTTGGCCAAGATGGAGGCCGAGATGAAGATGGTGTTCCAACAAAAGGTGCAAGAAAAGGAGGCCAAGCTAAAGCAGTCGGAGGAGGATTGTACGCGCGACACAAGGAAATGAAAGATGCCTTGGAGAAGCAGCGCGCCGATCTCGAGGAGAAGAAGAAGAAAATCGAGAGTGGCCGACCGATCACACCCGAGAAGAACTCGGTGAGTCGGTCTCTTTTTACCTGTTAGCGCAGTCGCTGATCTTTTTGTAGACCGGCAGGCGGAAGGGCTTCCTTCGCACTTGAACGTCGGTCCCTCTAATTGTCTGAACATGTGGCTTCTTTGCTGTATGTACCGTGCATTTTTATTATTGACATTTCCCGTCGTTCATCCATCCCTTGGTCGTACTTCTGCCTGTACACATTCCAGCGTACTCACTCCTTATCTTGATTCCCTACGAATACCTACGTTCTTTTACGGATCTACTGTCGTCTTCTGCACCTAGTTATCTACTCTGATGCCATGGAGAATTCACCTCTCGGATTATACCATATACCTTTTTCATATTTTGATGAGCAAGTGGACAAAGACCGCTGTGATCAACAAGCGTAAAGGATCGATCTCCAACTTTACACTCACGATGGCGGACGTTCAAGCCGTGCTCTCTGCTCTCGCTGTGTTTGAGGGCGCGCCGAACAAAGCGTCTCTTGACCGGGCAAATACGTGGTTGCAAGATTTCCAGCACTCTGTAATTGTTTTCGCCTATGGCCACTCGCGACAACCCGTCTGACTGTGATCCAATCCGCCCTGCTTAGCCGGACGCGTGGGCGACTTGTAATGCCCTCCTCCTCACCCCAAATGTCCCTTTGGCTGCCCAGCTCTTTGCTGCCCAGACATTCCGGGCAAAAGTCAGTGTTGGGCTCGCATTTTTGTTGTTTAACTCTCAATGATCGCCCGGATAGGTCACCTATGATTTGAACCAGGTGGACGCTGCCAATTTACCTAGTTTTCGCGACACGCTCATAGCCGCGTTACAACGCCACCATGCTGGATCTAAGGCGGTCATGGTCCAACTGTGTTTGGCAGTTGCTGGCCTCGCATTGCAATTCCTTCTTGGACCAATGCAGTCCAGTTCATGATCGATTCATTCGGGAGAAATCCAGAAACAGTGCCAGTTCTGTTGGAGTTCCTTACTGTTCTTCCAGAAGAGCTCAACAACAACCACAAAATTCCGATTACTGTATGGCGTCTTTCAGCGGTCCCGGTCTTGACTGACATGCCACCAGGATGACGAATATTCCGAACGAGTGGCTTACCTTCTGACGGCAAATGCGAAGCAAGTGCTGGAATTGCTATCCATGTATATCCAAGCCACCGGTAAGGCTCCCCTCGTATTTTTTTCAGTCGTAATTTAGAGTTTCCTACCAGGTGTCACGCATGCGGTTCAGTCGCAAGTTTTCGATTGCCTGCGGAGCTGGCTGATTGCAGGCGAAGTTCGCGTCACCCAATTAGCGAAATCTCCTCTGTTCGCCTACACTTTCGAGGCTCTGGCTTCGGAGCGGTTGTTCGACTCTGCCGTCGACGTCATCTGCGAGCTCATTCACGAGACGCAAGAAATAGACGATAATATGCCCGCCATCGAGCTTATTGTCCCGCGTCTCATAGCTCTGAAGCCGCAATTGGTGAACCAACGAGACGAGCCGGACAAGATCAAAGGATATGCCCGTATCTTCAGCGAAGCGGGCGAAACCTATCGGATGCTTTTACTGCAGCATTCCGAAACCTTTTTCCCGATCGTGGAAGCCATCGGCGAGTGCTCTGCTTACCAGACCTCGACATCGTTCCTATACGTTCCCTTTCTGGATGCGGCTTGCTCAGACCATCGGAAAAAAACCTTCCGTTTCCCCCCTCTTCCTGGATGCGTACCGGGCGCTTATACGGGTCATTATTAGTCACCTGCATTTTCCCACCGACCCCACCTCCCAGTCCACGCAGGAAGCCGAAGATTTCAGGTCTTTCAGGCATGTCATGGGCGACACCCTCAAAGACTGTTGTCTCGTGCTCCGAACCGACACCTGCTTGCTCGCGACATACCAGATGATAACCGATGGTCTTTCTCGTACCCCGAAGCGATCTCTTGGCAGGAAATCGAGGCCCCCTTGTTCGCAATGCGATCAATGGGCGCAGAAATTGATCTTTCCGACAACAATGCAGTTCCAAAGATATTGACGCTTATCCCTTCCCTTCCCAATCACCCCGTGTCCGTTATGCGGCCCTCCTCATTATTTCCCGATATACGGAATGGGTCAATCTGCATCCGGAATATATTGGCGCCCAGCTGCAGTATGTTTCGGCGGGCTTCGAAGATCCGGATTCTGAAGTATGTGGCGCGGCGGGTCAAGCTCTGAAGTATTGTGTCAAGACTGCAAGCAGGTAGGCTTAGAACTGTCACCAACCAAGTGAAACTAAAATTGTGCTAGCATTTGGTGGAATTCTTGCCGCAACTTCATACTTTCCTGAACGCCACTGGAGCGAAGCTTGTACCGGAGGATAGGCGACAGGTATACGAGGCCATCGCTTATGTCATATCTGCTATGCCCATGGCGCAAGCTGCTGAGTCTCTTCGGACATTCTCAGTAGATATCCTTGCCCAGATCCACGAGGCAACCAATAAGCCCACCATAACCAAACGAGAGTTGGAAGAAGTCGGTAGTAAGTATTGTGTGAATTTTAGCCCAACGTTTACTCATTGCCTGTCTTAGATGGCTTGGACAACTTGGAGGTTATGCTTCATGTCATCCAAGGCTTTGGCGAAGAACTCCCTCCGGCTTGCCAAACCAGCTGTAGGGACGCATGGAACGTCCTCGACGCATTCCTCGTTAAATATGGCGCGGACTATGATATTGCGGAGCGGACAACTCGAGTCATTAGGCACGGTATTACGCTCTTTGGCGATTCCGCCCTCCCTGTGGTCCCATTTGTGGTCGCCCGAATGTCGTTCGCCTTTGAGGCCACGGGCTATCCTAGCTACCTCTGGATTGCTGGCAAAATGATTCAGCGGTACGGCAACGAAGAGGATGCGGATCTCCGGGGTTCTTTCCGCGAAGTCTACGAAAGATCCACAAACAGCATAGTATCGCTCCTGCAATCCAAGTCTCCCAGCGACATTCCGGATGGTAAGTGCTATATTCAAATGTCTTAATGACTGCTCAAATCTGTTTCTGCGTAGTCATAGAAGACTACCTTCGGATGTTGACGTCGATGGTGCCCTCCGCTCCCGATATATTCTTCCAGTCTTCGGCATTCCCCCTTGCCTTCCGTACCGCCATGGCGGCGATGACACTCGTCCACTCTGATATCGTTTTCGCATCCCTAGATCTATTCCAACTCATTCTGACCCACGACTGTCTCGATCCTGGTCCTTCTGCCTCAAAGCCTCCAAAATTCTCCTTGTATGCCGCAGCCATTCACGCTGCAGTGGAGAAGGATGGGTTTCAATTCCTCGGTTACCTGCTTAACGGCCTCGTAGGGGATTTCCCCGAAGACTCGATATCGATTGTCGTTTCGATCTTCCGCACACTGGCCTTGCTATGGGGCGCGCAGCTCCTCTCATGGCTACCGTCTGTTCTGCAGCAGCTCCCGATTTCGGCAGCCCCACAACAGGCACAAGCCCAATTCCTTTCCGACGTCTCCAGGTTCGTCGCACCTCCCTCTATTCACTTGTACATTTTCTCAGTCGTGTTTAGGGCTGTGAACGACAAGGAATACGACAAAGTGAAATACGCCATCCTTTCTTTAAATCGGGCTTCCAGAAAAGCGCGGGAGCGACGCAGGACAAGTGGACTGGACCGTTAGGTTGTTCAGTTGAGCATGACGGACTGTAGCAGCTGTATAAAAGGTAAATACTCGTAGCGGTAAGTAGAACCAATTAAATTGTAAGTATTGTCTCCTGAGCACAACCCGCGCAACGTTCCAACTCTCCTCGAAATCAGTATGTATCGCAAATGTATCATTAGAGAGGTTGCGCAAAAGCCGCATGCGGCTTTTGGGGGGTGCAATGTTTTCCCATGCGGCTGTTTGGTGATTGGTTCAAGCGGTCTGGGACGTGCTCATTAGCCATCCTGGCAGTGTAAGGAGTACAGATTAGAGAGCTTGCGCAAAAGCCGCACGAGCCGCACGCGGCTTTCGGGCATTGCGCTAAATTTCCTGGGTTGAAGAGGTTTTCTTAGGTTTCGGATAAGTTAAACAGTCTTCTCTGTCCCTGGTGTATGCACTGAAATCGGTATCAGTTGACTGCGCGGCTGAGGGAAAAAGCGTTTCCTGTCATCACGGCAGCTCCACGCAAACCTCTCACACTTTTCATGTCGGTGCAGACAAGGTTTCTTCGAATTCCGGGTTGGGCCTTTCCGCACGCGGCTCTGCGCAACGCCCAAAAGCCGCACGCGGCTCGTGCGGCTTTTGCGCAAGCTTTCTATTATCTCCGCAGGCAGCTTTGTGCAGCTCTCTATTTTTGATCAAAGTTGCGGCTTGGGAACCAAACAAATCTGCTGGCCGAATTCAATTTACCGCTCTCCTACTTACTACTATCATGTTTCTCCGTGCTGGACATCTGTGCAGTGGTGCGGTGCATATTCCTCAGTCAACCCTCTGTTCGTTGAAAGAATCGCGTTTTTAGTCGGACGCCGGACGTTCTCGCAGTCTGCAACGCGCCGAAGTTACGCAGATACAATCCAAAATCTTTTGATTCACAAAGACACGAAGGTTCTATGCCAAGGCTTCACCGGAAAGACAGTGAGGTCTCTTCAATGTCCAACTCGTTACGTTCAAACCAGTGGGATTAGGGCACATTCCATGTTAAAGAAGCCTTGGCGTACGGAACCAACATGGTTGGTGGTGTATCCCCCAAGAAGGCGGGGCAGACGCACTTGGGCCTACCTGTCTTTGGGAGCGTTAGAGAGGTGTGTCGGTTCATACTTGG
Organism: Mycena galopus ATCC 62051; assembly: GCA_014925785.1. Lineage (NCBI taxonomy): Eukaryota > Fungi > Basidiomycota > Agaricomycetes > Agaricales > Mycenaceae > Mycena > Mycena galopus. The sequence goes on from WIQG01000007.1 coordinate 190,339, forward strand.
TTCATACTTGTGACGTTCCAGCTCACCTGGCCCAGGCAGTGCGCGACACCAAACCGGATGCCACTGTTCTCTACGTACCGCCCCCAACGGCAGCGGATGCTATCATTGAGGCGATAGAGAATGAAATCAAGCTTATTGTTTGCATCACCGAAGGGATTCCCCAGGCCGATGAAATTCGCGTCAGCTTTCCTCTTTGGTGGTTTCGAAAAAAATCTTACGCCTTTCTACAGGTCATGAATGCCCTGATGAGCCAGTCTCGTTCCCGTCTTGTGGGCCCTAATTGCCCGGGTGGTAGGTCCTGTTCTTTCTAGGTTTAATTTGACCTGAACGTCTCTCAGTTATCAATCCGCTCGGCTGCAAAATGGGAATACAACCTGGCCACATCCACAAACCGGGAAAGATCGGTACTATATCCGCTTATCTTTATTTATCTATACTGAACCGTCGCTTAGGCATTGTGTCCCGCTCCGGAACATTGACATACGAGGCTGTTGCACAGACCACCGACGTTGGTCTGGGACAATCTCTGTGTGTCGGCATTGGAGGCGATCCCTTCCCTGGCACCCAACATGTCGACGTGATCAGGGTGTTCCTCGAGGACCCCAACACCGAAGGTATTCTCTTTACCTTTTTTTTTTTTTTCGTCTAACCCCTTGCAGGCATCGTGATTATTGGCGAAATCGGTGGCTCTATGGAGGAAGACGCTGCTGAATACCTGGAAAAATACAACAAAACCCGCGCCCACCCCAAACCCGTTGTTGGATTCATCGCTGGCCGCACAGCACCTCCTGGCCGACGCATGGGTCACGCTGGAGCCATTATCTCTGGAGGAAAGGGCGCGGCTTCAGACAAAGTCGCTGCCTCGAACGCGCAGGGGTTATCGTGACGGACAGCCCCGCCAAGATCGGTATAGAGATGCACAAGGCAATGCAAGCGGCTGGATTATTGTAGCCTCATATTTATTCGTCTGGCGTAGAACTTTAACGTATAAAATGGCATTAGACTTCAGATAACAGTCCGGAATATTCGACGTCCTTGTGAACGCATGGAAACGAGACCAATTTGGTTTGATCTCAATGTCTTCCTCGTTCGATGACGCAGCTGCGTATCTTTCCAACGGAACGGTCCCTAACGTCTCGTCTACCGTGAAACTTGAGGTCCTTCGTCTCTCGAGATCCTGTGCGCTCTCTCGGCCCTAAACCACCTTCCAGTTGTACGGTCTCTTCAAATATGTCACCGTCGAGACAAAGCCAGTGTCTCCGCGTCCCTCCATTTTTGACATGACGGGCCGCGCCAAGTGGGATGCATGGACTGCCGCTGGTAACACATATACAACGAAAACAGACGCGGAGAGCAGGTATCTGGAGATTGCACGAAGTCTAGGTTGGACACAAGGCGTCACCCAAGAACTCGAAGGAGCCACTGGAAGCAGCGGTGAATCTGGTGGCTTTGGTACCTCAGTCAGCGCAATGGCGCGACCAGAAGACGACAACGATACCAGTCTGCACGGGCTAGCTGTTTCAAACGATTTGCAAGGATTGAAGGAACTGCTGGAACGCGAGCCAAATGTGGATGTACGGGACGAATCATCTGTGCGTTCAAATCCTTCTCATGGTGCAAATGCTAAATAGCCTACGTAGGGCTGCACACCTCTGCACCTCGCAGCGGATCGTGGGCACAAGGCATCGTTGAATTTCTGTTGGCGAAAGGTGCCGACCGGACACTCAAGGTCGCTCATCGTCTCCCTGTCTGATTTATGCTCATGCTCTGTCTAGGACGAAGACTCAGACGATGGCCTGACAGCGGTTCAATTGGCACAAACTCGGCTTGAATTGGCACGAGATGCGCGACACAAGGAGGACGAAGAGAGATACGAGAGCATTGTTAAGTTACTGGATTGACGACCGCATTAGATTGAAAATATATGTCCGTTATTGTTTATCGCCTTCAGAAGCTGCTTCAGTAGCGGCCATTCGTTCGCGAATTTGAGCTAAAGAGGGCGCAGGCTCTGGTGGTACTGGCCGTGTGTAGCTCGAATGATAGATCGAACCAGGTTTAAGGATATTTCCCTGGAGTTACACATGAGCTTGAAAAATGGCGAACAGATTGAGGTCGCGACTCACAAGTTCTAGCAGCTTGACTACAGATTTGCTGGGAACAGCCCCGACGTGAAGCCAGTACCGTATGCGGTCTACACTCCATTCCACCGTTTTATGGTTATCGTGGGGCCCGACATGGGGATTGTATATTCCTAGAATCTCCGCAGGTCTGGCATTACGACGAGAGCGCTGGTTAACAGCTACGAGGTGGAATATTTTGCTATGGGCGTGCCCATGAAGAGCGAAGCGGAGTCGGATAGGCATTTTCGCAAAAGAGTTTCGATGATCACGTGCGACGCGTTCCCTCTCTTTCTCGCTTGACGCCGACCTGACGATGGCGTCCCAAATTCTACCGCTAGGTACCCATATCCTTTTGCGCGTGGTTTGGATTATAATGGGTACCAGAACTAATCGACAGATGCATTGGGTCGCGAATTTGGGTCATTATGAAGAACGACCGTGAATTCACCGGAACGCTGCTAGGATTCGACGACTTCGTTAGTGCGTGAGGCATCCGTATAGTCTTGGGTCCAAATACTGAATAACCACTTGTACTTTTAGACATGGTTCTCGAGGACGTTACAGAGTAGTACGTGGTTTCAACCTGTTCCATTTCTACGATTGTCAAGCCCCATTCATTGCAAGTGAAACAACACCGCAGGGCAAGAAGAAAACGAGTTTGGCCCAAACTCTTTTGAACGGGAACAACATATGCATGGCAGGTTTGATGTTTTCTTCTTTGCGCTCATGCTCACTGCGTCTTTTTGTCTAGTTAATTCCTGGTAGTGCAGGCCCGGACGAGACGTAATGATTTGCGCGTTTTGTGAGATACACATCATTTTTGGCGCGCTTGAAGGTCCAACGCCATATAAATACGCGACGTTGTGCCGCCCGAATTCGAACCAGGTTGAAGCGATCTGAGACGTTTCTCTATGAAGACGACACGCTATCAACGGCACAGAGCACATTTTCGCAAGAATAATACGATTCAAAATACAGTTTTGTAAGGGGATCCGGTACTGCAGTCGATGGTAGCAAAAAAAATACCTACAGGCGAAAATAATGTCGGAATATGGTTCTGAATCACTTGCCCATTTCGTTGTCGTCCCCGCCAAAGCTGAAGCCACCCTGAGGCGCACTAACATCTGAATGGAACTAGAAACATTGTGAATGCCCGAAAAAATAGCGGCAAGTGCTAGGCTTACTGCAAACGCGCCTGTGGAATCAACGGCAGGCGCACTGATGGCGGCATCGAGATCTTCTTCGTCGGGGAAGTACTTGTCCATAATATTGAATGCCTTCTTGTAGATGTCCAAGTTCTCGTGTTGCTGGAGGTTGTGGATGGTGATCATTCCCCCGGCCTCTTCTACAAACACGGCGTACTGGTTCACGCCCGTGGGCCCAGCCGCTACTTTGTCTGCTTCTCCGATTTTCAAGATGTTATCCAAACCGTCGAGGGCGACTTGAATAATCTTGTTGTCCATCATCGTGAGCAAATCACACAGTGGCTTTATGCAACCCTGGGCAACAAGGTATCGGATTTGGGAAGGCTCCTGGAGTCCGCCGGATGTCGCGTTCGAAATAGCCCAGCACGCCTCCTTCTTGGTTTTGAAGTCGGCGTTCTGGAGAATATTGATGAGCGGGGGTATAATATTTGCATCGATGATGGATTGGATCTGAGGAGGAGAGCCGGCGGTAATGTTGGAAATGGTCCAGCAAGCCTCCTTGCGGATCCCGTCTTTGGGAGACGAGAGCAGCTGAAGAAGGGCCGGGAGGGCGCCGGATGCAATGACGACTTGGGTCTGAAGATCATCGCCCGTGACAATGTTCCCGACGGACCGGAGAGCGGGAGTTTGGACAGACGTGGAGGAATGCAAAAGAAGGTCTACGAGTCTCCGGCAAACGCCAGATTCAATGACCGCCTGAATCTTGTCATTGGAGCCGTCAGATAGATAGGAAATCGCCCAGCAGGCGTCGATGAGGATTTCGTCGTCAAGTGAATAAATCAATTTCGTTAGAACGGTTAGCGCTGGGGAGATCTAAAAGCGCCAGAGTGAGAAAATAAATCAGATAGAGCATAAGAAACAGACCAAGTCCCATTCAGGTTGAGGCGACTTGCCACGGCAAAAGTTGCTCAGCGTCCATGTAGCATTTCGGAGCATGCTGAGCTTGTGCTGCTCGCTGAGCAAGGTCAAAAGCGGCCTCAAGGCACCTTGCCGAAGCACGTAGTCCCTGCATTGAGGGCTGTCACCCGCGATATTTCCGAGCGCCCATACGGCCTGTTCACGGACGTCGAGGGTGGGCGACGAAAGAAGGTTAATAAACTCTGGGACAGCCTGCGCGTTTATGACTACTTGAGTGTGCTCCGCAGTGCCGGAGGCAATGTTAGTGAGGGCCCATGCAGCTTCAAACTGTTGGCGATTAAGGTCGGGAAAAATCAGAAAGCGGAAAATCATACTTGAAGCATGGAGTGGCCTTTTTGAAGGAACTCGACAAAACGAGGAACAACCCCGCATTCAATAACGCGCTCGATTGGCGGGTTCTTCTCCTTGGAAAGGAGTTTACGGAACTTGGTGGTCGCGTCCAACTGGCGATCTGGGTCGTCTGAGAAGACACCAGCTATCATATCCTCCGCAAGCTAATGCCACCATGAACGCGAGACTTGCATAGAATGCCATCGAACTTACAGGTGAATCCCAGCTGCCAGCGCCAACCTCTTCATCGGAGTCGGCGCTGCTCGAGGGAAGGAAGTTTCGTCTCTTTGAAATGTTTTCCTCCCTTTTCTGGCGCCTGATTTCAACTTGCTGCTCTTCACGGCGACGCCTCAAGTCATCTTGCTTGAGAGCGCCTTTGCTCTTGTACGCTGCAAGAGAATGAGATACGAGGAAGCAAGGAAACATCGAGCCCACCATCTCTGCGGGCCTTCATGGTGCGAGTATCGGCGTCCATTCTGAATGGTTTTGGACAAAGTGCAGTGGAAGAGGCAAAAGAGTCACTCGTCACATTCACCTTTCTGTGACTTATCGCGACGCTCATCACGCGAAAATAAACAAAGACGGAAGAAAAGACTTTTAGTCGATACATATATTCCTCATCCCAATTGCGTACATCCGCCAATAAAGGTCGTCAAATAGTTGTCTCTCTAAGTACTTAACCGGAGTTTACAATGCGAGATCCGTGTTTATGTTTCCTTCCGTTCCTCACTGTCCGAAACTGAAACCGCCTTGGGGAGCATCGACATTCGACTGGAACTGGAGAGCGCACATTAACATCGGTCCAAGAAAAAGAATAGAGAAAGACACAGCGACGTACTGCAAATGAGCCAGTGGAATCCACAGCTGGCGCGCTAATCGCGGCATCCAAGTCTTCCTCATCCGGGAAGTACTTATCCATGATATTGAACGCTTTCTTGTAAATATCCAAATTCTCGTGCTGCTGGAGATTGTGGATGGTGATCATACCACCAGCCTCTTCAATGAATACCGCGTATTGATTCACGGCGCCCGGCCCAGCAGCGACTTTATCCATTTCCCCGATCTTCAAGATGTTGTCGAGACCGTCCAACGCGACCTGAATGACTTTATTATCCATCATCGTGAGGAGATCGCAAAGGGGTTTGATGCAGCCCTGCGCTACGAGGTAGCGGATCTGGGCTGGCTCCTGCAACCCCCCAGAAGTCGCGTTGGAGATGGCCCAACAAGCCTCCTTCTTGGTCTTGAAATCGGCATTTTGCAGCACGTTGATAAGTGGCGGGATAACATTGGCGTCGATGACGGCCTGGATTTGGTGGGGAGACCCCGCGGTGATATTAGAGATGGTCCAACACGCCTCCTTCCGTATACCGTCCTTGGGAGACGAAAGTAGCGACAGTAGTGCGGGGAGAACGCCAGACGCAATCAAAACTTGAGTTTGCAGGTCGTCGCCGGTCACGATATTGCCGACAGAGCGAAGCGCGGGGGTCTGGACGGAAGTCGAGTGGTGCATCAGAAGATCCACCAATCGCCTACACACCCCGGACTCGATGACCGCTTGGATCTTGTCATTCGTGCCATCGGAAAGGTAAGAGATTGCCCAGCACGCGTCGATGAGGATTTCATCGTCGAGGGAGTATATCAGCTTGGTAAGGACAGTCAGAGCGGGCGAAATCTGGAGGAAAATGATGAGTATGGACAAGGGAGCTGGGAGAAAGACATACCAAGTCCCACGCAGGCTGAGGGGCGCGTCCTCTGCAGAAATTGCTCAATGTCCATGTTGCATTCCGGAGGAGGCTGAGCTTGTGCTGCTCGCTAACAAAGTCAACAGAGGCCGCAATGCACCCTGTCGAAGCACATAGTCCCTGCACTGGGGACTGTCTCCCGCGATATTCCCGAGGGCCCACACGGCCTGTTCACGAACATCGAGAGTGGGTGAGGACAGTAGATTGATGAATTCCGGGACGGCTTGAGCGTGAATCACAACCTGTGTGTGCTCGGCGGTGCCAGAAGCAATATTGGTGAGAGCCCACGCAGCTTCGAACTGAAAGAATATCATGGATTTCGATCTAAAAGCAGCGACAATAACGAGCCTACCTGAAGCATAGAGTGGCCCTTTTGCAGGAACTCAACGAAACGAGGAACGACGCCGCATTCAATGACGCGTTCGATGGGCGGATTCTTCTCTTTTGAAAGGAGCTTGCGGAATTTGGCGGTCGCATCGAGCTGGCGATCCGGATCATCCGAGAACACGCCATCTATCATTTCCTGGGCCAGCTGGTAAAAGCATAAGATGCGGTCGTCGACCAAACGATAACAAAAGCACCGGAGGATCCCACGCGCCACCGCCAACCTCTTCATCGGAGTCAGGCCCAGCAGAAGGTAGGAAATTGCGACGCTTCGATATGTTCTCGTCCCGCTTCTGTCGCCTGATTTCCACCTGCTGTTCATTTCGGCGGTTCCTGCGGTCTTCCTCCTTGAATGCACCCTTGTTCTTGTACGCTAGAGAACGTGAACCAGGGGAAAAGTGGGTGCTATATTCTTACCATCTCTGCGAGCTTTCATAGTGCGAGATTCACTCTCCATCTTAACCGTCGATGAGGGTAGAGGTTAGAGGAAGAAAGAGCAAACGTAACGCTAACGCGTCACGCGTTCGATTTGGCGCGTTTTGGCGCGTTCGATCTCGCTCGGCTTTCCCCGACAAAAATAAAACAAAGAATAGAGGTGGGCGAGATGCCACGTTCGGTATCTGTGTATTCTCTACTGACGTCCCACTTGTCCTGAATTTTCGGGACCTTACATATGCCCCTCGGTTCACGCGACCCGATTTCGGATTATATCATAGGAAACCGGACATTGGGTAGAAGTCATCCGTGTATAAAGATGACCTATGTATCTGGGACTTCTCTGCTGTCTCCGCTCTCATGTCCGCAAGAGCGCTGCTTTATGTTTTTTGTCTACTTGTCGTTATTGTCGCCTATAGGCGTATGCGGATGCGAGCTCGACTACCACCTGGCCCCCTGCTCGCTGGCTAATCGGAAATCTTCGGGACATACCACATGATGTCCCTCAATGGTTGACTTGCAAGGACTGGGCAGAAAAGTTCGGTGAAGTGGTATACGTCGAAGTTTTTGGGAAGCGCAAGGTTCAAGGCTTTTCGATCTATTCTATGCGGATCTAGTCATTCTTGCAGGTGATACTCAGTTCACTTACCGCGGTGACGGAACTCTTGGAGAAACGATCTGCAAACTATTCAGATCGCCCTCGTGTGTTGCTCGTATATTACAATCGTACAACAACTCATGCCTCCCAGCGATGCACATGGCCAACGACTTGATGTGCTGGCATTGGGACTGTGAGTTTTCTCAACCACTTTTTGAGGCGTCTTGGTTCATCTATGGAGACCTTAGTCGTCCACATGCGTTATTCTGACTGGTGGAGGTTTGTGCGCTCTGTTTCCCTCGCGGCTTCAACTTGAATATCTCCGCACGCAGATTGCATAGGTGCTCCATATCTTGGCAGAAATCTCACCCTCGTATTTACCGTTTCCGGCCACCAGGAAAACTTTTCATCAGTACTTTCAATCGCGTGCTGTTCACGCCTGTTATCCTACTCAAATGAGGGCAACTCGTACCCTCCTTCAGCGACTGTCGCAGGATCCCACTCACTTTGCGGATCACATTCGCGAGTATGAAACCTCTTTTTTCCCTCTTCTTTGTCGCCAAGTTATTCGTCAGACACTCAGGCGGAGTAATTTTGCAAGTGGTGTATGGCTATCAGATCCGGCCAGAAAACGACCCTTCTCCCCATTTCGCGACAAGCCGTTGGTCTGACTCCCTGCTAGGCTCCTTCCTTGTCGATTTCCTTCCCATCCTCAAATATATCCCTTGTTCGGTTATTCATCCTTATACCACTTGGAAACTAACTCGACCTTCTTGGAAGCCTGGCTTCCAGGCGCAGGTTTCAAACGAAAGGCCAAAATATGGGCCAAGTCTTCTCTAGCAGTCCGTGACATACCTTTCGAGAACTTGAAAGCATCCATTGTCTGTGACTTTGTTGTTGGCGGATTTCTCAGCTTCGATTTTCCCTCCAGGCAGCCGGGACCGCGGTTCCATCGTTCTCCGCAGCCAATCTGGAAAAGTTGAGACAATCCAATGACTTACCTCCCTCCTTTGAGGAAGTCATCAAAAATTGTGCGGGCATGGGTCACTTGGGTATGTTTTATGACTTGATTTTCATTTCTGGCTCACATACGGCATGTAGCTGGCTCCGATACTGTACGTGTACGCCTCTTCTTTTTGACTTCGTTAATTCGCTGTTTCCATTCAGACGGTGGCTTTCTTACTGACATGGATTCTCGTTGGCTCGGTATTTGTTCCGCGAACACCTAATTTGACAAGTGCAACTAGCTATGACCCTGAACCCTGAAGTTCAAGCAAAAGCAAGAGCAGAAGTAGACGCGATAATTGGGGACTCAAGGCTTCCTGGTTTCAATGACCGCGACCGGTCATCTTTTCCGTACATCAACGCCATGATCCAGGAGACGTTGCGCTGGGGACCGGCAGTGCCTCTAGGTGTGGTGGTAAAAATTTCTCTGCCGCTAGAGTTCGCCAACAAATCATGAAACACTGAAGCGATTCCATACATGAATATTGCGGCGGATGAGTATGCTGGCTACCATATTCCTGCGGGTGGGTCCTAGTCTATGGATCGGCCTAAGACTGACCTCTTCAGGCACCGAAATCGTGGGCAACGTGTTGTAACTAACCTTCTCCATTCCCGGAAAATGTTCTTAATGACACCTAGCGCGATTCTACACGATGCGAACTTGTTCCCAGAACCCGATAAATTCATACCTGAACGGTTCCTTTCGCAAGACGGGACCGATCTTCCTCTTCGCCCAGAAACTGTCGCGTTTGGGTTTGGTCGGCGGTATGGTTTGTCCGAGACTCTTTCTCCAAAGTTGACGTCCTGTTAGCATATGTCCTGGTCGATATCTGGTCCTCAACTCCGCTTGGATTGTGATGGCGTCTATTCTCAAGACATACATCATCGACAAGGCCGTCGATGCAGATGGGAAATATATTATTCCCCCAATGGACTTTTCAGGCGGCACAGTTTCGTGCGTCGAATTTCCCGGGTTACTGGCCAAATCATTCAACATAATAATAGGCACCCTGAACCTTTCAAGTGTTCCTTCACTATAAGATCTTCAGAAGCTTTCGCGTTGATTCAATCAGAGTACATAGGCGAGAGTAAATAATTTCGTTGCCGTGCATGCATCCTTGAAGAAATGAGTATCTTTCCCCTACTCAGCAAGAACTTCAAATCTCAAGAACGAGACGATGGACACTAATGTTTCGCGCTCTGATCCAAAATTACCCTTTTCGGCTCCCCGTTCTAAAAGTTTCCGTTCAGAAGGTGTCCTTCGGATGCATCGTACTTGCCATGAAAGCTTCGATATTTTCGACGGTTTGCTCCCAAAAGTCCTAATTCGAATCATGAATTGGGTTCTTGAAATTAGTGACAAATACTCCCCACCTTATAACTCGTATCACTGGCATACCCATTGTGGGGGCTCATCGTAACGTTATCCAAATCTCTCAGCGGGTGATCCAAAGGCAGCTTAAACGGTGTCAGACAAGCACCCAACGTTCATCACAAACTGACCGGCTCCACTTCGAATACGTCCAAACCGGCTCCCGCAATTGACTTGGCCTTCAAGACCGCCACCAGCGCAGCCTCGTCGACCAATGGCCCTCGCGAAGTGTTGATAATATAAGCCGTAGGTTTCATGAGAGCGAAATCGGCGGCATTTAAAATGTGGCGTGTGCTTTCCGCGAGCACGATGTGAAGGGAAACGACATCACTTTCTTTGAGAAGGTCGGCTTTCGTCGCAGCGAACTCAACGCCAGCTTCTGCTGCACGCTCCGGAGTTAAATGCGGGGACCATCCGATTACTCTCATATCAAATACTTTCGCGATCTGCGGCCGTGGTCAGCTCCAGCAGCGCAATGATTTTGGCAAATGCCATTGGAACGAACCTTGGCGGTTTGTATACCCAGTCTACCGAGACCAATAAGACCGAGGGTCTTTCCCGCCAACCCAGAGGGCACTACAGTCTGCCATTGTGGATTCTTGGCCTTGATATTCGCATCCTCGGGCACAATGTGTCGCACGGTAGCCATAAGCAGCTAACAGACTCAAGTAAGGCACTTGGGTTCAGAGTGAGGAACGTAAAAATTCTATACCGCCCAAATATGCTCCAAAGTGGATGCAGATCCTTTCGTGCCAGAAACGGTAATTCCCTTACTATTTGCGTGCGTGGTGTCAATTGCCCGGTTACTGGCACCGGTTGAGGAGATCAATCTGCGCTTCGTCAAAATATCGGCGATGTCTATCGGTCTTGGCATACGCACTTGAGCTTAGGCAACCGATCCAGTAACGAGGCAGGAAACCTGGTTCTCTCGCGCATTGCACATATTATGTCGTAGTCGGCGAGTCTCTGCACCAGAAGATCCTCATCTGCGATCGTATCTGTGAACACATCGATAGTAACTCTGTCCTTGATCCGAGACCAGTCAGCAAATTTAAACGCTGCCTGCTGGTAATCGTCACAAATCGCAACACGCAAGACAGACATTAGGCGGAATCGGCTGGCCACAGCTAGATAGTTGCGGTTCAAGGTATTGCCTGCTTACATCATCATCTCAGAGAGCATCATGAGAAAAATTGAATTGGGAAGTAAAGTACGAGTCCGGTATTATTTTATGAATCGTTATCGAAAGGGTACTGATATTGACAGTTAGCGGTGTGCAGCGAATCGAGGACGGAGGACAAACCTCAAACACATCTGGTGGCCCAACCTCCGGACTTGCCTCGTCCAAAGCAATATGTGGACCCGTAGGAAGCACAGGCGCATTGGCAGCGGGAACGGGCTCTGCCGCGGGAGGTGCAGGCGGCGCAAAGTCTATGAACTCGGCCTCCTCGTCTGGTCGCAGATCCGACAAGATCAAAATACAGCCACCTCCGGCGTACTTTTCTGACACCAAACCGGCGGGAGCAGACGACGCCTTGCCTCCAGCAGCACCCGCTTTCCGCAGAGGGACAGGTTTTGCGGAAACCGCTCTTACAGGTTGGAAACGTCCTTCAGTGGGGAAGGTAATGTACGCCAGTTGTGCTGGGGTGACGCGGGACAGGTTGGATCGCATCTCGAACGCCGGTTCAGCTTTCTTGGCCGTCTTCGATGCTGGTTTCCCGTCTTCCGCGAGGTTGGAGATGGATCCGTTGATGGGGGAAATGTCTCCCGCGTCCTTGCTTGGCTCCTCGTCGACCTTCATCTCCACATCGCCGTCTGATTCCTTCTTGTCATCCTGAGTAAAAATGTAAGTAGATTTACCAAGGCTTTAACATGTACACCAACCGTATCCATCGCATTCTCATCCGAGGCGGCCTTTTTCTTCTCTCGGGCCTTGACCTTTGCCGTCGTTGACAGGACGGCGGTAGCGACTTTGACAACGGCCTCCTTCTTCGGTGGCTTGGTGGAAGCCGGGTAGGCGAAGAGGCTCGGTCGTGCGTTGGACACATACTCGAATTTAGGTGCCTAATGGGGTGTGAGTATTATAACGAAGCAAATTGCGGGACTTTACCTTCAGGTCGGCATTCAATCCAATAATGCCCGTAGGATCGAATGATAAACAAGCACAGTGGGCCAGTGGATACCAATACCAAAATTGACAAAACATGACCATGCCGACAATGGAATTAGTATTTCTGCTGCCTGCTCGACTTTGCAAGCTGATGGTCACGTTCCGTCCACCAGCGTCGATGAAGCCCTGGCCGATAGCGGCGCCGAAGCGCGCCATCGGGTCCTCGTGCTTGTCCGAGATAACTTTGTGATAGAGGGCCCGAGTTGAAGTCAGCGAAGGGGAAGACGCTTCGGATTGTTGGACGAGAATCATTCCCAAGGCAATAAACGCTCCTTGACGGACGAAGTCTACACTATCCTTGGTCATCGGATCCAATATCTCGACGGCATCCTAATAACGACAGTCAGATAGATGCTCCAAAAATACAGCCAAGAAACTGACCTGCAATCCCGTTCCAGCACAGGCGATACCCAGAGCAAGAGTGGCGCCACAGCGAACATGGGGGTTGTAGCTCTCACTCAGAAGTTGGACGATTCTGGGGACTTGAGCGGGGTTTTTGAAAAGAAGGAAAGCCAGGGAAGTAACAGCGGCCCTTCGCACATCATCCGACGTATCAGAAACGGCGATATGCAACAGCTGCCTCACGGCGTCGTTGTTGGAGGTGCCGGCGTACGCCAGAGCGAGGGTGTAAACGCCACCATATCGCAAAATGGGATCCTGAATAACCGATGAGTTTGACCGCTCTAAAAAGTAGATCCGGAATCTCACCTTTTCTGCCAGAAGCAACTTGATCGTCGCGTCTGCTTCCTCCTGCCGACCGTAGTAAATGAACGCCACGCCGATGGCTAGTCCACGAATGATCTTCTCGTGTTGCGTTTCGCGCGCGTACACGAGCATTTCCCGCACAGGCTCCGCAGCCGCAGTGCCAAGCATAATCAAACCCATCGCATACCCGCATGCCTCCCCGGCGACAGCAGAATCCATGAAAAGGGTATTCTTCAGATCGTCAAAAGCGTCTACACTCTTAGACCCCATGGCCGCGACACCGAGCCCGAGAGCCGCTCCATGCTGTACGACTTCACCTTGTGCCGCTTTCAAGGTGTCGCGCAGATATCCGGTCACCGACCCTCCGCAACCAGCGTTGATGAGACCGAGAGCGTAGAGGGCACCTCCCTCAGAATATGCTGCACCTGGTATGTTGCTCTCGCCACCAGCCTGGGGAAGGTAGGGGCCGAGGATCGTCATTCCTTGCTCGAAGTAGCCCTTGTGGATGACACCCAACCCCGCAGTGGCCGAGAATTTTGACCAGTTGGATGCTAAACCGAGCCAGTCCAAGTTTTCACGGAGGAAAACGTCAGATGTGGTGCCAGAATGCATGAAGGCATTTTGAAGAGTGAGTGCAGTGTGATATATGGAGGAGCGAGGTTCAAGGACATCCTAATTTTATATGTTTAGTTTGATCCGTACACCCTGAAAATTGGACGAACCTTGGTGTTCCGAAGAATAAGAAGGTCGACTTGGTTGTTTCGCTTGAGGAATTCTAGGTACAACTTGACTGACTCTTGGCCCGTCAGAATGACCCTCAGCTTGTCGTAAATTTCCTTAGTGTCCTAACGATTTGTAAGCGTGTGGACATTCTTGGCACACAACAGAACTCACAGAATCACCCTCGGGAAGGTCTGTGCGCACACTCTCTAAAAATTCTTGGGAACCACCCTCCACGAAGTCGAAGGCGAACTGGTAGGCAAGTAGTTTCTCCTTGGGGACAAGGGAGGTTAAGAATGGCACGGTGAGCGAAGGGTTGCTCAAGGTGACGAGCAGGCGCGTGAGAGAGTGGACATGCGGCGAGCTGTCGCCAGTCACAGGCTGCGGGAAGAGCGGGAACAAGAACGAAAGGACCTCGTCGCGGTATGAAAGCGAAAATCCGGTGTCGAGCACGCCCTCCATGGCATACGAGAGAAGAGACGTGTCTTTGGTTTGTGAGTATATTCTGGCGATTACGTCTAGCCGACGGGACTCTAGGGCAATCCCAATCGCCTGCGAAATGTGAGTTGTGCGTGGACACAGCGAGTCGAAAACACGGACCTGTTTATACTCGCGCTCCTCAATGCAACGTGCAAAAATGTTCTCGATGACAGTTTGTAGACGGGGATCGACCTTGTCTTTGCCCGACTGCTCCTCGGCGCGCACTTCAATATACCGGTCAATAGCCTTCGCTGGGAAGTAACCAGCCAGTCAGCGCTTTTATTTTACGGACGGCAACGGGCGCACAGAGGACAGTTTCCACGTATTCTTCGGACCCATAGGCACGACTTTCCGCCTCGAAAGCAGCTCCTGCGCCTAAAGCAAAGGACAGGGCCTCGTCATACTCTGCCAGGAAGTAGTAGACTTTGCTGGCCAGAAGGGCAGCCGAATCGCGAGCTTGTTTGGGTAAGTCATCGTTCTCGTGTAGAGACTCGCTGGAGAATGGAGTTTCAGTACGAAAGTAAGCAGAGAAAAAAAGACCATGTACATGAGAGCTATGTGTTCCGAAATTTCAGCCCAGAACTGGGGGACGAGGGGATTGAGGGCGTCAAGGGCATGCTGTTTAAATACGTGGTCGGGTTCTGAGAGAAGAGCGAGGACGCCAGCAGCAGAGGATTGCGAGTGGCGAACCATGGTAAGAATAAAGATGCTTGAGGCTTACGCGTCCAACGCGTTGGAAGGCTCAGCCAAGCACGCCCAAACAAGAATATCATGTCTTTCCTTCCCCGTCGTGCCCTTCTCCGTGCTCGTCTTCCTGCGACCCGCCGCGCATTTTCCGATACTGCTGCTGCAGACAAGGCTATCGCGGAGGCCAACGCAAAGTGGCTGGCCAACCAGGCCGCCATCGAACACCATGCTCTGCGTACGAAGTCTTATATTCTTTCGCTACAACTCAATTCAACTCAATACAGAAACCACTGATTTCTGGCGCAAAATGAGGTAGGTTTATGGCTGGCATTTGCGTGGCCTCCACGACTTATTTCCCGCAGCTACTACGTCTGCATCCCTGCTCGTTCGTGGCTCACTCGTCATATGTATTATCCGGCGTCCTGATCTTCGTATAGTCGCCGTGTTCGGAACGTATGTTTACAACGTCGAAATCGAGCACAAGGCGCACAACCGGCACTTGATGGATGAAAACGGCGGCACGCTCCCGCAGCCTCCTCGCTACGAATACTTGAACGTGAGGAGGAAGCCTTACCCTTGGGGCATGAACTCGCTGTTCTTCAACCACGAGGTACGCCCATGGCCTAGGTGCGAGATCGAGGCCCTCTGACCAAATGTTCTAGACGCAGCGAGACATGTCGATTGAGGACTAATTTGTGTCGGAACACTGTGCATTGACAACAAGTACAATTGAATCATCGTTTGCGTATAAATCCACATAGATTGCATTCGTCTCTGCCCTCCCGCTATCCCTGCAGGTGTTTAATCTGGCGTTCTTTCCGGAACAACGCTTGAGCGAGAAGAACCAGCTGCTCAATCATCGCTTTTTTCGACTCAGTGCCATGGACCTCTTTGTCTGACCTCTTGCGCAGCTCCATGACAAAGGCCTCGACATCATCCCCTTGTTCAAGGGGCTCGTCGTATCCCGACACGGGCTGGCGCCGAACAATAGCTTGGTAGGGCACATTCGTCGCTTCGGACATCTCTTCGTCGGCGTCGTCGAGCTGTTTCATGTACGCAAGATGCATCTGGGTCAGCTCAATCTGGCGCATTTGCAAGATAGCTGGCGTCGGACGCCCGAGAACGAGCTAACAAAGGAAAACCTTGTCAGACCTTTGTCTCGGTCATTGTCTTTGTGTCTGCCTACCTCGCGTCGCGTCGTTTGTCTTTCGGTGATGCTTTCCTCCGCAAACTCGTCTTCGCTGCTGAAGGCGGAGTCATTGGAGGCAATGTCATCTGGGTGGGGTATCTGAAAGTCGGACATGTCGGCGGACACCGACGACATGGAAGTGTCCTGCTCAAACTCGACGTCGGAGTCGTCGCTGTCGCTGCTGGACATGGCCTCGTCCTCGTCGTCCCCACTCTGGACCTTGGCCATGTACGCGGCCAAAATCTCGGGGTCCCAGTTTGCAGCGAGCGCGTCGTGCTGTTGGTTGCTCATCGCGCGTGTATCGAGATGGTGAAGGCAAAAGGAAAGAGTTAAAGCGCCCCCATCCTCAACCCAAAGCCCTTTATACCTCCCCAGTGCTTTGCCAGTGCTTGGCTGTGATTCACCTTTCATACAGACCTTAACACTTTATACATTTCCGCACCAAGACGCATCAGAAAAATCAGAAAGCAAGATCAGAAAGACGATCACATGATGGGGATATCCAGGATATCCACCAATGAGAGCGAAGTGGGGTCCAAAAATCGAGCAGGCCAACGCGGATTTGGATAATATGGACCCCAAATTTCCCGCTTCCCCTGTTCCTGTGGCACAAGGATGGCAGGCACCTTGTGTACGCGCACAGCCTTGTATAATGGCATCCAATGAGCGCATTCGAGGGTGCACTGGGCATCAAGCGCGCACAAAGTCAACATTTAGGCAAACGCGCAAAAATTGCCAGTTCGCTCACGCGTTCAAACGCATATTTTTGGCATTGGTGGCTCTTATCGTCCAGTCGGAGGGCGAGTGCGACACCGCCGGTCGCGCCTTGCAATGGAAGGCGAGAATGACTTGGCCATCCGCTCTCGTTGTTTACGTCAGCGTACGCGTCCAAGAGGCCATACCCTGGACGCGTCTTCCCACAGATGCTTACATCAACAACTCAAACTTGTGCTTTTGCACACCAGCATATCAGACGCGTCGATGTGCTTGGTCGCACAACGTACTTTTAGGGTCCCCCGCGGTTAATTTATTTCCTGACGGGCATTGCACAACGTCGTGGGCGTCCTGCCAGCGGTGCTCTCGTAACGTCATTTTACGGGACGCGTCTGCTTTTTTTTTTTGGCGACGATCATGACATCATTCAGACCAAGCTCTTAAACAATTCCTCGACCAAGTGTCGCCACTTGTAGCTATTGATGACGCGCGGATAACCAACGGCTGGTGACTCTTGTAGCGCTTCACGCGATTTTGGATGCGAACGAACGAATTAATTGCTGGGTATCGAAATCATGTAAACTATGTAAAGTCCATGCTGGTGCGATTGCTCGTCATAAAAATCATACAGTGATCAAAGCTCCAACACATGCGCTTGTGAGAATCGTTAACAGGCCGATGAATAGCGTTGGCGAAGGCAATGACATGGAATGGGGAGCGGAATTCCCGGACACAGCGGCACCGGCAGCACCTGTTGCAACGATATATTCTGACCCAGCAAACGAGGTGAGCTTGCCAGCCCCAGAAGCGGCGAGGGTTATTGCTTGACCGCCTACAGAGGTGACCACTGTAACGGCTTCCCCTCCCACAGCTGAGTAAAGAGATAAGATCGGGGCCAAATTTGTGGGGAGATACACGTACAAGTGACGGTTTCAAGCACGCCTTGTGCTACAGAAGTGACGTCGCCACCAACCGAGGCAGCTCCAGAAGTGATGTCGCCACCAACCGAAGCGGCGCCGCCTGTAGCGTCACTAAAAACGGAACCAGCCCCCGCAGTGGCTGCCGTGACCACCGAGTCGACATCCGAGGTAATCGAGTTTAAAATACTGTCCACTGGAAAATAATATGAGCATGGGAGGTCTCCTGAGAAGGTATACGAACATTGCGGCGCAGCGTTTGCAGCAGCGACGACAGAGAGAACGAGAACGGCAGATTTGGAGAAGAACATGATGAGGGGATGAGAGAATGAAATTTGAGTTCGTCTTCGGCTCCAATTTAAGGGATTTTCTGTGGAGCGATATACATCAATCGCGGTGTACGTCACTCATTTCCGGTGGGCCGCCAAGGCGCTGACGCTGCGGCTAGCGGTGCGAATGTGGAGTGCGGTCCGTGCGGATGCCGTGGATCACCGTGCATTGCATGTCGCAGTCGGTCACGGTAATCTTTTCAACGTCATGAGCTCACAGCCACCGATCAGATTTCGCGCTTTGACCGAATATTGATCATGCCGCGCGCCATTATTTCGCCATCGGTGCTCGCGTCTGACTTTGGGCAGCTCACCGCAGAATGCAAGCGCATGATCAAAGGCGGCGCAGAATGGCTGCACATGGATGTCATGGACGGCCACTTTGTCCCCAACATTACCATGGGCGAGTTGACTCGGCTCTGCTCCCATCCCCGTCTCATGTCCCCCAGGCGCCCCCATCCTGGCCTGTGTCCACAAGGGCGTCCCCGGCATATTCATGGACTGCCACATGATGGTCGCCGACCCTGCCAAGGTACCCATCTTGCTTGCGTCCAAAATCGCGCTCATTCGCAAAGTGGGTGGACGACATCGCCGACGCGGGCGGCGCGCTCTACTGCTTCCACCTCGAGGCTACCGGTACCGCTTCTCTAGCCCAGCGTGAAGCTTAACTGACTCTCGCACGCAGCTGATCCGTTGTCCGTCATCCAGGCAATCCGCGCACGCAACATGAAGGTCGGCGTCGCGATCTCGCCCGATACCCCATCCACCGCGATCACGGACGAGGTCGCGAATGCAGCGGACATGCTTCTCGTCATGACGGTCTATCCCGGTGCGTCACGTACACCTCTAATCCATCTGTGTTGAGTATAATTTAGGTCGCGGTGGGCAAAAGTTCCTCGAGCGATGCGTGCCAAAGGTAGCCGAGCTCCGCGCGCGTTTCCCTGACAAAGATATCGAAGTCGACGGGGGTGTGGGGCCCAAGACCATCGACGTCTGTGCCGATGCGGGTAAGCTCTGTGATTCTCATACATATGCATTCGACTCCACAACTCTCGTTAACAGGTAGCAACGTTATTGTCGCCGGAACCGCCATCTTCGGAGCACCCAACCCGGACGAGGTCATTGCAACACTCAAATCCACCGTCAACTCGGCGCAAGCCAAACTGTCGTCGTGAAGGAATGTCGGTGGTGGCTAGAGCTAGAGCGGCGTGTATGCTAGAGTGGAATGCAAATTGTATCGAACATGCGTGGAGGCGTCTATGTACAAATGCAGAGTTCAGTTCGGTGTACGAGTGTGCGGTCTATTAACTAAGCATAAAATATAAAGTCTATGGCCTTCTCCTCACCACTCTATCCATTCTCCGTACAAATTGGGCCTTGAACATGATCAGCGCCGTTCATCGAACAGATGCAGCAACACGCACCTCTCTCCTCGGACGTACGACTCGAACGTCCGTTTTAATACAGTCGACCAATCCAAATCCCGCTGGTCATCATCGACCATGTCCTCCCCCTCCTCTGTCTCCACCGTTCCTTCTGCGGACACAGTACTGCTCGCGGCGCCAGCCGCTCGGGCACTAGCGCGCGCCACACGCTCGCCAGCGATGAATCGTTCGCCCAGGTCAGGCCAATTCCGTGCGCTTCCACATCGTCAGAACACTAGAATGAGTAAAACTCAAGGAACACCTACGGATCAAAGGGCTTCCACCTGAAATGGATGCATCCAACCCTCAGAAGCGAATCAAAGAAAGAATGGAGAACGAACCAGTAATTATGAAAATGATACGAAAACGCGCCCTTGAAGAAACCATCGAACCCGAGCGCGTGAGGCGCGGCGCTAATCTTGAGCGGTGTGTCGAAGAAGTCTTGAAAGCTGGATGCAAAGGAAGTTCAATGAATGGAAGAGAAGCAGTAGCGGTACTTACTCAGTGAAAAACGGCTGCGGAGGCCGTTCCCATTGAAAGTACTCTGTATTCAGCCACGCTGAATCGAACAAGGCGTCCGGAAGGCGCAAAAGCAGACCCTCCAGATGCGCCTCCTTCAGGTACCGCGAAACTGTCATTGGATGAAAGTCTGCAGTTGGGTTACTACCCGGTTTTTCTTTCGAGTATAGAAAAACTTACCCAGATCATTCTTCAATGCCGTGCGAAACAAAAAGGTCCCCAACGCGGATCCCTTGTTCAAATGAAGAACAGCCGTGTTGTACTTTTCGAGCCGAGACCAGCGGTACGCGAACGCTCCCTTCCACCCCCATAGTTCTTCCCAGTCACGAAGAAGAAGCGTGTCTGCGTCCAGATAGATACCACCAAACCTAGGAAGGTTAGTTGGGTGCGACAGAAAATACGGCGAGACGTCGTACCTGTGGCAGAGAATGAACCTGGCCATGTCCGACAATATAACGGAGAGTCGATCGTAAGATGAGGATGATTTCGATCCAGTGCGATTTAGCATATCGTCTTCGTCGGCCTTGGCTGTGTCCGTCGCGTTTTCACCACCGACAGAAGCAGAGGTCGCGTCGCTCTCTTTCTTCGCAGGAACACTGATGACATGTCCACCCGAATTAAAAAGGGATTCTCGCGTCCTCCACTCGTTCGCAAGCTCCGGGACCCCATCCAATTGCTCTGTGGTGTTCCACAGTTTGAATTGTATGATATCCTTGAAACGCGGATGGAGGAACGGCGCCGCCCACGGCGTTGCTTTCAACTCCTGAAACATGTCGTGCATCGCCGAAGGGTTCGGCACCGCAGCGGCCGGACCGGGGTTAATCCAGAGCCAGAACTTTGGCCGACACGCAGCACTTTCCGTCGGATAATCGTGGACGTGGAGTCCGGTATTTTGGGTGAAGAGGAAACTCAGGAGCGCGAGATACGGCTTGTCTGTGAACGGACCGGTCCAGAACATGTGGAAAATCCGGGGCGTTTCGGGGTCGCATGGATTGGAAAGAGACTGATACGGGCGGTACTGGCGCGGGTCAGGCAACACTATTGGCGGTACTTCCCAATCGACGCCTCTCTTTTTTATTAGTCCGTTATCCGGGTCTGTCGTGTCACGAGCGGTGCCCGTAATCAATGCTGGGGTCTCGTCGTCCGGGGGTATGGGTTGGCCCTCAGCATCAAGCTGCTCAAAATAGATGTACTTCCAGTCGTCCATTTTGCCTCGTCGAAGCCGTTTCCCGTTGTCGAGCCCGCCGCCCAAACGTAAAACTTCGAGGCAATCTCTGACGTACTGCAGGTAAATGAGTGGGGCAGAAACATGCGAAGAGGCGATAAAAATGCACCTTTTTCTCCGAAAAATCGCAGTGTTCCATGACTGTGAGCATAATTAGTATCTATCGTGCAGAACACGCATTAAACAAAATTTTACCTATGTCAAGGTCTGCGACACTCCCCGGGACAGGTCGCGGGGGTACGCGACGTTCGGAGGTTGGCTCCCGATGTCCAAGTAGGCTCGGCGCGGCCCGATTCCGCGCGTAGTGGTGGTACTGGGCCCAGAAGGGGCCCGAAATCTCGAAGGCAGAGAGGCCCTCCTTAGAGGGAGTGACGGGTTGTCTATGACGGATTTTAGCCCCAGCTGTTCAGGGACTGTAGACGAATTCAGCCTTCATCCATTATAGCATATAGCAATACGAACGGCGTCGTCGACTTGGATAATGCCCACTCGCAATTTCCCATGTCCATATTCGTTGCAGGTCTTCTCGTCGAAAGACGAGAGTCGGAGGGTCGCCAGTAAACGCCGGCCACGTCTTCTCCTCGGTTCCAAACCGCTTCGCCAACGCAAATGTGGCGAACACCTTGAGGAAACAGAGCAGAAGAAGTCAGATCCAGGACAAGCCAAGAACACAGGTGCAGCACCATAGCCACGAAAACGAGCAGCATGACTGCAAAACCTCTTTTGCGGCCAAAGCGTGAAACGCTGAATTGATGTATGCGGCGCGGGTTGGGCATCCATACGCGTAGTCGACGCGTCTGGTGCCCTATAGGCAGCGCGAAATGGATAAACCATGGGTATGTGCGCCCATGGTATTTCTCCTGAAATTTCTCCTGGACGACGGAAAAGTGCGGAAGACTGCGGCCCTTGAAGTTGATGCTATTACTTCGCCTTTTGCTGAAGGACATGGACGAGGCCAAGGAAGAAGAATTATTGGAGCCACGTCGCAGCTGGCCAAGAGGAGTCCGTCCGACGCGCAGGATGCTTCAATTGAGTTTTCAAACAAGCCGTTAACGTAACTGATCATGAATATTCGAGCACGTGTCTAGTGGATTACAGTAACTACAAATTTATTTTTCTTCCCAAAAAATACTCGTCAGTGGTATTTACTTTGAGGACAGCGGCTGCATCTCCAAGTCAGCCTGAGAGTCGGGGACGGTGAGTATGCGCATCGTGTTGGTGTGGCCGAGACCGCCCTTCCATCCCTGGACGGCGATGATGGTCGTTCCGGGAGCGATGATCTTCATTCCCAGTGCGTTGCGCAACCCAAACCGAATACGGTTGTCAACCTGCACAGGGTTTAACACCGGTGCCAAGAGGCCATACAACGAAACTTACGTCTGTCTGCCACTGGTGTTCCTCTACTCCCCTCGGCTCAGGGTACCAGAAGGGGTAGCAACCGCGGTGGAGATGAATCTGCCGAGCAGTCTGCTCGTTACGGGTGACTGAGATATTTTATTCAGCCGAATTCATTTCCAAGAATGAAAGACCAACCGGTGATGATAGGGATCCTGG
The DNA here is from genome assembly GCA_014925785.1 of Mycena galopus ATCC 62051. Taxonomy (NCBI): domain Eukaryota; kingdom Fungi; phylum Basidiomycota; class Agaricomycetes; order Agaricales; family Mycenaceae; genus Mycena; species Mycena galopus. Next base: position 213,081 of record WIQG01000007.1, read on the forward strand.
GGCGGTACTTGGAAATGAGGCGCGCAGTGTTACCGCTCGTAGAGAGAACGAGGATTGCGCTAGCGTTCTGCTCAGAAGCAGCAGCCACCGCGGCAATCGCGACGGTTTCGGCGGTCTCGGTGGGACGGGGTTGAGCGGCAATGAGATCCGCGTACAAAGGCGGGTAGCAGATAGCAGACTCTGCCAGCAAGCAGGTCTCCGCCATCATGAGAACTGCATAAGCGCGTCAAGAGGTAGTCATAGGATACAACTTTTGCCACTGACCGGATTGGATGGGATATGATCCCTTTGCGGTCTCTCCGGACAACATGACGCAGTCTGCGCCATCCAGGACGGCGTTGGCGACGTCACTGACTTCAGCACGGGTGGGCCTGGGGTTATACTACGAATTCAAGTCAGAACAGAGACCCAACTTGGAGCGCGCGAATTACCGTCATGGACTCGAGCATCTGCGTGGCGACGATGACCGGCTTGCCGACGATGTTGCACTTCGCAATCATCATCTTTTGTGCCAGGAACACTTGGCTTGCAGGGATCTCAATTCCAAGATCACCACGCGCGACCATAACACCGTCCGTCTCACGCAAAATCTCGTCAAAGTTCGCGACGCCCTGCTCGTTCTCGATCTTGACGATGATCTTGATGTTGGCGCCGTCGGGGCCGAGGACCTCCCGGATGTCCTTGACGTCCTGTGCGCGACGGATGAACGACGCGAAAACCATGTCGACGCCGTTCTTGACACCGAATTGCAAGTCCTTCTTGTCCTTCTCGGAGAGCGCGGGCAAGTCGACGGGCGTCTTAGGGAGGTTAACGCCCTTGCGTGAGGAGATGTTTCCGTTGTTCAAGGTGCGGACGTGGACGTTGGTTCCATCGATAGACAAGACGAGGAGAGACAAAATACCTATAAACCGAGGTTAGTGTAAAATAAGCGTATAGAGCGCGCGCGAACCATCGTCGACGTAGATGAGCTTGCCCGGCGCGGTAACCTTGGGCAAGTTCGTCTGAAAAAAATATTAAACGGCGAAGCAACCGGAAAAATGTCTTCGTACATAGTCAACCCACATGACCTTGTCATCACAGATTTCACTGTACTTTGTGTCCGTTGAAATAATAAACTCGTGGCCAGCAGATATTTTGTACTAAGTGCACGGTCAGCGGTGTATGGCAAGGGCAACACTCCACACACATCGACGCCATCTTTGGTCAGGCCAGTACGGATCTCAGGGCCTTTCTGTGCGAGAAATATGCTCAGTTTGGGAGGTGAAAGCTACGCGGAAACGCCGCACAGTATCCAGCGCAATGGCCACGGGGCGACCGTTCGGGTCAGCTACAGAAAATTAGTTGTTTGTTTTCCGGCTCAGAGGAAGAAAAAAAACGCACTTGCAACGGCCTTTCTGGTGTTGTCAATGACACTCTGGTGGTACTCGTACGAGCCATGCGAAAAGTTCATGCGAACTGGGAACACATCGATCAACTTCTTTTGCGCTCAAAATAAAAAGACAAAGAGTCGCGCCACATACCAACATTGACGCCCGCGCGACGAAGTTCGCTGAGTTTCTCAACGGTGTTGGTCGGGGGTCCTAAGTGGTCGAATAAATAACGGGCATACGATCAATCGAAGAGGGTAGCACACCGATTGTCGCGATGATTGAAGTCTACAGTGTATTTGGTTGGGGACAATTCGCTGGGGTCGAAAAATCGGAAAAATTCACCTTGCGCAAGAATTTGGTCTCCTCGGTGGCAGTGGGGACATTTACGGTGGTCAGAGTCGAGGACCACTCCAATTGAGATCTGATACCATCCGAGGGAAACATTTTCAGGGTAGTGGGGTAAGAGACGAGTTACAGCCGCACGTTTGTTGACGCGTTTATATACTTGAGCTTTTTGATAGGCGTGATCTTATCTACTTCGGCTGCGGCGCGCGGCCTTTGTGCGGCGAATAAGATTAGTAGATACAAGGGAAAATAAAACAGTTATGGACCATTCACAGCAAGGACAATAGTACTACAAAGAACCTTCAAGCAAAAGAAATTGTTACATTACCCTTAGTGTCCAACCATGTAGCCCACCGTCCGCAGAGGCAGCCGCCTGAGCCGCTGCAAGCCAACCAGTATCGACATTACCACCGGGCTGCGAAGGATTGGCCCCCATCTCCATGCTTTGGAATACGTTCTCGCAAGCGATAGTTCGGCCAGAGTGGTAACCGACGCCGTCGATGGGGCGAATAAACAGCAGGGGTAGACTGCGCCCCGCGATCGAAGGCGCAAGATGCGCTCCATTCGATTGCGCATTGTCCGAGGGAGGGGAGGTTCGACTGCTACTCGGCGCACCATCTGAACCGGCCGGCAATGCATCCTCCTCAAGGGCTTTGATAACATCAGCCAGTGAAGGCATCTCCACGATCACAATCGCATGTAGAGGTCCACTGGAAAACCTCGGCGTAGCAGGTGAAGGAGGGGAGGCGGGCTGAGGCTCTGCGGGATCCATGATATTTCCTCCAGTTCGATTAATGAAAGGGGAGACGGTGGTCAAAGGACCTGGCGGTGTCGCTTGGTATACGCGGTGCCGAAGCGGGCCCAGGTTTCCGAGATAAACGTCCAGAGGTGTGTGCGCTCCAGTTGCAGGATCCGCGTAGAAAAAATTGGCCACCGTCAATTCGATTGTATTGTTCGCTTGACGGTAAACGGGAGCAGTGAAAAGTGTCGGGAAGGGCGTAATCGGCATATCAGGAATATTGTTGTTCTGGCCAAATGCATCAAAGAAGGTATACTGGAATTTAGCTACAAAGATTAGTGGACGCGATGGGAATGCAAAAAGGGACGTACAAATTCCAACAATTGTCCAGCAGAGATAATCGTCAACATCGTCGGTGATGACGCGAACGCCATCTTTCATTTCGTCCCTGACGCGCGGAGATTGGAATAACAAAGGGTGACTACCCGCCTGGGAGGAGGAACCAGGAGCAGGGGGCGCTACCACGCCTTGCGTGCCAGGAATCGGGCCAGCTGCTGACAAATAATGTCGCGAGCCGTCCGGGTTTACGCGCTGAAGGGCAATCTTTTGCATTTGGCTTACAGGTCCCCCATCGTCGGGAGAAACTCTGCCCTTATCCACCTTACGAATGATGAGTGGAGAAGTGGATATCCCGGAATGGGTATCAGAGAGAACAATGGAGCAGCCGTATGTGACAGGTTGCGGTCCACCTAGAATAAAGTATAAGGCCAGTTACGACACCGAACGGGAGAAGAAGTACCGATGGATGGCGGATCTGTTGCACGGGGAACAACGTTGACGTTGAATGCCGACCAAGCGATATTGCTAGCGCAAAGTTGCGCATGGTCGATCGTCATGTATTTAGTGCGCACCGTCTGCGAGTTGATGCGGTTGAAGAGAGATACTGGTCCACCGGCGAGGATGCAGGAGGAGATGTTGCGCGTCTTCGCGGTCTTTTTCGATGGCTTGGAGATTATGGTGACTGGGGCCGAATCAAAAGTAGCCCAGACACGGCCGGGTGGGGGGTCAATGCCTTCGGTGACAGGGCCCGGTGCTGGCTCTGCGATTTCAAGAGATAGCTGAAAGCTCTTGGCCTTTGCCGTCCCGGTGACATGGAGGAACTTGAAACTCGAGGTCATGTTGTTATCCAAAGGTGCCTTCTGCTCAAACGAGCGCTCGCCGATCTCTGACACGACGGTCATGGACAGTTCCTGGCGGCGCATCTGCCATACTGGCCCCTCGATATGGACAACTGGAGGGGGGCACAAAAAGCGCTTTTCACTTCCATAAGATTTTTGGGCGACGGCGGCGTGGAGACAGATGACGGTGGTCATGGGCATGACACGACTGGGATCCTGGGAGACATGGTCGCGCACGATCCTGCGGATTTTGGAATGAGGATCGCTAGCGTCGGCGCTGTCGAGTTTGCGTTTGCTCGAGGTGGGCTGGGGCTGCACGACACGCGTTTATTTGACTGGCCAGCGCATAGACCAACAAATCACGTACCTGCGAAGGAGGCGCGTTGCCGTTGCCGTTCTCGTGGGGGGTCGATCCTGACCATGCTGGTGGCTGAGGTGCAGGAGAGGCTAATATTGACTGGAGAGAACCGGTGGGGGCGGACGGGGTGATATCGGGCTGAGTTTGGGGCGTGGGGCGGGGTGACGGCTTCTCAGGTTGGACCTACGGGACATATGATTGGATTAGGGACGCTGAAGAGAGATCAAAAGTACCGGAGAGCGGGGAGAATCGGATTCGGGGAGCGAGGGGGATGGGGCCATGGCGCTGATGACGGCTGCGCTAGACATACGGTCGAGCTGGACGTTGAATATATGCCTTTTCACTGCTGCATCAGACTTCCTCGAAGGCGTTCAAGGTAGAACGTGAGAGAAATGTGGCGGCAGGTCGGCACCTCCGATGCAACTCCGATGGAATTTGCCGAGACACGAGGCCATTGCACATTTTGGATCCAAAAAGGTCCAATTCGCTCGTATACTACACTTGTGACAAAACGATGTGTGTATAAATCGATCCTACGATAATGCTAGTCCGTGTGCGTAAAAAAAAGAATGTAGTGAATGTATTGTCCAAAAAAATGCACAGCCCTCTCGTCGCCTCAGCTCGGTGGCTCGCCCCTGCTCTTGCGGCCACCAGGAAAGGGCACCCCCGTGTTGTCTGACCGGAACGCCCGTGATTCGCGTTTCGAGCCCGCATTCTCCGCCTCCTGTTGGTACTTTTGCCAGTCTTCCACCTTCATCGTCGACAGCCGCTTCGACGACGACCCGCCCAGCTTGTCCGCGCTCAGCGACCGCGAATGACGCTTCGCGGGCTCGTTCAGCGTCAGCGATCCCCGCTGTTGCCCGCTCCGGTCCGCGTCGTCCTCCGAGCGCTTCCGCCTCTCGAGCAGCGCCGCTTTCTCCGCCTGCCTTCGGGTCACAGCCTCCTTCTCCAGCGCCTTGGCCTTCTCCCAACGCTGCTTCGCGATCTCAAGCTCGGCATCCTCTTTCGCTGCGGTTGTCAGCGGGCCCTGTAGATCCCGCATCTTTTCGCGGTGTCTGTCGTTGAGCTCCTCGAACGTACGCGTGCGCGTCTGCGCTGGACGCTGCGGTGTCGGCGCTACGATCGGTTTGCGAGGAGGGAGGATGTTCACTGGTGTCGATGTCATCATGTTCATGTTCCCGCCCGAGGAACTTCGCTTGCGGTGGTTCGGCGTAATCCTGCTGAGAGGCACGTCGTCCGAGGAGTCCGTAGTCCCCTCGCCTCCGCTGAGCGCATTCTCACGCAGCTTGCGCTGATTCAGAGCATCGGTAACAGCGGGCGAAATGGCTATCCTGCTACTGGAGCCGACGCCGGTTGGGGTGATGGGAGGGGTCACGCCAGATGGCGGCTGCAGAAGCCTGCGCTCCTGGACGTAGAGATCCCAATCGTCGTCCCGGAGAGGAACGCTCGTGGGACGTCCGATGGTCTCGCCCAGACGCGAGTGCGCCAGAGTCGACATTTCCATCGAGTGAACGCGGGCTCGGGGATCATGTTCTCGCGGAGGACGCGTATGTGCGGGCGCGGGTAAGAGTGCGCTGCCGGCATCGATACTGAGAGTGCGCCTCGAAGTCATCGACGGCCGCCGAGACTCGGCAGAAGAAGAAGGCGCCGGAGTTTCAGACTTGAGAGCGTCAATTGACCTACGAATGGTTGCGATTTCGGCGACTAGTTTTTCCTTGCGCTCTAGTTCCTCCAAGTCCACACCAGTAAGCCTGCGAGGAGAGGCGTCGTCCTTGGCGATAAAACTGCGGGGGACATCGTCTTTGATACCAAGACCGAGATCCAGAGCCGGCAGAACACCGGGCGTCTGCAGATTTCTGGTGGCGCGAGAAAGCTCGTCCTCAGGCGTGGGAGCAAACAAGAAGTCTGAACCAGCTGACTGGTGGCGAGGTCGACCTTCGTTGACGAGAGTGAATGTCGAATTTCGATGCTCTCCGACAACGGGGGAATTTGAACCATCGTGATCCTTCATTAGTGGCGTGCTGGAGTATCCGCTTTCCTGCCGCCCGTGTTTGTTCATGGTCGGATGCTCCTTCTCCCATTCATCTCGCTCCCGCAAGACGGTGGCAAACCTGCCGGCAGCTTGAATTTCTGCTTCTTCGTCCCTCTTTTTCTGTTCGTCGGCGATTTCCTGCAATTTCTTTTGGAGAACCGTGAGAACCCGGAGTTGAACGGCGATGCCCATCAGTGTTATCGCTCCAATAAGCCCCAGCTCGATTTGCATCGTTTGGGAGACAGGGAACTGAATGCCGGCGTTGACATATTTCGGGAAGAGGTCGCGGAAACCGAGATTCCAAATGTAAAACTGGCGAAGAAAAAAGTCAAAAGACGGAAAAGGCCGCTAGAATCGGGCACACGCCTCTTTGAGCCCAGCGGTGGTGAAGCAGTCCACGCCCAACATGAAAGCCGAGGAACCGACCATCGCCGTCGAAATAAGCAATATGTGGTAATGAATCTGCAGAATGTAAGCTTAAATGTGTTCCTGCAGGGGAGATTTTTACCTTCGGGATCGTGCACAGGACGAAGCCAATGACTCCGCACCTGGAAGCAGACTTAGAAGGGCGTGTAGTGGCGGAGGACAGGCGTACCGATGAAGAAAATCCATCTAAACCCAATGGTCTTGATCACACCACCGTCGTGGAAACATTGAAGCCACAATGCCAGAGCAAATCCGCCCCAGCCGCCGATGACTGTATGGGGCGAGGTATGAACACAGCGGCCAAAGGGAGGGTCTATTGTGCTCACAGTAACGGGCGGCCTTCCAGAAAAATATGGAAATACCACCTCCGGCGATACCCGCGACTGCCGACGCCAGAACGAACAATCCGCGGAGGACTTTGCTCGGTGGGTTCACCGCTGTCAGAATTCCGAACTATAGCGGACTGCTGAGGACGCTTTGGGAAATATAATGATTCTCCTCACCTTGAGGATAAGCACGAAGCAGACGAGAGACAGCGTATAGAATCCAATTAGAAAGAACGAGGTCCATCTACAGTAATGTTATTTTTCGCGCCGCACACAAGTAAGCCAGCCATACCTGTTCTTGTGGCCGAAGAACGCGGAGGGAATACCAGTGATAATGAGGACGGCTCCCAGCACACCAAAGGCAGGATCTAGGCGCGTAGAGAGGACATATGGGTCGGGAAGAACTGATGCTGATGCAGAGGGAGACGAAGATGGCGAGGTAGACGACGCAGAGGCAGACGTGGGCGTGGGCGTTATAGTGATGCTGGCATTGAACGTAGTAGGGAGAATGACGGGGATGGAAGAAGCGCCCGAACGCGAGAAGGAAGTGAATGAGCTGGTCTCAAGCTCGAGGGAGATGGAGAGTTGTGCGCTGCTTGACTGGCCCGACACCACGGTGACCGCGAGCGCAGCGGCGAGGACGGTGAAGGGAGACCACATAAGTGGGGAAGAAAGGCCGGTGGAGCCAAATATATATTGGCTCACAGGACCGAAAGACGAGTTTGGTAGGCTCCCAAGCGAGAGAAAGGTGAGCAAGTGGACAAGGGAGCGGACAAGGATGTGAACAATCGCCCACGAGGCAGGAAGTATTATTCACTTCCGCTTCTATCGAATTTCGATCCATCGGGTTCCAAGACCTCTTTCGTTTCATTTATGTATATCTACACCATAGTGCGTGTCCAATACACCCATGCGCGGTCTCGAATTCCCAGCATAGTTCCATGCAGTTCCATGCGGCAGATCCCGCGTTCGAGACCAATTCCAATTTTTCAACGCGCGTTGTTCGGTTTGCGAACATGGTGACCGCCAAATAGCCGATCTTCAGACCTCTACGAGCAGCATGAACATCGCGGGCTAATAGCAGTTCTGCTTAACACTCTGGCGGCGGACTTAACGGGCGCGTATTCTCGGAAATTATTTGACAGTGGCACACTCTGCCAAAAGGATTGACTCCGCTTCGCGGCGGTACAGCCATCATCTGTCTCGCCCGGCGTCTACGGCCCACGCTTGCCGACAATGTCGTCACTGTCAACTGCGCGGGGACCGTCCGAGGATTTGCACGGTCAGCGCTGTCCATTGCATCCATGGACCCATCCATCAGAAATATACTCCACTGGTGCAAAACACCTGATACGCCCCTTATCGACATGGCCGTCATAGCCTTATCTCGGTGGCAGTTTACCTCCACTTACGCGTTGTTTACAATATCCACAACACTATGCGCGATATAGACAGCCCTCGCATTAGGACGGGGAACAGTAGTGTAGATTGTCCATCTATCTAGCTAACGCGTCTAGGATACGTCGGACAGTGGGAGTCATTCGTCATTGTCCGCAACGGGCTGATACGCTGGACCCGAGCTTTCGCGCTTGAAAAGACGACGGAACCAGCTGCCACGGCCTTGATGAGAAACGAGCGAACGTCTCTCCGCCAGGGATTCGTCGTCCATCCGGTCCTGTCGCTCGTCTGCGAACGAATTGAGAGTGCGATCAAACCGATTCAATGAATAGATTTGATCACCTTCTCCAAAGACCGCATCCATCTCTTCCAGCGGTACACCTTTGGTCTCAGGATAAACTGCGCGGGATTAGCATTCGCTCAACAACCAGGGAGGAGAACTTACGGAAGTACACTACAAATACGGAGAAATCAGCCTCGTTTCAACTTTCTTGCATTGGAAATATTTACCCAGTACGAAGCTGCAGGCACAGAAAAACCCGTGCATGGGATACAGTCGCCATTCAATGAGTTCTTGAAACACCGGAGTTGTCAATCCAACCCAAAAGTTGAATGCCCTGTCCGAGTTTCAATAGGCGAGCCTCCCTCAGGGCCGACAATGGCTTACCAGTTGGTTGCTGCGAAAATTGTTTAGTTTGGGAAAGGCGGTACGAATCGAGGAGGAAATACCTGTAGACAATGATACTCCTTTCGCACGAATGGTAAGAGGCATGATCTAGAGGACGTTAGATGGAATAAATATACAGAAACGACCGTATAAAACCTCTGGAGGATACAACCACGGCAAAGGGCCCCAACTGTGGGGGAGTCAGTAACAAACTTTAGCGCACGACGGTGGTACTCGCCTGTAACCAAATGCTGCATTGAAAATTATCACACAAACAACGACCGCTTGGGCTGTCTGAGGTACGTCGATGTATAACCAGTAGCCGGTCGCAACGAGCGCAGTCGCCATCTTCAGAATGCCTCAGTAACACTTAGATTTAGAGAAGGAGGAACGGACGATGACGGCGCCAGAGAGAAGGATCGGTCGCCTCCCCCAGCGATCAACGAGATACCACCTGTTCCGGAAGTCAGTGGGACAAGGGGAGAGAAAGGGAAGGTGCGGACGGAGGTAGAGTGCTGAGAACGTATATAATGGAATTAATGCCGGCCATTAGAATTGCGTCACGTCCGTGCCAACCCGCCTCTACAAGAACTCGTGAGCATGCAGGGCAAGAGAATATTGTTCGATCATACCTTCGAAGACTCTAGCTGATGACCGGACGTACGGTGAATAACCAGTACCTTGAGAACGAACAGAAATGCTCACGAGCATAGTAGGATATTACTAGCAAAGGAGAAATTAGTCCAGGTCGGAACTTTCTGTTCCGAGCGCCCTTACCGTTAATTCCATTCTAGAAACATATCAGTATAACACACAAAAGCAGGAAATTGGACGTACAAGCTGTGCAAAGGCCTGAGATGACATGGCCAGGAGCACGCGTCGCTTGTATCTTCTCCACATTACGGTATACGATCTGGCCTCGCCTGAATTGCGCTAGAAGAGGGTCGGAAGGTGCCCCAAGTAGCTCCGGGGAAAGCCTACCTCCTCTTGCACCTTCTCCTTGATTTCCTCAAATTCCGCTATTGCCACCTCGTTTTCAGGATCTCCGCCGTGCAGGTCCGCGAGACTCGCATTCCCTCTACATCTTTATCAGTGTCTATAAGCCACCTGTAATGGATAAATAAATGGAAACGGCGATTCAAGTCACAAAGTACCGGGGACTCTCGGGCATAAGCAAAGACCCTCCAGCAAGAATGGCTCCTATGACACATTGAATAAAGAGTGGAATGCGCCACGAAAGGTTGGATTCGATAAAGGCGCAAAAGTAATCCGTCCACTGGGTGCACGCATGAATAGTGGTCGACCACAGGTGGAGAAGAAACGTACGACGGACGCCGAGTATCCGATAATATTTCCGGTAAATTCCATGCAGGCAAGAGCACCCCGCTGGGAAGCGAGAGTGAGTAGCGAAAATAATGCAACAATATAAACACACACATGGTTCGGGGGGAGATTTCACTCTGGTATATCGGAACGATGGTCCTTGGAGAGGGTAAGAAATAAGGGCATACATTGGAGGAGTGCCCTACGAGAGGAGGCCGACGCCGCAGCCACTGATGATGCGCCCGAAGACCATTGTCCAGAATCCGACAGTGAATGTTTGGATCGCTCCGCCAATAGTGAAGACAACCGCGCCAATGAATAGCGTTCCCTTGCGCCCAATCATGTCTCCGACTCTTCCCGCTGCAATAGAGGTGCAGAAAGCTCCGATTTCGAGGACGGCGACCATGATTCCGAGCTCGCTTGCGCTGGGATCATTGAAGTATTTCTTGAAGTGCGGACCAGTGATAATACCGCTCATTACACTGCGCTAGAGTTGGGATAGGACTGACGCGCTGAAGTAGAGGACGTTACCCTTGGTCGTATCCAAACTTGGCACACGATTAGATGGCAACTAATATTGGAGAATTGAACGCACTAGGAAGACGCCTAGACTCGCGAAAATGGAAATGGCATATAAGAGCGGCTGGCCCACAAGCCTGCGGTGGGAGGCCATGCTGCATCAAGGTTGTGGAGCAGAGAAAGGAAAGTGAGTGTATTCGCCGCGGGCCGGCCAAACAACGCGTCTCTCTGCGAACCATCATGCCGCATTATCCGGACTCTCTGGACGACGTCTCGTCAGAGGCATCCTTTGATTCGGACAGGGAGTACCGGTTGGCACAACAGGAATGGGAGGAGAGTTTACATCAACTGCAGCAGCTCGTATCGATAGTGCTTCTTCCGTTCTTTGGCAAATGGCTGGGCAGGCGATGGAGCCAGTGGGGTCAGTGCCCTCTCGCATCGCAGCTTGTATTCTCATTCTCAAGCCACACTAGCCTATGCTAGATACTTGAAAGTTGGACTCGGTCTATCTTTTTTTTGGAGTAAATAATAATGTATTTATTGCTCCTACTACCCTTGACCGTTTCTAATTTTGGTGGCCAGACGCAATACCTTACTTCCCGGCTTAGCTCCAGAAGAAATCATTTCATCCACGATTGCGCGTGCAACCTCCCACTCACCGCGTTCCAACAGCCCAGACAACAGAATATACCATGTGTCGTCGCCCCGTGGTATCTTGTTGCGAGCCATCTCCCTGTGGAATGCGAGAGCGTCCTCCAATCCCCCCGGTTCTTTCAAGCATGCTCTGATGAGGATGTTGTACCCGCCAGCTTTCAAGCTGACTTTCATCTTGTGCATGCGTGCTATAATGTCTCGCTTGTACCAGTCGACTTGGTCGGCGGATAGCCAGCTGCCACGGTAGAGTCCGGCGAGGATCGAGGTGTAAGTTATCTCGTTTGGCTCCACACTTCGGTCCTTTTCCATCTCGTCCAATAAGCTCATGCTGGCCTTGAGGTGCATCATGGTTTGTTCTGCCATCTGCGATTGGATAATGGCGCTGTATGTTGCGACGTTGGCCTGCACTCCCTGGTTTCGCATGATGTTCATGACCATCGCGGGTGCGTCGGCTTGTCCGACTTTGAGCAAAGCGGAAAGGATTGTCGAAAAGGTGAACACATCACCCGCGACCTGTGCGGAGCCCATTTGGTTAATGACAGCCGCCATTGCCTTGAAATCGGCCTGGCGCCCATGATAGCCCAGCATCGTGTTATAAGAAATAAGATCAGGCTGGGGCCCATCTTTCTGCATTTTCAGGAAAATTGAGGAAGCCGTTTCGGCGCCATCTCGACCAAGTCGGAGAAGACCGTGAAGGACGACATTATGGACGAGGAGGGAGTGCTCGACCGTGCAGCTTGGTTTCGCGTCTGTCTCGAACGTATTGAACCACTGCAACGCATCGGCCATCCTCTTTCCCTCGAAGAGGCAGGATATTATTGCGCGATAAGTCAATGCATCGGGCTTGACATTGTGGGTGGAAATCGTTCGCCAAGCCTCCAAAACTTTGTCGATCGCGCCGCGGTCGGCGTACGCATTAATTACCATGTTCCAAGTCAAAATGCCAGGCCGACATTTGAACTTGGCCATGTCTTTCCACACGTTCGCAGCGAGATCGTCTTGCTCGCGGCGGAGAAACGCGGCGAGGAACGACCCCCAAACCAGTTCGGACATGGCAACCGATTTGGTGGGAGTTATGGACTTGACGTCTACCGCAATATAAGCAGGTTCGGTCAGAGCGTCCACGATTGAGTGGTATAGGTGTACGAGAACGGGAGCTGATCGTTTGGAAAGGTTGTGGATGTGTTTGGAAAGGGAGTCTGGGCGATCCACTGATTTCGCGATGTCAAGACGGTGGACATAAAGTTTCACTTTGTTCTTGAGGTCAGGGTCATAGGACAAAGTCCGCAAAAACTCCTCCGTAGTGTGGGTTGGAATTTGTATTTCCGTGTTGAGGAATACTTTTAGAGCGTCTTCAAAAGTGTTCTCCATGGCATGCGCAGTAACAACTGCGAGCAGGACGTTCGCTCGCCCAGAATGCGTTTTGGATGAGACGATATCGATGCCGTCCTCATTGAGGTTCACATCTAAACCTTCGGAGGCCTCCCGCGGCTTCGGGGCCTCCCGCCTCCTTGGAAGCCCTTCGTACCTTTCATAAAGCTCCAAAACGTGCTGTGAACGGCGTAGGGCGATATAGGCAGCAAGGCAGGCATTCAATGCATCTGTCGAATCGGTTGCCGCAGCTGCCAATGCGACCTCCTCTGCGAATGACCTCCGAGCCGAGCTCCACGCCTTCCTAGCAACCTCGCGGCGGGGAACAATAGTAGCTGTGATCAGTTGAGCAATCTGCTCGATGACTGTCGGCGTGAGGATATGGAGCTGGTTTGTTTGACGAAGCTCTTCCCAAGATCGACGGATGAGCTCGACATCCTTCGTCTTTAAACCAAGCTGGATATTGGTCACGGTTCTATTGACGAGCCGAATGAGGTCGGGTTCCATCTCGAGAGTGGAGGGATTATGGCGCTCAATGATGCGCTGTCGGAGCTGAAGATAAATCACGGGGTCGACAACACCATTCTGTTCTGTGAATGGCAGGGGTTTGGATATCTTGGGAGGGAAGGGTTTTTTCTTGGGGGCAGGTGTTTTTTGTGGTTTTCCAGAGAGGCGGCGGCAACACCATTCTGTTCCGGGAGTTCGAATTTCGTGTGAGGGAAGGGTTTTCCGTTGGAGGAGAAAGATGCAGCGCCAACGATGCGCGCCGAGGACGATGGAATACAAACGATCCGCCGCGACGAAGCAAGCATGAAATTTGCATCAGTGGCTGTGCATCTCTTTATTCTGCACACTCATCAGCGTTGGACTTAGGATGGGCCATGGGAATTCAGGCGAGCCCGAATTTTGAATTATCCCGCACTTCTCATCCTAACATTATTTCCAGACAAACTGTACGCTGTTGAAAGGCCCGTTTGACTTTGGTCTGACTTGATTCAGCTACATCACCCACGCCGAACACGCAGGTCAGTTTGGTGCGCATTCCGCGTCCGTAGGCCACAGGCAGAAGGCAGAAGCACCACACCCCGGTACAATTACGCCGTTCGACTGTTGCGCGCTTTCCTTTCAGCCTTTCACCCACCCTGTCGCGGCACGCAATTCCATGGCACTGGGACAGTTTTCGATTTGGTGAACATAATTCCTTGGCTCAAGTATGTGCTACTGTCGCCCATCGTCGAGAGTTTGTTGGGACCTGCGTATGCGATACTCAACAACGTCACAGGCAGCATAATAACCAGCATCCGGTCACCAAAGAACCATTGAACCCCACGGACCTCATCACTCTGCACTATTCACGGAAGGAGGCGTCTGGAGAACTCCATGACCCATTAACTTCAAGCTTTTCAGCCAGCACTCTCATATCGTCACAATTGCAACCACTGGCAATGTATTTCTGGCCGAAAGCATCAAAGGCGGACGAGACCTCGTCAGCGATGTACCCTTCAAGAAGTGTGTAGATTTTTGGTCTTGAAATGTCGATATTCATCTTTACAGAGAGGATGTTATCACTCTGCAAAATCCTCATGGGCTTCCGTCGGCTTCCATCCCTGCCGCAGCTCCGGTGGCCCAACCCGCGCGGCCAAGCCTAAGCCAGCTACTTCAGTTTCGACTGTTCCAGTCAAGCCAAAGGCAGCCGTTCCTTGTACGTCTTTCTGCCTTCCATTCATTTTCTGGCTGATAGTTTCTCGCCCAGGGAATGTGTCTCCGTATTCCAGTGGTCTTCCCGGAGCTTCCTTGACTTCCACCTCCATCGATCCTCAAACGTCGTCCTCTAAATTAGTATGGGATGAGGTGTGCTTTTGCTGTACTCTTGAGGCCCTCGTTCTGATATGGTCCTCAGGAAGAACTCATGTTTGAAGATATTTCAAACCCTTTGAAAGGCAAAGGCAAAGAAAAAGACTTGGTGCGCCCTCGCCCACTCCGGTGAAACTGCTTTCCTGACTGCGTCCTCAGGGAAACGTCGTGCCTACGTTCGCGTTGTCACAAATCTTGGCGGAAGCAGTTTGAACTTGGAACTCTTCTGCGAAAAGTTGGTGAGCAGGCCATAATTGGAACACAACCACTTATCTGTTCGTAGGCCCCCAAAACGTGCTACAATTTCCTGATGCTCGCAAAGCTGGGAAAATTCGATAATTGTTTATTTCATCGTCTTGTGCCTGGATTCATGGTCAGCGCCAACTCAACAAGTTCCCCAACCGTATTCATCTGCATCTCTAGATTCAAACGGGAGATCCTACTGGAACCGGTGCTGGTGGGGCCTCCTACTGGGAGACGCCATTCCGGGACGAACATGATTTGAAAGGAGCCGCCCGGCACGATAGTCGTGGTACTCTTGCCATGGCGAACAAAGGCCCTGGGACGAATGGGTACGAATCCTGCATTCTTTTCACACTGTTTGGTTTCTGACTATACACAGATCTCAATGGTATCTAACTTTCAAAGCGACACCCAATTTGGATCGCAAGCACACAGTATTTGGTAAATTGGTCGGCGGGGAAGACGTTCTCGATGCACTGGAAAAAATTCCGCTGAAGGACGGTACCGAACGCCCCGCGAAACCCGTCCGCATAACGGAAATTATAATGTATGTGTTTCTTGACGATGTGTTACGTTTAGTTTCATGTTGCCTTATAGATACCAAGACCCTTTCGAGGAATACAAGACCCGTCTCGCCAAGAAACTTGCCAGGAGGGCTGAGGCAGCTCAGAACAATCCCGCAGACAAAGCTTCACAGAAAAAGGAAGGGGACGACATCAATTGGTTTGGAGTTAAAGTTGGATCTGGAGACTCTGCATTCGGCACAACAGCTGGCGGGGGAGTCGGGAAGTACTTGAATCTCAAAAGGACGCAAGAGGCCGTCGCAGATTCCGGAGGAAGCGATAGTAAGAAAAAGCGAAAGACCGGGTTTGGCTCCTTCGATAATTGGTAGTCCTATGTATCCAGTAGATGTAACTATACTACGCCGCTATAGGCACCCGTTCCTTTGCTTGATTTCGAACAGGGTCGGGGGTTGGTTCGGGAATTGGTTCGTGTGTTGGTGCTGACGGTAACTCGACTCCCACCGGCTCTCCCATCTGTAATGTAAAATTAACACAATTCGAGTGCAGGGGATGATGAAGACGTACCGCCTCTACTTGTAACTGCCTCAATTCTTCCTGGACTGCTTCCTCCTCATCTGCCGTTAGATTATTCGCCATCAATTCACCGATTTCCTGTTGAACATATAGCTCGGCTCAATAATACGGTTATAGGGAGCTCACTCGTTGGTACTCTCTGGCTTCTTGAGTTTCGTCCATTAGTTTCTCGACACTTTCGATGTTCATCTCCTTGTGTATCTCCTTCAGAACTTCATTTCCTTGCTTCAGTCCGTGAAGCACTGAGACTTCGACAAGAGAGAATTCTATTGTTGATACCTAGGTAATTCTGGTAAGGTGTACACAAGGTTTCTAGGAAAGACATACAAGCTCCTCAAGGGTCTCCAGTTGGCCGTCGGTCTTTAATAGTAGGCTCTGTTGGTACTTGCGGCGCCGCAGTGCAATGACAGCACGATCCTTGTTACCCGCAGCAAGATGGGTCTTTGCGATAACATGTTCACGCTCCAGAACGACTTGAATCTAAAATAGCGCTGCTCATTGCATGGTCTTGCACTCTGGGGTCCTGGCTTGCCTTCTTCTGATATTGTTTCAGCTTGTCCCGTTGCAGCTTAAGACTACATCAAAAGGGAGTGTCAAGGTGCCTAGGCCTAGACTGCACGCAGGAGGACACAAACTCTAGGAGTGCGCGGTCTTGGGCAGTAATCTTCGGGGTGGATTGGGTTGTGCCCATCCGACATGAGTGCTCCGGGAGCCGCTTGATATATTGATGCCATCACGTTCAATTCGTCCGAGGTTCAGTGCATTGCATTCTCTCAGTCTGCACCCACATCGTTCACCGCTGGCCTCATGTTATAATAACGTCGATGATTTCGTGTCTAGCACCTCACCGCATCCATCGGACGTCCTTTCTGTGGAAGAAATGTTACCACGATTATGTTCGCGCCTTTAGCCCGGGCAGCGGCATTGTCCGCGTCCCTTTGGTGTCTCCCAAGGCATTAATTTCTCTTGCTTGTCTCTTCCGGTCTTCACGACGCTCAGGTCATCGGTGTGATTAATTCCCGTGGGACTCGTAGGTGAGAACCTTGTGCGACATGATTCGAACACGACCATCAACGCATTCCTTCGCAAAGCCACCAGGAGGACTTTTATTCCTTCGTCACTCTCTCCTTGGACCCAGAAGAACTGCGCTTGAGCGTTAAGAAGGCCCATGGAGTGGACTGGGACCCATCGAGTGTTGGAGACGTCTTGGCTAGACAAGCCGTCTTTATTGGCATCTATGACGGGTCAGTCCCGCAACGCTCGGCATATGATATTTGGTTAATTAGAAGCAGACATGGTGGGTCTGCTGTGTCGCAGTATCTTCGCCAAGAACTGCATGGTTTGGTCGAGTCGGTGAACAAGTCTCACATTCCGGAACTTTACGCCTGGATCCAAGAAATAGGCGGCTACTTCAAACGCTTCAAGGGCGGTGCTTTGACGCCTTGGATTTCAAACCCGGAATCTGCGCCGCCTCTTGATCTTGAGGCTCGCATGACGCAGGCATTTTTCGAAGTCAGTCGCGTGGTCCATATTCTGCGATATGCTGCTCAACAGTTCCAGGTTGACCAACATTTGTCCGCGGACAGCATGGCGCAGAGCTGCGGGGCCACCGCTTCTATAACGGTTCTCCATTCATTAGATTCTCCAGCGACTCCATTCTTTTCGGCCCAAAAATTAGCGTTAACGTGCGCAGTCTATGCTTTTTCTTTTCAAGTTTAACGGTTTTGCAGTGTTGCCCATTGTGGGTAGGAACGCCCTGTCTTTCAAACCATCTATATGCTCAAACCACCTAGCGATACCCGAGTGTTACTATGCTCAACCGACGGCGGCAAAGTTTAGTGAGTGGCGACTCAAACTGCGAGAAGAGTTGAATATAGATCGAAGGTAAAGTCCCATGACGGAAAATCACCACGCCGATGCCCGTGTTGAAGCCATTCGTTTGCGTCGAATGATGGGAAGTTCACTAATCACCGACTCATTTGGTGAATCTCGGCAAGTATCAGTGCAATTTCAAGGTCCTCCGTATTGAAACATCGCTGTAGGTGGATGGGAGCCCTGGCAAACACAAGATGGTAAATCGAACACGTACTGTGGACAACCCAGTCATATTGCCTTGCAGTCTCGGTGATTTGCGCTACAAGAAATTCGGCGTTACCCCAGAACCAGAAGTGCGGACCAAACTCTTGGAAGGTTCGTGAATTCGAAATTAATTCTACGTCTCTTATTGCATCGTCTGATTTGTAGGTTCTAAATGGGCCTATATGGTCCTGATCTCGGACGGTATCTCGTCGATGTTGTCTGACAGCGAAGTCGTGGATCTGGCGCGGGATGCACCGGATCCAAAAGCTGCGGCGGAACGTATACTGTCCTTTGCAGAAGAACTCGGAGGAGAGGATAACGCGACTGTTATTGTTGTCCCTCTCGCAGGTTGGGGAAAGGTAGGATGATCTGGCGTGAGCGTCTGGGTCGCCTTGAATTAAAATGTTTGCAGATACAAGGGCCGGACTCAACCCGAGAACTCCGTGAGTACAGGCGACTGCAGGCAGGTCCGTGTCCACCCTAGCTCGTTCCCTATACTTTCTGATCATGTCAGGAACCACAGTCGGTAGCGAACGTCAACGCCGAATGTAGATTGGTGGTACATAGACACAATTAACTTCATTAGATTTGCGGGGATGCATGTCCGTCGGCGCGCAGGTCGGAACCTGCTGCCCAAACAAAGCGCCCGGAAGGATCTGTCAGCTTCTGAATGACTTGCCCCCGGCCCATCATTGCACGCTGGAATCCAGTGGCTTGACGAGCGTCATGGCCCATTTCTAGACCTGCTAAGTTTTGTCGTCTGAAAAGAAATGTCGAACCTACCTCGCAGCTTCTCGATCGTTTCCACCGGTATACCTTCCTCTATGTATACTTCGCTATTAATATCCCCCGCGATTCCAGTATCTTGTGTTTGAGTCTCGGGACTACCAGCGGATATACAGAAGCGCGGGGAATCGAGGGCCGCCTGCGGCGTGTACCCTCGGAGCATTCCCTGGAGTACCTGGATATGACCTTGAGGCTGAGGAGAAGATGATAAGGTGGTGTAAAATACACGATGCATTCTCGGTGCACACCTGCATAAATCCTCCCATCACACCATAGCTCAAGAAGAGTTCGTCGCCGCGAGTGACCATCGCTGGAATTATCGTGTGGTAAGGGCGTTTGCCACCCTTGAGCCCGTTGGGGTGATTCTCTGCCAAAACGAAACCGCTGCCTCTATTTTGAAGAGTGAAGCCACATCCTTTGGGGATCGCTTTGAAAGAATAAACAACACCATCAATGTTTGCAAAATAAAATCCTCACCGCCAGTTCCAAAACCTGAAGAAAGTTTCAATAAAGATTCAGAGTCAAAGTAAATCTTGCGCTACCAGCATAATTGCTTTGAATGTAGCTGCATGCATTTCCCCATTGATCAGCCACTGCATCAAGGTCAATATTGATAGTACAGTATTGCATGGAATCGCAACCTGTAAAGTACACGGTGTCCGAGGAATTCGCGGGATTTCCCTTGGGTGGGACGTATCAAGTTCGAAAGTCGTGGTTGAAGGAAGGAAAAGACCGACATGAACGACGTTGGGGTTCGTTTTGAGCGGATTTATTAGTTTTGCACGGGAAGCCAAGTACTCCTGTGTGCGATGAGATTTAACGGAGAGTTTGGGCGAGATTCAACCTTGCTGAGCAATTTTTCGACTGGCACATGTTCAGCCTCGGGATCTGCAACATACCACTGGGTGTCTAATGCAGGTCCAGTCAGCGACAAATTCGGGAAGCAAATATGGACTATACCAGCAAAAGCGACCCTTGGAGATTCCGCTGTCAGAAGTGAAAATATTGACGATGAAATACAAACCTAAGAGCTTCAATCAAGACGTGGAGATATTCGACGGAGTTGTGCTCCATTTCAAGCAGCGGCTTTATGACTCCCTGCTCTTGAAGGTTCTCGAGTATTCCGAGGGCGACAAGAGCCGTCAGCCCTTTCGAGACGTGAGCACCGTATAATACTGAACCCCAACATTTTTACCTTGCCCATTAGGAGGGCACTAGGCAGAATTTAGTGACACAGAATTGCTGTATCAAAATCGCTCACCTCATACAGCGTAACCTCATTTGCGTACGTATACTTTATAGGGTCAACAAAGGTCGTCTTGTGTGCCGCGAGGTCGTCGAGCTCCATGAGGCCGCCTTTGCTTTGGATGAGGTCGACGATAGCCTGAGCCACTCGGCCTTTGTAGAAACCGTCCTTCCCCTGTGTTGCAACTTCCCTGAACGTTTGGGCCAGATTTGGGAGTTTGACTATTTGTCCTTGAAGGGGGGCTTTTCCATTAAGAAGCATTTCATCGGCATTTGGAGAAGCGTTTTTGATCAGGTTCTTGCAGAAATTAGTACACACCATGATGAGATTGCGATTCGACCTCACCTCAGAATTTTGCCACGACAAACTGTGAATCTCTGACACCGGAACGCTGGGGATCTATCAGCGCTCAGTCCGATGCAAGCACAAAACAGCAAACCCTTCTTCCGCCAATCTAATGGCCGGTTCCAAAACGTCTGCGACGGTGACCTTTCCGCTGCCGAATCTTTCAACAGTATCAACCCATGCAGCGGCCGCACCTATGCGTCAAGATAGTTCCTTGAATTGAGCGTATAAGAGAGCACAGGAAATTGACCTGGCACAGTTACAGAATTGAGGTCTGTCAGCGGAATGGAGGACCCAGTCAACCCGCGTTGTCGGAGATACTCCAAAGTCAATTTCTGAGGAGAATGCCCAGACCTACGCCACGGTGATTATAAATACGGTACCGTTTCCGCAAAACCCACCCATTCAACGCCTTCACAGTCTTGGTTTTCGCGTCAAAAAAGAGACAGAACGCATCCCTAGAAGATATTCAGCCACAACAAGCCAAAAAATGCGTGATAGTACCCTCCAATGCCACAGCAGCTTGGTTCTGTCACATTCAACGCAGCGGATGTTCTGTGGGTGCACAAATGAGGGGATTGAAGCCCAATTTGTTTGAACATACGCGACCGCTGCATCGGCTTCATGTGGAGAATCGAGGTTGGAGCGAGACAAAGAATATTCGTGGACGACAAACCTGCATTTCCTCCTTTTCTCAGAATCTCGAGACCAGCTTCGACCGCGAGAGGCTGAGATGCGGCAACAATTCCTTTAGTGCTGTACACAACTGAACGACGACTGGAGAAGCGCGTCAGGACAGGCTCTGGCGCCGCAATCTTGTCCCAATCAATCACAATCTTGGACATAATTGAGGGCGGTAAGAAGAACGAACGCGAGTTTCAATCTTCAGTGCTGATAAGCGTGAGATCGTGAATCACGTGGTCGCGGCCTTTCGTGAGCCGAGTCCGAATCGGAGCTCCGTCCCATGTCTTTGCAATTGCAGGCTAAGCTTAAGACCGCTTCAGCTGAGTACCAAAAACTCCAGGCAGATCTATCCAATGCGGTCGAGGCAAGGCAGCGATTGGACGCCCAATTGTCTGAAAATGACCTTGTGAAAAAGGTAGCAACGTTTTTCAGGGAGTGCTCACGATTCCAACCGAGTTGCAGGAGTTTGCTCAGCTCGCTCCAGACAACATAATTTACAAGCAAATCGGTCCAGTTCTCGTTAAGCAGGATCAGGCAGAGGCGAAGAGCAACGTTGAAACACGACTCGAATTCATCAAGGGCGAAATGTCAGTCCACCAGTCCTATCTGCCTTCAGTCGCTCAAGGCGCATTCGCCGGATAGAAAACGAGTCGAAACTCAGTTGCAGGACATTCAATCCAAGTCGGACAATAAGAAAAGCGAGGCGCGTCGCGTCTCTTCATCGTGCTATATCATTGACCGCCAACACCGATCTAATGTACAGCTGGTGGAAATTCAAGCTGCTTTACAGCAAGCAGCACAACAAGCCGGTGCCCCTCCCCTAGGAACTCCGCTGCCTTCCCTGGGAGCGTAGTCGGGGACAAGCGTCGGGCGAGAAGTAGATTCATTCAAGCCATGGATTCAGTTTGTTGTGTTTCAGGCGCGTCCAACGGCATGTTGGCTCGCTGTAACGCGCGCTCCCTCTCCGGACTGTGCAAAATTGTTTCCAGCTTGAATCTTTTCAACTTTGAGACAGGCGGGCAATTGCGAATGACAACTATGTCATCTTTCCGTAGTTCTGTACAAGAGATTGAGTCAAGGCAACGACAAGGAATTGCAAACAGACTGTTTCCATCATCATGCGTTAGGTATTTTTTGGTGCGCTCCAAGCGCTGGATTGAAGGCTCAGAATTTACAGAAACAACACGCGTTCATGGACATCACCTTCCCAGTCGGTTTGTGTATAGCCCATCTGGACACAAGCACAGTCGCGGTTTTGTTCATAAACCCCACTTTCGTGACAACGCCTCGCAGAGCTAGTGGTGGCATGGTGAAAAGCGACAGAAAATGCGGAAAGCTGGCGTGTGACCGATGTGACAGCTTGTTGATCGGTATTGGCTAGTGTCAAACAACCGCTCTCGGCCCAATTTGGAAATATTGGAATGTCGGCTCTTTCAGCGCCAATTGGCTATACCGCTGCTTCTGCAGAGGACTGATTTATCTGACTAAATTGAAATGGCCCAATATTTTAGCTAAGGGATACCGCGGTCTTCTACGGAATAAAACCTAAAATGGAGTAAAAACCTAAATGGAATAAAAACCTAAAATGGAATAAAAAGCGTGTCCCTGAATTCTTCCTCGTATACCGTCTCGTCAATCTCAGCAAAGAGATCAAAAGTGAAATCTGCCGCAGCCACTAGGGCAGAATAGAAATTATATCCCGCGGCGGGTGAGAGAGTGGCGTCCAAGGTCAAGTTCACAGGGCGGCTGCGTACGACAGTCCCTGAGCGCTGGTAGGGTACGATGTATACACTTGAGGGGACGGAATCGTTCCGAACCTGTGGGATAGAATGAATAAGTTACGAAAAAGTATCGAGAGATTCAGCAACGCACTGCCGCAACAATCTTGAGTCCCTCAATTTCAATGGAACTTCGATCGGGCGAGAACAGCACACGATCTTGTTCAATGGCGTACCCAGAGCCCCCGTTATTCTCGATTTTCCCGTCGACATCAAACCAAAACGTGCTGATGGACGAATTGGTGATCGGGATGGAAAAGTTGTACTTGATGGGGGCAAGTCCCAACGCCGCAAGGAGCGAAGTCGTGATCAGGGTAGAGTTACTCGGAGTGGCCGAACAGGCTCCACTGGAACACGCAGTGCTATCACGATCTGCCCAGTGGATGGTGACTTGGCTGGCGGTGTTGGACAGGAGCTGTTGCGAAAACCATCGTCGGCCAGGGTCACATGTAAGGAAGGGGATAAAAACTTACACGCAGTGTGAGGTTCAGGACGAGACTGTCACCATCGCCGGGAGCTAGCTGCACGCCGGCGACCTTGACTGGCAGAGGTTGAATGACGTCAGTTAAAGTAACGTTGCTGGGGACAGTGTCAATCATGCGCCCTAACAGGGTTGCGCAAGTTGCGGCGAAGTTCTCTGGGGAAGCAAGGCTGCAGAAGTCAGAAGTGAGTTGATTGTTCAACCAAGTGTCCAGCGATCAGAATGCCGACATACGATTGCATGGTAACATTTCCATCACTACCGAAGACACGCAAATCAGAGGACAAAGTTGTATTGCCGTTTGCGCCAATGGCGAGAAGGTCGTCCGTCGTTCCATCAAGATATTGTGTTACGCTTTATCTCGAGTTCAACAATGGAAGGGAGCATCGAGCGACAATGAACGCACATCGCATTATCAAACTGAGGTGTCCCGTCGAATAGCTTGATGTTATCCTCAAACTCTATGTCGCCAGGGGGTACCAGAGTTGGAAAATCAGGGTTATGGACTCCGCTGTTGAAGGTTCAGAAACCATGAATACGAGAGAAAGCGAGGTCAAACCCGATGGTATGGCCACAAGCAACAAGCGCGATCATCTCTGCAGGTGTGAAGCCTTGTTTTCGGAACGTTTCAACGAAATCGTCGAGCGACTGGTCAGGAGTGGGGACCCCCGGGACCCCGGGACCACTAGCATCGACACGGCCACCTCTAAATTCAACTACAGGACCGCCGCACTCGACTGTCGCAAGTACAACGCCTATGGCAGTTACATCGGAGTCTATGTAGAGTTCACGGAGGTGGAAAAACCCGAGGGAGGAAGGAATACACACAGGAAATATATTTGTTGGGGGAATCTATGAAGTCGAACATCGACCTTTGCATGCCTCCACCAACGTTCTGTGGAAGGGAATAATTAATTAACAAAAGCGATGGCAGAAGCATGATTTTCCTCGGCGCGGTCTAGTTCAAAGGTAATTGAATTATCAAGCCCTGGGGTACTTCATCAGCACTATAACTGGCAAATGGGGAGTGAATGATACCTCCAGTTCCATCGTCGACATTGTGGGTTGCCATATCGTGGTATGCCTGCATGCACCGCTGAGACAATGTTGTTGGAAGATAGCTATGTTGCGACGGACAAACCGAATCCAATCCGCCGCGATGCTCTCGTTGTTGTTTGCGGGTATGCATCCATTCAGTAGCGTGACCAGTGAGACGGCGCGGTCGGGGAGGCCTTCCTGCACCCCTTCGTACAGAAGCCCGCTGTCCGGAGGCATGGGTCGCCGAATAGGATGTTCTGGCCTCAGGCCAAAGCACGGGCTGGCTTGGCTTTGGCTCGGGTTGGCTGGCCTGGGATCATTGGCTAGCCACGACTGAGCCATGGCCAAGCCGCAAGCCAGGCAAGCCAAATGGTCTGGCTGGCGAGCCAGGCCAAGCCAAGCCAAAGCCAGAACATCACTAGCCGCGCGGCGGAAACAAATAGGATTAGAATGCTGCCGGCGACGTGAGGGGCAAGCATTGAAGGAAGGGGAAGATATGGGAAGACATCTCAAGATGGGGCTTTTATCTCGCGAGGACTGCGCGTAAGTATGAGCTTTCGCTAGCGCTAGCGAACTGACTCGGACAAGTGTTTCCTCGGCGGTGTTCCAACGTTGTTCCCTCACACAATTCAGTTGTTTGATTTGTAGCGAGTCGGATTATCAAATTCGAGTTTCCCGCGCTTCCCTTGACCACGGTGGCCAACGTTGACCGGATGGGTGGGTAGAGCGCTTGGAATCGGCTGACGGACGCTGTCTGGCATGAGGAGCGCATGAGGTGCCGCATAGATGCCGGATACGTACAGAATTCCTTGAAATCGATCTGACAACTCGAGAAACTTAAGTTGTTCATATCACGCCCTCTGCCCGACCAGCGCAAGTTCGCAGAACGCGCCGCCGTCGAAGACGCCTTGGCGCTTCTCTATCGTGGGTACGAAAACATTGTAATTGATGCTTGGGTGAGTCACAGAACGAGCCCTTTTTGACTGTTCTCTATAGCGTGACGGGATGAGAGACGTCCGCCGGCATGCCCAGCCGCGGTGCAGGCTCCTCACAAAGAAGATATTCCAGGATGGCTAGCTCGCGTGGGAAAAGTCAGCCTCAGCTCCTTTTTTTTGTTCGAGCATTTTGCCAACCTTAACCATGCGTCTCCGAGCCTACGAGGCATCCATGCAAACGGCGAACTGGGTCTACTCAGTCATCCTAGTTTTGACGACCATCGATTTTACCACGGCTTGGAAGTCGGCTACTATCGAAGGGGTACCTTTGCAAAATATTTTTGATGGGCATTGTGTGTGAGCATCTCACCCCGGATTTCTACAAATTTTGGGATCTACGGAGCCATACATATTAATCCCTCACTTGAATATTTTCAGGCATATTGGTGGCCTGTAGAGGAAGCCATGAGGTTGCCGAGTCGAAAACCTCAAAACGCCACCTTTGCAAAAATGATGGCCCGCCAAATTGGCAGACCATCATTTCTGATGGATTCCATCAAAAATCGACTCTCGATTTTCCTTTGGACTCCTATCCACGTCGTCAGCTCCAGAAACCACATAGGAAGGCTCATCTAGGACATATAAACATATCATCTTTATTTCAAGGCATTTAACTCAAAATTGCGAAGGATAGATCAATTTTTTGCAAAGGTACCGATTTTTGCAAAGGTACCCCTTCGATAGTACCTGTGAAAGTTTGGCAATTGAGAATGGCGGCATCAGTTGGCGGCGGCAGCGGCGGCAAGTGATCAAGCTTTGATCTACCATCAATTTCACTTTATCTTTTTCTCCCGTCACCATGAGCATGTTCTCCCATCGGCTGGCTGCTGGGGTGATCTTGACACCGTCCATTTGGCTCACGGCACCTCGCTATTTGTTCTCCGAGGGCTGACGCGCTGTGGTATATCTTGTGCTTTTTTGGGTGACCTCCATTTGCAAATCAGCCGAGGAGTCTAGGGCGACCATCGCGCCACTGGTCATAGAGCTTACACATAGCATTGTGCGTATTCATCCTTGCCGTGTCTCACTGCCGAGACATGCCGTTGCGCCTATTGATGTTGACCGCGCCAATGACAGGGGACCTACATGTACTGATACACGTATGTTGCTAGATGTGACTACTATACTATACAAAACCATGGGCCATTAATCCCAGGTGTGGGCCCTATGGCCAAGAAACATTCGGAAAGTCCCCTGTCTAAATTTAGCAATTTGATCGACATGCTACGGCCATCAAGACCGGAAAGTTCCGCCGCCGTTGCCGCCGCCATTGCCGCCGCCGATCACCCCGCCATTCTCAATTCCCAAATGCTCTCGGCTACCTACACCAACAAGAGTTTGGGGCTCAAATCAGTCTTCATTGCATCATTCCGGCAGATTTGAACCTCACTTGAAATTTCAAGATAGGCCTTCACATCCTGCTGGATCCGTTTTGGACCCTCGTGCAGGGAAGCGCTCGCCTGAATTTTATGACCTTTGGAAAGCGTAATGCGGCGGAGACGATTCGTGAGGAACACGAGGCCCGGACGGCCGCAGGCACGCAAGCAGAGGGGAACAATATGGGCACCACACTATAGCGGCCCTAAACGGTATTTCTACCAACCAAGTCTATGTATTTTTCGGAGGGTTTGTCGCGCAAATTCATGTATAAGCACACGCCAAGTAGCGCTTCTTCCTCCAAATTTACGGTTCTCTGTCATCAATCATCATTCCCATGTGCATTAATATCAAGTCCGATGGTGCATTTCGTCGATTTATTGTATAGGTACAAATTTTGATTTGGCACGGAGACTAGGCCCAAACCTGTTCAGAATTTAGGCCACACTCATGGCAGATAAAAACCGGGATAAAATACCTCACGAGGACAATGGGTATGGGCACCATGACCAGCGCAACAAACCCAAGCAATGAGGAAGCCCAACGGGGTCCCAGTGCATTAAACATTTGCGTCGCAAAAAGCTACGCTTAGATGAAAAACTTGCTTGTATATAGCAAGAGAGACGCACTGGGAATACAGCTCCAAAAACACTGCGGACAATGGTGTTGGCGGCCAGAGCCGACGCCGCCATGAAAAGGTATGTATCTAAAGAAAGAAAAGGTTATTTGAGGCTGTTGGCTTTACGCTGCGTTCATTTACCTATAATGTAATTACTTGACCACGAAATAAGCGGCGTGTTGATAAATTCCGAAAGAGGCCACGCTTACAAGAGTGATAACTATTCAGCAAAATCAGAACCAATCAAGATACAAGAAATAGAGCACACACAAATATCCAATTGATGGCAAATCCCGAAACGTAGCCCGACATGAGTGGTGCCCATAGAGAAATGGACGGGAAAGACGTCCATCTGAGGGCCGTGAGTTTTGTGAAGAAAGGATAATACATAATTAATACCCAAACCAAAAGAAGGCGACAACATATAACGGGGCAGCAATGAGCGTCATCTCGAGCCGAAATTCTAAACATGTTCAATACCAATCTCGGCGCGATAGGTTGCGGAGCTACCTGGTGGGACTGGTTTGGGTGCCAATCTCGCGGCTTCCCTTTCATATCGAGGGTTGTACACCACAGCTGATATAATCACCTGGTCAAGAGTTAGATTCTTGCATTTATATAGCGGCTGACATTCACCGCAGTGATCCCTCCCAATAGGAGTGGCAAAAACGTAAGACCAGACATCCCAGCACTGAGATGGTGGCCTTCGGTGAAGACGATGGGATACGCCTGATAAGAGAAATAATAAAAAAGATGATAACGATATCAAGTCGGAAGAAGCACCTCAAACAAAAGGTAGATGCAACTGGTAACCAAAAATTGTCATCGAAAAGGGATTTGAACACATCAGTGAACATACCCGTAGACAAAGCTCATATATAATGTTATGGCCAACAGCATGGGCTGTCAATACGTTAGATCCATCCGTCTTACGCAAGGGGCACATGCCTCGAGGAACAAGAGCTTGAATGGATGCGCAAGGGTATTTTCTGCTCGTTCCCTAACAGTCAGGACAATTTTCTCCGCCGGAGCGTAAAAGCGGGAGTCGCCGGTCTCTTTTCTCTTCTTTTCAGCTTTTCTGACCAACAACACCGGTCTAAAAATCAAGTTAGATGACTATGCGAATAGCCTGATGCGCACTCACGCGTATGTTTCTGGGAGCGTGAACATGATCAACAAACAGCAGACTCCGGCCTGGTTCCAAATTTATTATGAGCGCGAAGATGGTGGGTTGTTAACCCGTACGAATATGGCCAGTATCCAGAAAACCCAACGAAAATTCGTGCCTGCAAAACCCAATGAGTCCACGGAAGATGGTGTTGAATAAGTCGACCTCACCAGAGGTAGCAATGAATCCAGCAACAGTAGGCCCAATCGTCTAAAAATGGGATAAGAGAGAATATAAGCGGAAACAAATTTTTTTACTGGTCCGGCAAAGGGAGCAAGGGTAAACAAAGCGAGGGCCTTGCCTGCGGAAGGAAAAATGTTCAAAAACGCTTCAATCCACTCAGCAGAGAACAAACCTCTTGTGCTAGCGTCCCATATATCGGATATTACGCCGCCTGAGTTGGTGAGCGGTGCGGCCGCAAACACACCGCCGAGGAAACGGAGCACAAGAACAGTCGCCGTGTTCTTTGCGAGAGCACCCCCAATTTGGAAGAGCTAAGAAATAAATTAGTTCAAGAGTTTGGAGGAAGAAGATCAACCGGACCGTATAGACTACAAAAGGGTAGAAGAATATAGGCCACCTTCCGTAATTCTCTGAGAGCGGGCCCCAAAGAACGGGACCTAAACCTGAATCAGAGAGAGAAAATATTTTGATTGAAGTTACACACCAACGCAATACCCAGCCTGTTCAAATTTAAAGTCAAGGTTGACAATTGGATGAAAAATGGCTGAAGAAACGCACCACGAATAGAGATATAGCCAAGGTTGCAACCTCCTCCGACATATTGTATTCCTCTATCAATTGAACTGAAATTCCAGAGGCTAAAGCGAGAAGAGTAGATGAATGTATGTACAACGGTCAAACAGCTGAGCATACGCGCTGCGCTGGCGAAAGTCCTGTCGGTCATTGTAAGTAACCTGAATTGTCTTCCGGGAGGGGCAAAACGCACGCATTGAGAACCAGTATCCCAGCGAGTACAGTAAGATACCTGTGAAAAGGTTAGACCATAAACCACACGGACCAAGGGCTGAACGAACCACCGCCTCAGATTTGACCAGTTCTCCAAGTTGTCAACCGTCAGGCGAATGAAACTGCTGGGGACAGAAGATGTACCTTGGGATTGGTGGGATCTCCGTCTTCAAAACAATCGATCAAGTACGGATCCCTTCCGTCTGAACGCTTCTCGCCCGCGGGTATTGCGGCTCCTTCATGTATCGTGGAAGATTGGCTGACGTTGTCCGCCATGAGGGTGAATGTGCAGGGTCGGAATCGTATATGAGCCTGTTAGTTTACTAAGGAATTTGCTGGTCCGGTGAGGCACGGCTAATGACGAAAACCGCATTGCGTTGGAAAACGCATAAACTTTGAACATGACGACAGGAGTAAATCATATGCGTTTAAGATATGGCGGCTCCGAGTCGGCGCAAAAACCATTATCGAAGGTTCACGCTCGGACCGACGGACCATCCGCAATATCTTAGAGAAGCTCAGAAACTCTTGTATCTTGAAATAACGCGTAGCGATCGGGGAGGACGCGAAAACTATATACAGATGACGATCAAGATGTAATACGCGAAAACCGGTCACGGTCATGTGCCATTACGTTGTGGGATCATGACAAATCATGATCGCGCTTTTGACCTGAACCACAACTCTCGCAGCGTTTCCAATATGGATTTCACGGAAGTTTACAAACATTCTGGACCTACTAGTGTAGCGTTCAGTCCGGGTGCCCACCTGGTCGTCACGGCCTTCCATGATCGTCTTGTTCTACGACGCGCGGATACGTTCCAAATCATGCAAACCTGGGCACTGGACGCGTCTGTGACCCCAACCCAGGCTCTGACCTCCGCAAAAGGCAAAGGAGCCTCATCCGAGAACGTTGGCATCTCTCACACAGGTTTCTCTTGCGACTCCGAGTACGTCTTGGCTGCCTCGGCCAAACGTGGGATCGTTCACGTATACAAAGTTCAAGACGAGAGCTGGAGTGCTCGAATTGAAGCTGGGACAGAGGGCAGAATTCTTCTTGGCCTTTGAGATGGGCGACTCAAACATTGTTGATAGGCCTCGGTAAAGCGGAATGGGCTCCGGATGGCCGAACAATTCTCTGTTTTTCCCAATGGGGAGTGAGTCAACCGAGCCCTCTGTCCATGCAAAGCCGAAAGCCTGATCCATCGTGTCTGCTTGCAGCTCAGAGTGACTGTCTGGTCGTTGGTCACTGCCACTGCGACCTACATCCAATTTCCGTTGCACCCGGACGCGGGTAAATACGCTTATGTTTTCGCTTGCCGCATTCCGGCCTGAAAAAATTCAAGGGTATACATTCCGTTCCGACGGACGTTACTTTGTTCTGGCTGAACGACACAAGTCAAAAGATACGATAGGAATATACGACACCGCCCATGCCTATCAACTCGCGCGGGTAGGTCTTTATCCGGTCTTGGTCTTGTGAATAATTGCAGATTTTTCGATCAGCACTTTCCGTTACCTACTTCTTCGCTAGCTTCGCTGGCTCTTTCTCCAACTGGGAATCATCTCGCAATTTGGGAGGGACCCATTGAGGTTCATTTACTTTATCCGGACCACTCTAATTGCCGATACGTCTCCAGTATAAGCTGTATATTATGTCCCTAGTGGGTGATATTCTGGGAACGTTCTGCCCCGATCCAGACCCTGGATTTGGTATTCGGAGAGTCGCATGGCATCCGAGTGGCATGTTCCTCGCCGTGGGCGGCTGGGACGATAAGGCAAGCCGTATAGGCCGTTACAAGGAGAAATACTGATGTCGTCTAGATCCATATCCTTGATTTAACTTGGTCTGTGGCTGCCACTCTGGAGCTCTCGGCGCGTATTTCCGCCGGTGTTGTACGCACAATATTTTGTATGCCAGTGGCAACTAAAGCTGGCCTTAGACTATCTGGCGAGAGCCATCGAAATGGCAAGAGACAACAGAGGGTCGAGGGTTTTTATCTTGTAGGTTGCGGGTTCTCTAGCAAATCTTTTTAACGAATACGTTAGATGAACGCTTGCAGGGTCCCCATTCAATTGCCTTGCAACGGGTAGACCATACCAAATCAAGCCCAAAGAGTGGTGCGGCCCAGCTGGAATGGAATAAGAGCGGGTCCCTTTTGCTCGTTCGTTTCGGTGAGTCGATATGCGACGTGCGGCATTCTAAAAGCGATATATTTGCTGTAGAGAACTCGCCGACTGCAGTACACATATTTGATTTCCCTTCGCCCGAGGAGGAATTTCTACCCCGCTTGCGCGCGGTGCTTCTACACACTCGACCAGTGCTCCACGCGCGATGGAATCCTGATCGCAAAGGAAGCATGATTCTCTGCTGTGGGACACAGAGTCTGTATATGTGGAGCGACGAGTGGGTGGGTGAAGGCGGTGTTGAAGAGGATATGGCAGAATGCATCGGAGTTCCATCAAGTGAGTTGGATTTAGAGCACAGACAGCGGGGTAACATTTCGACAGAGAACTTTGAGGCGCGAGATGTTAGGTGGACGCCAGATGGCAAAGGGGTTCTTTTGCTTGATACGAGGCCTGATAAAAATGTATTTTGTTGCGCGTTTGAAGTCAAGGAGGATATGTAGTCTGCTTTCTATCTACAGTCAAATCTCTCATATGGAATAAAGTTGGGACACCAGCCAAATTGGACCCAAAGGTGATTCCAGATGACAGATATTCCATATGAGAAGCAATTTACAGTGAGAAACAAGATTTGGGAGAGCCTCAAAGTCAATTCCATATCACGGGTTTTGGCAGGGTATTCCACATGAGGTGATTCCAGGCGAGGGATTCGACTGTACATGTATTATACCTAGAAAATTTTGACAAGATTGCTTTTACGTGTCACTTGAACAATCTAATCTCTAATCTGTCGGTTGGCTGTTGTTTGGTCGCTCTGTAAGACGGTCGGCCGGCACAGCACGCGTCGCCCAGTTTTGCTTTCTCTCAATGCTTTCTCGGTCGCTGAAAGCAGCCAGTGCTCTTCGTCGTCCTCTTCGTCCTCTTCGTGCCACTGCTGGGTACGCTTCAAAGCCCCGCTCTACCCCTCCCAAGGACAAGCGCGAGTCGCCTGCGCCTCAGAACGACGAGTCAGACCTGCCGAAAGACCTAGAAGGGTTCTTCAAGCAGCAGCGCCCGTCCAAACCACCACCGCCGGAGTCCTCGGAATCCAATCACCAGAACAGCAACAACTCACGTCCCCCTCCCCCTCCCCCTCCGAACAACAACTTCAACTTCAGCAATACACAGTTTGCGTGGCTCGCGACCGCCTCGCTCGCGTACTTCCTCTACTCTAGTTCCACCGGGCCCTCCTCGCGCGAGATCACATGGCAGGAGTTCCGCACCGCTTTCCTGGAGAAAGGCTTGGTCGACAAGCTGGTCGTCGTAAACGGACATAAGGTGCGGGTCAAACTGCATTCCAATGCGACGGGGACCATGTACCCCTCGTCTTCCTTCGGTTCCGGCGAATACCACTTTTCCATCGGGAGCATCGAGGCGTTCGAGCGGAAGTTGGATGATGCGCAGGCGGAGCTCGGCATTCCCAGCCACGAACGCATCCCCGTCGCCTACCACGACGAAATTTCCGGATGGCAAACTGCCCTTGAATTTGCCCCCACCGTCTTGACTATCGGGTTCCTCGTCTGGTTATCCCGGAGGGGGAGCTCCAGTTCCGGCGGCGGCATCTTCAGCATCGGAAAGAGCCGCGCCAAGCTGTATAACAAGGATACCGAAGTAACAGTTAAATTCAAGGACGTTGCTGGTATGGACGAGGCAAAGGAGGAGATTATGGAGTTCGTCAAATTCCTCAAAGAACCGGCAAAGTACGAAAAGCTGGGTGCCAAGATCCCGCGAGGAGCGATTTTGTCCGGTCCTCCAGGGACAGGAAAGACTCTTCTCGCAAAGGCCACTGCGGGAGAGGCCTCCGTCCCTTTCCTTTCCGTCTCTGGCTCCGAATTCGTCGAGATGTTCGTCGGCGTGGGGTCTTCGCGTGTCCGCGATCTCTTCGCCGACGCAAAGAAGCACGCCCCGTGCATCATCTTCGTCGACGAGATCGACGCCATCGGCAAGTCGCGTGCTAAGGGCGGCAACTTCGGGGGCAATGACGAGCGGGAGTCCACCCTCAACCAGCTGCTCGTCGAGATGGATGGGTTCGGGACAAAGGAGCACGTCGTGGTACTTGCAGGAACCAATCGACCGGACGTCCTCGACGCCGCGCTCATGCGGCCGGGGCGCTTTGATCGACACATCGCCATCGACCGCCCCGACGTTTCCGGTCGCAAGGGTATCTACCTCGTGCACCTCGGGCCCCTCCGCCTGGACGAGTCCCTCAAAGACACGGACGTGTTGGCGCAGAAGCTCGCCGTCCTCACACCCGGTTTCTCTGGCGCTGACATTGCGAATGTGTGCAACGAGGCGGCGTTACACGCAGCGCGGAGGGCTGCGGAGTACGTCCAGTCGGCGGACTTTGACACCGCGATTGAGCGGGTCATCGTTGGGCTGGAGCGGAAGAGCCGAGTCCTGAGCAAAGAGGAGAAGAAGACGGTTGCATACCATGAGGCGGGGCATGCCGTCTGTGGGTGGTTTTTGGAGCACGCTGACCCGCTGCTCAAGGTGAGCATCATTCCGCGCGGAACCGGGGCGCTAGGGTACGCACAGGTGAGCTCTATCTAACAGAATGCATCCGCCTTTTTTGACTTTTTTGCTCGCAGTACCTCCCGCCGGACCGGTATCTCATGTCCACACCGCAAATGACCGACCGGATATGTATGACCCTTGGCGGACGCGTCTCGGAAGAGATATTCTTCGGCTCGGAGAATATCACGTCGGGGGCGCAGGACGACTTACAGAAGATCACGCGGATGGCGTTCGAGGCCTGCGCGAACTTTGGGATGAACGAGGTCATTGGGCCGGTCAGCTACGGCGGGGAGCGCGGCTCGAAGGAAAACTGGACGAAACCGTTCAGTGAGAAAACCGCCGAGATGCTGGACAGTGAGGTCCGCAAGATGATCACGTACGTTCGATTGAAGATCTTTGTTCGAACGAGGTTTACTGACTTTTTTCATAGTACGGCGTACGAACGAACACGGCAGCTGCTAACGGAGCATCGGGAAGATGTGATCAAGGTTGCGGAGTTGCTGCTGGAGAAGGAGAATATCACACGGTTCGTTCGAGACACTCATAATTTACTTCTGACTGACCTGCCGTCAGTGAGGATATGATCAACCTTCTCGGCAAACGGCCATTCGTTGGTCGTTCGGATGACATGGACAAGTGGTTGGACGAGAATCGAGGGTCTGAAAAATCTGCGCCCCCGCCTCTCGAATCCCTCCCTGACCAAGGATCCGTCGATGGGCCTATTCCTGTTGCAGCATCCGTACGGATAGAGGATCGGAGATGACGCGGCATCTGTATTTTATCTAATAAAGCATCCCTAAATCCAACATGCACTACTCAGAGTGAAGGCTGTTTAGAGCTGATTAAAACTGAGGCTGTGGACTTGAAAAGGTAATAGACCACCATGTCGCGATCCATCACAGTCGAATATACCATAAAGCCTCCACAATCTCCGGGGCAGGGCTATGACCTCCCCACGGCAAAGAAACACGAGTTTCCGATACAAGGATTATTGGCGGAGAAAGGACAATCGGAGCATTACAAAATGTTGCGCGAGAGCATCGCAAAGGCGCGGCAGGATGTCGGTGAGGAGTTGACTGCATGGCGGGATGCTGTAGGGACAGTGGAGCTGAACAAGGAGTCGAAGAAACCCAAGGCAGACGAGGAAGAGGACGAGGAAGAGGATGGAGACGACGCGTGAAGAATACAACTCTAATTACTCCGCACCGCTTTCCCTCTTGGCCGCTCCCGTATAACCATTTTGTTGCTGTTCTTTGGACCCTTCGGCCCGGGCTTCCTCGTCCGTGTGCCCTTCGCGCCCCAACCCCAGATAGACACGGGATGTTTGTCTGATTTTGATTTTCCGCGTCCACCTCCGTGTGGATGGTCGTTGCTGGGAACGACGCGTTAGAATAATGTGAATGAAACGAAGAAAGGACGTACGCGTTCATAGCCACACCACGGACACTTGGTCGCCTGCCCAGCCAACGCGCTCTCCCTGCTTTGCCCAAATTCCGACCCTTCCACAGTGGGTTGCTTACGCGGCCGATCGTGGCACAGCAGTCCTGCAGAACCTTGCGCACCTCGCCGCTCTGCAAACGTACATGCGTGTACCTGGCGTCGGACCCCACCACCTGCGCCGCCGAGCCCGCGGAACGTACGAGTATTCCGGGGCCAGTCGGGAGGAGAGCAATGTTGTGGATAACGGTGCCGATTGGGATAAGGCGCAGACGCAGGACATTCCCGGGCCGGAGAGTGAGGGTCCGCAGGAGACCGAGCGCGAGTGACTGTGAGGAAGACTTTTCTAGCTGTTGCTGGAGTATGTCTTCCTCCGTTTGCTCGCCTATCGGTACGAGAGGGTCGTCGGAGTCTTCTTCGGCCTGCATCCCGTTGAGCTTCGCGATGTCGAGTCCGGGAACGAATCCCTGAGGGATGCCCTGTCGGAAGCTCTGGACCTCGTCGCCAGCGCGAATGCCCTCGGGGGCGACAATGTAGCTCCATTTCTTCGGTCCCTCCGCGTTCGGGTCGCGGCTTTTGAGCAAAGCAATGTGTGCAGAGCGCCCCGGGTCGTACTCTATGCGCACGACATCGTGAATCCCGGGCTCCTCGCGTTTGAAATCGAGGATTCGTATGCGCTGCTTGTGGCCACCTCCGCGATGTCTGACGGTGATTCTGCCGCGCGCATTTCGTCCTCCGGACTTGCGCTTGGGGATTGTGAGCTGGAGGACGGGTCTGCCCTCCCAGATGTGGGGGTTCAATGGGCGTCTGAGATGGCGAATACCCGGAGAGACGGGCTTGTACGTTTTGAAGATTGCTTTTGTGCGCGACATGGCCTCTTCGAGCTCGCGTTTTTTTGCGAGTTTCCTGACCGCGCTGCGACTTTCTGCAGCATAGGCGCGGACATGGGGCGCAGGAGGCGCGAGCAGCGGCCGAGAGGACAAGCCCCGTCGCAGTGCAGCGAGCATAAAAATGTGTCACTGTGTGGTCACACCGCGAAAGCACGCCTGAATATTTCTCTTCCGAATACGATCTCCATCGGCCTCAATGCGTTCTCTAGCCACCGCCGAACCTCCTCTGTCTCCGTCCCTGCAATGCGTACTACTGCACCCCCTTCCCCGAATCCACTGAGAGACCACAGCAGTGCAGCCCGTTCATTCGTCTGAACACTTGAATCCGTCCAGACTCCTCGTAAGCGCGCTAATCACCCCCTGCACCTGCGGGCCATACAACAGCAGCGTCGCATAGCACCCATACGGATCCAGTCTGCTCGCCAGCGTCCGC
This sequence comes from Mycena galopus ATCC 62051, assembly GCA_014925785.1. Classification (NCBI taxonomy): domain Eukaryota; kingdom Fungi; phylum Basidiomycota; class Agaricomycetes; order Agaricales; family Mycenaceae; genus Mycena; species Mycena galopus. The sequence continues at coordinate 249,986 of WIQG01000007.1, forward strand.
GCCGTCAACGTCGCTGCATCACTCTCATTCTCATTCTCCAGCAGCATCACGTCTTTTGCGACGCGCCGCCCGTCCACCACGATCTCGTTCACGCTGTAATACCGTGAAAACACCCACTCCTCGCCCCGCGACTTGCGCCCCGACGTCACCCAGTCGAGCACCGCGAGCGACGCGTCAGGCGCGAGGCGGAAGGTCTGGATTTGGTTGTACGACGCCTTCTCGAAGCACGTAACGGGGTCGGGGAGGAGGAACAGGCCCCCGCAAGATGCGACGGTAGCGTCCATCCGCTGCGTGGTGACCTGCGGCGTTGCATCGATGCTCGCTGCGCGCTGCCCTGGCCGGAATTTGAACACCTTGGTAGATCCCTGTGAGACTAGTTATTTAGTTTCTTGCGTGTTTGGAGACCTTGCTGAATTGAACATGCCTGCGAAAGCAAGACGAGATTGGCGCGTGAACCGACTTCGACCGATAAAGAGACTTGGTCGCCGCTAACAAGGCCACCACCATACGTGATTAGATATACAAGGCCGACGCGGTGTGTGCGGGGCGATAAGAGTTTGAGTGGATACGTCGAGGAGAGCTCTGAAAATACCGCTTGGTCGCCGTGCACCTCAAGCGATATTCGACCGCGTCCAGCGGTGCCATCTACCATGATGGCACAAGACAACCTGTAAGATCATACACATCAGAGAGTTCATGTTTTTTCATATTCCATATTGTATCAAGAGCTACATATCGAAGGCCTACACGTACGAGAGTAGCAAAATAGTCACAAAATCGGACCTACAATAAAGCGATATGTACGAGGTGCTATGTACAGAGAATCCAAAAGTATGCATGCAAGCGGCATGCTGCGAGCCAGAACTGGAAAAGTCAGAACGAACGAGTAGCCACAGAAGTGAGAAGGCATACACAAAGGGGTCGTGGGAAGCGAACGCAGCTAGCTGTACTTGCGTGTCGCGAGCTCCCGGATTTCATAAAGATGCGAGCGGTCTGGTTCTGTAAAAGGATCCTGCTTGGACGAGACCACATTCCAGCCCTTCATCTCAGCACGATGCCGCTCCTCCGCTGCTCTACAGCTCGCAAGGAACGCCTCGTCCACCTCAAACACCACGCTCGCCCGCGACCCCCGTTCGGTGTCCGACGTTTCCGACATCGCGCGCACATACGACGCAGACTCGCGCCGGGCCGGACTTGGCGCCGCACTCGCCATCTCCGTTGCGGTGCTCGCGCTCGAGTTTGAGCTCAGCCCAAGCTGCAGGCTCGCGCGGATCGTCCCGCCCTTGCTCTCCCAGCCGTTGGCATCCTCGTCGTCGTCCTCGTCATCCGCGAGATTCGCAAACACATCCGGCTCGTCCTCGTCCGGCGGCAACGTCGATATCCAGCACATCCGTGCCGGGTCGAACATCATGTTACCCACTATCCGCGCGCCGTTCGCAAACGAGCCCACAGGCGATCCTATCGATGAGCCTGTGAGGTGTGTGATGAGGGCGGGCCGGGTCGAGGTGCCGACGGCGGCGTCAAAGTCGCGCAGGACCTGCTCATTCCCTTCCCATCGGAGGGTCTGAGGATTCCATCGCATGTCGCCGACAACTATGCGCGACAACAGGTTAATTTTGTGGAAACACACTCGTAGAGCATGCAACGCACCTCGAGGAGCACCTGAGCCGCCCAAATTACGAATAAGCGTCGGCTTCTTCTTCCCAGGCGCAGTGGGAGAAGAATTTTGCCTCTTCTTCTTTGGAGGATCGGAAAGCCTCGGGGAAGCTGGTTTAGAGACGTGTTTTGCGTTATTCGTGGACGAGGGTCCCAAGGGCGAATGCGAATCTAACCAAGAGTCAAAAGACGGTTCAGAATTGAGAAATGCAGGAATACCTAGACTCCCTCCATCTGAACCATCTCGTCGCTTCCGCCTTACGGTGCCCCTTTCAGACTTAGACGGGTAGCTCCCACCTGGAACACGGTTCCCGTAGCCTTTCGGCTGGACGCGGTACCGGCTCTCTTTATCGCGGTCAGTGGGAAGATCGTCGAACGCGTCCAACTCCGTCCCGTCGCCGTATAACCGCTGACGTTTCGGTCGGCGGAGTACTCGCGGAGCAGTTGGTCGTGGGGGCGAAGGTGCGGCCGGCTGGGGGTGCGGGCGTGAGAAGGTGGAAGATAGTGGTCGCGGCGGATTGGGGGACATCGAGCGGAAGAGGGAAGGGAGTGGGATCCAGAGGCCGACGACGGGCCGTGGAAGACGGAGGAGAGGGTGGGGCGGGATTTCGACCGCGAGGCGGTGGGCATGGTGAGGCGGAGGGCGGCAGGGTTGGAGGAGGGGGTAGAGGGGCGGGTTGGAGGGACTTTGAATTCCCGACTCTTGTATGTTTTTGCGCGCGATGCAGCCGTGGGCTCCTCGTATCCGGCCTTGGACGTCCCAGCGGAAACCGAACCAGAGCCTGATGCTTGGTTACTATTGGTTTCCATCAGGGACGACAGGGACGCTTTGCGAGTGAGCTTCCGGGTGGTCGCGGGCGGGGTCGGCGGCTTCAAGCCGGAATGTGATTTTTGACCACGAAGATTGCCGAGTTTGGGAGAAAGGAAGGATGAGGGTGCTGGAGGAGGTGCACTTGTCTGTGTGCGGGTAGGGGGCGAGAGACAACGGGGGACTTTGCCCTCTCCTGTTTTAATCGGGATGAGGGCCGCAACGAGGACAGCCGCTGTGATGAGGGCATGCTGTTGGAACGGATGTTGAAGATACGTTGCGACTGGAGCTGCTGATTGGTGAGGAGGCGGCTGGGGCTAAGCTCGAAATCGTCGTCGATGACGAGACCGGTCTCGAAGTCATCTTCTTCCGGCCGAGACATACGGAGATTGTCTTCGGGGACCGGGGCCGTTTTCTTGAGCTCCAAAAGCTTTGTGAGGTGCCGAGCGCCCTTGCCCGACTCGAAGATACCGACGGGAATGACTAGCCCGTCGAGCTCATCCTCGTCATCATCATCGTCCTCATCCTCCGTTCCGGGCATTTCAACGGAAGAAGTAGAATTGGACGATGGGGACGCATCGGCAAAGCCGAGGGAGGAGTAGGCGTCGGATGACTGGGACGAGGAGGTCTGGTCCTTGTCGCCCCACTCTAGTGATGTTTTGGAGACCCGGTGATTAAGCGACAACGGAGCGAGCGAAAGCTGGGTGAGATCTGAGGGGAGGGAAAAGGCATCCTCAAAGTCCTCGTCGATGGGACTGTGGGGGGTTTTGAGTGCGACGGGCTTGGGCAGGACTGCGACCTTGATGGTGGAACGCCCTCGTCATCGTCGTCGTCGAGTTCGGAGAGTGGCTGAGGGGGACGGATGATGAACATCTGGGACGAGGCCGGGGCAGATGCGGCGTGGTCAATTGCACCGGAGCGACCGGGTTTGGGCAGGTCCATCTCGACGTCCCAGTCCTCGATATCGTCGTCTCTGTCGGTGACCGCATGGATCGGCTGTCCATCTGGGAGATCGAAATCTGCGTCGGACCACTCCTCGCGGGTGTGCTGGATGGATGGGGCAGGGACAGTGGTCATGGGGGAGTATTAGGCTGGATTGTAGAGTTGAGGGACTGGAGGTAAACGAAGCGGCGGGAAAAGAAAAATGCAGAGGAGAGTCGACCCAGCAATGGGGAAAGAAGGCTAAGGCCTTCGGGGGGAGGTAAAAGCGCAAAGGCTGTCAGGCCGGGCGAGGCCGCCACGATGGAACGGCCGTTATAGGTGTGGAAAGGAAATGGTGTTTGTTGCTGGTTATTTGCATCCCGCCTCATTGTGAAATGTTGACAATTGGACAAAACTCATGCCTCGAGGCTGTACAGCGCATTTTACTCGTCCGCGCAGGATATAGCATTATTCCATACTCATTCACCCCTGTTACTACAAAATCAGTACGGTAATCTCGCCCTGTAATCTCGCGCCGCATTCTCAATCTCGTCCCCATCATGATTGTCTCCACTTTCCTCGTCCTCTTCCATATCGCTGCCATCCTTCTCTTCCCAGCCCTCAAGCAATTCGTCCAGCCCTCTCCGCAGCCGCAGCTCCCTCTCCGCCATCGTATCCGCAAACCCATTCAGCTCTTGCGCACTGAACACCCCGCGCAGAGGTCCGAATGCAACCAAATACAGTTCTGCCCATGCCCATTAGTCCCTCCTTGTGCTAATGGCAGCTGAGACATGAACCCACCTTTCACCAGCGGGCAATCTCCGATCGCCCGAAACAGCAACTTCTTCGCACGCTGAAGTTGACCAACTCGGATCTCGAATTCAATGAACACCCGCCAAAGTATTGCGCTCCGTTTCGTCCTACGACTCCCGTCAGTTGCGCGAGAGAAATAATGCACAGCAAACCGCACCGCTCGTTGTCCACAGCTGCCGCCAAACCGCTCCTCGTCCGCTCAACCTCCGCTTCCCACCGACTCTTGTCCCATCCGGCGACCCAAACCTCCTCCACCCTCCGCAAAATATCCTTTTCAATGGAAGCTCCCTCCCCTAGCAGCATCCGTACCTTCCCCCATACCCCCTGTCCTTTCTCGGCTTCCAAGAACAGCCCGAGGACCACCGAGTTGCTTGGGTAGAGCGTAATAGCCTTCTCCACTCGTTCCCGGAGCAGCACCGGCGGTGTAGGGTTGCGCAAAATCGTTCCATGTCGATACAGCAAGAGTAACTCGCACACCAAGAGCCTTTCGTGCTGTGCGCTCCCCGCCTTCTGCGTTGCTAGGTGGCTATCAAATATCCCCAGAGCTTGTTCAGGTTCATTGCCCGTCAGGAGCTCCATCAGGACTCGAGGCTTAACCCATGCCTCGCGAGCTTGTGCATCCGCGGCGGCGCTTGCGTTGTCGTCCAGGTTGCGTTTCGCCCGCAGCAGCACAACACCTCCGGACCCTCCGACCCCCGCAGAGCGCAAGATGACTTTTAGTGCTGCATCGGCCTCGCCGGCAAGCCACTCCAGTTCCGCCCAGTCCCACCATAGGTGACCCAGTCCCGGCCGAGCTGGAGGGGACGGATTCGAAAGAACCGTTTCATAGACTTTGCGGGCGTCATCCAGCCGTCCACGAAGTTGCTCAAGTCGCGCATGCGCGGCCCAGTGAAACAGCGAGTCGGGCGCCGTGGAAAGAAACACGCGTGAGAGTTTGAGAGCACTGTCAATGTTGTTCAGTTTGCGGAACGTAGAAAAAAAACGAACCTACTTTTTAACGTTGCTCGCAGCCGCAAACGCCAGAGTCAATAAATCCCAGTGTACATCGTCATTCCCCAGCCGAAGCTGCTCGAATACGTTCCTGACAAACGTCGTATCAACCCCGTCCAGATCCTCCTTATTCCACAATCCCCTGGTTTTTCCGTTGGAGGAAGGGACTTCCAGGGGAGATATCACACCCCAGCCGCAAGACAAGATGGGATTTGACAGCCCGCCGGTGTACTCGCGCTCTCGTCCGATCATCACACCAGCGACAGCGTCATTTACGATCCGGCTCTGAGGCGCTTTGGGAAATAGCGCCTCCAGAAATGCCGGGCGGACGAGATACGTGTGGCACCACCTGTCGTCCCAGTCCACAGAACCATCATCATCGTGTGAACCGCCGTCCACAGCTTTGAAGCCGGGTAGATGGAGTCCCAGGATCGTGAGCCAGGCGTAGCGAAGCACGTCCTTTGCGCTACTCGACTCTAAATGCAACAAGACGTCCCGGATGTCGGAAAACAGAATAGTACAATAGGGATCAGAGTCTGCCTCGCTGTCCGTGGAACGACGGGGCAGAAACAATGTCCGATCTGCAAAGGACTCGGAGAAGCCGAATTTCCGGTACGGATCGAGGTCTTCGATGAGATTTGGACTGGGCTGAGCGGGTGGAGGGGCGGAGGGCCGTCCAGAGGAGTACCAAGAGTCCCATCCTTGTGCATTAACTTCTCCCAATCTTGGACATTCAGACTCCCAGAACTCTTCCAGGGAATCGAGGCGATGCTGGAGAGGAAGCCCATAGAGAGCCTGTGGTATCTGAAAAGTCCTACATCGATTCAATCAAAGAGTATGAGGTTTTCCAAAAAAAAACATACAGTTCCAACTGCGCTTGAAACATCGCCGTAGCCCTCTCCCCAAATCCTAGGAATAGAATAAATGAAGGCTTCCGAGTAGAAAGATAGGCTAACCGGCATTCTGAAACGCAACAGCGAGTCGCCAGAATATCCGCACCCGCCCAATTTCGTCCTCCACAGCAGCAAGCGCTCTCTTCGCGTCCTCGACGATAGCCGATATACCCTTCGTGCCCTGTCGTATTCGCCACTCAAACCACTCCATCCATATCTCGACGCCTTTCACCTTCCTCAACGCGTCTTCCCATTCGGCCCGCAGCTTGCTCTCATGCCAGACCTCCTCCCCCGCTTGGAGATACTTGAGCCGCAGAACACACGAATTTGCATTCCCATCCACCGCTATCGCGCGCGTGAGTATCGAAATTGAAATCTCAGAACGCGTCCTGGTTGCATTCTTGGACGCCATCGGGATTGTCAACAAAGTGTGGGATAGTAACGACAGCCAATTGGATATCGAACGAGGGTTCGCGGCCAGGCGCGCGTCGAGGGACCGCTGCGTCGCCGTGTGGGAGGTCGGGGTAGCGTTATCGTCTTCGCTGGAGTCGCCGTTATCAGAGGCGCCTGCATCGAAATCGGACTCGGAATCCGAATTGGCGTTGGTCTTTTCGATGGAACGGTAAGACTGTTCATGCGCGCGGACGGCGCGGGAGGGGAGACGAAGGAAACCGTCGCGTTCCTCGTATTTCGAGGACGACGATGCGGCGGCATTCACTAGGCTGCGCGTTGGAGGGTGAGATAGGAGAGCGCGAGAGGAAGCATCAGTCAAGCTGGGCATCTGAAATTCTGTTGGGACTAGGCCACGCGACGACAGAGGTTACGCTCACTTTTCGTTTGCCTGGGGCACCGACCTCTATACCATTGCCTGTTCTGAAGGCCGAGAAGGATGGAGGGAGTCCCAGGATGTATTTGCCGGCTATGCATCGTCAGTTGCAGATAGATGTGGTGGCAAACCACGCACTGCGATACTTGGGCACCTCGCGAGAGTGAATGCCGCCATATTGGATATTGAGAGGGTCTCCTTTGCGGTCCGAGTAATAAAAACGCGATGCCGATTCGCCCTCGTCGTTTGACTTTGAAGGGCGATTGTCGCGGTCCGCATCTTTCGGCCGGTCTTTGGGCTTTGAAATATCCTTGTCGCGTTTCCTTCTCCGCTCTTTTTCTTTTTCCTTTTTCTTGGGAGCAGGCGCAGAATTCGAAGGGAGCTCTGGAAACGAGGTAAAGAGGGCACAAAAGACATTGGAACTCGGCCGCTTTTGGCAACCGCACGTCAAAGCTGGGAGGCGGTGTTCGGCTAATATTGACCCTTTTTTGCTTCTTCCGCGCAAATAAAGTTGAGACTTGCTTTCAACCTCCTCCACCCAACATGCGCCCTTTGACAGAGGAAGAGTCTCGCGCGGTTTTCGAGAAGCTCGCAAACTACATCGTTCGTCTTTGCTCAACGTACTCCAATTCCGTTTCTCATTTTCTTTTTTAGGGTAAAAACCTCATCCACCTGATCGACCGACCCGATGGTCCCTACTGCTTCAGGCTTCAAAAGGACAGAGTCTACTATGTCTCGGAAGAGTCCATGCGGCTTAGCATCTCCATTGCACGGCCAAACCTCGTCTCATTAGGAACGTGTTTCGGCAAGTTCAGCAAGTCTGGCAAATTCAAGCTGCACATAACAGCTCTGGACTATATCTCAAAATATGCAAAGTACAAGGTATGGAGCACAAGACCCTCCCTCGCGCGTCTGCGTAGCTAACCAACGTGTAGGTGTGGATAAAGCCCAACGGTGAAATGCCCTTCCTATACGGGAACCATGTCCTCAAAGCACATCTGGGGCGTATCACGGAAGACACACCGGAGCATCAAGGAGTGGTTGTCTACAGTATGAGCGACATGCCACTAGTGCGTTGCATTTTTCTTTGGCTTGCTCTATCTCATGTCAATTATTCTTTAGGGCTTTGGTGTAACAGCACGGGCAACCGTGGACACACGAAAATTGGATCCGACATCCATCATAATATTCCACCAGGCGTATGTATTTTTCTTCGGTTGAAAGCATTCACTCAATCAAGACTCACAGAGACGTGGGGGAGTATTTGCGAGACGAGGTAAATCCGACATCTCATGCATTTCATGCGAGGCTGACTCTCGTACAGGAGACACTATTCTGAAGCCCGCTGGTGCCTTTGACCATCCATCCTTCAAACCTTAGATATATCTCCCGCTCCGGATCTGAAGTGCTCGGCCGGGCTAGTCATTTGCTGTGCATGCGGCACCGTTGTTGCTGGTTTTCGTTTGATTCTAGGTTGTACACAAAATTGGGAGTGTTTCATTTGCGACGCAGATTTCCAATACAAGAGATTCTGTCGAACTTTCGTGCCTCGTCAAAATATCAATACGCTCCTGCCGCGAAATTGTTTATCTCCCCAGCCCTTTCAGCAGCAGCTTCCGCTTCGCCTGGGTATGCAACGGCATCCCAATTTTTCCCGTGAGCGACAGTGTGCAACAGGTCCATGCGGCTGTAGTTGCCCATTATATCGGCCACGGTCTTCACTTCGTCGATTTTGGCGAGTGAAATATCGGCATAGACAATTTTCTCGACTCCAGCGTCTTCTGCGCGCGCGAGGGTTGAACCGTCGGGGCCGTAAATCTACAATCTCACATGGTTAACCAAACCAGGCGAACAGGTGATGGATAGAAACTCACGGTGGAAAATCCACCACCGGGAAAAACAAACCACGGGAACCCCGTGAGTCTCATTTTTTCCGCTCCAGCTTCACTGACTACATGGCAGCACGCGAGCCCGAAGCAGCCGCCCTCCATTGCCACCATTTGGGTCATCCTGCTGGAGGCTTCGCCGCTGACAATGTATGGGGAGCCCCCTGTTCCCGGTGGGAAGGCTGGCCACCAGGCACCTACGAATATCTGTGGATGCTGAGAATAGAAATGCGTCTTGAACCAGGGCTGGAAGGCGGGTCAATAACGTTCGAAATATTCGATGTTCAGCAGCAGACCTGAATGTGCTCCCAGCAGTTGAGGCTCCCGAGTCTAATTGTTCAGTCAGATTAGTCTGGGATTACACTTTTGGCAGGCTGAGATTTACCTGCCGAACGGCGTCTGGACCACATTGTAGATTGACTGCGCTGTGGGCTGGATTAACTGCGGAGGAAATCCTCGTGGGTTCCTACTTACCGCTGCCATCACCGAAAACCGTCTTCTCGTAGTGGGTGGGCTGGAGGGAAGTCTGTCAATACTATTCATTTGCCTCTTGGACGCCAAGGGAAGGAGACGCGCCTTGATCTTTCGACGGTGGTTGGCAATCTTCCCGTCGGGTAGAATCGTCGCCTGCGCGATGTAGAGGGAGCCGCCGTCGCGTTCAGCAAAGCCAATCACGGCAGTTACGTCGGCCTCCTTGACAGCCTCGCGGATGCGGTCCATCTCAGGCGAGTGAAGAGCGAGCGCGTTGGCTTGGTATTCTTTGAGGACGGTCGCGGTCACGACAAAGTTGTTTGCCTGGAATAATTTTCAGGTTCTAAGAAGTGGTTGGAAATTTTCTGCCGGCCTACCCAAGGCGTCCATGGATATCCTACAGACAATGAGCAAGATGATTGAATGCTCGAGAGAGCCACGGCCTACCAGGAATAAAGACCTCGGGAAAGCCAATGATTTTGGCGCCTTCAGCGGCCGCTTCCTGAATTATTTGATGGTCTTGTCGACACCACCTTGAAGATCGAGCCATACACTGAGGCATAGATTGAAATTGCGCCTCCGCGATGTGGTTTAAACCTACGGTTCGGCCTGCACAGCGGCAACCTTGAAAACCTTGGGGTCGGAATTGGAGGGGTTGAGGGTGATAGGCATGAGAGGAGACTCGGAATAGTGAAGATGTGCTTTGTTAATTAGTGTATTTATATGGGAAGACTCCGTGGAATTGAACTTGTTTGAAAGGCTGAACGTTGAACCGCTTTGACCCTCAGCCTAGTCGAAGCTCGTGGAACATTCAGACGGGCTCAAACGGGAATGAGTGGCGCATCCTAGACGACAGAAGTGGAAGAGAATTGTCAGCCCGAACTGTCCCGTGGGTGAAGGTCGTCGGCTTGCACGGCAATGCGGGGTCTGGACTGAGAGAAGTGCGAAACAAAGAAGAATAAATCGAGTTCCCCGGAATTTTTCACAGCCCATTAGTCTTCCTCGGAAACTTGGGTTGACGCGATGTCAGATAAGCACGAGATCGCGATTCGGGAGGGAGAAAACCGGAGTGGCGCTTATAAGTAGTTGTGCGCTTCCGTCGCACACTCGTAGAAAACCGGGAGCGAAAGAAAAACGGAGGTGAGCAAGTGCCGGAGAGGGCGAGGGGCCGCCTAGTCTGGCTGGAATTTCCACCAATATTCACTAGAGAGTAAGTCCAAGATGAGTTGGTGTTATTAATTGCAAGGGTATCAATCATTGCGGAAATAAGCATACTTCGAATTCCGCATACATGATCTACGGGGAGGGAATCTATATGCATTTGAGCTTCAAACGGGCAACTCTGTACGACAAACGCACTAAACGCGGCAATTTCCCTGGTCCTTCTTCGCCGAAATATTCGTCCAGCAAAATAGGTCGTTTCGGGGGCCGCTCAGAACCCTTGGTGGGATTTTTTATGACTGACCAGAGGAGATTCTGCCCGTCGATGGGAAAATCCTTGATAATCGGAGGCAATACATGGACTAAGCCGTGCGGGGGGCCTTTCATGCCACACTTTCCCTTCATAACCTCGAAAGGAATTTCTCGCATAATTATAACGCGATATGCAAAGTCAGTCCCAGTCCTTGTGGCGCGAATTGAATTTTTTGTTGCCGGCATCCTCAGGTAGTGGAGCGTCGCCTGCTTTGCGAGTACGAGCGGGCTCAATGTCGCAGATATAGCGAATAGATGGATGAGGGGAGTTAAGATATACCGCCTTGTTTGGCCATGGTCGCTATGGACATGGGGCATTTCTACTTGATTTCTACTATTACAGAGCGAGGACAAAGTAAGCGGTCATGGAGATTTCACAGCGTCGTGCCTTTGCTTTCTTCGGCGCACATTTGGGAATAGAAAGGAACAGTCAGACACGGTAGGCAACACGTAGGGACGCGTGGTATGCCAAATGAGAGCTGAGGTTCAGAACGAATTGATGCCATCAAACCTACTTCAAACCTGTCAAACATGCCTTCACTATGGGCTACACTTCCAGACCATGAACTGACTGTGGAGAACGTCCACCAGTCCTTGGATTTCATAAAGGATGACCTTTATGTTGTCGCAGCCTGTGTCGACCGACTCCTCGACGACGCAGTAGTTCAACGTGTACTGCTAGACATTGCACTCGAACGGACGGCTGCCGCCCTTCGACGCTCTCAGGCCACACTTGCCGCAGACGTCGACGATTCTGGCGCCCCCGAACCATCTTCACGACCAGACGCCCTTACCTCACATTTCACCAATCTTGCTGCCGATGCCCGTCTCTGTGCCATTCGCGCACTAATACTAGAACGCCTGGACCGCCTGAATACATACGTGGAGATATGCAAGGATCCACCAGCCAACGCAGATGATGCGGAAAACACACCGGATGAATGGGAGGATGACCCTTGGGCGGAATCCGCGCAGGCTGACGTCCCTAAAACCGTCGAGGCCCCAGTTGCGCTCTCCGAGTTCCTCACAGACTCTCTCCTCTGTTCAGCCTGTCTACTGGCATCGCGCCAGTGGTTCAGCGGGCTTGGAATCATGTTCGAGCGACATTCAGCGCAGCTGTGGCCATATCGTTTCTCCGTGCTCGACAGCATTCCAGAGCATGTGCACCCATTGTCGTTTCGCGACTTTCTCCCAGCTTTGAACATATCCACCAATTTCGAAAAGGAAACGGCCTCTAATCCTTGGAGGACAGAACCTGACTGGTCTGAAACACCAGAAGTCCAAGCGGCGCTTGCCGCCTCTGCTCTTAGCTTTCACCTCCCCCCACCCATTCAAGACCTCTCTCTTAATCGCTACGATGAGCCGCTCTCCGCAGATCAGCTTGCAGAATGGTACAAAAGACGTGTACAACGCATCATTTCGTCCACGGGAATGATCGACGTTGCTTTGGCCGTAGTCCAACATGCGGCACCGCAGAGTGTGCCGGGTCTGGACGAGATGGGTGAAGACCTGAGTCTGTTGGCACGTCTAGTATATGATGCACCGCAGGGCGATGATGAAATGGACGAAGACTGGACGCTTGACCGATGGAGCGCTATGGATCCAATTGGGGTCGTTAGAGCATATCTGGCCCATTCCACTCGGGAAACTCTCGCCAAAGATATCTGGCGTCTTGTAATGCCCTATCTGTTCGTTCTCGAATCTCGGGCGGAGCGCGCTGGTCACCCGGATCCCACTCTGCGAACACGCATCCTTTACGAGTATATCCTCAATGCTCCATTGGAGACGGCTGCGGCTGTCTTCGAGGCGTCTAAGCCGACTCTTACGACACAGAGAATAATCCAGAATGATGAAGACATGGTTCGCGTCGCGCTTGCATGCCTGTACGGGAGCAGCAGTCTTGACGAATGGGGGACTATGAATCGAATCTTCGAATGTTTACCGGCCTGGAATATCTCCAAGGATGATGACCAGGAGGACGCCGCCGATACAACGATTGTTTCTCTTGGCGCCTATGTGAGGCCGTCGACCACACGCCCCCGCTGCACGGCATCCGACCTCTTGATATTTTTCCAACCGCTCCCGTTGAGCTCTCTGTCGCGCGCACTCGACATTCTCGACGTTCATTTGGAATCGGGGGAAATTTTATCTCGGTGGAGCGTACCTGCTCCTCTGCGATGGTTTCTGCAAAGTAACTCCGACGTTCCTGAACAGCGTGCTTGGGCCAATCGTATGGCCCGACGTGCGGGTGGTTCAGAGGACAAATTACAGACGTTGGACGACTGGGAGTGGCTCCTCGAGGACATGCTCAAGTTGACGGGGAAAGGGGATAGCGGCCTGCGAGGTGCTTTTGGCTTATTAAATCAAGACGAGGTTCTCAAGATCTTTTTGAGCGGCCTTCTCAGTACTGGCAGTGCGTGCACTCTTCGGTTTCACTGGCTTGGACTGACCAGTTTGGTTTCAGATTTCAGCATTGCCAAAGCCGTCATAAGGTCTCCGAAAAACAAACTCTCTCTGAGCTCAGAGGCTCTGGAAGACATATGTCTAACGTGCTCTCGAGAGTTGTATGACAATGCAAGTTCCGGCAACTACACTTTCGGTGACATGAAACTTGCCTACGACTGGTGCGTATTGATTTTCCTGGCAGAATTCACCCTCTGAGCGCAAGGATTTAGTTTGGACGTCGCCCCTCCTTCTGACCGTCTCTTGAGGGAAAAGGAATTTATCGAGGCAACATCACGTCTGTCTTCTTTCAACGTGATGTCCGCGCCTGGCATCCCCATCTCTCCATTGGAGATACGTTTGACCAAAGATCGCCTATCGCTCGTATCACGGGTTCTCTCCAGCAACAACGATGCATACAAGCACACCGAAGTTATTCTCGATCTCGTCCATAAACTGGGTTTGCGAAATAACATCGTAGCGGAGGTTAAAACGTTGGCCATGCTCGCCGATACAGCTTTGCATGCGGAAGATTTTTCGCGGGCTTACGAGACTAGCGAACGGATGGTTGAGACCGTCCAATCGCTACGCTCGTCCTATCCAGATCTCGATACTCCCGAGATCCGGGACGCTAGCGAAGTTTGCTGGGTCGCGTGTTACCAACTAGGTCGCCAATCCGAGTTTGACCAGGTCGATAAAAAACTTTTGCTGCTGGGTCGTGCTCTTGAGCTGTGTCCGGCTGACAAGTTGCACGATGTTCTGGTCGCCTGGCGTCAGCTAGAAAGCCAAGACATCGGCGCACGAGAGGAGAGGCTCTCCTCACGTCGTAATGGCGGCACCAGAAAGCCCAAGGCCCCGAATGCCGCCCCATCTTTGCGATCCCGCCTCCAAGACTTCCATATGCCGTCTCCTACGCTGCTTAACACACCCGATGCGGCCGCCCTCGCCAGCAGGACATTCCGCAGTGTGGCTGCCAACTTTCCGTTCTCTGTCACAGGTCGTGGCCGGCAATCGTCTCTCCAGGAACAGGAGAGATCCCGGAGTGGAAGCAGGAGAAGAGGAGAAGGAGATGAACTCGCAACCCAGGCGACACGCGTTTTCTCGAAGGGAATTGGCTGGTTAATTGGCGCGGATGAAGATGAGTAGCTGCGAGCGTTTCGCGCTCAAAAGTGGACTATTTTGTTCTACTATGCGTGAACAGAACAATAGGGCGTCGCCCATTTAGGCCATGTCCCCATATGGACGCTGACAAGATGATGCTGACCAATCGCGTCTCCGGGTTCGTACTTACATGTTTTAACTAGATCCCTCAAATGACGAACATGAGATTGAGGACTTTGGAAGCGGAATCTAAATAAAATCCACTCAGCGGATCCATATTATTTAGCATCAGTGGCTGTACCCGTCATTAACTACCTCTCGCTTAGTAGTGCGCCTTACACTTCCTCCATCATGGCGCCCAAATCCTTGGCATTCCCTCATCGCAAGTCAAGAATTTCTCTTCCGAATCAGTTCAACTCAAATATACTCCAGATTTCACCAAAGAAAGAGGCGGATGGGTTTGCAACATCTGCAATGACCGTACTCGCATGAATAATATTCACGCTGCACTTCGACATGAACGCAACTCTGAGCATGCACGCAATGTCCAAGAGTCCAATATGTGGTGGAATCCAGGGGCCGGCGAGACACAAGATTGGAATGCTCCTCTGGAGGTCAGACAACATCTCAGAACAAATCTATCGGCGTTTAACAAATCCTCTCCTGTGAAATCAGGAAGAACCACCGCTCACAAAAGAAGAGTTGCAGATGCGCGAGCACCAGTTTCATGTCGAACGCATCGCCGACATTGTGCCCTACTGGATCAAATGCGTCAATGCTGCCGCCGATGGGGAGGAATTGCGATTAGAACCGTTTTTAAATTCCCTCCAAGACGTATCGGATTCCTGGATGACTTCGATACCTAACCCGTGGGGACAGGCGACGGGTGCTGGGGCTTGGGATAATAGAGGAGGCGAAACCCGTTGGGGAGTCCACCCCATATCATCTGGGCACGGTTCTAGGTCGCGTACCGGACCGCCCTCAGTAGCGATCGATACTCCGGCGACCGGGTATGCATTTGTCGAGAATATCGCCCGCCAAGAATGTGTGACCGACGCGGATCGTAAATGGAGGATGCACACGTTCTTCGAAGTGGGTGCAAATTATAATTTCTGTACAATACCATCTCACATGTGATTCCTTGGATAGATGCCTACGCAAGAAAAGGTCAAAAAGGTTTAAACTTGGCTCTTTTTGGTGCACTCTATGTTATTCATGGTCTTGGCAGATTGACGAACTCGTGCGGTATCTGCAATCGGCTTCCGTTTGAAGTCCTTTAGATTTGAGAATGAACGCCAGATCGATGTTCAGCATTTCCCAATTCTTTCTCGACCATATGATCCTTGTCCATTTCGTTCGACACTGCATCGTTGCGCTCAAACCGCGCTGTACCTATGTATAATTTTCTGCGTCGGGACTGCACGCAGCTCGTCCGAAGTAAATAGCGAATTCTAGTTTCGACCGTGGCCGCTTGATTACAAGGTTACAGTTCCTCCAAAAGAATTGATACAAAAATGTATAGCTACTCGTCTCCGCTGGTTCAACCTGCCGGTTCCGTCTTCACCTTCATTTCCTGCTCGCTTCCAGCATTACTAACTGACGCACTCACTACGACAGGCTGTCGTTGGTTCTGCGACAGGTGCAATGGGACCCCGCTTCGTCCAAGGCACCTCATAATCGCCCCCCCAAGTTCATCGTTCCAGTCCCAGCCCCGCGCAACAACACCACGCAATATATGCGACGGCGTAAGCATCCTCCGCTCGCGATCGTTGTATAAATTTGTGAGAACGGGGAGACGTCTGGAGCGACCATCTGTCTGCACCAATGCGCGGTGCCGGTCTCGCCCAGCGATCTCAAGTCCACCCGCGACGAGCGCGCGTACGAACGACTTTGTGAGGAGCGCTAGCATTGCGTGCGGAGCAATATCAGCCTCAATCTCTGCGCGGGACATGACGGGGTTGATGGGGAATTGAGGGAAATCCGGGGAGTCGGGTGGTGGGGGATCAGTGAACGACGGCAGCTTCAGGACCGACACGAGGCGGCGGACGGCAACGATGAGGTTTGGGTTTGAGACCGCAAGAAGCGCGGGCGCGCGGGAATCCCAGGTGCTGTCTCCGGCGCGGACCTCGGGTCGCTTGCTGTGCACTTGCACGGACAACGGCGCGTTGAGGGGAACAATCATCGTCGTTCGACCCACAGGCGTCGTATTCTGCTTTCGCTGGGGCAAGATCCGGCTGATGTCGATTATAGGCAAACGCTTAATTTGCCACTCTATCGGGGCGATCTGACAAACAAAGCTTTCATCGACACCCGTCAACGCGCGTGGTTCAGTTTTAGGCGTGCCCTGCTCGTTGAAGGTGGGGTGGATCTGATAAGCAAGCCCACAAACCCGGCATAACCCAGTTTTGAAGGCCTGGTCGTCTTGCTCCTTCTTGATGGTTGCGGTGCCTTTGGGAAAGTAACCATTGGTATGCAGCCATGCGAAAATATCGGCCGTGCTAAGCATAGTCACGTCCTCGGTTAACCCGGCCAGAACTGCGTCGCTATAGGCGTCCCGCATGGCCATCGCACGACCCCACTGCAAAACATCATTGGCAATGCGTACATGGGGAGGCAAGAAACAAACCTCGACAGCCTTCTTTCTTCCCATAACAAGGGATGAAAATTGAGCGGGATTATCGACAAGTTTATAAGGGAGCGCTGGAATGGGCCGCTTCCCCCCTTTGACATCTTGAAGAGTCAAAGGAAACCGTTCAACCAGCTTCTTCAAGACGTTTTGCCAACCTGTTTTAATGCTCGGTTTTGGTAATAAAGTAGGAAAGGCGAACTTACTGCCGATCATCTTGACTTTCGGAATGTTGTTGCGTGTCTTTCGCCCGTCTTTGGAGGAACTACGATCTGGCGCCGCCGTGCTGGCAATTTCTAGGGAAGTATGTCGTTCCTTATCCAAATCTATGTCCCAGAGCACCCGAGCGCTGATTGGGACATATCCGGCTTGCAGCGGGAGGAAAACCGTCCCGCGGTCAAGCTCTACGTCGACCATCTGCTCATCACCGAGTACGACACCCGCGCTCTGTGTGCGATCCAACTGTGCGAGGTTAAGCAAGGTGCAACGAAAGACGAGGGGACGTGGCGGACCTCTACCCAGTGTTCAAGCATCACTTTCTGGGGCGCGCCGCTGGAAGCCGCGCCGCTGAATGAGAGCTCAATGCGCGCGAGAAACGGCGAATGCGCGGTCCCAATCACTACAAAAGGCGGCGCAGTGGTGACGAGAGACTCGGTGGGCGAAGAGACTGCGAGGCAACGCAGGACGGTCGTGATGTGATGTGACTAGAAGACGGTCAGGATTTAGGAGCGCGCAAATGACAAGACGCACGTAGGAGGGTGCATCGACGGAAATCATCCACTTGTGAGTGTCAGGTCCGAGACGCTGATCTGGAAGGTGTCTCAGAAGAGGGGAAACGATGACCTATGAGTTGGCATACCCGGGGAAAGCAATAGACTGCGATCCACCACGACGATGCGCGTCGCATGTGGAAACGGCTGCTCGCTGCCGGCAGCACGTTTGCGGGGGTACTGGTATCAAGTGGAGGGACCGCGGTGGATGGGCGATCGAGATGGGGAGTGGGGGCGGCGCATCTCTAAAAATGTTTCGGTGCGAGAACGGCATTCGCCACCGTCTGTTGTGCGGTTTTCGTCGTCAAATCCATCGACGTCGACCACCGCATCGGGATCCCAGACCATCACCGTCCGCTGGATGGCGCTCTCCCCATAAAACTCGCGAGGGCTGGTGTGTCCGCATGGTACCCCAACGTGCGGGTCAGACCTTCAAAGTTGGGATCATCATTGTCGGCTACAGCCAGCTCAAAGAGGCTCTGCAGCCCGGGCTGTATTCCGCCCGCTCTCGGGTCGACATTAACCCCAGCGTCGAGGTCAGTAAAGTCCACAGGCCCGCCCAGGACCTGTTCCAACTTGCACGCGCAATGGCGGACACACTCATCGTGCGTGCTCCACGCGAGCGAGTGCGTCCCGCGCGCGTGGCTGAACAGGCCGTGAAGCGATCCGAATTCCGTGCGCAGGCACACTGGGCATCGCAGAATGCTCGGGTCTGTGTCGCCCTCGAGAGTGATATAAAGGAACTTGGCAGATTTCTTGGCCAGTTGCTCGCGCGGGGCAGGTTTCTTGCGCAACTTCTTGACAAAAGATGGGCGACGGATGTCCAGCGGCGGAGCGGGCTCGTCGCGCGCAAAGAGAATTTCCGTGGGCGCGTCGATGGCGGAGAGGGCGTCTAGAGCGACAGTTTTGAAATTCGAGAGTTGCTCACTAGTATCGGATGCATCTGAACAAAGTTTAGCCAGCAAAACGGAATTCTATTTTTAAAGACGCGCCACTCTTCAGAGACGCCTGTAGAAGTATAGCCCATTCGATGCGAGATTCCACCGTCTGAAGTAGACGCTCGCGCAGGCCAATTTCAAGAGAAATATCCGAGACGATATCTTGCCGATATTCGTAGTCCGGATCCCACTCGTCGGCTTCGCCGTCAAAGTCTGAATCGGAGTCCGCGTCAAGTTTTCGTTTTTTGTCTATGTGCCTAAAAGATGAGCTTGAAACTCGAACAGAGCAAGGACAGAATCACAGATCCGTGGTCGTTGTAGTCCACGACATTACTGGCACCAACAAGGCCTGCTTTCTGAAGTTTGGGAGTTGGCTGCAGGCCGGAAAAGAGTGAGGGACACGTACATGTCGAGGCCATAAAGAAGAGTGTGAAAGAAATAATAAGCTCCTAGGCTGCCAAGTCTCCACTGCAATCGTGAAAGGCCAAGAAAGAACCAACAGCGTAGACAAATAACCCGCGCAACACTACCGCCCAATCAAATTCCCAAATGGAACAAGCTGATCGAGGATTCTGATCTAAACGCCCATCTATAGGGGTCTGTTCCGCACATGTACTGTGAAGAGACGCTGGAGAACCTGATAGGCGTTGCACCACGACCAGGTGCTGCCAGTGCCAAGTTAACCCCAACCTCTCAGGCTTGGGCTACCATCGCTTGATATTGTCGATGTTACATAGCCTAACACTAGTACTTGTACTAGTTATGCATGCAACTGGCTACACCGAACAAATCCTTCTGTCGGGGTATTTAGGCCGATCTTTTTCCTCAGCCTATATATATATGCATATCGACCTAAGTATGTACATATTGGACGTTCTGCTGGCGTACTTCAAGCTTGGCAGGGGACGTATGTACGGGATTTTGATGGCTGGGCCGTCGCGGCCCGACCGTCGGTGAGCAGTTTGTGCCTGTCTGTGCGCGCAGCTTTGGTCCGAAGGCAATGCGACTCGGAGCTGGAATTTAGGGCCATCCTGGGAGATGGTGTGCCGGCCATTGTTCGCGCCGCGCTTACGATTAATTTGACAACGATGATGAGCCAATGATGCACAGCCTTGAGCTGATAGCACGTTGGCGAGTATAAAGATCGTCAGACGTGCACAGCCCCGCACTAATATTCTCCCGCCGCAATCATGGAACGCCCACTACCTAATGGTTGGATCTCTCAGGTCGACCCTAACAGCGGCCACAGATTCTACGTCGATACGAAAGCCACTCCACCGCGATCAATTTGGGTCCACCCACTCGAGGATGAGCAGTATCTCCGAGAACACCCGGACGCGCGCGAGAAATCGTCGGCTGCGGACGAGAAGGCACCCAGATATAGCGCCCCTCCGACTCCCGCTGCAACTCCAGGCGCCGGGTCGTCTTCAGATAGGGCTGGATATGCTTCTCCCAGTGGACCAAAGAAGAAGCATGGTTTTCTTGACAAAATGAAGGAGAAATTTGTGGGCACCGAGGAGGAGCGCGAGCAAGAGCGACGCCACAAGGCGGAAACCAAACGACAAATGATGCTCGTACGTTGCATCCCGTTTCTAGCAGAGCCACTGAATCAATGTGAATGAATAGCTTCGAGAACAGCGTCACCAAGAAATGTTGGCACAGCAGGCAGCAGCATATCAACAGCAGCAAAGGGAGCAGCAGTTGTATGCAGAACAGCAGCGTGCATATGGGCAACAGGCCCAGTATGCTCCTCAGCAATACGCATACGGTCCCCCCCCGCAGCAGCAGTAAGCAGTTTCGTTGATACATGATGTATGGCGCTCATGATCGACACAGGAGATCTGGTTTCGGTGGCGGAGGGATGGCGATGCCCTTGCTGGGTGGGTTGGCTGGTGGACTTTTGCTTGGTGAGGCGCTCGACGGTTTCGGTGGAGATGGTGGTGATGGAGGCGATTGGTAAGCGCTCGAATTGGCCTTGAAATACGCTGGTCGAATTGCCCTTGAAATACGAATATATGCTGTATGTAGTATGTATTATGGATGTAATATTTTGTTTGTGCTTTGTCATCCATCCACGAAACGCGTCTCTGCGTGAAATTTGTGGTTCTGATCACGTACACTAGAGATTAGCGCACGCGCCATGGCTCCAGCTCTCCCTGCGTCGCTCAGTCCACATATATGTATCTTGTCTTCTCCAGACCTTTCTCAGCTTCTCAAGTCTTCGCTTTTGCCCCCGCTTCCCCATATCTTGCAGTCTTTCTCTCCGCTGCCACAAGGTCAGTTTATATTCGGGAAATTCATCATTGGCTTAGGTTCTGCAGTTACTACACGGACAACCGCCCTCACATCTGTCCCTCACGCATCATTTGGTCTCCGGTTCTCCAGTCTAGCTGAAATCGAGTCGGCTTGCCAAGAGGATGAGCATCAGCGCGCGGAACGCACTATTGACTGGATTGGCGCCCGCATCGGCAACCGTTGCGCCAGATGGCTGCAGGACATGGAGAAACTAGGAGAAAAGGACCCAATTCGTACCCCTTGGTGGGATGAACTCAAGCGCTGTGCGGAAGGCGACCACGTCCCTTCCAAGATCGAAGGCTGGAATCATCCTGTTGCACGTACGTGGAACCCGAGTGTCGCCGCTTCCCTAACAAAATCTGCTAGTTATTCTTGCGGTGTCAACTACTGCTCCCAATCCATTGCAAGCGATAACTGCACTGCATTCGCGTGCTATTGAATTTCCGTCATGGGTCGACCCCTCGTTCCTCCGATACACTCTTATTATTCATCCTCAAAATTCACCATTTTCCGATGAAGAGTACGCCCATTTCATTGCTTCTTCGCTTCACCTGATATCCTGTCAGAGCAGGCGCCTTGTTCAATGCAGTCAAGAAGCAGTTTGGCCTTCACAGCTACCTCCTTCCGCTCACCCTCCCGAGCCCGCCACCACCTCCGGTTCCTGTCCCCGCACTAATTCCAAGACTTCCCCCTCCTCCCTCCTCCGAATCTCCGCAGCTAAGTCCCATTGGCGCACCTCCACCTACACCGAACATCCCTGCCCCGGGGGCGTTGAATACTCTGAGAATGAGTGACAAAGATATCCAACAGACCGCCAGATTCACGCGGGAATTTCTTGTCATGAGCCTGCTCCCTTGGATGGAAAAATGCGTGGTGGAATGGAATGAAAATGTATGTCCCTTTTCAGACTTTGGAATTCTTCACTCAGCTCGACCATAGTTCTCGTCGAATCGTCGTCTTCCGTCCCGATTGTTCTCGTCTACGCGTCGATTATTTGGGTCGCCGTCGCCGTCTCCGGCACCAACACATGTTTCTTCCGCATCCCTTTCCCGGACAAGTACATTTAATGGGTCTCCAGTGATACCTGGCGCCGCACCCGGACTGGCTCCCCCATCTCAACAGCGTCGCCTAGCGGAGTTTGCCACCATACTCGGCGACTTTAAACTGGCAGTGACCGTCTGGGAAGCGCTGCGTAAAGAGGGCAAGGGAGGTTCTGTACGTATCCTTTTTTCTATGCGTATACATTCTCACCAGGTTTTAGGAAATACTTCCGTTACTACTATCACCCTCGCCCGCAATTCCTTTGCATGTCGCCAATGCATTATCTAGCCTCAATACCTCGTCGGTACTTACCGCGCAGGCTCAGGTCCGAGCTCTTTCTTACGCAGTTCGTTGGGAAATTGGGGTAGACACTCCAGACTTTCTTGGTAGTATTTTAGAAGGGGACCGATGGCTCGTGTGGGCAGCAGGGAATGTGAATTCACCCCTTTCCCTTCGTGCCGGTTTCTAACAAAGGATCAGTCAGAAGAACCTCCTTCGGCGCTCTTGCTTGCACATGCCGCATTACTAAGCGCTAGGAAATTGGCTCGACGACGGGCTGCTCTCTGGTATCTATCTGCCGCGAATAGATTGGAAAAATGCGGTATTGTGGGTCGTACTGTATGCTTGTGACACAGTGCGCTGATGTTTTTCACCAGAAACCATTGACTATGTATTTTCTCCGGAAGGCACACGGACTGTACAAAATTCGCCCCCCAAAAGAATTATCACCGTCCTTTTGGGACGCGGAAAACCGGTCTCCGTCGGATGAGAACGGTTTCGACGCGATACTTTCCGGAATTGAACACCCACTTGGTATCAGCTTTTCACTTGTCATTCACACTTGCATTAATCCTTGTCGTATTCAGGACGCCTGCTTTACACTACGGGTGACGTGGCTGGTGCTGTTCGGTATTTCCTGGGTCTTCTGCGCGGCTCGTCGCTTCTTCCACTACCGCCGACTACAACCAATGGAATTGCACTGAGGGATGACGGCAATTTTTCTGGGACCGACAAGGTCTTCTTGGATGATTTCCGAGTCGCATTTGCGGTACGGTTATGTTCTTCTGAAATTTTTTTTGGAGCTGTCTAATTTTCAATGATAGCATTTCAAATCGACTGCTGGGGACCAGGTCTCCCTGCCAGATCTAAAACTTCCGTTTACGTTTTGCCTGCAAGGCCAGACTCGGTTGCGCCTGCCTCGGGCGAGTCAACAGGACGAAGGGGCGGAATGGCAGAGCCGAGAGGAGGATTGGGAAAAGTTCTGGAGGGGACGTGGTGGTGCTGGGAGCCTCACGAAAACCGGTAAAGTTGTCGTCGATGGTGGGAGTCGTTTTATCCACTGCATTGAATACATAACTTATGTTCTCCCAGAAACCTTCTTTGTCGATCTAGTCCTGCGAAATCCACTGGACGCAGAAGTGACTCTGTCGAACGTCACAATTGTTGTCGATGAATTGCCCTCGGAAGATGCTTCCGCATCCAAATCGTTCCTCGACGTGGAAGTTGTCGAAGAACTTACTCTTGGGCCTATGGAATCGCGTACAGTATGTCTTTGTGATCAGTTTTTCTGGCATTTCTAACCCAGTTTCAAGGTTCCAATCGGCGTGAAATCGTCCCGTCCGACAAAGCTTACTATCACGCATGCTGCTTACGATTTCCTCTCCCTCCTTCCTAGCACCGAGTCTCTCGCTACCCGCGGCAAGAGGCTTCATACCACAGCAGCTCAGCGGCACCACCCAACGTATGCTTCCGACGTGTTCCTCGGAGTCCATATCGTAGAAGCCACCCACAAGCTGTTGGTCAATTTTGTAGATGACGAGCAGCTAGTCTTGGGTCAAGGCGAGACCAAGTCGTTGCGGCTGTGGTTTGCGAACCGCGGAACCAGCGCTATCGGCGAAGTCTGGATGGTGGCTGGTGGTGATGACGAGATATGGGTGTCCCCGGATCCCACCGATGACGGTATGCACAAATCGTCTTTTGAGCTATCAGAGAACTCAGCGTCCTAGACGCAGATGCATCGCCCGTGCTTGAAACGGATGTTTCTCGTTCGCCGAACTCCCTTGCGCTCCAACAACCACATCACTTCGCCATGACGCTTCAACCGGGAGACAATATTGAAGTGTCAGTGGCAATGCATGCCAGCCAAGTAGGAGAGCGAGAACTCTCATTATTATTTGTATATCGCGAGGTGGGTGTACTTCAACTCGTCGTTGTTATTCCACCGCTTACACTTTCATTCAGAGTGATGCCGATACTTTCCATTCCACCAGGGTAACACAATACTACGATGTCCGGCCTATTCTGGACATCACGGCGAGCGCCTCGCCGTCCCATTCCAGAGATCATCTTTTCACGGTGAACTTGGAAGTGGAGAATGTTTCGGGGTCGCATTCGATTCTTTTAGAGCAGATGACCACGCTGAGCCCTTCGTGGCGATGCGACCCTATCGCGGAACCTGATTTGTGAGCATCCTCGCTGCGTGTGGGCAGAGCTGACTATTCCTTAGTGGTTCACTGGCGCCGTCACAATCCTCTCGAGCGTTCTTCGGAGCAAGCCGCTGGGTGGACGGTACGGGAGCGGCTGAAACATTAGATTTCGTCTCGCGCAGGCTCGAGGACGTTCTACAAGGCAGACAGCTCGGACGCTCAAGTCCTCCTCCAATAGATGTCCTGTACAGTCATGTGGCTAAAGTGAGAATTCGAATTTACACTACCCTGGCTAAACTCATCGCTCAAAGTCAAAGTCCAATCGGTGCGCCCAAGCCGCCACTCGCCACTTCATCCACAGCGGTCGCCGAAGTTCAGTGTTACGCCATTTGGCTAACGCGCATCCACACATCCCGGCGCATTCGTACCCGTCTATATTCCCGCTCTACAATCCGAATTCCGTCGACTTTATAATATTCTGGCAAATCCCTGACCAGGATCGGCGCGGCCATATTGTGGTATCTGGAATCACGCTCGGGGCTGGACATGCGGCGTTAAAAGACATGATCGACGAGGCCGAAAATGCCAAAGTCAAGCGGAGCATGTACGCGGAGACGCAGCGCCAAAAAATGGATGTCCTGGACGCCATTCGGAACAGTGAATGGAATACGGAAATGAACCCGATTGTCATCACGCAGGAGGAAGTCCGTGTGGGTCATGACTTCTCAACGAGGTTCGTGCTCGAACATAATTACATATCTTGCTTTCTTACCTTCTGCTCAGTCCTCTTCATGTCCCTGTAACTTTGACCGTCCGGAATTACTCCCCGACGCATTCATCCCGCTTTGTGTTAAAATTCGTCCCCGAAGCCGTGTCTCTTCTGTGAGTTTCGTGCATTCATTAGATTTCGCTCCTTATGTCTGTCAATGCAGAGACGGCCAACCGCCCACATACACCGGCCGACTGACCTTCCGAGGGACCTTGAAACCGTTGGAATCAAGCCAAATAACGCCTAAAATCTGGGTCGTCTGTCCGGGCACTTACGCTCTCAGTGGCTGGCGGCTGGAAACAGAGGTTCTTGAGCCGGCATCTGACAAGGACGATGTGCGGATTAGGCATCGCTACCAGGAAGAGCCGTCTCTTGGATATGTAACTGTATCAGACGTACAATAATCCACTCGATTATAAATCCGGTTAATACATAGTTGAGAGACGAGTTGAAACACGCTGGCGTTTTCAATCTTTCTTCTCTGCATTCTCCTTCTCAGCATTCTTGGCAGCGGCCAAACGAAGTTGCTTGACTCGCGCATTGAAATAGGTCTGTTGATCGGTGAGCAAGAAAAACAAGGAAATAATCTAGGTCCTCACCCCCAGTACGAATTGAACGGCGTTGAAGAATGGGACCCACATCTAAACCGAGATGAGCGATATTCGAACACCAAAAAAATCCGGCTCACCTCTACGGGTACGAACCTCTGTGCGAACGATAAAGCGAGAGGACTTTAGAAAAGAAGGCGTATATATCAGTGCCGTGTTCAATCAAGGACGAGTAACTACTCAGGTACCTGGTTATCCAAGTAATGCGAATGACGGAGAAGAACCCGGCTTTAATGGTGCTAATTATCTCGTCCACCGACTTCGCGCCTGAGATTACAGCCATGGAAGCGAGGTACGCAGTGGTTTGGACTGGCGCGACGAGCAGGTTGCTTGCGACAATCTGGCCAATCTTTGCCCCCGTCCCGGTTTTTCCAGCGAACGCCTTCTGCAGCAGCCCGACGAGGAAGTGGCTGATTGGTGCCGAGACCAAGAAACCGTAAATCGCCATCTTAACTGCACGCATGTCGATATGCGACCGCGCAAGCAGCTGAAGGAGTAATGGAGCGCTGGGAGCAGGCCTTTTAACAGGCACTTTCGCAATATTGCTACCCAGGACCTAGCGATTGGTCAGAACGAAGCTCGCTCATAGAGTGTGATTTCCGAGGCGCACTTCTTGGAGGAAGCATAGGGCAGCTGTAGTTACGGCTTTGGTCCTCAGGGGGTGAGCCGCGAGCTGCTGGAGGTAACTCGTTCTGCCGCAAACAATTTCAGTACAAAATGTCCAGCTAAAACGAGGACAACGCGCACAAGAGAGGGTGAGGTTTAGAGCTCATCGAGGTAGATGTGTACGTCTTCGTTTTCGGACCGGTCTGCAGCCGGAAGTAGCCGTGCGTAAAAATTCTTGGCTCAAAAATAACATACGCCTGGCACAGCAGGCCCAATTACACGGCTTAAGCAATAACAGCATTATTCGACGTAGCGAAAGTATTAACAAAAAAAGCGGCACTCTATGGACGTATCTATTTTCCCTTGACCCTGTTGATAGATTGAGTAAAGAAACGTCAGGATGAATTCATGGAGGCGCACCATAGTTTGACATAGTCTGGAAGGTTCGTAGATTGAGCTAAGAAACATCGAGATGAATTCATGGACGCGCACCTGCCAAGCTGACCATGCAAATCGTTTGCCAGATACCGAGCCCGATGCGTGGCGTGACACCGCGGTATAAACCTTTTAGGCCGTTCTCCTTGTAAATGAAACCGAGTGTGTTCAAAACGGTGAGTTTTGCGGGACGGTTGGGATTTTTCCCGGCATCTTTAACCATGGATTGCATCTGGACGACAATTAGTGTGTGGGGAGATATACTTGGGCATCGCCTTGCCTCAATTCGAACCACTTCGATCGGCTGGTTCCAGGTAGCTAGTGCTCCGCCAATGGACGAAGCAAAATTTTGTCGACCGGGCCCAGATAATCAGTATCAGATTTGCCTTTTGCCCTCCTGATTCCAGTTTCTGCCAGACGTGCGAAGCCCATCCTGGAGCAAGGGTGAGAATTGAGAACGTTCAAACTACAAAAAGAGAATCCTCACCGAGAACCCCAGTTTGTGCACTGACGAACGGCGACCGCATTTACACCCTTGTTCACCCCAGCAATTCCCTCCTTGCGATAAATGTCCATGAACAGAGCCCATGTCGATGGTGGCTTCACCCCAGCAGCGGCCGTCTTCTGGCGAGTTATCTCAGCCGTCTTCATGCAGGTCGTAAAACCTGTCCCAAAAATATCAGAAACCGTGTAAACCTTACCTATTCGAAGCCTACCCATCGTCGCGTATGCCTGTGCAATACCGCCGACCATGCCTCCCAAGAGCCCAGCGGCGGCGGGGTTGATTCCCGCACCGAGCGTCGCAGTTTCAACCTCTGACGCGGTGAATATCAGGACGGCACCCTTGGTCGAGGCCTCTATCCATGCCTGCAAAAACGTTAGGGGTCATCATTCCTTGAGAGACGTGGCATGCGTACCCAGGGTATGAGACCCTGATAAAAACCAGCGACTCCTCCCCGCGCCCAGACTGCTTTCGTCGCCTGCAACATGGGCTGCGCGCGGTTGGCAGCCATTTGCGTCTTGAGTACCTCTAAAGGTTGACCGAGAGTCGTAACCTATGCGAGTATCAATTTTTCTGCTCAACGAGCGCAGGGTAAATGAGCCAACCTCCTACGTTTTGTTAGAATCGACGCGCATGAAATAAACTCGCGGCCAACTCACGAACTAGTTATCAGAGCAGCACATTGGGATTCGTTAGCATGTTTTACACGCATCAAAGTACGCCTAAATGAGCAGGCACCATGTTCATGATCGCGCCTGAGACGGTCAGCTACAGGCCAGCATGAATGAGTGCGAAGACGTACCAACAGCAATATTAGACCAGCTGACGCCCTTTTGCCCCGGTTCTTTTTGAATGGCCATTTTACAAGAAGGGAGGAGGAAGTAGAGTAGGAAAAGGAAAGCTGTCGAACGATCGGACGTTCGACTTAAATATTTTTGGGGCAGTCGCTTATTTCCGCATTTGGACGGATCAATTTTTGCTGCTTCCGCCCGCAAGGCCCACAGAAAAGCTAAGCACATACATGCCCTCGTTCAAGACGCAAGCCAGCACACCCGCGACGCGCACCCATCGGGCATCCACATCCCGGTATAGGGCAATCACAAGCCACATTCAATTCCGTTGAGATTGCATATGAATTGATAAATGGGTATGTATGAGGGTGTGCGGGTAAAAAAAGAATAGTGATCCGAATATTTAGCAAAAGCAGAATCCAGACATAAAAGAGCAACTATTTTAATTTAAGACGAGAGGCATAGAGGTTGGTTCATTCGTGGGCCAGGCGACCTCGCTTTACTCGGGGATGGGCTCCGGGGTGACCCCAAGCGACTTCAGTTTCTCGTTAGCCGCCTCTAAATCTTCCTGCAGCCTAAGAACATGCTCAGCAAACGGGAGAAGAAAAGGAACGTTTTTCGTACCTCGTAACTCGCTCCGCTTGCTCGTCTTGATCAGATTCAAGGTACTGAATCTCCATCGCCTTCCTGGCCACTTCCGCATGCAGCTCGTCCACCTTAGTGAGCGAAGCTTCAAGTTCCTCCTTGGCAGCCTTCACCGCCTTCTCGTGCTCAGCCTGCATGTCGTGTATTTTCAGGTTGTGCGCTTCGTGCATCCGCTGCAACTCCTCCTTCGTTATCCCCGGCGACTGGGGAGGCACCGCGGCGCCGTTGCCGTTCGTCTTCGGGGCCGCAACCTCCGCGTCAATCGAGGCCTTGAGTGTCGCGAGCTCACCCTCGAGGTCAGACAACTTGGTCAGAAGCTCCGACTTTTGCGTTGCCAGCGTCGTGACTTCTTCATCATGCGCGCCGCGTAGTTTCGTGACTTCATCGGCACGCCCTTTGGCAGCCTCCTCAAGCTCGCGCGCGTGGTTGTTGGACATCTCCTGCAGTGAAGCCTTGGTGAGATCGAGCATCTCGGTGACCGCCTGGAGATCATCCTTGGCGATGCTAAGCTCGTTGGTCAACCGACCAGCCTCTTCAAGGTGCTGCGGCGAAACATCAGGGGCCGCGGTAAGGGCCGCCTTTGCCTCGTCACGCTGGGCGGTAAGGCTCTCGACTTCTGCCCGTGCAGCTTCCAGGTTGCCCTTGGCTTTGGCGAGATCATCTTGCGTTGCCTTGAGTTCGAGGTTCAGCTTGCTGATCTGCTTCTCGAGGCCGCCGACAGTGGACTCGAGGACAGAGGCGTGCTCCGTTTTGAGGTCGTTCAGGGCAGATTCGTGGGACGCGCGAACCTGTTCCACCGCGCTGCTGGAGTTCGCCCGCAGACCCTGCAGGTCCTGCTGGTGCAGATCGCTAGCCTCCCCCTGTGCAACCAGGTTAGACATTCGCATCTAGTATTATTGACGGTGACTTGCCTTGGCGCGTTCGAATGCCTCCTGCAACAGCTTCTCGTGCTCGGCTTTTACAGCGTCTACTTTGGCGTTATACTGAGCTTCTTGACCCTAGAGTAACCGAACTGAACAAGGTATACGTGGCGTGAAATGAAGGCAATACCTCGAGTTCCTCGGTGATTCTTCTGATCTCGTCCGAAAGCTCAGTTTGTTTCTTCACATACCCTTCCTCGGCTTCACCGAGTTTGCGAGTGTGCTCCTCCGTAGCAGCTTGGTGGGACGCGAGCGCGGCCTCCATTTCGGCCTTGAGTGCCTCCAGCTGCGAGGTAGTCTCGGCGTGCGCATCGGAGATGGTTTTGAGCTCGCTCTCATGCGAAAGCTTCGTTCCCTCAGCTTGGGAAACGTGCTCCGCCTCCTTCGCTAGCGCATTGTCGATCGCCTGCTGTGTTGCGGCCACCGCTTCAGATAACTCCTTCTCTAACGCCGCTATTGTCGCCGCAGTCTTCGCACGCTCATCCTCGATACCCTCCTGGGCCTCCTTGAGCTCGAGCACTTCGACCTCGATCTCCGAAAGCCTCGAAACTGCCTCCTCCTTTTCAGCCCGCAGGTCCTTTAACTGCGCCTCTAAACTGTCTGCAAGCGCTGCTTTGCTCTCCGCCGTCTCGATCTTCGCCTGAGCTTCTTCGAGGGCTTGAGTCTGCGCAGTTTTCAATGATTCGATCTCTACTTCGATCGCACTGAAGTCTGCTTGTGCTTTGAGCAGAGCTTCATGCTCCACCGCGGCAGCGGCAGTGGTCTCAGAGACTGCACCGGACTGGGAAGCTTGTAAGGATTCGAGATTTTCCTTCGACGTGGAGATTTCGTCCTCGAGCGCCTGGATCTGAGTCTGAAGGCTTTCAATTAAATCTTTCTGAGCAGTGGTGGCCGTTTTGGCGGCTGCGAGCTGCAAACAGGTAAGCGTTGGCGGAGTATGCCTTTCGAGAAATGCGTACATCCTCCTGAATAGCTTGTAGAGCGGAGGTCCCTTCTTGATGCTCAGAGCGCATCTTTTCCAGCCCCTCGGTTGCATCCTTGAGCTGGGACTCCAACACGCTCTTGGCCTCCGTCAACTCCGTCGCCGTCGATCCCTTCGTCTCGACCTCGGCCAGAGCAGTGGCAAGCGAAGCTTTAAGCTCCTCGATCTGTGTCTCGAGCGCCGTTGCAGCCTCCGTCTTGGATACAAGAGAATCGGTGGCTTCTTGGAGCTATGTTCGCGTCAATCCATGTAAAATTAATTAGGAAAGAAAATAACCTTCGTCTGCAGATCTTCCAGTGCCTTGGTATCCTCATGAACTTCTTTAATAGACGCGATCGAAGCCGTAGTTCGGGACTTGGGCGCGACAGAAGGAGTTTTCGAGGGTGGAGCCTTCGCCGGGGCTTTCGCGGCGGCGGAGGTGGATGGTTTCGACGCCAAAGAGGGTTTGCTTGTTGACGAGGCAAGACTTTGTCTTGCAGACATAGGTGCTCGCTTAACTCCCTCGACTGAAACCGATGCGCGGGGACGCGCTGGCGTTGTGCCTGGCGGCGGCGTGGCGGCTTCACCGTTGGCAGTGGTGCCCGGGAATGCGACAGAGCCGCGCGCCGTGGCGGACGTCGTGGATGGTTTCGAGTTGGTGGAGGACGACAGGGCTGGCTTTGCCGGAGGTTTCGAAGGAACAACAGAAGCCCGACGAGCAGCAGCCGCAGCGGGGGCGGGGGCGGGTTTAGTGGATGACATTGCGGGCTTGGAAGAAGGCGGTGCTGCAGAAGCGCTGGTAGACTTTTTCAGAGGCGCAGCAGCGGGCTTAGCGGGCGCAGATGACGGGGCGGGTGGTTTGGACGAAGTAGACTTGCCAGCACCGAAAGTTCCGGAATTGAGTATCTACCAGACCAAGATTAGATACACAGAGAAAGGAAAATAAAGCGTGGTAGTGTACACACCTTCTTAACACCAGCTGCAGCACCGTTGGCCTTGGTCGCAGCAGATTTGACGGTGGAAATAGCCTTTGCTTTCTCAGTCTTCTCTGGTTCTGCTGCGTCCGGAGAAGCTTCCTGGGGTTCAGGATTAGACTCGGCGTCTACGGGTGCGGCTTCAGCGTTCACAGATGTGGTGTCTGCTGGTGGGTTATTGGAAAGATCAGCTAACGAGAGGACATCAGCTGCGGGAGCCTCGTGTTCAGCATGAGGCGTAGGAGTGAGCTCGCCGTTGAGCTCGTCTGTCGGCCCTGTGTCGACAAGAGTGGAATCGGCCATTGGTGGTTAGAACGACAATCGCGTTCGTCACAAAAAAGTAGTGGCGCCGTCAAACAGGTGACCGACACTTCGTGGCCCAAAACAGAACAACGACAAACGCGCGCAGGGCATTTGCAGACAGCCGCAGCGAGACAATAATTCATGGGGACCATATAAACAGCATAACCTTGCGGGCGTGTATTTACAAGTTAGAGCTTAGTGCAATTTATTAAATTGAGAAGACAGGCGACCATCACTTGTGCAACCGCTACCGCTAAGTATTCGAGTTCTCCTTCGATATCAGCGGCTCCCTTCAAGAGGCCGATGCTCGAGCTGGTCTGCGTCTCAGCATTCACTCAAGTTGCAGGAGAAAGATTCGCGTGTTTCAAATTTGAGAGCGGACTGGCCCGCTACGAGTCCAAAATTCTCAATGAAAGAATTCAGTCCTGCGGGTGGCCATATCCATTTGCGTGGAGGTGCTAGATACAACGTTCTGGGACGAGAAAACAAAAACGTCAAGTGATGTCAACAAACGACTCCCAAAGCTCAAAAAGGAAATTTGTCAGTCGCACAATACACCGTCATAGTACACAGAGATACATCAAGCTTTCTGCTTCTATTATTCTACCCCTTCCTTATTCTGTTACAGTTACAACCTACGTCACGGTGGCATGCAAATTGAGGGCGTTGAGGGCAGGTTCCTTTAGCGAGTTGTGATTATATCCGAGGTACGCTACACCTCCCGGCTCGACATTGAAATGGGTGCCTAGAGAAATAAGCTTTAAATGAAGGATGGTGTGAAAAGGCAGGCAAAATACCCAAGCAAAGTGGGAAATTGATCCAGCGAGATATGAGTACACGGCTGAAATGCCTGATGAAAACAAGCTTGAGAGCAATCCACACATCAAGAAATTTATGTATACCCGTGAGCGACAATCACCACATCTCGGGTGTTCAATCCTTCTTCTTTGTATTGCCTGTGATATTCGCGAACCTACGCAGATGTTGAATAATGGGAGTAGAACAGATCGAGAAGCGAGTGACCTGGGCAATAATGCCATCCACTCGGGCCTGCATCTGCTCGACGCTTTCCCCGCCGGGGCAACCCTTCATAGCTTATCAACCCTGGTATTATAGCTGCAGATGCAATTGCGTACGTCGTTCCAGATCGACCAAGTTGAATTAAGGTTCTTGATCTCGGACGACAGAAGGCCCTCGTATTCACCTAGTGAATTCAGGTCAAAAAATGAGAGAAGAAGAGCAAGTGTGCATTTACCGTAGTCCCATTCGCGACACTCTTCCGTGAGCGTATGGTGTGGTGTTTCGACATGTTCTGCAGGCAGTGATGAGTGGTACTTGGGGGGGAAAAGATAACAGCAATACCGAAAAGCAAGTGGAAAGTCTTATGGGCGCGCTGGCGCGGCGAAACGAACACGGTGCAGAGATTCTTCGGGTCAAGCACCTCTGTAAGAAAGCGCTGAATTGGATAATCTACTGCGATGAAAGAATTGCTCGTACTCCCATCCCCAACAAGGATGTGGGCCTTCTCTCTGATTTGGTCCTCGCCTCGAGCAGTCAGCGGAATATCGGTGCGACCTGTCTAGATCAGGTTGAGTAAGATAGCGATTGGAAACCTTGGGTAAAATACATGGCGTCCATTCAGCGACCACTCTGTTTCGCCGTGTCTAATAACAAAAAGACGGGGCATAGGGCGCGACATGGTGGGCACAGTGGAAGAACTAAACGGGGGAGCGATGAAAGTGGAGGGCGAAAGAGATACTCGAATAGCGGCTGGCTGAAAAAGGAAAGCCGGCATCACCGTTTTATTGCCGGGACCACCGAGTTTGGCCGTTTCGTTCGCGAATCCTTGTCAACACCACCGGTCCGTAACGTACTCGAATTCTGCGGAAGGGTGCCATGTTTGACGATTGCAAGTCGCGTCCTCGTCGCTGCTCGCTCGTTCTGACTGGCCACAGATGTAGAACATGCTGCAGCCCCCGCAGCCGTACCTTTACCAGAACTGCAATACCAAGGCTTTGAACCCTCCCGCTAGAGTCTGAGGATGCGCTCGCGCCGGGAGTTCAGGTGCGTCGCCCCTGCATATTGCTTGTAGCTGGGTGTGCTTATATTGGCTAGGATGACCCCGCAGCAGCAGCGGCGCCATATTCGACCTCTGCCGCGTCCAGTATGAGTTTCCTGCGCCCCTCGTCGCGTTCGTCGTCTGTTCAGACATGCTCGCAATGGCCTTGAACACCAACGTTCTTGTCCTCATCGAACTCTCCCGCTCGGACCAGGTCATCAAGATCCCCATACCCCGCAAACCAACAGACATGACGATCTACAAAATTTTCATGGACCCGTCGGGACGGCATATAATCATTACCTCCACACAGGGTGAAAATTGGTACTTCTACCGTGGGTCGAAGAAGCCGCGCCAGCTCCAGTCCTTCCGCATGGTCATTGAAAGCGTGGCATGGAACAAGGCTGCGCTGTTGTCGGGGTCCTACGCAATGTCCACGCGCGAAATGCTGATTGCGGGCCAGAACGGCGTCGTGTACGAAGCGCTCATTGACGCCGAGGAGAACTTCTTCAAGTCCCCGGACCGGTCGCTGCAGACCATGCTCACTCTGCGCGAAAGGCACCCAATAACCGGGATCAAATTTGACTTTTTCCCGCCGTCGAATCCTGGAAAGGCTCTCGTTATTCTGACAACAGACACGCGCATCTAC
Organism: Mycena galopus ATCC 62051; assembly: GCA_014925785.1. NCBI lineage: Eukaryota > Fungi > Basidiomycota > Agaricomycetes > Agaricales > Mycenaceae > Mycena > Mycena galopus. Next base: position 284,584 of record WIQG01000007.1, read on the forward strand.
CAATTCGTCGGTGTCCAAATCGACAGTCGGAAGATGGCAAGGTTTTTTTGAACATTTTCTCCAATCAGCCGCAAATATTGGAGTTCCCTGGGGACAAGACGCAGTCTGAACTCCATTACTTTTCTCAGAATGCAGACCAGGCGCTGTCGCTGCCCAGGAGCATGGCTTGGTTAACTCGTGTGCCTCTTCTTTCCCGTATTTTGCTACTTCACTGACGTTCGCCAGCACACGGGATTTATCACGGAACTCTCAACTTTGACTCCCCAACGAACAACTGTATTGACGGGGCTGAGCTTCTGCCCTACCCTTCTTCTTTCGAAGGCTCTGGACCGCCCGTGTGGAGTCCTTCATCCATGGCATTGACTGAGTTCCACTTTGTTCTCCTCTACGGCGATCGCGTCGTCGGCGTCTGCAATCTCGATAAGAAGCAGACCTACGAGGAGTCATTGCCGCTCGTAAGAATGTATTTGAACGTACGATCTAAACTCTAACCCGCATTCCAGAAAGAACGAGAGAGAGTCAAGGGCCTCGCTGCCGACCCGTGCGTAAGACGTACTGGGTTTACACGGACCAATCGTTGTTTGAGCTGGTCGTTGACAATGAGAACCGCGATGTGTGGAAGATTTACCTGCAAAAGGGGCAGTTCGACGTGGCGCTGCGATACGCCAAGGTATCGTGTCATTATTTATTTTGGTTTTGAGGTTGCCAACGATGCGCAGACCGCCAGCCAGCGGGACCATGTGCTGTCCGCGCAGGCAAACGCCTACTTTGCAGACGGGAGGTACTTCCAAGCGGCGCAATGCTACGCGCAGTGCTCGGTTACCTTCGAGGAGGTCGCGCTCAAGTTCCTGGACGTGGGCGAACGGGACTCGCTGCGGTCGTACCTCACATCGCGCCTCGAGCGCACGCGGAAAACTGTAAGTCGACTGTATTCCGCGGCGCCATTGGACGCTGACGCCGCTGGGCCAGGATATCACGCAGCGCATGATGCTTGCGACATGGCTGGTCGAATTCTACCTCAGCAAATGCAACGAGCTGGATGATGTCGTTGCGTCGGAATCGGTCTCGCACGACGTCGATAATCTGCAGGCGGAGCGCGTTATACTCGAGGACGATCTGAGACAGTTCCTCGAGACATACAAGGTAGGCGGCGGAATGCTTGTGGGACTGGGTTTGCGGGCTCTGACAGACAGCAGGGCAATTTAGAACCCGAGACGGTCTATGAACTCATCCAGGGGCACGGCCGCACGGACATGTACCTCCACTATGCGACGGTGATCGGCGACTTTCAGCGCGTCATTGAGCATTGGATTCTCGAGGAAGAGTGGACCAAAGCAATAGATGTTATAAATCGTCAGGTAGAAATTCCAATCCTCTTTTTTTTTGAATGTAGGGAGCTAACACCTTTGCAGACGGACTTGGAATTGTATTATCGGTTCGGGCCTGTACTCATGCGGCAAGCACCCAAAGAAACGGTGGATTCGTGGCTGAAGCAACCCACGCTAGATCCCCTACGCCTCGTGCCTTCGCTCCTGCAACTTCAGCACGCGCCGCGCGACCCGCTCTCGCCGAACCAGGCGATCCGCTACCTTAACCACGTTGTATTCGAACAGCAGAATACGACCTCGACGATCCACAACCTCCTCATCACGTTCTACGTCTTCCCTTCCGCGTCCACACACCAGATCACGGGCGAGGCGGACGACGGACCGTTACTGCGCTTCCTCTCGAGCGCGCCGGCGGACCCGCTGACGGAGAAGCCGTACTACGACTTGGACTACGCGCTGAGGCTGTGCAAGCAGTCGGGGAGGACACAGCCGTGCGTGCACATTTACTCGAAGATGGGGCTGTGGGAAAATAGCGTGGATTTGGCGCTGGAGAAGGGGGACCTTGAGCTAGCGAAGCTGAATGCGGACAAGCCCGAGGACGACCAGCCGCTAAGGAAAAAGCTGTGGCTCAAGATTGCGCGGTATGTGGTGCAGGACAAGAAGGATATCAAGACGGCGATGCGGTTCTTGGAGAACACCGACTTGCTCAAGATCGAGGACGTGCTGCCGTTCTTCCCAGACTTTGTGGTCATTGATGACTTCAAGGAGGAGATCACAAACGCGCTCGAGGGTTACTCGAACCAGATTAACGGGCTGAAGAGCAAGATGGACGAGGCAACCCGAACGGCGGAATCAATCAAGCAGGATATCACGGCGCTAAGGAATCGCTTCGTGACTGTGGACGCGGGCGAGCAGTGCTCTGTATGCTCGCACCTGCTGCTGACGAGGCAGTTCTACGTCTTTCCGTGCAGACACACGTTCCACGCTGATTGTCTGATTGGGCTCGTTAGTTGTCTTGCATTCATTTTGAACCCCAACTGATCATTGGCTGGCTGACAGGCGAAAGAATACCTGCCTCAACATGCGTTGCGGCGGATTCTCGCACTGCAAACTGAGCTAGTCAAGGGTGCCCCGCAGGTAAACGGCTCTGGGGTCCAGACGGCCCAGGCGCGACAACCTGCACAGCAACGGATGCTCCTGTCTGCCAACTTTGTGGTGAATCCGCTCCAGACAGGCACCCGCGCGATCGGACGGAACCTTTTGTCTGCCGGGGACAAGCTGCGGGACCTTATTGTGCCTGATGCACTTGCGGCGGTGGTCTCTGCGCCGGGGTGGATGCCCGGAATGGGCGGACGGCGGAACGGACTAGTCGACGAGGGGAACAAAAAGGCGGCCAAGACGGAGCGACTGCGAGCTGAGCTGGAGGACGTGCTCGCGAGCAGCTGCCCATTGTGCGAGAGCGTTGTTTCCGGGCTGGACAAGCCGTTTGTGAAGGAGGGCGAGATGGACACGAGTTGGGCACTGTAGATCTCTAATACTAATACATGCAACACGGGATGGCACACGAGTAGGATCAACCGTTGACTTTTTTTGAGCGGCCTGCTTTCCGTCGTAGACGAGCGGCTTTCCGTGCACCCATCTAGTATGGTGTAAGATGGCTTGTATGGGTAGGGAGATGCTTGCCTTTGCCCGGTCTTCCTCCAGACGAACTCGTTCCTCCGCGGCCTTCCGGCGGGCCATTGTGATTTCTCGCCGACTAGAGAGGGACATGAGGCGTCTGCCAGGGAGCGAAACAGACAACCTGCCGAGTTGCCTCTGCCTGCTTTTCGTCCTTGAGCTCGCGCTCAAGCTTCTTTATGGCCTGGGCCTTTTTCGTCTGGTTCATCCTGTCCTCCCATGATTTTGTTTTTACGCCGTCCTGGAGATGTGAACGGCTGTTTGGGGTGAGCCAGCGAGGAGCAAGAAAAAAAGACGGACACTGTTGCTGTTTTTTGGGACTTCCAAGACTTGCCCGAGACGCGTCCGAGTGCCGAGGGGGCGAGAGGAAGGGCAACGGGGTCTGTGGACATGTTGGTTCGTGACAAGCGGTGACGTGAAGTTTTCTGCCAAATACGACTCTGTAGATCTGCTCATGCACCGGGAATATGCTGCGCAGGGCCCACGATGAGGAGCACGTTAGGCAACTGCTTGACCAGCGTTCGAATGCAGTCCGCGAGGCCATGCAGCTGAACGACTACGACTCTCCCTCCGTCTACAGCTCGCCCTTCTTCTCTCCGAGGCCCAGTGATATCAGCGACACCCGCTCCCTCCTCTCCTACCGCCCACCTCCATCTCCCCCGGCCCCAGTCGAGCCCAGGACCCGTCTCAACGAGCTCGCACACAGCATGCTCGACCTAGACGACCACGACGAACCGGACCATCATGATCCCATCCAAGAGCCCGTCGACGCCGACCAGGACGACCACGACGACTCCCGCTTGAGTCTCCTCGGCCCCAAGATGCGCTTCCACGGCAAGGCGCCTTGGGAGATGGATGCGGACACCCTCGACGAGGAGGACGACGAGTCTGATGACCGCTCGACTCGCGGAAGAGACGGCATCAGAAAGGGCCTTGCAAGCTTCCGTTCTTCTAGTCGTTCGACAACCGCCAGTGCCACGCGGCCCAGTGGCGAGTCCAGTCGCTCCTCCAACCAGCCCAAGCCAAAACGCTCCTTTGAAACAAATCGGTCGTTTGAGGCTATCGCCTCTTCCGCCAATTCTCCCTATAGCCGAGGCGGCGCAGTGCAGTATGTGTTTCTTGGCGAATATCTACTATTTACTAACTACGAAGCAGTCCCGGGCAGGCACCCACTCCCCCGCCACGTCAATCGGGTATCCGTCTCAATCTCCCGTTCCCTCGTTCGGAAACCCCGCCCCGCGCCCCCGCTAGTCCGGGCTCCATCACCCCCCTCATTCCAACGCTCCCTCTCCCGTTCCCCGAAACCATGAATACGCTGCCTTTCACAAGCCCTCATTAACGCGTCGCCTCACCAATGAGAGTGCCGCTAGCCAGTCCCTCTATTCCGAAGAAATGCATCCCTACGCAAACCCAGATCTCGTCGTCTCCTACGCCGAGGACCAGCTTACCCCCGCCGCCGCCCGCTCCTCTTTCAATAATCTCCCCGACCTCGTCCGCAGTAACTCGACGGCGACAGTCACCGAATCCCTAGCGACATCTAGATCAACCGGATCAGCATTGGCTCCAGATACATCCGCCTCGTCGGTAGCGCCGTCCCAGAGCAGCCCTCGAAGTAGAGTCTCCATGTTCCGCGGCAGAGAGATATCCTCCCCACTACCCATAATAAGCGCGCCCTTGCCCACAAACAATATTTCCTCGCCGCTTATGGCCCCCGGCCTACCTTCCGGCTGGATGGAGCGCAGTCAATCCCCTACATTCCAATTAATATCCCTCGAACAGGCGCGCGCCCAACGATCGCGCAGCACTGCCACCCAAAATCTCTCCATATCATCCACGTCCTCTACCCCATTCCCCGAGACGCCCCCAGCCGTTGACGACCACAGTCCACCCAGTAGCATCACTTCACGAGCGCGCGCGCGCTCAATAAGCACCGGAGCCAAGGCAAAAACTGCCCTCCAGAATATTGTCAGCGGCGTTCCAGCCAGGCCCTTGCCTGAGCGACAGAATTCGGAGCCCACAGTCCCGCCTGGTAAGGCGCTCAAGCACAAGAAGAGTGGTGGATTCATGAGGCTGTTCAACGGCGGCGGCCGAGCGGAAAAGGAAGAAAAGTATTCTCCCCCGCCCGTACCGTCATTGTCGGATGGCTACGCTGCTTTCAATGCCCAGCAGCAGAACGGACCGCCCTCGTCCAAGTCGTCCATCCATCGGATTCCCCCGCCCCAAGTATCGCCTCCATGTTCCAGCCGCCGAATCACTGGGACGATTCCCGCATCTCCCCGACCTCCTCACGACCGCCCCCACCTGCGCTATCCATCAACATTGCGCCCCAAACGCGATTTCGTGCAGCTTCGGATGCTGATGACTTCCAGACCCGAACCGCGCCGTCAGACATGTCTGATCGGGACTGGAATCACCAGGACCTGCCCCAGAGTGCGCCGCCCAACGTCACGGAGTTCCCCGCGCTCAAGCTGCGCCCTGTGTCGACTCTGTTCAGCGCGCAGTTCGCCCACCACCTGTCTCCGCAGCGAGACTCGGACGTCCCATCGCAGCCGGGGCTCGACGCTGACACGGATACGCTGAGCTCAGTCAGTCCGAGCACTATCATTTCGCCTGTCACACCCGGTTTGTCGTTGGGCGGCGGCGGCGGCGGCGGGCGTGGGAGCAGCGACCGGGACAAGGCGCCGCCCATGGCGACGATTACGGAGGACCAGTCCGCGGTCGTGCAGGCACTGCAAGAGCAGATCGTGAGCGCGAAGAAGGCGTGGCAGCGGCATATCTGGGAACTCGAGGGACAGGTGCGCGACCTCAAGGCGGAGGTAGAGGGCCTGCGCGCGACGGACGGAGAGTATTGCGGGGCGTGCGGGCGGGGTGCCGCGAGGGAGCGAAACAGCAGCGCGCACAACCCCAATCCACCCATGAGCGGTGTTGTCAACCGCCCGCGTGCGCGCACCGGGACGTCGGCGCGCTTTGGCAGTGCGGTATGATTCGTCATTTGCCTGCCCATTCTTTCCTTACTATGGCCTCTCATCCATTGTCCACTCTTTCGCAATGCATGCGTCCGCCTCTCGTTTGTGCTTGTATATTCTGTATCCATGATCAACCCGACGTACTGCGCGCGCTGCCTTTACGACCGTTAATTATTCCTAACTTGTGGCTGTTGTATACTGCACGGATTAATTTTTCCTTTCCTCATATCCCCTTATACCTTCCCACACAATTCAACCTTCGATACCATTCCCCCCGTCAGGGGCACATGTACTGTGTACACTTCGCTCGCTGTGTATTACCCATATCTAGGGTATCGATATGCGTAGAAATATCGTAGACGCAATGTTCAAATCTGTTCGTATCCCCGTCTCTGTTTTTCCCTCCAAGTTGAATGATCCCTAACTCGCTCAAGTGTTGGCAGTTTTACCATGGGAGTGCAGACACGTTCGATAGTAACCTTTCCTCGGCTTTCTACCTCGGCACGAACTTAACATACTGAATGTACGCATGCTTCCATGCTCGGATTGGGAAGGCAAGAGCGCCGCCGGCGAATGAGGTGTCGTTGGTGGTGTCCCTACCGAAATTTGTGACCAGGTGTCATGTCGATTCTTTCGTTTGCTCGATCGCGACGTAAAGAAAAAATAACGAGTATCATCATAGTAGAACAGAACAGCGTTACAAGGGTACAACTGATACAACACTAGAGAGGATACACATAATGAATGGCATGCACAATACATAAAAGTGGCACATGAGGCATAAGTTTTCACAAGTCTAGAGCGACAAGCATAGTCGGTGACAATATCACGACGCGCCGCTGAAGGCGAATGCAAAGAGACGCCCTTGCCACCGCTGCAACAGATCTCCGGCGTCGGTCACAACGAAGGCAGAGCCGTTCGTGAACTGTCATCGAAAGAGCGGACAGCGGGACGTCGTAGGACATGGCGCGGCAGCCGTCCGCGCCGAGAGCCACCGCGCACTACCGCCAACCGATGGTGGGAGTGGGGTCCTCCGGCGTCTCCCCTCTCGCACGGATCTGCGCATACACTTGGCGATCCTCCTTCGCCGCATCGGCCTCTTTCTTCATCCCGTGCCACTTTTGCACGATAAAACTGGATTCGTAGGCAGGCGGGGGCGACACGGGCGCGGGGAACGGACAGGGGGCAAGGGCGAGGGGATTGGTGTAGAAAATGGGGGGAGCCTGGGTTGGGAGCAGCGCCAGACTCACGCGATCGTGCCGCCGTTGGTGTCTCAGCCGACGGCGAACCTGGGGGTGGACAAAGACGTTTTGCAGTGGGCGGCCACCGTGCAGATGTGGGCGGAGCCGGAGCTTGGCGAATTCCATCGAAGGCGAATGTTCTCGGGGATGGGGTGATGTGTTTGGGTTTGGGGTTCGAAGTAATGGAGCGGAGGGGAGCTCGCGTCCAACGATGGAGGCATATTTTCGTCCGCCGATGGAGTGGACGGAGAGGAGGAAGAGGACGAACTGCTGCAGCTGTCAGAGGAATACTCTGATTCCGTGTCCTCCGATAGCAGCAAAGCGCGCTCCTGCTTTTTGTACTTTTGGAAGGGGGTGACGAGAGGAGCTGGTTTGTACGTTCTCGCTAGTTTCGACTTGCGCTTCAGTACACAAGGCCCTGGGGCGTGTGGTAGGAACCACTGGCCGAGGTTGAACGGTGCTAGCGCGGACCAGAGTGTCATCGCAGAAGGTGGCAGAGATGTGCGGTTAATTGGGCGGTGGCTCAGAAAGATATTGGGTCGGGATGGGGGTGGCAGCCCGTGGCTACTTATATCATTCGCGGAATGCGCTATCATTGGCCCTCCATTGTTATGATGTTTCGGGGTTATCGCGATTTCTTCAGTGGAATTTCTGCACCAATCGAACTAGAATTGCCTAAATGGGACGGAGCAAGGACCTTCTTGATTAGGCTTTTTTCCGGTAACTTCAAAATATTCTACCTCAGGACAGTCGCAGAACAAGCGACCACCCTGGAACATGGAAATCGACGAGTTCCCGTGATCAGGGAGGCCCGAAGATGGCCGGAAACTCGGAAACTGAGACATTGTCAGCACCCTCAAACATTCGAGTTCCTCTGGCAAAAAACTCACCTTGAATACACTTGTGCCCGTCGGCCATTGCATGGGCTTCCTTTGTTGAATGACACTATCCTCATTTTCCTGGGAAAATGGATATTACCCGCCACACCGCGTCCTTACCCCGCTCCCAAGCCTGTGGCCCCTTGGCCTCGTCTCCGCCAAACTCGACCATCACCCCATCCCCAGTCCACTCGCACCAAATCCCAATCGATCCCGACGACGGCCCCGCTCCACCACCCTTCCGCATCGGCTCGCCCAGGCACGCAACAAACTCTTTGCCAGTCGTTGCTGCCTCGATAGTAAAGCGCGGTGGTCGCGAGAGTGCCTTGCCGTCCTTGCCCGTCACACCTTCCTCGAGCGCCAACGTGAGGGGAATTCCAGGAAAGGTAGAAAACGCCAGCTCTGCTTTACGAGCTGAGGTGCCTTTCGTTTTGGGGTCAGATGGCGCGGGTTTGGGTACGTTATAGAAATCGAGGCCTTCGAGTACTAGGTCTGCATCTCGAAGGGCGGAGCGCGTCAGCCCCGTCGCAGGCTTGTACCCGTTCTTGGGCACAAAGAGCAGGCTGAGTCCGAGCGCATAGTAGTTGAAATACACGGCGTCTGAGTATGCTTTGATTTCTGGTTCCGCGACTTCAAGAGAGGTGAGGGAGGTAATATATTGGGCCAGTGCGTCCGACGAGGGATGTACACCAAGCAGCGCTTGTGGATCAGACATTCGTGGTGGAGGTGAGAAATTGAGCAGGCTTGGCCATATTTGGTAGTTACGCTGCTTCCATCGTCCCGCCTTATTTCTAGACTCCATTCCATTCCTGGGCCATAGAAAGGCCAGCCCGCTGTCCTACGTGTCAATACGAACCTGCATGGCACACTCGAAATCCACGTTTGTTTCTATTCTCCAGCTTCCTGCGCGTCTATTTTTCTCAGCACTTTCTACTTTCCTTGCCTTCCTACGACCATATTTCCCTCGGATCCTCCCTCTGCTTGTCTTTCTCTCATTTGTCCCTCTCCTCTTTCTGATATCTGCGTCCGCGGGCTGGATTGTCTGGCGAAACCTCGCGGTCGGATGGCAGGCTCCACTGTATCTGCAATATGGGTACGACTTTGGCTGCTTTTTTGGCCTTTACTTGAGCTCGGCACCAGTGATGGCGTTCCCCCATACGCGCAGGCTGCATTGCCTCCCCTAGTGGCATACCAACCTTATGACATCTTTCTCCAGCTCCAGGTCCCAAACCTGGACGCCACCTACGCGCTCGGAAATTTTATGACGACCCTCACCCTCTCAACGCGCTCGAACAAGACCCTCGTGTCAATTAGGCGGCCGGCAAGTCTACCCTCGCAGCCGTAGTATATCTTTCTCTGACCCGCGAAACAAGACCATTGTCACCCGACCGCACGTCGCTTTTTATTCCCGCATCCCCGCGGTTATCGATGTTCAGGTACCCCTCCTGACATCATTCGCGCCTGGCACCAAGCACGTCATTGCTAACGTCGAGGTCGGGCGGCGGGATAACTGGAAAGCCCTGGGAAACGGGGAAGGACGGGAGATAAGCGTCATCACCGCGACCTTGCGCGGGGTCGTGGTCCACCATGGCATTCGGTAAGCATCTATTCGCACTTTGGGTCCGCAACTAAGCTTGAATGGACAGCGGCCTGGTAACACGGCTGCCTCTGTTTTCCGCCCTCGTATCCTCCTTCGTGTTCCTCGTCGTCTCGTCCCTGATTGTGGGCGCCTGTATCCTCCCTCTGACGTTCCGCCACGTTGCACAACCCGAGCCCGAGTCCCCGTTCACAGAAGTGGATATCAAACCACTATCTGCCATATCCAGCTCAAGTTCAGACGATTCGGAAAGCATTGAGGAGAAGCCTTTAGTTCCACGACGCAGATCGCGACCCAGCAGCAGGACGGTGAGAGCATACGCCAGTTCTTCATCATTTTGCATGTTCTGAGGGACCAGGTAAAGGAAATCAAAACGGAGGACACGTCAACGACGATGCTTCCAACGGTGGTTCCCCAAGCTACACCGTTGCGCCGTCGTCGGTCCAAGATTGTCGATCCTGTTTCTTCAGACTCCTCCGAATCATGACGGCAACTCCCAAGTTCCAGCGAGGCCAAGATCTCGCGGAACGGTCTTGGAGCTACCGATTTATGTCGGGGTCTGCGCCATGAGGGGCATTTCGAGCACTCCGCACGGACATTATTTTGTCGCATGCAAGAGGTGACTTACTCTGAGTTTAGCGCAGCGCGACAGAGATACAAACAAATGGAACAAGTAAATATGTATTCCGCGATAAATCCAATATGTAGTACTGTTCAGTCCTTGCTTGCATTGGGTTGAGACTGTGACTCTATTTTTGGTGATGTTTGCACTGGAGCAGCTGGCTCTGATTGGACCTCAGTGGGATCCGCGACCTTAGGTGCTACGGCTTTCACCTCTGCGGCGACCTCCTCGGTGGGCTTAACTTCTGTGGCGACCTCCTCAGAGGGCTTCACTTCTGCGGCGATCTCCTCCGCAGCCTTCACCTCTGAAGTAACTTCTTCAGTAGGCTTCACCGCTGAATCAACCTCCTCCGCGGGCTTGACGACCTCCTCAGTGGGCTTCACCTCCGGAGTAACCTCTTTCGCAGGCGAAACAGGTTTGGGCTCCTTCTCTTTCAAAGGAGGGGTGACGGGGCTGGCACTGCTCAGTCCCTTGACCAAGTCTCCTGCCTCGTCTCCCTCGAGCCCAAGCTCAGCAACGAGGTCGGCCAGTTCGGATTCCGACACTTGCACCCCTTGCAGGCCGAATCCCGAAAATGCAGTACCGGCGTCGAACATATCAGTACGCTTGTTAACGGGGACTCCGCCCTTGCCCCGGAGGGGCGAAGACTGCTGAGCTATGATCTCTTTCCGGATGTGTTCGGGCGTCATTTCCAGTGGTGTCTGGGCGCCCGGCACGCCGATTAATTTAGCGACCAGCGGGGTACCCTCCCCGTCGACGTCCGGATTCCACGACTCTTTCAAACGTAGAAACGTGTCGAGCTCGCCGTACTCGACCGCATCCTCACTTGTGGGAGACCAATAAATTAGCCAGGGCGGTGACGAGGGCAAGTCGTAACTTACAAGTCTTGGAAGGGCTAAACAAATTATTTGAGAGGAAGAGAGTTCAGAGAATGAACAGACGTACACCGACAAATCGTCCACCAACTAGGATGCCAGGAAGCTGCTGCTTATCTGGGTCGCCATGATGAGTCAATGCATGACGCGGGCACAAAGCCAAGTACCTGCTGGTGCCTTTCTTCTCCACAGTCTCTTGGCCTGTCAAAATTCAGAACGCTGTATTTGTAGATGAAGAATAATCTGTGGTACATTTTCGTCCGAGGCAAGGTCATAGGATGTGAACGGGATCTTCTTGACTTGGAGAGTCCTTAAGATGAACTCTGTTCCAAAATCTTTAGAATGGGGCGAGACGCGATCTGAATGAAGGGTGGATTGCACCTTGGCGGCTGCGTATTGTGACCTGGGAGGCGATTGTAGTCAGGAAAACCTACAGCAGAGAATCGGATTCAAGAAAGCGAGTTTGAAGAACTAGAAAGACCTCGATCGGTGGAGACGGCATGAGTTCTTGGTCGCGGTTGAGTGTAACCTAGAGACCTCCTATGAAACTGTGAATGATTGGGGAATTGACAGCCGTGATGGGATCGATCCTGTCAGCGCCTAAGTAATTGATTCCATTCAAGCCAAAATCTCTTGCAGAAATGGCCGCAGAGACTCCGATCGCCAGTGTTCTAGTCGTATGTTTAGGCAAGTAGCTGCCACTACATTTAGTCCAGTCGCGCTGACCGGCGCAGGGAACATATGTCGCTCACCCATGGGCGAAGCGGTGCTCGCTGCAGCCGCGAAAAATCGCGGTCTCAACATCGTTGTGGATAGTTGCGGAACCGCAGGTACGGCAGCCTGCTGTTTCGCTTCGGGACCGTGCAGGCGATTATCCCCTCTTCTGCAGGGTATCACGCCGGCGAGGACCCAGATGACGTGAGTGCCATTCTCGAATCTCGTTACAGCAGAATGCCTGGTTTATCCATTCCTCCAGCGGTAAGCTGGATGATCCCGCGTGCACCTCAGATTTACAGCGCCAATTAGAACCGTGACGACGTGTGAAAAGGTATGTTCGGGCACCGCAATGTAGGCTCTCAACTGAGGTCTATCTACAGCACAAAATACCAATCTCTCATCAATCCCGCAAGCTCACCAGGTTGCTTCGATATTCCGTCTTTGCGTCGTATTTTACCGATGACATGCCCAGCTCTGATTTTACCAAATTCACCCACATCCTAGCGTCGGACGACAGCAATTTGCGCGATATCAAGCGTGTTATGCCCGCCAACTCCACCGCCGACATCAAACTCTGGGGCTCGTACTTGGACGGGAAATCGATTCCCGATCCGTGGTACGGCGGCTTGGTATGCTCGTCCAGGTCGCCAGTGCTACTATTGACCAGCAAATAGAGTGGTTTCGAGAGCACGTATCAACAGTGTACCTCACTTTCCGAGGCATTTTTAGACCACTTAGAAGGCAAATAATGAAGATGAATTTCGCTGTTGGATTTGTTTCCTTTGTATGACTAGAATTACACGAGTATGAACGTCCACGTTCAGTGATGAGTGGGCATATCCACCGCGGCACGAGTGCCCAGAGCATCTTCTGATTTCCACAGCGATGTAATAGTCTGGCGGAGAGCTCGAGTAGTCGAAGTGGACAAGTCTAAATATCACTTACCTTGTTCTGGGTATAAAAGTTGATCCCACTGGGAACAGTCAGCATTGGTTCTCGTTTCGGCATGGATGAAATACAGTACCTCTTCCCGTAGAACGGAATATCTCCCAAGAAGCTCCCCTAAAACAAAATCAGTCGAAAGGCGATGGCAGAGAACAGCGTGCTCACTTTATTGCCGCTCCAGGAGAACATTGGCAATGGAACAGGAATAGGTACGTTGATTCCAATTTGCCCAACGTTGACTTCAGTCTCGAATTTTCGCGCGGTGGCCCCCGACTGCGTAAAGCAAGCAGCACCATTTCCATATCTGTTATTGTTGATAATTTCGACGGCATCATCGAGTGTGTCGACGGACAGAACGGCCAGAACCTTGAATCCCAATCAGTCCATGTCTGGGGAAGACAGTTAACCATTTACTGGTCCAAAAATTTCTTCTCTTAACAAAGGGGACTCAATCAGTACATGTCTGGGGAAGAAGATTTACCATTTACTGATAACATCTCATGCTAGTGTCGGCCTTGATGATCGTCGGCCCTGCGCCATGAGGTCAACAGCTGAAGCGACTCTGTTCGGACTTGCATACCGACGAAATTACCGTCCGGATAACCTGGAACCTGGATGTCGCGGCTGTCAAGCAAAATTTTGCCCCCTTGTTCTTCCGCTGACGTGATCAACCCAACGATGCGCGCTTTGGCAGCAGGGGAGATAACAGGACCTCTGGAATTCCGCCCTTAAGACGGAGCGGGGAGTTGACAACGAATGCACTGACAAGTCGGCTCCGGCCTCAAAGCCTCCGTTGACTTTCAGTTTTTTAGAACGTTCGATGAGTTCGGGTAGCCACGACTGGGCTTCCCCTACTAGCAAAACCACGGAAAGTCCCATACAACGTTGCCCTGCAGCTGTACACGAGGGATTTATGTCTTGCCATATCAAAAAAATAGAGGCACCCACCTCCGAAAGCCGCACCAACGATCGAGTTCAAGGCGAGATTTCGATTTGCTACACGGATTCAATAGTCGAAAGGGTCATAGGCACTCACAACGGACCATCTGGCATGATGATCGCGTGGTTCTTGGCACCAAGGTTAGCCTTTCGTTGCTTGAGCATTATTCAACCATTCGCCGAGTAAATTTCATACCTGTGCCCGCTTGCCGTTCTTTGTTGCCCTGAGAAAGGTTCAGTTGAGGATACGGTGGAGGACTAGTACATGCCGTTCATAAATGTGGTGTCCCGCGCGATCGCCTCCTACGAAGCTAACCGCCTTGATGTCAGGGTGGTCGCAGATGGAATTTACGGTGGGAATGCCGCCGTGCACGACGTTCAATACGCCGGGAGGCAAACCTATGAAGCATAAGGGATGCAATGAAAAAAACAGGCTGTCGTACCTGCACGTTGGCACAGCTCGGCAATAATCATCGCGGCGCCAGGATCACGCTCGGAGGGCTTGAGAATGAGGGTATTCCCAGTGACAGCTGCCATAGGGATTGTCCAGAGGGGAATCATGCTGAATTTGCTCAAGCACCATACATTGAGGGAATTTGGAATGCGTACGCAGGAAAGTTGAACGGAGCAATGCTGGCAACCACTGTTTTGAAAACGGTAAGCTTCAGGAATGCAGATGAGGAGGTTTGTAAAACAACCTCCGAGGGGCAATCTTCGCACATCAGTGTCCATGTCCTTGGAACTGGGAGCGAAATGAGTGCAATAATTATGGGTCCGCGCGGTGTGCACCCTCAATTTTGTCGGCGAGCAGAGTTGAGGTGATGCCTACGGCTGTTTCGACAACTTGCAGTCCGCGAAGCAGATCTCCGTGGGCATCTAGAGTAATTTGTAAATACAGGACCGAAAACCCGACTGACGTTAGTGACCTGCAAGTGTTTTGCCTTGTTCCAAAACGATACTGTTTGCAATGGCATCGGCGTTTTGGCGGAGGAGATGTTGGAGCCTACGGATCATATAAGAAGCAGAGTATTTTAGACTAATACCGCGTACTCCAGGGCAAAGCGTTGCCTTCCTATGACACTAGTCCGACTCCACGACTTGTAGGCTTGGGAAGCAGCGTCGACGGCTTGGTCAAATTCGGTTGAGGTAGTTTGCGGAACACGGGAGAGCAGCGTTTGGGTTGACTATACACAATTACAGCGTCCCGAGGAATGCTAGGACCCAGGGCGGCATACCGGGTCAAGAACATCGATCCAGTCGCTTGTTTTGCTTTCAACAAATTCGCCGCCGATGAAGTTCTTGGTAGTTCCGCCGGTCACAGAAGTGCCACGCCATTCACACAATTTCTCAGCGGAGGCCTTGGCAAGGGTGCTGAGAGTATTGCGAGAGGCCGAAGTGGAGAAATGGCGGATGAGAACCATGAGTGACAGTGGCCGGCTATTTGGCTCGGTTAACTTGAGCGCTTCAATTGAACGCGGTTCTCGTCCCGTGACCTCCCTCCCCTCACCCAACGCGCTGCCACTTTGAAATCTGTTCGGGATGAATGGATATCCGAGCTATCCCACCAACAGCACCGACGCTCTCAATGCACTCAATCAGAATGGCTTCGCGAATCCCAATATGAATGGGCCCGACCGTTTCACCCCACCATCCTCGGCAGAATTTTCGGGTATGCGCCCCCCATCCCAGCCGTCCATCCACCCCATGGCCGCGCAACAAAACTGGATCCAGCAGCAGCAAGCACACTACTCGCATCCACCTCCGCCACAAATGCAGCATTCGCAGTATCCCGCTGCGTGGCCGCCGAACCAGATGCCGCCACAGGGGTATCACAACGGCATGGCGGCGCTGCCTTTCTTTTCCCCCCAAGTCCTACACGAAGCCTTGGCGTTGTCTCATCCGGTGGAGCGGGCAGACGAACCAGTCCTCCTCACGGCATTGGTCGAAAGCCGCTCTAAAGGGGAGACATACAAGGAGGCTCTGAACCGCCTGCATGGCGTGAGTTTCGTTGTTCGTGCGCGGCAGAGACGTGTCTTTGACGTGTCCTAGATTGCCGCCATTCAGCAAGCCTCTGGAAGGACTATTACTTGGATAACAAGGACAGGCTGGACTTGGCGACGCAGTCCCATGCTACTCCATCGGGTCCTAAAAAGACAGTGAAGAAACCATCTATTGGGACTTTCAAGGCGGAAACTTCTCCGTTTTCCTCATCTGCCATGTCTATGTCTACCTCTTCCCCCGCCCCTTCAAAGCCGAGACGTCAATCCTCACAGTCGAGTCGTGCGCCGAGTCGTGCTGCCAGCCATACGGACCTGCCACTAAGCGGTACTCGTCGACAAACTATTAACAGTATGACATCTCACATGCTGGTATACAACGAGCGCATCCCGCCGCCCAATACTGAATTAAAAATCCCTGAGCCGCCTTCCCGCTCTCCCACTCCTCCAACGGAGATTATAGTAGGCCTTGCGGTTCATCGGTCATTCTTACTCAAAAAACTTTATCTTCTAGCCCCATAACCGAGGAGGGCATAAATTCACTCCAGCTGACAGGGAGTACTTTATTAAATTAATTCAATGGCGACTCAAGGGTGACCCAACGTTGACTCGAAGTGAACTCTGCGATTTATTGGCGGAGAAGGCAAGCAAGATTGGATTCCCTTCTGCAACTTTCACCCTTATCGTCATTCAATTGTAGGCACGCCATCATAATTCCCAGTCCTGGGCGGCATATTGGCAAAATCACCATGATTTGCCCGATAAAATCCTCGCGTCGGTCCGAGAGGAGAACGAAGCTGAGGAAAGCGAAGACGAGAAGCCAAAGAAGAAGAAGAATGCTGCTGTCCCACGCAAGTCCAAGTATAAGGAGGAGAGTTCCGAGTCTGAACTCACGGAGGACGAGGAAGAGGAAGAAGAAAAATCAGAGCACGAACCAGCAGCCGACAACGACGACGACATCGAGATCCCCCCATTCGACGAGAGTGCGATGGGGCTCAAAGGCGGGCCATTCACTAAGGGTATGCCAAGTAATACCGACGTCTAAACTAGACTCACCATGGTGTACAGGCGACCTGGGTGTCATTGCCAGGCATGTTGCGTCTTCTACTGCAGCCGAGTTCAACGAGTTTTCTATGCAAGAAAAGTGGGGCGAAATTGCGCGAAAGGCAAGTACAGTACACATCTCAACGCGATGAGACCTCACCCCGTCACCCCAGTACCCCCAACGAGCATTGAAATCGTGGAAGTACGTCGCCATGAATATTTGCAGCAGCGTCAATGCTTACTGACTGATATACGGTTATCAGTGAGTACTACAGAAGGAATCAAAACAGTACGTATCTTGCTTGATTGATACGGACGCACCATGGAATGTTGACCTGCTAACTCCTCCAGCAATTGACAAATTAGCCAAAAAAATCCGGAAGCTTAATGAAGCTGAAGCGCATCGTCGGACGCAAACGCAGACGCAGACGCAGACGCAGATGCAGACTCAGCCGCGGCCAGCGCAGCCTTTGCCGTTGCCTCCTCCGCCAGTTTCGCTACCAACCCCCAAGCCAATATGGACAGCAGAAAATATTGGGCATGGGCCTCCACGGGCCAAGCGTAAGTTTGGTGTGGAGGAGGATTTGCTGGAGGCAAAGCGGTTAAAACCTGAAGGAACAACATGAGTTTCTTCTACATACGAGTACCCCTATTTTGTAATCTTGTTTCCACGTGCGGTTGCCGAATGATCTAAAGTAACTCTACACTGAACGACCACAACCATGGATGAGGAATACGATGTAAGGAATCCCCAGTCTTGAATGCCTTGTATCAACGTCTAGCAGGTCATTGTCTTGGGCACCGGGCTCACAGAGTGTATTCTCTCAGGGCTGCTCTCCGTCGAGGGCAAGAAGGTCCTCCACATGGACAGGAATGACTACTATGGCGGTGACAGCGCCAGTCTCAACTTGACCCAGGTGCGTCGGGACGCTCTTTGTCAGTCTGAACGTCCAGATTCTCACTCATCTGTCCAGCTCTGGCGCAAATTCCGTCCCGATCAGGAGGCGCCCTCTGAACTTGGTCGCGACCGCGACTACGCTGTCGATCTCGTCCCCAAGTTCATCATCGCATCCGGCGAGCTCACCAAGATCCTCGTGCACACGGACGTCACCCGATACCTCGAATTCAAGCAGATCGCCGGCAGCTATGTTTATCGCGATGGCAGGATCTCCAAGGTCCCCTCCACCGAAATGGAGGCCGTCAAGAGCCCTCTCATGGGCCTCTTCGAGAAGAGGCGGGCCAAGAAGTTCTTTGAGTTCTTGCAGGGATGGAAGGACGAGGACCCTGCCACTCATCAAGGTCTATTTGCCCTGTCTTCGACATGCAATGACGACTGAACCTCTGAATAGGTCTCGACCTCGACAAGGATAGCATGAAAACGGTCTATGAAAAGTTCGGATTGGAGCCGGGCACCCAAGACTTCATTGGGCACGCCATGGCACTGTACCTCGACGACGAGTAAGTTAGCGCCGCGGCGTTTAACCATTGGATGCTTAATGTTACCAACAGCTATATCACGAAACCCGCACGACCTACTTACGACCGCATTGTCCTCTACACCTCGTCGATGGCCCGCTATGGCAAGTCGCCCTACATCTACCCCCTCTACGGTCTCGGGGAGCTCCCGCAATCGTTCGCCCGCCTTAGCGCCATCTACGGAGGCACCTACATGCTCGATAAGCAGATTGAGAAAATCGTTACCGACGCGGACGGTAAATTCGTCGGTGTGACCAGTGGCGGCGAAACCGTAAAGGCAAAACAGGTCATCGGGGACCCCAGCTATTTCGGCGCCGGCAGTTCCGAAGGCGGCAAGATCAGGGTGATCGAGGACGGAAAAGTCGTCCGGGCCATCTGCATCCTCAAGCACCCTATTCCGAGCACCGATGACAGCGACAGTTGCCAGATCATCATTCCCCAGAACCAAGTTAACCGAAGAAATGGTGCGTTTCTTCGTCGTTCACGAAAAGTAGGCTCTAATGACTCGCAGATATCTACATTGCGATGGTTTCGTCGACCCACAACGTCTGTGCAAAAGACATCTACGTCGCCATTGTCAGCACCATCGTCGAGACCGACAACCCCCATGTCGAAATTGAACCTGGGTTGGCCCTCCTCGGCGCAATCCACGAGAAGTCAGTGGTCCAGTTGTTCTCGCAAATCTGAAATTTGACCATTGTTTAGATTCGTCACCGTTACACCTATCTACGCGCCAACGTCCTCTGGCAACGAGGATAACATCTTCGTCACCCGCTCTTACGATGCGACCTCGCATTTCGAGACCGTGGTTGAGGATGTCCAGGATGTCTGGAAACGCGTTGTGGGAACGCCTTTGGTCCTCAAGAAACGGGAAGTCGAAGTTCAGCAGTAAGAATGCAATAAATATACACCTTGTTTTCTATAGTTTGCGCGGAAATACTTAGCAATTTATACACTGTACTTGTTTCGCTTTTGAAAGATGATCGATGATTCCTCTGCAGCACGCGTACATTGGAAGCAAAACTCCATCCTAAAAAGAAAATGCGTTCATATCAAAATCGGGCACGGTCACGTCCTGTTTGGCGGTCTTCATCAGGTTCCCTAAGCCTGCCTTCCGCGCTATGAGGTCTCCCTCTTCGTTACCAGGCTCCTCGATGATTGCAGAAGGTTTCTCGGTGACTCGGACAGGTGAGCTGGAACGCGTAGGCGGAAGAGATGGGATATCCATGTCAATGATAATCGAAGACCGACGGCGTATAGCAGGTCCGAGAGCGAACTTCGGACGTCGGGAAATAGTAGGACTGGGAGGGGCCGTCTCTGGAGCAGGAGGAGGAGTGGCTGGACGGTGCTGCATCATAGAGGGACGATCGAAGGTCCACGAGCGAACGAGATCGAGAGCCAGGACCTGACAACCTATAACGACGGGGCATTTATTCATGAGCTGTTCGAGGGTCACGGAACGTACCCATTCGGCAAAAGACACGCGCTATCTGAAGAACGAAGTTGAATTCTACCCGACCGGAAATTTCGCTGGATCCTTTCGCCGCCTGCAGCGTTTTGGAACGCAGTTGCGAAAACAAAAGCGCGAGGCTCGGGTCGTCATAATGCGGGTCGCCGATATCGGTGATATTCAGCGAATTGGCGACGTCTTCCAAAGGTGTCTGGATGATCTAAATGAGATAGGCGAGCAAGCGTTTATATTCTGCACGTACAACGAGGATTCGGACGGCAAGGTCTCGGCGATGGAGTAGCCAAAAGGCCCACGACGCAAGCCATCTATTACCCTCTCGAAACGCAGTGGGGATAACAGTTTCGTTGAGTATGCCCAGAAGGACAGGGCCCTCCTCACTTTGCTCGACGACCCGAGCCAATGCCACCGCCAGCTGGAAATCACCCAGCTGCTTGAGGCAAACCTTCACCGCGTCCTGAAGGGCGCCTCCTAACAGAAAGAAGGCGGCGGCATACTCTAAGCAAAGATTCAGCTACCATCGATTTGCAAGGTGATAGCTACACGTACCAAAGCGCCGTTTACTCAAGAGCGCATAGGCGTTTTTCAGCGCAGCCTCCCGCCACCGCGGCTCGGAAAAATCATTGGCAAGGAATGAGAGGGTGACCGCCTGCTCTCTGTGCCATGCCGATTGTCTCCACAGACCGTGCACGAGCTTGACCTTCCCGAGTGCAAAATAATACAATGAGCATGCGGTAGGATCGCGGTTATCGCCCGCCATGAACTCGTTCCGCGCAATGACTTCCAGGTGCGCTTTCTGAAACCCAGTAAATTATCCAGAATTTAAAATATGAATAAATGCGACAAAGTTGCACTAACCATGGCGTCGATAGACCTGAGCCATATTGAAACCCCGAGGGCTCGGGCGTCCGCCCAGCACATTTTGCCCTTACATGCAGCGGTGGAAGCAGAGAGCAACAGGTCCTGGCTTTCGCTGTGAAATGCCCAGATCATGTCTCTGTAACGGAGCCGCTCTCGGCGTCCCGTCTGCCTGGGAATTGCTCCCAGTGACTGAGGGCTCCCTGGTGTCGATGCACGGTGGTTCAAGATGTAAAATGACCGCATCGAGATGAGATACCGTAGTCCGTTGGAATCCAAGGCCCGACGTTGTTCGTCGATCTAAATGCGTCTTCTCAGTAATTTCCGATTTTTTTTTTGAAGGACCAAACGTACTTCAAGTGTAGTCTGGACGAGGACCAGCAGATGTGCCTGTTCGTTCGGGGTAAGGTGAGGAAGAGGATCGCTCTCCAGTGTCTGGATCAGGTGGTTGACAAGCGTCCGACTAAATCCCTCCTCCTCATCCCTAGACGAAGTATTAGTTAGAATTACAACTAAAGCGAATCCGATGCATACTCGTCCTTCTGGTCCGGTCCATTGAAGAGTAAGGTGTAACGCTTTTTGTGACCAGAGTGCTATAAAACGGGGTGAGTCGACGCAGAGTGGTCCAACAGAAATAAATCATCTGACCGTTCCCAGAGGCGTTTCTTTGCGCAGGAAGCTCTCTATGGGCATCGAGGTCCAGTCGCCTCTGGTCTTGGAGTCGCCAATATCGCGCGCGAGGTTCACGATGATGTCTTTGACTATTCCACCTTATCTATATGCCGTGGGATATTACTTCTTTTCCGGTTTCACTGCCACAAGCCACGCACCCCATAACAGGCACTGTAGCAACATCTGCGGGTGGTAGTCCTCCAGCGGCCCATTTTGCCTGGCCACGTGTTCGAAGAGGCTCTCCGATGACGGCGAATCGCCTGCGGCTGAAGCTCGTTGCTGTCCAAAGAGGTACATCTGGTGACCCGCGCCGACCAGAAGCGAACCATTCGCCAGCCAGATCGAGTCATTGATCTGATACGGGA
This sequence comes from Mycena galopus ATCC 62051, assembly GCA_014925785.1. Taxonomy (NCBI): domain Eukaryota; kingdom Fungi; phylum Basidiomycota; class Agaricomycetes; order Agaricales; family Mycenaceae; genus Mycena; species Mycena galopus. The sequence goes on from WIQG01000007.1 coordinate 306,249, forward strand.
TGAACCTAAACGTGCGTATTGGGTTGAAAGTATCAAATCTCTCAAAGAAACACGCACGATCCAACCTCAACCGTCCAGCATTTGGTCCAGCCAGGCCCTTCATCAAAGTACGTAGAACGATGTTGGCAGAGCAGCTCGACATGGTGCAGGAACCCAACAGCGAGGATGGACTGCGAGTCTGGAGTAGCACTCCAATCGAGATCATTGATCGAGTCAGTGTAAATTCCCCGAAACTCGAGGCCTGACGCAAATTCCGACTCTTTGGAGTCCCAAATCGTCAGCTCCTCACCCTCCGACGTGGCAACGACTAGAGTAGATTCACGCGCATAAGCATCCGCTAATAGGTAAAAAACAGCTACCCACTCAACGCCGTCTTCTTGGCAGAGCTGCACCGCGCCTTGCTAATACCTGCACGGTGTGTCTTGACGGACCCGGTACACCGCCATGCACTACTATCGTCCAGAACCCAGAACGCCAGCTCACCGAGCTCGGAGACGCTCAGCAGTACATCGTGCGCCGCCCATTCGCGGCGCAGACCCCACGCCATCGGGTCGACGGGCAGGATCATCTTGGGCGTCGGGATTGGGAGGGTGTGTTGCGCGTAGAGCGTCAGGCCGGGAACATGCACTTGCACGATGGAAAAGTCGGCAGTTATCCCGATGATGGTTTCTCGCCCATCTTTGGCCGGCAGAGAAAACAGGGAGCTGATGGGTGGCAGAGGCAGCGCCGTGTCAGAGGAGGTGAGAGTTCCGTCCACGGCAGAATACGTTGCGTGACTTCGCCCTCCATCGAGTACAACGATGTGATCTGTCGTCGCCCACTTTTCAGATCTAATTAATCTAGAGCCGTTGCCTACAACTCTCCAGGACTCGCCGCCGTTCTCACGAACAACACCGACACCCGCGCCCTCGGGGGTTCGCACAAAACGCACAATGTGCGACTCTTCTGAAGTAACAGCGTCGACGGTGTGCGCGGACAGACGCAGACCTTCCGCATGCGCGTCCAGGAAAAGGATTGGAGAAAAGCCGAAGGTGCGTAGTGGGGCAGATGTTATGAGGGTCAGCACACCACGGTCCGCCTTTGGGAGCAAGTGCATGTACTGCGGGGCTCCAGGAAATGTCCCTGGAAGAGTTTGTTGGAGAGTAAACTGTCGCAGCAATGTAGGTGGTCTACGATCGATGTTCTGCAAAGGGTAAGCAATCGTAACATAAGGCTCGGAGCACGCGTACAGCAACAGCAGTGACAACGGCGGAGCCATCTTGAATTACGCGCAGAAATAAGTCCCAGCCCTCTTCCTTGATTTCTTGTAATCGTCGGAATCGGGCGTGTTCAGAGTCTGTTTCGTCTTTCAATGTGTTGGAGATGCAGTCGCTGACTATCTCTCGGTCTAGCCAAAAGACACTCGAGTCTGTGGTAGATAAGCTTGAGGAAATGCTGAAGGGTATGGATGAGAAGAGATCCAGGGATGCGTGTAGCTGTAGATATTGCGGTGAATCCAAGACCGAAAGAAATATGCGGAGTGTAGAGTCAGAGGTTATCGTGTAGAGAATGAGATCGTCACGGCTCGAGGCCTGAGAATGGCGCCACGAAATGTTTGTAATCGGGCGCGGGTGAGGGATGTCCTGGGTCAGGCGGCCGGAGGTCGTAGAGTATGTACGCAGGGATTTGTTGTGCTATTTTAGAATTAGACATAGGCAACGTTGACAGGGAACACTGACTCGTGCGGTTGCGGCAATATACATCAAAGACGGCGCGAAGCGCGTCAAGGAAGGCGTTTCGATGCTAGAGCGAACTTAGAGTGGTACGATCGACGAAGAAAGACTCATACGAGACCATCCATTTTTGAGACCAAGTGGGGAGGTCGTTTTCGAGGATCAAGGTATATACAGAGAGGCTGTTTTCACTGCCCACCGCGAGGAGTCCTGGCGGGGATGAGAATTTGGCAAAACGATCGCAAAATTGTTTACCCGATTTACTGTCCAGTGCGGTTATAGTATGACTTGGGGGGAGAACAAGAGAGGAGTGGAGACGCCAGGCATGTTGCTGAACACCAGAGAGACACCATGCAGCTATTCGAGTTTGCATTGACGCGACTATCTAGCAACAAGGGCATATGCGCACTACATTAGACCAAGGCAGACCGATACGCACAAGCTTCATGCCGGAGTCAACAGATATGCACGAGATGGCACCTGTTGCACCTGGGAAAGCCTCCCAGAAGGCAAGGACGCGTACAAGGGCGAGAGATGCGGCATCCCGAATAACAACAGCGTCGGCGGACGGGTGTAACTAGACAGGAATGAGATGAAAGCCAGTACTTGAAAGCAAGGACAAACGAGGAGAGTATTATTTGGGAGCAGGAGGTGGTGCAAGTCGGCGTTCGGCGAGGGTAGTAACGAGAGTAGAGAGAGCATGAGGAGACCTAATTGGGAAACGGTCCGCGTGATGTCATGGATTTGGCCAGCCACGCTCCTTCACGCAGACCATCGACTACTGCGCAACTCCTCTCTCTCTTCTTACCGCTGGTCTTTCTCACCAAGCCCTCTCACAACCACCACTGACCTTACTGCACGCCTCCTTGGGCCGTTGGCGCACTCATGTTGTGGTTACTCCTCTTCGCACCGCTGGTCTGCGCAAACCAAGCGCCTCTCTCACAACCACTCACCACATATTCCCGCACCCTCGTCGACTTTCTCTCCGATGACCCGGACTACACGTCTTTAATTGTTCTCCTCCAACGCGCGCGTCTCATCCCCACGCTCAACCGTCTCAACGGCAGCACGTTTTTCGCCCCGACAAATGAGGCCATAGAAACGCATGCCCTGTGGAACTCGGTGGTCACAGATGACTCCTTTATACTCACCGATAATATCCACGAGCAGCTGCGACAGCAGCTCTTTTACCATCTATTAAATTACTCACTCCCCGAGGTGCCGGAAGCGCCCAATCCCCTCGTCCTCCAGACCCTCCACTTTCCGCGCTCGCCTCTAGAACCACCGTCACGAGAGCCCCCTCCATCTCCGCCTTGGATGCCGATACCAGGTGGTTCACTTGGTGGTGCTCCGCAGCGGCTGCGCATCGCGGCACGCGACCAGGGAGCATGGGTTGGAGTCGATGCGTCTGGAAAGCATGGCGTGGAAATAGTCAAAGGCAAGATAGACGCTGGAAACGGTGTCCTTCTTGGCATTAATGGCGTCCTCGACCCTCCTCCCGACCTCGCCCACCTTGTGTCACAGCACAAGTCCGTATCCTACTTCAACAAGATCTTGACCCCGGAGATCATGGCCCTCTTAAACTCAACCTCTGAATTGACTTTGTTTTTACCAGTCAATGATGCGTTTGATTCTCTTCATGAGATCGAGCGTTTGTACTTGGAGAGCGAATTTGCCACTGCCGATCTATTGCGCATTGTCAACTCGCATGCGGTTGTGCAGAAAACAGTCAGGTGGTCTAATACATTCGACCCCAGTGCAAAGCGTAAGCGCCGTGGATTATTTTACGTGTATTCAGCTCATTTCGTTTCAGTAAAGACCATCGACGGCAGTATTCTTGACATTGTGGTGACGTCAGAAAAAACCACGGTTTCATCCGCGGAGCTGCTGAAGCCGGATATCTACGCATCCAACGGGGTTCTTCATTTGGTCTCAGATCTTTTGGTTAATCTCCAAGTCACCCCGGAAAAATATCTTCTCGCTCTCAACTGCACGTCTTTTGTGTCGCTGATCCATTCCGTTGACCTCACCGGACTGGTAAACGACACGGACATCAAGTACACGATTTTAGCACCTCAGGATGATGTTTTGAAATTGTTTGGGAGCGGGGACATTCCAGAGCGGGGTTCAGAGGAGCTCAAGAAACTCCTCCAATACCACTTCCTCCCAGGGCATTGGACCGCAAAGAAACTCGAGGATGGGATGCTGCTAGAGACCGCCCTAGTTGAAGATGGTCTTGACGGTGGACGACAAGTTTTGAGCATCGGAGTTGCCTCGGGGGACAAGAAGAAAGACGAAAAGTCCATTAAATTTGGCGGTGTGGGTGTAATCGGTGAACATAGTATGTATCCTTTGGTTTTCTTTCTTCCCGCTCATCTGTGGCCCAGTCGTCGTCAATAACACCTTGATCTACTTCATTTCGCGACCGCTCGTGCCTCCGTCGGATGCCCTCCAAACCATACTGCCGTTCCAAGATTTATCTTTATTCCTCGCTTCCGCGTTCTCGACTTCCATCGCGGACAAGATCAAGTCCACTCCCAGAACCTCCCTACTCGTTCCCCACAACGCGGCATTCCAACGGCTCGGGCAGCTCGTCAGTGCCCACCTTCTCGCCCCATCTTCGAAGATGGATCTAGAAAGTGTCCTCCTCCACCATACCCTACATACGGTGGAGTATACCCGTTCGATTCAGAATGGTTCGCGTACCTTTGCTACGCTTGAAGGTTCCGATGTGCAACTGGAACATTTCAAGAACGGCAGTGTCTTTGTCAGTGCCAGTGGCGGCTGGGCTGGCATGAAAGCGGAATTATTCCCGCGCGATATCCTCACTCAGACCGGTGTTTTACACGAAGTTTCAGACATCCTCATTCCCCGCACCGTTGAGCTTACGGTTGGGAAACTCGTCAAGGCCGCGGATGCGACGACAATGGCAACCTTGGTGACAAAGGCTGGGATGGACTGGGTACTGAACGGTACTGCCCCGCCGCCTGATTCTATCTGGGCGGGGCAAGGGTTCAATGGCGTCGGCTGGACCTTACTCTGCCCGAAGGACGACGCGTTTAAACCGTACAATTTGACGCAATTGTACGCTGACGTCGAGGGTGTACGGGATATCGTGAGCCAGCACCTCGTCCCCACGCCGCTGAGCAAGGTCGACACTGCGGACACGATCGTAAATAATAATCAGCCGTTGCTGCTGGACGACTCGGCGACGTACGGCACGCTTCGCTCGCCGTCGTCCGCATACGGCGACGTTATTTTCCGTAAGACGGAAACGAACGACTACATTGTCGGCATAAAGGGCGCACGGGGGACGAAAGGAGACGCGGACTGGGCGAGAGTAATGAGATGGGGCCGGAGCACGACTGGCGGGGGCACCGGAGGCGTCATTGAGATCGACCAGCTCCTGGTGCCGTACTATCCATCGCGGTGGATCGTGTACGGCGGGCCTGGGGTCGTCGGCGTTGGGGGGATCGCCCTGATCTGTTTGGTGAGTCTTACTGTTGCGACGCCGAGCGCTACTGACTGAGTCTTGCTTTTTTTTTTTAGTTCTTCTACGGGGTGCGGGCATTTTGGCGAAGGGATTTCACGCAGCCGACGTATGAACCGGTTGGAGGGTTCGGGGCAGCGGATGACGACTGAAAGAATAAACTAATAATTTTTGACGAATAATTTAGAATGTATTCCAAAGTAGGCATTTGTATTCGAAACACGATGATTCTGTGGAGGTTCCACTCTAGTTCCGCAGTCGCATAGAACCGCGCGGCCTGAGAACTGAGAGATGAGAACAATCCAAATGCGGAAATAGTTAAACACCAAATCACATGCAAAGCCCAAAGTAACCGGCTCTCTTGCGGCTCTCTTAAAATCTTTCAGCAGCGCGTTCACCCCACATAACGAACGCCCATGGTACGCGGCGCGCCACTGCCATTGAAGTACTCCATTTTTTGCTGACCTTTGCTCCAGAGTGAGGTTTCTGCAGCGGACCAGATCAAGTCCTTCATCGCTGGCGGTTTCGGCGGCGTCTCCGCGGTCCTCGTCGGTTGGTCAATGCCCTGCCTCGGTCGTTCTACACTTACCGCCCCCAGGTCATCCATTTGACTTGACCAAGACGCGTCTGCAGACTGCCCCAGCCGGGGTATACACCGGAGCTATAGATGTGGTCAAAAAGACCGTGGCCAAGGATGGGTTAACTGGGTAAATGCCTTCGCCTCCGCTGCGTTATGGTCTATTCAATATGAATTTATCACATAGATTGTATCGCGGGATGATACCGCCATTACTGGGTGTTACGCCGATATTTGCGATATCATTTTGGGTCCGTCTGTCTTTGCGTTTTTGCGCGATATGCCACTTTAACTCCGACCGACTTTCTTCGTGCTCCTCAGGCCTACGGTGCCTCCAAACAACTTATTCTTTCCACGACGCCGAACAGGACGTCGGACGTGTTATCCATCCCGGAACTTGCAGCTGCTGGTTTTTTGTCCGCTGTTCCGACGACGTTGGTGACTGCCCCCGTGGAGAGAGCAAAAGTTCTGCTCCAGGTACGCGTCCCGTTGAATCCTTGCGAGTTTTTCTTGACCATGTCTTGTAGGTTCAAGGTCAAGGCGGCTCGGAGCATAAATACAAGGGTGTTTTCGATGTCATGAAGCATCTTTATAAAGAGGGCGGTATGAAGAGTATCTTCCGAGGTTCCGGGGCCACACTTGCTCGCGACGGACCGGGCAGCGCTGCGTAGGCTTCTCTCCAAATTATTTATTCTCAAAATCCTCAACTTTGACTAGGTATTTTGCTGCATACGAAGTCACGAAGAAGGCTCTAACGCCCGCTGGGCAGTCGCCGTCGCAATTAAATCTCGGTGCCATTATTGTAGCTGGCGGAATGGCCGGCGTTGCGATGTGGGCTGTGGCCATTCCTCCCGACGCAAGTAGTTGGGACAAATCGATATTCTGTGTTCTGACCATTGTTCACAGGTCTTGAAGTCTAGGCTTCAGTCAGCTCCCACTGGCACTTACTCCGGGATGATGGACTGCGCACGGAAAACTATCGCGCAAGACGGGGTGAAAGCTTTATGGAAGGGGTTCGGACCTGCTATGAGTCGGGTTTGTGTCCATGATCCTCAATGAATATTCGGGTTCGCTAATTTGGTGAATCATAGGCATTCCCTGCAAACGCAGCCACTTTCGTAAGTCGAGTTGACCATGTTCCATTGCTAGAAACTAATCGCCATTTTCAGCTTGGGGTCGAGGCATCTAGAAATCTCATGGATAAATTCTTCTGACGCGTCACATACCTTAATCCATTGTAATATGGGAATGCATAGAAGGGGACTTGTTTACAGAACCTTTGGCTTTACAAAACTCATCCAGAAAAATCCCAAAAAAATGCTAGAGCCCGATGGTAATATGGAAGATAAATGCTGATGAATGCCAAGTGCTAAACCTGTTTCGCCAAGGCGGTCACTTGTGCCAGCTCGCTTGCCGTCGCTCCGACAGCGTTCTATGTGTACAGCATGCACCATGAGTCGGTGGGATCAATATCCATAATGAAACCTCATGCTCACCGCTGTAACCTTTGTCAGTTGATGGGCGACAGTGTCCGCCGCGTCGAGTGTCACTCCGTTCGCCGTCTGCACACGAGCAATCTGGATGGAACGTCAATAACATGCAGGCCAGCAAGAATGAGATCAAACCTGGAACTGCAGGAAGAATTTCGGCCCTTTCAGTTTGGCGAGGAGAGTAGACGAGTCCGGCTGGGACCGAACACCGGCTTCCAATGCGAGATAATCATTCAGCTGATTTTGCAGAGTGGGGAGGTCAGCCGTGGCGGGGTCCGTGGGGGTCGTGAAGGTCGCCAACGCAAATCCAAGAGGAGAGGCAGACGACTTTTGGAAGTCGATGCTGCTGTAAGCAATCCCCCCTGAGATGATATCAGGAACACCGGGAGCGACTTGAATCTAACGGGACGATTAAGCAGGTGTCCAGCGGGGCAAACGTCGGGGACCGTGGACCTGCGTGTTGCACGTCACGGCCTGTAGAGCCGGAAGACCTGCAGAGACTTCCGCAGGGAGCGCAACACTATTCAAACGTTGCTCAACGGAGGTTGTAGCTGGAACAATTCCGTTTACCTCCCAGTAACGAAACATGGGTTCGCTCGCTTCAACAATGATGGCAGAGGAACTAAGGTTCAAAAAATCAAGGGCTGTTTCGATGAGACGAGAGAGATCGGGCTGACATGCAATGGCTGTCGCAACAAAGGAAACCAGTAAAAGTGACCTGAAGAACATCTTGACAGTAGGGCGCAAGTCACAGACGATGGACAGAGAGTGAATTGAAGAAGTTGAAGGAACCAGTCCGAAAGAAGGAGAGGGAATGAAGGTTGGTCGAACCGTCGCGTACAAGAGGTCCTATATACCTCGGAGCATATAGGTCGTTTCCATGCCAAAACGGAAAACGTTAAAAGGGTGATTCTGATTGGTGTTTAACCTGATGTTCATATCGCCAAGACATGATGGGGCTCATGGGGCCGGGCAAGCGCCGGCAAGAGCGCCGGGCCAAGACTTCAAGATAGCATCGGATTAGATAAGATAATGTTTCGAAGGACAGCCACTGATCGGAAGTAAACGGAAGCAAAAACAAAAGCCAAAATCAGAAAAGAGGACATAAGTCAATGTCCGCACCTCAATTCCGGGAGGGTTGAGTGTGATGGGTGGACTGCGGTCGTAGACCTGGAGCGTGGCATGGCGTGGGACTCGGAGGGTGCATTCAAAATCATCTCGTAACGTAAGTTGATTTTCAAAGAGATCTGCGGGCGCTTACTTCGCTTCCTTTCACTTCTCCTCACCTGCATACGCCTCTTACGAACCTTACGCCCATAACGACTGACGACTAAACCTAGTTTTGTATCCCTCCACACCATGAGTTCAACCAGCAGCCCCCCGGCGTTGAAATCTAGGAAGAAAGGCGCGACGACAAAACCAACGACCACGCGCAGCCTCTCCGCGTCTGAGTGCGCTGCACTATCTTTCTTTTAATAGTTCAAACTCACCCCTGAATTCTCAGGATTGCGCGCAATTTCAAAAACTTTGAGATATGGGGGTCCCACCATAAATGCGAACAAGCATCCTTTTCAGACATGCCAGAGGACTTCAAAGACGACATCAAGAAAGTCTTTGACTTTTCGTCTAAGCCGAAGCTGCCTGCGTCCTGGGTTGATCCTGTATGCAGCAAACCGGCGTTTGCGAGTTGTTGACGTTAACTTTGAACAGAAATCTCGCGAGTTCAGCTTGCTCCCAAAGCTGGCGAGCAAGGGCCTGATTGAATTTCTCAAAGAAATTCATGATCAGAATCCCAAACTCTTTGGGGAGATAGCAGAATCTGAAATCCCAGGACTGCTTGAGAGAATGGGCATCGTTCATTCTGCCTGGAGGCGGCTAGAAATCATGAAGCAGTCGAAAGAGAAATACTCGGAAGCTGACTATGCTGCCAACGTGTTCGTCTGGACCAACTTTCTCTTTCAATTGGTTGAAATGCGACAGATATAATGTGTTCCGGAGCCCTGCAATTCGGGAGAGCACTCATAGGTGCGTACATTCATGTCATAACCTTCGTGGCAAGACACTAATGTGTTCAATGAAACAGAGTGCAATCCAACATCTCGTTGCCACAGCCCAGTGTGTCCACGAATCTGGATTCAGCAACCATTCGCATATTGGGTACGTTGAAGTTCGTCAACAATCGAGTGTAAACTGACGCGCATTAGGGACCAAGGCAGCGTCTCCAGACTGTGTGATCATGATACCGTCGGCCGCAATCAGCTCCTTGTCGCTTTCCAAAGACTCGCCATTCCAAGTCCTCAAACGGCACCCGAACGTCGTCAAAAGCGGCAATGTGAGCAAATGCTCTTCGTTTCGTTTTCAAAGTACACCTTTGGTGGCGCCTCCAGAGATGCCGGCGTTCCAATTTTGTAGCAGCTTTTGGGAAGATAAGAAGCCCGTGCATCAAATGTTGGAAGACGCGTATCGCCAGAACCGGATGTCCACCACGGCGGCAGTCCGGCACCTGCACTCCCACCATGTTAATGCTCCAGTTTTCGGCTTAGTCTGGGCCAGTGGCACCGTAAGGGCGCATGTGGATTGGTGGAGTGCATCAGAAGGAAAGAATAAACCTCCAGTGAGTTCAACTCAAGTCATTAATCCTTTCGTTAAGAAATTCTCGAGATCGTGTATTCGCCCCATATCGAGTCGAAGATCGCGGTGAGGGGATTGTTACTTTCCACGAATGGCAGGTTTGCATGCATCTAGACTTTCATTCATTTTGGCTCAGTTCTTCGAACCTAGTTGGACAAGGCCGCGGACATTGCTGAGGTGCGCATTTATCTCAATAAGGCCTCCCCTTCTGAGTTAATCCAGGTCTTTTTCTTGATTGAGAACATTGACCACTGGACGATGAATGGGTTCTGCGAGAGGGCGATCAAGGGCGTGAAAGATTTGGAGGAAAGCGTCGTCAAGAAAGACGAGCCGTACATGCCGTGGAAGAGGAGGGTCGGCGACTTGACCGCGGCGCCCAAGGCTTCAGCCGCGCAGAAAGAGAATAATAACGCAAACATTTCCACTAGTGGACATCTTCCGCGCAGTCTACGCCCCCACCGAAGCCTCGCAGTCGGCCGAATCGCCGTAGGTAATCATATAGTTAACGGTCAATTGAGCAATACAAATACATACATGCATTTAGTCTATTGCAATTTGGTGTTGTCAACGAATAGCCTTCTTACTTCCACGCCGAGGGGATCTTGTCCACGACACTGGCCCACTGCGCAAGACGTCCCTTCTCCCATTTTCGACATACGACAACCGGCAGTAGCCCGCTGTGCTTGCTCGAGCTTGAGACGCTTCTCTGCGTCACACCAGAACAAGACCCACGAGCCCATTCGCGTGTGCCCGGAGCTCCGCTCGAAATACCATTTGTTGACTGGATTGTTCGCGCGGCTCCGCCAAACGAGGTCACGGCCCTCTCCCACCCCAGCTTTCCCGCCGTTGGGATTGGCAGAGAAAGGATGACCAAGACCGTAGGACTCGTCGTGCAACGCAACCCACAAAAAGTCGACGGTGCCGTCACCTTGATGGCTTGGGAGAACGGCAAACTTGTCGAGGTACGAGATCGGCTCGGCGCACCCTGGGCGGGGTTCGTTGGTGACGATAGCGGCACCGACGTAGTCACCGGCGACGATGACAAAGTCGAGGGCGTGCTCCAACCGTTTATAGAATGCCTGGTCGTCAAGTGTTCGACCGAATGACTGCTCGAGGAGCGCGTTCATCTTTGGTCGGTCGATATCATTGGTGGTTCGCAGGACGCGTATTGGCAACCCGCGTCTCAGAAGCGTAGGCGTGTGAGCCGTGAGCCGGCGATTTCCCTGCAATAGCGCGTGTGGGAGACTGGAGCTTAGCGCGGGCTTATTGGTGATCAAATTGGCAATCAGAGAGCTGGGAGAGCGGTGAGAAACCATGACGGCGGATGACGTGGGGGGCATATAGGTCAGACACGTTTGAGCCAGCGCGAGATTCGACAAGGCGGTGGGGTTGGTACTGTGCCATGGTTCGTGGAATGTGTCGTGGATGTGTGAGTATTCCGACGCTAAATTGATGAGGAGATGAGGGTAGCCCGACCGGGCGTAGGAAGGCACGCCTCCCTCACGATTTATTATCATGAGGCGCAAGGGCGTCAAATCCACGTCCTCGGATGGGAGGAGGTCTGAAGACGTGCTTGGCTGTGAATTGTCGAGCTCAGCCGCTTCGACCATCCCGCGTGCTAATGCAGCGAGGACATCGTTGGAGTCGATGCGGACGGACCGGCAGAAAGAATCCAGGGCAAAAGGTGGAATGACGGGGATTTCTCCCGCACGAAGAGCTGAACGGATGGGAACGAGATCGGAGGGAAACGTGTGAGCTTCGGGGTGTGTGAAGTCTGCGGATTCAGCAATGCCCTCGTCGCCAGGTTTGGGACCGAGCCGGGCGACAGCTCCAAGGACGGGACGAGCCCTGGCGCCTTGCTTTTCGAGAGTAGTGACGATCCGCATGGTCTCTTCGATGAGTGTGGACCGTTCATCCTGTTCCCCCCTCGCCAAAGTGTCGTTATCCACCACAATGACACTGACGAGGCCCAATTTTTCGAGATAGACCATCCCGCGGGCGATGCTGTCGAGTTGGACATCTGTAAATGGGCCCTGAAATTTGACCAGTGCTGTGCGCTTGACGACAGGATCTAAAATGGAAGAAAGAACGGGACTGGGCTTCGGATGTTCGAGAACGACGGGTATGGATTGTGAGGTAGACAGATCTTTGGAGGCGAGTACGCGATCGGCCGACGGCGCCGAAGGCTTGGGACGCGGGCCAAACGAGGCAAGATAGGACCGCGTGTCGCGCAACGAGGGGTTGGCACGTAAGATGGAAACGATGAAGTCCTGAGTGAGGTACATATGCCATTGAGCGACGGTCAAAACTTGGTTTGGGGGACGCGCGCTCACATTGTCAGACGGCGGGACATCGTCTGGTTCGGGTGCAGCATGACGCAGACTCCGGATAGTCTAACGCAAAGGTCATTGACGACGGAGAGAATTAATGGAAACAAACGAACAGCATAAAAAGCCTTGAAGGTATGGCTGCGGGTGGAGGAGACACGGGCGCATGAAGGAGGTATGCGGGGGAGCATGGCTGAGACGGCAAGAAGGGAGTGGCGAAAGATGGAGTCAGACCTTCTCTGGCCTTCCTTTTAACGCGCACGCATTTACGCGCCGGTAAAAAAATGAAAAGCACCCGATTAGGAAGTTTCGAGTCAACAGCCAGTGCTGCTGTTAAAAAAACTGTGAAAGGCAGAATTAGCTCGCAGACACAGCGAGGAAACCGCGCAGCCTTGGCACTTCATTTCGACCGACCTATGGCCCATACAGCTCAAAGTCTATCCACCACATAAGATGCGGGATATTTCATTGGCTCGGGGACACTTTGGATCGGATCCTGTCAGGCCGCGGCGGTGCAGAAACGAGCCAGTCGCGCAATACCTCTACGATCTTGCAAGCAGCCACTCCTTATTTAGCGCAGGTATATACGCTGTATACGCTGTCGTGAGCAAGGGAAGCGGCAATAACGATGAGATTGTCCATGTTATGGCCACACGGCAATAGCCTCTCGGCCCGGCGATACTTATCAGCTTCAGTTGTTTACTGCTGAATATTCCATGGCCGCCCCTCGCAGGCTTCCTACAAAGGTAGGCTCCTCTTACTTTCCTGTTCTGCGCTAAACCTCTGTCTAGTTTTACCAGCAAGATATAGTTCACCGTATCAATGCAGCCAAGGACTCCTCCTCACAAGACTCCGTTAATGGCGTCGTGATGGTACAGTCTTTCCATCCCGAGTAACTGTGTTTGAATGTGTGCGCAGAGATGCTGGCACGACGCCGAGGATGTCGCCCCGCAGACCCCGTTCTCGGATCCCCTTATGCGACCACTTCAACGCGGCGAAGTCGGCGTCTCTTTTTACCGCGACGACCCCGACACAAACACCCGCCAGGAATTCGACCGCCAGATTCTTCCCGAATCTGAGCTCGTGCTCGTGGACCGCACCTTCCATCGGGGTGATTTCTGCAAGCGGAGCATTGATGATGTCCGCTCGGGTGTCGTAACAAATGCTCGCGTGAACGGCCGCTGCGAGCACGTCGTTAGCGGGGAGCGTGTCGAGGGCTGGACGAAACTGGAAGAACTCTCTGACCGCACCTATGCGGAGGTGGGCGATTATGTCGTGTACGACGACTGGATAGGTCAGGTTATCGAGGTACGAAGCACTTGAATCTCTCGGAGTTTGATTGATAACGGTAAAATAAAAGCTTTTCGACGAAGTTTTAGTCGAAATTTCTAGTGGAGAAATTATTCGTCTACCAGAGCTCGGCTCCCGACTGGCGGTTGGCGAGAAGGGTCCTGTGAGTTCAATTCGGCTTTCTGCTTCCCATCTTATTCTCCCGTGCAGGATATTCTTCCGCCACCATCTTCGAGTCTTTTTGGGTTCCTTCTTGGGAATAACCGACCAAGTCCGAGCGACATTTGTGTGGACATCGTACATAGCGTTTACGCAATAACGTGGCTGGCTCTCAGCCAGGCAGTGAGTTTGGAGTTTTATTAATGTTCCAATCTCATTGTCACTGGTCACTGTAGCTCGATCCGGTGGCGGCAGAATCACGACGTCGCCCTCAGAAATTCTGGACGGGGGCCGATATGGCGAAATTAACTCTGATTCGATGTTTATCCGACCTTGAAATGCGTGTCGGCGATCGCGTTACTTTCAAGGAGGAGAGCAAAGTCCCTGGCACCACCCACGGCCTGGAAAGCGGCACAAGAGTCGTCGTGAAAACCTTCACCGTGACTGAAACACAAACATTTTGCGATGTTTTATGGCAGGACGGCACGAAAGAGACTGTCCGATCCACCGAGCTAATACCGTATCTCAATCCAGACGAGTATGATTGCTGGTGAGGTCAAGATCTATTCCTGCAGCATTCGTTTTGACTTGTGTGTTGATGCATAGGCCCGGCGACTACGTCGTTTGGAACCGCGAAGACGATAAGCGAGCTGTGATAATACAGTCGGTTAACGCTGCCCATCGTACTGCATCGGTGCTTATACCCGAGACCGGGAAAATAGAGCTAGCTTCTGTCCTGGAACTTGACCCTCACGGCACTTCAGATACATTCGCCATGCTCGAGGCGCCGTCGGAAGGGCTTGGTGTTCGACGAGGCGACTTTTTGTTCGTCCACCCGGAAGGCAGGACCAACGGCTCCCCTGTGCTCGCTAGGCTACCTAGAATCGGGGAAGTGGAAGCCTGGGTGCGCGATCCGCCAATCGTAAACGGTCAACTATCGGGTTTTAGGAAGGAAATGTCGGATTTGGGGACAGATATAGCTCGTCGGCGCAGTGCGGAGAACATAGTCGAGTCCCCGATCTTCAGACCGTCTGCGGACAACGACGAATTCAATTGGCTTGGAGAGGCTACTAATGTGCGGGGTTCTATTCCTACTGTCTTTCTTTTGTCTGACATGCATCTAGGTAAATCTCGATGGGACTGTTGAGCTCACACATCCCAACGGAGCTGTCAAGTCGTATCCGCTCCAGCGCTTGACCAAGTTATACGATGGTATCGACCAGCTTGAGGATGACATGTGGGACGAAATGTCGGAACATCAGCATGGCGTTCATGAGGAGAATCCGCTTTGGACTATCAACGAGGAACCCGCCGACAGTGATTCGGGAGACGACTGGCCTGATGATGACTACGACGATGGGACCGGAGAAGAAGATGGAGACGGAGCCGCGGCCGAAATAACCACGATGAACGGGAATGGGCACGCTGCGCCGCAGCTGTTTTTAGGGCCCTTAGAGGTCGTTTCGGGGCTCCTATCGTCTGGCCTGTTATCCATATACGGTGGGCCGGAGACGCCGAGGCCAGAGGTCGTTGCTGGTCCAGCTACCCCGATGCCACACGAAGTTGATAAGCTTCCTTCCCCCGACGTTCCCAAGGACGCAGCCGACAGCCCTTCCCCGGAAGCTCTCGATAGCGACGACGAACGCGAAACGCCCTGGAAGCGCTTCGAGGTTCTTCCCTCGGCTCCGGAGGACCACGCATATTACACCTCGCCTCCTGCTCAACCCTCGAAAGCGTTTCTTGGTCGCTTAACGAAAGAGTATCGTGTTCTCGCTAGTAGCTTACCTGGTTCGTCGTTGATTCGGTGTTGACTGACCGTCTGCTAACAACGGCGTTTAGATTCTATCCTCGTTCGCGCGTATGAAGACCGGACAGATCTTCTGCGGTCGCTCATAATTGGCCCCGAGAACACGCCTTACGAAGATGGCCCCTTTGTAATCGATTGGATGCTCGATTCCAACTTCCCACATAGTCCTCCCATAGCCCATTTTTTGAGCTGGACAAATGGCAATGGACGCGGTGAGCAGTGATTCGTTCTTCATATCTCTGTTACGACTGATTCATATTCTTTCTCCAGTTAATCCGTGAGTTTGCAACTTCATGTGTGCTAGAGCATTTCTCATCTTCATCCAGAAACTTGTACGAAGAGGGCAAGGTGTGCCTGTCTATCTTGGGGACTTGGGCGGGAGACAAGAACGAGATTTGGAATTCGGCGCGATCCTCCTTGCTCCAGGCATTTGTTAGCATTCAAGGGCTGGTCCTTGTGAAGGAGCCGTGAGGATATTCTTGTGATGACCCTTCACTTGCTAATCAGCTTTCGTCTACAGCTGGTTCTGCGAGCCTGCGTACGAGAAGCTACGAGGCACAGAGGAAGGGATCGTCAATAGGTATGACTATCTCTTGGCTTTCGATTTCGACTCGACCGACTGAGTTGCAAACCTAGTCGACTGTACAACGAGAAGGCGTACGTGCTTTCCCGAGGATTCGTCCGCCGTGCTCTCGAGCTGCCCCCCGGCGGCCTCGAGTCCGAGATCGAATGGCTGTACCACCGCAGCGGGCGGCTCGACAAAGTGGTCAACGACGCCCAGAGGCTCATCGAGAAGAGCAAGCACACCGCTGCCGATGCGCCCGCCGATTCTGAGGAAGACGGCGAACTGGCTGTGCCTCGACTGAGCGCAGGTGGGATCATCACTCTTGATCGGACATTGACAAAGTTAATGAGCCTGCGACGGCCTTGAACTACTTTCCATTTCTTCAGCATACACAATAATACCATGTATCGATATACACATGTTGTAGTAATACCATAAGTAGTCAGAATCGAGATTGAATATGTCGTGCAGGGACCGTCTCCAACTCGGCTCAATTAATCGCCGGAATCACAGGGACTGTTTGATTGCCGCCCCGCTAACATGTGATAACCGAACCTCTCCTATCCTCTCCATCCCCAGCTCTTCAAACTGTTCAGGCTTTTTCCCTTTTTTCCTGACGACCTCACTCACTCGGTTGCTTCGCTAGCATTCCAGCATGGCTGTTCCCGCCTCCTTCACCATCCTAGACCTCTCTGGCAAGTTCGTCATGGTTCGAGTGCCCGCTCAACGTGCTGGTCATTCTTCTAATGCCCTCTCAGAACAAATCCTTGAGCGACGACCCAGACCCAATCCTGGCGGGTCAAGGCATGAGCTGGGTGACGCGCAAGATTATCAAAGTTGCCACCGTTACCCTCGCCATAAAGCACGACAAGAATGAGGAAGGCGTAGAGAGGATTGTCATTGATCAGGTACGCCGCCGCAGTTGACTAATTTGTCGGCCCCTCATTCCGCCAAGACTCTGACGGGAGGTATTCCCGGAAGCAAAGAAGAAAGAACCTTGTCCTGGACAGAGCGTCACACTTCGGACCCTCTGTTCGGGGCCGTGGTCGGCAGGTCAAAGTAGGCGAATCCCTCTTGCCGCGTGTAGCGTACATGACCTCCTTGGAGACGCTGCCAGGTCTCTGAACTCGAGGAAGAATTCTTGAAGAAGAACTGGACCGCCGACACGGTCGAGCACGGCGTCGTCCTGTCGTGGGTCGAAAGCGACACCCCGGTGAGCAAGAAAACCTGGTCTGCAAGTCAGGTGGGCTGCCCTCTCCTTACGCTCGTCTCTTCTCTCACATCCGTCAGACTTGGGGCATCCAAGAAATCGAGGGTCAAAGACGTCACGCCCGGAACATTAAATTCACCACCAGTGGGAAGGATATTGAAGCTACCCTCGTGTATGATTACGGTTAGTCGCCTCGTGTCTCGCTCTCACTCGGTGTACTCATGGGTTCATAGTGGGACCCCTTTAATCGCAACGCGCACGTCATTTCTAGTTACATTGAAGCACCCTGTATTTCCCTGTGTAACACAAACTCAATGAACTTTTTATTCCTGCGAATTTCTGCAGTGTGCATAATCGCAGGCCGTTCGAGTCGAGGTCTTGGGCAGCTGATTTGCGCTGTACAGCGGCCACGTATGTACCTGAACAGTGACGTTGGTAGGCTCGTTTCGGCCTCTCTAGTCCGTGAAATCTGAAGATAGAGAATGCACTGGAGGCTTGGTCTTTCAACTTCATTTTTTGCTTTTAACCTCGTTTCAAACGTTTTGGTTGCGCACACTCCCATCCCTGTCCTGCTAAATATTTGGAGCCTACGTTCGGGTGGTGTTGGATCTTCGCGCCACCCTTTTTACAGACCACGCTCGCGCCATACGGAGTCATTTCTGAAATCCGGCTGGTGACTTTTCCTTTCTCCTCTGCTGACGTGGGTCGAACTTGCTTTCAAAAGGTTTAGAGGCACCGTTCCATCCTAGCGGGCCAGAGGCACTAGGGTAGCCGCTGAAAATGTGTATCGTACTTAATCCGAATCCGATGACAGCTCAATGACCTCGTTATCTACTGTTTTGGCGAGCTGTACTGACGGCGACGTTCGTCGTTTCTTGAGCGGAAGACCTCGCATTGAGTAGGTCCAGTCTGGCAGTTCCGACTCTTGGTCAGAGTTGTCGATCGCGTCCGCGAGTGCGTGCATAGAGTGGCTGGCGGTGGGTCGCAAACCGTCTTCATCCTCAAGGATAAAATCATCCATCTCGCCGTCGTCTTCTGGTGGTTCCTCCTCCTCCTCTGAACTCTGCGACTGACGTTTCCGTTTTCCTGACTTTGAATCTCCTTTACTTGAGCTTGCTTTCGCGCCTTTGGCTTTGCTTTTGCGGGCCACCGTTCGGAAGGAGCATTCAATCCGTGGTTCCTGGAGCGTCTTGACACGATCGCGAGGAATGCGCGTGAGACGCATCGCCAACGGGCCGGTCATCAAGTAGACCACTGTTGTATACGCGGTGGAGTGATACTGAAAAGGGATCAGGAAGGTGTCTGCGTATGCGAATAGCGTTTACCTTCTCAACGAGGTATCTCTGGACGAGCAGTTCGACCAGCAGGCTCTCCACTTCCTGACCTCAGCATAAGCGCCATTCGAGCAAAAAAAAAAGCCAGCGGACTCACGTCCTTCTTGAGGTTGACCTTTCCGCCACAGACGACTTCAAGGTCCATGTCAGCCTTTTCCTTCTCCCTGCCCTTGCCCTTGCCCTTCCGCCCTCCGCCGACTCCGTACGAGCCCCCACCGTTCCCGCGCGCGAGATCTGCAAGCATCGTCAGCGTTAGCTGTCCGCCCGCGTGCTGCACGGCGTCCGCGACTTTAAGCACCTGCTAGACCTTGAGCAACAGTCATGCCTCGCTCGACGCCTGGAACATACCTGCCACGCCTCAAACGTCACGTCCCGGCGCGTGAAACAGTCGGCCGCCCGCGTGCAGTTGTCGCAGTGCCCGCAAGGTGCAAGCGCGTCTGAGTCCTCCGTCGCCCACGAGGACATAGCAAGCTGAGAGGAGTGCGAGAAGTACCTGTAGGTGTGTGAGACTATCAAGGACCAATAACAAAAATACGCGTCACTTCGCAAAGCCTATCTTGCGGCACTCGACAAGATCTTGTGCAAACCCCAACATTGCGTGGACTAAAAGAATTAAGGAGAGAATTCGGCATTCAATAAGCAAACGCACGTTTGGACGCCCCTTCTCTCTCGCCCGCCATCATTGCGGCGATGTGCGAAAAGTCAGCCGGGCGGTAGTACAGCACGCAATCCGAGTCTTTGCCATCGCGCCCCGCTCTCCCGGACTCTTGATAATACCCGTCCATCGACTTCTGTAAAAGGATTCGCTTGAGTGTGACGACGAAACACCGAGAACCACGCACGGAGAGCGAGTGATGGATCACGAAACGCACGTCCCCTTTGTCGATTCCGAGCCCAAAGGCTGTTGCTTTGCATTAGCAGGGTTTCAGTGCCAGAGAGAGAACGAGTTACCAATAGTGGCACAAACGACCTGTATCACTCCCTTTCGCCACTGTCGATGTAACAACTCCTTTTCGTTGTCTTTCCTCTCAGCATGATAAACTCCAGTCTTGATCTTGCCACCGCTCTCTTGCTGGAGGCCCTCCGCAACGCGTTCGGCGTCCTGAGAGACGTTCAGACGCGATCAACGCACATTGCAACTCTACCTTCTTTGTGAAGCAATATACAATCCCGGTCTGGTTCGGGTGGTTTTCCAGGATGTAGTCTTTCATTGCGGTGATTTGGGACAATGCAGCGCAGGCCTTGGGCAAGATCTGGTAGTGGAGGTTCTTGCGATACAGAGGCGCAGAAAAATATACCGTAGCACCAGATTTCGCGTCTGCACCATATCGAATTAATTTTTGAACGAGTTAATCTGAAAGCAAGCGGGCAGCGTACTCGTGCCATCGACTACGGCTTTCATTCCCAGTGTCCTGAGGAGGTCTTCGAGGACTTTGGGAGGGCAGGTAGCGGAGAGCGCCATGATTGGGACGCGGGGAAAGTTTTGACGGAGAATATGCAGCTTTTGATAATCGGGTCTTCCGCGTACATTAGTGGGAGATGGACAAGACACAATAAACTTACCGAAAGTCGTGTCCGAGTTGAGACACGCAGTGGGCCTCGTCAATCACTATCCGAGCTGGACAAAATACCAGTTGGAGACAGATACTCAGATTAAATGACATATAAATACCCAGCTGCCCCCCATCCGACAGCTTCTGCAGCATGGCGAGAAACGACTTGCTCTTTGCTATTTTTTCAGGCTACATACGAGGGGTTAGAAATAAATAAGAGGTCTCAAAAGACTGACTGTGACATAGCAAAGCTTGATCTCCTTGTCCTGCGTGTCGCGTCTGCTAGCCATTGCCAAGAGGCGATTATTTATTTCGCGAGATTCCGCCTTGGGGGTCGCGCCCGTCAGCTTCACCGCTTCCACTACAGGGCTTTTAGAAGGACAGTTTGTTTTCCCTCGATGCTGAAACTCACCGCCGGCTTCCCGCAGATGGAGGATCTGGTCTGTTATAAGGGCGATCAATGGAGACACGACCAATGTACAGCCGGGGGTTAGTAGCGCCGGAAGTTGGTAAGTCAGACTCTTGCCACCACCTGTCAGGAAGATTAGAGAAGGGCAAGAACAGATGCGGATTCACCAGTTGGCATGACGCAGACGATATCGCGGCGGTCCATGTTGGCATTGCAAACGCTGAAGACGAATCAAATTGCAGCTCGCATGAACGAGAGTAATACCAACCCTTGCTGGCACAGACGAAAGTTGTCGATTTTGAAGACTTTTTTCATTTGCGATCTGAGTTCTCCCGACCACTCAAAGTCGCCAGAGCCGTAGTCGATACCGCCGGTGGCCTTTCCCTTGCCCTTCGCATTAAGAGGGGCGCTCGCGCGCTCGTATTCCTCCAGGAGTTTCTGTCGTTCTTCAGAACGAAGCTTTCGGAGCTCCCTGAGCTTGGAAATATCTTGGTCGATGTTGTTTAGCTCCGCATCGAGTTTCGCAATCTCCTGGTCGAGGTTTTGCTTGCGCTGGTAGGTAGGTCCACCGTGATAGTTGTTGGTGCGTCCAGATGGGCCAACTTGAGGAAGCTGGTTCGACGCAGACATGTTCAGAATCATGGGGATCTATGGAAAGCTGTAGTTCAGCGCAAAAGCGGTGTCTATGGAGCGTACATCATCGGAACCGACACAGTCAGAGTCCCAGGACATGTCGTGCTGGTGACAGGACGCGTCTTTGACGCGTCAATGGTGGCGAGATGATACGCGTCCGGCACAGCCACTCCAGAAATTTGACCGCACCTATTTTAGTGCTGCGGAACTACACCCACGGTGGCTATAATTGCCCTGCGCTCACCGGTTGTTTACCACCACGATGCAGTCGACCGACTCTGGGGTGAGTTCTGGCGAGAGCCACCCAGAAGTGGAGATGACAGAAAGAATACCCAATCAACCTACTGTCAACTCGAAAACCGCTCTTCAAAACTTTGACATTGAGGACTACGCCGGCGTACAGAACCCTGCTCCCAGGCGGAACTGGTTATCCACCCGCATCCACCAGCAATCATCCCGACACCCCCGCATTTCCAAGATCGTCAGCTGGTTGAGAGGTCCGAGGCCCAAAGTTGACCTTCCAGGTGCGACATGTCAGGGCAGGTCGAGCACCAATATTCATTGTTGCTCTAGACCCCAAACCACTTCTCGATATCGATATCAAAGTGCGCGGGCATCGTATTGTCCTCCCTATAGAGTCGACCTGGTTGCGCCTTACGCGATCTGTGCCGAGTAACTGGCTCATGCTCATCATGTGTGCAGCCTACATCATTGGTTTCGCCTTCTTTGCACGAGCGCAATGGTTCCAAACCCCCTCAGACTCCTTCATTGGCTGCACGTCTACTTATTGGCTGGCCGAAAATGATTGTGGTCTTAACGGTGAGGCCTGTGGGCCGTTCGATGACACCTCCTTCGAGTGAGCACCTTGTTAACCTCATGGCGACTGAACTAACGCAAGCGTAGCTTTCGGTGTCAAGCTACTTGCGCCTCCGTAATCCTTCAGAACCCTCGGGCTGTTGGCGACGAGCACCCCGAGTTCGTCCCTTTGATAGTTGGAGGCGGTGATGTCAACCGGACATATCGAGGGGACACTTTCATCTGTGCGGCTGCCATCCAAGCGTTAGTGATTGTATTCTCGTGTTTCCATGGCTCACTATGTGTAAAATCAGTGGGGTCATCACTAATTCTCGCGGTGGTTGCGGAACATTGGATCTCATTGGAAACTACACCAACTTTCTGCCCACAACCGGACATGGTTTAACTTCCATTGGATTTCCGACGGTCTTCCCACTCGCCTTTCGATTCCGCGACACTACATCATTGCACCATTGCCAAGATAACCAGGATTTTGCATTGCTCTTGAATGCGTTTATCACCGCCTCTCTGTTCCTGCTCCTCCGACCTAAACCCATTGTCCTCTTTTGGTGCCTAGTATGCATCGGCTATTGGCACATCGTTCTATTTTCGCAGCCTCAAGGCCCTCCGCCGCCCCTGGACGTTGCGTTTGGAACTTTCCTCCCCGCGCTATTTATAGCTTACGCATTCTGGCGGCTGGCGTTCCGATTCTGTCTCCCGGCATTCAGAAAAATGCCCATCGAGGCCATGGTCCTGTACCTCCTTCCTTTCTGGGTCGGAGTCTTAGCTGGGCAGACAACGGACAAGCTACCCCTCGAGCGGCTCACCGCATCAGATCTGGCGAAAAGATCCGGCGCAATAACTACCTTGGTGGTTATTGTCATCATCATCGGAGCGATTGCATTGAACCAGATTTGGTATTTCCGAAAGACTGGATGGCTCCCATACTATCTCGGCTGGTACGCGCTCGGAGGTCTGGTCGTCCTTGTGATTTCGCGGCTTCCGGGACTGATTTTGCGCATACACCACTACATCCTCGCGATGGTTCTCGTGGCGGGAACTGCTCTCCCGACGCGGGTTTCCGCACTAGCGCAAGGTTATCTCCTCGGATTGTTCTTGAACGGGGCAGCCGCGTATGGTTTTGATTCTATACTGCAGACTGTTACCGATGTACGCAATCTATAAACTGCTAAATTTATCTCTAATTTATTTTTAACATCCGCAGCTTCAACAAGACGCTGTCCTAGGAACCGACCTCCCCACACTCCTTACAAATTCCTCGACATACAATACTTCTATTCCTTTCGCGGACCAGCTACTCTTCTGGGAGGCCCCGCCGCCTGGATGGGACGGTTTCTCCCTCCTTGTAGACGATGTTGAGCGATACCTCGGCTCTGCACTCAATTTTTCGGTCGCAGCCTTCGACCCAGCTCTCATTCATTTCTTCAGACTTGCGGTTCGTATCATTTCTGCTTTCCCAAACTGTTTATTGATTTCAAACTCGTTGCACAGCTCACCTCGGACGGAAGCACAGGTGATTTCACTAACGCTGCGACGCTGTATCCGAATGGGACATGGGTTGACCCATTACCTGGAGCTACCTGAGTGGGTGCTGATTTCTCGAGGACCATCGTGGACGCTGTACATACATGGGTATAATATTGATATGCTAGGACGTTGCACTCAGCAGATTTCACGCAATGAAGCCGAAACAATATTAATCACATCTGTAGAAACCTGGTTGCTTTCTCGCCCGACGCTGTAGCAGGCAGATGCGGGTGGCAACCAGTTCCTCAGCAGGGAAAGGACTGTAGCGTACACCTCTGTAATTTCTTGGACCCAGCGTTTCTGAGCACGTAATTCTACCCAGTGGGCACGCGAGGGGGCTGAGGCCGCAGGCGGCAGGGGCCGAACCTCGTAGCAGGCAAACGGGAATCATCGACGAATTATTCAGCTTTTTACAAACATTGAGAGTCCAGAGCGAGTCGAAAGTCACGGTGAAAAGTCCCCCCAGCAATTGCGATGAAAATTTAACCAACATTTTGTTTATCTTTACAGCTAATTGCAGTACCGAACGCGCAAACGGAAAAATTGCCGTTTTGGGCAGTTTTCGATTCCCACCTCATTTGCTCATTTCTCTGTCAGTTCTGCACAGATTCGGATGAAACATAGCTAGATCTCTCAGAATAATTCACACACAATTAGTGATAGAAAATATCTGTGGAAATATTATATTCTGCTTCTTCTAGCATGTGAGGCTCCTTTAGCAATAAATTTGCCCATTTCTCCATCAGTTGGCCACAGATTCAGATGAAAAGTAGCTAGATCTTTTGGAATAATTCATGTGCAATTAGTGATAGAAGAATATTTGCGGAAATATTGTATTCTGCTTCTTCTGGCATGTAAGGCTCCTTGAGCCATAAATTCGGGCTAGTGGCCCCAGATCCCCTCCAAAGGAGCCCAATTTTTGTGAGGGTATACTGAGGTATGTACCAAGTGACGTGATACAGACAAAATAATAAATATTTACCTCCCTGCCTTCTCTGCCTCATTTGAAGGCCATTTGTATAGCCAGCATAGAAATGGCTCCAACTGAACGATTCTTACTCAAATGAAGCATGCCAAACAGCTCATCAAAGGGTCATGACACACCTATATCGAGTTTTGCAGGATGTTATCCATGAAAGAGGCAGGTTATGGCCGCGAATTGAGACACAGAAGATGCAACTAATGGGATCAAAACTTGAGGGTGGCCGAGAATGGACGCGTTGCGTCCCAATTAGCACCTACAAAACATATTTTTGGCACAGATTGTTGGATTACTGTACTATTTATTGCAGTTTGCAAAATAGTTGGCGGTCACGCGTTTTGGTCACAAAACGCCGCCCAGGACCATCCGACTTGCGGGACCCATATCTCGACAACCACGACTCAGAACCTCATAAACCCATATATCATTCGAATCGTCTCGTCGAGCCGGAGGGCGCCCCAGCTTCAGATTTGTCTTACGGTGGCTTCATTATCTAACTGGCTCAAACGGCCGTTTCGCGTGTGCGTGGGGCACGGCGACAGAGTCATGGGTTAGATATGTGTTTGGAGTGGACGAAACGACTCCTATGGTTGCCTGCAAGGTGCCCCATATGTTTTGGACGTGGTACGTGCTCGTAATCGTCCATACTTTACCAACTTCCCTGACTGAGTTTGAGGCATTGCTTTCATTGCGTAATTCGAGGTCTGAACCTGTCCCCGTTCACCTCTGGAGTACAGGTTACGAATATATGGCACCTCAGTATGCAATACATGAGAATACAAGTGATTTTCCGCCCTATGTTGGTGTTGAAGCAACTACGCAAATCAAAGTGATACTACGACATGTAAATTGGAGTATAAGTATGACATGTACACGAGAACATTGCTCTAGCACCAGGGTGACTGTTTGACTCAAATTCCAGTCAAAACAGACGAATATTGACGAAGAAGGTGCAGTTAGAGATTGGTCGGTGCCAGTTAGTACAATATCAAGTACTAACACCTACGTATGACCTCAAATTGAGTGGGGCGACCTCAAGCACCCCTACGAGACCCATCCCGTTGATGCAGAAAACATATAGAACCCATTGGTCGTTTGGTATTGCCCGCGCACACGCCGAACGGTTGCTTGAGGTACCTCGACAACAAAGGCATCAGATCACAAATCTGAAGCTGGGGCGCCCTCCGGCTCGACGAGACGATGCGAATGATATATGGGTTTATGGGGTTCTGCGTCGTGGTTGTCGAGATATGGGTCCCGCAAGTCGGATGGTCTTGGGCGGCGTTTTGTGACCAAAACGCGTGACCGCCAACTATTTTGCAAACTGCAATAAATCACTTCTCCCGGGCTGTGACCTGTGACTGCAAAATTCGAACTTTGGGTTTCGAAAATGGGGAAACTTCGCTGTGACATGTAAAAAACTTCGAAAATCTGTCGGAGATTGGCAGGGTGGCCCTGGGGCTTCCAGGAAATGTTAAAAAGGCACCTCCAACGATAATCAGATTGGTAGATCCCGCCCACAATCGCATACTAGTAGTAGAGTGATGCAGATCAATCAGATTGCATAACTATATTTTTTTGTGCCAATCCGGTCACCCTCGCCAGAATGAGTCACAGCACCGGTTCCTCAATTAAGTGGGTGTTTAAGTTAACTCCACTTCTTTAAGTATTGTAAAACAAACAATTTGGCCTGAAACAGGTAATTAAAATGCGGTTTACAGTAAATCCATAACTTGCACTCTGATTGGCTGCTAATAGATTTAAAGTGCCATTTAATTAAAAGAAGTGTAGCTAACTTAAATGCCTACTTTATTGAGGAATCCCTGCTGTGAGTGGGCTTCCTGACTTCTTGAAGATCCCAGAAGGGCGGGAAAAGCACTCGAATGCGAAAACAGGCCTGTACACGCGGCACGCACGAAAAATGGGGTTTTTGGTGGCCTATTTTGCCGATTTTGTGACTGGTTTTGGTCCTTCGAAAATTCCCTCGGTGACCTGTGACAGGTTCGAAAATTTTCGAAAATTTTGGGCCCTGTGACGCGTGACATTCGAACTGATTTAAATAGTACAGTATACTGTAAAGGGATACACTGCAACCACCTAAGGTGTTTCTATTGCTTCATAACACTTGAAAATCAGACGGTTTAAGTCAATTCTATGATGGCTGTACAAAAAACCCTTTGAGCACGGTGTAAGGGTTCTCTTTCATTTCTTACCATTCAAAATGATTCGCGATAGTTTACGTATATAATCTCTAGCTACGATTTCCTTTTGTGGTAGTTTGCTTGTATTAGGTAAGAGAACTACACTTGCTCTTAACAACCATTTTGCCTCTTCTCTTTGGACTCAAGGCTTCGCCGGAGTACTAAGGACGAAGGACGGGCAACCTATAGAACACTTAGCACTCGGACACCAACCAGAGGGATTACCGTCCTCGCTCTTTGCTCTACGGTCCGTGATGTGGCACGTCCCTTTATCTTCCGCTCCTACACCTCCGTGCGAACGTCGCCAGAGGCAGGGTATTGGAGGAGTGTGGAATATCCCACTCCTAACCACTGCCCGTGTTTGAGAGGACTGTAAAGAGATAAGGTCACCACCACTATCGCTGCGCTAGTGATCCGCTAGAACTCCTTCGCTCGTTCGCTTACCCGGGAGGCTTCTAAGTCTCACAAAGTGGACAAACTGGGAAGCATTCGAGCATTCTGGCTGATTACATTACAGAAACTCCTCAGCGGAAGTTTCGAGGTCGAGGCGGAACTCGATCTATAGATACTCTTCATCAAGAAGCTCGTGTTACTCATTCGAGGCTCCACGATCCGACACGTTCTTCGGCTGCCCGTAGCCTTGCTACCAGGAACACCGAATCCGAGATCAATTCGTTAGATTCCTGGAGATCGTCGGCACCCAGGAGTCAGTCGGCATCTAGATCTATCTCTCCCAAGAAACCATCAGCTTCCGATCTCGCTCGTTTAGAAGCTAGGAGCCGACATTCCCATCGTTACTCCAACAGCCAAGCTACTTTGTTCAAAGGAGTATTACAGAACACTCGATCTAGGACATCCACATCAGACTCATTTTCGTCGACTTCGCGAGCACCTGCAAGCTCAACCCGTTAACATTACTTTTGGGTCGGCTCTTAGCCCACTCCGGAAGCTGGAATTTGAGTCACAGACGACTTTCACGGTGAACCCCCCGCTTCTGACGCCTTCGGATCCTATGTCGTCCACAGTTACGATGCCTCCAATACAGGAAGGGTCCTCAACGGGCGTAGACCCTAATTACTCGCTATCACCCATGTACCAATTGAGGGTGGAATACGTCATGGATACCGAATCCAATACCTCCATTAGCCAGAGGGTGAAGGGCTTCGCGAGTAAGAAATGTCTAGAAGAAGGGGACGTCATTGACCGGGGAATAAGCGTCGGTTCTACCTCTCGAGCTCGTCCACAATTTAGCCTTGAACCTTGGCTCGCTATAAGAGTTCAGGATACGACCCAGGAGATGCAGAATTTGCTGCAAAGAGCGGCGCGTCTGATATTGGGATGTACCACTCACTTCTTGATCGATCCGCACGGCACTTTGCTAGCTGTACTTTTCGGAGCGAGAGAATTAGATCAGTTGAATGTGGCATGGATTGATCTGAGCAAACATTTCGAACTCGCTGATCATTTTCTGGACAAGTACAAAGGACAAGTCAAATTTCTCGAAGAAGGACGAAGACCTACTTCACCTGCGTCAACTGACCCTGGCATTTATGAGCGCTTTCCAGTCAACAAAAGTTTGGATTCACAGGTAACCTATCTGTTCGACCATGTCCAGCACCATATCGATCAGCACCCAGCGAGCTACGATAAGGACACCGGATACTTGCCTCATGACTTACCCGCTTCTCTAGCCTTGAAGGCTGCTTTCCCAGATCGAGATCCGGAGGAGGATCCGTCAACTATCTATTATTCAGCTAAAGGAGACCGACGTGTCTTTAATGCGAGAAAGTGCCTGGATGAACAAGCAGCGGAACACGCTTACTTCGTCAGCCGTCAAGAGGAAGATGAAGCAGATTTCCGTAGAGAAGGACTAGAAGCGGAAGGCGAGAGAGGGGGCCCGATCCTGGACGATGTTGGGTTGGCGCCTAACCTATACTGGGCTGGTCCGTCAGTGGCTCATGCTACCTTGAGTAGCAATATTCCTTTCAAAAACCAGGACACCTTCTTCCCGAATCCAGCCACTTGGGATATACGATTCACCGTTCCGAATCAGCCGTGGCCAGACCCTTTACAAGGTCTTGCTTCGACTAGACCTTATGGCCTGAATGATTCAATTAGCCAAGCCAAGCATCTAAGGCCCGCACAAGCAGACCGGTTCTCACAATGGATGAGTAACTCGTCGAACCGAGGGCGGTCGGTGACCTTTGATATACCGGCTAGCTCAGAACGATGGAGAGATGACCCTCCTCACTGGAGCACTTGTCAAGGGACTGGCGGGGAACGTTCGTTCGTCGGTTCCCAAGTGCATGGTCAGGGAGACTCTCCTTTGGGAGGAGTATTCGCCCGAGGGACCAGCTATTCGGGGTTTCCGTCTCAAGGTGACTCGCAACGCGGAGCAGCGTCGACGGGAGGTAACCCACCAGATGGTGGAGGAGACGATGGTGATGACGATAGAGGATCGATGGGAGACGGATTTGGTAATCCACGTCGTAACCCGGGTCGCCCGAATCTACCTTCAGACACTCCGTACCCGAACTCAAGGGGCTCAGGAGGTGGAGGTGGTTCTGGTGGAGGGGGTGGCAGCAACGGCAGCAACGGGGGCGGCGGAAATGGACCTGGAGACTCGGGAAACCCCGCTAATTCCATGCGGTTCCCATATGTCGCTCCGGGTGCGCCATACGGCACGGTGGTTCCTACAATTAAACCCGAACTAAAGATCGATCAATTACCTTCTTGGGATGGAGGGCACCATACGGCCATCAACTACTTCTGGGAGATAGGGCAAATAGCTGCTCTTCAAGGATGGATGCCGGAGGCCTTGGGATTTTGGCTTCCTTCTCGCTTGGTGAAAGATTCGGCAGTTCATTTTTGGTTCACCACCTTGTCCAGTCAGCGCCAGCAAGAGATGCGATCTCATTACCTGCTATACTTAAGAATCATCAAGGAGAGCTATTTAGGAAAGAAATGGCAGACCGTGATGAATCTGGAGTACGATCAGATGTCGTTCCGGCAACAAGGCTTCGAAAGAGAATCACCTCAGTCATTCATAGGGCGTAGGATTAAAGCGACTAGGCTCTTAGCCAATTCTGATGATGGAGGTCCTCACAAAGTGTTTTTGATCATGAGGCGGGCTCCTATTAGTTGGAGCACAATCTTGGTGGAAAAAAGCATACTTACCTCTGAGGAATTGTACGAACGAGTCAACGAGCACGAAGCAGCTTTAGTCGAAGCCGTTCGCAGGGATACTTCCGACTTCGTTTCCATGCAGAATCTTACGTCCACTCTTCGGAAGCTCGGATTCTCTCAGAATCCCCTTACTCCCCGCCGAGCGCACCATCTTACTACCGACGATGTGGAAGAACCGGAAGTCCGCTTCTTAGAAGGCAACGTCCAGACGGATTCGAAAGCCGCTGAATCAGAGGGCGACGAAACATTGAGACAAGTTTACCAAGCGTTGAAGAAGCGGCAGTGCGCTCCGCCGAAAGGCGGGTACCCGTTCAAGAAAAACGACCACGTGGGGACTAAGATGAGCAAAGACCCACCGTCTCCATGCAAAGTCTGCGGCAGTGCACGACACTGGGATCGCGAATGCCCAGACTGGGAGGTTTATCTTGAGAAGCAGAAGCGCGGAGTTTTCATCGCAACAGCGGACTCAGTATCCGAGGAGCAGGAAGTACTGTATCACAGCGCTTACTGTGTCCTGCTGGAGGAAAGAGTCCAGGACGTGTCTTTTTAAAATCAGCAGTTTCGGACGCGGTGCCCCTCAGTGACTGGCGTCCAGCAGAGGAACATGAGCCCGAAGAGGATATAACAATTTTTGGATTAATCGTACAGGACAACTTAGAAAACAAACAGGGGAGAGACGAGGCGAAGGGTGTCCCCATCCCTCCGCCTATTCCGAAGCATGCTTTCAAGGTGCAGATGGAGGAAGTTGAGGATGAGTATTGGGATAGCGATGCCCGAATGCCGAAGGCTCTGAATTTCGTCATTGAGGAAGCAACAGAGAATGTCGAATCCTCTGCGACGGAGTTTGGAGATGAAGAGGACCAACCACCTGAGTTACCGCCTAGCCCTGAAGAATTGGTGCCAGTTGAGATAAAAGCTAGGCGTCGGACACGTCCGGGGGATTCAGCCATTGGGGTATCAGTGCTGTCGGTAGCAGGATGGCTCGGAGAAGTAGGCGCGGATCAGATGGACCTTCGTTTGGACTCTTGCGCCGACATCACGCTAATCTCGGAAGATTGTTGGCGGTCAATGAAAAGTCCACCTCCGATTCATGAAGGGCGCAAGATGAATTTGGCACAGCTAACCGATTCCGGTACTACAATAAGAGGATATGTACATCTCAAAGTCCTGATGCTTTCGAGAGACGGCGAACTCTTATCCACCGAGGCCGAAGCCTATGTTGTAAAAGGAATGTCAGTGCCCTTATTACTGGGGGAGGACTATCAACAAAACTATGAGCTTTCGGTGACCAGAAACGTAGAGAACGGCACTCGAATCCAATTTTGTCAGTACCCGTACAAAGTGGTAGCTGTAGGAGTCAACGCTCCCAAGGATTCTCCCGATCTCCACGCTCTGACAGCAAGAATGACAGCTTTCGTGAGCGAAACTCGGATCGCGCATGCCCATCGGAGATCCAAGACTCGTCATAGACGCAGGGTTTTGAGGAACGGGAAAGAAGGAAGAACCGTTTGAGCAGTGGAGGACGTACTGATAAAGGCACATTCCACTCACCTGGTTAAAGCAGACGGGAATTTTGGGACCGATCCTGAGCGCGAATGGTTAGTAGAAAAACAATTGCTGGCCAACGCCGAGGATTTGTTTTTCAGTGTTCCCCCGATGCTGATAACCGCTTGAAAAACGGTACTACCAGTCAGTAACCTCAGTGATTGCCCTTGTTACATTCGGAAGGGCGAGATACTAGGGGAACTCACCGATCCGAACACTTTCTTTGACAAGCCGAGGACGACGGAGGAACTATTGATCATGAAGATGCGAGCCGCGATGGTTAGTGCGGTAATCCAGTCCAGGCTAGAAGAAGATAGCCATCCAGGGATTAAGCACCCTCAACAGCACACGGGAGAGGACACTTCGAGAATTCGTACCGACTTTGGGACGGGTGTCCCTCCTATGGAGGAGAATGTGTATAACGGAGTACACATCCGGGATATTCATGGCGTAACTCCAAGATCTTTTCCAAAATCGGAGGCTCCTATCCCTTTGTCTAGCACGGAGAACGAGGAATCTGAGGACTATGGCCCCAAAACTGCAGCTATGCCGGACTCGACTGTATATCCTTTGGATAAGATTAGGGAGCTGTTGGACATCGGAGATTTGCCGGACTATCTGAAGGAACGTGCATGGCAGATGCTAGAGAAGCAGATCAGCGCATTCGGATTCAATGGGTGATCAGGTCACCATGCCACGAAAGTTCATATTCGCACTAAGGAGGATCAGGACCCCATTGCAGTGCCGATGTATACAAGCTCCCCAGAGAAGCAGAAGGTTATAGATGCTCAACTAGATCAATGGTTCCAGTTGGGGGTCATCGAGCCATCCATCAGCCCGTGGAGTGCGCCCATAGTGATTGCCTATAGGAATGGAAAGCCCCGCTTTTGCGTGGACTACCAAAAGTTAAACGCAGTCACGATAGCAGACGAGTTCCCGATCCCTCGTCAGAGTGAGATCCTGCAAGCATTGTCAGGTGCACAAGTGATGAGCGGCCTAGACGCCCTTTCCGGCTTCACTCAGCTGGAGATGGCAGAGGAAGACGTTGAGAAGACCGCATTCAGGACGCACCGAGGGTTATCTCAGTTCAGGAGAATGCCGTTCGGGCTGTGAAATGGGCCTTCTATTTTCCAAAGGGTCATGCAGGGGATTCTTTCTCCGTACCTGTGGCTATTCTGCTTGGTGTATATTGACGACATTGTGGTGTACTTGAAAACCTACGAGGACCACATCGATCACTTGGATAAGGTCTTGGGATCCATTGAGAAAGCAGGCATAACTCTTTCTCCAGCCAAATGTCACCTTTTCTACTCATCCATACTTCTCTTGGGACATAAGGTGTCTAGACTTGGGTTATCAACTCACCGCGAAAAGGTGAAAGCTATTCTTGAGCTGGAGCGACCAAAGAAACTGTCTCAGCTCCAAACGTTCCTAGGAATGGTAGTCTATTTTTCCGGATTCATACCTTACTACGCTGATATTGCACGCCCTCTATTCAATCTGTTGAAGAAAGGGGCGAAATGGGAGTGGGGACCAGACCAGGAGTATGTGTTTTGGGCGGCAAAGGAAGCCTTGCGGAGAGCTCCGGTATTAGGCCATCCGATGGAAGGCCGGCCGTACCGTCTTTACACCGACGCGTCAGATGAGGCTGCCGGGCGGCCTTGCAACAAGTTCAGCCTATTAAGGTCAGAGACTTGAAGGGCACGTCAGTGTATGTGAGACTAGAAAAAGCATTCGAAGCGGGAATACCTCCTCCAAAATTGACTACCACACTCTCGCAGAAAATCAAGGATGTCGAGTACGTCAATTTGTGGGGGGCTTCGCTCGACGAATCAATCGTCCACGTGGAACGTGTTATAGGATATTGGTCGAGATCCTTTAAGGGGGCTGAGACCAGGTATTCAGCCACGGAGCGAGAGGCGCTGGCAGCTAAAGAAGGACTCGTCCGCTTTCAGCCATTTATTGAAGGCGAACAGGTGCTCTTAGTTACGGACCATTCAGCCTTGCAATGGGCGAGGACATACAAGAATGCAAACCGGCGACTTGCTGCGTGGGGTGCGGTTTTTTCAGCCTATGCCCCGGGATTGGAAATAGTTCATTGAGCAGGAAGGAAGCATTCAAATGTAGACCCGTTGTCTCGCTTACCTCGCGCAGCTCCGTTACATTCCTCTCCATTGGAAGGAGGGACGACGGCTATTGTTATGGACAGCGATCTCGCAGCTGCTCAGGAATTGGCCATGGACGGTTCCCCGGCAGCTAGAGCCTCCTTTGTGGCGTGGATGCTGGAAGATTGCTTGGAAGGCCGGAGTAGTGTTTTTGCCACCACGAGGAGTCAGACCGAGCCAAGACCGACGACGGAATCGACTCTGGAAGTTGAGGGGGCGGTAGGCCCGAGAATTCCAGGAGCACTTGGAACGGGGCCCGAGGTCACTTCTGGCGTAGTAGATGCGAACTCAGACCGACCAGTAGATGAACCCGAGGATTCAGACCAATTAGACGAGCTTCAAGCCACCAGAGTGTATTGGGAAGCGACGCACCTACCACCAACGATTCACATCGGAATGGATCCGAAATATAGGGATGCATTTGTGGCGGACTACACGAACAATCCGAATTTGCGGTCCATATGGAGGAGTCAAAGCGCAGTCAAGGACTCATGGAGACCTGGTCAACGCTTTTTCAAGAACGAGGAAGGATTATTATTCTTTCGAGATGCAGATTACGCACCTCGTCTCTGTGTGCCTAAAGATCAAATTCAAGAGATAATCGCCGAAGCGCACGAGTTGCCGGTAGAATCCGCTCACATCAGTCCCGAGTGTCTCTGGGCGAAATTGAGTTCGAAATTCTATTGGCATCGGATGAAGAAGGACTTGGAATCATTTTGCAACTCTTGTGATGTCTGCCAGAAGATCAAGCCAAGGAATTTCTCCAAATATGGATACCTTATTCCCAATCCGATTCCGCTGAAACTGTATGAATCTATATCCTTGGACTTGATCGTCAACTTACCTTGGTCGGGGGAGTTCAACGCCATCCTAGTGGTCATGGATCGACTGACTAAACATGCTTCGTTCATCCCAACCACGTCAGGGCTAACGGCTGAGGGATTTGCGGACCTATTTGTTCTAAATGTCGCTTCACGTTTTGGATTACCAGACAATATCGTGGCGGATCGAGATCCTAGATGGGCATCAGACTTTTGGACCGCCGTAGTTCAAGCTCTTAAAACCAAGATGTCCCTATCCTCTTCGCATCACCCACAGCACGATGGTCAAACCGAAAATGTCAATAGGCAGTTGGAGACTCTCCTGCGAGCTTATG
This sequence comes from Mycena galopus ATCC 62051, assembly GCA_014925785.1. Lineage (NCBI taxonomy): Eukaryota > Fungi > Basidiomycota > Agaricomycetes > Agaricales > Mycenaceae > Mycena > Mycena galopus. Next base: position 341,014 of record WIQG01000007.1, read on the forward strand.
TAGCCAAGGACAGGTCGGACTGGGCAGAATGGCTGAAGATCTTGGAATTCGCGTACAATAACAACATCCACGCCTCGATCGGAGTAGCTCCCTTCTTTCTCCTTCATGGCTTCACTCCCAAGTCCCCTCTTGATTTCTTGACTTCAGATTTCCAGCTGGGACCAGGACCCTACGGTATGAGCAAAGAATCCAGTGCATATCTCGATAAGTTGAAAATACACCGCGAGAATGCCAGGATTAGTATTGCTTGGGCACAAGAAGGACAAGCCAAGTATTACAACCGAGGAAGAAGGGACGTTCCGGAGTTCAAAGTTGGATCCAAGGTTCTCATCAACCCCTATTCATTGGAGTGGGTGGAATCCAAGGGGGAGGGAGCAAAGCTGGTACAGCGCTGGATAGGACCGTTCAAAGTTTTGCAGAAAATCAATCCGTGGACTTATTGGCTGAGGCTAAACGACAAATACCCTGGCTTTCCAGTGTTCAACTATGACCATATGAAGCCGTATAGGGAAAGCCCAGCCGAGTTCGCAGACCGGACGATCATGCCCGAGACGCGAGATCACAAGATCGCCTCCGAGGAGTACAAAGTGGACAGGATCGTGGGTTCCAAGTATGACAAAAGACGAAGGACCAAGATGTGGCTTGTCCGATGGAAAGGCTACGACGCGCAGCACGACACCTGGCAATCGCAACGAGATTTGAGAAATGCTCCCGAAATGATTCGCGAGTACGTCAAGTCTTCGGCTAAACGTCCTTGATCGGGGCTCGGTCCGACGGAAATTCTTCTGCGGAAGATCCATCATGATGGCAACGTGGAAGTCTGATCTTTTTCTTTCTCTCTTTTTCTCTCCCTCGCCCTCACCTCTCATCAGCCCTCAATAACTCTCCTCAAAACTATTCGGGCCATCTCTTTGGTCTTCCTTTCTCTCACTCTCTCTCGTTGGTCCTCACCAACCCTTCTTGTATAAACTTCTATCTCTTTCCTTTGTCTACACCTTAGATCTTATTTTTAGTCGTCTCATACGGTTGCTTGGAACATCCAGCAATACGGCATGACTGACGGAAGTATTCGAGTCGCCGGAATATCCGCTGCTCGATCTTCTCTTTTCCTCCTTATCATATCATCGCGCTATCACCAATGGAATTTTTCTATTCTTCTTCGAATGGATCCTTGCCAGCCCCACTCTGGACTACTCAGGACGAGGTTTCTTGGTGCTCGATTGGAGGGTTACCTATTGACATACCTGAAGACGCGAACGTCTACGCGCTTCAAACCTCCCACGAAGGATACAAAGGAGTGTTACTGGCCGAAGGAGCCGAGGATTACGCCGCCTTCTTCCATCCTAGCATGCATTGGCTGGGATGGGCCCCAAACGCTCCTCTTGATTCTGCGTCGGACCCCGGCTCTCCTTGGTGGGACCCAGCTGAGTTTGCCTTCGTCAAGGGGGAGGTTGTTATATCCGTGTCCGGAAAGAAAAGGAAACGGCCGGAAGGACGGACGGCCGGAAGGGCCGGAAGGACGGATGGCCGGACGATGTGTCAAGGGGCCGGACGAAGGTCCGGATGTAAAGCGATACCACAAGAGTATAAGGGTACACCAATTAACTTGGCTCCGAAGGTCGGATAGAGAATAGGACAGAGGTCGGACGACGGAGCAATGCGGAGGCAAAGCACGTTAATTATCAACTAAGGTTACATCCGAAGTAAGTACGTATTTATACTAAGTACGGAGATAGTCCGGATGCGTTCGGAGAAGAAGTTAAAGACAATAGGAATAAGCGAAGACAATAAAGACAATAAGGAATACATGTGGGGCATAAGTCATATGGTCGGAGAAGGGGAAACACTCAGTAATTCTTCATTGCGTAAAAACCCCGAGGGCGTGCGTCAACGACCAAGGTCGGACGCAACAGCGAGTGAGACGGACGCGAGCCGGAGTTCAGATAACGCGTCCGGAAAAGAGGAGAGTCGGATCCGAGGATCCGGACGGAGGACGGAGGAAGTCCGGACGGAGCCGGAGAGATCCGGACGGAGCCGGATGGTGTAGGAGTTGCATGGTCGTAACAGTATCCCCCTCTTAGGGTTCCTTGCCCCCAAGGAACAGGAACCGAAAGGAATACGGGCCGGAATGAATGAATGACTGAAAGAATGACGCGATGACGTGTGGGAATGGAAACGGACGTGGCAGCACGTGACGGTGAGAACATTGCCATGGGAACAACAACTTTTTCTCTTCCCTCCACCATGTCGTCTACCTCCAACCGTGACAGCACTCCACCGCCACCCCCGACCAGGGGTAAAGGGAAGAACCGAGAAACGACGCCGGACAGGAACGCCCGAGAGGAGGAGGAACGGAAGGAGGAGGAAGCGCGCAAAAGAGGCGCTGCTGCGGAATTGAGGGAGGCGGAGTTGGCGGCGATGTCGCCCGAAGAGAGGAAAGCGCGGGAGGACGCGGAAGAGCAGAACCGGAGGTACGCAGCCCGTCTCCAGGAGTATGAGCAGGAAATGGCGGCCGAGGAACGAGCGGCGGCGGAAATGCGCACGAAGGCCCGTGACCTTCGTCTCCGTGTCTTGGCTGGCACGGCCACCGACTACGACTTCGCGGATCTCGCGGATATGCTCTGTCGGGCGGAATCGCCGGACGCGAAGGACGTACCGGACGAGCGAATCGGACCGGACGACCTGAGCACGGACCCCGGAGAGCCGGAGACAAGTGGGAAGAGGAAGAGGAAGGCGGACGTCGACCGGAAACCGCGTAAGAAGGCGAAGGAGGAGGATATCGAGTGGTTTTTGGCGGTGGAAGGTAAGTGATGGATTTGCCTGCTTAAAATTCTTTGGATCCCGGGTTAATTGATTAATAGCATGTGAAAATTGCCACAACCACGGGATCGAGTGCGAGGTCGCGCACGACGACAACATCCGCGTGTGCCGCGAATGTCGGCGCAAGAAGATCAAGTGTCCGCTCATGCCGGAGAGCACGGTCCGACGTCCGAAGGTGAAACCGGCGCGCGTGAAGGCCACGAAGGGCAAGTCGTCCACGACCCGAGGACGGACGGAACCGGAGATCCCGACTTCGCGTCGGACCCGGATGGACGACATCCGCGACCTGCTGGAGGAAACCCAGCAGCGCGTTTTTCGTCTCGAAGCTGCGCGGGAGACGGACCGGAAGTTGATGAAGTTGTGGGCGCGGAACGCGTGGAGGGACCGGGGAGAAATCTCCTCTCGCGAATACCTCGAGGAGCTTGACGTCTCGCTCCACGACACACCACCGGCCTCGGCAGTCGACGACATCCGGAAATGGATCCGGAGACAGAAGACCACATCCATCCGTGACTCGGAGGACACGGACGACGATAGAGTGGATGGGAAAGGCGATCCAGAGAGCGAAGACGAGCCGGAGGACGAAGAAATGCCACCGGCGGAGGATCTCGGACGACCCGAGGAACCGGAGCAACCGGACGCACAGGGTGGAACAGAGGCAATGGAGGTGGATGGTCCGATGTATGGACCCGAGCCGGAGCCCACTCACGCGTCAGCCGAGGTTGGTCCGTTCGTGGAGGTCGCTCCGGGCGAATTTGTCCAACCCGTTCCGCCGGAACCGAAGGTAAAGGAGGAACGAGGCGCGGAGCTTGGTATGTCGGACGCGGAGTACGAGCGCCACATGCTGGAGCTCTCGGCCAGTCGGACGAAGAAGAAGCAAGAAGCGACGGAGAAAGTTGAAGAGGCGAAGAAGAAAGCGACTGCCCTCGCGGAAACCATACGCCAGCTCGAGGTCGAGAAGAACGCGTTATTGGAGAGCGCAAATGCGGAGGCGGCCAGGGTGAAGCAGGAAGAGGAGGAGAATCGGATCCCCCTCGTATCGCTTCCGTTCGGAAGCGAACTCGAGGGTTATCGGCTCATCCGGGACATCGACGGCCAAATCATCCACGAGATGCTCGATGACGAGGAGCCGGTCGCTAGTGGTTCGGGGACGCAGCCGGAGCCGGAGCAGAAGGAGCCGGAGGAATCGCAGGGTTTGTAGAATAACTTGAGTCCGAAATAAATGTTTTCTTGGTCATGAAGCGCGTAGAGTCGCCGACGAGACGGAGTAAGACCGGAGGGATGTGACCAGAGCCGGAAGCTCAAAGTCGTTCCCATTCGGGTCCGGGCTTGTCCGGATAACGCTCGTGAAACTCTGCCAAGAGCTCCGGAGCGTCCAAGTCGAAGGCCGGAACCCACTGGTACTGTTGTCCGGTCGAAGACCATCCGAGCCATTCGACATAGTACCGGAGCGGACAACGACGGTAACGTCGGTCGATCTTGGAGTCGAGTATTGTTGATAGTTCGAAATGTTCGTCTCCGTCGATAATCTCGACCGGTCCGGGTGGAACTTGTTCGCGTCCGGGGAATGGATTCGGAAAGTGTGGTTCTAGCGCTGAGATGTGAAAAACGAGGTGAATGCGCGAAAGGGCTTTAGGAAGACGGATTCGATAAGACGCGCCGGAGGTTTTCTCGATGACTTCGTATGGTCCGAAGTGCGTCTCGGAGAACTTCTCCGTTGGCCGGGTGGTTGCAATGAACTCGGTCGACACAAAGACATGATCTCCGACCTCAAGGATCGGGTCCGGAAGACGCTTTTTGTCAGCAACTTCCTTGTAACGCTCCGTAGCAATTGTAAGTTGCGCACGGAGGTATTCGTGGACAGATTGGAGGTCATAGACGTAGTCCCGGGCTTTGTCAACATCCTTGCCCTGGATCGTAGTCTCGTGGAAAGTGAGTGCCGGACGATAACCCTTGTTAGCGAAGAACGGAGATACGCCGGTCGATGCATTCGGAGCGTTATTGAGCGCGAACTCTCCGAGAGGAAGGAGCTCGGCCCAGTCGTCCTGTTGATACGCACAATACATCCGGACGTACTGTTCGAGGGTTTGGTTCATGCGTTCCGTCTGTCCGTCGGCCTCCGGATGGTGGCCGGACGTAAAGTGCATGGTCATATTGAGTAGTTCACCCAATGCGCGGAAGAAAGCGGAGACGAATTCCGTGCCACGGTCGGAAGTAACATGGGCCGGGACTCCGTGTTTGGAAAAGACGTGAATAAGGAAATGCCGGGCGAGTTGCACGGAGGTGATATGGAAATCGCAGGGGAAAAGGATAACCTGCTTGGATGCACGATCAACGATGACACAAATGCAGTTAAACTCGCCGGAGAAGGGAAGGTTTTCGATAAAGTCGATGGAAATGGAATGCCAAGGACGGAGGGGAACCGGAAGTGGACGGAGAAGACCGTACGGCTTGTGCCGAGGGGCCTTGTTGCGCTTGCAGTGAGTGCAGGATTTGCAATAGTCTCGGACGAAGTTCCGCATTTCCGGCCAGGCATAGTCGCGCCGGACGAGGGCCAGCGTACGATTCTGTCCGAAATGGCCGGAGAGTATGTGATCATGCTTGTTTTGTAAAACACGTACACGGAGAATGTCCGGAGAGTTGCCGGAAATCTGCGGGACGTAGATCCGGTTGTTAAGAAGTAGAAGTCCGGTTGGATCTGTGGTCCAGCGCGAGCCGGAAGCATCGGACGCCGCGGATGCGAGTCCGGAAGTGGCGGCTGGGTCGTCCGGATAGTGGGAAATGATGTCGCGGTGAAGCTGATCAACATCCATGACGACGGAGGCTCGGAGACAAACGTCTTCAAGGTAAGTAGCGTTAAGCGATGCGGATAATTGATCGGACGTGAAAATGGGCCGGAAGTTCTGAGGATTGATTTGGCTGAAGGCCGTATCCCCCTCTTTCGGATAGACGTCCCATCGTCTAGTCAAAGCATCGGGTTTACCTCCGAGTTTGCCCGGTCGGAATCGGATCACCATATTGAAATGGCAAAGGTATTCGGACCAACGTACTTGCCGACGGGTAAGGGTCTTCGTCGTTGCAAAGTATTCGAGGTTCTTGTGGTCCGTGACAACGTCGACAACTAAAGGAGCCCCCTCGAGATAATGACGCCAATGAGTAAAGCAATCAAAAATAACAAGGAGTTCCTTATCGTGAGTGTCGTAGTTGAGCTCCGGAGCCGTAAGTGTCCGGCTCCGGAAGGCGACAGGGTGAAGTTCCCCGTCATCTCCGGTGATGGAGAGTATGCCCGCGATAGCGTAGTCGGATGTGTCCGTTTCGACCGTAATCTGACGGCCGGGAATCCAATGGTGGAGGACCGGAGCATCCGTAAACGCGCGCTTGAGAGTGTCGAAAGCCGTTTGGCAAGCGACCGACCAGTCCCACTTGATAGCGGTACGGGTAAGCCGGGTGAGTGGAACGGTAATGCCGGAATAGCCGTAGATAAAACGCCGGTAGAAGTTACAAAAACCGAGGAAGGACTGCACGTCCTTAACTTTCCGAGGGACGGGCCAATCCGTGATGGCGGAGATTTTGTCTGGAGCCATCCGGAAACCGTCCGGAGAAAGAACATAGCCTAGATATTCGCAAGTAGTAACACCGAACTCGCATTTGGGAAGTTTGCAATACAAACCGGCTTCCCGGAGACGCCGGAGCACCTCCCGGACGTGAGCGGTATGGTTGGACGGATCGTCGGAGTACACCAAGATGTCATCGAGGTATACCACGACATAGACGTCCAACAGATCCGCGAACAACGAATTGAGGAAACGCTGAAAGGCGGCCGGAGCATTGGACAAACCTTCCGGAACAACTCGGAAGTTGTAGGAGCCGTAGCGTGAGCGAAATGCGGTTTTGTACTCGTCGCCCGGGGCGACCCGGAGTAAATGGTAGGCATGCCGGAGGTCGAGCTTGGTATAGATACGTGCCTTTCCTGGTGCATCGAGGAGATCCGAGATCAGAGGAAGCGGATAACGATCCTTCTTCGTGATACGGTTCAATCCACGGTAGTCGACGCAAAGCCGGAGACTTCCGTCCTTCTTCTTAGCGAAGAGGATAGGAGCGCCATGGGAGGAACGAGACGGATAGATGAAGTCCGCCTTCAAGTTCTGATCGAGGAACTCCCGGAGCGCCAAAAGTTCGGCCGGAGAAAGGGAATATATGGGACCGACCGGAGGTTCCGCGTCATCGACGGTCTCGATCTTCAGATCGAACTCGCGATGGGGCGGAAGGTTATATGCCTCCGATTCCGAAAAGACATCGGCGAAGTCGTGGTATTCGGCCGGAATGCCGGACAAGTTAGCGAAGTCCGGCTCGGCCGAGGATTTAAAACCTAAACTCTCGTCGGTCGGCGTAGCACGCAGAGTATACTGGATGGTGCTTTTATCGCGAATGATAGCGCGGAAAGCAGCAGCGTTGACCATAGACACAAGCGGGGCAGTAGTGAACGGACGAGGCACGGGGGCCTCGGGTGGCGCCGGAAACGGTGCCGGAGGAATCTCCATAGAAGGAGCAGGTCCGGGCAAAGACATCAGCGGTATAGACGGAATGAGAGCCGGGGTTGCCGGATGCTCCATATCCTCCGTAACCGGAGGGACCGCAACAAAGGCCGGAGTAATCTCCGGGTGTGTCGACACAGTAGACTCGTCGTAAACAGGGCTGAACTTTAGTGAGGCATTGCGCCAGTCAATCAACGGATTGTAGCGGCGTAGCCAATTTAGTCCAAGAACCAAGTCGCAGGCAGAGTCCAGACGGGTGACGTAAAATTCCATAGAATGGACATCGCCGGAAGGAAACCGGGGCAATAAATGTAGTTGCCGGTTTATGATAGATGAGGAGCCGTCGAGATACCGGAGCTTAACCGGAGGGACCGCGTACGGAGAATACCCATTAGATTCGCAAACTCGAGTAGACACAAAACAGTGCGAAGAGCCGGAGTCGATGAGCGCCTGTAAGCGGGAGTTGAATCCCGTGGCAACTCGTTGTACAAAAGATGGACGCAGGGTTAGGCCCGCGTCCGGAGTAGGAAAACCGGACAGAATGCCGGAAGGAGAGATAAAGTCCGCGGAGAGTAAAGATATATCAAGATCGACGTAAAAGGCATTAGGAGAGAGAGTGGACGCGTTGAGAGTAACCTCCGGAAGCACCGCGGAGTCAACACGGCTCGGACCAGGTGCGGAGGGTTCCGAGCCGCTGTCTAATTTTTTGACTCGGGGGTAGAAGAGGCATCAGCGGCAGGCGCAGGCGGATTAGAAACATTTCCAGCCTTGCCTTGAGCATTGCCCAGACGCTTCCGGCAGTCGGCCGTCTTGTGGCCTTGACCACCGCAGAACATGCAGAGGTTGTTCTTTATGCGCCGCTCGCGCTCCTCGGGTTTGAGTTTACCGGAGGAGTCGAGCTTGGCCGCGTACGGTTTCGGAGTCTTTGATGACCCGGAGGCCTGACCCGCGTTGCCGGACGTAGCCGGAGGAGTAGTCGACGGAGGATTGGTCTTGGCCGGAGGATTTGAATTACCTCGGCCCTTGCCCTTTCCCTTGGACTTCCCACCACGACCACCACCACTCTGTCCTCCGGCCGGAGGAGAGCCGGAGGCATCTCCGGACGCCTTGCCGGAGGGTGGCGGATTGTTGGAAGCGCGCTCCGCAGCTTTCTCGGCCTGTCGACGATGGTAGCGCTGGTCGATCTGCGAGGCGTAAGCCTTGAGTCCGACAAGAGAAGCCGGAATCTGGTTTTGCGCGATGGTGTCCTTGATGCGACTGGGGAGGCCCCTGTAGTATGCCCGGAAGAGGGCAGCCTCGTTGTATCCCGTCATAACCGCGTGAGTGTCGAACTCGAGCTGGTAAGTAGCCAGCCGGTCACCCGGCTTCATCGACAGCGTCTCCAAAGAGATCCGGGCGTCCCCGAAGGGGTCGTGCGGACCGAAGTTAGTCGCGAGCTCCTGTACAAATAGTCCCCAGTTTGCATCCCAATGCGGAATGGGCGCGGTACCGCTCGCATAGATGTTGGGCATAAACCACTGCTGAGCGGTGCCCCGAAGATACGACCGGACGTAGAAGATCTTATCTTCGTCGCCCGGGAAGTCTTGTGGGCGTTCCGCGATGTGCAGATAAATCTGCGACATGAAAGTGGCGAATTTCGTCGGGTCCGAACCATCGAATGTGTCCGGAGCCTTGGAAGCGGTACGAGTGGAGCGAGGAGGAGCGACAGAGTTCTGTGCGAGGAGAGCCATAGCCTGTGCCATTTGTTGCACGGCGAAATCGAGCTGCGGGTTGTTCGGAGCGGGAATGTGAATTGTCGGACCCGGAGGTCCGGGGGGACCGGGAGGACCTGGAGGACCTGGAGGCAGCGCCGGACCAAATGGTCCGCCACCACCACCGCCGCCACCTCCACCGCCACCAGGTCCTGGATTAGGCACGGGCGCGCCGGAACCCGATGGTTGAACCGGAGGGTTTGGAATCGGGGGAGGATTTCCGCCCGGGGGCGGACCTCCACTTCCTCCACCTCCGCCGCCTCCACCGCTACCGCCGCCAGGAGAGCCAGAAGGTCCAGGAGGACCGGAAGGGCCCGCAGGCGGGGGCGGAGTAGAGCCGGAAGGAAGATTGGTGGGTGGTTGGGCAGTAGGGTCAGGAGTTTGTCCTCCACTGGCTTTACCTTTACCCTTGTCGACCGGAGCCGGAGTAGCCGGCGGAGCAGTATGCGGTCGAGAGTCGATCGTAGTAGGCGATGGCGGGACAAACATTGTTTGCCCGGAATAGATCGGAGGAATCGGAGCGATCGGTTCGGTCGTCTCCAATGGGTCGACCTCTTCCGGTACCTCCACAATGGTAGCAGTGTGGACCGGATGATGAAACATACGACGATCTGGGGTAGGAGAAGATATGCCAGTACCGGAGCCACGTTCATACTCATTGAAATCCATCACCTCGGGGTAAACCGATCCGGGGTATTGTGAACCGACCGGAGATTGGCTGAACTGCCGGAAAGCAGCTCCACGGTTTTCTGGGTCGAGAAGCGGTCTTGACCACATGGCCGGAGCATGCGGCCGAAGAGCACACGCATCCGGTTGAAAATGCGGTTGGGACTGTTGAACCCGAGGGTCAATAGGTGGTGAGAGCATGGGTGGCTGAAAACCAGACGTAGTTTCTACGGGCTGCTGGCCCGGAGCCTGAATCGGAACGATGGCGCTGAACTGGCGCGATCGACGACGATCTTGGCCTACATCCGGAGTGGGAACGAGGTGAGCGTAAGACATGGGAAGAAGCCAAATTAATTTGAGTTGATAATACTGTTATATCCGTGTCCGGAAAGAAAAGGAAACGGCCGGAAGGACGGACAGCCGGAAGGGCCGGAAGGACGGATGGCCGGACAATGTGTCAAGGGGCCGGACGAAGGTCCGGATGTAAAGCGATACCACAAGAGTATAAGGGTACACCAATTAACTTGGCTCCGAAGGTCAGATAGAGAATAGGACAGAGGTCGGACGACGGAGCAATGCGGAGGCAAAGCACGTTAATTATCAACTAAGGTTACATCCGAAGTAAGTACGTATTTATACTAAGTACGGAGATAGTCCGGATGCGTTCGGAGAAGAAGTTAAAGACAATAGGAATAAGCGAAGACAATAAAGACAATAAGGAATACATGTGGGGCATAAGTCATATGGTCGGAGAAGGGGAAACGCTCAGTAATTCTTCATTGCGTAAAAACCCCGAGGGCGTGCGTCAACGACCAAGGTCGGACGCAACAGCGAGTGAGACGGACGCGAGCCGGAGTTCGGATAACGCGTCCGGAAAAGAGGAGAGTCGGATCCGAGGATCCGGACGGAAGACGGAGGAAGTCCGGACGGAGCCGGATGGTGTAGGAGTTGCATGGTCGTAACAGAGGTAGACTTCTCTGAGAGCTGGATTGACGCTGAGGAGCTAGGATATAGCGAGACACAGGACGGTAGCACTCGTGGAGCGCTCGTGGGCTATCACGTCCCAGACTATTGGTGTACTACCACTTGTCTTTTGTCGGAGCGTCTCAGAAACGTCAGTGAGATCGTTGTGGCCGGTACTGAATGGTATGGGCGGAATTCACAGTAGAGCTCGCTGGGAATTTTACCCGTCGCTATCAACAGCGGGGTTATACGGAGTCTGCAGGGCTCGTGGGAGGACGCGGAGAGACGAGTTTGAGGCGCTCGTTTGATTATTCGGAGTCAGCTGGGTTGGTTAACGTGGTTCACTACCGTAAATCGCGCATGGGATCACAGCCTCGATTCAAAAGACGTTGAATTCATACATTCCCTCAGACTGCCTCTACGCAAGAAGAGGGGCTTCCTCTTCAACCTTTCCCGAGATTACCACGAGATCAATTTCCCGTTCCTCCTAGCCAACGGAGTACCGTTCCATTACGCCTGGACCAGCAAGGAGGAGAAAACTGGACGTTTCTTACGATGCAGTCCTCTATTTCTGTCGGAATACGAGGAACTTGCTCGTTGAGGACCGGTGGATCTGACTGGTCTGCGGTCCTACTCGCTCTGGAAAGAGGACCTCGAGCGTTATGACCAGTTCTTTCAGGACGGACTTTCGGGTCGAGTGGGATTTATCATCACTGGATACCAGCCCTATTGGGAGTACAAGATCATCGACTTTGTCTACTACGGCGCTCGAACCATCAATAGTCGAGCCGAACGGCGCGCGTGTTCCGAAAGGTTTCGAGGGAGGCTTACCACTGCCAAATTTGAGGATGGAACATCTCAGACTATGTGCACTTTCTTCTGGCAGAACCCCATCCAGAGGGACACCACGATCGAAGGACTACGCGTACTTGTTAGGCATCAGTACAAGCTGTCAGATTTCGGCGACGAGATGGGAGCTATAGAGAGGGACGAGCTTGCATTCCTTAACGAGGACCCTAGTTTGGTATGCGAACAATGGAGGATGTGTTGCGCCCCCTGTCCCGACCGTACATTCAACACGTTCAGCGGTCAAGAAGCCAACGAATCAGCGGCCTTACCTCCAGCTCCTTCGGGATCTAAGAGCGCTGCTTCAGCGCCCGGTCGGGGATCGAGCTTAACGCACGCTAAACACAGGGATACCCGCAGGGCTCTGGCTCCCATGTCCCCTACAAGAAGGTCCAGTGGGTCGGGCGATGTCGGAGTCACTGCTCGATGGTCTCGTGAAGTAACTAATACTCATGTTTCGAGGAGGCGAACTTCGCGATCCATCAGCCCGAGAGACCAAGAGGGATGGAAAGACCGACGAGGCAGACGCGGAAGATCGCCCCGAGCGGTGGCGTCGTACCTGAGCAGTCATGATGATCCGCGCCGTTCTCGTTCTCTCAGTTCTCCTTCCTCCCGATCCCACTCCAGCTCTTTCGAAGATGAATACCACTCAGCTTCGGGCAACTTCGATCAGTACGTTCCATCGGAGCAAGGTCCAGTGGATCGAGAGACGGCGGTGGGAAGACTAGCCCATTGGGTTTCGGACATTTTGGTCTTACCCAGGCCAGACCCTTCGGAAGAAGAGCCTCTTTGGAATTTGGATTGGATTTGTTGCTCGAAGATCATGGGCGAACACCCCCATTCCATGCTTCTCCTAAAATGCGTGGCTGCCTGCGGCGATTTCCCCAACACCACTTACGTTCTTAATGCAGCCATTAGGCATGGTATTCCGTTCCGATTGTTCGTCCTACAGGAGAATGTGCGGAATGTTTGGGTGCCGAGTGCCATGACTGCTATGGAATCAAGAGCCCTGAGCGCGTTATACTCTCCAGGTTACACGGAGATTCCCTTGGACTATGGGACGGGGGGCGCCGCGTGCTACGCCAGATATCTCCAACAAGTCGAGGACTTGTTACGACGGCCGCATGCCCCTGCTCTCATTGCTTTGGGAGGGGCCGCCAGTTTCATCGCTCAAGCGTACAATGACGGGCTAGTATCTCGCTTTCGACAAGGACTTTCGTTGCAGACTTCCCGATTTGGAGGAGGGGAAGTTCGGTTGGAGACTTACAAGGGGGTCGAGTCCTTATACACGTCCGAGCAGATTTCGGATGGCGAGATCGCGGTCCTTTGCGGGCACATATCCAGAGGAAACCACCAGACCGACGCTTACCTATGGCCCCTTCCTCGTTGGATTTACGAGATCAGCGAGCACTGGAGAGGTGGATGGTCAACGGTCTTCTGTAGCTTCATGGAAAACCTCTGAGTTTCCATTATGGATCGCCGGAGCTATCGGTGGAGGACTGAATGGGAATGGAGAAAATACATCTGCAACGGTAATCGCGGTGCTTTCATGTCCGACGTGATCAAGGAGTCTGTCTTCGAAGAGGGGAACCGTCTGATGAAGGAATTGTTTCCATTGGACTGGGAAGCTGCGGCTCTCATGGACCTGGTTCTCCCTGAGATCTACGATCCCTCTGCAGCTAGAGATTAGGGGGGCTCTGTAAGGGTTCTCTTTCATTTCTTACCATTCAAAATGATTCGCGATAGTTTACGTATATAATCTCTAGCTACGATTTCCTTTTGTGGTAGTTCGCTTGTATTAGGTAAGAGAACTACACTTGCTCTTAACAACCATTTTGCCTCTTCTCTTTGGACTCAAGGCTTCGCCGGAGTACCAAGGACGAAGGACGGGCAACCTATAGAACACTTAGCACTCGGACACCAACCAGAGGGATTACCGTCCTCGCTCTTTGCTCTACGGTCCGTGACGTGGCACGTCCCTTTATCTTCCGCTCCTACACCTCCGTGCGAACATCGCCAGAGGCAGGGTATTGGAGGAGTGTGGAATATCCCACTCCTAACCACTGCCCGTGTTTGAGAGGACTGTAAAGAGATAAGGTCACCACCACTATCGCTGCGCTAGTGATCCGCTAGAACTCCTTCGCTCGTTCGCTTACCCGGGAGGCTTCTAAGTCTCACACACGGTAGGAAATGCAGGAAAGGAAATATTGATGAATACAGTTTTATTATATCACCTTATACATATCTGAGTATCACCTTACAAAAATTGGGCTCCTTTGGAGGAGATCTGGGCTCACTAGCCCAAATTTATAGCTCAAGGAGCCTTACATGCTAGAAGAAGCAGAATACACTATTTCTGCAAATATCTTTTCTATCACTAATTGAAGACAGGAATTCACTATCAAGATAAATGATGATATATTGACTTACCTGAGGCCAGATTGTCCCCATTTCTAGCAGATTAACATAGCATAAACCATCTGAAAGTATCCTTATGCACTGCAAGGGAACCAAGGATGAGTAATCAAGCAAAAATGTCATTTCTGATAAGGGCAAAAGGTCTTGTTATCTGACATTTATCAGGCAGGGAAGGCCTTTAAACAACCTGAATATATAGTCAGGTGCTATTATACAATGAGAAGAGTTATACATCCCCAAGATACTGGGCTCCAAGGCAAAAATCATTTATTTTGTTGTTTTCACCCCATCACAGTACTGTTATAGTGTTTAATCCATTCCAATAAGCTTTTGGAAGCTATGAATAGATATCCCCACCAAGTTAGAAGACCCAGAACAGATGAAAAGCGCATGAGGGACAGGTTTTTCCAAGAATTCCCTTTTTGGGACGAAAGCGTTCATTTCCCAAAAAGGAAATTTACACTGCAAATGACTGATCTCTATAACCAAATTGTAGAGTTTATCAAAGGCTACAAGAGTCCTGATGTGTTTTTCAATTGGTGGCCTTATTGGCCTACAAAATGCAAAATACTTTCTGAGAGCCGGCACTTTCAGAATGAATATTGGCTTTTAAAGCAAAGAACCATCCAATAGGAGCCCAAATGTGTGCACTCCATCAATTGCAAGGCAGGCAGGCACCCAAAACAGCCAGCCATCAATATTCTGAGAATTGCAGGGATTCACCTTTTTCAACCCAATGCAGACAGGCATCAATTTCAAGGCAAATTCCGGAAGCTGTCATTTTGCTGGATTATCTAAATAAATGGTGGTTAATTATTAGTTTTTTGGACTTCCCATCAATGCCATCAGTGCTGTGGGGGAACTCCCCAGAGATAACACATTGAGGTCATAGGATTAGCCCACCATTCAACACGTTATTCTGACCATATGAGCTGGTTTCAGAAGCAACTGCCTGTTCTAGTGTGCAGCACAGGAGGTCCTGCTGCCCATCTGACTGGTCATGGCATCTTCAGCTTTCAGCATGAACAAGGGTTTTGTTTGCCTGACTGTGTTGTCTCTGAACCATTCAAAAGTGGAGGCTAGCAACCTCGCCGACCTCAAGCGCCTTCCCTCGCTGCAGACCTTATCGCTCAATGAGACTGGTATTGGAAACGACTCGTCAGTGATGTTCGGAGTGTGGCCGAGTCTGGTCGCTGACATCTGGCTGGCTTCGCAGAGTCTTTTCCATTGTGAAATCTGCTCCACACATACTGCACCTCTGCATCGCTTTCAATCCCGATATTTCCAATGATGTCGTCCCCGCCCTGTTGTCGCTGTTAAACCTAAACTTTCTCACGATAGTCGATACGTCGGTCGACATGATCGGCGTGCGGTCTCTGGGGGCAAGTATGCGCGCCGAGAGCCGTTTCATTGACGTCGAGATACCCCATTCATGCGTGGATTACCTCGACGGTGCGTCGCCACCCCAGCCTGCTGTGCGATTCCATCAATGACACATCTTCCCAGCACTGAAATCAAAGTACGCGGTAGACATTCAGCGTCCGCTGATCAACGACCCGAAGAAGGTAGACGGGCTGAAGACCGCTGCACTCCAGCGCAACCTAGCTGCGCACGGGAAGTGCAATTCCGCGATCCTTGCTACAGGCACCAAAGTGGAGATGGCGAAGCGCCTCAAAGCTCTATTGGAGACGAGGAAGGCGGACATGCTGGTGCGGGAGTTGCTGCTGGTGGCGGACGAAATTGGACCGTGTTAGAGAACGGGCATGGGATGGCTAGACGCGCATGGAACAGACGGAAAGTACTGCAAATCGGACAATGGAAACTGTATTGCAAACTGTATTAACAGAGTAACGTAACGCTTTAGGATATCATGACAAGTTGAAACTTCTCTGGACCAAAAGGCGCGAATTAAGGAAATGGTTTTGATAATACGAGTAGTCGCGCTGTCTAGGACGGCCATCGGGGGCAGCACCCATCTCTTCCCCCCTGTCTTCGGGTAAAACGAAGGACTGTCGCTTGCGCATTAGCATTGGTCGATGAGCCGGTTCTTGGGGAAGGGCTGCCCAAAATCATCACACCAGGTTGTGAGGTTGGAGTTATAACGAAAAAAATAAATAAATAAATAAAATAAAATAAAATAAATAAAATACTCAGTATATTATATGATTTTTAATAGCAGCCTGCGAGCCGTGCTAGGCAGTAGGCAAGGTAGATAAGATTAGACAGGATTCCGTTGATATGATGCATTATATTGATGCTATCAGCATAGCCACATCCTCTCACTTCTGCTTTCGTCTACGCGTCCGAGCAAGAAAGTCTTTTTCTCGTGCTCTCCTCCGCATACACTCGTATTTTTCTCGCTTTCTCGACGTCGACATATCCGTAGCAACGGCTCTGGCTGGCTCTCACGCTCACAAATCTTTTGCGTCACCTTATGAATAACCTGGAGTCTTTGTCCAAATCTCGATGCGCCCGTGTTGCGGCCTCAGCCGATGCATCTCACTTTCGCTCGTAACTACCGTATCGTTTCCGCCGTGACAAGGCTACATCCAGCTGGTGTTCTACTTTCATTCCAATGCAAGGGCTATGTATGCATCTGGAGCTTCGTATTCGGCTCTAATCTCGACTTTGACTATGGCTGTATGTCCGCGCGCGCCCGTTTGGACCGTAATGCGCTGCACGCTGCTCGCACGTTGCACCGTCCGCCCTTTTGCGCTCTTGTAATGGTTTTTTTTTTGGCCCGAAAAAAGTACTATGCGCGCAAAGACAGCAGATACGGACCACATGCTATGTTACTCCCTTTCTATTTGTTTCGATCTGGGTTCTCCCTCGTCGCGCGCGCACCGCAGAGATGAGAAGGTCATTTCCGATTTTGTGACTCTATCCTGTCGACCCGGGAGAAGGCACTCTTAGCCACGCTCGTCATTTTACGATCCCGCCAAGGTCTCGCGACCCGGGATAAGGCACTCGCGCCCCGCGTTTTCTATTTTGCGATCCGGAAAATTCTTGCGAGCTAGGATAAGGCACTCGCATCCCGCACCCTGTCTTGTGATCCCGCCAAGGTCTCGCAACCCGGTAGAAGGCACTTGCGGCGCGCGTTCTCTATTTTGCGATCCGGAAAATTCTTGCTGGGATAAGGCACTCGCGCCGCGATCGTCCAAATCTTCCATGGTTTGAGCACCTGGGAGTCAGCATCACAATACGGTGCTGTATCATTTTTGTCATTTTCTCTTCGAGTTACCGTAAAAAGGAGAAACAGCACTTGGCACTGATCAGTGGTGTCTCGTCTTCGTCGTACATGACTTTGTGCTCCCGTCAGGGTCCGAGGTGCCCAATATTGCGCTCGTCCAAGTCTCCTCTCTGCTGTATCTGGGAGTCAGCTTCTCGGTGCTACGTCATTTTCGTCTCCTTTCTCTTCGAAGTACCGTCTACACAGAAAACAGCATGCAGTGCTGGCCACTCAGAGTCACTTCCCCATCGTCCGTACTCCCGTCGTGGTCCGTCGACCCGGGAAGTGCCGTGTTCGCCTCCATAGTTCGCCCACACCATGACACCGCTCCATTTTCATTTCGCCTACGTGCGTACCGGAGAAGAAGCATGCGGTGATGACGATTCTACGATCCCGTTGAGGTCTCGCGGCCTCTCAGTATCTTCCTGATTGTTTCCTTTCTCTTTCAATTTTGCGACACTACATTACAGGATACGATAAACCTAAGGCGCGGTCTCAAAATGTCCATCGTTTTTGAGCTGCCCTGGCTGTATCAATTGCGAGGTCAAGCTCACCGTGAGCTCTCACTCGTTCCGTACCGAGACTATCATGCCTTGTATCTGATGCTCGGCACTTGTAGCCAGCGTCAGCGTCACTCGGATTCGTAGTACCCGTCCTCGTGAACTTTCCGATCCAACTGACAAGGAGTTCGCCGATGCTTCGCTATACGCTTCTGACGAGGCTGCTCAGCTGCTGCAGGTCGTTGGCATTGACACCGCGCAAATGCTACGTTACTCTGTTAATACAGTTTCCATTGTCCGATTTGCAGTACTTTCCGTCTGTTCCTATCCCCGTTCTCTAGCACAGTCCAATTTCGTCTGCCACCAGCAGCAACTCCCGCACCAGCATGTCCGCCTTCCTCATCTCCAATAGAGCCTTGAGGTGCTTCGCCATCTCCACCTTGGTGCCTGTAGCAAGGATCGCGGAATTGCACTTCCCGTGCGCAGCTAGGTTGCGCTGGAGTGCAGCGGTCTTCAGCCCGTCTACCTTCTTCGGGTCGTCGATCAGCGGACGCTGAATGTTTACCGCGTACTTTGATTTCAGTGCTGGGAAGATGTGTCATTGATGGAATCGCACAGCAGGCTGGGGTGGCGACACACCGTCGAGGTAATCCACGCATGAATGGGGTATCTCGACATCAATGAAACGGCTCTCAGCGCGCATACTTGCCCCCAGAGACCGTATGCCAATCATGTCGACCGACGTATCGACTATCGTGAGAAAGTTTAGGTTTAACAGCGACAAGAGGGCGGGGACGACATCATTGGAAATATCGGGATTGAAAGCGATGCAGAGGTGCAGTATGTGCGGAGCAAATTTCACAATGGAGAAGACCCTGCAAAGCCAGCCAGATGTCAGCGACCAGACGCGGCCACACTCTGAACATCACTGACGAGTCGTTTCCAATACCAGTCTCATTGAGCGATAAGGTCTGCAGCGAGGGAAGGTGCTTGAGGTCGGCGAGGTCCCTAGCCTCCACTTTTGAATGGTTCAGAGACAACACAGTCAGGTAAACAAAACCCTTGGTCGTGCTGAAAGCTGAAGACGCCACGACCAGTCAGACGGGCAGCAGGACCTCCCGTGCTGATTAGCACCTTCTGCCGACGGAGACATCGAACGCCTCCTCTTCAAGGTCACGGACAAATTGACCAGCGCCCCAGCCTCACTCGGCTTGTGCCAAACCGCCCGCTTAGCGCACGGTTGAAGCCGCTGAAGACCTACATACCTCGTTGTCCGACCTGGACTTTTTATAGATGCGAGAGCGTTGGGTCTGGAGAGTAACGTTAGCGCGCCCATGGTGTTCGAGATGTTCAGCGAACCTGTTTTGGCTCTGGCTCGTCCTCGTCACTTATGACCGGCAGCCGGCGCTTGCGCGAGACGTGGCGAGGTGGGGCGTCGTCAGCGTCATCGTCGTCGTCGGTGTCGACGTTCATTTCCTGGAAGGCCGATGTGAGCACGACGTACGATCTCTCAGTAGCGGGCTTGCCTGCGCCGGACCCCCAGCCAACGAGATATCGACGCCGCCACCGCCGCCGCGCGCCTCCACGACAGAGCAGTGGAGCGCAGCCCCATCCTGCCGGATGACATATATTAGCCAAAGACAACGTGAGGGTTTGGCACCGTTCACCACGACATTGGATTTGGAGGCCTTCAGCAACAAGACGGGAGTGTCGTCTTGTGAGTCGACATTGTTGTTGGTGGAGCGGAGGCGCGAGGCTTTTGAGAGCACGGAAGGTGGAACCTCGTCTTCGGAATCCGAATCCTCGTTGTTGGCGTATGAGACGCGCTTCTTCAGCAACAAGACGGGAGTGTCGTCTTCCGAGTCGACGTTGTTGTTGGTGGAGCGGAGGCGCGAGGCTTTTGAGAGCACGGAAAGTGGAACCTCGTCTTCGGAATCCGAATCCTCGTTGTTGGCGTATGAGATGTGCTTCTTCAGCAACAAGACGGGAGTGTCGTCTTCCGAGTCGACGTCGTTGTTGGTGGAGCGGAGGCGCGAGGCTTTTGACAGCACAGAAAGTGGAACCTCGTCTTCGGAATCGGAATCCTCGCTCACCACGCCCGTGGACTTGGAGGGCAGCAAGACAGGAGTGTCGGAGTCGACATCCTTGAGAAGCACTCAGCCGATGAGTCTTAGAACGCGCCAGTTTAAGTTTTTTCACCATATAGACATCGGCCTCAGTTCCGTCCTCCCCCATCTCCACCTCAGTAGAAAGTCCGTCATCTGCAAGCTAGAGAAGCCGTTGTGGAGAATGCTTACTATGTCTTCCTTAGGCGTCATCACGCCGCCCACCTCATTCTGCGGCCGCAGCGCTGCAACGACATTAGTATTTCGCGCCTGAAATTATCAAGAAGTATCTACCCAACGGGGCAGGGTATACGCAAGAGACTTCAATGTCTCCCCATTTATCGAAAGTCGGCAGTGGCCGAGCCTGCGGGAGGGTTAAATACCGACAAAAGGACTAGAAGAATATGTGTTCTACCTTGCTCTCCAGAGGCTTGGCTGGCCTCGCGGCTGGCAGCACTGCGCCCGAGACTGTGAGTCGACACACGAATCACTGCAACCAAGTACGTACCACGGTTCTCTTTTTGGGGTCGGGTGACTTTGGTACTGACTAGGCCGTCATCATAATCAACGACCGTGTGGCGAGACATCTACGTGAGAGGAATATTGATCAAGTAGGGAGGAGTCTGGAGGCGGAAAGGGAAGGAAAGGAAAGGAAAGTATGTCAGACGATGATATCAGGCGCGCCGTGTTTGCGGCCAAATAACGACCTACGATTTCCTGTCCACTACCATTTCCCGTCCGAGCGAAACATCACCCGCTTCACTGTTCTTTACTCCGCGACGCGTGTTTGGTAAACGAGGCAGTCAGGCCGTCACAACCCGTGTTTTGTGACCATTGGCGTTTTTCATCTTCCTCGAATTTCACGATGCCAGCGGTCCCTTGGCGTCAGGCGTTGGCCGGTGATTCAGGCCAAATCTCCGCAGGGTTTATAAATCGGACCAAGTGCGATCACCTACTAATCCCGTTTATCTCCTCTTGTTAGAGGGGAAGATATGGTGTGTGTACGCCCTCTAGTTAGAGGAGATAATCCAAATCCTCCCATGCTGCAGAATACGCTACGAAAATGCTGGAAACATGCTGCAGATCATGCTGCAGTGGACTTGTAGCACTTCAGATATGTCCTTAAGTAAGCTACGCATCACCGCCATCAGCGGCAGGCATCCCTTCCCAAAAAGGAAATTACCCAAGAAAAAAAATCAATAATTATTGTATTTCTCAACTCAAAGGAGTCGCACTGACCCAAAAAGGAAATTCCTGATATAATATAGCAAAAAAATCGAAAATTGATAGAAAAAATCAGTCCAAGCTAAGATCACAGCCTCCACCTTCTGCACCATTCACTACCAGCACAGACATCTGATACATCAGCTCAGAGTGGTCTATATAGGGGCTACTCCCAGCTAACTTGGATAACTTTTGATAATTATGATACTGATACCATCAGTTTATCTTTCCCAAAAAGGGCAGACTATCCTTATCTTTGACTGTAAGGTATTATGTCTTATGGGGTTAGACACACGACCTCTCCAATCACCCAAATCAGTTTAAATGAATATTTTATTGCTATTTATCGCCGCGTTTGGGAATGTTTTTGCATTTTGTGCCCCAACCAGACCGCTGATCACAAAACAGATTGGACAGCCAGATAGAGCTTTTTTGGGTCTACAACTTTAATTTTGCTGACACATTTCCTTTTTTAGCCACTACGCTTTTCGCCCAAAAAGGAAATACTTTGGTTTTGCCATTGCTTGGGTGCAGATTGGCCGTTTTCCTTGTTTTAATTTTGAAGTTGTCATGTTTTGTGGATGTGGATGTAGCCTGAGTCACATTGAGAAGTAGGGAAACAGAGTAACATGGACATCATATCCAAACCTCGAAATGTATTTCGTGTTTTGCACCACAACCAGGGCACTAATCGCAAAATGGATTGGACAGCCGGAGACCGCTGAAGCGGCTCTACAACTTTGGTTTCAACTCTATTTTTGGATTTTTTGGCGTCTCAGAGTCTTCAGGCTGACACATTTCCATTTTTGGCCACTGCGCTTTTCGCCCAAAAAGGAAAATTTCCGTTTTTCCCCTTATTTGGGCGCATATTGGCCGTTCTCCTTCATCTAACTTTGCAGTTATCATACTTTATGGATGTGGATGAGGTTCACACCACATTTTGAGGCAGGGAAACAGGGTAACATCCACATAATGTCTGAACTTCCAAAATTCGATCCCTGCCCTTCCTACCTCACACAGAACCATGGTCAGCTGTCAGAAGTCTCAGCATAGTATCATGTCATCATTGGGCAGTGCTTCCACCTGGCCTTGCCCTACTCTGGGCATCATATAGATGAACTTTGAGCCCATAGATTATTCACTGATTTATTGTTTTCCCTGCCTTTCCTTTGTGTGGTGTACCTTTCCAATTGTCCCACATGACCTATGGGATGTATGAACCTTTTTTTAGGACTTCCATTTATCTTTAGTCAACTATATATGGAATTTGGTGATGGTCAGGCTTCAATCAGATATTCAGGTTATTCAGACTGGCTTGTGGTATTGGAACTAGATATAAACCCTCCCCATAGTTGCCCAAGATATACCACATTAGGGAA
Organism: Mycena galopus ATCC 62051; assembly: GCA_014925785.1. NCBI lineage: Eukaryota > Fungi > Basidiomycota > Agaricomycetes > Agaricales > Mycenaceae > Mycena > Mycena galopus. Next base: position 363,450 of record WIQG01000007.1, read on the forward strand.
GCAAAAGACTAAAGCAAAACATTGACTTGAAGTTGAGATATGTGAGGTGACAGTTTTTGATCATTTGTCAAATAGTGCCTTGAGCACTGCATATAATGCAAAGAAAAGCTTATAAACTGCATTTCCCACTGTGAAAGAACAATATTCACCTTTATTTGAAGGAATTTGGTCAAGTTTCCAGCAAATGGGGGTTAAGGACATAAGTGTGTTACTACAAATTATTGCCTTTACACTCACTGCGTTCCGACCCCTCCTAGACAGAGTTTGCTAGATCTGTCTGGATCTGTCTGGATATGTCTAGGGTCTGTCTAGGGTCTGTCTAGCCTAATTCTAGCCGCCAGACACACCCCAGACAGACCCTAGACAGACCCTAGACAAACCGACAAAGTCTGTCTAGGAGGGGTCGGAACGCAGTGACTGCACACTGTCCAAAACACAATCTGCTCAAATCTTGAGTAAAATGATTGAAATAAAGCTTGGGATTGGTGTTTTACGTTGTAGCTTCCCACTTCTGACATTCATTTGGCACCAGGTGTCCTCCTTGGCCCCCAATTGGTAATTTGATGGGGAACTGAGATTTCACAATTCTCATGGTTCTGGCCATATATTGAGGTAAATTTTGGCCTCTGGTGGTTGGGGCATATCTTTGTAATTGTCCTATGTTGTTGGGGGTCAGCCCAATGGGGCACAGAGGATGGTGTGAACATTTATGTGCTACATATTTTCCTTCAATCCCAATGTGGTTGATAGTGGCATGGCTACAAATTCAGTTGGAAGTGTCTATGTACACTCTAGAACCATTAGGACCCTGGATTTAGCCAGTCCAATACCGGGTACTCACAAAGTGAGGCAAATATCGAATTTTACCACCTGGTCAATAAATTGTGTATATGTTTGTCAAACACTCAAGAAACTGCCCCAAACCACTAGGGGAACCAAGGAATATTGAAAGAGAGTAGCTTGGCTTGACTCCAGTCATTCTGTGTGAAGTGGTAATGTCAAGAGTACAATTTTGGAAGTTCAGACATTATGTGGATGTTACCCTGTTTCCCTGCCTCAAAATGTGGTGTGAACCTCATCCACATCCATAAAGTATGATAACTGCAAAGTTAGATGAAGGAGAACGGCCAATATGCGCCCAAATAAGGGGAAAAACGGAAATTTTCCTTTTTGGGCGAAAAGCGCAGTGGCCAAAAATGGAAATGTGTCAGCCTGAAGACTCTGAGACGCCAAAAAATCCAAAAATAGAGTTGAAACCAAAGTTGTAGAGCCGCTTCAGCGGTCTCCGGCTGTCCAATCCATTTTGCGATTAGTGCCCTGGTTGTGGTGCAAAACACGAAATACATTTCGAGGTTTGGATATGATGTCCATGTTACTCTGTTTCCCTACTTCTCAATGTGACTCAGGCTACATCCACATCCACAAAACATGACAACTTCAAAATTAAAACAAGGAAAACGGCCAATCTGCACCCAAGCAATGGCAAAACCAAAGTATTTCCTTTTTGGGCGAAAAGCGTAGTGGCTAAAAAAGGAAATGTGTCAGCAAAATTAAAGTTGTAGACCCAAAAAAGCTCTATCTGGCTGTCCAATCTGTTTTGTGATCAGCGGTCTGGTTGGGGCACAAAATGCAAAAACATTCCCAAACGCGGCGATAAATAGCAATAAAATATTCATTTAAACTGATTTGGGTGATTGGAGAGGTCGTGTGTCTAACCCCATAAGACATAATACCTTACAGTCAAAGATAAGGATAGTCTGCCCTTTTTGGGAAAGATAAACTGATGGTATCAGTATCATAATTATCAAAAGTTATCCAAGTTAGCTGGGAGTAGCCCCTATATAGACCACTCTGAGCTGATGTATCAGATGTCTGTGCTGGTAGTGAATGGTGCAGAAGGTGGAGGCTGTGATCTTAGCTTGGACTGATTTTTTCTATCAATTTTCGATTTTTTTGCTATATTATATCAGGAATTTCCTTTTTGGGTCAGTGCGACTCCTTTGAGTTGAGAAATACAATAATTATTGATTTTTTTTCTTGGGTAATTTCCTTTTTGGGAAGGGATGCCTGCCGCTGATGGCGGTGATGCGTAGCTTACTTAAGGACATATCTGAAGTGCTACAAGTCCACTGCAGCATGATCTGCAGCATGTTTCCAGCATTTTCGTAGCGTATTCTGCAGCATGGGAGGATTTGGATTATCTCCTCTAACTAGAGGGCGTACACACACCATATCTTCCCCTCTAACAAGAGGAGATAAACGGGATTAGTAGGTGAGTGCGATTGCTATCCCCTGGCTATCTGTCAAATAATCATTCATACGCCCCCGATTTTCCGTGCGCTTATCACACACACCCAATGTTTGCACCTCGGTGTAATGGCCCCGAGCATTTCTGACCATCCAATTCAGGCCCACATCCAACATCGTGTTTTACGTGTATCTTCAAGAAATGTGCGGTCAGCGTTGTTTATGGGATGCTCAGACCCGTTTCCCCGGAGGTCCTGCTCAACAAAACCAACCTGCAGATTGTCTCTGAGGCACTGCAACGGATGCGCCAACAGGATGCCCATGAATATCTCATAGGTCTCCTGCCGAGGCTGCCTTCGTCGTGCATTACATTGCTGGCTTGGATCGTCTGGCAGATTAATTAACCGCGTCACGCTCCAGACCCACCGCTCCGGCGACTGTGCTATTCAATGGCAGGGCTCTGAGTCGCATCAAATGCGATAAGTGTCCAGACTCGAACTCAAGTTTAACCCAGGAGGAATTCGGGGTCCTCTCGGTCACCATCGATGAAGAGAATATCCATTCGCTAGAGGAGGCCCTACGTGAACACTTCGATACCAAGTTTGAGCACCCCTGCGTAACGTGAGTGACTTGTACTCAATGAGGGCAAAACTCACCTCCAGCCAGTTGCAAGATCCCCACCCCACATACAAAAGAATTTTTGATCTATGAAACGCCCGCTATTTTAGCAGTTCAATACAAGCGATATCGAGTCGTTGCGACGGTCACCGCTAAGGGCAAGGACCCCACGTTCGTTGCTGACCGCATTTCAAAAAAGATTACCCACCCGTTCCACCTCCCGCTCCTGGTAGGCGACACAACCGCCGAATACGAGCTATACGGGCTTGTCAGTCACATCGGGGCATCGTTGGAGTGCGGTCATTACACTGCGACGTTTGTGGATGCGTCAAACTCGTGGGTCCACGCCAGCGATGAGATAGTGGTGCCGACCACGGTGCCTTCGGGGGACACAGACACTTACATAGTTTTTTATCGTGCACTGGGACCGTGATTGACTAGAAAATTCGTGTATCATTAGAATTTTGCGAAAGTTTCAGTCTCAGCAGACAATGCACCATTGTCAATGACGAGGCCCAATCCGTGCAATTACTCTCGTCTTATGTATTCGACATCAGCGTTCGATTCTTTCCACTGACTTGACCTCTAACCAAAACAACCCATGGGCGAGCCCGACAATTTGGCTTTCTTGTCCCAGTTGTTCCAACGTGGACGGGCAGAAGACTTGCAAAAGATTCTTGCCAAGGAGAAAGATGTGGTTACCGCCATATCGACGATTCGAATTGCTCTGCACCAACAGCCGCCTGAATCCACGCAGGTCATAATCCGCCGACTTGCTGAAGGGAAACCGACCGCTTTCACCAGACCGACTGTTGGAGTCACGCGTGCACCTCCTACCTTGATCGCCCCCAAATCCGAGCAGCCACCAGCCAAGCGTTCGCGGCCGAGTTCCCCCAATAAAAACCAACCAACACTTATCCTCTCCCCACCAAACCTCATTTTCACTCCACCTCGCACTCCTCACTGCGGCCATTTGAAACCTGGGAGTGTGAGTGGTAATCACCATCGACGTCGGCGCAAAGGGAAACAGGCCACTAGCCAAGCTGGCGGTGGCAGCAGCGCGGGCGAGAACGAGAGTAGTAACAGTGCTGGAAGCAGCAACAACAACGCGCAGAGCGGGAGCGCGAACGAGAGCCCTAATGCCGCAGAACACGCAACCCAGCAAGCCAGCGGTGACGGCGGCGCAAGCGACAACAACGCGCAGAGCGGGAGCGCGAACGAGAGCCCTAATGCCGCAGAACACGCAACCCAGCAAGCCAGCGGCGACGGCGGTGCGAGCGACAACAACGCGCAGAGCAGGAGCGCGAACGAGAGCCTGAATGCCGCAGAACACGCAACCCAGCAAGCCGGCGGCGATGGCGGCGCGAGCGAGAACGGGAGCCAGCCAGACGCGGCTAAAAGGGTTGAGGCGCTCTTGTCGGCCACTCATCTACGCGCCGACGGTCTCAGCCCCCTGGAATTATCTGAACTCCTTCCATTGTTGCAACCCGGCGGCAGTAGCAACTCGCATTCGAAAGGGAGCGGAAACAGCTCGGGCATGAACGGCAGCGGTGATAGCTCGGGCGTGAACGGCGGTAGCGGCGGCAGCTCGGGCATGAACGGCGGTAGCGGCGGCAGCGCTGGCGCAAACGGGAGCGAGCCTGACACGGCTAAAAGGGTCGAGGCGCTCTTGTCGGCCGCTCATCTACGCGCTGACGGTCTTAGCCCCCTGGAATTATCGGAACTCCTTCCGTTGTTGCAACCCGGCAGCAGTAGCAACTCGCATTCGAAAGGGAGCGGCAACAGCTCGGGCGTGAACAGCGGTAGCGATGGCGGCAGCGGTCCAGGAAATCCTTTTCTAGTGGCGGCGACTGAGCGAGTTGCCCGCTTGAATGCGGAAAGAGCAGAAGTCGATAGAGTTGGGAAAGAGATGAAGGAGCAGCACATCGCTTTCAGTCGAACCGTGGTGGGAGCCTACATGAAACAACAAAGGGTGACCGGGGATATTTTTCCTATTGCACCTTTGCCGTTCCCCACACCCGTGCCGATTCCAACACTTCCCATCATTCCCGAAAAGGACGTCAAAAACGATAACGATGCTTCCGACGCGCCCCTACCGGTCTGCTCTATACCCTTCTGTGAACGAACAGATCGCGTCAGGGTGTGGCAGCCCGACCCCTCACCATTATGTTACCAGTGCCACAGAAACAGAACAGAGGGCAATAGTGATGGTTGGGACGACGTGCGTACCTACGGTATACATTCACTCCCGCACTGACCTTTTATTACCAGTGGCTCGTCAAGAGGACGGCCTGGTCAGAGCGTAAAGCGCAGAAATGTTGTATTTCATCTTGTAAACGGAAGGGGAAAGTCAGTCGTACCTCTCACGGGTACTTTCTGTGTACCGCATACCATATGAAGCGCTGGAACACCACTCAATTTCGGGAAAAGACAACATCTCGCTGGGACCAGGTATGTGTATCAGCCAGGAGTATCTTCCCTTTGGTCGCTCATGGGCTTTTTGTAGTGGGTCAAGAAGCAGATTGAAGACGACAACCCCAACCGCGCGTGCGGCATCTGCGCGATATCCGGTCCCGACAATAAAAGATTCCCGTCCTGTGGCTGGTTATGCACTCTCCATGCTCCCCGATGGAACGCTGAACAGCGGGGCAAAAGAAAAAAGCGCAACTGGAAGCCTGTAAGCCATGCAGCTCGAGCAGTCGGTTATATGCTTATTTACATTGTTCAGTTTTTCAAACAGCAGAAAGCACTGCTTGCCGAAGAGGAGGATTTGCCACCTCTCCCTTGCGACGGTTGCCCGATTGCGAGCATAGATGTCATTCCTTTGTCCGAGTCGGATGGAGAGGTGTTCAATCTGTGCTTGGGATGCAGACTGACCCGGAAGTATTCAGTAGTGGACGCGTCATTGTCAGAGGTGCAATATTTCCCCACTGCAGTGTATCAGAAAATCCTCATGAGCAATCTAGTGGATCGCCGCGCGGCAGGAGGCGCCCCCGGAAGCCCGGTGCTTCTCCTACGGATGCACCCTCACGCCCCTGCGGCCCGTGCCCCAAGACAAAACATATTACGGCTGCCCAACACATTGCATGAACGTAAATGATTGGTTCAAGCGTCACCGGGCGAAAGAGAAGCCTACGACGGTTAAGGAGGTCAGACATTTCTGTCGTCCTATGAGCCTGTGTCTGATCAATCTTGTGACATAGTTCGTCAAGCAGCACAAGGCATGGCGTGCGGAGCTGGATGCCGCTATCACGGCCGCGCGCGCGAGCAAAGACCCTTGAGCCCGATCCTGCAGAGGACCGTGCGGTACGGACGTCACGGTTCCTGGAGTTCAAGCCCGCCTTTTGAAACCGCTGGGATCTGACACAGCGGAGATTTTTTGTGATTCCTGTTACCGCCGTTTGAAGATGCGCTTTCGAGCTGTCCAGTCGCCCGCCGAGCACTCGATCATGCGGTCGCTGATGGCGGAGAGACAGGGTAACCAGTCTCCCGAGGTTGAGCTCGAGGGCCTTGCGCGGTACCACGTCGTGATCATGACCATCCTGATCTTCATGCTACAATTCATGTGGATCCTGTGCTTGGGCAGCAAGACTTTCATCACCGTCACTTATGCTGCCCACAAGTGGTTTCGAGGTCATACCGAACATATTCATGGGCTGTTTTCCCTGATCACGGGTTTCTTCGCTCAGTGGTAAGTGGTTTTCTGGATCATGAAGTTTTTTTTTTAACACACACCAGGGTGAATGTAGGCGCGATTGAAAATGTCCGTGACTTCGAGCGAGACGCTGCGGACGAAGCAGAGTTGCAAGAGTCCTTGTACAATTTCTACAGCGCCAATGACCCTCCGTGCGAACCGTGGCGTTACCTGTGGCCTGGGGTGTTCAACAGCTTTGTGGCCGGTTTCAACGACAAGCTTCCTAAATGCCCGCCGGCGTTTTGAGACAACAATGCTCACGGGCGGCTCAATAGCAAGTACGTCGATCAGCTCAAACGCGACGGCAAAGCGCCCCCGGATGGCCAGGACGCGCACCATGATCACGTCAGTGGCAAACCCAAATTTCCGGCCCCGCCTAAACGAAATAGAAGAGGCGGGCATAAAGAACGGTTCGGGCGTGGTTACGCGACGAGAGGCTGGGACGGCCATTCGATTCAAGAGTTTTTCATCCGATACAATCGGGTTATTCAAGACGTCATCGAACGGATCATTGGATGCCACAGCGGGCCCTGCGACGAACTAGGAGCAATATTTACGGCGGTGCTCAAGCACACGGAGGGCAAGCGTCTCGTCCAAGAGGTGGTGGCAGGCAATGTATGGGCATTGAATGACCTCTACAAGCTCATGACCACCGACGAGTCATTGAAGGCCCTCATAAAAGGTGTCATATATTTTCTGTTACCCGTGCAGTTGCTGATTAGTACAGCCTATTTCGAGCTGCTCAAGGTACACCCAATGACACAAACCGAGGTTAGATATTTGGTCTCGAAAAACATTGCCCAAGGCCCTGTACCCCCTCCCCTATATATCCCGCCCGACGTGGAAATCGACGGTGTGACTTACCAGTACGGATATTGTCCTCCGCCGGTATTCACGAACGCCGCGGCTGATGCAGAGGAGCAGGAGGTTGATGACGCCGAGGGTGCAGGAGGTGATGAAGAGGAGGACGGGGATGATATGTTTGTAGTAGTGTGAGATCTGTTAACGCAGGGATCAATGTCAAGTTCTAATTACACGCTACCACTTGCCGCGCGTGTCGTTTCTTTTCACACCGAGTATTGGGTGACTTCCCGTAAGACAAATCTATATTTTTCAGATACTTCGCGGTGCCAATGATGGGAAGTATGTGAAGAAAAACTAATCTGTATTCATGTCGACTACCCGTAAGACACTCCGGCAACACTTTCACGGAACAATCCCGAAGGCTCCGTCAAGCAACATCATCACGCATCGCTCACATCCCGCATCATTGCAGAAGCCGGTCTCAGTGGTCAGAGGAGCACTCACAAAGACTGGTATATGGAGGTAGAAAACTCATTCTCTCGGTCCCTTCAATATCATGCTCCTCAAAATAAAAATAAGAGAAAAAAATATGGAGGTATACGCAATGGCGCAGTGCCACCACTAGCATGTGAATTTGGTGTTATGCTTGCCTGAGGGTGCTGAACAAAGCCAGTGGTTCGTTGATGTACTAGGAGAGAGAAGAGAGTGGAGGGAAAAGTGATATGATAATGACGCGAGCCTCGAGGCACGCGCCGTGATCAGATATTTCCATTTTCGGTTTGTTCCAACAAATTTTGTTCTGTTCGGGGGGTCAGGACCCCCCGAACAAATACTCGAGTATACGAGGGTCAGATGGAGTGTAAGCGAGATCTAGTGTCGATGGGGTCCTGATGGGAGCGTCGGCATCCCGGCAAACGACGAAAGTATGTGATTTTACACAGATTTGTCTTACGGGAAGTCACCCATTGATACCCCAAGTTTTGGATAAAAGTGCAAAAAACCTTCTGCCTTCCACCTCTCCTTTCGCTAACTGTCGACTATCGGTCTCCGTGATTCTATGGTTGCTAATCAGTTACCGATGAAATCAGTTCCCGATCGTAATTGGCGTGCAGCGCCACACCGCGACAAGTCGGCGAATTTGGTGTTCGAGACGAAAGAAATTGAAAGAAACTTTTATTCTACATACACTCGCCTTTGCTTGGCTCACACTAAGTACATCAAGAAAAATTGGTAGATAAAAATCAACGACGCGTGACTGCCAGCTATTTTGCAAATAATAGCAATAAAGTTTAAACCATTATTCCATTTGTCCAACTTAGGATCCAAATTAATTCTTTAGGGTGCCAAGGCCACACCAGAACTACTAAAAAGTAGACAGAAGATGATTGTATGCTAGCTAGTCTCAACTATATGCGCGGATGAAGCAAAAAATCCGGGGGAGTCATGAATTTACACCGAATAAGGAAAAAACCTCAAGATGGTCTTGTGCGTGTATATGGTGGTGTATGCGTGTTAGCACTTGTCGATGAGTCGGTTCTTGGGGAACGGCTGTCCGTAGTCGTCCCTCCATGTTGTAAGATTGGGGTCGAAATCTACGCGAAAAAAAGGTCAGCGACCGCCCACATTCACTGGTTTCCTGGTACATACACGCCTACGAAAGAAGGGGTCAGTCGCGGATGAAAGCAGAGCCAGACGAAGCGAAGCGCACCTCGGGGTATTGGTTGATATATGCGGCTGTTGGGAAATCTGCGGGGTCACATCCGATATTGATGGCGTTCGTTGGCTGGTACACGCGGATGTAGTCCACCCGCATAATGGCGGGGAACGTTAAATCCGCGAGATCGACCTATGGGTGATGTTTCATGAACAAGGCAAGACTTTGACGCAGAATTTTCCACGAACCGTCCCAAAGTTCGTCGACATTCCCAAATTCGCGATGATATAACTGGAGAAAGGGCGTCAGCGCACCAAATAACTCGAAACGGTTCATTTTTGGGCATACAGTGGTTCCTGGGGCACCGGCCTCTGATCAATCTCAACGACAGTGTCCGCCGCCATCCCAGCCTGGTTGAGCGTCCAGCTCACTTTCCCGTCTGATATCCACGATATGTACTGCAATAGAGGCGCCAATCAGTCCTCGTGCGCGTACTACATTGTGGATGAACAAAACCGACCGCATTGCTGAACCCTGGCTGATACTCAAACCCGAATATCTGGAAGCACGTAGGATCGATCAGTTGGTAACACTGCTGGCCTGCAAACCAGTCAGTTCAGCAAACTTCAATTGTGGCAAAGACCAACTTGTGTTGGTTACGACAGATGTAGCCTGCTGGAATGAACCACCCATGTAGCTATTCAGGATAGAGTTGGTGAGATCAGGGATGATGAGATTCTCGCTTGTATTGAACTGAAGAGCCAGCATGAGTGAATGGTATTCAATCAAGCCCCTTCAACAGACTCACCCAGATGTATTCGTTCTGGAATAATCAGTAAGCCTTTTACACTGCTCTAGATTGCGGAGAAACTCACGTTGAAGGGCTGGGGGGAAATGGATAAGCCTTTGATTCTGGTATCAAGCTAATGAGAACTCACAGCCCATTGGGCGGATTGAGAAACCTGTCCTAGGTTATCGGATATCTGCGCCTCGAAAATATCTGACAAGAGGGTCAAGTCGATACGAGGGAGTCGCAGGTAAAGACCAACCAATTTCCGGCGCGCTTCGTCCAACATACGAGCCGTCCGACGAGTGTATGGGACCAGGGTGGGATTCACCCTGACACGTGCATCGCGACAACCGCTGGCCAGGCAGGTACGACAAGGCGCCGCCGGCACCCGGGTCACCGTTTATGGTGGCGGCTTGTGGGAGTGAATTGATTGTTTGATTGGGCGCCGTGCCGACGTCGCAGGCGTCATAAGTGTAGGGCTAAGTTAGGGTTTAGATTCGGGCAATTTAGACCGTGTGGCTTTTGCACATACCCACATCCCTTCAAGACTCGCACCGAAACCTGCACGTCCCAGGTTGCCCCTACGATGTATGTGAGTACTCAACTGATATTTGACAAGACATGATCGCACATGGTCCAAACCGCAGGCCAGAGCCCATGCACATTGTTGGTCCCCGGTAACGTAACCGCGGCGACGATTAAACCTCCTGCAAAAAAAAGCAGTTCCAGTGAACAGCAGCGTGTAAAGAAACGATACACACCTGTGAAGCAAAATTTGTTCCACGAGGAAATCAAGGCACCCTGGTAATTCAGGCCGTGGGTCTCTTTCTGGGACAAGGTGATCTCCAGTGCGCCATTGTTGGTGGTGACTCCCGCAGGGTCATACCATTCCAAATTGTTGGTTTGCCAGTAGTGCAAGTCGACGGCTTCCCTGTGCAGTGTCAAACACGGTGTCGTCCGCGGTGACAACGAAACGGTCCCGCGACAGAGCGTACTTACCAGTAAGGATCATCGCCTACCCAACCGTGAGCATCATGTCTTCAGCGCAATATTTTTGGTGACTGACCAGGATAGAAAGAACGACCGGGAGTCTCAAATTCGTCGCTGAAGACCAGCTGAACTCCTTTGAGTTGTTGCTTCACTGGAAACGCGTCGGGAAGCCTACCTGGAGCTGTGTACCGGGAGAATGGTAGGAATCTATCGTGTATGCATCCTTCGGGGTGTCTTGGTCGATTAGACCAAAATTCCCGTGTATGAGGGGGACCTGGTGGTAGGATTAGCCGGTTGTACGGACTGCGAGCTGACGACGCGCCTGGCCCGTGGAATTTATGCCGCCGACGCCGAACGCGCCGAAGGAAGAAAGTGGGTGGGATGTAAAGTGGCTGATCACCGGGTAGCCGGCGCTAAATGAACCAGTGGTCAGGAATGGCAGACTTCGGGCAAGAAACAATTTGGCCAACACACAATAGTGTCAAGATACCGAGACCCAGAACTAGCAGACAACCAAGATTCATGATTCCCCTAATTTTGCGGCTGTTGAGCGAGCCTAAAGGAGGCTTCTCCGACAAGAACACTCACCTGGCGGTGAAAATATTCCCACCGTGATCTGTCGATTTGTCGCGTCTAGGGTCGGGGTTGTGGAGATAGTCGTCCGGCTCTGCATGGTTGGGCGAGAGATCTGCTCCCCACGCAGCAGGGTCGGCAGACAGGGAAAACTGGCGTTACGTGAGCCCGACTGAACGTGACGTGGAAAAGTCCGACGGCGCACCTTGTCCGATATCGAGGGAACTATGGCTGGCGCGGCGCGGTTTGCGCTGTTATATGGCGCCTCCTGCGCAATAAAAAGTGGTCAAAATATAAAAAATTTCATGGGGGAAATACGCAACACTAACAGCACTTCTCACCGACCCTCGTGAAGGACCTCGGGCAGAGTCACTTGCTTGCAGGGAATCAAAGCTGGCATTGGAGTCACGCTCAGGTGGGAGAAGGTTGGTTGTAGACTGAGGAGCAGAGGGTTGGTCGAAGTAGCGGCCCTGGGGAGTCGGAGGGCCATTTGGCTGGGAGGAGGCGTACGGACTGGCAAAGGGGTATGGTGGCTTCGAGGACATGGTAGAGTACAAAATGAGTGGAGACGTCAACGAGGGGTATAGGTGGAGTGCTCAGTGAACAAGGAAAATGGTGACGACACATCTATAAAAGGACGTCGATCAATTCTCAGATCTGATCAGTTGCTGATTTGTCACATTCGTCCAACGGATGCAAAAAACTACAAGCGAGGTCTATACAGGCAATAAAGGAATTCTCATTATTATGCATCCCAAGCAATGGCGCTTTTTTTTCTCCCGTAGCAACGTGCAGCACACGAGCTGTAACCTCCGCCGATGAGAAAGGCGGGAAAGCGGCGATTCGCTTTGACAGCCGTCGCTTGTCGCATACTATTGCAGCAGCCGAAGCAACCCTCCCGCCGACTCAGAAGCCGCCTGCAACCGTTCCAAACCCGGCCACACTTCCACCTCCCCGGCCATCGTCTCTTGCGCTTCTCGCATACGATCCACCACGCCCTGGCTCGCCTCGCGCAATCCTGCAGACCCAGGTCCAATTGCCTCCAAAAGCTGTGCCTTCTGCACCTGGTACTGAGTTAACGTTTGCCGAGCACCTGACGTCGGCGGCTGCTCCAGCCACCGGCCAACCGCATCTAGCGCCGTCCGCGCCTTGATAACCTTGTCGCGTTTCGACTGGTGTCCCTTTCGCTGCGGTTGGTTACTGTCAATTAACCCCTCTTCTACGTATATTTCACGCGGAACATCTCGTGGATTCAACGCTCCAAGGTCGGAGCTCGGCAGTAGATGGAATGCTTGCGCGTTTACCATCGACGACACCACGTAAGACGCAAAGGGCTGCAACGGCGACAAGTACGGCGTAGCAAGCGTGCTCGGCATGGCAATGAGAGAAGTGTATTGATCTGCGGCAATCTGGATAAGTCTTCCGCCTACCGGAGTTGAGCAGTACGCGCCTATTGGAATGGGGATGTGCGACAAACCGCGTAGGGGTGGAGCTGACCCGGAGGGCTGCGTGTTGAAGAATGTATAGAGGGCGAACAACGCAACGGTTCGGGTGAACGGCGGCTCCGTTCTCACCATCCGCTCTACGAGGCCATCAGCGCTGTTTTGAACATACCTCCTCCCAGTCCGCTCGCGCACCAAGAAACAGTCTGACGGTCACATTTAAGAAGGTTTCGCGAGTTCTGCTGTCAAAGACTTTGAAATGCATCCACTTCCATCCTTGCGCGTTCCAGAGTGTCTTGAAGAGGGCAAAGGGCTTGGTGTTGTCTTCCTTGTATTTTTCGTGAAAGTGGTGGACAAGGGTCGTGGTGTCGTCCCGGAGAGCTTTGACGTAAACAGAGGAGGTGAAATACGAGGGTTGTAAAACGACATTGCCGCGATTCATTGAGGCCATTGCGAAAGTGAAAAGGAAGAACGGCAAATGCCGATCAAAACCGAAGACGATCATTTGCAGACAGCCGCAAACAGCGCGTACTTGCACCGCGCGACCATGCTCCGGCGACGCTCAAACATCAGCTGTTACTTTTGCAACTCTCCCATTTCACTCCCCAAAGACCCGACCAATTGCAAGTTCATATGCCCCTATTGCAACTGCCTCAACCGCTGGGTCAACGGCCAAATCGTCTCCGACGAACCCGCCATGCACGACGAAAGCCTCAATCCTCGGGCCTTTTCAAGCATACCGAATGATAAACTACCCACCGTATATGGCCCGGCCAAAAACGTCTTTTGTCACACATGCCAGACAAACCAGATGCTACTCGTCAATTTGCTGGCCAACTACCTTGATGTGCGTCCCTTGGAGCCCGGAGAGACAGAATAATGAGCTGACGGCCCGGGAAGAGCGACGAAAGCGACCAGCGGATGCAGACGCTCGACGAATACCGCGAATCATTACATTTGCGGTATCCGCCCGTGTGCGAGTCGTGTCGGCCCGCAGTTGAAGAGGAGATCCGCCGCAAAGACGCGATGGCGCGTACGCAGGCTTTGGGTGGATGGCTTAATCAGACAAAGGGGAAGGCTAGGCAACGACAGGCTTCCTTGACGAAAGAGGATGTGGACAAGCTGGGTATGGAAATGCTGGCCTGGCGCATCCGCGGTTATTTATGGGCGACTACGGTCCTTGTCTCCAATTTGGGCTGCGCCTCTGGTTGGTTTCCTGTCCGTGTACTTTGCTCGGTCAAGTCTCATCCCTCTCCCAGCTGCCTTGGGATATCGACCGTTTCTTTGGTTATCCTTTATACTTCCTGGGCTGCCTATTCTCGCAGTACTATCTATATTTTGGGCTGCATGGGATCCGACGTACTCCTCCTTCCGTTCTGCCCGAATACAGGGCCGTGATGTACGCGTGCGGGGAAAAACAAAACATATCGTGCGCGCCGTTCTGTTTGCACTACTTTTCCCTCTGAATGTTATTACAGACACTACAAATGGTGTCGTGGGCCTCAAGACTCACCACTTCGATTGTCCTAGCAATTTACTGGCTCTATCAAACTGACCCCCTACTCCTCTCTCAATTTCCATCTACCAGGAGTCGGATATATTTTTCTATCTCCTTCGTTCTCGAGTTTTGCGTTGAGTCCATTCTCTGCATTTTCGCATCCGCCTATTAATATTCCCACCGCAGGCCGCATTACTCTCCTTTTTCGTTCTCCAGCTGCAGCAGCCACCTGCGATCCGCCTCATCGACACCGCAAAACACCAGTCCGACCTCTCTCGCTCACGCTCACAAACCCCCGTTCCCGGTTCGCTTCCGAGCTCTACGCCGGAGCCTGAAAATCTCCTCGCAGGGCTGTCTTTCTCCTCAAAGCCGGTTACCCTCCCGAAAGCCGCTCCGGTATTCGGAATGCCGTCCATGCTCTCGTCCCTCACTGCGCAGGCTGAACAGCAGCCCGATGGTGATGAGATGGACGTAGACTCGCCGCCCACTGGTGCAAAAGGAAAAAGCAAGGAATCGGGCGACAGCTTGTGGTTACGACCACAGCGGTTCTTCGCGCCAGAGGCGCCTACAGGCCTCGAAGGCCTCTTTGAGCGGACGAAGATTATTGACGACGTCACGATGGGGGATGCCACTTCTGTACCACATTCCCCTTCCCGCCCGTTCTACTCGTGGAACTGGTGGTGGGTAGGTCCCCCTGCTGTCGTTTTCTTGGTGGCAGGTGTGGCATACAAAGTCTGGTCAAGCCGCGGGGAACCTTTCGTTCCTCCTGCGACCCCTCTTGAATTCGGGCCACTCGACACGGTGTTCTTTGCACCTTCATGACACGCTATCACGATCTTGATTGTATTACACTGGAGTTTAATATATGTACAACGAGTCAGTAAGTTTAAACTTCACGTTCATCCGCCATAGAGCGTGATATCCTTGTGGAACTCGCACGGCTGCCTCCCAATCGCTATGCCCTGCCCAGGCTCCAACTGCCTCATTAAAAGCCGCCGCTCCGTCTGTCCGCTCCGAGGAGGCTCGTACACCTTGATGCCTGGTTCCTCAGTCACCGGGTCCACACAGTGAAATTTGTGGCACACGCCCTGCCCGAACGGGTGCGGGAACAACTCCTCATCGGCCGGCTCGTCGCTCTCCCGCAAAAATTCGTGCTCCAGCGCCTTTTGGGGTGTCGTGCGCCTGTGGGCTTCGGGCTCGAGCAGACCCTGGAGTAAGCTGAACGCGAGATTGACGTCTCGCTTGTGCGCCTCGCGCGCCGCTTGCTCCTTGTGTGCGGTGGATGTGGCAGCTGAGCCAACCGAAAAGGGAGATGAGCCTCTGGGGGGAGACGAAGATGAAGCTGGGGGGAGAGGATCGGCGTTCGCTGTCAGATCGGGGTCGTGCAGTTGATTAAGAGGGTAAGAGTTGGAGTCCGGCTTTGGAGGCGTGTAGAGGTCGGGGTTTTGTTTCGTGACGAAGGCGCTCCATGTAACACCTGCTTCTGTTACCGATGGGACATTGGTCGCGAACGTCCTGCCTGAGAAAAAAAAAAGTTGGTGGGTTTCAAAGCGAGGCTCGGATGAATCAGCTTACTATGAAGAGTTGCAGTTTTCTCCATTTTCTTTTTTCCCAAGATACAGGCGATTTCCATCAACGCCTCGTTATCGTCCGTGCATTGGAATAAGGGAAATTTTCCAGTCAGGAAAAATAACAGGATCGTTCCAGCCGCCCACACGTCAATTGCTGGACGTAAGTCGTGAGTGCGGACTCGTTGAAGGTTGAATTAAACATACCACCCGTTTGCTCCGAGCATTTAAAAAGGACCTCAGGAGCTCTGAAACCCCGTGTCCCCGCTCGATTAGCTTTCGACGGCGGACTGAAATTATAAATTCAGTATCATTGAGTCGAATGGGACTTTGTGTATACCGATTGTCATTGGCAAGATAACCAACTTTGTCAGAGGTCGTGCTGGATTGGATCCTCGCCTGCTTCTGCTGGTATTTGATCCTGTCTTGCAGATCAATATACTCATTGCGTGAACTCAAACGGCCGTGCGGGTCGTCAGCCGTTGCAGGAGTATGTAAACAAGCTCCATGCGTCTGTTTCTGGGACGAGTCCATCCGCTAAATACGAGATATTCAGGAAATACGTAGCAGTAGACCGAAAGAGATCCTTACACAAGCCAAACCGAAATCGCAGAGCGTGCCGTGACCCGTCCGCGGGTCAAAAAGAAAATTCGCTGGCTTGACGTCCCGGTGGATAATTTGCCGCGCGTGTATGTCGCGTAAAGCGCGAAACATGCACCGTAAATAGGCTCGAATACCAGTCATGGACAAGGTCCGAAAGAAATCCTTGAGCAGCGAGTCAAGAACCGTAAAAGGAACCACCCAAAAACTAACTCACCCGAAAGTCTTCATTTCGATGGTAGGGCATAATAGCTACGACCTGGTCTTCGTGTCGGAAGGCCGTTATCAATTGCGAAACATGGCGACAGCCTCGACAGTCTGCGAGGATCGCAATTTCGTTCCGTATGCGTTCGGGATTACTCGTCACATAAATTCGCTTGATAGCCACAAAGACTTTTGTCCCCGCCGGATGCGGCACTGACTGGTAATGCGCTGAAGAGGATGGCGGGTGGCATCCGAGCCAGGGGGTATTGTCCCACTTGTCGTGGTACCCCAAGTCGAGCGCCTTGTAGACGGATGAAAAAGTTCCCGTGCCCAATCTGTCCACAAGCCTGTAATCATCCGACAGGCTGGGCATAACTGCCTCGAGCTCTGCGATTTCTCCCTCGATCTCATGCCGGTCCTCTGGACTCTTCTTCATGATGCTGAACTCCTCGTCGCTTTCCTCGTGAATTTCAATGTCCTCTTCTTCGTCGGAATGGCCCTGCTCGTCTTCATTCATGGGTTCAAACAGCTCATCGTCGCTGTCCATCGTCCTATCATCAACCTCGGCGCGCCGCGTGTTGGGGATGTTATAGTCCGGGATAATAGTGGTTAGGTGGTTGTGGTAACTTTCGACCTGGGGCATTATTTGAAGCGGGTCGTCCGACGACACAGGGTTATTCCGGCGAGAGTCCTGGTATTGTTTCATATACAGCTTGTTGCGTGCATCTGAGGACGAGCCGCGCGCCTCGAGGGGATTGGATGAATGCTGAGAAAAAAGAAGAGGCATGGCCATGGTGGAGTCGCTTTTGGCTCGACAAGTTGGAGGACGCGTTTGTGGCTGTACGGCGTAAACAAAACACGATCACATGTCGCCGCCTTTGTTTCCCAGCTTGATTCAATCAGTGCGCAATCCATATCCGTAGCTCCCATGTAACATGCGTGTGGGTGCTTTGAATGATTTTCGGAAATTAAATCGATTTCCGAAGCATACTTGGCGCATAATGGTCTCGAAAACGGGTATGAAGGAAAACAGTGCCAACGTATGTTAGAGGATGGAGAGGAAGGGTAAAAAAACGTCCAGCGGAGCGTAACTAAATGGGTGAAAATTAAATCGCCCCAACATACTAACTAGATCGGGGTAGAGCAAGTCGGTCATGCGTGTGTCAACAGCGAACCAACCCGCGCGCATCGTCACTGCCATCTAAAATCTAATCGCGTCGCCATTGTAATCGTACGCCTCAGCCTGCCCCTGCCCGTATCCGGCCTGGTGGTGGAGAGGCACGCCGGTGTCATAAGCAGGCCGGGTCGTGCTGGGTCCGCGCGAAAGAGCCCCCTGGCCATACGCTTGCTGCATCTGGGGCTGCGGGCTCGGCCCGCGGGCGAGATCAGCGTAGCCGCCAACAGGAGCGAGGTTCGTGGGGCCACCATTAAAATCGTGCTCGCTGTATCCACCGTTACCGTGCTGGGTGGAGGAGGTGAACGAAGACGCTCTCGAGTTGCCGCGGCGGAGGCCGGGAATGGGGCTATCGTCGTTCGTCGGCTGCCAGTCGATCGGAGCCATGCGCTCATCAAACTTCTTCGAGTGACCGAGCTTCCACTTGCGGAAGACAGTCCAAAGAATGGCAACACCTCCAACAGATGCGGCGACGACGATGAGTATGGTGGTGATCGTGCTCTTCTGCACGGCAGCGGCAGTTTGCGGAGGAGTGGGGGGAGCGGTCGCTGCAGCAGCGATCACCGAATGTGTGTTAGTGACGATGACCGGGGACGGAGATCCCTGGGAATCATTAGCGTTGGTGTCGGGAGTCGGGGTGGCGGGCGTTGACGCCGACTGCGGTGCAGGAATGGACGCCCCCTTGGCTTGCGAAGCAGACGCAGATGTCGAGCTGGCGCTGGCTGATGTTTGTGAGGCCGAAACGGAGCTGGCCGATGCACTAGCTGATGCCGACTAGAAAGCAGGATTAAACCAAAAAGGACATTGAGAAAAGGGGTCGCATACCTGCGAAGCGCCAGTAGCAGAAGCAGAGGCTGACACCTCGGTATTGGATGCCGAGGCACTCGCCGAAGGGAGGACAGAAGCAGATGCAGAGGCGGACGCAGACGCAGACGCGCCTCCTGCGCTCGCGGTTGGGGCCCCAGTGTCGGTATCGGTAGAGCTATTAGGATCACTGGGAAGGTTTAGGAGGGCACCGGTCAAGCCTCCCTGGGGGGAGCGCTTCTTGATCAAGCGCTTTAGGTTATCATGGTCGCGACGGACGGGGGCGAAGTCATTCGCCTCCACAGAGACGGCGAGGGAAAGAAGGACAGAAACAAAGAGCGTGAGGGAGAGGTTTTGGGGAGTAATCAACATTGCGGGGATGGTCTCTCGGCGATGCTGTCGCAGGCAATAACGATGAGGACAATGTGCAAGGGCAGGCGCAGCCGGGAGAGAAGATGGACGAAACGAACAAGGACAATATCAGAAAACGCCCTTGACAACGCCGTCACAAAGCACTTACGGGTTACGAAGGCGGTGTCTATAAAAGCCTGAACGACGTCGGGGAGGACAGGTGCTGGATGCTCAAGACACCAGGCAGGTGGTAAACGAGTGGAGGATGAGACAAGGAGCGGGATGAGAGCGAATAAGGGGCGATACATGTCAATACACAACAAGTCCATCAGATCGGCAAAAAATTATGTGCTTCAGTATTTTTAAAAATTATATACGGCACATATACGGCACTCTATCAGTATTACTACTGACTTTCTTGGCTCCTCCGAGTCCAATTGGCCCAGTCAACAGACGGGGGAGTCACCAAGCTCGGCTTGTCCGCCCACTGCGGGTCTTACAGGTTGTATGTACTTGGCATCCATCAGCCAAACCACGCATGCCAGTGACCGAAACACACGAACCCTGCAGGAAGATTGATATCAACACCGTAACGCCGGGGTTGTCCTGATCAGGCTCTGGACAACGTCAAGTCACGTAGCCGCTGACGGGTTTAACGTTGACCGTTGTTTGCCCATCGGGCGAAAACGTCGCCGCTGTCCCCGAAAGCAAGACGGTCGCATTGGTATGGATCCTCCACATAACGGGGTGGCTCACTGTGATTTCATCTTGGAGAGCCTTATCCTTCGCTTTACCGAGGAGCTACACCGAGTTCAAATTAGCGAACGACCGAAGGGAGTATAGACAACGTACGCGTTGAAATATGCACTGGTCATACAGATCCGTTGTGAAAAATGCCGTCGAGTCTGTGGGGACGTTCATGACGGTGCTCGACCCACTGGAGTCATGGTTAGCTGTCGGCGCTGCGTTGACGTCCTGGTTTGTTGCACCTATTCAAGATCGTATTTTGACCCTGCGTCGTCTTGCGATACCAGGTCCAGCAGTCCACATTTTGAGCTGTTATTCAACGTCAGCCTTTGTTCAGCACTCTAATTATCACGTACCATCCGAGATGAAGTCGGCGCACGGTAGACCGCAGAACTAAGCTCTCGCCCACCGCGTCCCCGTCGCAAAGTCCCCGACGTCGAGATCGTTGTGCGTCTGATGGCCTGTACATCTAAAGGCCTAGGTTACTGCCAGCCTTCATCGCAACGTAGAGCGCATCATTGTCGGTCCAACTGCTTCGCCTCGATGCCCACTGGTCGAGAACAAGCTGTCCAGGGCTTTGCCGTTCCAGAACGCTCCTTTGATTGTGGCATCGTAGGGCGAGAACATGGTCCAGGGCTTCGCGGCGTCGCGTTGCTCGCGCTGGAAAAGCATGGTTGAGAATTTGTTTCGAGCTGGGTACAGTTAGAATCCGGAAAACTAGTAGAGTGCGACCAACCATGATCGCCCTAATCGAAGAGATGTGTAAGCCCCAGGTATTTTTTCAAGTCAAGTCAAACTCGGACGAGACGATGCGACGTACCGCAATGTACATGTCGAAGTCGCCGGCCTTTGCAGCAAAGTCGGATTTACCTCCGGCAAACCGTAGTGGGAGCCCATAGCCCTCATCAGTCAAGAGCTCGTTCCAGCATGCGCTATGCAAGTTATGAGCCGAGGAAAATATGGTATCAAGATATCTCCCACCAGTCGTGCCAAAGTATCAGTAGACGCCTTGATCCACATCTTGACCTCGCGGGCACTGTCCAAGATACCGCTCAGACCGCTGTGAACCATCGAGATCAAAATCAATCCAAAGGTGACCGAGGAACTGAGTACTCCCTATAAGCCACAGGTGGTAAGGGATAGTATTGGGAGGCGTTCCCGAAAATAGTGTTGTTCCAACCTGTGGAAGTCAACGTCGGCCACACGCCCGTCGTGGACATCGGTCGGGCCTACGCCGACGGTTTAGCAATGGGAAAAAAAATACATTGATCTGGCCTTCCCGAGTAGTAAGCACATTGGGAATGGAAGGGGCGAAGGAATCGCGAGGCCACGCCAAGGCGTTACTGGGAACAAAGGTAGGAGAAACGAAATCTGCGGTGTTCGTGGTGCTGGACGTCAAATAGGTTAGAGCGGGCGTGGGCACAGAATTCAGCGAAAGAAAAACATCAATGAAGGAATAACACTGTTCGTAGCAATGGCGAAGCGGCCGGCCCCAAATTTGCTACCAGAGTCAGAAAGAGGGCCACCAGAAGGGCTGGAGGATGTCGAGGACGATTTCTTGCGACGTGCAATAATGACCCCGCCAACGCAGGAGGGGGATCCCGAACTATCCGAAAGTCAGCAGCTACCGCCGGTGACCAACGGTTTTTCGGTTTCTTTGTACGCCTTGCGGACGTGATGAAGCCAGTGAATTCATTGTAATACAGGGCCGGATTCTTCTTCATGTCCATTCAATCGTCATATTGGGCGGCCATAAGCCGCGAGTAGTGACGGGGAGTCACGGTGAAAGCCGCGAGGATGGGTGCTGACGCTGTTGAACAGTAGGATTGCCGCGTAGACATGGCGCAGTATGTGGCCCGGCAGCTCGCATTCATGATTCAATCACACACCCGCCGCGGGCTCAAAAGACAGTCTTAGCCAAGTCTTGGCACTGAGCTAGTCTCCCGCAGACAAGACGCTGCAGGCAATTTTCTAGCTTGTACCTCGTTTTTTTGTAGCACTTGGCATCTGAAAAGGGAATCTTGTTCGGGACTTGCAAGCGTGCCTTGAGCATGCCGCTGGACTCGAAGATTCAAAACAGTGTGTTTACAACAAAGTACGAACCTAGCCCTCTCGGACGAACACTGCAGCAGCCCCCATCCCAGTACCTATGCACATCGCAGTCACCAGAATCTGAAAAAATTGTTACATGTCCCCACTTCCACCGGACGAACGTCTCACCTTGGCCTTTCTACGCTCTAGTTCATTGAGTCCAGTCGCAATTTGACGTGCCCCAGTACAGCCTAACGGATGCCCAAAAGCTATCGCCCCTCCGTTGACATTAACTTTATCCCTAAAAAGGAGGTGAGCATCATTAATACAGAGCAATCCAGAACCTACATCGATAGACCCAGATGCCGAACGGTATACAAACATTGTGAAGCAAATGCCTCATTAATCTAACCAAAACATCAGTTATTACACGTCCAATTCGCGGGGGCATGTGTATACCTCGTACAAATCAACGTCGTCTGGAGAAATACCAGCTTGCTTGAGAGCCATGGGGATTGAATACGCAGGGCCGACTCCCATTATACGGGGAGCAACACCTTTTCAATATCAGTACCCATAGTCAAAGCTAGAGTTGCACCCTACCTGCTACCGCGGTAGTAATGTGTTTTGCGAGAATGGGCAGACCAAGACTTTCCGCTTTCCTTCTGGTCATCAAAAGGACCGCGGCGGCTCCATCCGTAATTTGGCTAGCGTTCCCTCCCGTAGTTGTGGCCTTGCCCCACTGCGGAAATGCCGCCCGAATCTTTGAAAGACTCTCCGCCGTTGTCCCGTATCTGATCCCGTCATCTTTCGTAACTGTAATGGTAGTGCGCTCCCCAGTTTTAGGATCCTTGCTGAACACAGTGAAGGGAATGATTTCGCGATCGAAGTATCCCGCCTTCTGGGCAGCTTCTGCGCGTTGGAATGAAATTGCAGCGAATTCGTCTTGGTCCTTGCGCGAAATTTCGAAATCCTCCGCGACGTTCTCGCTCGTCCAGCCCATGCGCTCGCAACAGTCTCGGGACGCCGCATTACATGAGATAAGTTCACTTTGGGAAGGGCCTCCGACGTCAGGACTGTAGCAAAAGGTGAGAAAGGAAAGCTTTGCTTTTGAGTTGCTAGATATACTTCTGCGACATGCTCTCGACTCCTATGGCCAGACCTACCTCGATTTGGCCACTGCGAATTTGGTTTGCGATCGTGGTAACCTGCAGAAAACCTTAGTGAACAGTACTTCAGCGAATGAAAGACCATGTACCGCCATGAGACCTATTCAGCAAAATGAGTCTTTGTAACAAGATGAGCGAACAGTGAATACCGCTGGAGCAGAAACGGTTTATGGTTTGAATCGGAACCGTGTCAGGAAAGCCAGCCGCCAACATGGCACCTCGGACGTGGTAGTTTGCTTCGGGCGTGAGGACGGTTCCAACGCAAATATCCCCAACAATGGCAGGATCGACTTTGGAATGAGTGATAGTGTGCTGTAAGAGATTGAATAAACTGGCGGCCCAGTCTAGTGTATGAGTGTTCTACCTTGAACATTTCCAGCATCAATTCATCCGCTCTGGAATGGAGATGGGCGTTGAAATGACAAGGCAATTAATATGAAATGAATACCTCGCGTCTTTGAGGCCACCCTTCTTGGCCTTAGTAAGGGGAGAACGTTTCGCAAAGGTAATCCTAGAGCCACAATGAGGGAGGGTTGAATTTGAACTGAAAGTAGACCATACACGACATCGTCAGGACTTTTCCGCTCTAGTGCGGCGAGCCCAGTGGAGGAAGAAGTGAAGTGGGCGGCGATTTGTTTGACGCGGTCCATGGTTGCTAGGATAGAGATGTGCAGTGAATATATAGGACGGTCAATGCCACCGCAAGACCCGAGCGGAAATCAATTGCGTAAATCCGCGATTCCGGCCCGAAAGAAAGCCGGCTGAT
Source organism: Mycena galopus ATCC 62051 (assembly GCA_014925785.1). Lineage (NCBI taxonomy): Eukaryota > Fungi > Basidiomycota > Agaricomycetes > Agaricales > Mycenaceae > Mycena > Mycena galopus. Next base: position 387,174 of record WIQG01000007.1, read on the forward strand.
TCCATGGCGTAAATAAATGATGCGCCTCTGTCCTTCAACGTATGTGACTCGAAGGCGCGGCCGCAGAAACCATAAAGCCCTTCAATTCATCGCTCTTTACAACTCTTACCCTTTACACTCAAGACACATGGGAGACTCAGTTCCGACCCCGGTCTCTGCTGTCATATCTAAAGTGCCCGCTTACAGATTCATAGACATTGCCGGTAAAGTTGACGCGTCCGTACGCTCGGTTTTCTGATGTTGAAAGAGTCTGCCAGTCAATTTAACAGACCCTGTTTTCCGAGGAACTTATCACGGAAAGAAAAAACACGACGGTTGCACTTGAGATTCCGGTTTATTAAACGTTCTGATTTGTTTCAGATGACATGAATTCGATCCTGGAGCGCGCAAGAAATGCGGGAGTGAAATCAATTATCGTAACTGGCACAAGTCTCCAAGAGTCGCGCGAGGCTCTACACCTTTCGCAGGAGTTGGGTAGACCTCTCTTCATCATCACGCTGCGTTCACTCATTTGCTTTGCTAGGCTTTTTTGCCACGGTTGGATGCCATCCTACGCGTTCCGCCGAGTTCGACAAATTCAAAGGCGGACCAGACGCATATTTGTTGGCGTTAGATCGGCTCGTGGCTAGCAATCTACAAGGAAAAGGTCGCGCCGTGGCCATTGGTGAATGTGGACTAGGTGAAAAGGAACGCAAAAATTCATCCGTTGGTCATAAATCAAGGTTTCAGACTACGATAGACTCCATTTTGCAACGCCAGAAGTTCAGCAGAGACACTTTCGCTCGCAACTCTCTTTGGCAAAGAAAGTAAACTGCATTTATGATAAATAAACGATATTATTGACTTTGAAAACGGCCTTAGTATCATTTACCGCTCTTTCTACATTCTCGAGCTGCCCATGCGGACTTCGTGAAAATCCTGCGCGAAGAAGGCTTCGGGACAAATGGCGGCGCAGCAGTTGGCGCCAAGGGTGGTGTTGTTCATAGTTTCACAGGCTCTCCAGAAGAGGTCGCGGAACTCGTAAGGAGTTCAAACCATCGGAAGCTCTGCTTTGCTCAATGCCTGTCAGATGAATATGGGATTCCATATTAGGCATGTCTTGAGCTCCAAGTCCTCCCACTTTATTGAACATACTTTCATACAGCGTAAACGGATGTTCCCTCAAGACGGAAGGAAATCTTCAAACTGCCAAGGCTATCCGCCTTGACAGAATCATGCTCGAGACAGGTTTAGCGTTGCCCTCATTATTCCTCGTCTACTATACTAATATCGTCCGCCCAGATGCCCCGTGGTGTTATATGACCGGCGGCCATGCTTCTAAGCACCACCTCGCCTCCCTATCCCCGTCTTTGAGAGAATTATACTTTCCCCCAGCCACTAAACCCGAAAACTTTACACTGGGGAAACCAGTGAAAGGCAGGAATGAGCCTTCTGCCGTCGGAGGAGTTGCCTGGGTCATCCATAAAATACATGGTATCTCTCTAGAAACGCTAACGGAGACGGCTTTCAAAAACACCGTTGACCTGTTCGCGTTGCAGGATGTAGACGAGGGTTCGGAATCTAAGACATTACAGGATGGGCAATAGGATACATGTTAATTGCAACCATGGTTTGGTTAAAGTCCGGTATCAAGCGGTTCATAATTTTTGGCTACCCCGCGGCGCTGAAACCACGAACGAGACGGTTCTGCTCGCGCAACTTCCCCATTGCGCAAAATTCTATATGAATGGCCCCTCCACGACACCTCGCTCCCGAATACGGCGAATAAAAATATTGGTAAAGCCAATAACTCTCGAGCAACCCATGCGGTCATGAATTGCCAGCGGATGTGGGAGGGCAGGGGATGGCCGGCGAGAGAAGCGTAAACGTCGAGATCTACGTACACCCAAAGGGCGAAGTGTACGCAGAGCGAAATCCAGTACGAGACACCAAAGAGGTATCTGAGACTGACAGCGCATATGACAGAAAGCACTACAGACTCTGTGAATGGTTCCAGGAGAGTCGCAGCCAAGACTATGTGCTTGCGGACTCGGATCCAGCGTACACGACGCCAGATGTAATCCGAAAGCGACATGTTTCCAACAGCATTTCGTGCGACATCGCAGGATAGGTCGTGTCTATCGCCAAGTTCATGCCACAACGCGCTCGCAATCATGTTATCTTCAGCTAAGAACCGGCCGAACGCAGGTAAACCACATGGGCCGGACTGTGTCGTGTTTGTATTCGACGGCCGAATTGGTTTTAGCGAGCCATTAACGCGTTCCAAGTCAGAGCGGCGAAACAAGTTGGATTTCCCCATAACACATGAATCGACCGCCACAGTGTTGATGGCAATATACATTTTGGCGTGATTCGTGTTGAGGAATGCTTCCTCTATCCGGGAACCAATCCTGGGTTCGGTGACGAGGGCGAAAGGGACGTGATGGACTAGCGCTATGCGGCGCTTCCCCGGAGCAGGTGGAGACGGCCCAAAAGCGTCGACAGAGCGCGCCAATGTTCCCGGATGAACAGAGACATTGGAGTCGATAACCCATAAAATGTCGTGCGCAGCTTCGCGATAGGACCGGACGAGGTTGTTTACTTTGGGATTCACTCCAACCACTTCCTCACCTAAAGAGATATGAACATCATCGTTATCTCTGAAGGAACTACCGACCAATGACGATCCTGCAGTTGACATTGGGGTACTTTGTCATGAGCTCTCGGGCCACAGGAAGCGCCTGGTCGCGCTCATTGGCCACCGAAAGTAAAAGTTCGTAGTTTGGATATTCTTGCGTAAACGTCGATTCCAAATTTTCGTAAAGGTTCGTATCGAGCCCCTTCAGGGGACGAAGTATGGATACACCGGGCACAGATGAAGTGGGAGCGACTGCCAATGGTGACCGGGGACGCAGCCTGTACCGTTTTCGACTGGGACGCGATATAATAAATACAACGCGGCACGAGGCTGGAGGCGACTCACGCTGCCATGCAACCCAGGATGCCAATGGCCCATAGGCCAGCATACCACAGCAACCCGAATGAGGCCAAGAAGAGACGAGGCTCGACTGCCATTCGCGTCGTTCGAGGGGCGCTTTCGTGAAAAGTGGTCAAGCGATGTTATTACAAATTGTGTACATAATTATTTACGGTATTGAATTAGAAAATTAAGTATAGTATCCTCGTTTCTTGTCGTTAAATTTCATGATCTCCCTCCTCGTCCCCGCCGCTCCCATCCTCCAAGGATTCTGTATCCGATCGTGATTCATCATTTACGTGGGGAATGAACTTGTTGATGGCCTGGGTGCGTTCCCATTGCAGCCGCCGAGCCGTCCGATAGTTTACAATCATTAACACCTCCTCGAAGAAGGCGTCGGACCAATTGTCACAGAGCTCGATCGCTGAAGGTCGGAGACGCAGGCGTTCTCCGACATCCGTGTGCGTAGATACCACGTCGCCCCATCGATTCTTTTGTCTATATGGCACATGTAAATTTCAGTGACAACGAATCAAATAATCTCTACATACCGTTCATTGGAGAACCAATTTTTTATTTGACGAAGGGATCTGTGCAGGATTATGGCCATTAACGCCAACCAAGGCTCAGAGGGATACATGGTTATCTGTGGTGTTCATTTAGCATTCCCGTATGCCAAGTGCGCCAAGTGCCATACCTCATCAAAGACAGTTTTGAGAACGTACAGTTGGCAGTCATTAGCAGGCGAATTGCTTAGACTGTCGATGCCACACGCGCGGTCCCTTAGTTCCTTCCTGCGAACTTTTAATTCGGGGCTCTGCTTTGGATGGGGTCGCGAGCTTTTAGGAGACTTGTGGGCCTTCTTCCTCGGTCGGAGCTGATGGCTGTCACAGCTGCTGGTGCTCAGAGGCTTCGAAAGAAGTTCTGAGCCTGAAGTGCGAGAAGAAGAGGGCGAAGGAGGGGAGGGAGAGTCGCCACGGTCATAGCCTGCAAGTGGTGAACCCCAGGGAGAGGGTAGGAGTGAGATTTCGTCGTCGTAACATGCAAGTGGAGAAGTCGCAGCGTCGGCGAGCATGTCTAAGGATGTTTTCATATTAAGATGGAGGAAAGGAGTGTGGGCGACCGGCGCAATATGAAAGACTGAAGAAGAAACGTTCCCGAGGCATTACTTATATGCAAAGAAAGTAAACAAAGGTCTTTATTGTGTGTCTTCCCGATCCAGACAACATCCTTGTTTTTGCCAGGCAGGCTTCCAGTACAAAAGAATTGGCCCTGGAGACGACATCATTTGATCCCGTATGGAAAAAAGCAAGAAGCACCGAAAAGTACAAGAGCAGCTCCTAGTAGGCATAGACGCCGAGAGCAAAAGAAATCCATCATCCCATCATTTACCAAGCACAACCAAAGAGCGTGCAAGTAACCTACAACGTGATATTGGTTGCTCTCCGTGGCATTTTCGCAGCAGCAGCATTCGTTCAACTTAGTGCACGTCCAAGATGAGCTCAGGCTCCCGAGAATCGGTGGTTGACAAGATTGTCGCCTCAGTGTTCTCCAGACGGAACGCTTCCGGTGTCCTAGAAGAGTCGTATATCTCGCATGTCAAGATATGGGAGGATGCGGGGCCCGAGGGTGGAGGTAGGAAGCCTCGGTACATTCTCCTCTCGCGTATGTTTCTCCGGCCGAGGTGAACGGGCTGTATTCACCAGTTCCAGAGGCCGCCAATGGAAACGGATTTTTGCACAAATCTAAGCTCAACACCAATGGCTCGTTCTCTGTCGGAAAGACTTGGCGGTTACCTGAACTTCGCGCATTGCAAGTCATTAATGTGCGATCAAGCCCCCGCTGCGCTTTACTTCCGACTGATTCAATATAGCCGCTTTCCTTCAACATAACCCTCTCTAGGACCTATAGGTGGCAGACTGAAAATCCACCAGACCAAGTACAATTCTTGGAAGCCCTCATTCGGTTGTTCCATAGCGTCGCGCCCGATGCTTCTTTGCAGTTGGACGGGGTGGAAGATTATGGTGCTGCGAAGCAATCGGCACAGAATGGAACACCAAGACGGCCACCTAACAACCAGCGGCCAGTTACACCGTCACAGGCTGAGAACGATTACAACCAGCGCATGCCTTCTCCTCCACCTCGAGCTCCTTCCCGCAATGGACTGCCTTCCCGACCCGCGTCTCCCGCTAATTCAACTCGCAGTTTTTCTACAATCCGTTCTAACCCGCGGCCGGTACCATCCGCATCCGCCTCTTCTTCTCCCCAACCGCCTCGGATACGACCCGCTGGTAGGCGGCCCTCAAATGCTGCTTCAACGTTGTCTCAGGTACCGGCTATAAACCTCGCGGCTGTGGCGTCGCGTCCCGCTCCCGAGAACCGGAATGGATCTTCAGACAGCCTCTCAGTCAACAGGCCATCGAAAGATTCCCCAATCTCCTCTGCATCTGCGTACCCTTCTCCTGCGCGAGCACCTTCCCCTTCACCTTCCACACGAACTCCCTCGCCTTCAGTGCCTAGAACTACTCCAAAACGCACTGGAACAGTTGGTGCCATGGCTGACGGTACTTCGCGTCGGGACCAGAACGCTCGCATCTCCTTCTTTGACCCTGGAAATCAAGCAGCGCTGGACCGTCTTATTATCAGCGCTCCTAACGAAGTTGACGGCGAGGAAGAGTCCGCTCAGGCAACAATGTCCAATGTGGAGGAGATGATAGAAGGATATGAATGGGCTATCGACGATGTAATCGGACGGAAATCCGCCCGAGGAGCGGCAGATCTCATTGAGGCCAGACTATTAGATGAACTGCTTGCCCTCGACAAGGTTTTATGCATTCATATCCCTGTTAAGCGACGGTGTAACAATAATTACAGGCCAACATCCATTCCTTCCTCGAGTCCGATGATCTGATAGACGTCGTTTTAAAGTACATGGATGATGCCTTGCTGGAATTAGATAACATGGACAGTCTGGTGTCGTCGTACAAGATTCATCTCAACGTACGTGTTTTATTTTTTGCGATGTCTGCAATATTGATGGAGCATTGTAGGCCGTTGGCGATGATATTTCATTTATCCAAGGTCAGAACAGAGGTCTGCAAGTACAAACCCAGAACCAGCGAGCACTTTTGGCGGAGCTCGAAAACCTGCTGGTGCGCCTTTTCCTTCATCCATTTGTCGATTTACTCACTTATTGTCAGCAAACTGTTCAAGTCGATAAAGAGGCATTGGCCACACTCACGCAAGAATCCCTCGAAAAGTCCTCTGGCATACAACGGCTGGAAGAGGCTGCAACAGAGTTGTACAAAGCACTGCAGGCTGGCCAAGACACAGGTGAATCTCACATCTTTGATACTTCGCATGTCCTTACGTATCTCTAGACATGGCTGCAACTATGGAACGATTACAGGAGTATCGCACGTATAACGCTCAATTCTGCAAGCGAATATTCGACTTCCTCGCCATCATGTTCACAGCCCAGGTGCGTGAAAACAACTGCTCCAGTTGACCAACATTGAAGCGCCTTGTGCAGTCTCAAATGCTTCTTGGTGCCACTGACGGTCTGGTGAAGGAGGGCCGGGGCAGACCGAAAATTATTATGCATCAAGATCTTGAACAATATCTCGGTCGATACGCGGGGCTAATGCTGTATCTGAAAGAGATGGACGAAAAGGTGTATGCCAAGCTGTGTGCCGTGCGTTTCTTCGATGTTAGAAGTGCTGGTTTCAGGAAATTAACTTGCAATGCAGACATACTTTTCAGCCGCCAGTGAGCTTCACAACGCCCAAATCAAAGCCCTTATGGCTGCGTACATCAATTTGGTTCGCAAAGGAAGCGAGGAAGACCAAGACCAAGGTATGAATTTTTTTATTGGCAGTGGCGTATCTTAATAATTCTGCTAGGTTTTGGTCCGACTCCGACGGTGGGAACATACACCAAGGGAGTGACTGGGATACGCCGTGCTGGTACCGTGATCAGGTCACCTTTGGACGCCCGTGCCAGGGATAAAGAGAAAAACTCTGACGGAACCATGAAGGCTTCCGAGGTTCGAAGGTTTTATATCTTCATCGCATTAATCCAACTCGATTACGCAGGTTTTCTTGCTCATTCTAGAGCAGATCGCACCCTTGATATATCGAGAGGACGAATTTCTCGCCGACTTTTTGCAAATCAACGACGCAGCACTCACTTTCGCTGATTATATGAACCTCGATAATTATTTCCGGAGACAAGCTTCACGGAGTGTCGGGCTTAGCCAGACGACCATGAAGCTTGTTCGCGGGGCCATGGAGTTGATCTTCGGATTCTTGATGGACGAGCTGAAGACCTGGTTAGACAGCGCTCTAGCCAAGGACAACATGTAGGGTGTTGTTTGATTCATATTGTGGTATTCGCTAATACCCTCCTAGGCAGATTATTGGTCTCCTCGCGTCCATTGAGCGTTTCATTGCCGAAGCAGACGAGAAGGGAAATGCGTTCTTGTTCAATGCTTTAGGGAAGCAGCACACGCGCCTGAGAGGTCTTTTCGACCGGCATATTGTGAGCTGTCACTGTAATGGTAGCCTGGATTTCCTCATTGATATTGTCCAGAACGAGCAAATCAAAGGCGTCGAAGAGACGAAACTGACCAGCAAGAAACGAAAGGGCGTCGTCCACTTTGTGAAGCACTTTCCGATTCACATCGGTCTCGTCGAAAGTCAACTCATCGGTGCCGATTCACTTGAGATACGCTCTACGGTAGACGCTGCTTATGACCGGATCGTTCAATCCATGTTTGAATCTCTCAAACAAATGGCCAAGATGGATGGAGAGGGCGAGGACAAGGGCCAGCTCAATTTCCATGTAATCCTCATCGGTGTGTGCCCCCTTTTGCTCGTTGGAATCACCATCTCATGTAGAGTAGAAAACATGCACCATTTTGTCGCCGAGACATCCCAGATTGAGATTGGGTCGGTCACCGTGTTCTTACGCAAGGCGGAGGCGATATATGACGAAAATCTTGGCGCATATGTCAAGATCGTCCTCCGGCGGCCATTTGGGAAACTAATCGTGAATATGCTATATCTTTCTAAATGGAGGGAGTCTCTAACTGGTAGCAGGATTATTTCGAGGGCGTGGAGCGCCTGCTCAAGACAACGGCACCGTCGGAGGTTTCGACCAACCCCAGTTACAACAAGTCGGCCTTGAAAAAAGTCGTCAAAGAGTACAACGCAAAGGACATTCGCAAACACGTTGATGCTCTTTTCAAGCGGGTGGAGAAGCACTTCACCGAGGCCTCCGAGAAAGCGACCACCGAGGAGAGTGGAGGCATCGCCCCAGGGACTGTCATGGTCGGCGTATGGAAGGCTTGCGAGGAGGAATTGCTGAGGATTACGGAGCTGACGTCCAAGAGGATCACTCAGTGTTATGCCGACAGCGGGGTTACGCTGGACTACAGTGCAGCAAACGTCGAGGAAGCATTCCGAAGGCAACGAGTGGGGGGTTAACGGAGTAATATAGAAAGATGTATGGATGTATGTATTTGTACCTTGTACTATAACAATTTCTCCACGGATTGAATACAGGCCAAAAAATGTAGTTGGTGATGAGTGGGACGAACTACTAGGTGGCGAACTGAGGTTCGGGGAAGGGAGGTGCAGCGCGATGTTCGGCGGCCGGCGTGTTCACTGAGCTTGCATATGCACTGGGGGTGGGACTCGGGGCGGGACTGGGAACGGGTGCCGCGGCGGCTGGCTGGAAAGTGCTCATCAAGGAAGGGCCGAATGTGCGAAGCATGTTCATCGCCGAGTCCATGGTTAAGCCTGCTCCGGGCGCCGCCGGAGCCTGGCCCGGTGTGGCATTCGCCTGTTGCGCTGCAGCATTTTTATTTATAACGCCCAAGATGATCTGCCAGAGAGCAGCAAGCCGAGTTTGGAGGAAGGCGAAGGTCTTGGCATTGATAGACGCGACGTCTGACCAGAGATTCAGAATCATTCACACCCATACGCAACGAGGACAAACCTGCGTCCAGTGAGGCTTCGTTCTTTTGGAAGAACGGTTGGAGATACATTTGATAGATGAAGGTGGATCCCTGTGGCGAAGATCGGTTCACCAGCCAAGGAAATAGGGACACAAGAATTACCTGGGTTTGAGGGAGAGCCAACCATAAGAGGAACAATGTCTTGACTTCCCAGTAAAACGGCGCCCAGCTGTTCAGAACTTAGTGAAAAGACGAGAAACGATGAGGAATTTATATGCCTGATCAAGAACTCGCCCAGGTATTGAAAAGCTACTATGGTTCCCATGACCGACCAATACTGCGCCCATCGCTCCAGTTCTAGGGGGGTTTGTTTAGCTCACTTTGAGCTGGCAGTGCCGAAAATGGAAGTAACCTGGCTCGGAGGTAGGACGGTGCGACAGAGACTTGTAGGTACCAAACACTGGGAGAAGGAATACAAACCAGGCGGACAGAAGATGGCTCAAGAATGACAAAAACATGGTAGACAAGCAGGGAAGGTGGTGGTTAAAGGGCTTTCAAGGAGAGGGTAGCGGCTGTGCAGCGCTCAAGCTTGCCACGACAACCGCCTTGATTTGATCATGGCATTTGAGGCTCAATTGAAATAAACCCTCGATTGAAAAATGGACCGCGGCAGCAAACCGTTGGACAGCTTGGAACACGTATGTTAACGGAGCAAAATTAAGAGCGGAGAAGTAGGGCAAGTTTTATGGGCGCGGTTTGAAGCGCTTGTCACTTACCTAAGTTCATCTCATCAGCTTCTGACAAGGTTCTCACTGTCTCACTGCAACCTTCACCCTGGTGTCCTCAGTGACCCCGCAGCGGCCATGGAGTCTCTCAACATTGCGGGCATCCATTCCGATGACCAGGCCAAGGACGACAAGCGCGACGTCAAGCCAATTGTCAAGACACTCAACCGAGTCCCTCGTTCGTTATGACACATCCCTCTGCGCTCCGCATTACTTACCGTTTCGCGTCTATCAGGAGCCTGCGTGAGTTCTATATCTTGGCCCCTACTTGTCTCTTATTTCTCCCACAAGAATGCTTGCAGAAAGCAGAAGATGCGATGTGAAGGTGCTGATAACCCACCGTGCAGACGCTGCCGCAATACAGGTCTTGAATGCTTATTTGTGAGTGACAACCCCCATGCGCCCGTATTGCGACTTGACTGTAGGCAGGAGAAGCCTTCCAGGGAAGCAACGTTAACTGGGGAGGCCGGCCTGGAGTAAGAACTTTCTGTTGGACGCGCACTTGTGTTGACCGTCATTCAAGACGTATCCGAAGCTTAGAGGCACACGTCGCGGAAATTCGGCACTCGCAGACATCCATTCAGAATTCCGTGGCCGAAATTTTGTCGCATCTTCGAGGAGGGGCACATGCCCGCTCTCCATCGTATCTCCAGTCATCATACCATCAGTCACCCGTCCTACATTCGCCATCGATGTCTACACCTCCTGCTGGTCACCAGCATGTCGGCGATGCGCAACCCTCGACGCCAACAGGACCATTCCCCCACAGTGCGCCTCCGGCACGACAATCCCGTGGTCAGCTTCCTCCACCGGGCTACCAAGGACCCCCCTCACAGACAACTCCCGGAGCGTACTCTCACTATCCGGCCCAAGGCGGATACCCCAGTTCCAATCAAACTAGTCAAGGTCCTGTTCTTCCCCCATTTTCAAGCATTCAGACCATGGGGCCGCCATCGGCACAACAGGCTAATGTCTCGTCCATACGTTACGATAACGGGCATCCTCAAGCAAGGCAGCATAGTCAAACCGGCAAGAGGCATGCGTCTGGTTCCGCAAATGTCACCAGCGCCGACTCGTCCGATATCGACGAGGAAGAGGGAGAATTGCCAGACTCTGGTCTTGTTGCCCCCTTAGAAGTCCTGAGAGGTCTCGCTGATGTTGCGACTGAGCGGGCTGCCAAGGTACCCTTGTCCCTATTTTTGCAACAACCGCACTAACGACACCGTAGGAAAACGGCGACAGCAGTGGACCTCAAAGTCGAGGGAGGACGCCATCTCCGGATCGACAGAGCCGAGCAGCGAAGCGAAGAAAGATCCGACACAGAGGCAGACCCACTTTAATTTTCCCAGACGGTAATTAACCCACCCCGCACGCTCGCAATGCTCACACATCCATAGTTGTCACTAAAAATATTTTATCTGAGGCCGAAGCTCGGGAACTGTTCAGGATGTAAGTAGCCTGATATGGTTATCCACCCTGCTTGACTGTTCCGTCAGATTCTATCATGGATGTTCTACCTTCCTGTATGCATACATCATCAGCTCTACGATCTCGCTCATTTTACTTTAGTCCTGTGTTTGATTCCAACTCTGATACGTTCGATGCATTGCATGAGCGTTCGCCGTTCGCTGTGGATTGCATATGCATGGTTGCTGCTCGCGTTCGTGACGGTGGAGGTGCGTAAATATTCAACAGTCATTTGTCTTGTGACCGACCGTTCGCGCAGGAAAATCGAGCGATACGTATCTCCAGACGCTTGAAGAGGTTCAAACCATTTCCCGGGCTACCCTCTTTTCCCCTGTGACCCGGCATGAGGCGGTTCAGGCAATGAGTAGGTGAATTCATCATTCTGAAATCCCAAGATGCCAATTCTTTCTCAGTCCTTGTTGCTGGCTGGTCCGATAACGGGTGGCTCAGCGGTGGACACGCTGTCCGGATGGCCATGGAACTTTGTACGCCGTTTCTGCTATCTCCTATTCCTTGCTCACATCGCCTCGATAGCAATGCACAAAGCTTGGCCGTCGCTTTTGAAGCGGATGAATGCCAATCAGGTGGACTTGGCGGCTGACCGCGAGTTGGTCATCGCGTCTCGCATCTGGTTCTGTCTCTATCTTTTCGAGCATCAGTATGTGATTTTTCTGCGCTCCGTACCTGTTCTGATTTATCGAAGATTGTCCTATGGGACCGGGCGTCCGGCTGTTCTCAAGGATGACGAGAGCATCAAGCACTGTCGTCTCCTTCTGCAGCATCCTCTGGCTATCGAGGATGACATGCGCCTGGTCTCTACTGTCGAGTTGATGGCTCTTCGTGAGCGGGTTCATAACGCACTCTCGCCTTTTGAGGGCCCAGTGAAGGACGAACACTTTGAAGAACTTCGCCGTGCGGATTTGAATTTCCGTAGCTGGTATGCGACTTGGGACCAAGCGTTCTCGCAAAAATACGAAGATGCTGGTACGTACACCAGAACGGCACATTATACTTGGATATTCAAATACTGTGTCCAGCGTTTTACCGCCAATCTTTGCAAATTCAGCATTTGCATGCTGAACTATTCCACAATGCCACAGCCCTCAGAGGCATCAACGGTCCTGAGGATGTACAAAACATGCCGACCCAGCAGAAAGACCTTGCACTTCGTTCTATTCAAATTGCCCGTCAAGGTTTAGATATTACAGTTAACTCGCCGGCGTACAGAGAGGGGATGAAATATGGTTAGTTGACCTCATAAGCGAGTTTAATACTTGGTCTGATTATGGTTTCAGCGGTGCACTACACTCATGCGACCGCCACTTTTGCTGCCTCCTTTTTGTTGCGACTGTCCCGACTTTTGTACGACCTCCTTTCAACTCATCTGAATCTTTCACTGATACACGCTCGACAGCCCGAGCGACAGCGAGATGCCAGAAATAAGAACTCAAGTAGAGCGCTTAGCAACGCTCATGGCCGAAAGTATGATACCACTTCCGTTGAAACCAGTATATCTTAATCATATGCGCAGTTCCCGGCAAGCGATACGCTTTGACACTTCAAGTTATGTTGAAGCGGTCCAGAAAGCGCAAGTCGGGGTCTTCCACTTCGCGTTCTCCTAAAATCTCGCGGGATCCGCATCGTCCTATGGCGATGTCAGTCGACCTGAACCACCCAGCGAATATTGCACAGCACCACGCCGAGCCCTTCTCCCCAGCGTATGACCCGGCGTTCACCAGCCCCGGCAGCGCCCATCCCCCGACCCACCAGCCTCATCTGCACGCCACCGACGCGGATCACATCTGGCGCGGCTTTGAGATGACCGCGAGCGAGCAGCTCCCTGTGTGGATTTCAGATCAAACTCTCGGAGGAAACTCGTTCTCTCAGAATGGGATGAATGCGTTTCTGCTTCCACAAGATTATTTGCCCCCGACACCGCAGATCTGGTGATTTCCTGGATGTCACTTTTCCTCGTCTGCCAAACTTCCGTTCTTTCTTCCACTGTTCGTACTATCTTGGAATCATGTTGTTCTGTACCACGCTGTGTGTAATATACCTGTTTTGTACGCGTACGGCTCCTTTTAAAATAAAGAGTATTATATGATGGGAAGCGATGGGAATCAATGACCTTCGTGTTGTTTAGAAGCGGTCAAAGCGAGAAATGTGTGACTCGGAGAATCCCACGTTCAACTTGATTTTATTGGTTGCACGTAACCCTTTGCTTGCCTTTCGTACCACTTTGGTCATGGAAACGGTACACCCTGAGGACCTCGCTGAAGCCCGCCCGACTCCCAATGCCCATAAAAACAACCCCTTCTTTCAAAACAGTGCTAAAGAGGAGATCTCGCCGGTGGATTCAACGACCTCTGCAATTCAGGAAGACCCGCCGGCCCCGTCTCATACTTCAGATCCGCAATTCAAGAGCAAGAAACCCGCCAGGCCCAAGCCCAGCCTTCTCTCAACTATTCTCAATTTTCGCTTGAATACTACTCCCGACCGGTCTGACGAAGGCGGGAACTACTCCCTAGCGAAGGACTCGAAACGCATCTCAATTTCGGGCACATCCGCCGATTCCCGGAGCTTTCCTATCCCGATTCCCTTGCCCTCAATACCAGTACCAATTGTCAGCATGAAGTCTCGAAGACCCTCTGCTATCATCCGTAATGTTACAGGTTCTTCATTTCCTCGCAAACCTCTTTCTTCCCTTTCGCTGATCTCGATTTATCAGAGATCGAGCACCGCCGCAAATTTATCCTCAAACTTGCGAAAGCTCTCATGACATTTGGAGCACCCTCGCATCGCATCGAGTCTCAATTGGTCGCAGCTTCCAAAATATTGGACGCTCAAGCAGGTTGGACAATGCCTGTCTTTTCTTGCAAATAATCCCAATTTATCCATCCCCTCAGAATTTGTTCAACTCCCGAACCTGATAATTGTGACAATCCGAAATGGCAGTACCGCCTCTACAAGAACCTATTTTGTTCGCGCCAGGGGTCGGATTGCGCTGTCCCGTCTGAATGCAGTTCACCATGTCTACCGCAAAGTGCTCCACGATAAAATCAGTGCTGAAACGGGCACGGACCGTCTGAGGGACCTCTTGTCAGCACCACCTGCCTATAAACTCTTGACGCGCTGTTTCTTTTCTTTTACGTGTGCCTCGATCCTTTGTGTCCTTTCTTTCGGAGGATCCTTCCTAGACATGTGGATAAGCGGGTGCTGTGCCGCAGTTCTACAATATCTCGGTCTCAATGCCGGTCAGTGTTCTGTGGGTTTGTAGGCCCATCCTTGACCTTTCGCCCATTAGCGAACAAAAGCGCCATGTATGCCAACGTCTACGAGTAGGTTTTCTTGGCTTTTCCTTTCGTTAGCGCTTCCACTGAAGTAATCTAGGATATCAGTCACCATCATCGTCGCCTTCGTTGCACGAGGTTTAAGCAATATTGCCGCAAGTCTCCACGATTTCACAGATTCAACAAGCTACTGAACATCTGTTTAGGGAAATTGGTTCTGCTATAGTGCAATCTCGTCCGCAGGTCAACAGAAACCCCGGTTATATGGTGCTCCAACTTACATTGCTTATAGGAGTGGTCGTAATTCTCCCGGGATTCACGGTTCTCATGTCTGCGTTGGAATTAATGTCAAAAAATGTCTTCTGTGGCTCCGTCAGGATTGTTTACGCCATCATATATACTTTGTTCCTCGTGAGTTTTGAATTACGCACAGGAATGTGTACTGAAGCGTTTCAACCAGGGTTTTGGATTAACGATCGGCTCTGATCTATATCTGGTTGTCGACCGTCGTGCTCGTCGTGCGTATTATACTGGACCTGCCACGCTACCCCCAACATACACCCACGGCGTGTTTCAAATGATGAATGGCACCAATCCTGGAATATCGATCCGCGGGGTGCTCGGGCTGACTGGCGAAAGTTATGAAACTGAGCACGTCATAAAAGGTAAAAGAATGTATCCAGCCTTGGACGACCGTTGCTGAACGTTAAAAGGTTGTTTCCGTGATCCCCACTGGAATTGGACAAGACAGCCGTTTCCGTGGTGGACCATGCTCTTCCTCGTCCCTTTGTATTCGACTGCTTCGTCTTTATCAAATCTTCAGAGCGTTCTTACATGGAACTCACGCAAACAACTAGCTATCATGGTTGTTTTTTCTTGCTGCTCGTATACGGCCAACCGAGGGATCAGTTACCTGCTGCCTACCAGACCCGACATCGTATCTGCAGGTGGAGCGTTCGTAATTGGCTGTCTCGGCAATCTGTACTCCCGTCTCTTCCGTGGAACTGCGTTCACCTCGATGGTAACGGGCGTTTTATTCCTGGTGCCCGTGAGAGCAAACGATTGATCCACAAAACCATTTCCTGATTTTTCTCAGTCTGGTATCGCCCAAGGTGGCGGATTGACACAGACCTACAAGAGCTCTGCCGACCAGTATTCAAGCGGATTTTCTCTGGCTTTACGGATGATTACTGTTGCCTGTGGGGTAACCATTGGATTGTTTGTTAGTCAAGTCTTTGGTTAGTATTAACTCCGCGACACCCTTGAAACTATGCACTAACCCACCTTGCAGTTTACTTCTTTGGAACTCGCAAAAATGCGGCCCACTTTGCCTTTTGATCAAGTCTCCAAGCTTGCATTCGTCATACTTAGGCAATAATACTATGGTAGAGGAACAGTACATCGATGTCGCAACACCAAGGAGAGTAATGAACAAGATAATATAATTTCTACAGTACCTAATTTATTCAGTATCAACCGAAAAGCTCGCTGAGCTCTTCCATGCGACGAGACATCATCTCTGCCTTGCTGAAGTTCTGACCCAAAGTCATGTTTGCCAACTCGGTCTTCTTCCGCTGCACCTCTAACAGACGCGCTTCGATGGTGTTCTCGATGATAAGCTTGACAGTCGTAACTGGTCGAGTTTGACCCAACCGATGCTAGATTTTATTAGAATGAGTGCATAAACTTACAAGGCGACTTACGATACGATCCACGGCCTGATTCTCGACGGCTGGATTCCTGCAGGGAGAATATTAATTCGGGGAGACAAGCCAAGGTGATCAAGTACCAGTAAGGATCCATCAGATAGACCCGTTGGGCTGCTGTCAGGTTCAAACCTACCCCGCCGGCTTTCAAACTAACAAGAAGGACTTCGCATCCAGGATCATGCTTGAGCGCGTCCATGGCACGAGTACGATCGTCTCGCTTCATGGTACCATCTAATCTGTCGTACCGAATACCCGCAGCCTCCAAAGCATCCTCGATCCTGAACAGAATCAGAAACAGAGATGCCGAAAAATAAAAACACGCACTTGTCGAGCATGCTGGTCCATTGCGAACTAGTTATCGTCAGTCTCAAGGCAAAATCAATGCGACGAGGCCACCCACAACACAACGGTCTTCACAATCCCGTCGTCAAGCTGGTTCCCTTTGTTGTCGACCATCTGGACTTCGATAGATTCGGAATCGTAGTTTCCAGAGTAAGGGTTCCCCTTGGAGAACTGCACCAAATCCCCCAAAAGGGCCTTGACCTTCGTCGAAGGGTGAAAGTTGTCCAGATTCATGCCCTTTTGCCGTTTCTCTCTCTTCGGGGGTTTCTTCTTGGCAGTCGGATCGCTGACCGCGTCCGGTTTGATCTCAACTGCGTCCGATGGAGACAGACCGCTTTGGCACGTAGAGCAAGACCGCCGAATGTCTGACGTGACGTTCGGCCACCCCGGGCAGATGCAATTCCGGTAGCACTCAATGCAGAACAGGTGCTGACACCGTGTCAGAACGGGCCTCGGTGTACACGGGCTGTTGGCGCGTGTCGGCCCGCGCGACGACGAACCGCCTTTGGTTTTCCGCGGACGCTTAGGCGCTGGCGGACCGTCGACGTCCATCGTATCGGCCGCCAAGTCGTTCGTGGGGCAGAGCTCCGCACCACACTCTACGCATTGAGTGGTAGCGGATTCCCGTAGGATCGCAAATATCGCGGCCGCACGGCTGGCGTTGATACCGTCGCGCGAGATATCGGCAACGATGTCCTCGTACGACGCAGGCGCATCCTGCTGCTGCCCGAGACCCTTGCCTTCGACTAGCTCGTAGTGATCGCAAATCTGCCTCAGTCGCAGAATCTTCTGTAAAATGCCGACATAGTTCTTCATCACCTCGTTCTTGTCCGTTAGGTCGTCGAATTCGGCTTTGGACTCGTTGAAGAACTGGTCGTAGATGCCCTGCTCCTGCGGGTCGAATTTGAGATATCTGAGCTCATCACGCCGCGGGGGTAGGTCTAGGATTCTGGCACCATCCTGCGTTTTCGACTCCTTCGTCCGCCGGAGCGTGATGCACTTCATGATCATCTGCAGTCGGGCGACGCCCAGAGACTGCCCAAACTTGACTGGGCTGCCGATATACTCCGTCCAGACATTCTTGTCGTCAAGAGGGTCCAACCGGAGGAACTTGATCAGTGCAAAGACGTCGTCCAACTTGTTTTGCACGGGTGTACCCGTCAAACACAGACGACGGTCAGCCATTAGGTCACAGCACGCACGACTCCCGACAGTACTCGTCTCCTTGATTGAGCTAAAAAAATTATCAGATACTGCCGCTGTGAGCAAAAAAGTGCCAAATACTTACTGTGCCTCATCAAGGACGACACGGAACCAGTGAATACTCTGTAATGCGCTAACAGATTCCACGGCACCATTGAGGAATCCACTCTTCTTCCGCTTCATGCCACCCTTTTTGGCTTTCGGGAGCTTCAGCACCTGATTTCCGCGGTCATCTATCTCAACACCGCCGCCGTCACTGCTCCCACCATCATCGTCGTCATCGTCGTCCGCATCCGCGTTTGCAATGCTCCGGTTTTGTTTGGAGTACTCCGAGGCAAGCGTGGCGTACGTCGTGATGACCGCGTCAAAATCGGCGAGGTACGCAGGGTCCGGCTTGCGCGCGTTTCCGTGGTAGATGTACACGCGCAGCGGGGAGCCCTCGCGGAGCCGCGACGGCTTGCCGTCGTCGGTGAACATGGAGGGCTGGTTTAGAGCCTGGGCCATCGCTTGGGATGGGGTAGCGGGAACGCAACCGCCAGCGCCACCAACAACGACCACCTCACCCCGCCAGTGCTCCCGGAACTGGTCCTCCCAGTTGGATACCGTGGAAAGAGGGCATATGATCAGGCTGGCGCGGCTCTTGGTCTTGATGCGCGATGCACGCGTATGCTCCGCGTCGAGTCTGTCCTGCGCACGCTGCGCCTTGGCTTGGGCCTTTTTCGACATCGAGCTGGAGTCGTCGGGCATGCCCCACACGCTGCCCGAGAAATGTGACGCGCTAAGTGACTCTGATCCACTGGGAGGCGAAGGGGGTGGCTCGGACGGAACGGCAACAAATTCTCTGGCTGAGGTGAGAGTCGCGGCGATTAGCGATACGCAAGTGATCGTCTTCCCAAGGCCCATCTGTGGATCTATTAGAAATTGAGGGTCAAGATATGCGACAACCGTACATCATCAGCAAGAATAGCACCCTTTGTTTCCTTCGGTTCTTGAAATACTTCCTTGGTTGTTATGGTGTGGAACCAGCATGGCCGATGGGACATGTTGTTTATGCGGTGCTGCCACAAGGAAGAGAACTTGCCGTCCGTTCCCGGTTTCTCTCGTTCGCGCTCCAACAAAAACGTTAGGGCCTTCTTTTGATGTGGGTAAAGCTTGGTTGCAACGTCGGGACCTATTCATAAAGCAAGCTCCTGAATTGAACTTGAGAATTTGGAAAGGTAAGTGACGCACTGGGCTCAGTCTCTGTCAGTTCATCTCCGCCTTTCAGGCTTTTGAACAACTCGTCCACCTGACTTCTCTGCACCTCGACACTCTTGCCCGCCACTTGGGGGGTGACCCAGCGACTGCTATTATTTGCCTGAGGGTATAATCTGTTACTTGCGCGGTGACCACCGGGCGGTGGGTTGTGAGGATTGTAATAGTGCTGATTCTGATTAAGAAGGTATCGCATCTCATAAGGCGGAGTAGGGTGGTCAAGCAACAAGCCGCATTGCTGCAGGTAGTTGCCGACGACAGGAATATTTCCCTTTGGTGTATAAACAAGCATTTGTAAGGGAAGTATGGGAAGCTGCGTAGAATGATCGGGTTAAACACCGGGCATCGAACCGAAACAGATACGCACATTGGGCGGGCCCTTGCGAACTTTAGCGTCGAGACGGATGAGACCCTTTCCCAGCATAGGGCCAAGGGCGGTCGCGACCTTCTGCTCAACGACGCCAAAAGCTTCCCCGAGAAATTGCTCCCCATTAGGCGCGCGGCCCTGAGGCGCTTTGATGTGGATCGTTTCGGCCCCGCCCGGTTTGTTCGGATTGTGCTCGTACTGTAGGCGCACGGCGGCCCATTCATCGTGCACGGTGTTCTGGGGAACGAGATATGGGACGGGATAAAGCACAAGAGCGGTAACGCCGAGCTGGCCGATGCAGACTGGGGTCTTTGGGGGGAGGTCGGCGGCCAGCTGGATTGAGGGTTGCATGGTATTAGGTGGCGGAGATGGTGAGCCAGTGAGATCTATGACACGGGACGCGGGACCGACGGAGGACATGTGCGGCGGTGCGGGTTGTTGCGGAGGGGCTGCGAACTGGCGCGGAGGGACAAAAACAGACTGCTGGGGGGCAAAGGGGGGTCTGTATGCAGTGGGATTGAGATTTGAAGGCGCGTAAGGCTGAAAATTTGAGGGAGAGCGGAGGTTTGAGGCAGGGACGGCCATCGGGTAGTGATTTGGAGGCGCCATATTGGGTGGCTCGACGCGGGGTCTCTTTGCGAATCTAGAGTAGTCATTCACGTCGTCGTCCTCGTCGTCGTCGCTGGTGACTGGCGAAAAGTGAAGTGAAACGAGCAGAAAGAGATTTGAAAAGACATACGGTCGATATGGTTGTGCTGGTAAGAAGAAGGTAAAGGCGCGGGTGTAGGCGGCTTGACGGATGTATGGGTGGCCATCTTCTGCTCTGAACACCGTTGAGGCCTTCGCGCAGGACAGAGCCAGAGAGCGCCAGTACTGTGTGCGCTATTGCACTCTTCAAAAGCGGGCTCCGCTTACGTGCGGAAATCCCACGGGCCATTGATCATATCTCGTCTTACTCAGAACAACTCATCCTCGGTCAGCGCTAGTCAGCTTTGGCGGCATGGGCGGCCCAGTAGACTCGGAGTTCAACGGAGTCCCTCAGTTCCAGAAAATTTGCCCTTCGATTGTTCGGAATGCCCTTGGAATGCACCGCAAAACCTGCTTTGTCAACCTCTTATCTCGTTGAGCTCACAAAAATTGCAACTACCGCCTGAGCTCAACTGTCCGGACGTAAAGACCTTTGTGGCTCCTATTCATCTCTGGCGATTTGATGCTCCCAGCAGAAAGAAGAAATTTTTGAGTTGTACTACCGTCACTTCATCCTCAATTCTCCAAAAGTAAATTGGCACGATCATGCACCCGGCTGCTGTCGAACAACAAGACTCCTGTTCTCGGATGCTCTGCACGGATCCTCTCTTTCGTCCACGGCATGCTATATTTCTTTTGAAATGCATTCTGCTCGGTAACCAGGCTGTGCACGTCACAATAGACGATCTTCTTCGCCCTTGTAGCGCAGGAGCTCAGCCAACTTCGACGCGGATACTGATCACCATTCATTTGAACCTTCCAGGATGCTGTCGCACCCTAGAAACCTACCCAACCGCGACGTCTGTCAATATTCTCAATATTTTATTAGCTTCCTCGATCAAGGCCTTGAGGCTTTACTTCCAGGTATAAAAGGTCATGGCAAACGTTCCATTTTCTTCACCACCTCTCTTCACTTCGCACACCGGGCACACAGACCCCTTCTTTACATTTCTTCCCGAGTACGCCCTCGTCTCTCACCTCCATTCCATCCTGTCCTCATCCTTTTTTCCTCGCAGGCAGGAACCTCTTCCCCGCATCTGTGCTAGTCACTCCCATTAGAAAGCCCTCCTCTTTGTTCCATCATCTTTCTTTTCGTCCGAGCCACAATGTTCTTCAGCACTTTTATCGTTTTCGCCGCCATCTCCTCATCCGCCCTCCTTAATGTACAAGCACACGGTACATTTTCTTCGTTTTTGCTACCATCTCCTCGTCGCCTAACTCGATGTGCAGGGACAATCACCGGTGTGACTGGTGCCAATGGTGTACAGGCCTCTGGTTTCGGTATGGTTGCTTTCCCCAGTTCTGAGCTCCTTTCTGACATTTTCTCAGGAATTCTCGCCTCTACACCCCGTGACGGTTCCACCCCCGTCCCCTTCGAACAAGACACCAGTGTCATCCGCAACGCAGAAATTGCCTCTGGCAAGACCGGCGTCTGCGGAAGCACCAAAGCCGGAGGAAACAACGATGTCACGTCTCAGCTCGCTGGTCTGCTTTCTTCTTGTTCTCCTCTTCACTGCAATCTTACCAAATTTCCACAGCGGCGTCTCAAGCTGGCCTCCCCACGGCAGCCGCCGATGGCTCAGTCACCATGACCCTCCACCAAGTGAACCAGGATGGCGCAGGGTTTGTTTTCCCTTCATTAGCCGTGTTTTTCCTGTTTCACAATGTTTTCTCATCAGACCCTACACCTGCGACGTTTCCGGCGATGGAGGCAACACCTTCACGGCGGCCACCGTCACGCAGCAAGTGCCGGGCGTGTTCGGTCTCTCCACCGCTAAGGCCACCAACTTCACGCTCGTTGCCCAGGTTCGAAAATGCTTATACATACTATTTGTTCAGCTCACATTAATATTTACAGATGCCCGCCGGGATGGCCTGCACTGGTGGGCCTAACGGGGATGCCTGCATAATGCGGTGTCGTAATCCCGCGCTCGCCGGTCCTTTCGGGTCCTGCGTCGCGGTCTCAAACGGCGGAGCTGCCACTAGCAACACTACTGCGTAAGTAGTGGACACAGACGTAATATTCTGCGCATTCTCACCTACCTACTTGGATTAGCGCTGGAACCACCGCCGCCGCTGGAACTGCTGCCGCCCCCGCAACGGCTGCCACTGGCGCGACGGCTGCCACTGGCGCGACGGCTGCCACTGGCGCGACGGCTGCGACTGACGCGACGTCCACTGGGGGCGGTCTTACGGGCCTGCTTAGCGGGCTGAAGGGCAAACTTGGGGGCGCTAAGAAGGCGGCTGGGGCCAAGCGCTACATTAACTCTCGCGTCGCGGGGAAGAGGTCTGGCTACTGGCTCGACAACCAGTAGATTTGCCCACTAGTTTAACCTAGCACAAGTCGATCCTTTGAATGATGTGGTTACTTTTTCAACTGTGGAATAAATGGGTTGAAAATTATTTACTGAGAGTCGATGTTTTAACGGCGAGTCTCTTACAACTAGTGGTTTAAGGCCAGTGCTCCGCATGGCGGTACGAGTCTGGACCATTTCGCTTCTTATTATTCCCACCCAAATCGGATGTCATGATATTCGCCAAGGGGGTACTTTTTTGTGAGAAAAGTATATCACGCTGATTTAGGCCTTAAATGAGGTCTGGCAATCCGAATTTGAAGTCCAAAAGTTTGCCAGGTCAATGGTTCAAAAGATATGGGGACTATTGTCTCCAAAAAAACAAGTATTTTTCTTTCAATTTTTTTTCAATGAATTCACACTGCAATTTCCCAAATTTCGGGTCAACGGAGATTTGTTCTGGAACTCTAAGTTCCGAGTTGAGCCTCACGTCCACCGAAACTCCATCTTATTTACTAACTTTCAGTTGTCCCGATTTGAAAACTTAAATTTGTTGAATAAAATCCGCTTTCAGTTGAGCTGAAACTTATCCGAAACGTAAAATTTCAGTGTCCAAATCGGCTTGACTGGAATTTGGAACCGAAACCCAAGGTTTCGGTATTAAAAAAAGTGCACCGATACTCAAAATTCCAGTTGCACTGAAACTAGAACCTGAAATTTCAAGTTTCCGTTCTTATTTCGGCTCATCCGTAACTTGAAGTTGCGGTTTTGATTTCGGCTCAGGCCGAAATGTAACCCAAAACTACATTGGGCAGGCTGAAATTCGGCTGTCCGACTGTCATCGGATTGTCGTTGGATTTTGGCAGGACAAGCGTCGGATTGTTGTAGGGTCGGCGTCAGATTGTTGTAGGGTCGGCGTCAGATTGTTGTAGGGTCGGCGTCAGATTGTTGCAGGACGGTTGCAGCAAAGGCGTAGGATGGTCTGCCGTGGGTGATGAGCTTTCCCCAATCACAGTGCCTTGCTTATCGTGGAAGACCCAAGAGTATATTGCATTGGCCCAACCTCTGTGAAAACCCGCCGCATGGACAAAGACAAGCACCCATCATGTACTTTGACGAAGCGATTCCCGCCAGCTTGGGTGCAAGAAAACAACATGCATTCTCGAGGCCCAACTTGATACAAAGCAAAAACATACAAGTATTGAAACGGAGAGACCCTACACTCACCGCCTCATTGTACAAAAATTGGACACTCGTCCTACGACAACCCTACACTCATCATACAAAAATAGGACGCTCATCCTACGACAATCCGACGCTCGTCCTACGACAGTCCGACAACCTTTCTACGACAGTCCGACGACCAAATTTCGGTTCACATTTCAGTTTGACCTGAAATCAAAACCACAACTTCAAGTTACGAGTGAGCCGAAAAGAGAACTGAAACTTTAAATTTCAGGTTCTCATTTCAGTGTGACTGGAATTTTGATTATCAGGCGGACCTTTTTTAGTACCGAAACTTTACAGCCTTTTGCGGAACTTAGGGCGCAGACTGTTTTTTTTTGTTTTTCAATGAATTTTGTGTTGGATGGCTCTCCTGAGCTCAATTCTCAAGTGTTTTCCTTGAGAATAGGCTCATTATGTCTGCATTGAAAGGCCGGAGGGCATAGTATTCTCAGATTTTCTGATTGCCAATCAAATTGCTTGATTGGGAAAAAATTCTGTGTTTTGAGTAGGACGGCTGTAGCATTAGCTACCATTGTTCAATTGGTCTGATTTTTTGATACAATGGGCTCACAGGGGTACCAGAGGGCACCACATGCCGGTATTTTTTACATGACTTATATTTGGCTCAAGATGTTGAAAAGAGAATTGGGTGTTGTCGTGATATAGATTGCATCTGATCTAAAGGTCACATTGAAAATACCGGCATGTGGTGCCCTCTGGCACACCTGTGAGCCCATTGTATCAAAAAATCAGACCAATTGAACAATGGTAGCTAATGCTACAGCCGTCCTATTCGAAACACAGAATTTTTTCCCAATCAAGCAATTTGATTAGCCATCAGAAAATCCGAGAATATGATGCCCTTCGGCCTTTCAATGCGGACATAATGAGCCTATTCTCAAGGAAAACACTTGAGAATTGAGCTCAGGAGAGCCATCCGACACAAAATTCATTGGGAAAAAAAAAAACAGTCCGCGCCCTAAGTTCCGCAAAAGGCTGTAAGTTTCGGTTCCAAATTCCAGTCGAGCTGATTTGGAAACTGAATTTTTACATTCCAGATAAGTTCCGGCCCGACTGAAAGCGGATTTTATTCAACAGATTTCAGTTCTCAACTCGGGGCAACTGAAACTTTGTAAATAAGATGGAATTTTGGTGGACTTGAAGCTCAACTCGGAACTTGGAGTTCCGGAACAAATCTCCGTTGACCCGAAATTTGGGAAATTGCGGTGTGATTAGCTCAACTTCCAGAGAAAAAAAAAGTTGCCGACCCCAACCAACCACGTAATAAGGACGTCATATTATTTCCTTATATGGTAACCCATCACCCCAAAAGGGTAAGTGATCAAAGTGCCCATATCTTTTAAACCGTTGACCAGGCAAGCTTTTGGACTTTAGATTTCATTTGCCAGACCCCATTTTAGGCCCAAATCAGCATATGTTCCAAAATTTGATTTTCCGCACCTCCTTGATATTCACAGTAATTTTTGTGGGAACTTGAAGAGAACATTGGGGTATTTTATAAACATTGTGTTGTAGATTAAGCGGAGAGGGCGAAATTAGATAGAAGAGATGGAATATAATTGCAATGGGTGACTTTCCGCAACACTTATCCAATCTGGCTCAACTTTTGGGAGGGGAAACTATAGTACATTTCCAAGGGGGTGATAGAGTCAGAATTGTAAAATTCATCTACAGAAACTCGTTGAATCAGGGCGCCTGGAAACATTTCCAAAGCCAGAGGTTTCTGGAACGGGTCCAGGTATATCGAAACAGTTTCCGAAACTAAAGGTTTTGGATACTGTTTCCTCTGGCCCGAAACCTTTAGTTTTCGAATCAGTTTCTGCGCTGTGTTACATCCCGTACCACCACAGACTCATCTGGTGTGCCCCAATAAATATGTTCTTCATAAACAAGTGCGCAACAAAAGATTAAATAAATCTCAGGGGAATAAATCAGTGAGCAGTCAGGTGACATGTCATGTGACAGCACGTGATGCATGAGTTATTTTTGGGAGTGAGTCATAAAGGAAATGACTCACTCTAGGTCTATAAAAGGGGCAGCAGCCCGCGGCTTGGAAGAGTAGCTTGTAGATCCCCCTATTTGTACTTGTTTAGGGTTATCAACAATTGATTTCTTACATAAACTCATACGCGTCCTTGAGTTCTTGAGTCTATTGAGAGCTTTCTACTTGGTCCCTTTACAACTTGTAGAACCTTTTTCAGAACAACTAGTGACGGCCATCAACGGGGTCTTCACCTCCGCTTCTGATTATGTAATCACTACTTCCTTTTCCAGCAATTCACCGCCAACTTCCTAAAGGGGAAGTTCACTTGCGCAGCCTTTTTCGTATATCCCGAAACCTGTCGTTTCGGAGGAGTTCAAGGCAAACTTAAACTTCGTGTTTCATCTGGTGACCACCACACACTGGGGGCAAGCTGTGAACTACAGGCCCTGTAAACTCAATGTAAATGTGAAGGAAACTTTAAGTTTTCTCAATAAATACCCATCATTTACAGTGCCTGTAAATTGGGAGTAAATTTAGAATTTCATCTGGAATTGCACCAAATTTACATGCCCTGTAAATGATTGATAATCCTGGGAATTAATCTGAAAATGCCCATCATTTACACCATGTGTAAATGTGTGATTTACATGCAGTGTAAACGGTGAGCAAATCTAAATACCAAACAACCTATTTATAGCTACACTTTCCATAATAAGAAATTCAGAGGTGCCAGAAGGGGACATTATATTGTCATATGAGTCTAGGATTCCTAATGATCAGGATTGCTGTCAAGCTTGAATTAATTGGGCCTTGTTGTGTTCAACTCCTGTTTCAACACACGGTTGGGCACTCGGTAGGAATTTTCTGCTCATGGGAAGTTAACAAAGCAAATTCTTCTCCTGACCAAAATTTCATTGGTTATTGTATGGTTGAGGCATTTAAAAAAAGATGCATACTGTGAGGATTGAACCCAGAGCAGCCCAAGATGATTACATACACTTTTGTAATGTGTACAAAAAATATAATTGGTGGCTGTGAGAGGCGTTCTGGAACGGCTCTCACAGCCACCCATCAACAACATTAAATCTGAAACATTGTCAAGCTTGGCCCTCTTTAGCTATTCCCTCATCTTTTTGAGAGCGTGGGTTGACACCCATTGGATTGTGCAGAAAGATGAGATGAGTAACAGAGCAGCAAGATGTCATCCTTACTATTGGATCCAGTTGGTGGCCTTCTCAGTCAGGGAAATGATATACAATCCCAACCTGGCAGAGACTCTAACAAAGTTATATGGTGTCTTTATTGACTGCTTTAATTGTTTAGCAAGATGCAGATGAGCAATGAATGTCAAGATAACAAGGTGGGTCATCTATTGTGGACTTTGGAGGCAATCTGGTCACCTTTCTATAATAATAAAATGAAAGGGGAGCAACATGAGAATGACATGCTGCACAGGAATGCTACATACATGAAGAGCAGTGAGTCAAAGAAGTGGAAGTTGCAACATTTAACTCATGTTCCAATCAGAAATCCCACATTCTGGCTCATTTTGAGACCAACAAGGAGCGGACAGAGAGCAAAACAGAAATAGAAAGTCTTCATCAAGAGCTCAAGTGGGGCAACAGTCTTTCAACCTTGCAATATTCTGACAGACTCCAGGTGAAAATAGTCACCAAATAGAAATAATCTCATTGTTCTGAGCAGTGGACATGCAATAAGAATGTATGAAGCCAAAATTCAGATACAGAGAAAGAGAGCAGACTGAAACTCAATCAGAAGAGATATAGCTGCCACCCCTTGTAAGCTTTGGAAGTGCTCTGGCATAATCATCCCCTTAAAGCCAGCATCCTAGGAATCCTAGACTCACATAACAATAGAATGACCCCTTCTGGAAATTCTGAACTTCTTATTATGGAAGGTGTAGCTATAAATATGTTGTTTGGTATCTGGATTTGCTCACCGTTTACACTGCATGTAAATCACACATTTACACATGGTGTAAATGATGGGCATTTTTAGATTAATTCTTAGGATTATCAATCATTTACAGAGCATGTAAATTGGGTGCAATTCTAGATGAAATTCTAAATTTACTCCCAATTTACAGGCACAGTAAATGATGGGTATTTATTGAGAAAACTCAAAGTTTCCCTCATATTTACATTGAGTTTACAGGGCCTGTAGTTCACAGCTTGCCCCCAGTGACAGGGGTAAAAACACCTAAGGAACCTCAACCGGGAAGAATTACAGACAGCTACAGACAGACACAGAACAGTACAGCACAGTTACAGGAATACACCGAATAGTACAGCACAGAATGAGAATACCTGCTACTGTTACAGAAGCACCACAAGTATTTCATACATGGGAGGAGAGGCAGCAGTATGAAGAATCTTTCGCTTCAGATTCCAACAGGCGTCAATTTGAGGAACGATTTGGTGCGCCCG
The DNA here is from genome assembly GCA_014925785.1 of Mycena galopus ATCC 62051. Taxonomy (NCBI): domain Eukaryota; kingdom Fungi; phylum Basidiomycota; class Agaricomycetes; order Agaricales; family Mycenaceae; genus Mycena; species Mycena galopus. The sequence continues at coordinate 415,226 of WIQG01000007.1, forward strand.
TGGGACCTTTTGAAGATGGGCCTGGGAAGTCAGAGGCTGGACCATCGTACACAACTGAGAAACCTTCAAAGAAGAGACAGGGAAAACAGAAGCGTAAAGAGAAGCTATACCAAACGAGGGCGTCGGATGGTGACGAGCCCAACGGCGGCGATGGATCATCTTCTTCAGAGTCAGGTGAGAGCTCGAGTTCATCAGACCAACCAACTCACTGGCAAGTACCATGTCGTATTCCAAAACGTCGCGCTCAGCCTCCATCAAGTTTCAGTGTTCCACCGCGCGTGTCAATTGATCTCCCTCATCGCGGATCCAAAGATGCTCCAAAGACCTTCCAAGGAAACTATTCAGATGTTCAGAATTTTATTGACCATTACGAACGGGTTTTAAAGAAGTGCAACATTACCAGCGATCATGAAAAGTGCAAGAGCATTTTGATGTACTGTGCAGTGGACGTGCAGTACGTCATTCGTACACTGGAAGGCTATGAAGGGGGCAGATGGAATACGCTGAAACAGGACATACTCCGACACTATGACGCAGAGCGGGTATACCAGAAACACAAACCTATTGATGTTAAAAGGTACGTAGCGAAGCATCGAGAAAGGACCTGTACAAGTCTGACTCAGTGGCACCATTATTATACGAAGTTCCACTCAATAGCGGGAGGACCACTTACCAAGGGACATTTGAGCGGAGAGGACTATAACACTTATTTTTGGATTGGGATCCATCCGTCCCTGCGACAGATAATTGAGAACCGGATATTGCAAGCAAACCCTTGGCGGTCAGACGTGGACCAATATACCGTAAAGGAGATTGATGATGCAGTGGAACGGTATTTCCGACGTGACCGATACGAGACACTGATGGCTGGTCAGCAGAGATAGGTGAAGATCTGGGAGAAGAGGAAACTGATGAAGAGTCGAGCGGGGAGTCTTCTGGAAGTGAGTTGTCTGAGTCTGACTTCGAGGTTTTCCGCAAAAAGAGAAAACTGCAGAAGAAGAAGAAAAAGAAAGAATCTCAGGAAAAGAGACGGGCTGCCAAGAGGAAGAGCACGGCCGATAAACGTAGCCAGCAGTATTCCGGAACTGAGGAGGAGGTCACATCCCTAATCCGGCAGTTGAACTCGATGAGACTAGATGACCCCGAGTACGCGCCAAACTACTATAAGGTCATGGTGATGGATCAACGCGGGCTTGCTGGAAAATGTGTCAAGCCACCCACATTTAATGTGAATATGGCACCCCGACCACCGACACCTTTCCGTCCGTCAACGGCACGCTCGTTCGAAGGAGGAACTGCAAACCCGGCGACTTATCCTAACAACATTCCGCTAGGAGGACCGGGAGGGTTTAATGGGAATAATGCAAACAGATTGGGAGGACAGAATGCTGGTCGGAACAAGGATGCGTGTTATGGATGTTTTGGAGTGGGTCATCGGATTAGTGAGTGCCCCCATATTGCAGCGCTCATAGCAAATAACATTGTAGTGACGAATCCCGAAACCCGGAGGCTGGTTATGAAGAATGGTACTGAAATCCGCAGGTACCGTCAAGAATCTCTAGTTCAGGCTGCGGAAAGGATGGCCGGAACTTCCGCCCCACGAGTGATGTTGGGATACGTTGGGCCATGGGATGACAGGCAGTCTGCAGTTCGAAGTTTTTATCAAGATCAGACGCAGAGTGAATGGCGGATGGGTTTAGAGAATGCTTCTGTGATGAGTGTTTCAACAGAGGACGACTACGAGGACGACAGTCCACAAGCAGAAATAGTTAGTCCAGAAGTTTTTCTGACCTCGCCCATGAGAGTAGATGCTCCATATCAAGTGCACCCGGCAGAAAGGTCAGAACCGAGCACCCGCAAGGCTAGGAGGGTAGTGTTTGACGGTGTCTACCCACCGTGTCGAGATAAAACGCCCAAAGTAGGGGAAGTGAGAGATTTAATGCCGGACTTGAGTGTTTCAAAAGAAAAGGAAGAACCGGAGAAAGGTAATGTGATCTCACCTGCAGAAGCACCGCGGGACACCCCAAATCCTGAGAGAACGCGTCTCGACAAGTCACGAAAAGTGCCCGTGCGACCTCAGACACCTGTTCCAGGTACATTAAAACCTGATGTCCGCCCGATCGATGTTCGGAAACCCCGAGGAGGAAAGGACGAAGACGAAGAGATGCCCGAAGCCGATTTCCAAGAGAAAAACAAGAAGGGATCTCAGGAGACGACAAGACCTTTAGAAGGAAATGAAGAGAAGTCCGCGGAAAATGGAAGCTCAAAAGTAACGGGCCGACAGTCAGAACTATCTAACACCGTCAATCGACGGTTATTGGTTGATCGGATGCTTGACACTCCGGTCACAATGACCATCCGAGAAATTCTAGTGACCTCCAAAGACATTCGCACAGATATTCAGGATCTCATAAAGGTAAAGAATGTGTGCGCGGTCTTATTAGGAAACTCACGGAATCACCCGCTCATCACTAATTCCGGGTGGCCACGTTCGGACGGAATCCTCATTAAAATCGACATGAAAACAAGTGGAAGAAATGTATGTGCAATTATTGATACAGGCTCTGAACTTAACGTGGTACGCGAGGATGTGGCCCAGCAGAAAATTCGACAACCTATTGACATGAGCCGTGTTGCGAACATGAATGATGCTAATGGGGGTCGGGGGCAGCTTCGAGGATGGATAACAGATGTCGACTTCAGTTGTGGAGGCGCGTTTACCTTGACGGATTTATGGGTATCTCAGTCAGCCCCTTTTTCGCTCCTGTTGGGACGGCCATGGCAACGTGGAAATCTGGTCAGTATTGACGAACGAGAAGAAGGGACTTACTTAATTTTTAAAGACAGAGAGACTCGCATGCCGCGATATGAGCTTCTCACCGTGCCACACGAGGGTCCCGACACAGCCGCCAATTCAAACCAGTATCAGGTGTTTGTCTTCCTAAAAGAGCCAACGAGTTCAGCAGATCACAATGGAGATTTCCTTTCAAGGCCCAGACTTGAGCGGCCTTACAGAACGATGACGCCAGCACTCAATTGGCTCGCCATCCGAGACAGATCGGTGGGAAACAGGCGGCGACTTGAACTCAACAGGAATCGGGGTGGAAGGTGGGTATTCTTTTTAGAAAACAGTCGAGAATGCTGGAAGGAGATCTTACAATTTATCTGGAGTCTAAGTCAAGGAATATGGCGATATGTCATGTACCCGATCTGGAAGACGCTGCTAGCAGGGGTATATAAAAGCTCACAAAGGGACCAAAGGAAGGTGGTTGAACCCCGCGTTTCGCCCTTGCCTCCACCCGTTATGGCACTTTTCCGTCCCGTTGTAGAACCTGCGCTGTGTTCTGCAGCAGCGCCCATGATACTTCGAGACACCAGTCAAGGCCCCTTCGGCCCACACAAAGAGATCCAGTACTTGAGGCGTCAGCAGACTCGTTCTCCACCCATGCCCGTCACTGCACTCAACGCTACGGGCCCTATCGCGGCGGCCGAAGATGTTGTTTGCCAGCAGTGGACAGACTGGGACCAGCGTCGCCTCTTGCAAGTACGTCTGACGTTCTCGGTTGCGCCCAACGCCGAGTATTTCGGGAGAAGAATACTGTCGAATGAACAGGTGGTGCATTGAAGTCTAGCCACCAATGTTCTGTGAGTTTTTCCAGCTGAAGAAGGGACGGGTATGCCTTACACCCTGGCTTGTCACGAGTTCACCGTTCATATCGCGGCGCCGACCAGCCCTGAGGAGGCATGGCGTCTCGAGTGCCCTTACCCGACTGACGCACGTTTGCATGAGGCAGTTATCGGGATGGTGCCGCCTGGAATAGACTTGGGATTCGATGTTGCCTTCCCGACGCATGCCACTAGTATGGCGCCGGATATGCTACCGCTGATGGAACGCTTGCAATTGAACCAGGCGAGTCGGAAACAATTTATAAAAAGGAAACCAATTCACCTTTGTCAGACTTCCAATGAAGACGACGCAGTAGTTGATACCCTTTACGGGCAGCACCTTACTGCCATGGGTCCTCGCGACACCGTCATTCATTCCACTGCTGCGACGGGACGTCGAACATCGGGATATGACATCGAGGCGCGTGGGTGCCACACCATTGCCTTGGAGATGGAGGGCGAGGTATTGTTCGGGTCGGACGACAGCGGGAGCATGCCGGAACTGATCAGTGAAGTGGAGTCGGTCGACTTGGGGTTGTGTTCGTTCTGTCTAGGGGTGGAGCATGCCTCTATTTTTGAATGTTCAATGTATGTGCCGAGGCTCTCAGAGAGTGAGGTGGCGGCAATTCAGGCGCTTAATTCGTTGGTTTCCAGTGAGTATATATCATTCGTTTGGAGGAAAAGGCATCGAAATAATTATAACTTCCTAGCCGATGTTACCACGCTTCCGGAGATGTTGCCAGAAAAACATTGTGCGTTGGATGAAGCCAAGGACCCGCTCCCGACTGAGTGGGCAGCTCCGACTGCGTTCCGCCCCCACGAGACCGCAGAAGTACGCGATATGCTTGAGAAGTATACAACCGAATACGATGAAGGGAAGGTGGCGAGGAATCTGTTGAGTGAACAGGCATTGGCAAGGGAGCTGGAGGAAGGCCTTCGGGCAGTGTCATCGGAAACAGCCGACCGGACTCACACCGAAACTCCGATCCCACACGTGTCAGGCGTCATTTCTCCCACCTCTAACCGTACCAACGAGCCCTCTTATACTGCCCTCCTCGACCCCCCCGTATTTTACCGCAGCGGACGAGTTGTAGACCGAGAGTTTTGGTCCAGCTCGTCGCCTTCCTATTTGAGCACCGACACCAGCGAATTGTACGACATCGTGAATGCGGATGCTTCCAAGCGGATGGAGGTGCATGAGCGGATTCCGATGCTCAACCCTGAAGGATGGAGTCCAGCAGTTACAGAATGGTCAGTAGAAATACCAGATTTCCTGTTCAATCCTGCGTGGATTATTGAAGAGGCCGTTGCCAGGGTGCTGAATGCGACTGTGGCAGAGCCACCTGCTACCGATAGCACGGCTTTGTCAACCAATGCCACACCATCTTCGAACGGGGACGCCGAAACCGGACTTCACGCGCCATACCATCGCCTCCCCCAATTTTCTTTCCAGCCCGGGAACCCCGAAGATATTCAGCTAGCACTCTACTTCTGGTTGTATGACGCCGCCCTCAAACAACTCGACGCCCGTCGATTCGAGGATGACTTTGGATCGGAGCCTGCGGAGAAGGCACTACGCGTTCTGCACGGTCCTCTTCGCCGCTTCATTGATTACGAAGCAATGACTGCGGAGGGGGTGCAGGATCTGCAGGACCTTGCCTCCCACCCACCGTACCCGTTATCCCCGATATCCGAACTTAGCATTGCCTTGAACGAGTCCCCAGGTTCTGTCCATTCGCCCACATCCCTCGACTTCAGCCTCCCGGCGCGTGCCCCCACGTACCCTATGCGCCCTGTTGTGACTTCGACGCTGCCGCCCCTCGTCGCTTTTTCCGGCTACATCCCAATCGAGGACAATCACTCAGCGGAACCTATCGAGACCGATCTGGAGTCTGGAGGGGAGGAGGATGCGACGCGAGTCGGGGTCGGCATTGACCTACGCCAGCTTCCAGACGGGATTAGTTCACCCGCCATTGACCGCAAACACAAGAATCCGGATGGAGACAGGGATGGGGAATTTCAGCAGGGGTGTCGACAGCGGGCATTTGGTAAGTTTCGAGGTGACGATCTCCGGCGGAATGTTATTGAAAACGAAGCTTTCAAAGCGGCGGCAGCCAGAGCTGTTGCTGCTGCCTCTCCAGAAGATATTCGATACTTCGGTGGGGTTCGTCTGGCGATGCTCGCCATATCACGTTTCATGGAAGAAGTTTGCTGGCAACTGTACGGCATCGACGAAGGGTCCTTTCCAGATAAGTACCCCCACCATCCCCTCCTTCATGATCTCGAAGCCGCAAAGATGCAGACCCTTTGGACTGTCTTGCAGCGGCAGGGACGCGAGCGCCTGGCCAATAACATTCACAAGCTACTTTCCATTCACATCCGCAGCGACATCACGGATACCCACCTCTTTGACGCCAAGCACCTTGATGAACATTACCCCGAGCAAGACGCCTGCTACTGGGACCTGCTGTGCGAGCCCTATGATACGACAGCCACTCGTGCCGAATTCGCCGCGCACACGGGATTCAGTGACTCGGACTCTAGCGATTCGGACAACAAAGAAACGCAGCTCAGTTACCCTGACAGCGAGCGCCACAGTTCAGACGACGAGCCGGACATGCCTGTCCGCCAGTGGATTCAAGCCGCCCCCAATTACTACCCTCGTGGGCCTCCCTACGCTACCCGTTCGGGTGCGCTCGTCGCCGACCGCGGAGGCATTTCGCACTCGCTTTGAAGGCACGTCTATATTCATTCCATTCGCCGCGGTAGCCTTATTTATTATCAGTCTCTATCACGCCTTGAGGACAAAGTTTGAAGGGTTTTGCGTTTCGACATCGGGAATTTTCAAGGGATCGCGCCACACTGCAACATTTTTGACAGCGGTTGTACCATTAGGCTCACAAGAAGGTTTCGCGTGGATGAGGCGGGCGTGTAGTGATATACGAGACTGTCGTCGCCTTATCTCAAGGGTTACGAGAATGAAATACGCGTGGCGCGTGGTATGTAGTATTACGTTGAACACTTTATACCTTGGGGTAGCACTAGTATCTGCTATGACAAAGTATTGGAGCTGGATGAGCGCACGTGTTAAGGATTCTCAGTTGCCGGATGAGTATAGCTGTTTTTCCCTAAGGAGAGAGGAGGCCTTGGAATGTGAAAGGGAAGACTTTCGTTACGGTTTAATGCCCAACGAGGCTCGACTTCAGAAAGACTGGAGCGAATTAGAGGAGGACGACGAATTTGTTTTCTATCCTGTGCAAATATACGATCAACAGGAGACAGAATTTCAATCATTCACTATGTATCAACGGGTACGGAGCAAAGAAGGTGGAGAGGAAGAAAATAAAAACAAGGATGATGGGCCATATTTCTATCCGGTAGAGTTAGCCCACAACACGGGTGAGGAAATGAAAATCCTTACCATGTATAAACGTGTTGACAAGAAAGTTCGACCTGTCTCAACTACATTTTCTCCGGAGTATGAGGTGAAACGCGCTATTCCTGAAGACCCGCTTAAGTCCTTGCCAGAACTAGAGAAGCAACCACCGCCGTTCCAGGCCACGAAGAGGCTCGACGAAGTGCACTTAAAAATTCTGGCGTTGAACCACAATGGATTCTTGAGTCCGGAAGAAGAGGCAGTATTTGTTCGGGTCATGGAATTAAACCAAAGGGCGCTAGCATTTGAAGACTCGGAAAGGGGAACGTTTCGGGACGATTATTTTTCACCATACAAAATTGCCACCGTACCGCATGTGCCTTGGGAATATAAAAATATTCCGATTCCTCCGGGCATATTGCAGAAAGTCATTGAAGTCCTCAAGCTTAAAATGGAGGCGGGTGTTTACGAGATGTGCCAGTCTTCTTATCGGTCGCGGTGGTTTTGTGTCCTGAAAAAGAATGGTAAGCTGCGGATTGTGCATGACTTGCAACCACTAAACAAGGTCTCTGTTCGGGATGCTGGGATGCTGCCCATTGTTGATGACTTCGTGGAAGGTTTTGCAGGAAGACAATGCTATACTGTGTTTGACCTGTACTGGGGATTTGACGCGCGGAAGATGGAACCAGAAAGCCGCGATATGACAGCATTTATGACTCCACTGGGCCTTTTACGGATTACTTCGATGCCGACAGGATACACGAACTCACCTGCAGAGTTTCAGAAATGCATGGTTTATATACTGAAAGACGAGATTCCGAATGTGGCGAACATTTTTATTGACGATCTACCTATCAAAGGCCCGACATCCTCTTATTTGGATAAAGACGGTCAGCCTGAGAAGCTGGCAGAAAACCCAGGCATTCGCCGTTTCGTTTGGGAACACGCATTGGATGTACATCGAATCATGCACAAGGTCGGATGCGCCGGGGCAACCTTTTCGGCAACCAAGGTGCAATTTTGCCGACCCAAAGCCTTAATTGTCGGGCAGGTCTGTTCACCTGATGGGAGAACACCGGACGAGAAAAAGGTTTCCGCAATATTGAACTGGCCAATGCTGAAGACTTCACAGGAGGTAAGGCGTTTCCTAGGACTCTGTGGAACTGTGCGAATCTGGATCATGAGCTATTCAGAAATTATACGACTGCTCACCGAGTTGTATAGAAAACAACAAGCATTTGAATGGACCGAACGACGAGAATGGGCTTTCGGCTGAATCAAACAGCTCGTGGCTTCAGCACCAGCACTGCGTCCTATTGACTATGAGTCGGAGGAGCCTATCATTTTTTCGGTAGACTCAAGCTCAGCAGCAGCAGGCATGATCTTGTCGCAACATGACGAAAAGGGAATCCGGAGACCTGCAAGATATGGTTCAATTCCAATGAGTGAGCGGGAATCTCGGTATTCACAGCCCAAACTGGAACTCTTCGGACTGTATCGAGCTCTTCGACATTGGCGACTATACATCATTGGCGCAAAGTCACTTCAGGTTGAGGTTGACGCCAAATATATACAAGGCCTTCTCAACAACCCTGACTTGCAGCTGGATGCAGCGGTGAATAGGTGGATTCAAGGTATTTCGATGTTCCATTTTGCATTGATTCACGTGTCCGCCACAAAATTTCAGGGCCCAGACGCGTTGTCACGACGAACGCCTGCTGACGGAGAGGAGATTGTAAGTGATGATGATTCATGGCTGGACGAGATCGCTCTCTTCATGCAGTGAGACTGGTCAGAGCTGACAGAAGAAGAGCGGAAGCTACCGTCATGCTACATGAATCGTCAACAGCAAGAGAGTTTCTTGCAGCAAGTTTATCGTTTTCTCAGCACGCTTGAAGCTCTAGTTTTTGATAAGCCACAGAAGCACGCTCGGTTCATTCAGCAAGCGACAAGATTCATGATTCACGAAGGAAAGTTTTTGAGGCGAAACAAGAAAGGGCCGCCGCTAAATGTGATCCTAGAACCAGCTCGGCGCCTAAAAATCTTGACTCAAGCCCACGAAGAAATGGGGCACCGGGGTATACAGCCTATATGGGATATGCTCAAGTTGCGATTCTATTGGCCTAAGATGTACAATGACATTCAACATCATAATGCATCATGCCATTGATGTCAGGTACGGAGTACCAGAAAACTTGAGATCCCAATAACTTTGACTACACCGGCGGTGCTTTTTCAGACAGTCTATATTGACATTATGATGATGCCAGAGTCAACTCACAAATATAAAATGATTGTGGCAGCCCGAGATGACTTGTCGGGAACTTGCAAAGCACAGGCTTTGAAAACAAAGACTGCAGCAGATCTCGCAAATTTCTTCTGGGTGTACATTTATTGTCAGTATGGATGCCCTCGAAAGGTCGTCACTGATAACGGTTGCGAAGTTAAAGCAGGATTCAAAGCCTTCATGAAAAATATGAACATACCCCACGTCAAGATTTCTGCCTATAAAAAGCATGCTAGTGGTGTCGTTGAGCAGGGGCATTTTACCTTAAGGGAAGCTCTTGCTAAATCTTGCGGAGGAAAAATTGAGATGTGGCCCGAAAAGCTCGCGGCTGCCCTACTGGCAGATCGCGTGACCGTGAGTTGAGTAATGGGTTTTTCCCCATTTCAGTTACTGCATGGCGTAGATCCCGTCCTACCATTCGACCTCGCGGAAGCTACATTTATGGTAAGGTTTTCGCACGGGGATGACAACCACCGAGCTCTTGACACTCCGAATCAGGCAACTTTCGAAGCACCCCAGGGACATCAATAGAGCGAAAGAAGCCTTACGGAAGGCCCGCTTTAAGGCCAAGCAGCAATTTGAGCGATGGTTCATGAGGAAATTGCAATGAGGAATATACAAGCAAGGGGAGCTGGTACTTGTGCGGAATGTGGGCATCGAAATGGAAGTTGGTTCACGCAAGAAGACAGACAATAAATACTTTGGGCCATATGAGGTGGTACGGAGGAATGCAGGAGGGGCATACATTTTGAGGGAGCTGGACGGAACTCTTTTCCGACGTAATCCAACGGCAGCATTCCGACTACTGCCCTACATCACTCGGAGTCATTGGTTTATGCGAAACAATTTGCTGGAGGAAGACCTGGATAACACAGATTCAGAAGATGACGATGAGATACTGGACAAGTCAGAGGAAGACTGAAGATCGCCGCATGCCGTGGGCAGCGCGAGCCAGAATAGAACACAGAATAAATAGCCCCCACAAATTGGCGACAAACAGGCTCGTGATGGAAGAAAAGAAGAATTCAGGGACTGCAATAAATACTGGAGCCTCAAACGACCCAATGATTTGGGTTTTTCTCGTCCACCTTCCCCTAACATCCACTATCCCAGTATCGCGCTATAACCACTCAGTTGTCCTGGTCTTGTTTTTCGTTTTTCGCTTGAACTCTCTACTGCTCGCTGGCTTCACCTCCATCACCCATCTAGTCTAAACATGCCCAGCACCCAATTCAAACGTCTGGGACAGGCCCTAAAAATTGTGATTCCATTCACGCGCAGCTCTCCAGGTCCGGTGAGCGCTAAAGTAAGGGCATCAAATTCATTCCTTTCATAACCGTCATGACCTAAAGTTCTTCGAACAGAGTCTCCCCTCTGAAGCAGAACCAAATGTCCTTCATGCAGACCATTCGCCCCCCCCCCCCCGTCGAGCTCACCCAGTTCTACAAGAGGGATCTGGGAATCCGACAATGAAACAGCTGCTCTCGATAACATTCCCTTCTTCTTCGCATACAGATATTCCGACCCTGCCAATGCTCTGCCTGTGCCTGCAGAACCAGCTGCAGTTACACCTATGCTTGAGCGTTCGGTGTGGTCGCCTACTCCCAGCATCATCGCTGACCAGGAATTGCGTCAGCGTCACATTCATTTTACCGACCACCTCATCCACCAACAAGCCGAGGAGAGGGACTTGCGTCAGCGTCGCTCCTCACCAGACCTTCGTCGTCGACCGCCTCAGGATTGATTCCAGCCACCACGGGCACACCATCCCATTCCCATTCTTTACTCACCATATATTCCAACTGTATACGAGAGCCTCGAGGACGAGGTAGCCGACCGTTGTGCCCCAAGAAAAATGTTCTCCATAAACAAGCACGCAACAAAGATTAAATTAATACCAGACAAATATATCATTGAGCAGTCAGGTGATGTGTCATGTGACAGCACGTGACAGCACGTGATGCATGAGTCATTTTTGGAGTGAGTCATAAAGGAAATGACTCACGCTAGGCATATAAAAGAGGCAGCAATCCGCGGCTTGTAGGGTAGCCTTTTAGATCCCCCTATTTGTACTTGTTTAGGGTAGTCTATAATTGATTTCTTACACAAACTCCTACGTGTGCTTGAGTTCTTAAGTCTACTAAGAACAATCTACTTGGTTCCAGTTCACCTTTCAGAACATCTTACAGACAGCATTGCGAAGGCCGTTAGCGAGGTCTTCACCACAGCATCTGATTACGTAATCACTGCTTCCATTTATCGCCACTCACCGCCCACTTCCTAATCGGGAAGCTTGTTTTACGCCGCCTTCACCGCTTATCCTGGAACCAGTTGTTTCAGAGGAGTTCAAGAAGAACTTAAACTTCGTGTTTCATCTGGTGACCACCGCAGGGGGGGATATAGGTGATCTCAAAGGGAATAAGAAGAGCAGTATAGTACAGTTACAGACAAATACAGCACCGCGCAGTACAGATACCGACAAACAGACACAGTAACAGAATGAGAATGTCAGCTACCGTCACAGAACCGCCACAAGTATTCCAAACCTGGGAGGAGAGGCAGCAGTATGAAGAAGCTTTCGCGTCAGACTCAAATAGACGTCACTTTGAGAAACGATTCGGTGCCCCGGTAGGACCTTTCGAAGACGCGTCTGGGGTGCCCGAAGCTGGGCCATCATACACATCAAGGAGGCCTTCGAAGAATGGTCAGGGGAAGCAGAAGAAAAAGGAGAAGGCATATCGACCAAAGGATATAGATGAAGAAGAGCCCGAGGGTGGCGACGATTCGTCCTCTTCCGAATCAGGCAAGAGCTCGCATTCAACTGATGGCTCAGCTCGACGACCGCCCTTACCACGTACCTCGACAAGACACTTTCGCGCGCCGAAGCCAACAACTACGTTCGGTACCCCACCATTTGCATCCATCGACCTTCCTCATCGCGGATCTAAGGACGCCCCGAAAACATTTCGGGGAAACTATTCGGACGTCCAGAACTTCGTGGATCACTACGAGCGTGTATTGAAGAAGTGTAACATTAGTAGCGAGCGGGAGAAATGTGAGAGTATTTTGATGTACTGCACGGTGGATGTACAGTACGTTATCAGCACGTTAGAAGGGTACGAAGCAGGTAGGTGGGGCATACTGAAGAAAGATATACTTCGACATTATGATGCTGAACGGGTTTACCAGAAGCACAAACCGATTGACGTAAAAAGGTATGTTGCTAAACGACGAGATAAACCTTGTACAAGCCTGACACAGTGGCGACATTACTATACCAAATTCCATTCAATAGCAGGAGGACCACTTACCAAGGGACACTTGAGTCGGGAAGATTACAACGCCTATTTCTGGATAGGAATCCATCAGTCGTTGCGCCAGATAATCGAGAATAGGATACTTCAAGCCAATCCTTGGCGGGCGGACGTAGACCAGTACACCGTGAAAGAGATTGACGACGCAGCGGAGCGCCATTTTAGACGAGATCAGTATGAGACTCTTATGGTCTGGTCAACTGAGATGGGAGAAGATTTAGGAGACGAAGACACAGATGATGAGTCTAGCGAAGAAACTTCTGGTAGTGATTTGTCGGAGTCTGATTTTGAAGTTTTTCGCAGAAAAAGGAAGTTGTTGAAGAAGAAGAAGAAGAAGGAGACTCAGGAAAAGAAGCGGTCTGCCAAGAAGAAGGGTGCAGGAGAGAAACGTATTCAGCAGTATCAAGGAACGGAGGACGAGGTGGCATCATTGATCAGAAAGCTGGGGGCAATGAGACTGGACGACCCAGAGTACGCCCCAGTCTATTACAAGGTAATGGTTTTGGATCAAAGTGGTTTAGCTGAACGGTGCGTTAAACCGCCCCCACTCAATCCAGGAGCAATGTCTCGCCCGTTAACTCCTTTCCGGGCTCAGAATGTCGAAAGGGGAGCGAGCAATCCCGCAACGTACCCGAATAACATTCCATTGGGGGGACAAGGTGGATCCGGAGGAACGGGGACGGCAAGTACAGGAAGAAATGAAGATTCGTGTTACGGATGCTTTGGTACAGGCCATCGTATTAATGAATGTCCGAAGATCGCTGTGCTGGTGGCTAATAATGTCATCACGACGAATCCGGAAACGCGACGACTGGTTATGAAGAATGGGACTGAGATTCGGAGGTTTCGGCAGGAGTCGCTCGTTCAGGCCGCTGAACGACTGGCGGGAACAGGTGCACCGCGAGTAATGCTGGGTTTCGTGGACTCAATGAGTGACAGGCAGACAGCTGTCCAAAGTTTTTACCAAGATGAAGCAAGAAGTGAGTGGCGGATGGGCTTGGAAAACACGACGGACACGAGCGACGAAACCTCGGTGGATGATGATGACAGCGAGCCAGAAGAAATTGTGAGTCCCGAGGGTTTTCTTTCGCCACCTATTCCGGTAAGTCAGCCCCCGTATCACGTCCATCCAGCAGAGAGAACTGAACCCAGTACTCGTCGCGCGCGCAAAGTTACATTTGATGGGGTGTATCCACCGCGCCGAGAGAGAGGACCTGTGAAAGTCGGAGAGGTGAGAGACTTGCGCCCAGATTTGAATGCGCCCAAAGAAGATGACGCACTCGAAAAGACAAAGAAACCGTATACCAGATCCCCGCTGACCGATGCGCCCATGCCTGAGAAGTCGCGTCCTGACAAGGCGCGAAAGGAGTCCGTGCGACCTCCGACACCCGTTCCCGGCGAGTTGAAACTCGATGTACGCCCAATGAATATACGGAAGTCCCGCGGAGGAAAAGAAGAGGACGTAGAAATGCCAGAAGCAAAGGTGGACGAAAAAGACAAGAAGAATTCCAAGAAGACGTCAGGGACTCCAGAAGAGGCAAGAAATGGAGAAGGTGAAGAAGGGAGTTCGAGGTTGCCAGGCCGGCAGTCAGAACTGTCCAGTACTGTGGATCACCGATCAATCTTAGATCGTGTGCTGGACACACCAGTCACGATGTCCTTCCGCGAAGTTCTTGGGACCTCTAAAGACATTTGTGGTCATCTTCAGAATCTTATCAAGATGAAAAACGTACGTGCCGTTCTGCTAGGAAATTCGCGAGACCATCCTCTTATAGCTAATTTTGGATGGCCGCGTTCAGACGGGATTCTCATCAAGATAGACATGAAAATGGGTGGACGAACGGTATGCGCAATTATTGATACAGGCTCTCAGCTGAATGTCGTTCGAGCAGACGTGGCCCACAAGAAGATTCGACAGCCGATTGACATGAGCCAGGTAGCAAGCATGAATGACGTGAATGGAGGACGAGGGCAGCTTCAAGGGTGGATTCAAGACGTAGACTTTAGTTGCGGGAGCGCTCTTTCTCTTGCCGACTTGTGGGTGTCCCAGTCTGCACCTTTCTCTTTGTTGCTGGGGCGGCCCTGGCAACGCGGAAATCTTGTGAGTATTGACGAGCGTGACGAGGGTACATACCTGATTTTTAAAGATAGGGAGACTCGCATGCCGCGTTACGAGTTATTGGCTGTACCACATGAAGGTCCCGACGCGACGGTAAGCCCAAATCAATACCAGACGTTCGCCTTCCTAAAAGAGTCGGCCTACTCAGTAGAACGCGGCGGAGATCCCTTCTTCAAGCCCAGATTTGGACGACCCTATAGAATAATGACGCCGGCCTCGAGACGGCTTATAGTTCAAGACGGAAAGGTGGGAAAGGAGCGGTGATCTCAGTGCAACAGAAATCGGGGGCCAAGGCAAGAAATTTCCTTGGAAAACGAGCAGAACGGCGGGCAGATGATCTTACAATATATCTTGAGTATAGGTTGTGCAGTATGGCATTATATCGCCCACCGGATCTGGGGAAAACTGCTACTAGGAGTATATAAGGGCCAGCAAGTAGGGCGAGGGAATCCGGCCGAATATCGCATTCCGCCCTCGCCCTTGTTCGTCATGGCGCTCTCCCGCCCTGTTGCGGAGCCCATGCTGCTACGAGACAATCGACAAGGACCGTTTGGCCCTCCGGAGGAGATCCAGTATCTGCGGCGCCAGCACATCGGAGCGCCGCCCATGCCCGTCGCCTCACTTAACACCACCGGGCCCATTGCTGCCATGGAAGATGTTGTTGCGCGGCAATGGCTTGACTACCACGAACACCGACCCTTACAAGTTCGCCCGACGATTTCGGTGTCGCCTAACGCGGAGTATTTCGGGAGGAGGGTATTGGCGAATGGGCAGGAAGTACACCGAAGTCTCGCGACTAACGTACTGCGGGTATTTCCGGCAGGAGACTCAGGACCGCCTTACACCATTGCCTGTCACGAGTTTACCGTCCATCTCGCTGCACCCACCAGCCCCCTTGAGGCATGGCGCCTGGAATGCCCCTACCCTGCCGAGGCGCGACTGCAGGACGCAGTAGCAAGAATGGTTCCCCCTGGGATAGACCTTGGATTCGACCTCGCCTTCCCCTCGCACGCTACCCATGTCGAGCCGGCCATGTTGCCCTTGATGGAACGACTTAGGCTGAACCAGGTACACCGCGTATTGTCAAAGAAAAGGCCGCATTCTTATTCCTGCCAGACCTCGAACGACTACGAAGCGACCATCGAAAACCTCTATGGGCAGCAGGTCGATGTCGTGACGCCGCAAGCAACCGTTACTTCAGCCGCCTCGGAACGAAGAGGAATAGCGACAGGGCGACGGTCTTCTGGGTATGGTACCAACCAGCGCAACCGCCATCCATTCGCGCTCGAGCTAGAGGGGGACGACTTGTTCGGATCGGACAGCAGTAGCATGCCCGAATTGATTAGCGAAGTGGGGTCGGTAGACTTGGGGATCTGCCCCTTCTGTCTGGGTGGGGCCCACGTTGCCAGTTTCGACTGCCCATTGTACGGCCCGCGTCTCACTGAGCACGAGGTCGTCGCGGTGGAGGCCCTTACTTCGTTGGCTTCACGTGAGTACGCTCAGTACATCCAAGCTCGCAAATCTGATAACCGAATGGTCCTCTCAGTCGCAACGCCTGAACCGCCAGCGATCTCGACAGACATACGACGCGCCATCGAAGCGGCGGCTGGACCCCTTCGAACGGAGTGGGTGGCTCCGACGGCTCTCCACCCACAAGGCTCCACAGCAGCGTTTCGAGAGCTGCTGGAATCTTTCACCACGGAATACGACGAGGAGCGTGTCGCGAAGGAAGTGTCGAGCGAGCATAACCTGGCTAAAGAACTTGAAGAAGGGCTTCGCGAGGTGGGACCGCGTTCCGTTAACTATCAACCGGGCATCGGGACGCCCTTTCCGCATAACCCAGCCGCTGTTCTTCCTACTAGCAACCGCACTCATGAGCCCTCTCACACCGCTTTATTGGACCCGCCCACGTTCCCTCGACACGGCAAAGTTGTGGACCGTGAATTGTGGTCCAGTTCGTCGCCATCCCAGTCCAACTCCAGCGTTACTAGCGAAACGACCGACTCTTTTGACGTCGTGGAAGTACCGCCGGCAAACGGGGCACCCGTCACTCGTGAAAGGCTCGAGACCCTTTTGCCCGGAGGATGGAGTCCAGCGGTAACTGAATGGTCAGTAGAAATACCGGATTTTCTATTTAATCCAACGTTGGTCATTGACGAGGCTGTCGCTAGGGCATTGCGAGCGGCTTCAGCAGGACCACCCACCACCACCGCTAGCGCGGCTTCGTCCACCAACGCGACCCCGTCTTCGAGCGAAGAAGCGGAGGCGGAATACGTCCCGGGACCATTTCACCGTTTCCCTCGCCTCCACCTTCAGCCAAACGACTCGGAGGAAGTTCAGTTGGCGCTGTATTTCTGGCTTTACGACAGGGCGTTGAAACAGTTAGACGCTCGACGTTTCGAGGACGATTTTGGTTCGGAGCCTGCGGAAAAGGCACTCCGTATCCTGCACGGACCCCTTCGCCGATTTGTGGATTACACGGCGATGGCCGCGGAAGGCGTTCAGGCCTTGCAGCAACTCGGGCCCTTCCCGTCCCCGCAGCCGCTGACTCCGATTTCCGAGTACGACGAAGCGTCCGAAGACGGCTTGCACCCGAACCGTTCCCCCACCTCTCTAGATCACAGCCTGCCGGTGCACTCTCACATGCTCCTTGCACCCACTGCCTTCGCAACGCCCACCGACTCTTTCGCGGACGAGTCCTTGCCCGACAACCACTCTGCAGAACCGATTGAGCTACTTGAAGAAGAGTATTCGGGAGAGGCGGCCGTGGACATGCGCTTTTCCATGAACAGGATTAGCTCACCGCCGATTGATCGTAAACGTAAACATCCCGACGGGGACATTGACGGTGAATTTCAGCAAGGGCGGCGACAACGGACGTTTGGTAAGTTTCGGGGCGATGCTTTGTGGAGAGATGTTATTGAACACGAGGCACTTAAAGCTGCCGCTGCTAGGGCTGTTGCTGGCGCCTCTGCCGACGACATTCGTTACTTTGGAGGGATTCGTCTGGCGATCCTTGCAATGCTTCAATTTCTGGAGGAGGTCTGCTGGAGGCTGTATAGCATCGACGAAACATCGTTCCCAGCCCAATTATCTCACCACCCTCTCCTTCACGACCTCGAGGCTGCCAAAGCACACACTATCTGGACCATTCTGCAACGGCAGGGGCGCGAGCGCCTGGCCAACAACCTCCACGAGTTGCTCTCCTTACGTATCCGCGGGGAGATCACGGACGCCCATTTATTCGACGCCAAGCATCTCGACGAATGCTATTCGGAACAAGACAGTCGTTATTGGGACTTATTGCGCGAGCCCCACGTCGTACCAGTTACTCGAGCGGAATTCGCCGCACGAATGGGCCATGACGACTCGGAATCGGACGACTCGGAAGAACTGCACCTGGATTACCCCGACAGCGAGCAAAACGATTCGGACGCCGAATTGGAAATGTCCGCCCGGCGCTGGATCCATACGGCACCCAACTACTATCCACGCGGACCCTCGTACGTCGGTTGCCCCAATGCGATTAGCATTGACCGCGGGGCGATTCCGCACTCGCTTTGAAGGCGCGTCTCTAATTATTCCGTTCGCCGCGGTTGTCTTATTTATTGCCAGCCTTTTTCGGGATCTGAAGAGAAAGATTGATGAAGTTCACGTTTCGGTATCAGAAATTGTCAAGGGATCGCGCCACACCGCCAAGTCTTCGTCAGCGGTTGTACCAATAAGTCGACAGAGAAGTTTCAGCAGGGTAGGACGAGAGTGCGGTGATACACGAGGCCGCTGTTGTTCCACCCCTAGGGTTTCGGGATTGAAATACGCGTGGCGCGTGGTATGTAAAATTAGTCCGAATGTTCGATACTTGGCTGTAGCACTCCTTACTGCTATTACCAATTTATTGACTTGGAAGCGTGCGCGGGATGAGTTTGAAGAAAGGGAGGAAGCAATGAGTTTCACGTTGTTTCGTGCTGACGACGCCATGTCTGAGGAGAAACAATTCAGATGCGGACTTTTGCCTGATAAAACACTACTTAGGAAAGACTGGGAGATATTAGAAGAAGACGACGAATTCATATTCTATCCGGTGCAGATGTTCGACGAGAACGCGACAGAATACCTATCTTTTACGCTTTATCAACGAGTACAAGATAGAGAGCCTGAAGACGAGCCCGAGGACCAGGAGGGAACGGCTGTTCATTTCTACCCAGTGGACTTAGCTTACAATACAGGTGAGGAGATCAAAATATTCACCATGTATAAGCGTGTCGATAAAAAGGTTCGGCCCGTTTCCACTACGTTTTCTCCTGATTATGAAGTGAAGCGTAATATTCCCGAAGATCCCATGAAGTCATTACCGGAATTGGAAGTTCGTCCGCCGCCGTTTCAACCCTCGAAGCGACTAGACCACGAACAATTGAGGACACTAGTACTAAATCATGAAGGATTTCTGAGCCCAGAGGAGGAAACATTGTTCGTCCAAGTCATGGAAATGAATCAAAGAGCGCTCGCCTTTGAGGATTCGGAAAGAGGGACTTTTCGAGACGACTATTTTTCGCCATACAAAATCGCGACTGTGCCTCACGTACCATGGGAATACAAGAACATTCCTATTCCGCCTGGTATTTTACACAAGGTAATCGAAGTCTTGAAGCTAAAAATGGAAGCTGGAGTCTACGAGATGTGTCAATCCTCATACAGGTCGAGGTGGTTCTGTGTGTTGAAGAAGAATGGCAAGTTACGCATAGTACACGATCTTCAACTGCTGAACAAGGTTTCTATTCGAGACGCCGGAATGTTGCCTATAGTAGACGACTTTGTCGAAGGGTTTGCAGGGAGACAATGCTATACAGTGTTTGACCTGTACTGGGGGTTCGATGCGCGAAAAATGGAGCCGGAAAGCCGCGACATGACAGCATTTATGACCCCGCTTGGCCTTTTACGGATCACCTCAATGCCGACAGGATACACAAATTCACCTGCGGAATTTCAGAAATGCATGGTCTATATACTGAAAGACGAGATTCCAAATGTGGCAAACATTTTTATTGATGACCTGCCTATCAAAGGCCCGGCATCTGCGTACCTGGATAAAGATGGCCAGCCTGAGAAACTGGCGGACAACCCAGGCATTCGCCGTTTCATCTGGGAACACGCGTTGGATGTACATCGAATCATGCACAAGGTCGGATGCGCTGGGGCAACCTTTTCGGCTACCAAGGTGCAATGTTGCCGACCAAAAGCCTTAATTGTCGGGCAGGTTTGTTCACCTGAAGGGAGAACACCGGACGAGAAAAAGGTTTCGGCAATTTTGAACTGGCCAATGCTGAAGACCCCGCAAGAGGTAAGGCGATTCCTAGGACTCTGTGGAACTGTGTGAATCTGGATCATGAGCTATTCAGAAATTATACGACCACTCACTGAGTTGTATAGAAAACAACAAGTATTTGAATGGACCGAGCGGCGAGAATGGGCTTTCGGTCGAATCAAACAGCTCGTGGCTTCAGCACCAGCGCTGCGCCCTATTGACTACGAGTCAGAAGAACCTATTATACTGTCAGTCGACTCAAGTTCGGCAGCAGCTGGCATGATTTTATCTCAGCGCGACGAGCGGGGAATCCGAAGACCAGCACGATACGGCTCAATCCCGATGAGTGAACGGGAATCCAGGTATT
This sequence comes from Mycena galopus ATCC 62051, assembly GCA_014925785.1. NCBI lineage: Eukaryota > Fungi > Basidiomycota > Agaricomycetes > Agaricales > Mycenaceae > Mycena > Mycena galopus. The sequence goes on from WIQG01000007.1 coordinate 435,657, forward strand.
CACAGCCTAAGCTGGAACTTTTTGGACTATATCGAGCTCTCCGACATTGGCGACTATACATCATCGGCGCGAAGTCACTTCAGGTCGAGGTCGACGCCAAATATATCCAAGGCCTTCTCAATAACCCCGACTTGCAGCCGGATGCAGCGGTGAATAGGTGGATTCAAGGTATTTTGATGTTCCATTTTGCATTGATTCACGTGTCGCCACAAAATTTCAGGGCCCAGACGCGTTGTCACGGCGAACGCCTGCTGACGGAGAGGAGATTGTAAGTGATGATGATTCATGGCTGGACGAGATCGCTCTCTTCATGCAGCGAGACTGGTCTGAGATGACAGAAGAAGAGCAAAACTTGCCTTCATGTTTCATGAGCCGTCAGCAGCAGGAGAGTTTCTTGCACCAAGTCTATCGCTTTCTCAGCACCCTCGAGGCCCCAATTTTTGATAAGCCACAGAAGCACGCTCGGTTCATTCAGCAAGCGACAAGGTTCATGATTCACGAAGGAAAGTTTTTGAGGCGAAACAAGAAAGGGCCGCCGCTAAATGTGATCCTAGAACCAGCTCGGCGCCTAAAAATCTTGACTCAAGCCCACGAAGAAATGGGGCACCGAGGTATACAGCCTATATGGGATATGCTCAAGTTGCGATTCTATTGGCCTAAGATGTACAATGACATTCAACATCATAACGCATCATGCCATCGATGTCAGGTACGGAGTACCAGAAAACTTGAGATCCCAATAACTTCAACTACACCGGCGGTGCTTTTTCAGACGGTCTATATCGACATTATGATGATGCCAGAATCAACTCACAAATATAAAATGATTGTGGCAGCCCGAGACGATTTGTCAGGGACTTGCGAGGCACAGGCTTTGAAAACAAAGACTGCGGCAGATCTTGCGAATTTCTTCTGGGTGTACATTTATTGTCGGTACGGATGCCCTCGAAAGGTCGTTACTGACAACGGTTCTGAAGTTAAAGCAGGATTCAAAGCTTTGATGAAAAACATGAACATACCTCACGTCAAGATTTCCGCTTATAACAAGCATGCTAGTGGTATCGTCGAGCAGGGGCATTTTACCTTAAGGGAAGCTCTTGCTAAATCCTGTGGAGGAAAAATTGAGATGTGGCCCGAAAAGCTCGCAGCCGCTCTACTGGCAGATCGCGTGACCGTGAGTCGGGTAACGGGTTTTTCCCCATTTCAGTTACTGCATGGCGTAGATCCCGTCCTACCATTTGACCTCGCGGAAGCTACATTTATGGTAAGCGGTTTTCGCACGGGGATGACAACCACCGAGCTCTTGACACTCCGAATCAGGCAACTTTCGAAGCACCCCAGGGACATCAATAGGGCGAAAGACGCTTTACGGAAGGCACGATTCAAGTCCAAGCAGCAATTCGAGCGGCGGTTCATGAAGAAATTGCAACGAGGAACATACAAGCAAGGGGAGCTGGTGCTTGTACGGAATGTGGGCATCGAAATGGAAGTTGGTTCGCGCAAGAAGACAGATGATAAATACTTCGGGCCATATGAAGTGGTATGGAGGAACGCTGGAGGAGCATACATTTTGAGGGAGTTGGATGGAACTCTTTTCCGACGTAATCCCACGGCAGCATTCCGACTACTGCCCTACATCACCCGGAACCATTGGTTTATGCGAAATAATTTGCTGGAGGAAGACCTGGATGATACAGATTCGGAAGATGACGATGAGATGCTGGACGAGTCAGAAGAAGACTGAAGATCGCCGCGTGCCATGGACGGCATGAGCCAGAATAGGACAAGGAATAAATAGCACCTGCACATTGGCAGCAAAAACAAACTTTTGATGGAAGAAAGAAGAATTCAGGGATCGCAATAAAATGCTGAAGCTTGGATGACCCAGCGACTTGGAATTTTCTCTTGCCCGACTCTCTCCCAACATTTGTTTTTCACATCTGAATTGCCTTACACCCACTCGACGCTCTCTCTTTCTCTTCGTATTAACCTGGCGATAAACCCAAGCTCCCAAAAACATCTCACTATGCAAACTTACCGGCCTGACTCGCCGACAATCCGGCGGTCTCGATCCCTCACTCAGGTCGCTCAACATGGAGCCAGTAGCAATGTGAGTTGGTTGCTTATGTTATCTAGATATACTTTATTCATGACTGTCATGACCCCTTTTCCGCTGGGCAGGAAAATTACGAGGCGATAGAACAGCGTGCTCGCCAAGAAATCTGGAACATTCACAACCAGCGGACCTTAACCTTCCTTCCCGTACCAGCCATCTCGTCCCCGCATCTCGCTACCCGACCCGACAGCCAGCTTGATCCTTTGAGCCTGTACCCAATTTTTCTGGGACGCGGCAGTACCACGGTGTTGACATCGTCGTGGGCTCATCTCGACCGATATCCGTCCTCCACAGGGGGCACCAGCCTTGATGCACAGACGTCAACGTGGTCTCTCTCCTCCAGCCAGGAAGACGAGATTGCTGCAGAGGCCCTGAGGACAGCACACATCACCAGCCAAGTGGATGTATCGATTGGGACTGCGAGGACCGCACCCTCGCCGCCCCTTGTTGTCGATCCAAGGACTTATCCCCGCCATTCCCCAGTGGAGTTTCACCCAGCACTCACTGAGTACACCCTCTGTTACCCTAACAAGGATATGGGTGAGGACGAGGAGATGTTATTGCGCCTTGCCGCCTACCCTCGGTGGAGAGTGGCCCACACTTTATTTAATGCTCGCCTTGCCGACAATCCGGTCTCCTCGGTACACCCTGTGCAGCCTCTCTACGTCTGGCGCAGCCGGACGGAGCCTGTTTTCGAGTTGGACAATGTCCCCCACTGGCAGCTGCAATCGGGGGATACAGTGGAAACGTTTGGTATGTGGGACGGTAGGTGGCGCTTAACGGACCAAGTCAAGCGGCGCCACGAGTTCCGCCTTATCACCAAGGACCCACCGGTTGAATGGGTATACATATTATCCGAGAACGACCTGCTCCGGCAGCAGGCATGGCTCAAGATACCGGCGAGGTTTTTTTTTCCCACCACCCTCGGGATAGAACTGCGCAAAGGGGCACATGCCATCGGGTCCCTATTTGCTCGCCCCCAGCCAATCTTTCCACACCACGCACGCAGCCGACGATTGAGCGAAAAACTGCGCTTTCGCCGGGGAAAACATACCGAGGAGGATTAGCATTTCACCGGTCCGACACATGCAGAGCACATTTTTTTTGCCGATACCCCATGGTTGTACACAATTCCTGCCCCATGCCTCGAACCCCAACAATCTCACACGTTCTTTGATTGACCGCTCCAGTACCTACAGCTATTAGTCTTCAACCCACGCTCCTTCCAACCCCATGCACTCTGTCTCTCGCCTAGCTAGTAATGATTTGTCCTGTAAAAAGTTCAGCCGCTGTTCATAATGCTCAAAACTTGTTGATGCTCGCACTAATAGACGATTCATGTTATCCCGTTCGCCGCGGATGTCATGTACCAGAAATAATGAATACAGTGCACGAGCATACTGAGTTTTAAAAGACCAGCTGACTTCCTTGCAGAATCAAATCCAAGCTACACGACATGTAAAGGACCTATTTTGAAGAACTTAATCATTGTTGCATGCATGTTTTGACTGGGGACAGTCAAGATTTTTCCGTTCGCCGCGGATGTGCCCCAAGAAAAATGTTCTCCATAAACAAGCACGCAACAAAGATTAAATTAATACCAGACAAATATATCATTGAGCAGTCAGGTGATGTGTCATGTGACAGCACGTGACAGCACGTGATGCATGAGTCATTTTTGGAGTGAGTCATAAAGGAAATGACTCACGCTAGGCATATAAAAGAGGCAGCAATCCGCGGCTTGTAGGGTAGCCTTTTAGATCCCCCTATTTGTACTTGTTTAGGGTAGTCTATAATTGATTTCTTACACAAACTCCTACGTGTGCTTGAGTTCTTAAGTCTACTAAGAACAATCTACTTGGTTCCAGTTCACCTTTCAGAACATCTTACAGACAGCATTGCGAAGGCCGTTAGCGAGGTCTTCACCACAGCATCTGATTACGTAATCACTGCTTCCATTTATCGCCACTCACCGCCCACTTCCTAATCGGGAAGCTTGTTTTACGCCGCCTTCACCGCTTATCCTGGAACCAGTTGTTTCAGAGGAGTTCAAGAAGAACTTAAACTTCGTGTTTCACCGTATGAACAAATTTCGCGATTTTAAAAGGGTGATCGACACGACCGTTGCACTCTGGGCCACAGTGGGCCGCAATTGCGAGGCTTTTCTCCCGGAATTCGTGTGGCGGAGCTACGAGGAGGATGGGGTGTACGAGCTGAGGGTGCCTGCTAGTCGTGTCTTTGAGCTGGGTGACGTGGTCCACTGTCATGGGCTTGTGACTGGCGATTGGCGGATGACCGGCCCGGTGGAGCAGTACAGTCGCCGGAGCAAGAAGCAGTGGCATGGCCTACAGGATTGGGTTCGTATCGTGTGCCAGAACCCCTTATTGCAGCAGGAGGTTTTGGTGAAGATTCCTGCCGAATATTTTTACCCGCCGCCTTCCTCATCATCCCAGGCATCCACCTTCCACCGCACACTCCACAGGTTCAAGTTGATGCTTAATCTTTCACGCATTCCAGAGGAACCCATGGGCCGAGAGTCGATTGATGTACAGTACGCAGCTGAAGACAACTAGTACTAAAACCAAGGTTCCGCGCGCTTTCATACTATGCAACCCTCTTCTAGTTGCTGATAACGATATGTGATGTACATACGACCCGCCTCAAATTATTTGATCAATGTTGCGCACCTGTTTTGACTGGGGACAGTCATGATTTTTCGTTCGCTGCGGATGTGCCCCAATAAATATGTTCTTCATAAACAAGTGCGCAACAAAAGATTAAATCAATCTCAGGGGAATAAATCAGTGAGCAGTCAGGTGATGTGTCATGTGACAGCATGTGATGCATGAGTCATTTTTGGGAGTGAGTCATAAAGGAAATGACTCACTCTAAGTCTATAAAAGGGGCAGCAGCCCGCGGCTTGGAAGAGTAGCTTGTAGATCCCCCATTTGTACTTGTTTAGGGTTATCAACAATTGATTTCTTACATAAACTCATACGCGTCCTTGAGTTCTTGAGTCTATTGAGAGCTTTCTACTTGGTCCCTTTACAACTTGTAGAACCTTTTTCAGAACAACTAGTGACGGCCATCAACGGGGTCTTCACCTCCGCTTCTGATTACGTAATCACTACTTCCTTTTCCAGCAATTCACCGCCAACTTCTTAAAGGGGAAGTTCACTTGCGCAGCCTTTTTCGTATATCCCGAAACCCGTCGTTTCGGAGGAGTTCAAGGCAAACTTAAACTTCGTGTTTCACCAGACCTCATCCTACCACTTCCGGTATACTCCGGTATACATCTGTTCACCCTCAGATAACCTCCGGTCATCTTCTGGTCAACTCCTGGTCAGCTCCCGGCCAACTCCCGGTCTACGCTGGTTTACCTCCAGCTCAACCCCGGACGACATCCGGACTACGACTGGATGACTTCTGGTTATCATCCGTCTATCTCTGTCCTCTTCCAGCTTAACGTTCCGGTCTTCTCCGCAACACTCCGGCTCTTATCGGACTTCATCTGGCCCTTCGGCCAATGACGAGTTTTCACGCAACTGTCTATCTGCCTTAGCGGTAGATCTCCACATGCACTCCTGTTATGCACACATGCTCTATGTTCTCAATCCGTCATCTCCCTTGTACTTATACAAGAAGCTATGTTCTCCTTTTACTCTTCCCTTGTTCTTTAATCAATTTCCTTATATATACTTACCTCCACTATTACTATAAAATGTCTAGATTACAATCATGTACTTTAGATTGATTATTAACGTTGTTTGGCTTTCCGTCATTCTCCGTTGTCTTGACTCTTCCTCCAACGTCCGAGTACTCCGGCCGACGGACTCGATTTCCGTCTTCTGTCTGATGACCGGACTTGTCGAAAACCTTATCCCGGACGTCCGGACTTATACATCCATGAACTTCCCTGCTTGTCGGACTCCATCTCAGACTTCGGCATAACTTCCGGATTACCAGACATTGCCCGGCCTTTGGCATATCACCTCCAGCTTACCAGACTTTGTCTGGCCTTCGGCATTTCTTCTCCAGCTTACTGGCCTTCACTTCCGGTAACCCTCAGCCGTTGTCAGGTGTATAATTTGTTATACTCGAGGTGCTCCGGAAATGACTTTAATTGGGAGATTCTCGATAGTTCGGGAAAATGGTGTGAAGTTGAAAAGGAAGAGTTTCTTCTTAGAATGTGAAGAAGGAGTGTACGTAAAAAGTACGATGGCGGAAGGTTGTGATTGGTGGAGATCTGATGAGATCGGCGAAGGTTGTGTTTTTAATGGTAAGGTGTAAGTTGTTTGTTGCATATGTCGTAGTGCGTTTGTTTCATAGGTGTGGTGTTTGTTCGTTTGGCGTAAGGTCATTTGTAGGTGTTTGTTTCGTTCGTAGGGGGTGCATTTAATAACAACTCTCTGTTATAAGGGCATGGTGTTCGTGTCATTTGTAGGGGTGCACTTAATAACAACTCCCCGTTATAAGTATGTGGCGTTCATTTTGTTCATAGGGGTGTACTAATAACAGCTCTCTGTTAAAAGTACAGCGTGTTCGTTTCGTTTGAAGGGGTGCACTAATAACAACTCTCTGTTAAAAGTACGTGGCGTTCGTTTCGTTCGTAGGGGTGCACTAATAACAACTCTCTGTTACTTGTGCGGGGTGTGCGTTCGTTCGTTGGGGGCGTGTCTTTGTGATGGGTGCTTTTTCGTTATTTTTCTAGCTACTACAGGAGGGCTTTTATACATAGTGGTAAGTATCTTGTTTGAGTCAGATTCTAACTGGTAAGAATCTCGGGTGAGTCATGTTTCTACGTGAGTCGCCCTGAGTGAGTCAGGCTGACTCAGATGATTAGTATGACTCATTCAACTGCTGTGCTAGGCCATGGTCTAGACCGAGTCTGGACTTGCCTGTTTTCCCATCATTCCTTCATGTTTCTAAATTTGACTCCCTTCCTTATATTTCTCCAAACACTTTTGGAGGATGACATCCACGGGGAACGAAATTCTCAACCACCCTCAGTTGCTAATTAAGCCGTGATTTTGAAATGTGCAATGGAATGATGTGAAGAGAATCAAGAAATCAATTCATCAGTTTGAGCGGCCTGGAGCGAGACAGGAATATGTACATCATTCCGCTCTACGAACTTCTTGGTTAAGCCTGCACGCTACGCAGAGCAGTGAAATCCTTTGGGTGACGGTGGAGGCGGAGGTGGTCCGTGAAAGATCCATTTGTCCAAATGATTGTTATGGCATCTTGTCATGCGTTGCTCTGCATGCCAATTCCCAACACAATTTACCTCTGGATCGGGTCCTTGCATGTGTACACAAGCCCGCGGGAACCCAATGGTGGCCCGGTAATCCATATCTTCTTCGTCTACTCGCAGGAAAGCTCGCCCTCCGCGCTCCCAGATGAACTCTTTGATGGTCCAATGACCTCAAAGATCTCCCCGAAAACGTAGTACCTTTCCTTCAAAAACTGGGTGTGCATAATCAAATCAGGCAGCAAAACTGTATCCTCCCCATGGCAAAACTTCCACGGTTATGGTCATGCAATTGTCCTGGTGACAGAAGTCATGGACCGTGATCCGGGTAGGGATTGGCTATATTATGTGATGGATAAATAGATTGCCTCGCAGCAGAATTGAGGTCTTCTGATTCTTTTCTTCATTATTCTTGGCACTGTCTTCAAGTGCGGCGGGGTCGTAAGCAAGACGTGGGTGAGGTGCATGCAAGGGAATGATGATAGGGGTTTCTGTGTCATAGGTCGTGGTGTCGCTGTTTCGAAGAGGTGCCAGCTCTTTCTCGGCAACAGCGAGCTAGGCCGGGCGTTGTTGGGTGAATATTGGTGATCTATTTTTCATAATTAATGTGCTTACATTTGTTTCTGATTTCTTGTCCTCAGTTTCGCCCATGCCTGCACTCATCGTGGATAAATTGATAAAGGAGGGCAGAACAGGGCCTTTTGGGGGCTGGAAGTCGGAGAGGTTCTTGGTGGAATAAGAGGCATTGCATGCTGTGGTTTCTGAATCGTCCAGGCGCAGGCAGCACCAGTTTATGAGGCGATGCACAGGATTGGTCGGGAGAGGCTAAAGGAGTGTGGAGGGGCGGCTAGACTTTAGTTCTTGGAGGAGCAAGTCAAGCTTCCAAATTGCACCATTTCCTTGGGGACTTCTGTTCCCTTGGTTACATGGCTATAAGTCACCATTGTCTCGTTCGAGTGAACACTTTCCGAGTCGCTACATTCGGCAGTTCTTGTTTCTTGCGCAGTGGTGATAGTGATGGCGGCCAGGAGGTCCATAGTGCATTGTGGAGAGGGAGTTTTTCCTCCGACTTCCTAAATACATTTCTTGTGGGGGTGCCGTCAATTAGACTAAATTTTATAATTTAACGCCACCGCAATTTTCCATAGTCGTGGGCCTGAGGTTTCATTATGGAGTTGTTCATAAGGCTCATTAATCCTGTTCGTCTGAGTCTTCGCTGCCACTGGACTCACTGCTAGAGTCACTACTGGTTTTGTCTTCTTTGTCTGTGTCCATATCTCCCCCCATCCATCCAGTCTTCGTAAACCAATGATCATGAGTGATATATGGTATTAACCGAAATGCAGCTGTCGCTTTTCCTTTCAGTCGGGTCCCATCGAGTTCTTTGAGCACGTAAGCACCTCCTCAATTCTTTTGTACTACCTCATAAGGCCTTTTGTAGCGGTCATCAGTCTTGCTTGTGGAACTGACCGTGGTTTCATTTTTAACGCTGCGGACCAGCACTAGCTCCTCGTCTTTGTAATCTTCTTTCAATAGCCAATGTTTAAATCTCTTTTCAAATTGGGCTTTTGATGCAAACCTAGCTTTCTTTAGTGTGGTGGCGGCTCGTTCAATATCCTTGGGGTGCATGCTCAGCTGTCGGATTCGCCAGGCCAAAAGTTCCGTGGTGCTCATTCCTGAGTAAAATCCTTCTACTAGGAATGTGGCTTCCACTAAATCAAAAGGCAGTACCGGTTGTGTCGCATGTAGTAGTTCAAAGGGTGAATATCCAGTGACACTGCTAACTGTGACTCGGCGAAAACGGCTGCTGGAGCCCTAGCTGTAATATATACCCTAAATACCCTGGATGTAGCCAGGTGGTAGTGATGTCAATATGCAAGCCTGTAGCCAGGCACCTGGCTGCATCCAGAAGCATATGCACCACTGTTCACGGGGTAGCCGGGCCCAATAAAAGCGGCGCCGGTAGCTGCCATCATGCCCCTTTAGGGTATTTCTCGCTGGTCCTAATTTTGGGCTCCTAATCGGGCTGCATTTTGGGCCCGATAGGATTTGTGTGTGGATTGCACAGCCATTGATTCTTGTTGGTACTCATGGCACCTCGGCCTCACACGATGCGCTTGTTTATTTTACAGGTTACCCTTCCATACCCTCCTGCTGGTTCCCCGCGTCCTCCCGCTCACCCGCTCACCCGCTCCCCAATTTTTGGCTGCCCTGCGAGGCTCTTAATTTTTGCTCTGAATATATTTGTTCCCATCCTCCCCTGTATTATTCCTTGCTCGGATCTGTCTGCACCACCCGCCACCGCACCGCTCCCGTGCGCAACCCTCGCGTCAGTCGGTCCTTCCTCTCGTCTTGCATTATATTGGCTCTCCTAAATTAATTTTTCTCTCTCATTGCTATGAGACAATTTTTTTTTCGGACTTTGGAAAGAAGTTCTTTCAAAGTCGTGCCTTACATCATCTTTGGATGCCAGTACGCTCAAGTCAGGTCGTTTTTTTTTATTTTATTTTATTTTATTTTTATTTTTTTGACAAAGTCAGATTATTCGGCGAGTAGTTGAATACCCACAACATTCTGTACGTAGTTGGAGAATCGAGGGACATGACAATAAATGTAATGTACTAGAATTTGAAAGAATCAGTTGCACGTGGCTCGCGCAAGACTGACCAGGACCCAAGTCGCATCTGCAACCGCCTCTTCCCAGAGTGCCACCTGTGCGTTGCCGCGCGCCTTCTCGGCCCATCCCCACCAGTACAACGTTGCCACCACACTTAGCAACCCATTCTGCCCCGAAACGCGCAAGACCCCCCAGTCTGCGTCTGGGTTGACAGCAGTCTCTCATACGCGCCCGCGCCAGGCACCGCGCCAAGAGGGCTGCAGTCCTGTCCACCATGCCCACCAGCCCCTCGCGAAGGCCTCGATATTGGGGATGGGTCGCACCACCGCTGTTTTCCAGCGTGCGTCCTTGATCCAGTCCGTGACCTGCTGTGGCCGCACTGCTACACCCTTCAACATTCCCGTGGCCTTCCAATCATAACTCTGTTCCAAGGCAATAAATGCCTGAAGCAGGCTCTCGTAGCCCGGACTGAGCGCCTCCCGCGAGACTTCCTGGAAGCTGTGCCGGAACCACGCTGCCGCGCCCTCCGGGCAACGTGTACGCTGCGCAGCAGCAGGCTCGAGTGTGGGGCCATTGCTCGGAAGTGCAGGCTCGTTGGTAGAGGGCGCACGCGGGGCAGGCTCGTCGGTAGAGGGCGCACGAGGGGCGGGCTCGTCGGTAGAGGGCGCACGAGGGGTGGGCTCGTCGGTAGAGGGCGCACAAGGCAGGCTCGTCGGTAGAGGGCGCACGAGGCGCTGGCCCGTCACTCAAAGGCGCGTGCGGCGTGGGCCTGTCGGTAGAGGGCGGGTGAGTACCGGAGTGGGACGGGCGAGGTGCAGGCTCGTCGGTAGAGGGCGCACGGGGGGCGGGCTCGTCGGTAGAGGGCGGGCGAGGTGCGGGCTCGTCGATAGAGGGCGGGCGAGGCGTGGGCTTGTCGGTAGAGGGAGAAACTGGCCCCTTCTGCTTGAACAGTGGTTTGGGCTTAGGACGTGCGGGGAAGGCTTGAGTGTTGGCCTCGGGCATGTCGGTGTCCTCACTTTCTTCTTCGTCATTCCCCCCCTCGCCGTTCCCTTCCGCGTCGCCACCTCCACTCGCAGCTTCCTTCCGCCGCCCCGAGCGTCGAGGCAGGCCAACTGCGCCAACTCTGGAGGCCTTGGCGCGGCAGGTGGGGGGCGCCTTCTTCAGCTGCGTCTCAGCCTTGAGCGCCGCCACCGACCCCGCGCTATTCAAGTTGAGCTCGGCAAGAAGCCGGGCGTTCCGCTCCCTCGTCGTTGCCCACCTGCGCTCGTTCTCCTGACGCTGCGCTAGGTCCTGCGCAGCAGCAGCACCAGCCGCCGCCCTCGCCTCGCCCTCGTCCCCTTCCTCCTCCTCCTCCTCCCGCACCTTCTCTGCCTCTGCCGGTGTTTTCTTTGATTTTTTCGCTGGCAGTGCCGTCGAGTCGGAGGCTTTCGTCCCTTTGCGTTTGGACCCAGTGGCGGTCGCCTTCGTGGGCTTGTTCGTCAGAGGCTTCTTTTTCTTGGGGATCTTCGACTTCTGCGATTTTGAACTGCTGTTGTCGCTGTGCTCGGCGCCAGAGCTCGAGTCCGATTCCGATTCCGATTCTGATTCCGATTCCGAGTCCGAGTCCGACGAGAGATCGTCCTTGACGTCTTGAGAATCTTTGTCGATGCGGAATGGCGCATCATCCAGAGAGGACGAAGGTAGTGCTGCCTCTGCACATTCCTGTGGACCTGGTCCACACCATAAGCTACAGCGTCCACACCATCCATTTCAAAACATTGACTTACTGTACGCCATGCGCAAATATTCCATGAACATTTCTAAGGTAGCTCCCCAGCGACGCTTGTCCCAGGCTGGGTAGGAGAGGGGTGCGGCCGCCAAGTTAGATCCAACCGAAAGACTGTTATAATGAATACCATAGTTAGTATTGATTTAGCGAAGACGAATAAATGAAACGCACTGGATGGTACCGAGCTCCTGTTACATCCCGTACCACCACGGACTCATCCGGATCTCATCCGACCACTTCCGGTATACTCCGGTATACATCCGTTCACATTCCGATAACCTCCGGTCATCTCCCGGTCAACTCCCGGTCAACTCCCGGCCTATGCCGGCTCAACCCCGGACGACATCCGGACTACGACCGGATGACTTCCGGTTATCATCTGTTCATCTCCGTCCTCCTCCGGCTTAACGTTCCGGTCTTCTCCGGAATGCTCCGGCTCTCATCGGACTTCATCCGGCCCTTTGGCCGATGACGAGTTTTCACGCAACCGTCTATCCGCCTTAGCGACAGATCTCCACATGCACTCCTGTTATGCACACATGCTCTATGTTCCCAATCCGTCATCTCCCTTGTACTTATACAAGAAGCTATGTTCTCCTTTTATTCTTCCCTTGTTCTCTAATCAATTTCCTTATATATACTTACCTCCGCTATTAATATAAAATGTCTAGATTACAATGATGTACTTTAGATTGATTATTAACGTTGTTTGGCTTTCCGTCATTCTCCGTTGTCTTGACACTTCCTCCAACGTCCGAGTATTCCGGCCGACGGACTTGACTTCCGTCTTCCGTCCGACGACCGGACTTGTCAAAAACCTTACCCCGGACATCCGGACTTATACATCCGTGAACTTCCATACTTGTTGGACTCCATCTCGGACTTCCGCATAACTTCCGGATTACCGGACATCGCCCGGCCTTCGGCATATATCCTCCGGCTTACCGGATTTCGTTCCAGCCTTCGGCATTTCTCCTCCGGCTTACTGGCCTTCACTTCCGGTAACCCTCGGCCGTCTCCCTTTCCCTCCTCCTTCATTCCTAGCCAACCAGATAGTACGCTCACCCTTAAACCTAGCTGTGGTGTAGTGGTCCATATCCGTGTTCCGGAATCCTCTCCCGTTTACTTCCATTGACCTCTGGCAGTTCCGAGCCCAGTCATAACCCATCCGGAACCTATCCCCTCTCCTTCCTTTCTCTCCCTCTTGACACAGATATAACAGCTCCCCATTGTACCTCGGCATCGGGCCTCCCAGCACAATATGGCCCTGCAACCCGGTGTAGTCGAAAATCCCCTTCATGATTGGTGCTATAAACTTCCCGAAATTGTTGATGCAACTGAACATAAGATGCAAACATAAGACAAATGGCAGAGATTAGCGTTGGGCAACCTACCGTTGCCTAGCCTCGGGGGACTTGGAGGGCCCGGCCTCCAATGCCTTGGCATACGCCTCCTTCGCCTCGCGGGCCTCTTGCATTGCACACGCCGCGTACGCCTCTTGTTCGCTTGACGGCAGTTCCTTGAACATTTCCCGAGCAACCGCAGAGCGGAACGGAGCCTTGGGCTTTCCGGTGTTGGCGCTCCCATCCGTGTTGATTGACTTTTCCTTCCAGCGTATGTCCACGATGCCAGCTATCTCAGTGACCTTCTCGTGCATGAATTGTTGGTATGCTTGACGTGCCTTCGGCGGTGTTTTGATGCCGGACAACTTGGACAACAGAGCTGCATAAGGGCTGTCGGAGAGAGCTGCTTTGGTGGTTTTTCTTCGAAGAGATTGGGCACGATATTTGAGCCAGCGCCGGATGCGCTGGGAAGAAGAAGAGAGTAAGCCATCAGTCAATTTCAGACACGTGATCCTTACGTTGTTCAGCTCCTCGCGTCTAGCGTGTCTCTCGACGCGCTCCTCTTCCGTCAACTCCTCAACCACAGGAGGCGCGAAGACGTCATACGCTAGCAGAGGGAGTTCTGGTTCCTCATGATCGGCCAACCGCCACGAAATCCGCGCGTGAAATTTGTTGCAGACGTGTTGCCAATAGTCCCGCTCAGCTCACCAGCCTCGGTCTAAGGCATCGGTGTAGGGTTCGATGTGAGGCCGCATCAAGTCTTCGCGTGCCCCCTCTGCCCACATCTTATTATTTCGACGATCCTGCTTGGCTTTCCGCTTCCACACGTGTTTCCGACGAGGAGGAACCGCCATACTGTTTTTTGCAATACTGCTCAGCCTCTCAGCCTCTGTTAAACGGATAGTACTCTTACCTGATACTCGCGCGGCTTGGGGGAACGACGTAGCGGTCAACAAATCAAGGTTAACCGGTATTATGCGACGACCCATGTACACTCATCAATTTGTTTTTCAGCTGCGTGCGCACTCGCCTCTTCTTATTCCCTTTCATGTCTCAAATGAACAGCCCTCCATCGAGCCCCGAGCTTGACCCTACCCATCCTCGCCGCCCCCTGTTCGATGAAGATGCACCGCTCGACCCCTCGGTATGATTCTTGTCTGCTGGCTTTCTCCATCCGCTAATTCGTCTCAAGCAATATTATTCACAGCACTCAGTTGTTTTCTACCCATGGGGTGGCGCTGCTAGGCGAATTGGCACCTTCACTTTCCCCCCGGACGACGCCAGCCACACCAACGTCGGCATTTTGGACGATAACTTCTGGTGCAGTCCGGCTTCGTGCCAGATCTGTCCCAAACCACATCTCAAACACCAGGCCATTCCCAACGCCTCCTTCACCATCGTCATCTTCTGCCCGCATCACGCGCGCGCTGCTGAGTGGCCCGTCGGTCCCAATCAGGCTGTTGCGAAGCTCCTCCTTGGCACAGAAGAAGAGACCTGCGCCGGGGACGTCATGGTCATCAAGCATAACACGTCAGGTTACTCAGACCCCAACATCTCCAACCAGTCGCTCCCCGTTGTGGACGTTTCGCCTGACGACTTGATTCACGTGGACGAGTTAGTGCGCCGGTGAGTCCAAATAATTTTCCCTTCTTCCTTCTTTCTAACTAGCTTCTCAGCTGGGTAAGATACCTATATGCCCGCCCCAAAATGACCTCTAAGCTCCAGCTGGGTGAGCGCCTCGTGCCCAACTACGAGCTGAGCCGCGCAGCAACCCAGGCGACCCCCATCCTCTCGTACGAAACCGTATGCCAATGGCACAAATTGCCTGGCCAGGTTGTCCTGCCGCGCAGCGCCCCGTAATTCTGAGCTGTACCGTTTATGTAGTTTTGTTTGATTTGTTGCTTCACGAATAAAATGGCCCCACGGCCAATTGCATCTCTTATATCATGCAAAGCTGCTTGGCTTTTTAAATGCTCTTTTTTGTTTTGGTGGAGCTCTGAATTTCCTCGACTGTTTGCCTCTTGTCTCACCTTATTGAAACTTGTGGAGAACCGGGCTAAGGATTCGTCGCGAACACGTTTCGGACATATCGGGGTTCGTCGGCTTTGTCGTGAACACGCTTCGAGGCTGGGCGCAAAAATATTCGTTTTCACTTCCCCTCAAGTAATAGAAATCTGATGATTT
This sequence comes from Mycena galopus ATCC 62051, assembly GCA_014925785.1. Lineage (NCBI taxonomy): Eukaryota > Fungi > Basidiomycota > Agaricomycetes > Agaricales > Mycenaceae > Mycena > Mycena galopus. Next base: position 450,936 of record WIQG01000007.1, read on the forward strand.
TTCCCTGGGCATCAGGGACCTTGACGGCCATGTATCTACAAAAATTTGAGTCCATTACTCAGACTGTATAATGATATGATTTTTTTAATCAATATTGTTGCGAACACGCCTTTGCTCCGCAGAGCCTGTCTTTATTTACTGGCTAAATCTAGCCCATCTTTCCTCTCACTTCATGTCCGACTCAAGCACCGATGGTCACCCACAAACCAAACACAAAAGCCGAGCTCAGACGAAGATTCACCAAATCAAACGTTCCCTGGCCCTCCGCAAGCACGCTGAAAGGTAGAATTTTATAGCTCAACGGGTCTTCAATTTGAGCTCACTGGGTGGCAGGTCTCATGTCAGCCACGCCGACGTCCTGAAAGTCAAGGCGTGGGAACGGATGCAACGGTAGGTAGGCCCTGAATTCTCTGCGCGTCCATCACTGCAGCTTTAAGGCTTCGGGACTCTCGCAAGAATGATTCGCCTGACGCGCGAGCCTCTGCTCGCGCTACCGCTGATTACAATTACCGGGAAACATGTGTTCCCCCGCTTTCTTTCTTTCGTTCCTTTAATTCACATTTCATGTAGTAAGCGCCACCAGTATGTCTCACCTTCCATAAAATTTTACCACCCGCTCAACATGAATCCTAGGAAATACATTGACCAATACGGCCACCGATCTTATCACCATTTCTACCAGCCACTTCGCGAGTTTTTTGGAGAGGGCTCTCTCGCCGGTGTCACCTTGATTGACGACACGACCCAGCCCCGCAAGAAATCATTCCAATTGAAAATTACTCGGGCGTATGAGAAGGCAAAGAAGCAGTTGCAGCAGGGAAAACGCGTCAAAATTATCATCACAGACGAGTCCATTGCAGGTTAACGGAACTTCTCGTCTGGTACATTCGTAGGTAGTTAATTGTTGCGCCGTTCTCATATCTTGAAATATGTTTTATTGCCAAACTTGCGCGACATGACATCACCCTTTTTGGGTCATCCGCTGGTTTGCCTCTTACCACCAACACGCGCCATGACACAACAAGACGCGCTCAACAGCGCGCTCAGTGGCCTTTGCATTACGCCGAAGTCATCCTTTCACCCGAGACGCGGCTCGGAGCATCTCCAAGGCTCTGAAACTGACTGGTTCTAGGTTGTCACCGTGGGGCACGTGCCTGGCATCTATACTCATTGGTGCGTGTATTTTTTATGTCATAACCTATCCTCCACCACTCACGAGCACCTGAAGGGAAGATGCCGCTCCTCAGGTTTCTGGCTTCAGGAATTCCGCTCACAAGAAGCACTTCAGCTGGCTAGCAGCCATGACCACGTTCGATAACACCGCTTCCCCGTCTACGCCACGAAAGACTAGGATGCAGGAGCCCAAGGCCGAGGGGTGCGCCTCCACCATTTTTCCGTCGACTCCCACCCCCTCGAGGAAAAAGCCACAGCGCCTTCGTACTGCTGCTTCGGCCCCATCCACGCCAAGTGGCTCCAAGCCGCTGCTGTACGTCTACTCCTGGGGTAATGATACTACCATCTACGGGGACGAGTAGGTTCCTCTCTCGTGCTCGACGCCGCACTCTTATCAACTCGTTTCAGACAGCACGTGTCCTCAGCGGCACGTCAGGGTCTGGCAGACGGCTCCTTCCACAAGATGGAGGTCACCCCCAGTGTCACTGATGCTTTCACCCACGCCGCCGAGTCGGTGAAAGGCTGTCGTTCTCTTGACAGACACTAACAAGCGAAGCAGGTGCGGTCACACACACGTTGACAGGACCACGGTATATTCCACTGGCGAGACTCCAGGCTACAAGCAATTGAGAGGAATACAACGGGGGTGATGTCGGGTGTACGTGGTGTGTAGAAAGTACAGTAAGTGATGGCTATACATATGTGGGTAGGTGGGCTGTGCATGGAAGGCTGTAAAGTGAAAGATGATCATGTAACCTAGATACCTGATATGTATCAGACAGATAGACAGATGGACAGATAACTGATGTGAGCTGTCAGTATCCATCTGTGGTAACATAGGTAACTGATGTAGGTTGTGAGGATATACCATCCTTACAGTCGGCGCTCGAAGTTTACAATGTGTCTGATTTTTCTGACAGCGAGTAGGTTTTTTTGTATCATTCATGTGAAAATGACATCGTTTCGATTGCTTTCCTTCGTACACCACCATGTTCAAGAAGGCCGTCTACACCCACCGTTATTACAGCAAGTATGTACATTGTTATTCTCCCTCCCCTGCCCGCGCCAACTGATTTCTCTCAGGACTCGTGAGGCGCTTAAGGCTGCCACCTGGAGGCGCCTGGCGCATTTCCGTCTTCAGGAAAAGCTTAATCAAGATAAGCTCAAACCAGACAGCTGCGCGTCCTGGCCTCGTCTCGCTGTGCAACTCGAAGCGCGTCAAACCGCCATACGGGAGGCCGCACGCAAATGCCGCCAAAGGTCAGTTAAAGAGTTCCCTATCCAGATCCCATACTCACCTGTTTTGACAGCGGCCGCCGCAAGCTCGCTGCCAACAAAAGATGTCGGGTAGAGACACAGGCCATCCAGAGATAATGTAAACCCACCTGTCCCCGCAGCTGAATGAATATACGTCTTTATCCTTGGTCACTTTTTCGTTTGATTATACTCTGTTGGATCCCGATAATTTCTTGAGTGAGCAGGTTGCGATGCACGGACGCAAGAAACTGATCCCGGTATCACATGGCCTTACTCGAACGACGAGAGGCGGCATGCAAGGCAAATGCAGATCTCTGATGCACACGAAATGAGTATGAACATGTGAAAAAATACGCACCATATCCAACACAGTCATGTCCCTCATTCCTCTCAGAAATAAGAAAGGTAATTCTCATCTTCATCCTGCGTGCGTCAGCTAAATTTGCGACACCAGGCAAACCGTTCATGCTCGAGGAGCTGTACGAGGCCGCCAAGGCTCTCACTGAAATGAAGCACTTGCCTGGTGATCATCCCAACATGCTCCTGCTTTCCGAGATTACCGACACGGATCGCGAAAAACACCGCCGCGACATGTGGGCCCGTTGCAAGCGCGAGAAATTGGACGAGAAATTCCGGGAGTGGGCCTGGGCATACCGCGAGAGGGCTGCACGCCACCCGATAGATTACTCTTTGCTCCCGGCAATCCGCCGTCCCCTGCGCATAATCAACCGGCAAACCAAGGTGGAAAGCGCGAAAGAATCTCATGGGGTTGAGGCGGCCGAGTAATAATTATCTTGATGTTGTCCCATTGCGTATCTCAATTGTTGACTCAAGTACTGTTCACGATGCGTGGCGTACCGCCAAGAAAATGATGATTCCATGCAAGAAGAACAATATTATCACCAAGTGGGGCATTCCAACCCGCCCACCGCGATTCTGGCAGCCTCCACAGCCGAGGCTTCAATCCATGTCTCAGCAGCCGGATTCGGGATATAGGAGTGCGCCCAAGCTCTGCCCCAGCCGACAGGATCGAGTCAGATCACCTCTGCCGTGAGCACAGCAGCAGCGGCCTTGTCTCCGGCCAAAAAAAAAAAGTGTTGGCCTCTTCTGCGAGTACAGCAGCGGTGGCATAGTCGGCCCAACGGGCGGCGGCGGTTTCTTGTGTTTCGGGGCTTGCCCAAGCGGGAGGGCCCCAGGTGCGCACGGCTTCTGTTGCAATTTGTCAGTGATTAAGGATTTCCAGATAACAAATAACTGACCTGATAATGCTGCATCAGATCCCCAGTAGCGGCGTGAAAAGAGCATGCTTATGAGACGGTTAGAGGAGGCAATAAGCACAAAAATAATGCCTTACACCGTCGATGGTGAGAGGCCAGAGATCGAGTCGAGCGTTTGACCTTACTCTTCTTGCTCTTGCTCATTGTGGTAGTGAAGATCCTCAAGTACAGTGCCGGATGCATGCGCAGCGTCGGAAACATTAGAGATGCATGTGAAACTGGCGATTGGTGATATCGCTCTCCGACGGTCGCGTGGTTGGCGGCAAAAGAGAATAGCAGAGAATAGCAAAGTCAGCAAAACAAAACAGCAAGGGAAAGATGAGCAGAGAGCAGAGACTAGAGAGAGGTATGCCGCCGCCTCAGTAGACTAAAGCGGGAGCGAGCAGAAAACGAGCACAGAGGCAGTGCAATTCCTGTTCCAAATCAGGAAGCTCGGGTGCAATTGATCACTTTCTCCCAACCGATGTGCCTGTCCTCAAGTTGTCGCCAACGATCGGTTTACCCGATCATTGGTGGCGCGCTCAGCACAACGCCAATCGATGTGCCTGCCAATGATCGGTTTACCTGATCATTGGCGAAGACCAAGGCTCGCTCAGCACAACGATTGGTAAGGCTCGCTCAGCGCTGGGATCGTATCAACACTGACACAGCAAATGTCGTAAGAAGATGCTGCTCAAGAGGAGAAGAACCCACAGACAATTCTCGCGTGGAAATTCAAGCGAAAATCTTGCTGTTGTACGTGGGATCTGCACGGGAGATAGGGTGCGTTATTTGTCTTGTTGCCGGTATAGAAGCTTACTTTCAACTGCTGACAGGTCGGGTGCGTACAAGACGCGCCATCCAGTCCTTTCACCAGTGGAGACTGCCGTCGATACCAAGGCCTGAAGAAAGCGCGCCCTTGATGAAGTATCTGCTTGTACGTACCCCGATTTCAAAATAAATGTATACAATTCCACAAGAAAAATGCATGGAAATGTCTTTCAAAGCTACCTTCGCTTGTGATAATCTGAGTCCATCATTATACGGTTTGTTGTTTTTGGTTCTGGTCGGACACACCTATGGTGCGACGCGATGGGGCCGTCCACTTCGCAGACGAGGTGCCTGAGGGCTATTTTCAAGCACATCGTCAATATGTTGTTTCCACGGACAGCAGGCGAGTACTTGGGGGTCTCCACGGAACACGGCCCCACAAACGCGTGCGCGGCCTCGACGATCTGGGGGACGTGTATGGCGACTTGACCCCAGTGCCTGATGATGCAGGCGGTGATGACTCAGCAGTGATTCACGCCGTGGCTGACACTGTGACTTCGTACGACGTCTGCCCAGATGAAGAGGAAACCACCGGGAAGCGTAAAAGGTACACCAGCTCCGTGAGTTTTTGGTCAAACATTCCAATGCACACAAACTCACTGTCATTTAGGATACACCAATGCAGCTGTGGCGCCCTCTTGCATCGCAGTACCTCGATGTGTTGCTTCGTCACGAGGGACTGGGAAATTCTCTTTTCAATCCGGGCTGTGGTTGCTGCGGGGCCGAGTATGTGCTGGGCAGGGGCGACGGCGACGGCGACGTGCGCCTATTTCAATGTGACCAATGCGGTCCCTTCTTGCAATGCCAGGGCTGCTTGCTGGACCGGCACACACTGAGCCCCTTGCACTCCATAAAGGTATGGTTCTGCTATTTTTTGAGCGAGTGATAGCTGAAGAGTTTTGGACTTTAGGAATGGAATGGCAGACACTGGATTGAAGCCAGGTTGTCGGGCAGACCGGGAACGTTGGGACTGGTGTATCAAGTGGGCCACGATGGTCATCCATGCGAGTTTCCCGGGCGCGACCGGTCAATGGTGGTCATGGACGTCACGGGCATCCATACGATTACTATGCGCTTCTGTGGATGCGAAAAGGCCGCCCGGGCGCCGCTGGGAACCGTGGGTCAATTGCTCGCAAATAGATGGTATCCTGCGACAACGATTGACCCGCAGACCTGTGCCACCCTCGAGGCCTTGGAATTTTATCGGATGCTGAGTGTTGTGGGGAATATGAACGTCCACGACTTTGTGGGATCGCTGGAGCGTAAGATGGACCCTTTGTGCACGTCCAGTGTGCTGGTACATGTTAATTTTGGCCGTCAAGCTCAGCGCTAACTGTGGTGACAGGATCAATACAAGGTGTTTGGAAGAATGTCCCGGCAATATAACTTTTTGCAGCGTGCCAAGCGCGCGGGACTCGGCCATACCTCAGATGGCCTCGAGCGGGCAGAGCCGGGATCGCTCGTGGTGCTCTGTTGGGCTTGTCCTCACGACAAGAAGAATTTGCCGGAGGAGTGGAGGGACGTGGAGCCCAAGTACCGGTAAGCAAGATTCACCTCTGGTGTGTATTGCTCTAAGGTAGCCCACAGGTTTCTGTACGCGCTGCTGCTCGTAATGGACGCCAATTTCAGATTGAAGAACCGATTACGAGCAAACGAGCACCAGGATCCATCGCTCGGGTCGGGACTGGGGTATTTCGTCGAAGAGAAAGCTTACAAGGCGCATGTAAAGAACTACGTTGCTGAGAAAGACGTACGTGTTGCTACGTGATGCTTCATGCTGAAAGCTGACATCGCTTGCTATAGGTCAGTAGTTGTATCGCATTCACAGCGTTGATGCAAAAGGAGACCCGCATGACGTCAGGTCTGTGGTGCTCCGGTGTGTATGTGTTTGCGCACGGCATGGGGTGGTACGTCCGCAGGGTCTAGGGGATTTGCAAAAAGGGGAACGGTACGTGTTCAGTCACTACACAGGAGAGCAGGGACTGACACCATAACGCCAGCTACGCCAATATGGACTACATCCTGCTATCATCACTGATCGGCGTTACATTACTGCTGCTTGTCCTCTCATACAACATCGCCTGTCAGTGGAAAATTAATCTAGTCCTGTGCGCGGAAAAGATCAAGGAAACGACAAACCTGTTGACCCGCTTAGACGAGTACGAGATCGTACTTGCACTGCCTGTATGGCATGCTGCAGCGCACGAGGTCGAGTGCCAGACTCAGTACTCCCTGAGTTATACCGAAGGGGTGGGGAGGACAGACAGCGAGGGAATCGAGAGGACTTGGGCGGTTTTGAATCCGCTCGGGTTTTCCACCAAAGAGATGGGAAACGGTGCTCAGCACGATGCGATAGAGGATAAAGTGGACCACTTGAATTTTGAGAAGAATGTGGGTCAAGGTACGTTTGTGTTTGCCGGTGTTACATTGGTGCTGAATACATTTGCCTAGGTGACACCCTGGCACAGAAGCTGATTGTCGCCATCGCGGAACGCGATAAACAAGTGGCGGTGTTCGTCCAAGTCGATAGCACCCTGCACAAGCGCCTGCGCAAAAAATGGCAGGATCGAATTGATGCCTGGTTGGCGGATAGGAGCCAGCCCAACCCTTACTGTCTAGCGGGGGGGAAGAACGGTTTGTCTCCATTAAGACCCAAGCGACGTGGCTGATATTTCGTTAGCGGGGCCAAACGAGGCGGCGGTTTTACAGGAGTTGAAGGAGGCCGAGGCTCTCGAGGTAGCAGAAGGGCGCGAGGTTTTCGCAGACACCAAGTCGACGCCGGTATCGTTTATCAAAGCGGGGTTGGTGCTCGAGGAGTCACAGTGTGTCACCGTTCTTTCTGAAGGGTCGGACAATACTGATCTTGGTTCGTAGACAGCGCATGAAAGCAGAGCTTAAAGGCGTAATGCTGGTGACTGCCGACCGATCGAGCCAGATCCAAGAGATGCGCCTGTCGTTCTTACGGAAGCTGCATGTGTTTGAGCGCATGCAGGTGGTTTTCATGCCCGGCGTATCCGCTCTCAAGGCGGCCACGGAAGAGCTTCGCGATGTGGATGCCCCGCCGCTGAAGGCGGAGGAAATCAAGCTGTGGCTGCCTTCAGAGTTGACAGTGGCAGCGTGGCGTACGGCGTGCAGGAAGGGCTTAGGGGAGGTAGAGGCGAAGGTACGAGCCGCACAATGTGGGGACACGCTCAACGTGTTGCAGAGTCGTCTGCATGCCCAAACCCACCTCATTATGTGGCGGAACTCGAATTCTACTGGTCAACGAGGGGCAACGCAGTCGGCCACGCTCATTGGACGGGTGGGGGATCGAATTGCGCGGGTTGCTAGCAAGTATCGGCACGCGAGGAGCGCGTTGATGGAGCTGAAGGGCGCAGACTTTGCACCCCACTTCAAAGTGCTGGAAGCCGCTGACCTGAACACAAATGTCGACAACGAGAGTGATACAATCGCGCAGGAAGCTCGCGTGTTTGGGTTCAAGCAAGCGCTCACATAACGAGCCAGCGTTGGGTGGTCCAGCAAAGAAGAACAAAGCCTCGGCCAACGACTCCGAGGACCCCGAAGAGGCGGTGACAACGAAACGATTCTCCTGGATATGGACCATGGGAGGCGGGCCAGGGGAAGATACGGAACAGTTGCATAATTGTAAGTGGACGCGCTGGACGGGTAATTTGTTTGTGTCCTTGCTGATCAATATTTGTAGCTGTACGCGTTGAATGGAGCAAGGCGAAGGCGCGCCGAGACCGATGGGTCGAGGAGGTGCAGCTGTTAAGAGAGGAGATGAAGCGGGTTTTGCGCATGTTGCGCTGGACGAGTCAGCGGTGGGCAAGCTGTGTAAGCGGACAGGAGAACGTCGACCCCGAGCGTCATGCAGGCCTGGCGGCATACGCACGAAGACAAATTTATGTCCATCGGCGTATTGCGGAGCATTTTGAGCAGGATTGGAGGGGGTCCATGGCGGTGGCAGTACAGCATGTGGTGGAGCGGGATGGACAGATTTATCGAGAGCTTTTAGACAGCACGGGAGTTGATCAGGTGCCGGAGGGGGGCATAGCAGAAGCTGAGGCAATGTTGACATAGGGGCTTTTGATGTGATGTAAATCTAGTTTGGGAATAGTGATGTCTGGTCATAATCGGTGCTCTTGTCATAATCACCCAAAACGGGTGGTCCACAGCGCGAAATCACTCGTGATGGGAAGTGGGGTGTGTGCCGGGATGGCCGAACGGTTTTGGCGCCGAACACGTGACTAAGAGGCACGGGAATATAATACAATATACCATAATATAGCCAAGAAAGCCTTAAATGTATAGGGACAGCCAGGCCCTGGCTGCATGCATTCACTTTGACATCCGTTCCTCTGGCTAGGACCACCAGTGAAGGCAATATGCTACAGCCAGGGGTGGCCTGCTATCTCCCTGCCCATATCGGGGAGACCATACAGCCAGTGCTTCGTGCTCCGTTTGAGCTCGTCTTGTACACGTTCGCTGTCTACCGTCTCCACCGCTGCGAAAATTTTCTCCCAGCTGTCCAGGCCAGTCGGTGGCAGCAACGACCGGATCTCTAACAGTAGGGTCGTCCACACATCGCTCCTCAGCAACATTGACGGGTTGTTGAGGGCCTCTACCAGCGGTCGCATATCTGTCACCCAGCGCAAGTGGGCGTACATCTCATCTCCGCGTGGCCCCACAATCTTCCCCAAGTCCTCGCTCTTCAAGATCATGCTCTTGATCCTCGTCTTCAACTCCTCTGGCGACTCCTCCGCTTCCACTGGTGCCGGCCACTTTTTCGCGAATGCCTTCATCAACTCTGACCACCAAGTCTTCTCCGCCGCTGTTAACTTCCCCCACCACTTGTCTGCCGCCGTACCAGGGCTAGACCCATCTCGAAACGGTATAACTTATCTGCCTCCTTTGTATCAAAGTTCATTGTCCCTTGCAGCTTCTTGAGCCAGTAGTGTGGTTTCTCCCCGCGTGCGTCGCCGCGGAATCACTCTAGTGTTGGTGCCATTTTGTTGTCTGTCGCTGCAGCTGATATCAGGGGGATTCTTGGTCTGGGGTGCTAGGTGTCAATGTCGATGGCATCGAGAAGGTTGGTGCGGATGGGATGGAGAGTTGGATTGATGGCGCAGTGCATCTTGCTGCTCTGGCGTCACAGGCTTGGTTTTTCAGTTGCTCCTCTAGGTGCTGTGCCTGTAGGCGCTGGTCGCGCTGGTATTGTTCGTTACGCTGCCGTTCCGTGAGGTGCATGTTGTTTGCCAGGTTTGTATTTCTCCAAGAACTTTTCTGAAGCGTGGAGGTAGTGAAACCGCTCTGATCACCAAGATGGAGACTGCTCGGGCCTCTGACCAAGGGGGGAATGCCGCACTGGGCAAGGAAACTATGCTGAGCTCGGAAAAGCACTTGAGAGTGCGGACAAAGGTGATGATGATGACAAACTACTACAAACAACTAATATATTCTCTCTGGCTGGTGTCTCTCACCAACCATAGTGTGGTCCTTTGATTGGTAGGTCATCAATGAATATATTGGCGATATGCGGAATTTAATCGTGCAGAATAAATACCATGCACTTTTGAAATTCCGCAGGAGAGTTCGTGAATCCTGTTGGCATTGATGCAATTCATAGTAACCTGAGTGGAGTCATAAAAGTGGTCATGTCTCTGCTTTCAGGCTCCATACAGCGCGCATCAAAGCCCCAGTATAGGTCAAAGACAGAGTAACATTGTCGGGCCGCAAATCCTTCCACAAAATCATCCAAAATTGGTAACATTCCAGCGTCTCGAATTGTGACTTTATTCAAAGGTTGGAGGTCATGCACAATGCGCAGTTTTCCATTCTTTTTGAGTACGCAAAACCAGCGCAACCAGTATGACAATTGACAAGGTTCGTAGACCCCTGTGCCCATTTTTAATTTTAGAACTTCAATGACTTTGTTCAATATTCCCAGCGGTATAGGAATGTTTTTGTATTCCCATGGGACATGTGGTACCATTGCAATTTTGTATGGGCTGAAGTACGAGTCCTTGAAAGTTCCTCGTTCTGAGTCTTCAAAAGCTACAGCTTCTTTGTTGGTATGCATAATGTGTGCGAAAAAAAATTCTTCTTCATTGTTGAGGTATCCTTCGGGGTTGATGTCTAACTGAGCAAGTTGTTCTTTGCTCAGTCTTTTTCCAGGTTCAAATTCGGGAGGTTTAGTGGGTAGTGGTGGAAGAGTTTTTAGTGGATCCTCAGGAATGGTGCGGCGGACTGCATAGTTTGGTGAAAATGTAGTTGATACAGGCCGCACCTTTTTGTCAACTTGTTTATACATTGTGAAGGCCTGATGACTATGTCCTTGTCTGTCGTGTACTTCGACTGGATAGAACAAGTACTCATCATCATCTTCTAAGACTTCCGTGTCACCGGGGTCTTGTAAGCGAAGCGACCTGGATGCTACTTGCGTGGGAATGTATTCCGACTCCCAGAGTGAGAAGACATTGGCCTCCAGTGGTGTGATCGTTTTCTCCCAGTTTTCTACTGACTTAAGCATTCACACCGTGTAACCAAGAAACAAAACTTTGATTTGGCTAACAGTTTGTATAGCATAGTAGCAGAGATAAGAGGAAAGCGTAACTGCATGGTTTTGTAGGAATTGAGCCAGTCTGTTGATAGCTAGGGTACATTGTAGTCGAGGGTGATGTAGTGTCAACGTGGTGTAGAGCAGAACAAAGATTGCAGATAGAGATATGAAGTGAAAAGTAGAAGTGGCACCTAGCGGTTCCATTCTCGTGGCTACATCCCAGCTTCGAGGTAAGTGGCATGGGCGTGCTGTGGATAGTGACTGCATGGAGGCATCGCCGTTTGTTGGGCTAGCACTTGTTGTAAGGTGCAATTTGTTTGGCAAAGAAAGAGTACAAGCGTGGTGATGTCGTAAGTTATGTGCGGGGTCCTGAACGTGTGTCCATGTTGTTGTTGATGTCCAAAAATGTGATAGTCAGGAGGGCGGGGTGTCGAGCAAACTAGTTGACCATGTCCAAGGCGAGAAGAAAGGAAAAGCTGTAACATTCACCCGTTGCCGGATTCCCACCCACTACGATGCATTGTCGGCACGTCTGCGGGGAACAAAAAAGCTGCTGACTTACGCCTAAAGAGGCATCGGTCCCGCACCATTACACGATAGACCGTTGCGGTCCTGAGGTCGCGGATCGGCACTAAGCGGACGACGAAGCCCCAAAGGAGGGGAAGAGCTGCGGTGGCGCATCGAGGAAGACACACGGCTCCCCTCCTTAAAGATAGCCCATCGGCGAGCACACAGGTGATTAACCCCTCAGGTAGGTCCTCCCGCCATTCCACGCTCATAATGATGGCCCGCAGGGATGGGTGGCTGAAACATGCCATTTCATTTAGCATTGTAACACGGAGTTTTAGTTCTCCTTAAACTCCTCTGAAACAACAGGTTTCAGGATATGCAATAAGACTGCGCAGAAGAGTTTCCTCTTTAGGAACTTGACAGTAGGTTGCTGAAAACGGAGTATTGATTACGTAATAAAGGTGGTGGTGATTATGTAAGCAGGAGCGGTGGTGAAGGGTGTGTTGACAGCTTTTTGCTAAACCGCCTGTAAGAGATCCAGGAAGACCTTGAAGGGACCAAGTAGATAGTTCTTTAGAAGTCTCAAGAACCCAAGTACAAGTATAGGATTGGGAAGGAAATGAATTTATAGACTACCCAAATGTGTACAAACAGGGGGAATCTAAACTACTCTTTCAAGCCCCAGACTGCTGCTGCTTATATAGACCCAGTGTGAGTCATTTCTTCTATGACTCATTGTGACTCACTCCAAAATGACTCATATGTCACGTGCTGTCACATGATCCATCACCTGACTGCTCACTGATATATTCTTCTGATACTAGATTTAAGACCCGTGTAGTGTTGCCGCGACTCGGACTCCAAGTCACCAAGTCGACTTGGTGAGGTCGACTTGAGCCGAGTCGAGTCGAGTCACGAGGCCGACTTCAGTCAACTTGGGAAGTCAGGGCAAGTCGACTCAAGTAGACTTGAGTGACTTGAGTCGGGGCTTTTTTCTAAATGATTATTTTCATGAATAACAAATGATTCCAGTCGATTTTATTTTTTTCGGTCAGAAGCGTGACGACGTGACATGGGTGACTGCTGCATGACATCAGTTTCATTTTATGTTTCTATCCAGTTTCCAGTCGCCATTAATTCCATAAAAATTCTGAAAATATTTATCATGCTACATGGAAGGTCATTAATGTATCTGAACTTCATAATAGTGCTATATCCCCTGATTATTGCGATATGATTTAGTTCTCCCTGTTTCGAGCGAATGCTAATCAGGTTCAACATATAATAGTATTCCCATTTGACATAGTGATTGCTCTACTGAAATCAAAAAAGTCCCCTCGACTTGGCCGACTTGAGTCGACTTGGAGTCACTCCAAGTGACTTCGCTAGGGTGAAGTCGAGTCAAGTCGAGTTGAATTTAAATTTAAGTCGACTTACCAAGTCGCGACTCGACTTTTCAAGTCGTGGCAACACTAGACCCGTGTCTTCGCCATGGAGATGCCCGCACACAGCAGATTCCGAGTTGGCCCACACATGGTGGATTCCGAGAGGCGCCGCACTGCTGCTCGCTAACGCTCGTGGCGCGCAGTGCCACCGTGGGAGTGAACAGGTGACTCCACGTGATTGCACATGGATACACGTGATTTTTCATGACTTTCTGTCAAAGGCTGTGCACATTGTCTTTTCATGTATAGGACAAGAATATTGCCCATGCCTTCGTCACAGAGAGACAGCACACAATGAGTTTGCCCACACACGGCTGATTCCGAGCTTGCCCGCACACGGCGGATTCCAAGTAGCGCTGCACTGCTGCTTGCTAACGCTCGCGGCGCGCGGCGCCTCCGTGGGAACGAACTCGTGACATATCATGCTTTTATCACGCTTTTATCACGCTTTTATCACGCCTTTGATCTGTGGCTGTGTTTGTTGTGCTTTCATGTATAGGATTTATTTAATCATTGTTGCATGCTTGTTTATGGAGAACATTTTTCTTGGGGCACAGCGTAACATTGACCACGAAAAAAAAAAACACTTGCCAGACTGAACCAGAAATCCCATGCAGCCAAATTTCCCAACCAAAATTGCACGGTCCCTTGCTGACCGGCCTCTGGATGGGGGTTGACAGCGTCCAGCATGCCACTATACAGAAATTGCAAAATCACCTCTGCCTCACAGAACCAGAACTGGAGAATCTTGTCAATGATGTTGGCGACAGCAACGCGACCATGATCCCGAAATGTATGGCTGAGCAGACGTAGCTTGGCGTACTCGTGGCCATAGAGATATGGAATAGGCACATAACTCAGTTCATGCAGTGCCGATATGTTGATGACCCATCCTCGTCGGCCTATCAGTGTGTATTCGTGGTCGAGCAGGTCCCTGCTCCATGCACGCAAGTCGGTGAGCGTACTAATATCATCAGGCCGGTTAAGGTACTCGGCGACAGTGGCTGTACAATGGGCTATACCCTGCTGGCGAGCGTGTGACGTAAACTCACGGCGGAAATGTCCGTGACGTGAGGGTGGAATGGTGGGTTCTGTGTGTACTCATCATGCTCCTGCGCTTACGTAGACCGATACAGGATCGAATATGTGCATGTCCACAAGCGCCTGGTCTCATTTAGCAACCCAAATGACTTGACCATCTAGATAGTGTTGCGGAAAGTCACCCATTGCAATTATATTCCATCTCTTCTATCTAATTTCGCCCTCTCCGCTTAATCTACAACACAATGTTTATAAAATACCCCAATGTTCTCTTCAAGTTCCCACAAAAATTACTGTGAATATCAAGGAGGTGCGGAAAATCAAATTTTGGAACATATGCTGATTTGGGCCTAAAATGGGGTCTGGCAATTGAAATCTAAAGTCCAAAAGCTTGCCTGGTCAACGGTTTAAAAGATATGGGCACTTTGATCACTTACCCTTTTGGGGTGATGGGTTACCATATAAGGAAATAATATGACGTCCTTATTACGTGGTTGGTTGGGGTCGGCAACTTTTTTTTTCTCTGGAAGTTGAGCTAATCACACCGCAATTTCCCAAATTTCGGGTCAACGGAGATTTGTTCCGGAACTCCAAGTTCCGAGTTGAGCTTCAAGTCCACCAAAATTCCATCTTATTTACAAAGTTTCAGTTGCCCCGAGTTGAGAACTGAAATCTGTTGAATAAAATCCGCTTTCAGTCGGGCCGGAACTTATCTGAAATGTAAAAATTCAGTTTCCAAATCAGCTCGACTGGAATTTGGAACCGAAACTTACAGCCTTTTGCGGAACTTAGGGCGCGGACTGTTTTTTTTTTTCCCAATGAATTTTGTGTCGGATGGCTCTCCTGAGCTCAATTCTCAAGTGTTTTCCTTGAGAATAGGCTCATTATGTCCGCATTGAAAGGCCGAAGGGCATCATATTCTCGGATTTTCTGATGGCTAATCAAATTGCTTGATTGGGAAAAAATTCTGTGTTTCGAATAGGACGGCTGTAGCATTAGCTACCATTGTTCAATTGGTCTGATTTTTTGATACAATGGGCTCACAGGTGTGCCAGAGGGCACCACATGCCGGTATTTTCAATGTGACCTTTAGATCAGATGCAATCTATATCACGACAACACCCAATTCTCTTTTCAACATCTTGAGCCAAATATAAGTCATGTAAAAAATACCGGCATGTGGTGCCCTCTGGTACCCCTGTGAGCCCATTGTATCAAAAAATCAGACCAATTGAACAATGGTAGCTAATGCTACAGCCGTCCTACTCAAAACACAGAATTTTTTCCCAATCAAGCAATTTGATTGGCAATCAGAAAATCTGAGAATACTATGCCCTCCGGCCTTTCAATGCAGACATAATGAGCCTATTCTCAAGGAAAACACTTGAGAATTGAGCTCAGGAGAGCCATCCAACACAAAATTCATTGAAAAACAAAAAAAAACAGTCTGCGCCCTAAGTTCCGCAAAAGGCTGTAAAGTTTCGGTACTAAAAAAGGTCCGCCTGATAATCAAAATTCCAGTCACACTGAAATGAGAACCTGAAATTTAAAGTTTCAGTTCTCTTTTCGGCTCACTCGTAACTTGAAGTTGTGGTTTTGATTTCAGGTCAAACTGAAATGTGAACCGAAATTTGGTCGTCGGACTGTCGTAGAAAGGTTGTCGGACTGTCGTAGGACGAGCGTCGGATTGTCGTAGGATGAGCGTCCTATTTTTGTATGATGAGTGTAGGGTTGTCGTAGGACGAGTGTCCAATTTTTGTACAATGAGGCGGTGAGTGTAGGGTCTCTCCGTTTCAATACTTGTATGTTTTTGCTTTGTATCAAGTTGGGCCTCGAGAATGCATGTTGTTTTCTTGCACCCAAGCTGGCGGGAATCGCTTCGTCAAAGTACATGATGGGTGCTTGTCTTTGTCCATGCGGCGGGTTTTCACAGAGGTTGGGCCAATGCAATATACTCTTGGGTCTTCCACGATAAGCAAGGCACTGTGATTGGGGAAAGCTCATCACCCACGGCAGACCATCCTACGCCTTTGCTGCAACCGTCCTGCAACAATCTGACGCCGACCCTACAACAATCTGACGCCGACCCTACAACAATCTGACGCCGACCCTACAACAATCCGACGCTTGTCCTGCCAAAATCCAACGACAATCCGATGACAGTCGGACAGCCGAATTTCAGCCTGCCCAATGTAGTTTTGGGTTACATTTCGGCCTGAGCCGAAATCAAAACCGCAACTTCAAGTTACGGATGAGCCGAAATAAGAACGGAAACTTGAAATTTCAGGTTCTAGTTTCAGTGCAACTGGAATTTTGAGTATCGGTGCACTTTTTTTAATACCGAAACCTTGGGTTTCGGTTCCAAATTCCAGTCAAGCCGATTTGGACACTGAAATTTTACGTTTCGGATAAGTTTCAGCTCAACTGAAAGCGGATTTTATTCAACAAATTTAAGTTTTCAAATCGGGACAACTGAAAGTTAGTAAATAAGATGGAGTTTCGGTGGACGTGAGGCTCAACTCGGAACTTAGAGTTCCAGAACAAATCTCCGTTGACCCGAAATTTGGGAAATTGCAGTGTGAATTCATTGAAAAAAAATTGAAAGAAAAATACTTGTTTTTTTGGAGACAATAGTCCCCATATCTTTTGAACCATTGACCTGGCAAACTTTTGGACTTCAAATTCGGATTGCCAGACCTCATTTAAGGCCTAAATCAGCGTGATATACTTTTCTCACAAAAAAGTACCCCCTTGGCGAATATCATGACATCCGATTTGGGTGGGAATAATAAGAAGCGAAATGGTCCAGACTCGTACCGCCATGCGGAGCACTGGCCTTAAACCACTAGTTGTAAGAGACTCGCCGTTAAAACATCGACTCTCAGTAAATAATTTTCAACCCATTTATTCCACAGTTGAAAAAGTAACCACATCATTCAAAGGATCGACTTGTGCTAGGTTAAACTAGTGGGCAAATCTACTGGTTGTCGAGCCAGTAGCCAGACCTCTTCCCCGCGACGCGAGAGTTAATGTAGCGCTTGGCCCCAGCCGCCTTCTTAGCGCCCCCAAGTTTGCCCTTCAGCCCGCTAAGCAGGCCCGTAAGACCGCCCCCAGTGGACGTCGCGTCAGTCGCAGCCGTCGCGCCAGTGGCAGCCGTCGCGCCAGTGGCAGCCGTCGCCCCAGCGGCAGCCGCTGCGGGGGCGGCAGTTCCAGCGGCGGCGGTGGTTCCAGCGACGGCGGTGGTTCCAGCGCTAATGCAAGTAGGTAGGTGAGAATGCGCAGAATATTACGTCTGTGTCCACTACTTACGCAGTAGTGTTGCTAGCAGCTCCGCCGTTTGAGACCGCGACGCAGGACCCAAAAGGACCGGCGAGCGCGGGATTACGACACCGCATTATGCAGGCATCCCCGTTAGGCCCACCAGTGCAGGCCATCCCGGCGGGCATCTGTAAATATTAATGTGAGATGAACAAATAGTATGTATAAGCATTTTCGAACCTGGGCAACGAGCGTGAAGTTGGTGGCCTTGGCGGTGGAGAGACCGAACACGCCCGGCACTTGCTGCGTGACGGTGGCCGCCGTGAAGGTGTTGCCTCCATCGCCGGAAACGTCGCAGGTGTAGGGTCTGATGAGAAAACATTGTGAAACAGGAAAAACACGGCTAATGAAGGGAAAACAAACCCTGCGCCATCCTGGTTCACTTGGTGGAGGGTCATGGTGACTGAGCCATCGGCGGCTGCCGTGGGGAGGCCAGCTTGAGACGCCGCTGTGGAAATTTGGTAAGATTGCAGTGAAGAGGAGAACAAGAAGAAAGCAGACCAGCGAGCTGAGACGTGACATCGTTGTTTCCTCCGGCTTTGGTGCTTCCGCAGACGCCGGTCTTGCCAGAGGCAATTTCTGCGTTGCGGATGACACTGGTGTCTTGTTCGAAGGGGACGGGGGTGGAACCGTCACGGGGTGTAGAGGCGAGAATTCCTGAGAAAATGTCAGAAAGGAGCTCAGAAGTGGGGAAAGCAACCATACCGAAGCCAGAGGCCTGTACACCATTGGCACCAGTCACACCGGTGATTGTCCCTGCCCATCGAGTTAGGCGACGAGGAGATGGTAGCAAAAACGAAGAAAATGTACCGTGTGCTTGTACATTGAGGAGGGCGGATGAGGAGATGGCGGCGAAAACGATAAAAGTGTTGAAGAACATTGTGGCTCGCACGAAAAGAAAGATGATGGAACAAAGAGGAGGGCTTTCTAATGGGAGTGACTAGCACAGATGCGGGGAAGAGGTTCCTGCCTGCGAGGAAAAAAGGATGAGGACAGGATGGAATGGAGGTGAGAGACGAGGGCGTACTCGGGAAGAAATGTAGAGAAGGGGTCTGTGTGCCCGGTGTGCGAAGTGAAGAGAGGTGGTGAAGAAAATGGTACGTTTGCCATGACCTTTTATACCTGGAAGTAAAGCCTCAAGGCCTTGATCGAGGGAGCTAATAAAATATTGAGAATATTGACAGACGTCGCGGTTGGGTAGGTTTCTAGGGTGCGACAGCATCCTGGAAGGTTCGAATGAATGGTGATCAGTATCCGTGTCGAGGCTCTTGCGCTACAAGGGCGAAGAAGATCGTCTATTGTGACGTGCACAGCCTGGTTACCGAGCAGAATGCATTTCACAAGAAATATAGCATGCCGTGGATGAAAGAGAGGATCCGTGCAGAGCATCCGAGAACAGGAGTCTTGTTGTTCAACAGTAGCCGGGTGCATGATCGTGCCAATTTACTTTTGGAGAATTGAGGATGAAGTGACGGTAGTACAACTCAAAAATTTCTTCTTTCTGCTGGGAGCATCAAATCGCCAGAGATGAATAGGAGCCACAAAGGTCTTTACGTCCTGACAGTTGAGCTCAGGCGGTAGTTGCAATTTTTGTGGGCTCAACGAGATAAGAGGTTGACAAAGCAGGTTTTGCGGTGCATTCCAAGGGCATTCCGAACAATCGAAGGGCAAATTTTCTGGAACTGAGGGACTCCGTTGAACTCCGAGTCTACTGGGCCGCCCATGCCGCCAAAGCTGACTAGCGCTGACCGAGGATGAGTTGTTCTGAGTAAGACGAGATATGATCAATGGCCCGTGGGATTTCCGCACGTAAGCGGAGCCCGCTTTTGAAGAGTGCAATAGCGCACACAGTACTGGCGCTCTCTGGCTCTGTCCTGCGCGAAGGCCTCAACGGTGTTCAGAGCAGAAGATGGCCACCCATACATCCGTCAAGCCGCCTACACCCGCGCCTTTACCTTCTTCTTACCAGCACAACCATATCGACCGTATGTCTTTTCAAATCTCTTTCTGCTCGTTTCACTTCACTTTTCGCCAGTCACCAGCGACGACGACGAGGACGACGACGTGAATGACTACTCTAGATTCGCAAAGAGACCCCGCGTCGAGCCACCCAATATGGCGCCTCCAAATCACTACCCGATGGCCGTCCCTGCCTCAAACCTCCGCTCTCCCTCAAATTTTCAGCCTTACGCGCCTTCAAATCTCAATCCCACTGCATACAGACCCCCCTTTGCCCCCCAGCAGTCTGTTTTTGTCCCTCCGCGCCAGTTCGCAGCCCCTCCGCAACAACCTGCACCGCCGCACATGTCCTCCGTCGGTCCCGCGTCCCGTGTCATAGATCTCACTGGCTCACCATCTCCGCCACCTAATACCATGCAACCCTCAATCCAGCTGGCCGCCGACCTCCCCCCAAAGACCCCAGTCTGCATCGGCCAGCTCGGCGTTACCGCTCTTGTGCTTTATCCCGTCCCATATCTCGTTCCCCAGAACACCGTGCACGATGAATGGGCCGCCGTGCGCCTACAGTACGAGCACAATCCGAACAAACCGGGCGGGGCCGAAACGATCCACATCAAAGCGCCTCAGGGCCGCGCGCCTAATGGGGAGCAATTTCTCGGGGAAGCTTTTGGCGTCGTTGAGCAGAAGGTCGCGACCGCCCTTGGCCCTATGCTGGGAAAGGGTCTCATCCGTCTCGACGCTAAAGTTCGGCAACTACCTGTAGCAATGCGGCTTGTTGCTTGACCACCTTACTCCACCTTATGAGATGCGATACCTTCCTAATCAGAATCAGCACTATTACAATCCTCACAACCCACCGCCCGGTGGTCACCGCGCAAATAACAGACGATTCCCTCAGGCAAATAATAGCAGTCGAAAAAATGCGACGTTTTCACCCAGAAAGACGAGGGAAAAGACTTTCATGTCTTTGCGTATCCTATGCATTAAATATGTGGGCAATTGTGTGAGAGACCGGGGTTAACAGCAAGTGCATGACAGGTCGGCCCGAAGGCCGGCCTCGCCCTCTTTGCCTTTCGCGTGTCGACGCGCTTCGTCGCGTTCGGCATACAAATACCTGCGAGCCGCTGCTGTGAACTCTCCTCACACTGCGCTCGCAGGTGTGTATTTTCCATTTCTCTCTTTTCTGCGCGTCTCACTGCGCTCGTAGTTTCACTAGATTGTTCCTGTACGAATTAATCCCCACCCACCGTCTGATCCCTAATATTACATTTACATTACATTTCCTACATTCCTCTACTCCTACCTCGCTACATCTCTGTCCGCCGTAGTTGGCTTGAGTCTGACTCATCCGGGCAGACCCGAGAGCTTTGGACCCAAATCAATTTTGCTCCCAAACGCACTCGGTCCTCTCCTCTTGCCTATCATTGGACTCTAGTTGATAAGGAATACATAGCACGCTGAAGACTACCTACCAGGCTTGTTGTAGGAAGAAAAAGATGTTATCAAAGAATGTAGGAATGTGTGGCAATCATATTTCCCGAGAGTCGATGTTTTCACAGTCTATTGCAATGACGTATTGCTACGCGCTTGGGATCAACTGTTACCCTATTTGGGCTGAGCGCGCCTTTCCCTCGTTGTTGCATCTAACGCTGCGTACTACGCTGCTTGGGATTTCCCTCCATGAGCGCCTTTGACACCTCTCCCTCTCCAGCCACTGAGAGCAGCTCGCAGCAAAGGTTGCACCGCCGCTCCCGCCAAGCATCTACTGCCTCCGTCCGCAGTACCGCATCTACCAGGTCGCCCCGCCCAACCGTCTGGCGGCCTCCTAATTCGCTAAGAATCAGGAAGGATAGCCTAAGCTCCGGTACGAATCCGCTCATATCCTGCGTAGTGGCGGGCGCGGAGATTTCTGCGACCACCGGAAGCGCTCGAAATAGGATGGAAGCGTTCAAT
Source organism: Mycena galopus ATCC 62051 (assembly GCA_014925785.1). Classification (NCBI taxonomy): domain Eukaryota; kingdom Fungi; phylum Basidiomycota; class Agaricomycetes; order Agaricales; family Mycenaceae; genus Mycena; species Mycena galopus. The sequence goes on from WIQG01000007.1 coordinate 472,238, forward strand.
GCTGCTAATGCGCCAGTCGCCGGGCCTTCGAGCCCCGTCCCCTCTACGATGAGCGACCTTCCGCCCACAAACGACCTCCCACCACATGAAATTCCTGACATTCCCGAGGTCGAGTCGGACGACACGTCCACGACGATAGCCGCCACCCCGGCAGACGACGGGACCGCAAAACCCCTCGACGCCCCCAACTTGGTCGCATTCCCGGTGTCGGTCTCACCACCAGTCCGTTCTTCGACTTGGTTCGGCTCGATTTCCCGCGCAAAAGGCAAAGAGAAGCTAGCCGAAGTCCAAGCGGCTGCTACGGCATCTGCGCCTAACCTTCTTTCCCCTTCCCCGGCTTCCAGCGCTAGTATTCCGATTCCAATACCAGACGCGGTGCCGTCCGTGTCCGAGCCCGTCACATCATTGAGCCCCGCCGCGCCTGAACAAGCGGATCCATTCCTGGTTGCAACTGCGACGGAGGGGGCGCAGTCACCACCGCAGTCTGCTGCGGCCCAGAGAGTCGCACTGGCCAAGCGCTCGTGGTTCTCCTCGTCCCCGTCTCAACCTTCACCCCTGCGTGCGGCGTCGCCGCCCCAGCCCATTCCCCCTCCAATACAAATCCCTCTCGCTCTACCCTCAACGGACGACCCAAGCGTGCCATCGAGCATCGACTCGTCCGTCCCGTTACCGGTCGCTACGCCGCCCGCTGATACGACCGTCAGTTTCCCTATGTCCGATGGCGTCCTTTCAGATGATGGCAGTAGTACGGTAAGAGGGCGGCAGAGGCTTGCGTCGCTGAATCCAAGTACTGGTCGGTTTGGCATACACCTACCGCTGCTTGGGGGTGGTCGCGCAGCCGCAACGACTACTACTGTGGGCACGGAAGGTAGAACCTCTCTCAAGTATTACTCGCGAATTTATAATTGGCTCTACCCAGACGCGACAGAGGTTTCGACGGCAGAGGGGACGACTACCACTACTCGTGTGTAACAAAATTCAAGTGAAGTAGACCTGGCTAACTTTGACCGCAGGTACGTCTGAAATGTCTGAAACAGTAGCAAAAGGTGAGACTATATTATATTTCCATATGAGTCAAAACCCTAACCCCAATTGTCTCAACCCAGACACGTACAACGTGACGTTGCAAAGTATAATCGTGTCCACAACGAACTTGCCGGACTCCGATGCCACTTCGACGACTCAAACGACCAACATGAACAATGGGATCGGAACAGAGCACCACAGCTCGTGGTGGGATTATGTTGGTTGGGGGTCGGGTGCTGCACCACCAGAGCCGGAGTCGACCACTCAGGATAAGACGGAGGAGGAGGAGGGAGACGCCACGCCCAAACCGCCTCAAAAGCCTTTCCCGGAAGTTTCGGAACAATTGTCAACCGAAGCCACCGCACCTCTGTCGGACGACGATGGTACCATGACCATCGGTCCCAGTGCGCCGCCTTCCGTTTCGCTCCCGGACCAACAACAAGCGTCGTGGCTCTCTCCGTGGGGTTGGTACGGCTCTACCTCGACTACGACTCCGTCCGCTCCGCCGCCGGAAAGCAATGAGGAAAAGCCCACGAACGCTGAGACGATTGAGGCGATCGCTGAGTCAGCACCGGCGCCAGACGCTCCTCCCGTAGACACGTCTCCTCGTGCGGACACTGCGGAGGCCGCTACCACTGCTGCGCAACGGCGATACTGGAGCTCTTTCTTCACCTCGCAGCCTGCCCCTGCCACACAATCCCATACGAATAGCCCTGTCCAGGCTTCCAAAGCGTTACCTGCCGAGGCACCGACAGCCTCCACCGATTCTGCTGCAGCTGCAGCTCCTACCGAACCCGAAGTACACCAGACGACCAGGTCGTCGCCTCCGTTGAATTCGAATCCAATCGGCGATTCCATAAATTCGAACCGGACAGGGTGGGTTTCGTTCTTGGCATCGGGGACGCTAGGCTATGTTTCAAGAAAGCCGATTACGTCTGGGGAGCCCGAGGTTATGGAAATAGACTTGGATGAGGCAGGTGAAGAGGGAGAGAGTGGTGACGACGTTGCGGCCGCGTCCGCACCGCAAGCTCCTCCAGCGCAGAATGTGGTGACTGATAAGAACAAGAAGGCGCCGCCCAAGAAGGAGGTGCTCAAGAAGGAGTTGCCGAAGAAGGAGCCTGCCAAGGAGTCTACCAAGAAAGAGCCGGAAGGGAAGAAGGAGGGCAAGGAGCCAAATGACAAGGGAAGCAAAGAGGATGCGCCGCCGCAGCCTAACGGCACAATGCCTACCACTAAGCCCTCCCCGGATAAGATTAAGAAACAGACCGCGCCGCTCTTGACAATATCCGACTCCGTAAAGCGGCAAGTGGTGAACAACACTCCCACTGGGTCGATCAGCAGCAAACGCGCTTCGTCCCCCTCTCCTTCCGTAGCGTCTAAAACATCAGCAGGAACCAAGACACCAGGGAAAGCACCATCCATCGCACCGCCCCAGTCGCCGATTCCCAATTTGGTGCTCCCGGCGTGGGGAGACACATTCCACGCGTCGCCGCGGTCTGTCGTTCCGCAGCGCCTGCTTGACAATGGGAAAACCGTTGGGAGAGCTGTCATGGAGAAAACGATGAGATTTGTGAGCGGGGTGTTGTTTGCAGCGGACACCCCGACGGTCAAGAAACGAAGCTCATCTGCAAGTCCTGTAAAGGGCAAGGGGAAGGACAGAGAGGAGAGGGAGCGGGAGAAGAGGTTCGAGGAGTGGGGCCTCGGTCTGCCGAGAGCGTGGGATGTTTTGAAGCCCTCGGTCAGCAAAGGTCAAAGCGGTGGGAGCAAGGAGGGAGATGTCCAGGACGTGTTGAGAGGAGCCAGAAACGTCGCTGTCATTGGTATTCACGGATGGTTCCCTGGTATAAACTTTGAATCTCCAACTTCCATTCCGCTTCTGACGCTAACAAGGTGGTCTCATACAAAGTGTCCTCGGTGAGCCGACAGGAACGAGTACGAAATTCGTGAATATGATGGTGACCGCGCTGGAAGAGTTTCAATCTACGTACAATGTCAGCCTAGAGAAGATCACTCGCATTCCACTAGACGGTGAGGGGACCATTGACCGAAGGGTCGAAAAGTACGCCAGACTCCCCTTTTCAGCTCATGATGAACGAACTGATCGTCTGCTATAGGCTTTACAAGGCCTTGACCTCAAATGCTGAATGGATGGATGCTATCCACAAGGCCGACGTAATTTTTGTAGCAACACATTCGCAAGGTAACGAACTGAGCTGTCTGCAGGCATGTCTGTTCACAAAGACTCACAGGAACAATCGTGTCGACTCACATCCTGGATCGATTAATACGAGATGGACATATACGTACGGGTGGATCTGACGTCTCCAAGGATCCCGGTAGCGTCGCCGCCGCAGCAGCTTCGACTGCAACTGCTTCCGCGCTTCCCGCTCCACCTCCCCAAAGAGTTTGTTGCTTGGCCCTTTGTGGAATCCATCTAGGTCCACTAAGATATCTGAGTTCGAGCTCATTACTGTTACCGTATATCCAGGTCGGGATAAATTCCTTGATCGGGAAACATCTTTTAACCGCAGCATAGTACTTTGAAAACGCAGCCGCAAAGGAATTGTTCGAATTCCAGGTAGAGTCAGTATCCCGTCGATTGATTTGTCGCTGACATGTGGTCTTCAGAACACAGAAAGCGAAGTCTCGAAGCTCTATGTCAATGCCCTTCGCAATGTCGTTGACAATGGGGTGCGGTTTGACCTGATATCCGCCGCAGAGTCCTCATCTTTCATGCAGACGAAAATGGTTTACGTTGCGTCACTCAACGATCAAGTTGTTCCCATTTATTCCGGCCTGTTCACTTCGGCCTCGCATCCTTTAATTCTCCGGGCATTGTATATTGATGGTGATGCCTACCAGTACGTTCGCCCACTGTCTGTAGTTGTCCGAGCCTGAGCCCCTCTTCAGCTCCAGCGATTTCCTATCCAATCTTCTCGTTCTTCTGATCCGGGTGTTGAACGCTGGACTCCCCGATAGCGGGCTCATTGCTCATCTATCGGAAGCAACAGCTGGATCGCTGAATGGGGTGGGCCACTCCACAGTCTATGAAGAGCTCTCCACATATTCGTATGCCAGCTCACCACCGTTGTCTGAATCGCTCTGATCTTCCCCTAGATTGGTATTGTTATTTTATGGCGCATCCTTCGACATATTGTTAATTCGTTGATGGTGTAGGCTGTAAAATATCTTTTCCTCACTAACAGTGGCTTTGATGCACACCCCAAACTCACCGTGGAACCTTTTAACGCTGCAACCGAGCAGAACGACTACGAGGTATGAGCGAGCGTTCGAACTTGCATGTTATCTATTTTTTCAAACCATTCCGCACTCAGATTCCATGGTCGCTCCGGGACCTCATCGCTGATGAACGGGTAGCTCATTTCTTTTCGAAAGAGATAACTCAGCTGGCGTCTGCATTTCGACATTGGCATCCAAAGACAACTATATTGCGGGACATCAAACGCAAGCTACAACCTATCCAGAGGTTACCGGCGTCTTTCGTGACTCCAACCACCATTATTTCCGCTTCGACTAGCAAACTATGACTGTATTCAATTAAACGATGTACAAACACGCTAGTAACATATACACACGATAGAACCTGTATTAGGATGGAATGGCTGCTAATTAATTAGAGATATTCTTCTACCAAGCAAGCCAGCATATTCATAAAATCCAGCCCATGGTGCCGTACGCCCGCCTTGCAGCCTGCTCTGTTGCCACGTTCCGGCTCGAGTCAGACCCTGTGCCTTGTACGCTCCGAGTTAGCGGGATAATAAAAACTCTGTTGTTCATACATACCCGTCGGAACGCCGTTCACGACACATCGCACAGTCCACTGCCTTGAAAGGTGGTCATAAGTCCCGGGATAGTCAAGTAGGACCCCTCGCTGCAAAGCAGTTTGGTTGAACAAAGACAAGAATGGCAAGTCTGGGTGCCCCAAGAACACGACTGGCGGCGAGTCTAACTCCATTTTGCATGTGTCCGATTCCATTTTAATCTTCTTCAGTGGTGGCGTATAGGAGACGAAAGAATACTGTATCCATGTTTGAACTATTTTCCGCAGAGGCCCGATGCCGTGGTCTGCGTGTATTCCTCCAATATATGCGTGCAGAATCGAAGCAGCTTCCTATGAAGCGCCATTAAAAAGTATCGCAGAATAAACGCAAAAGGCCAATACTTCCGGCGCATCCAGTATGGACAAATTATTTGGAGGACACTGCGAGCAATGGTTAACGCGTCCATGAAATACAGCCGCCAGAAGATAGAAGCCAATACCCGGACATATTTCAGTAGACCATAATGTCGAACTAAAAGGTCGATCGTACTTGAGGAGAAGAAATGTTGATGCGCCTTGGGAGAACGGTAAATTCCGGTTTCTGCTCCAGAAGTAGTCGCCATTTACAGCAAGTTCTGAAGCCATGAGGATCGGACGCTGGCCCAACAGCACATCTGTAACCAACATGCGAAGGATCTTTTCTCCCAACTGGCGAAAATAATTGGTGAATACCAAACTTCCGTTGTGGCTTGCAGCACAACTCACCAGCGAAAATCGTTCATTGTCGAATGGGTCCTGGTCCGCCCTTCGCAAGGATTTATGGGTAAAAACTTGGAGAAGGGTACCGCCACTGAGTTTCGGAAGTTCTGGAACATCCACAGCCTGCGAAGCAGAAGGGAGGGCGCGTTTGAGCCCCTTCCGTTTGAGAGCCATTTGACCGAAACAAGGACGTAAACTTGAACCCAGTGTATTTCAAACTCCGCCTTGTCGCATTTGATTAAACCTGCCCGCAGAGAAAACCACAAGAAATTTCGGAAGAGAAATTACACTGCTTCATACACCTACTACCGAAATTCATGGAATTACTATGCTATATACCCCTTCAATCGGAAACCTCAATCACCTCAGCCGGCGTTTTTATCTCCCTCTTCTTCTGCTTCACGAGTATCTTGCGCAAAATTTCAACCGTCGGACCAGTCCCTGGGACCAGTTCCAGGCGTTTGATTTCGCGGGTGATCCTTGAACGCGTTCAGAGCTGCGGAACTCCGCCAAGGGGGATTACTTACCTTTTCGGGCCCTCAGACACAACAGAACAATCTTTCGCTAGATGATGGGGAGAGGACCCGCAGATGATGCAGATCGAGGAGGAAGACGTTTTAGCCTTCTTGTGTGGGGGATTCGAAGCGAGAGTCGGTGAGAGCGTGCGCTTGGATGAGCTAGCGACGGCGTTTGACTGTGTGGGCGGGCGGGCAGTCGAAGACGAAGCGACTGGGTTTCCGGCAGTGGAAGAACCGGACGCCTGGTTGGGAGCTGCGGTGGACTTTGACTTCTTCTGAGGATGGTCAAGAATCGAGCGCTCCACGATTTCAAGGGGTTGGCCCATCACGAGATGTACGTGCCCGCGTTGATGGAGTATCTCGTCAATTGCTTCAATGGCGGCGCGCTGGCGAGAATAGTTATATGCAAGTGCAAGTAAGATAAGTCTCATTACGTACCCGTTTCTCGAGGGGTTCATCCTCGGGATGCAGAAGCAACATCTCCCTGAATTCTGCTAGATGTTCCGACTTTTCCGTCATCATGCATTCGCCCAGTTGGTCACCATGGCGAGCCCCGCAAAGCGAACAAGGCTCCTGATACGCCAAATTTTGGATCGGTGCCAAAGGACCATTCTCCATTGCTGCTACTTTCCTCTCTTTCTTCCTCGACTTACGCGACTTTTTCCCCGCTTCATTTAAAGCCTCCGCGACCGCCGAGACGCCATCCGCAATCGGGATATCCTCCTCTGAATCTGATGAGTTACCGTATGCCGATTCGATGTCATCCGTTTGCGATCGCTGTCGAGAACCTGGACCTTTGGCCGGACTATCATCGATCAGGTAAGCGTTTTGCTGAGCATCGATTAGTAGAGCTGTGGCAGGAGCTGTTCTGTGTTACCTTGGGGGCGGCAGCTCGGCGACGTGCGCCGCGACCCGACGTAGCCATATCGTTAGCCCTGACCCTGTCGCGATCCTCATTGATCTTTTGCAAAGTTTGGGCCCATGAATCTCCTTGGTCTTCTTCTTCCACGACTTCCTCCAGCGTATCTTTCTCGGCTGCCCAGACCTTTGCGAAGGAGAAGGATAGAGCCCCTTGGTCGGCGATTTGTTCTGGCTCAGCCTCTTGCTCAGTCTTGTCGATCAGTTTGTCGATATCCGTGTCAGTGTCTAGTTGGACAGTGAGGACATGTTGGAGGTGCAAGAGGGAATGATATACAAGCAATATCTCGTGCGCCGGCGTCAGCTTCGAACAAAGCTTGAGCTCCGTAAGTCAGGATAGATTCAACGTTGTCGCCGGCGTCGTCATCGTCATCCATTTTCTGGACGATAAGATGATCCAATATAAGTTTCTTTTTACCAACTTGAACGATTCGCTCTACAATATGGTTAGAAAAAGATATGTACAGGTGTTGGGGACCACCTTCAGCCGAGTCTTTGACCTAGAAAGAGCTTGTATGAGCCAATAGCCAAATGTTGCTTCACACCGAAGAGAAAATTTCACCATCAACTTGAAGACCAGACACGTATTCTTTTGACCATATCGATATGCACGAGCGATGGCCTTTCCATTAGTTCAAAGTCATGCGTGAAGCTTCCTCCGAGCTCACTTGTAAGTCCTGAAATGTCCGGAAAAATCAGCTTCAGCGTCGATAGTAATTGATCGGGATCCGGACCTGATGTGGATTGAAATCTGGATCGAATATGATAACGGTATCAGCCGAAAAAAGATTTATTCCAACGCCCTGTGATAAGAACTCAGCAAGTGAACGGCGTCAGTGGCAAGATACGTTACTCACACCAGCACGAGTTGTCAGCAGGTAGATAAAGACATCTGACCCCTCTCGGTTGAATTCGTCCATACCCTTTTGGCGATCTTTGCTTTTCGTGTTGCCATCCTACAACAAACCTATTCAAGATGCCAATATTCTGGATTCGTTCGACCTACAAGTCTGAGGAAACGGTGACCTTCTCCGGTAAGGAAGTCCTCGATGACGTTCAAGGCGATAACGAACTGGAGAAGATTGATTATTAACTCTGATATTAAGCCGTAATGCATACCTGACTAAAAAGCAGAACTCGGTGCCCTCGTGCTTTGAGTTTGGGCAATAAGACCTTCAAGAATCGCAGTTTAGCGCTGCCATCTATCAATTTTTCGTGGGCTTCTCGCTCCGGCAGGCCACGAGGTTCAATGGTTTCTTCATAGAGATAAGGGTGTTGCAAACATTTGCGCAAGTGCATCAAAACGTTGTTTAGTTTGCCTTTGGACGCCGCGTACGCCTTGGGCCCCGTCAGGCCGTTCAAAAGATCGAGATTGTGGCCTGGAAGTCCGGTCAAGGCTAGAACGATCGGTGATGTGTTAACGCACTCAAGATTGATCGGTATATCTCTTTCTGCAAAGGTGCCATTGAAACCGGTACGATTACTTCGTTCTACACATGACTTAGCGCAACGCATACGCAAGGAAAAATGGATACGGACTTTAGGAGGCAGCTTCAAAACTTGACTCTTGATACGACGCAAGAAATAAGGTCGCAACAAATTATGAAGTTCCTTCACGAGATCCTCAGTGAGAACATCGTATTTCTCCTCGAGCGCCTCTAGATCGTTCCAGCTCGCAGGATCGAGGAAATTCATCAAATTGAAGAGTTCTCTGATATTGTTGTTCAACGGAGTCTACGCCAATTGGTGAGTCACAGTTGATCCTGCCGTCGAAGTGACTCACTCCCGTCATGATAATCCGGTGGAGAGTTTTCAACTCGTTCAGTTTCTTGAACAGAAGACTAGAATCGCTTTTCACTGAAATAAGATAAATCAGATGGTGTCAACGTGTTTCAGTTATTCTTACGCCGCTGGCCTTCGTCGACAACGAGTATCTTCAACTCTGATCAATGACAATTACAGACAAGAAGATCGAAACACACCTCCCAGCGAGGCTGGTTCTTGAATACGGTAGTGAAATCCTTCCCAGATAAGGTCTCGTATGTAGTGACCAGGACGTGGAATTTAGCACTCGTAAAACCCTTCTTCTTCGTCGCGTGGGTGAGCTCGTACTTTCGAATGATCTCTCGACTTTTCGCCTCGCCATAGAAAGGCACGACTCGGAGGTTCGGGGCCCATCTTTCAAATTCTCGGACCCAGTTGGTGATGGTTGAGTTGGGAACGACGACCAAAGCTGGCTTCGCTCCAAAGTCTCCGATAGCCTTTCCTATGAACGTTGCGATTTGAACCGTTTTCCCCTGAAAAGCGAAGGATCAACTTGTGGTCATTTGATAGTGAGCTCGCCTACCAGTCCCATCTCGTCTGCAAGGATGCAATGTTGATGATTCCACCAATTGAGGCACAGCCAATTGAAACCGTCAACCTACGAGCAAGTACATACAAGAAGGACGACTGTAACAAGTACGAAGACACACCTGGAAATCCATAAGCTTGAACGCTGGATCCTGTCCCAGGTCCAGTTCGGAGGCGTCGTCGATCCTCAACTTGTCGTATCCGTCGTTTTTGCGGTCGTGTTTGGCAGGCTTGCCTCCCTCTGAAATGAAAACTTGCCGGGCCGCGATGAATCGACTTAAAGCCGTTTTGAACGCGGGATAATATCGGCTATCGCTCGAGCGAGGGGGAGAATCCCAAGTCGCTGGAGAAGTCATAAACACATTAGATCAAAAGAGAAAACTGTGCCTACCTTCGTCGTATGTAAGGTCATCCCACTTCACGAAAATCCAGGCAACTTCATCAGCGTCATCAGTCGTGAACTTGCGTCTCTTGCGCTCCTCCCACTGCTCCAGAGACTCTGTAAACAAAGAACTGGGTTCTTCGCCCTCATCTAGCGCCGCCGTGCGTTCTTCTGGCTCGTCCTCGCTGCGGTCATCGTCCGACTCTATTCTACGCTCTGCCTTGCCTTTTCGCTTCGGTGCCTTCTTGGCCGGACGCCACATGAGAACGTCCAACACCCGGTCAACCGTCTTCCAGGCGGGGGGATTCTTCGTTCTGCGTCAGGGGTTGCATCCTGGGGTCGAACTGCCGCAGGCTTCTGCACGCCTCCTCCGGGCTTGACCGAGGAATCCCTGGACTCTACTATAACTTGGAACTGCGCGCGGCCATCGTCGTCCGGGGTTGTGTCGTCTGCAGGTTCTTCCAACAACTCCACCTTGGAGCCGACCGCGAGGAAGTTTTTCAACTTTGCTCCGTTAGTAGACACGAGCCACATATGAGGAACCCATTGCGTGCGCCTGTAGCTCCGATCCATCCATTTTACAAGATACTCTCTCGGGAGCGGGGTCTTGTAATGCGGTGGTGCCTCATCGGCATCTCGCGGAGGCTCAATTGCGTTCGCAGGATATGGACGCCAGGCGATTATCTTGTCTAAATCAAATCGGAATGAGGAACAATCCGCGCAAAGCCAAGAAGTCGTGTAGTGAGTAGCGATATCTGGAATGTCCGAGTCTGAAGGAAAGTCTGAAGGAGTTGGCATGTGCTCGTAATGACCGAGCCGCTTGCAGAGAAGACACCGGAAAAGAAGCGCCATGGTCGAGTCGTACTTGAGGTTGGAGGATTTTGTGGCATCTGCCATTTCGACATCTTTGTCCGCAGCAGAACCAGTATCAGCAGCTTCGACAGAGAACTTGGTCGAAGTAGCAGCAGCATCGGGTTCAAGCGCCGTCTCCATGCATCCCATGCAAACGCCTCCTTTTGTGCATGCGCCTGACGAGACCTATTGGCCAAAGAAAAGAAAAACCGTTCAAAGGCTCACCGCAAATGAAGTCGGTGGTTTGCTGGGGGTCCAGACCAGGACGCTTCCCAGGTTCGTTGGGATTGGCTTTGGGTTTTCCATTTTCATCCACAAGTTGGAGTTCAGTTTCGGATCGAGTGCTGCGCCAAGCGGCACGGTCGATCTCTCGAGCCGCTTTGAGGATCTCCTCTTGTTGGGCCCTTGACAAACAGTTCCAATGATTGGCAACTGGACATTTGAGACTGGTATTGCTCAATGAAAAAGAAACGAGATTGAAAAATTCCAACGAACCATCGCACCCATCCCCCGCGTTTGGAGGCACGCTCGGCTTCATCGCCGGATTCCTCGAACTCGTCATCCGTGGTCTTACGTCTCTTGCGGCCTTTGCCTTTGCGTTTGCTGAGCGCGGCCAGCTGTTCGTGGGCTGGGTTTTCGTGGCATTTTTCGCAAGTATCTCGGTGGGCCCTCAACGCGGCGGTTTCCTCGTCAGAGTTGGGGTCGTACTCTATATCCTCGACACCCCGAACATGCCCGTAAGCAGGTCGGCTGCCCTTTTTCCGGGTAGCCTTTGGAGGCTTGGCAGCGCGTTTGAGTTTCGGAGCGGAGTCGTATCCTTCGCTGTTGTTGTCCTCCTGGTCGGACTCGTAATACGCGCCTTCGTCGAGGTTGATTTTGAAGCCTTTATGAGAACGCGTAGAACGACGCGTGCCTGCGTTCGTGGTGCTTCCCTCCGGAGTTTCACCTTCGTCCGAATCCAGGATGACGATTTTCTGTGACCGCGTCTTCTTGGGACTGAATGGCAGATTCTGGCGAGGAAGTTTGGCGGAGCGCGTGCTACGGCGGGGTTTAATGGGCGAGCCCTCGGCCTCGTACTCGTCATCGTCTTTCTCCTCTTCATCGTCGGACTCGTCCTCTCCGTCAGCCTCGGAGTCGGGGACCACCTCTACATCGCTGGATGGCGCAACACTTCCATTAATTGAAATGCTACTCCTTGCGTGGTCTTTGCCAATCCTCACGCGCATGCGGACGCGTGACTTGGGATGGACATAGTGGGCGGCAGGATCGAACTCGGCAAGCTCATCTGCAGCCTGCTTGCGGACTGTAATGATGTATATTGTCAGTGACACAGGAGAGCTCGATAAGGGCGTGGCGCGTACGATATTCAGATACGAGGTCGGGGTGGCTCTTCTGAATGTCTTCCACTTTAAACTTCAAACGAGACGCGTGAGAATCGGAAATGACGCGTCTCTGAGAGTAAGACTGACCTTGTGAGCGATGCCGCCCTTGTAACGCGCGTAATACCATAGTTGTCCTTGCTCCTTGTACTCTCCGATAATCTCGTCAGGTGTATACTTCACCGTATCGGTCAGGTCACTGTCTCCACGCGGCTTGTAGGTAGCTTTTTGAGCGGAAGCCATGACGGGTACTTCTACCACGTCGAATAACTGGTGGTGCGATTTGGAGGGTGCAACAGACTTCTGCGGAGTGAATAGCAATGCGGGATCATCGTGGTTGGGAGAGGCCATGGTGAAAGGATGCTGTGATTTACCCTTTCTCTGGGACCTGCGGTTCTGTTTCAGGCAGAGAACATTGTAGGGGGAGGAAACAAAGGTTATTCAAAAACGCGTAAACAAGTGGGCACAAAGCCATCAAATAATCAATTTAATTGCGCTTTTCGCGTGGTGCCGTGACTTGGCGACTCATACGGTGTTTTTTAGTCGCAGGGTTTAAACCAGGGCTTTTAAGGATAACATGCACGACATTTAAACAACATCTATCATTCCCAGGAAATGCAGTCGAACTCTACAAACTCAGGCTATCCAACCACAATGAACACTGGCTAGCCACCTCCGTGCTGTGAGCTTTAGTCGTGATAATCAGATTCATGAGCGCTGAATCGGCGAATTGCACATACAGAGGCAGAACGCGTGGGGGACATTAGCGTTTTCAACGACCCTGGTCACTACCTCATCGGGCGAGTACATGCTCGTAATCTTGGCTTTGTGTGTGGAAACCCAATCATCCTCCGCAGCATAGTAAAGACATATGCGATGTCGGTGGTCGTTTAGCAAGGCTGGATCTGGTTCACGAATGGTGACCATCTCCTCGTGGGCCATGGACAGACAGGCAAAGATTGTCGCGCGGGAGTTGAGGAGGCTTCGAAGTACAGCAATTTGAAGGACCGGCCTGAGGAAAGAATAAGGCTTCTGGATATACCTCTGCAAAAACGGAACAAAGACCAATTGGGAAAGACGAAAGAAAGAGGGAGCGGACGAGTCAAATATGAAAGCCATGAAATTACGGAGGGAAGCGGAGCTCTGAAAAGCCACTTTTCGCAATCAGGATACGAATTAGATTATTTGAGTTTGAGACTCACAGACAACCGTCGGCCATTCGGTGTGTCTGCGATGTGCGTCAATGTCGGACACAACAGAAAAAGCTTATAAATGTCTGAGGGCCTTGCTTTCAACACCTAAGAATGTTGTAGTGTCGCGGTGACGAGAATGATGGATGATATCGACCTGCAAGGCAATCCAAGCCCCGACGCTATGGCCACTTAGAATAATCTTGGTTTTGCCAAATGTGTTGCGAATGGCGTCAACAGCTTCAATAGCACTCTTTCGCAACTTTAGGGAGCCAATATTTCAAACGCCTGTGGCGACCAAGCGCACCTCGACTTGAGCACTGAGGCTATGCTCGCGACTTGGCAAGTGCGGTGTGTGCCCCAGATGTGCATGGCCAAAGATGGCTAACCGAGGATGTTTGGTATGGAGCAAGGCCAAAAAGTCATCGTAAAATTGCAGAAGCCCAGGATTGCCAGGGACGAACAAGAAAACAGCGTCCGGAAATTCTTCACAACTATTCCACCACAATGCGTGCGCAGGCCCCAACGTTTGGTGGTTGAATACAGCCTGAGTGGGAGATTTGGTGCACTGGCCAAAGGGAGAGGGGACGAGAAAGGCGGGAAGATGGTTTTCGCCCATGTCGGTTGGAGAGGGAAGGACTCGGCAGTCAATATTGATCGACATAACGGTGCTTGATTTGGCTCTGTAGTGTGGCCTTTCGTCTTGACGCATGTCGCGCTCTGCACCGTTCCCCAGCCGCCGTCGCTCACCGTCTCTTTCAAACGGCAATGGCCCGGACCCACAATATCCGAATGGAACCCGCCCGCTACAGGTTGCCCGTCCCCCATCGCGCCCTACAACACCTAGCAACAGTGGCTTAATTTCCAGTTCGCCACAACGTCCCCTCCAAAATACCGTACCAAATGGCCCGTCTCGTCCCCAGCGGTCTGAGCTCAGAAGTCGCGGATCCGACTACTCCGCAGCATCATCCTACAACAGGGATAGCGCAGCTGATACCTCGTACCGATCAAGAGGTCCAGCGGGTAATTCTGGGTCAGGGAACCCGCGCCCCAAGCCTCAACAACGGCCAAGCGTCGATGACGCTGCGCCTGCCTCGCCTGCTCTAAATTCGGTCATGTCTGCGTTTCGGACTGCCGGCACGCGGAAACGAACAGAAGACGACTACGAGCGTGAACGGGAGAGAAGAGAGGAGATCGAGGCAGAGAAGCTGCGGCAACAACGAATACGAGACAAAGCGCCTGGTCGTAGAGTCAACGGGAAAGCGCGTGCTGGTGATATTGATGGTAGGCATATCCTCTTGGTGCTCGTGCCAGTTCAACTCAAAGTGCATTAGCCGTTTTGGACCAAGTGAAGGACGGGTGGGAGTTTGTGGTGGATCCCGAGGTGGGCTCGTGCCTCTTTGTCGTTCTCCATATTAAACCATAAATCTTAGTTTAACAGCGTGGATCTAGCCCTTGAACTCATGGATAATGATTCGGTGGGGAAAGCGGGGAAAGATATGGATTCTTTTCGACGGACAAAAAATATGCTGTCCAAAGCTCTGAAGGGCTCGGTCGACAGCAAGTGTTCCATCACGACAATGATCAACCCATGACATTATTTTTTTCATCATCTAGAACACTATCAAGCGTTTGCCGCAGCTCTTCCACACCATGCGTCTCTTTTGAACCACCTCAGTGCAACTCAAGCACAAATTACCGATGCAAGGACGGCATTACAAGAATCCAAGGACGCCTTGGGGAGCAAACGCGCTGATCTCGTCCAACTGTGGGCAAGGGGCCAGGTTCTGGAGGAAATGATGCGTCTCTTGGATCAAATGTGAGGACACACCAACTCATTTGCTGCTTCTGCGTACTCATCCTGTTCAGTGAGCACCTGAAATCCGTTCCCGACCTCCTCGAAACTCTCATGTCGGAGAAACGGCTTTTGCAGGCCTCCGTACTACTTGTCAGAAGTCTCAAAATAATAAACAAACCAGAAATGCTGGAGATTGGAGCCGTCGCTGACTTGCGAAGTTACTTGAATGCGCAGGAAACAGCGAGTTGATATTCAAACACTTCTATACCGGCACTAACGGTTGCTTCAGGCGCTTCGAGAAATCTTGATTGACGAACTTCAAAGCCACCTTTATCTCAAGTCGTTCTGGTGCGAGTCACGCTGGACAACATACACTCCAAACCAGCAAACCTGTACGATTTCTCGCCTTCTTTCCTGTGCTGAGTTAATCGAGCTCCTCAGTTCTGAAGGTCGAGTTCGAGGAAGATATGGAGCTTAAACCCGTTCTGCCCACCTCATCGCCTTCAGAGGAAACCTTCCGACAAACGCGGTTGACCAGATTCTTAAACGATCTGGCCCTGCGTCCAAACGATCCTCCTCACGATCTGAATGATCCTAGCTTCCGAAATAGCGGGACGGATTTCACAGGGCAAAATTTCACCTCCGCTTCCACAGCAAATAATCCGGAATCCGATTCATTTGCCTATATGGAAACGCTCCTCGAGTCTTTTGCGGTCCTAGGGAAACTCGGTAATGCCTTGGACAATATAGGGCAACGGCTTTCCAGCGAGCTATTCACTCTCGTTGAAACCACGCTCGATGAAGTCGAGGAGCGGGCGGAATATGGTCGGCGAGGTTCTACCTTTTTGTTCACCGGCGTTTCCGGGAGAACCGACAGCGTTTATACGTTTTCCCCAAGCGATTCTTCATCTATATCACCGGTTTCGAAAACAGCCTGGAATGCCGCTGGCCTACGTCTGGTTGCATTGGAATCTTCTGCAAAACAGGTGGATCACGAGATACTGAAGGACTTCTTCTGGACCCTATACTCAAAGCTAGACGCTGTTGCCCAAAGTTTACGAGTTATCTACGAGGTCGCGAATCGGATTGGGTCGGTCAGTCCTTTTACACTTTCCCACCGATCATTCGCTCACTCTAGTTGTAAACTAATAGCGTCGCGACTTCAAGGATTCATCTGGTGCTAAACCTGGGGCCCTCTTTCCATTGGCTGAAATCTGGAATCCAGTGCAGGCGGAGGTTGGTCTTGGTTCTTTTGTGGGCTATATATGTTTATCCCCTTTTCTAGGTGCGAACTTTAATCTACGATTATCTCGTGGATGAGAACCAGGGTTCTGTGTCAGGCAGAAACCCTATTTCCTCCATTAACGAGATTCTCCGGGAGAATAAGTTTTCGCGGGACAAAACAAAGGTCGTTTTTACGTTGTGTGGGGTTTTTTTTGGCCTGCTAACCTATACACAGGCCGTCTTCCGATTCGCAGACACAGATGCGAAAATAATTAACAAGGCACTTCGAGTGCACGAGGATGAGCTCACTCGTGTTCTCAAAGATACAATGCCTGGTCTTGTTCAATCCTCAGAGAGCACAGTTCAGGCCGCGTTGTCTACCGTAGGAACTGATGACCGTCTGCTCGGCGCCGGTCAACATCATCGCCTACTCATCCGTCCCGATGCATTCCACGTCAGCGTGCTTTTCCAGCCGACGCTGGCCTGGCTGGACCGCGTCTCCGATGTTCTTCCTTCTGGGGTAGAGTCTGCTCGGGAGTCTACTGCGGTGTTGGACGATTTCGTGCTGAAAAACTATCTTCCACAATTGGAGGAGAAGGTTTCGTTACTTTTCCACCAGGCAGTCACAGGTATGAATTGTTCAGCCACTTTCAACATCTATATTTAAACATCGGTAGGGCCCGAGGCGTTCCAGCCAGATCCATTGTCCTCTCGCCTCTCTCCAGAACCTTTGGCAAAGGTGGGTCCCATCAAATAACGAATGAAAGCGTGTAATAATCGCCTCTTTAGGCAAGCACACACCTGATGGCGCTTATTAACTCGCTGTGTGCAATGCTGCTCAAGTCGCCGTTCCACCGAGAAAATTACTCCCGGTTGATTCTAGGGGTCATGATCCAATTCTACCAGCGGTGCAGCGACCGTTTCCAGGATTTGGTATCTGTCCCAAACGCTCAGGACGCGGACGCAGAGCCTCAGCCCGCTCTGGCAGCGCAATGGGCCCAGCGTTCAGAACTGACACCGTGTCTAGCGGAGTTGCTGAACACTCCGGTTTGTTCTTCCCAGTTCTGGGTGCTCTTATTTTCTGAAACAATCAAACCAGGAAACGGATCCATCCAAGCAGCAGCAACTATGTCGGCAAGAAACCAATTTGGAAATGGATTTACTTGGACAAGGTACAATTCAACACTCCGATCTCATCGTGTCTATACGCAATCTCGGTGCACTGGCAAGTCTGTACCGAAGCGTTGTAGGTTTTTTTTGGCTCCCATGTAAGAGGTTATCAATTGTTTTTCTGTTTCGATAGGCATGGTTCGCATCGGAGCTCCAGGTTCTGAAAGCTATCCCGGAAGACAACAGTTCGCTTTTGTCCCCGATTCCTAACGAGCCAATGTCGGCAGTATCGCCATATACGCCGTTCCTGCCAACCCTGCCCACATCCACGGATAAGCTTCAACTACCGTTATCTCGTGAAATGACTCTGTTAGTTCCTTCTGCATTCAGTGGATCCAACTGACCGTGTTGTGTAGGCGGTTCCAAGCTCTGCTGAAAACTTACGAGCAACTGTCAGAGCTCATTCTCGACACCCTTCGCACTGACATCCGCTGTCGGACCATTCATTATCTCGAATCCTCATTGCGATATGTGCGTCGGTTTTTTCCTGTTTCCATTCGCTGTCGACTTATGTGTCCTTTCTAGGGAAACTATTCACTAGAACGCGAAGCGGGCGAACCCGATCCTCATGTGGTTGACTTGAACAATGAACTAGGGGAATGCAGCGACTTTGCTTCAACCTGCCTTGCCAAGCGAGAGCGACAGTGAGTCCTTTGTGGAATCCATGAAATTCTTAACTTAGGAGTTTTAGATTTGTTTTCATGGGACTGAGCAATCTCATGGAACAATTGCTGATCTCGGGTGCGCGGCACCTGTCATTACCTACGGCGTTCGGTATCAAGAAGATCATGCGGAATATCCTTGCTCTGCAGCAAAGGATCAAGACTCTTACTAACGACCAGCAAAACACTGAATTCGATAAGGCCAAGCGCTATTATTCGCTATTCAACATATCGCCGCAGGTATGGCCGCCTGCTCAACAACAAGAAATTGGCTAACAAAAGCCAAACAAGGAAATGCTGGACGGCATTCGAAAGAAGCAGACCTTCACTTTTGACGAATATCAAACGATGTTGAATCTCCAATGCAAAGTCGCGGAAGGCGAAGACGGACCAAGAGCCACTGACCGTAATTTCAGTATGTACGTGATCGATTTGCATGGACTCGAGATGGAATCGGGGTCATAGTTGTTGTTGTATTTATTTTACTGTGGATCTCGGACTATTCGATGATGGCCCGTGGATTTAGTGCAGGTTTGACTGCGGGCGGTTTTTTTCTTCTAACCATTCTACATCCAAGATACCTGCATCAACAGTTCTGGCTCCCTGCGTAGACGCCGAAGCTACATAACGTGGAGGCATTTTGGGAGAAATTATTTTATAGGTGAAAGTTGGGATCTGGTTCAATAGTGTGCGGTATCGACGCCGAATCCATCGGGGAACATGCGACTCCGCTGGTAATGGTTCTGCTTTTTTGGGGGTCCGTCGAGGTCCCTTCTGGGGATGTGCAGCGAGGGCTTTGACATCTTCGAAAACTCGTCGGCCTTGCATAGGCAGGCCCCGGATGCCGACACGACGAATGTCGTCTGGCGCTATTCCACAAATGCTGGCAGGGATGTCTTCGACCACCACTTGCAGCGGCGGTTGGACGTTCTGCCATTGTTCTACAAAGTACCGCCATCTTGTGTTTGTTTCGCGGCGCTTGCTAAAGGAACCTAGTTTTCGTGCCTCATCAGAATTTGGATTGGCGCGGGCAGGCAGCTTTGGAGGGAAGTCTAGAGCCTGCTCTGTTAAGGCTTTTCCGACAGAGCGAGAAGCGGAAGAGGTTAACAACGCTCGCAACTCCTTCGAATACACTGGGGGCCGAGATGATTCCTCAGCAGGAATAATTCTGGGAGGGACTGGGGCCGTTGGGTCAGTAAGAATCGGCTATGCAGGTGCATATGGTCAGAAAAAAAGAAATGTCATATGAAGTCCCCGACCTCCATGAGTTCTCGTTTGAGCTTGCCTTTGCGGCCGTAAGCAACGTCAAGGACATGCTTGAAAGCCTGAATGTTTCGTTTGGTGGTCGCAGCTTCAAGTTTGCGGACATCCTGAAAGCAACTCAGTTCTGCGGAAGAGTAGTTGGCGGGAAGATGATGACCTTGCGCATGCGCTTTAATTTTTGGTTGCGGACCCGAAGATTTGCTGTGTCGAGAATGGCGCGAACATCATCTGAACCTTTGATTCGCCAAACTTGTCTATTGCGAGATTTGAGGGGTCAGATATGAGGGAATCACTGAACAAACCGAAGATAGAGCTGCGGCAACTTTCTGGTTTGGCGACGGAAAGCCTTGTACAGAGTGAACGCGACGTGGTTTAGAGAAGACGCCATCAGTCTTTTCGAGTGATCGATCGGTGCCGTTTTTGGTCGCTTATCAATCGACTTGAACGCAACCGCAAAGGTTTTGCAGAATGGTGAGCTTGGTACCTGTGGTACTTCCCCGACTCATCATTTCAGCCTCCGAAAAGAGATCTCAATCCCAGTGGCCTCGGACGCGCCATAATCAACAAGAAGGCAAAAGATGCAAAACGGATGCAAGAATCGGGCTTGGTTGGCTCTTTGGCTTTCCCCACTTATTTTGCTCAACGGTTGGCGCAGTATGTTACCGACGCTGATTCAACATCCCGTCTCAAATCAGTCACACAAGAAGCTGATTTGGATGAATTTCTCAATACCGCTCAGCTGGCCGGGACTGACTTTACCGCGGGTATGTACTGCTTCGTCCACATGCTGTTTTGTTAATCGTCTACCCATCTAGAACGGCGTAATGTCAAAATTATTCAGCAGACGGCTGGCTCTAGCCAGAACCCCTACCTTCTTTCTGAACAAGAAGAGATTACAACCCTGAAGAAACACCAGGAAAATAAGAAGAGACTCAGGGTGCCCAGAAGGCCGGCATGGACGAAGACTATGAGTCCGGCAGAGCTCGAGAAAGAGGAAAAGACTGCCTTTCTTGACTGGCGGAGGGGACTCGCGAGGTACGAATCGATCTGTTCCCGCACGGGTTTAGGCATGCTCACTGGCTTAGCCTCCAAGAGGAAGAAAAGTTCCTTTTGACGCCGTTTGAACGCAACCTGGAGGTTTGGCGCCAACTCTGGCGAGTCTTAGAACGTTCCCATCTTGTTGTCCAAATTGTGGATGCTCGTAATCCCCTTCGTTTCCGATGCGAAGATCTGGAAGCCTACGTTCACGATGTCGAAGGCGCAGAGGGGGAAAGCGGCACAGGGAAAGGTAAGAGACGGTGTTTGCTGTTAATCAACAAGGCAGATCTTCTGACTGCGCAACAAAGGTATGGTATATCATTGTTTTGCTCCTGCATTCTCATTATTATCATAGGTGCCTATGGGCCGACCATTTTGACAAACAAGGGATCCAATACGCCTTTTTCTCGGCCGCTAACGCTGCTGCTCTGCAGCAGGCTCGCCGAGACGCGTTAGATAGCGGCAATCACCAAAACGACGTCGATGAAACTGAGGAAAGTGACGAAGACGCGGATGAAGACGAAGAAGACTCTAGTGAAGAGAGTGACGACGAGTCAGATTACTACGAGGCCGAGGATTTTTACTTCTCCGCAGAAGAGGATTCGCCCGAAGGACAAGACCCCAGAGCCAAAGTGCTATCCGTGTTGGAATTAGAAAATCTTTTCGAAAAGGCGGCTCCAGATTTATCTGGTCAGTCTCCACATTTCCTTCGTCGGCAAAATTAAATCGGTTGGATAGAGTTTTCGTCCTCCACTGGAGTAGCCCCCACAAAGCTTGTAGTCGGTCTTGTCGGCTATCCCAATGTGGGGAAATCCAGTACAATCAACTCCCTGCTCGGCGAGAAGAAAGTCAGCGTCTCTTCGACTCCTGGCAAGACCAAACACTTCCAGACGATAAATCTGTCGGACTCTATGACGCTTTGTGACTGCCCTGGTCTCGTATTCCCGCAGTTCGCGACCACCAAGGCCGACTTGATTTGCGACGGCGTGCTTCCCATCGATCAGATGAAAGAGCATACGGGACCGGCGGCGTTGGTGGTTAAACGCATCCCGAAGGAAGTTCTAGAGGCCACTTATGGCTTAGCTATCAAAGTCAAAGGCGCTGAAGAAGGAGGAGATGAGCAAGTAACTGCTGAGAATTTTCTGATCGCATATGCAAGTGAGTGCCGAGGTCTGGATCAACTGTTCCGATTCAAATCCTTTTATCACAGTTGGACGGGGGTATACACGCTCAGGGCAAGGAAATCCTGACGAAGCTCGGGCGGCAAGATATATCATGAAAGACTACGTCAATGCGAAACTTCTCTACTGCCATCCCCCACCCGACGTCCCTGAAGCGGAGTTTAATAAACGGACCCACGAGCTTGCCATGCTTCGGTTCGCCGATAAAAAGCGTGCGCCGGTGACTCGGGTGGGGAAGGGGGCCGATACGTTTGTACCATCTCAAGTCCTTGCGACTCCGGGGGACGACACAGCGGCACCGCCTCAGGGCTTGAAATCTCGAGCTCTTGACCAGAATTTCTTCGAAAATAACTCGACGTTGTCCCCGAGACCCTTCATTCAAAACTCGGGTCTGCTGAATGGAAAGACTTTCTCCCGCTCACGGACATATCCGCACCAGAATGCCGTTGCGGACGATGGCACACCGCTGAGCGGCCGCAGGGCACGACTAGCATCGGTTCTGATGAACCAGGGCGGTGTTCTTGGGGACGGCAAGAAACATCACAAGAAAATGAAACGCGTAAAGCAACGGAGTGGGAAGGGCTACGATATTTAGACACTACATACGCTGTATATGACCCATGTCAGCTCGGTTACCTGTTTGTGATGTGCTTTTTAATTATGTATTTCATCGAAGTCGCGTACACAATCGCGTGACTGACGCGTCGGGCGTGACATTCTCTTTCTTTGCCGCCACCACTTTCATGTCGCCTGCACCTATGGCTCCGCCTCCTTCTGTCAATCCGCATATTAGCTCGCATAATACACCCAACGATCCTTTTGCCATATGTGCAAAACTCGTCACCATAAATAAAGGGCGAAAAGAAGGTAAGGTTTTGATCCTCTGCCGCAAAGTTCATTCAAGGCTGAAGAGATGTATTTCAAGCTGTCATCCTTAAACTGAACAGACCTGCCACCATTGGAAGAAATCCTCAATGGTGGGCGTTACACAGTCGCGTTACTTTTGCAAGAACTAACAAACCCTCAACTCAGCGACTATGTCATTTCAGGCGGCTGTGTGTCTGCTGGTGGGTCGAATACGACTGCGATGCAAGGACGACACTCATTGAATTTCAGTACATTGTGTCCTCTCAGCTGTACGAAGCCAAAACGGCGGAGTTATTGTTTCCTGCCAGGTAAACGAAACCTTCAGATGCATCTTTCTCATCTCATCGAGTTTTAGGATTCCTCGAGGAACGGGATTCTACTCAACGGTCATCGCATTTGCAAGAGCGTGGTTATTTTAATGCACGGTGATAAACTCCAGCTCCCGAATTCGGCCAGTGAGTGTCCACTCGTTTCCCTCTTGCTCTCATGATGAAATTGTCTCCAGCGTTTACGTGCCAGCATGTGTGGAAAGATCGGGTTGACAAGCTCGATTTATTTGACTCAACGCCGCCGCTACTGGCCAGGACCATGGTAGTTTTTTTTCTCCGTTCGAATTGTTTCTTCGCCATGTTGACTGGTCGCTGTAAGAGCATCGGCAAATATCTTGTCACAAGTCAAAAACTTGGCTCGGGATCATTCGCCACGGTCCACTTGGCTCTAGACGCCTCACGTATGCATATTGCTGTGGAATGTTATATCCGGCTGAGGTCGTTCTAGGCCCTACTCGTCGTCAGGTTGCTTGCAAGACTATACGAAAGAAGAAGGGCTGCGATATGAGACAGGTCTTCAAGGAAATCAGCATTTTAAATGGGCTTGAACATGTCTGTTTTTACTCTTACCAGTCGAGCCCGTCTAGAATTGACCTTCCCCAGCCAAACATTAATCGCATCTATGATACCGAAGAGGATGATCAGTTCATGTTCATCTTTCTTCAGCTTTGCACTGGTGGAGACCTTTTCACCTATGTCACAGCCTACGCCGAAAAGGAGAGCCACCTGTGTGAAGCCGAGGCGAAATTCATCATGTATCAGATATTGATTGGGCTGCACTATTTGCACTCCAGAATGATATCTCACCGTGGTGTGTAAATTCACTCGATTTTATCGTCTCATAACTGACAGCAATGCAGACCTCAAGGTTCACATGTTTCCAGTTCGCAACTTCAATCGCTCACTTATCCATGTAGCCCGAAAACATTCTCCTCTACGCGCCAGGCCCATATCCTCGAATAGTAATAGCTGATTTCGGCCTCGCACGACCCAGAGCATATCAGGAAACTCTCAATGTCTGTGGAACCGTCTCGTATTTGCCTCCAGAAGGCATTCTCGCCCTCGACCAGGAGCATTTAAAATACACGGGGTGAGCGCGCAGTCAGTCGAATCAAATGGAACACCAACGGTTGTAAAAGTATGCCCTCGGATTGTTGGAGTTCAGGCGTCATTCTCTATATAATGCTCTCGTATGTTGCTCCGTTGCCCATGACTTCTCATTGACGTCTTCCCAGCGGCTGCCATCCCTTCGATAATGACACGATCTTCGACTCATCGTCGGACTGGCTAAGCCATGTACAATCCTCTCATACTTCCCAGGTATCGCGCAATTACGACCGCAACGAAGCCCGCCTCAAGTCCAAGATCATCGAGGGTGAGATGGAATTCAAACCATGTCCTTGGAATCGGTTGCTCGACGGTCAGTACCCTAACCAAATCCCTCATCTCAAGCCAGCAAGTTCCCGCCACTAGCGACTAATGCGTGGTGTTTATTTTCAAAAGCAAGGGCGCTGGTCGACAGCCTTCTCGTTCACGACTACCGGCAGCGAGCGACTGTCGACGACGCCCTACGAAGCCAATGGATCGAGAGCGAGCGGGATGACTTGAACGTTACCTATCAAAATCAAGTGCAAGTCCGCTACCACTAAATGCCTGGACTCGCTTTCGCGCGTTGCTCACTGCTGGTACTCTTGCTTTCATGCTGCTTCCTCGGTTTTGAGTTCCGGTACCCTGCTCGTATTGACTGATTGCCTCGTTCATTTGTAAAAGTACATGTTTCTGCTGCTCTGCTCCTTATTTGTACAAGTACAACGCGTAGAATGTATTGCCCTGCCTCACTCAAAGAAATTCCGCATGGACTGCATGATGTTTTCTCAGTACACGGATCATGGTTCAAAATTTTAAACCCACAGTCGATATGGTCGGCAGCAAAAGTAGAGATCTGTGACTCTTTTAGCAGGCCAATACACAAATCACGATCGCTAACTCACAAAGTAGTAACTGTGGTCGTAGCCGTCTTGGCTCCTGACCGCTACTTGACGCTCGTTATGGCCTGCATCGCGGGCGGCCTTCAAGAAATTCTCTGGGAGTAGTTGCCCCTGCTTGTAGAAATTGTCTCCCGTTCCCTGTTAGCCGTATGAATATTAGACTAACAGCCAACAGACACCGACGGCTGCGACATACGTAGTCTATCAAGATGTGAACTGGGTCTACGCGCTTTTTGATAAGTTCGGTCGCGTCGTACTGTTCAGCGGCCTCGCCGACGCCGCCTTGGAGATAGCCTTTGAACGCTTTTTGTCCCCAGGGGCAATTGACGGGGTTGCAGATTGGCGAGAAAGCGGAGACAGATCGATACTGGTTAGTCTTCGAAGCGAGGTATAGCGTGAGCGCTCCGTGTCCACCTAAAAGAATGTTCAATGGAGAAGGCGAATATTTGAGTAAAATATCAAACCCCTGCAATAGGAAATCATAAATAAAGAACATCGGTTCAGGCTGTTGTGTCTTACATGCTGTGCCCAAAAATCGACTGACGGGCAAGATCCTGCAAATTGATTTTGAGGAGCTGTCGGCGCGGAGTGTAGAAACTCAATGAAGCGACATACAATGGGCAAATCCGCGACTTCTAAGACTTGGGGCAGCTCCATGGTAACGTGTGTCAGCATATTATAGTGCTTCGAGAATTTGGGGTGTGTCGCATTGAGGTAGAAGCCAGCGCCAGTGCCAAAGTCCCAATCAGTATCTTCGCCCTCAATGCCGGCGCCGCGAGGGGATGTGTCCGGGAAGAGAAGCGCGATTCCCTTGGCGGCGGCGGGTCCGAAGAATGCGCCCTTTTGCGCTCTGCGTAAGGTCAGAACCAAGAACCAGGCGGCACGCGGAGGAGTACCCGTTGTCCTCAGTGCAGGTTAGGCCAGCGAGGTATATGAGAAGTGGAGCTTTGCTGCCGCTCGACGTCGCTTGGAATGGGAGGAAAAGATTGAAGTTTGAATCAAGGCCGCCAAGGGCAGCAGACTGCAGGGTTCAGTATTTCTGCCATTACAGCGTTGGCTGGTCCACGCCCAACTTGCCTTGAATTTGTACTTGCGCAATTCACCGCTGTGCACCTTGTTAGTGGAAACTAGTTCGAGGACGTTTGTGGCCATGGTGGGAGTTGGTGGGAATTAAGGAAGAGGTTGGAGCACGCGATCAAGGGAATCGATGAAAATTCAAGTTGCAATCTAATCTCCTATCTAGCCGATTTCAAATTTACCACAATCTAATCTCGTCGATGTCGTCATGACCATCAAGGACCCACAACCCCCAAAAACACTTGGCTCATATTCAATTTGTGGATGCGTTATCGTACAATGCATGTATGTATACTAATTAACATTATCATATCCCTAAATATCGAATACCTTCTAATAGATCATCGTCACCTCTCGCGTTGAGGCGGTTCGTCGTCAGTCCGTTGCAAAGGTTCTACTGCGCCGCTCGTTTGTTGCGGCGGCTGCGCACTGCTCGTCGGCTCGTCTAATCCCCGTGAATCCTCCGCCACGTCTACCCCTCTGCCTGCCTCGTTCCCTGTTTTCGATAGCTGCGAACCACCCAGCTGCAATTCATCCCCGGTAGCGTCCCCTTTCTGCTGTTCTACCGGTGGCTGACCCTCGACCTCCCCAGCAAGCATGTCGGCGATGCCGAGATAAAATGTCGCGGGGCGGAACGTTATCTCGCGGCCCATCATCTCTGCCCACTTGTACTGCGCAGTGTTAATCCAGCCGACGAGATTTAGGTGCGAGACACCTTGTAGCGTGCCAAGGTATGTGCCCTGTATAAAAAAACTAAGCGGAGAACTACACCGGAAAATGGTAAAGACACGCACCCACTTGGACGATGCGACGGATACGAGTCCGTCGTTCTCGCCTTCGTGCTCGAGGACGACCGAATGCGGCCATTTCCATGTGTCAATGAGGCCCGGCTCGTACGTTGCGCCCCAGCTAAAGTACCGCACGGCAGGGTCGTCCGGCGTCTCCACGTTGAACTTGCGCATGCTCTCGATTGTGAGGCATTCGAACGCCTTACCGTCGCCACCGCCGTTCGGGAGGAGGTCAAGCAGCGACAGCACAGACGGCATACGCGCGCGACCCACGGTGGTAAGAAAGTGGTTGGCAAAAGCAGATCCGCGGTGCGGTGTCGCGATCGTCGTGATACTTAGCACGTTAAACTTGCGCTGGGTGAGGTGGGTCGTGAGATAGCGGCAGTCAAGGCCGCCCTATAAACCTATTTGTCAGTGGCAGGAAGGAGGCGTCAAAGGGAACTGCCCACCATGCTATGGCCTGGGGACTTTTATTTAAAGGGCGTCAATGAGGGAGACAATAGGCGTACCGATGAGATGTACGCTCCTGCCAGGATACGCCGCAGATATTTTCTCCTCGAGAACTTTGGCGCGATCGACGGGGCTGCTCGTGGCTGGCACGCGAGTGATTAGAACCTCTGTGCCATTTGCCTCGAGGACCTCCTTGATACCGCGCCAATGCGTGACTTCCATCGGCGCAATGGCGGGACCAATGGTGACTGAATCGAATCCTAGCAGACCATGGCAGAAGACAACAGGGTTTTTCGGCGAGCGGTCTGTGAAATTAGTGAGACAAAAAAATCGTGAAGGAACGGAAACAAGCACATTTGCTTTGGAGTAAACGCTGTTCTTGCTGCACGCTGTCCGCACGGTCGTCCTGGTCAAGGAGAGCGTCGACGTTTTCCTTATTTTCGGACTGGAACCACCAGCGGGCAATGGGAGATTCGGATGCGGCAGGAGGTTGCGTAGGGGTAGCTTGGAGAGAATTCGTGCGACGATGGTCGCGTAGGGACACTGAGCGCAATATCCCGACCGACGAGCCTCTGGGCGGCGATGAATTGACTACAGGTACGTCATACGAGTTCTCTTCGGACGAGGGGGAAAGAGAAGCGGTTGGGAGGGTAGAACGGGTGAGATTGTCGAGGAACGGCGGCGGACGCGAAAGGGCGCGCGAGGCGTTGAATGAGTGAGGAAGGTGTGCACTCGCGGGAAAGGTTATTGGCTCGGTAAGAGCCTCATTTAGAGACGCGAGACTTGGAGATGGAGGACATGAGGACGGTGGGGAAGCGTCAGGCGACGTGCGTCCATACGGACTCCAATTTCCAAGCCAGCGAAGAATGGGCTGGGTAGAGGGAGGAACGAGTTGCACTGCAGACTTTCGTGCCGCCTGCATCCGGGGGTCCACTAGGGTTTCTAGTCGTTGTGCAAGTGGTGTACGTGGCCGCGAACCACACTGATCGTTTGCAGGATTATTGGCGGAGTCGGCCTCACTTTGGTTTCGGTCCATGAGCAGGACACATTGAGGGAGTCACGCGTGACTCGTTTGCGCTGACGTCACGCACGGTGCGTTCCTCACACGACCATCTAACATTGATCTCTGCCTGGTCGCGATTCTTGAGGCAGGAAGCCTTTTACTTAGTGGATGGACCAAAGCGCGAATGTGAGTTTTCCTAATTCGTGGAAAAGTAAAAAACGCAAAAAGAAACTCTCGACCTGGGAGTCGAACCCAGCTTTCGCGCGCAGTGGTATACTCAATGAATAATGACAAGCGCGTGTACTAACCGATATACTAGTCAAGACATACGTATGGGTGGAAGTCCCCTCCTATACTGTCCAAACTGCACTAGACCGCAAAGCGAAAACCACAGACCGCGTTTAGCAGATATCTAGTCAAGCTCCATAATGTTCTGGATGGCCCGTACGCGCAACACTTACACCCTGGGGGGAGCTCGCTCGCGCTCCCGGAGGCTAGACCCGCGGTTGCCTTTGAGATCGTAAATGTTAACGCCAACAGGTGCACAGTCTGGAAAATGTTTATAGCTATATGATCTCCACACAAAATGAAGTTCCCTATCTTGGCTTCCGTTGCAGCTGCAAGAAATCATCCAGGCAAGGCTCATCTCCGATGAACTTATTGGCAAATAGACAGATCTCGTCCGAATGAAGAAATGCGCAAGGGGCTTGTATCAATTCAGTTCGTTGGCGTACACGCTTGAGGAATCAAACCGCCCACTGTCGTTCGTTTCGTTCAACAGGTGATGTCCAGTGCCGATTCAGACACAGAACGGGCTCACAAGGTCCTGCCAGACGATGTGGATGGACAGATTGCTGTTGACACTGCGCGCAAGCTTGGTTTAGCCGAGGAGTTTCTGTAAATCCTATCGCATTTGGCAAATGCACGCCATTCCTGAATCAAAAAGGCAAGTTGAAAGTTGAGAGCAAGGTGAAGTTCAGATCAAATGCGTGGGAACCTGATCGCGTGCTTGCGCCAATCATCGGGAATGTCGGACTTTCAAGTCATTGACCGCCATGTCGCAGGCTTTACTGCCATCCGTCTTGCCCTCGCGTCCGGCTGTGTCGGACGGTACGCTCCGCATGCCTTTGTATGTTCTTGCTCATACTGCCCAGTGACCACAACCGCTGAAGACCTCCTCGCCGCCCAAGGTCGCGCAAAGGTTACCTCTTCCAAAGAGTAGGCTTGCCCCTCCTCTGTCGACTGGAGCGCTCACCGGACGCGTTTTAGGACCCCACTCTTCATTTGCGCTTTCCAAG
This sequence comes from Mycena galopus ATCC 62051, assembly GCA_014925785.1. Lineage (NCBI taxonomy): Eukaryota > Fungi > Basidiomycota > Agaricomycetes > Agaricales > Mycenaceae > Mycena > Mycena galopus. Next base: position 501,531 of record WIQG01000007.1, read on the forward strand.
GTACGATTCTCTTGCTAGACGCGTCCATATATTTTTAATTCATCGTTTTTCGTTCGTTAGACTGCTTTCGTCTATTCCCCACGCGCGAGAGAATTATGACCCATCGTAAGCGCGACCACAATTCCGACGAAACAGACCATGTCATTACCTGGAATGAATAATCTAATACAACATACATAATACAGTCCGAGTCCCATCCACCCATCCGGCCCGAGAGATAAAATACAGTATGTACTGACTAACTTGATAGCAAAAGTGGCGAAGCAGTATAGCAGCAGTCGGACAGTCAGAGAGATTCAGCATCTAGCTCCACGAGCGCAAAAAGCCCCCCATCTGCACGCGTGGCGTCGGCGCAGTGATCAAGGGCGGCGCGTGCGCGTCCACCCCCAGGTCCAGGCCCAGCGCGTTCTCCACCGGCGTTTGCTCTGCTGGAGCGACCATGCCAAACTCCGAAGCAGCAGGGAGCTGGGAAAAGCGCCGCGGGACGGTGCGCTGTCGGTTGTTTACATGCGTCGTGCGTTGCAGCGAGCTGTTGGGGTCGTAGGACACCACGTCCTCCAGCGTCGGAACCGCGTTCCCAGGGAGGGAGTAGCTGTGCGTATGTGCTGGGCGCTGGGCGGGAGCCGGGCCGGCAGCAAAACCAAGCGGGCGCATGCTGTCCTGCCTCGGCGTCGTCACCAGTTCATGGCCTAATATCCCCTCCGACGATGCCGTAGAGTTGCGTTGTGAGGGTTGCGTTGGGGGCGGCCTCATGTGGGGGAAGTTTGGCATATCCTCCAAATCACTCATGCTCCCCCGTGTCGCGGGCGAGTCGTTCGTGTGGACGGTCCCCCACGACGAGTAGCTTTGCCGGTTTTGCCGGGTGCGCTCTTGCCTCGCGCGCCGGTCGGTCATGCGAGCGTTCTCGTCGCGGTCTCGCGCCTGTATGTCGAAGCGCACTGTCACGTCTTGGTGAGCAGTAGGTGGGGCATTCGCCAGTTGCCATGCAGACGGCGCATGCCCGAGCCCGTTAGTGAGGTGGCCGTCGAGCTGCACGGTGCTGCGTCTGAACGCGGACGGCCGCATATGAGAAGTGCCTGCTTGCGAGGAAATTGAGGCGTCGTCGACCGTGCTGGTGTGGCTGGGCGGCGGTGCTATATACGCATGCCGGCGGCGCACGGGCGTAGTTGCCTGCGCCGATTCCACTGGACGCGACATAGGTTGTGCGATGGCCGCTTGGGCAGCGCCCGACCCAGAGAGTCGCAGGTTGCCGATCGCGTTCTCGAGCGAGTCTTGTGGGTTTACTGCGCGCGGCGGGAGCTGGTACGCCGAGGTCGACGCGTGGTTAGACGCATGGTTGTGGTTGATAGTGTTCGCTTCGTAGGCCTGTGCCTGTGCGTACCAACTCGGGTACTGGTCGCCGTTCACACCATTCGCCGCGCCGTAGCCCTCTCCGTACCCGTTCGCATACCCATCAACGTAGGCGGACGCGGGCGCGGGCGTGTGGTACGCGTGGTTGGTCACTTCTTCTGAAACGCGCTGGCCATAGATGGACGCGGTGTGGTGTGCATGATTAGTCGCATCTTCTGAAGTAGGGATGACGCGCTGACTCGGCGTCGCGCCAGGAATGATTACATTCCCAGTCGTGTTAACGAAAAGGTCGCGCTGTGGCTGTTTGCCCTTGCCCTTGTCCGTGGGGGGTGGTTCGGCTTGAGGAAACAGGTCGTAGAGCGGGCGACCGGGGGTGAAGTACGCGTCGTATCCTTCCTTGGATTCGGCAGCGGCGCGGGCAAAGGCAGGGAAGCGGTCCAGGGGAACGGGCTCGGGCGGCGCAGGGAGCGGGTTCACCTTGTGCTGGTATTTGGCGAGCTCAGTGCGCAGGGGGTTCACCTGGGCCTCCAAATCAGCGATCTGTGGGATACAAGGGTGAGATGATTGATGGTGACCGCGACGACAGGATGGGACTTACCTGGCTAGATACAAGGATGTGCGCTCGAATCAGTGGCGTTATTGCGAGGTAAAAAAAACGCGCACGCGGTAAGTTCTGAGACCTGGGCAAGTAAACTTGCCTCGACAGCCTGGTGGGTGTCGCTCCTCTGCTCAGTTTCCTCGATGAGTTGCTGTATCTGGCGCTCGGAGCGTCTGATTCTGCACTGAAGATTAGCGGCGTGCGCGTGTATTGTTAGAGCTCCCTCACTTTTGCCTGTCCTGCAGCCTCCGCTCGCTCATCTTGTTGTAAACCTTAAACGCCGCCCAGGCCTTGCGGAGGGCGAGGTGCTGAACGAGCAAAAGCGGGTCAGAGACGGTGTATACGACGGCGGCGACAGTACATCATCCTCCGGGCGGCCTTCGAGCCATGTATTGAGATCTTCCGAGATGAGTGTCTGCTCGTCGGTATCTGCGTCGAAGGCAAGTGCTAGACGGTGCAACAGATCGCGCGCTGCGTCCGACTCTGGCGGTTCTACGTGCAGTTTTTTGACGCGATCGCTGTAGAAAGCTTTCCGACAGAGTGGGCAATTTGGGGGCTGTATACTGAGCAAGCAACTGCCAAAAAGGATTCCGAGTCAACACCGCACACGAGGCTCATTGGGTTACTCACCTTCTGCAGAAAATGTGCCCACAGGGAATGGCGTGGGGGGCGTCATCGGGGGTCTGCCACGTATATTCGTTGAGGCATACATCGCAGGTCGATGATTCATGCAGCACGAGCGGCATAACGCATTGGGAGAAGGAACGTTACAAATGTTTGGCGGAGGCGTGCGTTTGTGGACAGCTCTGAGCGCTACTTTGGCGCTACTTGCATGTACAGCTTTCAACTTTGTACCCTTGCACTGGCGAATTGGAGCAACTTGGCTAGCATATCGACTCGATATCGAAGGCTTCAATCATCAAACTCGTCAGCTTGGCCGTCCTTGATTCTTGGCGTACCTTCTTGCTCAGACCTTGTCGGTTACAAGACTTTACTCTCTGAATTTCACAAGCACAGACAGACGGACTCCAACAGTCCTCGCGTTGTATGACACGCAATCAATCGAGATGCCTTGCTCGGGACACGGATGTCATCATTGACTGAGCTCGAAACTGCGTTCACGTTCACGCGCATTACTGCTTCATGCAGTGCGTGCTAGGGAAGAACGAGATGGACCGACTTGTTGGAGACGAAACACGAACGTGCATTGGCGCGACGTGCGACTCAGGCGCACACCACTGCGCGTCCATGAGAGGTGCTATCTCCGTTCAAGTCTAAAACCGTAAAACTGATTCGTCTTGTCTCCAGTTCATTGTGGAATTCAACACTTTTTTTTGTGGCCAAGCCCCTGAGTCCTCCACTATTAGTATCAACGGTACAATGAGTGGTCTATTTATTGCTTTCGTGGGCATTACCTCCGGTCAAAGATGGCTTGGCCGTCTAGCGAATCACCTCCCCCGAAGCTTTCGGGTAGGATGGTATTCGCTATATGAGGTTCTTCGAGAGAACATGCCATACATCCGACCAGCCTGTACGAAATTGAGGCCCCGGTCCCCCAAGCACCAAGTACGAAGTATGATCGTTCTACGAAAATGGCCACGACGAGTTCATGTTCTACGTGCACACGGAGTGACTCTGGCTTGTTGTTATGAAGTAAATACGCGTTAAGTGGTGTGGATACTTGGTGAAATTCAAAGAACCTCTTCGGATGTTTTCGGTTGTTTCGCATCAGCGTGGCTTCACTACGAGTGATTTGGTGATTGCGCCGTCTGGTGTGCAAGTTCATGCCGCTGTCTGCCTCTCGAGCCATTACCCGCTGACTTGCCAACGATACCGTCGCTATTTGGATCCAGATCCCGAAGAATGTCCTTCTTCACGAGGAAGAAGCAGCAGCCCCAGCCCCAGCAGCAGCCAAATGTAACTGTCGCTCAGACTCCCAGCCAGGCACTTGCACAACTCCAGGCTGCTGCAAAGGACCCTTCGCAACAACAACAGCAGCAGCAGCAACAGCAACAGCAAAATCCCCGGGGGAATGAGCCTCTGGACTTGTCAGTGTCTCATTTCAGACTGGAATTATACTCAACTGTGTCCCCGCCAGCCAACCCGGAAGTGTCAACAGTAACAGCGGACTCAATGGCATGAGCAATGGCATCCCCATGAACAGCGGCCCCCCAGGCGGCAGCGCGCCCCAGCGACCGAAGAACAACGTCGCTCCTGCGTCCCAGGCAGAGACTCCGTCGCCGCAACCAGGCCAGCCCCGGGAACAGCGTGCCGCATATCCTTGGGCCGCCCACCGCCTTCTCCTCCCTCCCCCCGTCGTCCTCAACAAGCCCGGCGTCGTCCCACCAACGTCCCCGTCCCCCTCACCGTTTCCTCGCTATGGTCACGCTCTCCCAGCAACCCCCGCCGCCAACGGTGACCTCTACATCTTCGGTGGTCTCGTTCGCGAATCCGCCCGCAACGACCTCTATCTCTTTTCCACCCGCGATCAATCTGCGACTCTGCTCCAGACTGCCGGCGACGGCCCGTCGCCGCGTGTTGGCCACGCCAGTGCGCTCGTCAGCAACGTCCTTATCGTCTGGGGTGGCGACACCAAGACGGATCCAAAGTCAAAGCCGACCGATAAGCAGGATGACTCGCTCTATCTGCTTAACCTCGGTACGTTTTCAAAAATAATATTTTCAATTTTCGTGTCCTACAACTCCTCTAGTGTCACGCGAGTGGACCAAAGTCACCGTCTACGGGCCATCTCCCGTCGGCCGCTATGGCCACGCAGTCACAATGGCGGCCGGGTCCAAATTCATGGTGTTCGGCGGGCAGGTTGATGGCGAATTTTTAAACGACCTCTGGTCATTCGACCTCAACTCACGTACGCTTCAATATGCCTTATTCTGGTGCAAACATTCACCATCATCTTTCACAGTACGGACGAGAGCGACATGGGAACTGTGCGAACCCGCATCCTCAGAGCGACCAGCCCAACGCACTGGCCATGCGTGCATAACATTCGAGAACCGAATCATTGTGTGCGTCTAGCTCGCCCCGCATTACTGTCCCCGGGCTAACCAGAACAAACCTAGTTTCGGAGGCACTGATGGCCAGTATCACTACAATGATACGTGGGCGTATGACCTCACCACCCGAAAATGGTCGGAACTGCAGTGCATTGGCTTCATCCCGTCCCCACGGGAGGGTCACGCGGCTGCACTCGTCGACGACGTTATATATGTCTTCGGTGGGCGGGGCGTCGATGGCAAAGATCTGAGTGACTTGGCAGCATTCAAAATCTCCAGTATGTCATGGTTGTTGTCTTTCTTTTTTCCTGTTAAACGACTCCAGATCAAAGATGGTACATGTTCCAGAACATGGGTCCATCACCAAGCGGGCGATCCGGTCACGCCATGGCGTCCGTCGGGACAAAGGTTTATGTGCTCGGTGGGGAGTCCTTCACGCCGTCCAAGACTGATGATTCGGGCTTGGTCCATATCCTGGACACTAGTGTGTTTCGTTACAACGTTCCTCTACCGAAAAGCTCAACAACGAATCCAGAGCACATCAAGTACCCTGCTACCCAAACCCCCGGCCCGCAGAACGTTGCGCGCAAGTCATCTTTGAACCCGGCCCCTTCGCAGCTCCAAAATGCAACCGCTAACGGCGTGCGCTCGATGTCACCGAGCATACCGCCCAGCGGGGACTCGGAGGATCCTCGGCGCGCGGTGTCGCCCGCAAACTCGCGGAACGTTAAATCCCCGAACGGGATGGTCAATGGCAAGGCGGGGAAGCCTGTGCGGCCTCGACGCGAAGACTCGGAGGACGCGGACAACAGCATGGACGATCGGGACGTTGTTGTTCGGGAACGGACCATGTCGCCTGAGCAAACAGCACCTCCCCCGGCTGCAGCGGCGCCCATACGTGCGAAGAGCCCCGCGTTCAGTGTCAACCGAGCGGACCGAGCGGTGTCACCAGTGAACGGTGCGGACCCCCAGCCACCGAGTATGGTCGGGGTGGCGGCGGGGCTCAGTAATAATCTGAGCGGAAGGGGATCGCCCGCCATGGACCGCGACCGTAGCAAACCCCCGACGGACGCGTTCTACAACGCGTCTGGCTCTCCCGGCGGGTCGCATTTCGGGCACGGGTCTAGGCAGGGATCAGTTAATACCACATCCGAGCTGATCAAGGACCTCAAGGCGAAGGAGATGGAGCTGGAGGGTGTGAAACGGCAAATGGCATGGATGAAGGAGGCGCTTGGGAAGGCTTCTAAGGCGGGCTATGTTTACGTAGACCGGGAGGGACAGCAAGTGAATGGAGGGATGGAGGAGAGCAGTGACGGCAAGAATGCCGAGCTGGCTTTGAAATTCAAGCAATTCAAGGCGCAGATGCAGGTAATCCTTTCCGTCTATCTGCACAGCGCCAGTGCGCTTACCGTCTGTAGACCCTCATGACGGAGCAAGCCCGGCTGTCCTCGGAACATCTTGCGGATGCGGAGCGGATGAAGAACAGCGCTACTCAAGAGGCTGCGTACTACCGGGCCAAACTGTCTGCTTTCGAGAACGCCAACGAGGCCGAGGTGGTCCGTATCGAGCAGGAGCGTGTCACCGACCTGGAGAAACGCATGTACGCCATGATGAACGAGCGGTGGGAGCAGGATCGGAAGCTGAGCGAGCTTTCTGATTCGCTGGCTCTACAGACCACACTGTGCGAGCAGGCAGAGGCGCGGGCCGCTGATGCTTCCAAGCGTGCGGAACTGGTTGAGGAGTCGCACGAGCGGACGCTGCAGCGGCACAATGGCGTCCAGGAGCGGCATAACACCCTGGAGGCGCAGCTACGCGACCACGCTGACCGTCTGTTGTCGCAGACAACCGCGCTGGAGCAGAAAGAGGCGGACGAGATGAGTTTGCGCGCGCAGGTGGACGAGCTCATCCAGTCACGAGACCAACATCTGCGGGCCCTCGAGCAGGCAAGGTCGGTTTTACTGGCGTCGTCTTCCCGCGCAGAGGAGGTCGACATGCAGTATGACCGTGCACGAGAGCAAATCAGCACGCTTGAGGTGGACGTTGTCGAGCTGCGTGGTGAACTCGAGTCGCGCACGGCCGAGGTCGAGGCCATCCGCGCAAGACTAACTGATGTCGAGAACTCATGGGCCAAGTCGCGAGAAGAGGCGGATGCTTTCAGGGCGCTTACGACGGGAAGCCTCGGCGAGCTGCTCGACTCACACCGGGATCTGAAAACTGACGAGGAGCGTGTGGCGCGGGGACATGCGGAGAAGATGCAGGCCATGGAGGTGGAGGCGGCGTCGTTGCGTAAGATGCTGAAGGAGGCTACTCAGCAAGTCGACCAGCATCAGGCGCAGCTTGCGGAGGAGCGGCGGCGGGTACGGGAACATGAGGCGGAGCATTCGTCACTACGGTCTCAAACCATCGCTGTACGAGTACAGCTTTCGAACGCGCTTGCGGACTTTGGACGCGCCAAGAAAGATCTCGCAGAACGGGAGGCGCAGCTCAATGACCGGTCGAAGGAAGCTTCTGACGCCACCGTTCGACTGGGAATGTTGCGCAATTACATGGCTGAAAACGGCATCAACGTCGATGAAGAGCGATCGGCCTCCCGTTCCCAAGGTGCGACCTCACCGTCTGTTGCCGAATTGGAGAACAAGCTCGCCGATCGTACGCGACTCCACGAGAACGCCCAACGCGAGCTTGAGACGGCCCTGCGGAGGAAGCGAGAGCTCGAGACACAGCTCACTCAAGTTTCGTCGCAGCTTGACAGAGCTCGGACGACTCCAAGTGCCGTTGCACCCAATCCTGAAGCTGAAGCTCGTGCCGCCGAGGCTGAGCGCAAGCTTGAGGAGACGGAAGCGAGCTACAAAGCACGGATGCAGCAGATGGAGGAGGACTACCAGCTTGCCGTTCACTACGTAAAGTGCGCGGTTTTCCATTTCTGTTTGCCTTCTTTGTTCTGATCCAATTCTACAGGGGAACGGAGAAGATGATGCGGAGAATGAGGGACGAACTAACGAAACAAAAGAACACCAACGTTTCTCTCCAGGCCGACCTCGATGCCGCGCGGGGAGTCAAATCGCCACTAGACAGGAAACTGTTGAATGGCCGCTCCACACCTTCGTCGGATGACGGGCAAGATGCGGCCCTTCGCGGCCAACTTGTAGATGCCCAACGACAAGTCCAACGCGCGACCAACGAAAACAAGGAACTCCGTTTGCGTCTCGATAACCTAGAAAAGGATCTCGAGGTGTTGAGGGATAACTTACTAGTGTCGCAGCGCGAGTCCGATGACCGTCTCATCCAAGTCGAGGATCTGCAACACGAAGTTGATCGTCTTCAGTCTTCGTTGGTCACCTTGCGCGGCGGGCACGAGGAAACGCTTCTAGAAAAGCTCAGTAACGAAAACACCACTCTGCGACGAGAGAACGACCAACTCTCTCATAAAATCGGGCTCTTATTAGAAGTGGATCAGCCGTCGTTTGGGCAGGGGCGGCCTATATCTGGCGTGTCTGCCCGCCGAGTTAGCAACTCGAGCTCAGAAAATGCTCTAGCTTTTGAGCATCTTTCCAGGTACGCTAATCTGCGACAAGATCCGATCCGTAGCTCATGTTTTTCGAACAGTGAACTGGATTCCTGGCAAAGGCAACTTGCCAGCTCCATGAGCGACCGACGACCTTTGAGCGACTTTGATTCGGAACCCGAGAGAGCGAGGTCTCCTCGTTCATGATCTCTCCTATGCTATCATCTATCTATACCCGCATCTACTACGCTCGCTTGGATTCTGCTTTACTCGCATTTAACTTAGTTTCATCGTGCTTTCCTTTGTCCCTAGTATCTATATTATATTTTCGGTGACAGGCGCCAACTGATGAAAACAAATCATGATGCCCTTTGGGTCCACTCTACTGCCTTGGCTTTGCAAAGAGCAGCACCGTCCTCATCGCCAATACGCTTCTCAAGCTCCAACCACTTTTTGAAGAATGCCCTGCAAGAAGAATTAATTCTGCGGTTGAACGAAAAAGGATTCACGTACTTCGCCTTGTGGCTGGTCATTTTTTGGATCAAGACTCGGTCGAATAGATTTCTGAGCAACGTTAAGGAATCGCGGAATCGCGGCGAAAAAAGGGGACACCCACCGCAGGCTCTGTATTTGATTCTGACCGGCCTCCATGTCCATGTATACCGACCACAAGTCCAGGCGTTTGGGGTGCGAATCTACAATACCCTCGAAAAGCGTCTTGCCTCGCTCAGGATCGCCGAGCTTGTACTCAAGCTGGGCAAAGCGAGATATTGTCTTGAGGTCTGCCAGAAATATTTGATTGGCAGAGTTCCAGAATGGCAAGCTGATTGCTCACGTTTCCGTTTATCAAGACTTTGGAGACAGCGCGGTAACAGTTTTCGCGAGTCTTCGAGGTTCCCTTTTCGGAGGTAGAATTCGCTGAACAGTGTCCAGACCTTGGAGCTCTGTCCGAACTTCTTGCATGTTCGTTGATACTGTTCCTCAGCTTTCTGCAAACCACCAAATTGTCAATGGAAAAGCCAGAAGGACAGGTAGAAAAACGCACGGTGGACTTGTCTGACTGATCGAAAATGAGCGCAAGACGCAAGTGGATAGTTTTGGAATCGTTGGCTCGCGCAGCTTCTTTGAACGTCGTTTCCACAGTCTCGTCCGTCCCGTATGCGTTTTCGAGGTTGAGGAGGGCGATCCAAATATTAAGCTTCTCCTGTTCCTCGCGGAAGTTGATGGTTTGCAGAGCACGACGGGCGATCTCGCGGGCCCGCTCCACTTCGGAGAGCTGCAGTTGGAAAGACATGTACTGCACCCAGAGATACGAAGAGTTGGGAGAACCCAATAGTAGTCGCTCAAAGTCGGCATTAGACTCTGGTGTTTTGGTGTGCATATCGGCGGTAAGATCTTGTTCAATCTCCTTTCTTCTCCGTTTCTTCTTCTTCTTGCCCGTCTGCTCGTCATCGTCGTCATCGGAATCAGAAGGCTCTGCTTCATCTTCATTAGCGTCAAAGTCGGGATTAGTGGACCACTGGAAACCCCCAGACAATTGGAGGGAAGGAACGTGTGAGGGGGTAGATGGTTTCGGTGGTTTGGAAGAGGATTGGTAAAGGTGCGACTGAGGGTCAATGTCAACCTGCATCGCGTCCACCTCTTCCTCCGACTCGTCGGCAGCTTCCTCTTCCTCTTCCTCGCCCTCATTCTCGTCCTCAGAAACTTCTGCTTCGAGATCTGGCCCTTGCGCTGTTTCTTCTGCGTCTTGGAAATCCTCCTCGTCGAAGTAGGAAGGTTTCAGGCTGAACGAAATCTTGCGCTTGTCGATTTTTAAGACGTAAGCCTTGACGCGATCACCCTCGCGGAAGCCGCGAACAGCCACAGAAACGTCTGCGGAAGGGTTATCCGAGAGCTTTTGGAGGAGCCGGGTTAGCGCTCGACAGGTACTAATGGATCGGAGACTCGCACCTGCGACTTGTGACAGAGACCGCTGAGTTTAGATCCATCGATTTGAATGAATAGCCCATAATCCTCTATCCTTGTGACGACGCCATCGACCTTTTGACCTTCCGTGAGGTCTCCTATGGCCAAGGCCGAGGATGAGGCTTTGGACAAGTCTCCAGTTCGGAAAGTCATTTCCACTTTCTTGGCCTCGATATCCACACTGCAAAAAGTGTTTCAGTTACGTGTACGCTGCAAAGAAGGGGGCGAGAACTGACCTCAATATCCGGCCTTTCACCAGCTGGTTTGTGGTAAATCGTTCTTTCCACTCTTTGACGAACTAAAGAAACTTAGAAAAGAGGCTAGGGCGGAAGAGCTGCACGCACATCGTCAAACAGTTCCTTGATTTGTACCCGAGCATCAATGTCCCGACCAATAGTAACGAACAGGCCATGGTCCACCACGCTCTTGATGAACCCGCGCACAGTTTCGCCGACCACAAGATCGGCAAGACCTTTGATTTCCCGATCAACGATGGGCTTGGCCTGGTCGGGATACATCCGCGAATGACGTGTAGACAGCGTAAGCTGTTTTTTTTCCTTGTCGATGGCAATAACGCTGGCTTTCAGGATGGAGTCGACCTGAGGGAAAGGTGTCGTTGTGTCATAATCATCCGCCGTGTCCGTTGGATTCAGTGTCCCCCCGAGGCGCGAGGGGAGCTTGATGAGAGTTCCGTGGCGAGTGTGTCGCGTAACACGGCCGCCCACGATATCCCCAATGACGACCGTGTCAATGGAAAGAGAGCCTTTGCTCTGCGCCGCGACCTTTCCCTTCGGCTTGCAGGCTACGATCACAAATGACTTTTCGACGTTTCGAGTTACGACGACGAGGTCTTCGAGGCGCTCTCCAACTTTCAAGAGCACACGAAGCTGTGCAACGACGAGTTTCCTGTGGTTGGCAAGGTTGTTCAACGAGATGAGCGCCCGAACTTGGCTCGGGTGAAGGGTGAGGATGGCGTTGTCAGCGTGAATCTCGGAGACAGTGCCCTCCACGATATTCCCAATCTCGACCGCGCTGATGTCGCTCGTTACATCGAAGCTGGCAGACGCTTGCCGGACGCTGGCAATAATGCGACCTTGATCTTCGAGGCTAATGATGCGCACTTTGAGCACCTTGCCTATTGGGAATGACTCTGATAATTTAGAAACGGCGGTTTCACTGCAACTCGATCATTAGACCAGGATAAAGTACCAAGTATTTACGGGCGTACCTGATTTCCCTGGCAGGCACCACAGCCTTGAGATTGTTGAAGAATTCAACCATCAAGTGTTTCTCGAAGACCTTGAAGATTACTGCATGCACGACAGTCCCGACTTTGGCGCTGTCGAGCGTCGCTATAACAGGGAGGGTAGACTCGACCAATGTCTTCTTCGCCGTGAGTGATATTCGCTTTCTCTCTGGGTCAACAACGAGCACCTAATGGACAACGTTCAGGTGATATGTAATAAACAAGACGAATATTGCACCCACCCGACATTTGATGGTGGCACCGGCTTTGAATCGTTTCGCAGGGTGTTTGAGAGTTATATCCGCGTAGTGATTGGGCCATACGACACCATCGACATTGCCAGACATTGAAACGAAGAGTCCCGAGTCCGTGAGTTTTTTAATCGTCCCCTTGATTACCTCGCCAACTTGAACATCAGTTACTTGCAAGAACTTTTGCTCGAGGACCGAGGACTTCATGGAGAGCTGAAGGAGGCCATCGAAGGGGAAATACCCGGTCACGCGAGCTCGATGGACGGAGCCGGGCTTCCAGGGTCCCGACGATGAGAGTGAAGGAACATGCTCGTCAGAAACATGCGATATCTGTGTGGTGTGGTGAGGGAAAGATCGATGAGGGAAGAAGTAGTTTACGTGGGTAAAACCTTGAATTGCGCCGGCGTCAATGTCAACTACGATGCCCCGCTCAGCCTCGAGTCGAACTATTTTGACTCCCTCCAATATGGTGCCAATCGGGTACGCCTCCTGCATTGATTGAGCGCCCTTCTTGGCCTTGATCTTCTGAACACCCAGCCCCAATACATGCTCCGTAAGGGCCAGGGCAAACCGCGGTGGCGTTGTCGAAAAATCGTACAAAACCCGCGCCTTGACTTTTTTCCCGATCTTGTACGTCTTCTCGGTCGCGTCAGGCCGAAGGTGGAACTGGTCAACCGTGCCGTCGAAAAAGCCGAGGACTTGGAGATTGAGCCCAGTGGGATGAACGGCGGTGATGAGGGCCTGGACGAGAGTTCCGGGAAGAACTGAATTGGCGTTGGTGACTTCCGAGAGCTGGTGAACGTATAAGACACTACCGATAGATGGATATTGCTACCACGCACACAGGATCCATTGAAGGTTTCAAGATCGACACTAACGTTACATGTCCGTCCATTGGCGGAGACACTGGCGACAGCCACATCCAGTAACCGCCCCACCACAAGCTTGGCTTTGGCATCGAATGGTCCTTTTTTTGCGTCTTTGAAGGAGAGGAAACCCGAAATGTCTGGAACTCCGAGATCCAGAATGTAGCCGTGGTCCTCCACACTCTTAACAGCGGCAGAAAGGGTCTACACCGAAAAATTCAACATCTCATCCCAACCAAAGAGTAGAGACATACAAAACCGGCCTTGAGGTCCGATTTTTGGACACCAGAATTGACTCGTTCTGGAACCAGGCTGAGTTCTACTCGCCTACTGGCCCGTACGACTTCATCCCTCGACTTGCCAATCCCGGACATGTCGGTCGAACCAGGCGCGTGACAGTCGTAACGACTGTCCGAACATATTGTCCCGGACGGAATAAATCAGAGAGGTCGGGGATACCAGCCGGGGCGGACTCGTCCTCTTCCTCAGACTCTTCAGCTTCGTTGTCGTCATCCCGGTCCATACTGCTCTCCAGCAGAGTAGTGAATTGGGACGTTATATTTGTGATCGGTACATGCGCGAAAAGTTGGTTTGGTAGGGAAACGATGAGGGCCAGCGGCTCGACGGAAACTATTTGGCCTAATATTTTCATACCGATATTCAGTCGCTAGAAAGGTTTGGTTAAATTCGCGCAAAAAGGACATAAGAACTGGGGGCACTTTATAATTCAGATGTTCAATTCGAATCCTATCGCTCTTGTCTCCGGTGGTAGGAGCCGACGACTGAGCGTCCGACTTTCGTTTTCGTTTTTTGGACAGTTTAGCTTCTGCTTGAGCGTCCTATCCATTATTATGAGCGGGATGCATTCGAAATTTAAGGCCTTGGACGGACTTCAAATAACTCTGCATTGGCCTCCTTCACAGCTTCCGCGCGAATGGCCTTGACCTCCAAGGGAGTAAAACTAGTCCCACCACCTCGAGGAAAGTCGACCTCGTCGGAAACGAGTTTTGAAGCCGTCTGGGGAGTGTTTTCGGTGGCAGCATCGGTGGTCTTGGTCTTTTTTGACTTGCGGGCTGTTGAAGGGTCGTCCAGAGGGCGTTTGAGTGCGGCCATTGCGATGTCTGAATTAGGCGAGCGCAAAATAATTTCTGATTGAGTGATCGGGGATGATGGTGATGTTTGGCACAGTGCCGAGTCTTGTCCGCGACCACCACAAACTCAATGGGTGAGCGATATCGAAACATCCCAGCACTGCTGACCCTCGCTCAGATTTCCAGAATCGTGTTGGTTCTAAATTCGGTGGAGGTGGTGTTGCTGGCGCAAGCGAAACCAATGTGGACAGACGTGAACGTCTGCGCAAACTCGCGCTCGAGACAATAGATCTCGCAAAGGTCGCCCCTCTTTTCGTGCGGTTTTCCCTTCTGACCCCGCGCAGGATCCCTATATTCTCCGCAACCATCTCGGTTCGCTCGAGTGTCGTCTGTGCTTGACTCTGCACACCAATGAGGGTTCATACCTCGCCCACACGCAAGGCAAAAAACATCAGACCAACCTCGCCCGCCGCGCCGCCCGCGATGCCAAAGACTCCCAGCTGATGGTTGCCCCGACCCAAAGCGCCGTGCAACGCAAAATCTTCCTCAAAATTGGACGTCCTGGCTACCGCGTCACGAAAGTACGCGACAAGGATACTGGAAAGGAGGGCATGATGGTGCAGGTGCATCTCCCGCAGATCAAGCCAGACGTGCTCCCCCGCAGGCGGTTCATGAGTGCTTGGGAGCAGAAACGCGAACCGCCAAACAAGGCGTACCAGTACCTCATCGTGCGTCTTGCTGTCGTCAATTCCTCTCTTTCACCGCTCATATTCCCGTTCAGGTCGCCGCAGAGCCATACGAAACCATCACTTTCCGCATTCCGGCTCGCGAGATTGAGGACGAGTCCGACGACGCGGGGTACTGGAACTGGTCTCATTGGGACCCTGACACAAAACAGTACAGCTTCCAATTCATGTTCAAGCAGCAGCTGTACTAGTGGCCTGCTGGGATATGACTGGTGGCCAGATACGTCCTGTACACATTACGGTGTTGTATTCTATTCCGATCGTTTTTCGAATCTGATACGCGTCCTTGCGTAGAGGAATTCACATTAATTGCGTGCGAAGTGGGCAACTTTAGGACCGCTTCGTGAGTGCTTTATTAGCCGTCGACATGGCCCTGTGTTCCCTTTGTCAAATTTGGCCATAACCAATTGCATTGGAAGTACGCAAGTTCATGAGCGCTTCGTGAGTGCGGTAATGATACAGTGTGGTATACTATGGTATACTATGGAGCGTAGTCCAACAAGAAAACCCGACAACAAAAAACGACGGGAGCATGATAAGCAAATAAATGAATGAATGTTTAGGGCCGTAGGGCTGTCTAAAGGTCAGAGCGCCTCTTGCTCAAGAGTCTTTTCGATCGTTTCTCTTTCTGCTGTACTGGTCGATTAATCGGGGGCTCGGGCACCGTGGGCGGAGGCTCCATGTACGACCGCTGCCGCATCACCGGAGGTGCCTTCGGAGGCATAACTGGAGCCGGCGGGGGCTTCGGCGCAGCAGGCTTTTGTACGGCGCTCATCTTCTTCTTCAAAAGGTGGCGGTTCCCGTCCATCTGGATCGTTTGCGCCCGCGTCGGCTGCGCCTGCTGGAGCGGCAGCCTCGTCTGCGACGAATTCGGCGATTCGTAGTGCCCATTTGGATACGCCGCGTTTGCGTTGGACGCAGAGGAACTACCCGGCAGCGGGGAGCTCTGTTGCAGAGGCGTGGGCATGACGAGGTGCTTTGGCGTGTGACGGGGCAGCCGCAGGGGGTTAGTGGTGCTTGCAGTCGACGGGGCAATAACGCTCTGCGGTCGGTCTTGCGCTAGCGTGGTGAGCTGCCTTTGTTGGTGCTGAATGCGCTCATACTCCTGCCGAGCGAGATCAGCTGGTGCAGCTCCTGGAGGGGCTGGAACGGGTTGGTACGAGGCCCGTCTGCGGGGATCGTGTTCAGGCATGGGAGGGGGATGCTGTTGCATGGGCCCATGATTACCATATGCATTCGGCTGCGGCTGATAAGACGACGGCCTTCTGCGATCCTGTTCATAGAGTCCATGGTTCGATCCCGAGCCCCCAGCTTGCGGTGGAGGGAAATTCTGCTGTTGTCCGGCAACCGGTTGACCGTTAGCATTGGGACTATGACGCATGCTTGATAAATTTTGCCCCGCATTAAGTTGGCCGTGATTCTGGAAGATACGAGGATCGAGGACGCCCGCGATGGGCTGGCCATTGGGGTTAGGGCTATGGCGGACGTTCGAAAAATTCTGGCCAGCATTCAACTGGGACGCTGGCTCATGGAAAGCATTGGGATCGGGAGGAGGATATCCTGTTTGTATGGTATGCCGCCGCGATGAAAAGCCGTTCCTGGGATCACCATTCTGCGCATAATGTGGTTCCATCTGCGACGCGGTAGGAGGGGGAGGCGCGCTGTATCGCTCTCGTTTGGGCGTTGGATCTACCTCAATGCCACCATAAGCGTCTGCGTTGTCCTCGGAGGAATAAGTTGCATGGTGTCCTAGCCCCGGTGGACGTAAACGAGACTCGGGATAAAACGAGTTTCCTGTATGCGCAGGGCTCTGCAGCTGTGCTGGATCCACCGGATCATACTGCGTGTAGGATGCTCCGTCGAAATGTGAGTGTGGAGGTTGCGCGGGTGGGGGTGGATGAGGATGCTCATGGGGAGGAAGTGGAGCGCGCATATCGCTCTGCCCGTACTGGGGCTGTCCAAAATGCGACTGAGGCTGACCGAAATGGGATTGGGGACGCTGGCCAGACTGAGATGGCGGGGGCTGCCCAAAGTGCGACTGCGGTCGCTGCTCAAACTGCGACGAGGCTGGCTGTCCGAACTGCGATTGTGGTCGCTGGTTGAACTGCGATTGCGGGGGCGGCCCGAACTGAGATCGCGGCGGCTGCCCAAACTGAGACGGCGGTGGCTGCCCGAACTGTGACTGTGGGGGCGGCCCAAACTGTGATTGCGGTCGCTGTCCAAACTGTGACTGCGACTGCGGCGGGATATATGACGTCGACGCCTGCGAAGAACCATCATAATCCTGCCTAAACGCGGACTGCTGCTGCTGATTGTACAAGTATGGAAAATTGGGCGGGAGCACCTGGCCGGGTGAGATCCCTAACGAACCCGGTTTTGGTGCCTATAAGACAACAATGAGACAGTTATGGACTGGGATATCGATAGAAACCAACTTTGGGAACCCGTATTTGCGGGGGTGGAGGTTGAGATTGCGGCGCTTTCAAAATTGACGCAATCGCCTCAAAAGGGCCCTCGTGATGCATTGCCATGCCGAGCGGATTGCTCTCGTCTAGCTCGTCGATGCGATCGAGGTCATAAGCCTGCTGTTTGCGGTCATTTGTAGGCCGTCGCAAACCGGAAACGGACGCGGACGGAGCTGAGCCGAGATTGGGGGTAGTAGCAGAGCGGTGGGGTAGCGCAGGGGGCTCGATGCGATGCAGCTCTGGGGCAGAGTCGTTGTGAAAGGGCTTTGGGCGCGAAGCGAGAGGGAGTTCGAATGCAAGCATTTCGTGCGGGGATGCCATGAACTCATACTCTGGCGGTGGAGACAAGGGACGGCTTTTAGAGTCTCGCTCGTCATCCTTCTCTACAACGGGCGACGCGGTCAGTGAATCCTCCCGCGCCTTTGATGTAGATGATACTGGAATTGTGTGGGTGGGAGTGAGCATACGAGAGTCGTCGCGAGAACTTGGAAGGTAATATGACGAAGACGACGGCGATTTAGTGCTATGTCCGGAGACAGAGGGCGAGGAATCAAGGGTCAATGACGATTCGGATGCCTGAGAAGAGGAAGCGTAGTGGGACACATTCTCCCGGCTCTTCTCCTGCAGCTCAGTGAAACGCCGTTGCTGACTCGCGACGGGTTTCGAGTAGGCATCCACAGCAGGACCGATTAGCCGAGGAGCCGGGTCGGGTGCAGATCTCGCGGTCCTAATAGCATCTCGTGGCATAAATGGGTGCGCATCTTGGTGCGCACCGGGATCTTGTGAGAAGGCTGGGTCCTCGCGTTGCAAGGGCGAAGTCAACGAAATAGCGTCGAATCGCTGTGGCAAAGCCTCCAAGGATTGGTTGGAAGGGTGCGAGGATCTCGGGCGCTGTAGTTTAGCATTTACGAGCATGGGCCTGGCTTGTGGGGGTAAAGGCGGAGCAAGAGGCTGTGGCTGGGCTTTAGAGACCGAAAATAACGAAAAGAAGCCACGACTGGTCCGTTTCGAAGGGGTGGGCGCCAGCGCCTTGGGGCCTTCAAAGGCACCTGGCGCAGATACACGGCGGCGTCCATCTGCAGTCATGGGCGAAAGAAAGCAAAAGACTGCCCAACGATCGCTTGGCCCTTAAGCGATGCCTCATTGCAAAATCGTAATACCAATTCGTAATCTACCGTCAATGCCTATACAAAAAAAAATACAAAAAAAAGTACACAACAATTGTACATCTATACGTCGCCAGGAAAATTCTCAGCAAGGAGCGCCCGCATATCCTGAAATCGCTGACGCGTTCGCTCCATGTCCCCGGACCGGTCATAGTAATCCCGCACCTCGTTCACAGTAAATCGAAAGTCAGCGGCAATCTGTCCAATCGCTTGGTCGAGAACGTGCATGTTCCTGGCGTTCGCTTCAGCCTGCGTCGGTGTCAACGTCTCACTGTGTCATGATTCAAATCAGGCGCTAAAGCAAGACTATTGAAAGAACGCACTTTGGTCTCGACCGTTTGGCGCCAACGGTCTCATCGGGCTCTTCACTTGCCCTGCGTTTCCCCCACTGTGGAGGCGGCGAAGTACCAACGCGCACTGCCCACTCGCTCCCGTCGTCATCCATCTCTTCTTCTGCGGGCCCTGGGTGTGGCATGCTCGACGGCCCTGCAGGGGTGCCCTCATAAATCATGCTCCGGAGCTCGTGCGTTCCTTTTGGAATGATCTCCCCCAGACCCTCTATGGGCACAGCTCCAGAAAACACGCCCATGCCCTCCAACCCGCTACTCCCGACAATGCACTCATCATCGAGGTAATCTTGGTTCTTACTCTTCTTCTTGCGCTGTTTCTTCTGCTTCTCTTCAGGTTGGCGCACGTAGTTATATTGCCCCTTCTCCCCATGCACTGGCTTCGTCTGCTCGACGATGACCGCAATTAGGGCATCGAGCCTCGTCGCATTCTTCTTATACCGTTCGCGCCAGGATTGCCAGGTATGGCGCGAAACCCACGCGAATTCAGGGTCCGCGCTCTAGTATCAAGCGTCCATCATCTGCGAGACGAAAATGAAATAAAAATGTATACCAGTTCACAAAGCTGTTGATAAAGTCTGTTGCCTGTCCGCCCGCCGGTTTCCTTGTACGGAATTTTGGTTGCTATCCAATTAGCGAGGTTCTGCTCGTCTTCTTCCGTGAATTGTGTACGTCTTTCATAATCCACGTTCAGTCAATCAGCTGTCTGGTCGGAAAAGCCGACGGGTCCGGGAGATGCTTACTCTTCCCCTGGACGGCGTCCGCCGGGATTCTTGTAAACCAATGGCGTGAATATGATGGCGCTACGCTCGACGCACTTCTTCACCCATAAATACGATTCGATATATTTGCCAGGTTCGCCTTGGTAAGTTTTGATGAGATGTGGAAAGACGTCGGTGTTGGGGTCCGCCAGTATGATGCGTGCAGACTGCGCCGTCGCGTTCGGGTCGCCACCAGAGTGCTAAAGGATGATTAAGAAAGATCTGATTAACGAGAAAGAACAACACACCATTATCCGCTGACTGAGCGCGCTGCGCGCGTTCACATTCGCGATACTGGAGTGTATGTGCATCGGCATCGGCGCGCCGTTCTCGACAAAGATCTGCTTGAGCAGCATGCCCGCAATCTTGCACGCCTCGACATAGGTGTACGGCACAAAATATCTGTCCGGCCGGTCCGGGCTTGTCCAGCACGAACGCAGACGCGCCTCCTCCGCGGTGCCGAACTGGACGAGAATGTACCCCTGGCGCGGAACCTTCGTTTCTACGCGCCCGCCGAGGGACTGCACAGACCACAATCAGATGTTGTTGAAAAAAATGAAAAAAAAAAATCGCTCCCGAATGGAAACGAGTCAATTGCGCACCGTGATAGTCTCGCAGAGCTCGGCCTGCACCTCCTCGGGGAGGTCCTTCTGGATGAAAAACTTGAGGGAGAAACCGTTGGCGTCATGAAAGATAGGCTGTGTGGGTCAGCGCGGAGGTAATAGACGGTTGAACCTTTTCACCATTTCGGGGCCCCAGATTAAGGTCAGGGTTAACGGCGCGAAATCAGTGGTGCGCTGGAAATTGCTCAAGCAAGACAGCCAAAACTGAGTGGGAGAATAGAGATGGAAGAGCGGCGAGATTGAGGGAGAAGGATACGGGGAGAAGGCGAACGCAATGGGCCAGTGGCCAACAAGTGGCCAATGGTGGTTCAAAACAAGTCGGTTAGAGTGTGGCAATTCCCACGCCTTTCTCTCATCAGTCGAACACGTCGACTCTACTCTCGTTCCAAAATATGCTCCTGCTTTCACTCTTGGTGCTCACGGCGCAGGCGTCTGCGTCTGTTCTCTCCCTCCATGCCCCCCGCGTAACCACCTACGATGCAAACGGCGAAGGAATACGCACAGAGCTGTATGTCTTGCCACATATTCGCGCCAATGAACGAAATATTAATCCTGCCGCAGTCTCAAATTGACTGAAAAACCTCGGTTTCCTATGGCGGTCGGGCCCACAGAATCGCTGAAGCTGACGTTTATGGTCGTGGTCGAGGGTACCACCGAAGGTGTCCAGCCTTTACAGACATTCCTCCGCTTCTACGACCCCGAGACAAACGAGGAGGGCATCCAGCCCCTGCGGGTCACCCCCGCAGGCAAGTCCAAGTTCGAGCTCGTGCGTTTCTTGTTTTTGTTCTTCGCTTCACTGGGTTAAAATGCTCGACGATATAGAACATGGCCAAACCGCCGCTGTCTATCCCCCCGACGACCTCGTCGCCTCTCCAAGTAACGCTCATTGTCGGTTCCCCCTCGCACTCTCCCCTCAAAATCGACCTCTTCGACTTGACCCTCCCGGAGTCGCATCCGGCGCCGCAGCACCCCGACGAGGCGACATTCCACCTTCTCCCAGAGATCGTGCACACGTTCCGCGCGCCCCAGAAAGTCCCCCGCCTCCCGTCTCCGCGCTTTTTGCCGGCGCCGCCCTCGCCCCGTGGGCTGTCCTCCTCGCACTGGTAGGCCGTTTCTGAATCTTTTTTTTCGTTCCCTAATAATCAATTGCGTGCAGTGGAGTCAAGTATTCCCCGGCGTCCCGCACCTTTTCTCGCTGAGCATCCTCCCCTTCATCGCCAGCCTCGGCGCCTTCGAGGTCCTGCTCATCTGGTACTGGATCGACCTTAAGCTCGGAGACGTCCTTCTCTATGGCGGCATTCTCAGCGTAGCCACACTCTTCACCGGCAACGCCGCCCTCGCGTCCATCGGCGCGCGCCGCGTCGGGGCGGCAACAAAGACCAAGTGAACCGGTTAACCACGTCCCAAAAGTGTATAAGTCTCTGCGAATGGAAATGATAGATAATATACATTGCGGCTACGTGTTTACTCGAGCACCTTGCCCGGGTTCATGATCCCTTTCGGGTCGAAGAGGGTCTTGATCTTTTTCATCCACTCGATGCTCACTTCGTTTTTCGAGTAGTGCAGCGCGTGTGTCTTCATCGCGCCGATGCCGTGCTCCGCAGATACCGATCCCCTGTATGAAGCTGCCCGTCCCGCGTAAGTTTTCATTTTTTTAAAACGAAGGTAAACGGGACTTACCGACAAGCTCATACACAAACGGCTCCAACGCATCTTGGATCTCCTGCGTGTATGCCGCCGCGACAATATTCAAATGCAGATTCCCATCGCCCACATGCCCGTAGCCCAGCACATGCTTCACCGCGTGCTCCCCGAGCAATCCCTTAGAGCGCAGCTGCTCGCGGGTGGTGTCGACGACGGTCTTAAACGACGCGAGCGGGATGGAGATATCGTACTTGTACGCCTTGCCCTCCTTTGAGACGGCCTCGGTGATACCCTCGCGCAGTGCCCACAGCGAGGAGAATTGCGCGGGGTTTTGCGAGAGGACGCCGTTGGTGATGAGTGGCGTATCGGCTTCGTATAGCAACGTTAGGAGATCCTCGAGCTTCTATACACGGGGAGGGGGGGGTTCAGCGTGTGCACAGCACAAACACGAAGACGCACCTGCTCGTCGTGCTCGCGTCGCCCGCCGCTGGTCTCGATGAGTATAAAGCACGCTGCGCCCTCGACGTCGTCGTCATTGAGCGCGCGCCCTTGCCCGTGCTTGACCGCCAGATCGTACGCCGTCCGGTCAATGAACTCGAACGCGGAGAGGATCTCCGACAGCTGCCGCTTGACGGTGCGGTACAGCGGCTGCACGTTGTCAAAGTGCGGCAGCGCGAGGATGACGTTGTTCGACGCTTGTGGCGAGGGCGGCGTCAGTATCGAAACGGCGGTTATAATACCGAGTGTGCCCTCCGCGCCGATGAACAGCTGCTTGAGGTCGTAGCCTGCCGCCGTTTGAGTCAAATTACACTCAGTAGTTGTGTACAACGGACCCGTGTTGTCTTTCCGTAAAGACGTCAGCTGGTCGAGGATGGTGCCGTCAGGGAGCACGACCTCGAGGCCGAGGACGGAGCCGTGTAGAGAGCCGTATCGCAGCAATCTCAACCCGCCGGCGTTTGTGGCGACATTGCCCCCAATGTGACAACTTTTCAGTGTGAATAGGGCTGGTGCGGGGCGAGGGACACACGGACCTACCTGCCTTTCGCACCCAGGTCCACGGGCATAATGTGATTATGGGGCGCGACGTAGTCCGTGAGCGACTGCAGGATGCAGCCTGCGTCCGCGACCAATATTCCTATAGCGTATTCACGCTTTTGCACGACAAAACACATAGATAGACGCGAGACGGACCAGAAACAGCGTCAAACGAGCGAACGGAGTTCATGTTTGCGAGGGAGACAACAAGCTCATCCTGGAGGGGAACGCTGCCGCCTACCAGACCGGTGTTGCCGCCCTGGGGGACGATGGGGATGTCGCGGCTCGCGCACCAGCGAACGATGTCGCTGACCTGTTGAGTGGTCTTTGGCTTGAGAACGGTGGTCGCCCGACCCTGATATTTTCCCATCCAGTCATTGTTGTATGGCTCTAGCTCTGAGGGGGCCAAGGTGGAGGGAGAAAGGGTGGTTAGGATGGCGTGAGGAGGGAGAATTGTCTTGAAATGTTCAATGTCGGAAGCAGCAACGCTGCTATATGGCCGTCTCCACCGTAAACTGTGCCGTACGAGTCGAAACATGGCGTCGCAAGGGTGTTGTGCCCTTTCTCTGCCAGCAAGCTCAAGTCTCTGTTAGACTTGGACGCTTCGAGACGGATGAAAAGCTGCCGGCAACTTGAACCTTTCGGGTCAGATGTCGTGGAAACTTTTCGGCCCTATTCGGATTTATGCATCTTGCTTTGGTCGAGTCAAGTTCAGCAGTCGCGACTTTGCAGGTCGTATCAAGCCTCACTTGGAGAGATCCACTAGGCGCGTTTTTTATTTAGACGCCCCACAGCCGTCTTTGTGCAGGCACTTGGCGACCTCGACTTGACCCTCTATTGCTGCTGTTGAAGATAGTCTGGCAGAGACAGCGTAATCCATTTCCTTTGTGTCTTTTCAGATGGAATCCGGAGCTCCCGCAAGCTTTCCCGATTACTTATAAGTAGCAATCCAGAGAAACGGAATTGATCGCCCTAGATTGTCATCCATCGCTCGTCCGGCGCTCGGCCGTCGGCGCTTGTACTTAACAGTCTTAAGCTTATCAAATATCACGCGCCTCGTCGCGCACAACCATCATGTCTGGCGTACCCCCTCTAGCATCCTCTGGTGTTTTCAGTGTCGGCGCTTCCATCCTCATTGACGCGCCGCGTGAAAAGGTGTGGCAGATACTGCTCGACCTGCCATCCTACGGTAAATGGTGTGTTCTGGATCTCAGCGGTGCCAGAATCCACTGACCTCCACCAAGGAATCCGTTCACGTGTGTCAGCTCCATTCCTTGCCTCGTCACACTCACCAGCGACCACCACACAGCCGCAGCATGACCATTCTCTCCCAATCTGGGTCCACGGCCGACAACCAGACGCTTGAAGTTGGGAAACTATTCCGCAGCGCCATGAACATACCACCGGAGTTCACCCCGCCTAGTATGAGCGGCAGGTCGCTAGTGACAACGCTCGACCACACCAACTTCCGCGCCGCGTGGGTGACCCCGCCGGGTTTTATGGCGTGGTTCATGTTCATAGAACGGTGAACGATGCTCACTGTTGAGGACGGCAAGACCAAGTGGGAAACTATCGAGGTGTTTCGCGGCATTTTGTCGTATATCGTCTACTGGCGTCTTTACGACAACTTCCTTCTCTCTTTGGGGGCTATGGGGAAAGCTCTCAAGAGCCGATCGGAGGCCGCTTGAATTTTGTTTTCGCATTTCCGCCGGCTTGGTGTACCTTGTGTGCAGATTGAGGGAGTGTGCCCTCCCTTGTTAACTTGGAAGGTACTACATAGTACATGTCAACCCTATAAAATAGTTGGTTTGGCTATTGGCGATCTCTCCTTGTCACTGTGATCTGTGAAGAGAAAAATACTTGCAGGCATGTTAGACTCCTTGGGCTGTGTTTCAGACATTTACAACAGACTGCATTTGAACCACAATTTCCTTTTTGGGATGGCCTAACTATTTGCTCTGCTCATCCCACCCTCTGCAACTGTGCAATTTGCTGTAGCTACAGTTTTGGCCCCAGCTACTGCAGATCATTAAAATTGCAGACTCATAGAAACCAGATATGCAG
Source organism: Mycena galopus ATCC 62051 (assembly GCA_014925785.1). Taxonomy (NCBI): domain Eukaryota; kingdom Fungi; phylum Basidiomycota; class Agaricomycetes; order Agaricales; family Mycenaceae; genus Mycena; species Mycena galopus. The sequence continues at coordinate 526,268 of WIQG01000007.1, forward strand.
TCAAAAGGATATTAGCAATGTCATACAGCTAGCTAGTAGATTCGACTGGCGGGGCATGTCGTTGAGAATGAACAGCGGACAAACGGCGATGATGCTGACCCGAAGTGGCTGCAGAAGAAGTGAGGGCTTTGAGTCGAAATGTTGCAAACCAGCGAGCGAGGAGGTGAATCTTCTCCCAGACAAGATAGTGCTGATTTATTGGGAAAAATCACACATCATAATAGTACCTCAGGGCTTTCGGGTATGAGTCGATGTGTATGGCTCGGGGTCGATGTTTCTGTCTATTCCGGCAGAGTCAACCTTGTTTCTCATCCGCTACACCTTTCCGCGGAAGGCAAGAAGGCGCCAGAAACAAACAAATCTGCGCTGCGGGAAGAACAGTAAATCTCGCGGTTAGGTGGATTGGGGAAATACAAGAAGCCAAGGGCGAACCGGGAATAATCCAGAACTTTCAGATGTCGCCAATGTTTTTGGCTAATAGCTTTTGCTGACTCCGCCTAAAGGCTTCATGTATTGCACGCAAAAGCTTTAACTATTGCTCTGCGCAAAGGCTGTAAGCTTCTGAGAGCAGCCGATCGAGATGTCATCCTCTTCAATACATTTAAAGTGCATCCGAAAGCCGAAAGCAAACAGGGAATAACCGGAATGAAACATAACATTATGTTTACCGCCTTCCACGCATGCCACGCAAAAGTTTTTGCCCCGCGTAAATGCTTTCGTTCAAGTTTCTGTGAGTAGCGCACCAGGATATCGCCCTCTTCAATAAAATGCTTTGTTTCGGGTACGCAAATCCATTTTGTGGTGGTTCCAGCAAGCTTCTGCCTCTAAAAACCGTCAATCGGGCCATTGCGGGATTATGGCCACTATCGAGGAGTCCTGTGCGTCCAGGACCTCGATAAATCCAGCGCTGCTCGTCCCGGGTACGCAAATTCGATTAGTGGGGGTTCCGGGCGACCGTTCCTGGGGCGCACCAACGTTCCTAGGGAAGGGTTGAAGCCCCTAGGGAAGTACTGACGTTCCTAGGGGAGTACTGACCTTTTCGGGTGCTGATGTCCCTGGGCGCGTACTGACATTCCTCGGGGCACTGACGTCCTGTGGGGTCCCTGGGTTATCGACGTCCTCACGTCCCGAAATGCCCGTCATCTCGACGTATCTCGGAAATTTGCCAGAAGAGACTCGGAGCGTGGTTCGATCCTGCGAGCCTCAACATTGGATCAGCACATCTGGAGATTTTGGGGCGTCTCGAACCTCGAATCTCTTGGAGGAAATACGCTGCTTTTTCCCAACTCCGTGGCGACTGAAATGGCAAGAGGTCAGGACGGTTGCGGGAGTGGGGCAGAATCAACTACTTGATCTCAGAATCCGCGGTGTCCCGGGGTTCTCCTTCAAGTGCGTCCACAACTTCGCTCTATGTGAGTTCCGCGTATCACCCAAAAGGTGCGCAACTGAAACAGAAAAAAAATTGGTTCGGTGCCTTCGACTTCCAGCGTACTCGGAAACCCAGTCAAAACTTCGCAGAAGCTCAGGAGACTGTCTTGGAACTTCAGCGTCTTGATCTCAGTCCGCCTCAAAAGACCTGCAGGCGCCCGACGTCATAGCAATTGGTGGATACGCTGCATCAAGGGTAGGTCCCGGAGGTTTCTTAGGCGTCCTTTCGTCAGATTAGAGATGAGCATGTGCGCCACGGGGACCTCCGTTGTCAGCACATCACTAGCACGACAAGGATGCGCGATGTGGGCTCGCTTCGTGAGTTGCAGCTGTCGCGCATCACTCCAGCGTTGATTCGGCTATGGCCGACGCCGACGCGGGTCCAAGGCACGATTATATACCTTGCTATGTATTTCCGCACCAGGCGGTGTGCTGCGTCGAGCACGACCGGGACGTTCCATGGGGTCAGACCACATCGTGGGACCATTGGGAGGCCGCCGCCGCATGTATTGATCTCGGAGTACGCAGCCGCCGCCCGATGAGGGCTCAAGGCGCATTCAACTCCTTTTCTTATCAGTCGCACCAGAAGATGCGCCTTCATCGAGCACGGAGGACGCGCGCTCAAGCGAAATCATGCGATACTCCGGAGCACGCGTCCCCGATCATGATCCGCCGCCGCCGCAGTTGTTGGGCGGAAATATAGGGTCGCGACACGTCCCCGCCGCGCGTAATGGATAGCCATTGAGGCCCAACTTCCAAGCGGCTCATGGTGCGCCCAACTCCGTTCCTTGCTTAGGTGCGGGCGGACGAGAAGCTTTGCATCGACATTGCAACGACCTGCGAGGTGCGGTGAACAACAGGTCAAGGGTCGAACCAAATCGCTCGTGGATTGGATAGAAGTCGGCAAGTTGTATATATTCCGGTAGCAACGACACCAAGATGGGCAGGGTACAACTGGATTCCGGTGCACAGCGGTCGATGGGGATCTACAATTCACTGGAAAGTTCAGGACGGGGCGAAGCCACTGAACCACCGATCGGCGGCGAAGACTGCAAGGACGGTGAGCTGCAAGAGAAGGAGTTGTGACGCCTCATGTCACAAGGCCGCGGCGAGCTGAGGTACGCAGGTCCCGTAACGCGTTTATTCGTGAACAAAAATGGAAGGTTGAAGGAGATTTGCGCAGGGAAGACGACTTCCAATCTCAAGTTTCAAAACCGTCACTCGACCGGCTAGCTCGAAGCTTCCCACATCTCCCTCAAGCTGCAGTCACGCAACGGCGTTCCAGAAATAAGTACGTTGAGCCCTCGAATCTCGCTCTCTGGGAAATTCGGATTCCGTGGTCGGTCAGCACATGCTTCTCCCGCATTCTCCCTGAATTACAGGGCCATTAACTTAGACTCACAACATCCATCCTTGCCTCAAAAACTCACATTTTTGCCGTGACGGCGTTCTTTGCTTCGTCTAGACTTCGACCCTGCGAGATCTCGAGCGCTCGAACATCTGGAGGACTTCTATGGGGTCCTTGACACTCGCTCAGTATACTTTGCGAAACCGAGATCATGACTCAAGGTTCTCGTGTTAATATATGCTCTGAAAACGCCGCCCTCCCTGAGCTCGATCGAATCGATTAAACTTGAGTCTGATTTTTCCCTCCCTGGATTGCGACATAAAAACAGCTGAGCTCCTCGCGCCGCCTCCTTCATCCTTACCACCACCGCCTGCCTGCGAATTCCCTCTCTACTGCTTCTTACTTACCATGTCGCTCACTGTCACCATCGTCCAAGCCCCGTATTCGACCAGCCACATTATCGTCGTCGCCAATCCTGCCGTCACTGTAAGTTTCACCGCTTTGACCCCATTCAGATTGAAAGTGCTGAACCGTATCATCAGACTTCATCTTCCCCGACGAGCTCGTCGGATACCTCTGCTTCTAGTTCTGCCGGCGCAGTGCCCCCCACTGTTCCTGGGACACTTGCCTCGCGCATGGAGGTATGTCTGTCTCCTGCCGACGCTCTGTCTCCCTCCCAACTCCTACATCTCTAGCGCATTCTGGAGATCCTTCGCCGGCGGCGTCGCGCCACGATGACGTAGCTCGCCCCCAACTCCTCTCAATCTCTTGACTCTGGTGAGTGTTCTCTCACGCAGCTTGGGCCCAGAATTGACTTGTGGAATTTCTTCAGCCGCACCAACGTTTCTTTCTTGGCATCACACAGTACAATATGAGAATCCAGCATGTCGAGGAGTTGACTTTCGTTCCCGTCACGCGTCTTTTCTTGTGTACAACACTCGAGTAGAATTATCTGACCGTCTACTTCATACCCACAACATATTATTATACTCAGGTCCAGGAGCCGGTTCATGCATAGCACGTAGCACTTGGTATAAGTAACACGCTGTATTTGTTGCATATAGTATTTTGGTCGAGCTTAACGGCTGTCCGCGTGAATCCACCCGATTGGCAAAGTGGCGGTGGCGGAGAGTTGTTCGAAATAGGTGCGCCCTCGTGAGCTTTTGACTTGGTCCAAAGTCCAAGTTTCGTCGGAAAAATAGTTCGTCGGTGTAGATGTCTTAACGCCAAAAAACAGGTATGGAAGAAAGTTGCCAGTTTTTTTTGGGTGTCTTGCGGGTGCTATGTTGCTGGACTGCCCAAACCTTCCCAATGCGGTCATACTGCATCAATAGTGAACTTCCAATTATCGTGATCCGGGAAACTGACGCCACGCCGAGTTGGAAGCATGTTGAGTTCCTTGTAGCGAGGCACCAGGTACAAGACATGGTCAGAGTCTCCACGTAATGTGGTTGAATTCTTGCGAGCAGCAAAGAGCGCACACGACGCTCGGGCCCCATCATGCGGCGTCCGAGCAAGCTGTCAGCCAGCCGTCGGTAGCAGCCGAGAGGAAGCCAATGCGGACCTGAGACCGCTTTTGTGAAACGTGGTTGAACTTTTAGGAGAGAGGGAATAGCCTCTCGGTGTTGGCGGAGGACTTGTGGATCAGTCGGGATTTGAAGAAAGCGATGTATATCAGTGCAACGGTTGGGGTGTAGGTGTAGACTATTTGTTCGTGCGTTTGATGTCCTGATTGAGAATTTGGTTAGTCTCTTGGATGCGCGCGTTGGTCTGAATGGCGTCTGACGAATGGCACGACGGCCCAGACGACCTTATTGTCTATGAGGCCCCCATCGGAATCCAGCAGGTCGATTCCGATGCCTCCCCCAGCGCTGCACTCCACAAAATCGTTTCGCAGGAGGACGAGGAGTTGAGCGGGCCAACACCCAGCCGCGGACCCTCCTTGTCGACGACCGCAGAGCAGCTCTCGGACTCTGCTAGCGTGCACTCAATGCCCGCCGTTCTTGTCACTGAGCCCGATTCCCAGCTCACAAGACGGGCTTCCACGCTCCAGACCACAAACCCGCTCCCTCCGCCCCCTCCTTCTCCCACCCGCGCCAGCCCAGACCCTTCTCTCACTGCCAATGACCGCAGAAATCGTCATCGCTCCGTCGAGGTCCGTACATCTGCCTCTTGTCGTCCGCGCACCCGACTAATTCAAACGTAGGTCCGATCGTCAAACAGGCTCTCCGGCTTCTTCACAAACCTCATCCATCGCCGCGACGGCAACACACATAGTGCTCCCCGGAGTCCCATACCCGAGGAACGTACTCCGCAGTCGCCCCTTGCTGCCCAGGCGCCAGCACAGTCACGCTCTCCGTCCCCCACTCCAGCCCGTCCCGTCACGCCCCCGCCCCGCCTTCCTCCGCCAACCCTTACCGAGCTTGGTCTTTCTCTTAATGTCCTCACCGCCGACCTCTCCCCGTCCCACTTTAGCACCCCGCCCACAAGCGGCGCCTTTCTCGCACCCCACTACCTGCTTCTTTGCCATGCCCAGGGCCTTGACGTCCTCCCCCTCATCTCCCCACCTCTCTCCCAGCCTTACGCCCTTGTCCGCCGCGTTAGCTTCAAGTCTGTCGTTGTCATGGAGCAGCGTGGCGTTCTAGTCGCTATCGCCGGCCGGCGAGACGGTGTTCGTGTGTACGCACTTGAAGAGATAAAAAAGGCCGTCGAATGGCGCATGGACGTCGAGGTAAGGCGCGAGCGTGACCGTCAACGCAGAGAAGCACCCAAGAAGATCGGCATTGCCCTTGACCCCGAACTCCGCGAGTCGGCCGACAAACAAAGAAAAGCGAGCCTGTCTACCCCACCCCCAGGCGAGCCTCTGACCCGTGGAAAACTCCCTCGAAAATCCTCTCATCCGACTATACCTAATCTCCCACCTCCGCCCGCGACGCCTCCCGCCCCATTAATACCCCGTACCCCAACCACCAAGCGCTTCAAGTCCCCACGCGCAAGTCCGGCCGCCCCGCCTGCTGCTATCCCCGAGCCTTCGGGCCGGCCCCCACCCTACAGTACGAACACCTCCGAGGTCCCTGCCGCTCCTCCTACCCCTCCTCAACCCTCTCCTCCGTTACTTGCGGCGCGTCAGTCTCGGTCCCGCGCTGGCTCCGTTTCAAATGTACTTGCAGCTGCCCCAATGTCCCGCAGGCCGACCACAACGCCCAGACCACGCGATCCCGATTCAAAGGGTGGGGACTGGGTCGAATCCAGCGACGACGAGGCGATCAATGTGGTGGCTGCGGGCGCAAGCGGGAGTCAGGCGCTTGATGAGCGTACCAGTAACCGTCTTTCCGCTAATCTTAGCCCGCCGCCCGCTCCCTCGACGCCCGCAGCGGACCTCACAAGCGCGCTCAGCCCAGCCGCATCGCGGCGTGGCCGTCCAGCCAACTTGGACCTCACCTTGTCCATGCCGGCTGCCGGTTCGCCGATCGTCCCTTCCGAGCCATCCCCCACGCCAACTCTTTTGACGCTCCGGCAGGCTCTATCGCACTCACCATCGGGTGGTGCGCGGCGACAGTTGCCAGATCAAGATCCCGACACCCCGTTCTTTGGCGACCTCGACGAGGAGGACGACGAGGATAATGGGCAGATCAGCTTGGCGGAGGCGCTCATGGAGAGTCGGCTACCTCACCTTCCCCCCGCTGGAACGCGTCAGCCGCAGCAGCCCATCCTCTTGGCAGCAGCGGGTGACGATGAGCCTACGAGCCCGCGCACGTCGGAGCACTCTGCCCCCGTGCCATCGAGCCCCGTCCTCGAGCGCTCGGGTCGGCGGCGCCGGTGGTCAGTTCTAATTGGGCAAGCTCTCGTCCCGAGCTCATCCGAGGCGTCGACTATCACCCCGCCAGAGCAACGCGCACCCGCACCTGCAATGACCCGCTCGCACTCATTCCGCTCAAGCCAATCCGTGAGTTCGACGCTGCAGCAGCCCCCGCGACCCAGTACTGCGTCGACCTTGCCGACGCCCCCCTCCGCACTAATATCGACGTCGGTCCCTGACAACTCGTCGCACCTGTCGGGGTCATCTTCCCGCCCGTCGCGGTTCATCCCAAGGATCATCAGCAATGCATTCCAGACACGGCGCAGTGAAGATCGACCCTCGCTGCCGGCGCTCCAGACCAAGGACCAGGAGGTGCGCAGGGCCGGCGCGACGCCGACGTCGTCCCACATGCCGCCGCCAAAACTCGAGTATGTGAAGCTGCCCGGCACCAAGGGCGCGCTGACCATCAAGTCGGTTGAGACGGCTAAGAAGAGGTGCGGTTTATGCTCATGCTCACTTACGCTGCTGACGCATTGATTTACGCAGCTTCCTTGCGATTCTTTGTGGGGAGAACGGCGAAAAGGTGGAGCTGTTTGCGGGGACGTACCGCACGGCGCTGGGCCTGTCGCGGACATTCATCCTGCCGGACTCGCCCCGGCTTCTTGAGCTGCAGCTGCAAGGCGACGACCTCGTCGAGGTGTTTCTTGTATTTGGACAGAATGTGTTTGGGCTCGAGCCAGCGACGGTGCGCGTGCGGGAGGTGCGTATTGGGCGCGCGGAGCGGAGGGCAGCCAGGAGACGAGCGCGGGAGGTGCGCGTCGGTGAATCGTCGGCAGGGGATGCGGAAGGCGAAGCCGGGGAGGACACGAACGTGAACGTGAGTATCGGCGTCTCGGTCTCCGTGGGATCCACCGTTGTCGCGACCGGCTCGGGTGGCCCTGAGCAGCCTGGTACACCGACACTCGTTGCTGGCGAGCACCCGGACCAGGGCGATGCGGGCTCGGACCCGAACGGGGAAACGGCGAACGAGCCAACGACGACCGTGTCGCATGCGGAGGAGCTCGTGGCACTGGCGACGGCGCGTATGGGCCCGTACACGACTTTCCAACAGCTTTCGTTTGCGCCAAAGTTCCCCCTCGCGTCGATTGCGGATGATTACATCATTCCACCCACTTACCCCGACTTTTTGGATTATCGCACAGAGCATGAGCCAGCAGAGGCGGGCGGAAGTAATTCCACAGACCTCACGCAGATTCAGTTTTCTCCCCCGGGGCTTCCTGTACCAGCACCCACTGCGCCTTCCAAATGGTACTATCGGGATCCCAAAAATAATATTCATGGTTCGTCCGTCTCTCTCAGCAGAGCGTGGACTAACGACTGTTTAGGGCCTTGGAAGGCATCTTTGATGCAGGCATGGTACAAGGATGGGCTCCTCCCGCCTGATCTTCCAGTGCGGAAAGAGGAGGACACTGAATATGTGTTGCTGAAGGATCTCCGGCTCCAGAGCGTCGACCCCACGCATCCTTTCCGCATCCCGCCGCCACCCTCAACGCCCTCCGCCGCCGAACAAGTGTTTACGCAGCCGGAGAAGCCGCTGCTGTCGCCCATTTCGCTGCTCGCGCAGCCGCGCCACTTTGGGCCGCCCGCGCTCTTCTTTTCGACACGGGGCGGACACAGCACCGCGATCGTCGACGCACGAGGGCGGTCGGTGCTCAAAGGCCGGTTTGTGTGGAGCGAGGACGGCGAGGGCGAGGGGTCGGACGCGAAGCCGGCGTCGCTTGGGCGGATGGGTGACGTGAAGCGGCTCGAGGCGTTTGACGTCAAAGATCGGTCGGTGCTCGTTGCGATGCGCCAGGGCGGGCTGGAGGCGGTTGATCTGGGCGACGCGTTGCTCAAGCCCGCGGACGAATCACGGACGGTGCTGCCGCAGTTTAGCCCGCCGCCGTCGAATATCAACCGTCGGGGGCCGTTTGTGTGGAAGATCGGGACGCCGGTGGCGGCCACTGCGACGTCTTCGACGGTGTTGTCGTCAAAGGCCAAGGGTAGCAGCGGGTTCAGCCATATTCCGGGCAAGAAACAGAGCTCGGGTTCGACAAAGTCGCCCATGGGTCGCACGGAGTTTTCGATTGGCGACAACCAGGAGTCGGAGATTGCGGACGAGGTGCTCTTCCTCGGGAGAAAAGAAGACGAAATTTACATATGCGAGAGAAATGCTGGGTCGTTTCGCATATTGCGGCTCGGTCCCAATCCATCCTAAAGATACATTCCTTTCGGTTAATTTTAAAGAGACGTTCTCTCCGCATATATATTACTGCCCCCCATTTATTTACTTACCCGTGTAACAATTCGAAGCGGCTATGCGCTATTCATTTCTACGGTCTTTGTTGACAGAATCTGCCATGATGCTTCTACAACTTTGCAACAATCTTCCGCAGATCCACTTTGAGAATTTTACCCGTCGACGTTTTCTAGATTCACGTCAGCCAATGAAATTTTCTGAAGCAAACTTGGCGTGCTACCGGAAGTTCGTCCACCACTTGAACCCACTCTGGGCATGCGAAACCTGGAAGGCGCGCTTTCGCGTGCGCCTTCAAGTCGTTTTCAAATGCACCATGGCGCCCCTTCCATTTGGCTATGGATTTAGGCTTCAAGATGACAAATGCGTGGGGACGCTCTCCCCATTTAATATGGCTGCGTGCGATGACGCAAACCTCGAGAACACACGGATGACTGGCGAGTTCTGAGAGCGAGTGCGGTGTCAGCTCAGATACCAAACCCGGCAGAGAGTTCTCACCTTGTTCTATGGCAAGACTCGAAGCATTCTGCGGGGACGGTTAAGGAATTGAGATGAGCAAGTATTCAAAGAACAAAAACCTCGCCGCCCGAGATGATGATGTCTTTGCTGCGATCGACGATCGCAACCGTGCGATCCGGATGCATGACAGCCAAATCACCAGTATTAAAGCTACCTGTGGGCAAAGTTGACTTGTGAAGGGCATATCAAACGCAACATGCTCGCCTCCACGGAATGCTTTAGCGGTGGCTTCGGGGTCACGGAAGTACTGCAAAATATATATCACGAGATGCGTTAGATATTAACTGTTCGTCGCAAACCTCTTTCATGACTCTGCATAATGAATATGAGGCGAAAGTTGAAACAGCGTACAAGAGAAAGTTTACATGTTGCCTCTCGTGACGATTTCACCCACGGTCTTGCCATCCATTGGGACGTCGACGAGGGTATCGCTGTTGTCTTTGGGAGGATACACCACACGAGCGTCCTGGGCAGTGGCGAAGGGATGGCCTTGACGAGCCATGAACTTGGATCGTTCTTGCGGAGATAGGGCAGCCCAGGATGGTTGAGTGAAATTGCGAGTGAAGGGGCCATACTGAAAAATACTTTAGTCAACCGCCGGCGGAGCAATGGGATGCAATACCCACCGTCTACGAAAATATAAGTCTAGAAAATATGGACCGGACGAGCAGACCTCGCTAAAATGTTGTCAAGACGAAACTCCAAGCAGCCTGCAAAACACTTGCGTCAATCCATAGACATGAATGGGCTGAATTCCGATTTGTTCTAACGAGGCGATTAAGTTTGCGGTAGGAGCGGCACCTGTTCTCAGAAAATTCAGATATGGAGAGAAGCCAGGAAACAAACCCTACCGGCGATGATGGCCAATATGGGCTGTACAAGACGTGAAGCAGCAGGATCATTCACAATACCGATCTAAAGCGCGAAAATGTGGGTAGACTTCAATGCAGCTAAAAATATTTACCTGAACCGTTGGCGCTCCACAGTAATGAGTAACCCTAGAATTAAGGAAATGTTTCCATATGAGTGAATAATCTACAGTTCGCAGGGTAATCTACACGTCCCACGCGTTCAGTCCCAGCGCATAAAGTAAGATGGTGGTCCTGTCCTACCTGAGTGGCGAAGCCGAAGACAGTGGCCCATGGAAATGTCCACCCTGCTGCGTGGAACATAGGAAGGATCCTGGGCCAAAACAATTCGAGACATGTACGCATCTATTTTTTTGGGTGTGCACAAACCAAAGATAGGTGGATTCCAGATGTATTCTTGATTCATACGCATTCGCGACTGCAGCGAGATACGAACCGCGCAGAGTGGTTACTACTCCTTTGGGCCGGCCCGTGGTGCCCGACCTGACCGTATGATTACCTTAGTATCGAGTGAAATCAATTGAATCGTCGGAGGCTTACGTGTAACACAGCGTAGCAGGTGCGTTTTCGTCGGGGTTGTATTCAAGGCCGGCCCACCCTCGCTCTTGGCTGTATGCTCGACCGCTGGTCAGAAATTCTTCATACGGATCACCAGCTCTTCCAGTATCATTGGAGACCACAACGCGAACTTTGAGGTTTGGAGGCAGTAGATGAACATATTCGTGATCGACCAGAATTATGCTGGAGCCGCTGTGATCCAGGATATAAGCCACTTCTGAGGGTTTCAGCCGAGTATTTATTAAACCTGAATCCAGACAGACGTCAGTTTTGAAAGGCTGAACGAACTTTAACACCGCATGAATACATGGAACAGCCTGGGCAGCCAATACACCGTGATTGGCGTCTGTAAATTGATTATGAGTTCTCTCTCCGCCGAGTAGTCAGCCAGGAAAACACGCCTGCTGCCAGTGGTCTAACACCCGTTTTTCAGCAAATGGCGGAACAATGAATGGACGGTACTCACGAGTTTGGGGCTATCACAGCAACCTATAATTTTTCACGAATTTGAGCATTCCATCAATTGAAAGCGGCTCACTCGGTCCCCGGGCTTGATTCCTGCCTGTATCAAAGCGTACGCAAGATTCTGGGTACGTTGGCACCTAAATAAATTGAGAATAGCTGAAATAAAATTGTTTGGCTACAGGAACGGACCAGACAGCAAATGAATAAGAAACTGGATATTTGACGTCGGAATGGACGAGAGCAAGTTTGTCGGGATAGATCTCAGCAGCGCGGAGAATGAACTGGAGAGGGTTCAACGGCTGAAAGTTTGGTGATAGGTCCTTTGGCTGGCGAAGCACAAGTCCTGCATTCGGAGGAGGCAAGCTGGCCAGAGTGGGGCGAAAGCTGGGAGTGGGAGCCATGGTGGTTCGAGGTAAAAGTGAATGTAAATTACGATATTCGGGTTGACAGTTTGATTGACAGGTACATACTTGGCTCGATTGGGAAACTCAAGTCGCGTAAGTATGAGAACGCGCCCGGCAAAACATAACTCTTCCTTTTACTTCCACTTCGGCTTGCGCACATCACTACCCCTCGCCTTTGCGGTCAGCAATGCCTTTCTCTCCACGCGTTTTACTCGCTTTACTGGTCCTCGCCAGTCCCATCATTGGTTGGTCTCCCCGCGTCTTCTGTGTTTACTGTACACTGTTCTTACTTGACGCTCAGCTGACCCGGTGAACTGGGTCGACACTGCCTATGTCCAATCAGCCTGTAGTGAATTAACGAAACCCGCCTTGAGCGCGATTCTCCAGCATGCCAACTCGACCGCCAAGAAGGGTCCATGGGGTACGCTCTTGATCCTAAACTGGCCACAGCGAGCTCATGTCTTTGTTCCAGCGCTCACGAATTCAACCACTCATCCGCCAAGTGGGGATCTTGGTGATTATTTGAGCTGGGCTCCGTAGTAAGTTGATGTTCGTTCGGTGGGTACGATTCGCAGCTTACCATGTCAGCCATTGGCCTCAGTGTAATTGGTGTCAAAGTAGCGTCAGCAAGAGCGGCAGCGGAAAAAATCATTTGGTCCACGACGGAGCCGACAGCAATGGTTCCACGTCAAGCAACAGTCCTACCTCCGATGACGGCGATCAGGATCAGGACGAGGATCAGGACGAGGACGACTACGGCAACGATGACTATCAAGACGAATCATTTGAAGAGACCTCGGGATATCCTTTGGTTGAACGAATGAACCACAGACGCCGTGCAACTGATGAACCTTCCTTTCCTGGCGATGCGGTAGCTATTCCCGCCCCTCAGGCACCTCTTGGCAGCGCGCTTCCGTCGGTTCCCGTCTCGTCTTTGACCCAGTCTACCACAACTTCGACCGAGGTGGCTGGGACAACCCCGCCTCCGCAGGCAGCAGTGAAAACCAAGAGCTCATCGGGCAAAAGCGTCAAGGCCACATCCCAGACCTCGTCATGCACGCCATCTCCAACCAAGGCCATGCCTCCTAGTGCTAGTAAGTGAAGCTTTTCTTTAGAAGCGGGAAAGGCATACTGACCTGCACGATAGCCTGGACCACATGCCCTTACAAGGTGCAGGATGGCCACGTCAACCCAGACGTTCGCATATTGAATGATTCAGGATACATCAATGCGGTCGCGCAGTCCATCCTTTACAACGCCGTGGCCTACGCCCAGACCAAGTTCTCCGCTCACTGCAAGAACGTCGCCAGCTTCATTGATACTTTCTTTGTGAATCCGTCGACAAGAATGAACCCCCACATGAAGTTCGGACAAGTAGTGCGGGGACCCGGTCCGAACGGTGAACAAGGTGGGCAAGAGTCGCGGTTGCACCTCACGGCCGGAGAACTCATGCGAGAACGCGCAGGGACCTTCACTGGAATAGTAGACTTGCGCTGGATTGTCAAGGTCGCTAATGCTCTCCTGATCTTGAGGACCGTCAAAGACTGTCAGGACTGGACGCCCAACATGGATCAAGCGATAAACGACTGGATGACAGCCTATGTGCACTGGTTGACAACTAGTGACCTCGGATTGTCCGCCGGGTCGAAAGCCAAGTCAATACCTTTTGACAAAACTATGGCGCTGAACTAATGGCAAGACAGCAACCATTGCTCTTTCTATGTCGCCCAAGTGGCTGCCGCGAGGATGGCTAAAGGAGACGAAGCTGGAGCCAGCCAGATGCTCCAGGAATATTTCGCAGGCCCGTTTCGGGATCAGATAGCAAGGGGGGGCGAACAACCATTCGAGGCAGTGCGGACACGACCATATCATTACCGGACGTTCAATCTGGAAGCCATGATTGCAAGTGTTGTCCCTCCAGTCCTCAGATACGTGCTAACTAGGAAGCTATCCACAGACCAATGCTAAGTTAGGTGATCAACTTGGAATGAATTTTTGGACGGCAGAATCGAAACAGAACGCCACCATCCAGACCGCCTTGGATTACGCGATGGGGTTGGACCCGGGGAAGGAGGATGGCACTGAAATTTTGCCGCATGTCGCCGCTGTCGCCGCCGCATACGGAGACACAACCGGAAAATATACTGCATTCCTGGAGAAGAACGACGGCAGTTACCAGACTCAAGCTTACTGGTATTACGACCAGCCAACATCCAGGGCTCAGAACGACAGGCGGGACGCGGGGGTCGAAAACACCGTTGTGGACAACGTGGAGTGGACGTGCATTTGCGATCTGCCTGACAGTGCGGGTGCTTGCGAGATGGTGAATGGGGAACCGGCGGTCGTGTTGGACAATGGTGTGACCGCGACATGCGCTGAGCTGTGGCCATTTTATTCTGTACAGTAGTAGATGAGAACGGGATTTTGTTCGTTGCCCTGAGAGGCTGTGCCGATGATTGACCAACCAAACAACGACCGAAGCGACCTTGATCAGCTTTTGTACTCTTCCCTTACACCTCCACTTTGCCCTTAATCCTCTCTTCGCATTAATGACCGACTCAGCAGCATCTGGTTCTGTCGACAAGTCTGTCCAAGTCAAGCTGGTCCTGCTCGGTACGTCATTTTGGCCACTTTTCCAGAGACCTGCTGCGTAAACTGCTTGCGCAACATATCTCGTTTCTCACTTGATTTTTTTGCTGACCCATACACTCAGGCGAGGCTGCAGTCGGCAAATCATCCGTCGTTCTTCGATTTGTCGGTACTTTTCCGCTCCGAGTGTTTCGTGACATTTACGGCCATCTCTCCAGGTTTCCAACGAATTCCAAGCCAACAAGGAGCCTACTATCGGTGCCGCATTTCTAACGCAGAAATGCCGTCTGGAGGACCGAGTGCTGCGATATGAGATATGGGATACTGCGGGACAGGAGCGGTTCCACTCATTGGCGGTGAGCGCAATCAACCAAGGCTCCTTGGCGGTCATCTCACGGTCTCGATTGTAGCCCATGTATTATCGCAATGCTCAGGCCGCAGTGGTGGTATATGATGTCACAAAGGCGACGAGTCTGGAGAAGGCCAAGTCCTGGGTGAAGGAGCTCCAACGACAGGCCAACCCCAACATCGTCATCGCGCTCGCCGGAAACAAGGTCGATCTCGTCCAGGCTTCCGCGTCCTCTCCCGGCGCACCGTCCTCGTCTGAATCCGAGGACGAAGCCGATGACGCCACTGCCACGCCGGGGGAGACCCCAGGATCTGGCGAGCCTGAGAGCCTGCGACAGGTGCCTCGGGAAGAGGCCCAGGCGTATGCTACGGAGGCAGGACTACTCTTCTTCGAGACCAGCGCCAAGACTGGCGAGGGTATTGTCGATATCTTTACCGAGATCGGTTCGTCGAAGTCTTATGCTTCAAACATTATTTTTTCTTACCCTTTTCTAGCCAAAAAGATCCCTATTGAACACATACTGGCGGCTACGCGTGGTGCACAGGGTCGCCCTGGCGCACGTCCCGGCTCACAACCAGAGGGCGGTGTGAGCCTCGACGCTGCAGCTAAACCCAAGGAAGCGTGCAACTGCTGAGGGGACATGTGTTCATCGTTTATATATATGCATTTTTTTTTATTCAGCTCATGACTCTCTGATGGCTCTTGGATCCAGTTGAATATTCATACATTTTTTGTTTTGCTACTGTAATCTACAATATTTTATTCGTGGGACGGTCAGAACCGATCTCTTCTTGCCAACGACTTTCAGTCCACGTAAGGAGGCGGTCGGATTACATGTTCTTGCGGATGAGGATGCTGTTCACCTGGAACGAGATACGGCGGAGGAGCATTCTCCGAAGTCTGAGTCTGTCCGGCAGTCGGGGTAGGAGACGGAGGATTAAGCCCACCACAAGCCCGTGCAGGCTCTGGAGCATTGTAAGGTGTAAGGGCAGGCGAAGGAGGATGAGGCGGAGCATCTGGGGACCTGAAATCGCTTGAGTCGATGGAGGGGGGTGGATCAGAGGGATCGTCCAGAGCTGGTGGAGGCGGTGGTAGCTCCCCTCCACCTCCTCGAGAATTCTCTTCATGTTGGTCGAGCACTAAACCCAAGACCTCTATTGCCCTCTCGGGCTCATGGATAACGGTCAGGGAGGTTAGATTTGCATCCCGGTCTGCCATCTCGAGAGTGGGAGGCGGCGTCGACGAGCGCTGCATGTCCTCCGTGTGCCCATCGAACTGATCAGCGGCGGAGAAGCCAAACTGGACGCCTTCGCCAATGATCGCGGGCGGCAAGTCGGGATGATGCAGAACGGAGTTGTGGTCGTCTGGGGGAATGATTATCTCCGTCTCCGCCTCTAGAAATGTTGGGAGTCTCGAAGACGTGGATGCTTCTGCAGCGGATGAGAAGAAGGGCGGAGGAGCGTCCCTTTCTTCGAAGGGAGGTGGTGCACCGCCCGAAAACCCACTCGGACCCGCCTCTCCTTCCGAGTAATGAGGAGCAAATTCTGTTTCTTCGTGGCGGACAGTTCTAGTAGGAGGACGATCGTGTTTTTTGCTGTAGGCTGCCTCCATGGACGGTGCTATCTCTGGAAGCGGTGCAGGGGGCGCGAGAATGACAACGGGGATGGAAATGGTCGAGATACGCTCCGTGCGACTGGACATGTCGACGAAGGAAACGTGGACGTTGATTTGGAATGTTATTGAATGAAGCAATGTTAACTGTGTTATGGATGCGCATTCAGCATCGCTTTCGAGATGCACATATTCGAGGGTGGGTAGATTGATTTGGAAATCCGATGGGGATCCGGAAGGAGAGGGCTGGTGGAGGACGAACCGCAACTGGACGGGTCGCGCGGAGTGGAAACGACAGGAGGCCCCCGAACGGGCGATAACCGTCTTGAAGGTGGAACCTGGAAACAGAGGTGATACTGGAGCCTTCGACGAAGAGGGCTGAGGCGGCTTGTCAGGTGTGACTGCCGTTGAAGGCCCACTCGAAGGTCCGCTGCTCGAGGAAAGCTCCTCCTCTTCGTAGTAATTCGTCTTGTCTTCATCATGTTTCACTTCGACAATTCGCAACAGCTCTACTCTCACGTTGCGAAGCCGAAGGCCCTGATCGACCACCAGCTCTCTGGGCGGCGGAGGTACGGTCACATATAATGGAACGACTTCACCTGCTATGAAAGTCGTTCGAGGGACTTGAACTTCAACGCGGGTAGGTTCATCTAGAGTGTGCGTTTCCGGAGAAATCACGAGTGAATGCGAATGGCCTGTGTATCGCCTGGTGTGCACCACGAGACTTTTTGACACGGCGAGCGAAGACGCGTCCAACGGATGCAAAGTCGCAGTCAACGTGTGCGAGATTGAAGAATGCGGTGTTCTTAATGACTGAGGCGTATCCTCCATCAAGGGAATGGCAAATAGGAACGACGACGGCAAAATTCCATCGCTCCTCGTGTCGAACAGTTCGACTTGGGAGAATCCGAGTTCAATTTCTCGCCGAAAGGCAGTTTCAAGGGTACGCAGGGAGACTGTGCTGGAGCCAAATATTCAGGTATCGGTATACGGAAGACGAAATCAACTTGCACTCTCGCCCAGCGCCCAGATTCAGTGCCTGCGGCTTTGATTTGGATTTCACCCTCGACTGCGGCCCTTTCTTCGTCTGCACCAAGATATCCCTTTTGAAAATTAATCGAGTCGGAACTTGGAATAATGAGAATTTGTGGATCCAGCGTTAGGTCTGACGTGGAACTAGAGTCCGACATCTCAGCCTCTTGAGAATAAATGGGTGGTGGTAAAGGGTCCATGGTGGAGAGACCAAAGTTCGTGACTAAACCGGAAATTACGCGCGGCGTTGATGTGATACCCGAAAATTACATAAACTAAATACACTTTCACAACAATTATGCAGACCTCCACTGACGCCTTCATTCTACCCTCGAGAGACTGTCCAGCTCATTAAACATGACGCTGTCCCCTTGTACCTCCCGCAGCATCAATAGATCCCAGGCCACATCGCGGTTGCCTCCAAGCAGACCGGTGCCTTTCTCCGTGCCATTGTCCCCGACCTCTCCGTAACCCATGCCAAAGGACAGCGTCGCTGGCGCAGCTTCCGACGTGTCGAATGAATCCTCGCAGTCGTCCAACAGTTTCATCGTTTCTACAGCCCGCCGAGCAGGAATGGACAACAGAATCTTTAGCTGACCGTCAGGATGCGTGAGGAATCTTTGGACGAGCCTCAGCATGACTCCCTTCACCCCCAGACTTCGATCTGATCTGAGCTTCTTTTTCAGCTCTGGCGAGACGATGAAGGTCAACGAGTAAATGGTCATGACTGTCTTCTCCATATAGCTGACCCAGCGATCCCTCCCCACAATCTGGAAGTCCTGGTCGCCAACAGGTAGTCGGTGGACCGAGGAGGTGAATAGGAGTCGCAAAGAAGCTTCGGGAATCGCTCTGAAAAATGCTTTGCGGTTCGTGTCCGACTGTGCCAGCCGGGTGAAGGTCTCTAGAGCGACATCCGCCAAGAAAGGCGGGTTGACGTTGCCGTTTTGGAAGGATGCGAACGGTGAAACAGCTTCCGCCGAGTCCACAAGATATGAAGCGAGTAATTGAAAGCTTCGGCTCACGATCCTGAGAGCCGTTTTCGAAGGAGAGTCCGAAAATTGGATATGGCCAGCGAGATGCATCAGCGTATGCATTGTGTCTTTTCGAATAGTGATAAGGTCGCCCAGGGAAAGGGCAGAAGAAGCGGCCGCTGGTTTGCCGTCCTTCAATGTGATGGAGCATATACGAAGCATCAGGTCAAATACTCGCTCCTGCTGCGATAAGAAAGTGGCATTATCGGGGATGAAGGAAAGATTTCGAATGATGTTGATGATGGTGATGATTATGTTTCCTGGCCGTGGACGAGGGCCATGATCAGGGTCTTTTGCACCTTGACGCGGCTGGAGGCTAGCAAATGGCTGACTCTCGAGGTCGAGCAGCGTATTGACTAACTCCCTGTGCGTCGTCAGATGCTGGCTTTCCGAGGGATCCAAGTCCGCGAAGTCGTCAACTCCGTCGAAAGCCCGCTCTTCTAGCAGGTCGAGAACTTCTTCGAGAAGGTCGGCGCACTGGACGATCGGAAAACCCGAGGTCGCTGTGTCACCACGCATCGTTGACAACAATGTGAATGTTGTCAGTGCGTACGACAATTCGGTTGAAAGTTGTGAGCGGATAGACATGGTAAGGGCGTCGACGGCGACGATACCCCAATCATTGATATCGCGCAATGGGCGCCGTAGAGATGTTGCGATCGTTTCGGACTCGATGATTTTCATATCTCTGCCACCGACCGTGTCGACCTCGCGGGCGAGCGGAACATATTCGATTTTTCGCCTCGAAGGACGCTGTCGAGGGCGTGCGGGAGTTGGCATGGATGTAGGTCCTGCAGGAGTGGGGGCAGGAGCAGAAGATGTATCAATTCCGTTGGCGGCGGCAGCCTATCACGTAAAAGTTAGCGAGTATATAAAACCATCCCCACGACGCCTAATTGCTTACAGAATCTGCGGGTAAAGGTTCTGAACGAGGAGTTAACGATGGCGAGAAACGGAGAAAAGATCAAAAGATGCGTACCAGTTTTTTGCCGGGCTCGCTTGTTATCTGCGTCCTCCGATTCCAGCTTGCGTTTTATCCCCTGCTCTTCGCTGCCGTCCGACGGTTGCCCATTGGCTTGAGTACCGTCGCTGCTCAGGTTCGGCGCACTTCCTTGACTCGCAGACGAAAGGCGTCGCGCGGGAGTTTGGGGGACCTGGACATCGTGGGTCAGCATTGGTGGGCCACGACCAAAATGCGTGCTGCTCCTACGTTTGGCTGAGTGACACGCTGGGATGCGGACCCATCGGGCCGAGGAAGGGCTGAAGGAGGTAACGCTTGACCAAGGCTAGTTTGCCGGCTTGCCTGAGCTTTCCGTTGTTGGTTTTGGATATTATTTCTGTACACCTCCTCGAAAGGAAACAGCATAGCCATATAATATTGGGCCAGCATTTGGGCGACGTTCGTCTGCCCATTCGGCAGGGGATACTCTTCTGGAAGTTCGAATTGAGGTAGTATTAGGTGCCAGCTGTTGTCCCTGGAAAGCTAGAGTATCTCAATTTGAGTGTGGGTCCACCAAGGTATGACAAATAGAGCGTACGACTGCCCCTCCTCCGGCCTGAAACACCAAGGTCCATAGTTTGAACAGCTCGATGTCCCGTCCAGCCAGCCGGAACGCGCCAACTTCGGCGGGTTCGACCATCGCCCACTTGGACGTGGTTGGATCATACGTCGGCGTGTCCGTCCCGGTAAGAGCAGGCGGCAGGGGTGTACCTCGCTGGGTCATGATTCGAGCGAGGCCATTGAGAAAACCAGCCTGCCGCTGCTTGATCGACACAGGCCCTTGGCTGGGATTGCGGGCTGCGGCGTTCGGATGGTGAGCCATTGGAGAATCGAGAAAGGGATTCATTCCGGGATTGGAGCCCAATGGCAAGCCCTGGGGATTCGGCAGGGAAAAACTGTGTTGTCCAGCTGGTTGAGCAGGTAATTCCGCCGAGACCCCGAGACCCGATGATATTCCGCTGCCTATTGACGCCCGCGATCTGACCTGATTCGCCGCCTGGATCCCAGCCATTTGTTTGGCTTGCGCCGGATCCAGGTTGAAATATCCGGGTGTATCGAACAACGAATTTGACATGAAGGTATCAAGTTGATGTTGAGGCGGCTGCCTGATGTGCGCATTTTGTGGACTAGCCAAGAGCTGTTCAGAGGACGCTACGGACATGATATACGCATACTTACAACATTTTTAACTTGTACAACGACTTCTCTTTCGCGGACGGGGGCGTAACCTCGTAGGGAAATTAGAGCAGTTCTCCGGTCAACACAGCCAAATCTTCCGCGCCTGTGTTCTATTATTCTCAATAAAACTACAGCAAAAATACACAGCAAAAAAAAACCGAGGCTTGGTTCAGTCTTTGCTCAAGTCCCCGCCCTCAAAGTGCCTCATATTTAATTGGGGCCGCAACTGCCGAAGCCCATAAAATGTCACTTGTGGTCACACTTCGCCGGTTACTTTTTTTTCTCCTCCTACCATCATACCATGTCTGAAATCGACGATATTTTTGCCAAGCGGCCCGTCGCCTCCACCTCTGCCGTCGTCCCTCCAAAGAAAAAGCAGAAAACGAAGGGAAAGACGTCGGAGAATCCGCCGGCACAAGCTGCACCTGCGTCGTCGTCGTCTAAAAAGCGGCCCGCGCCTGAAACCATCGTCGACCCATCATCCACTCGCCCCCCTCCTCAGAAAAAAACCAGAGTAGATAAACCACCCATTGCTGCTGCCGCTGACAAGGACGATACCGAGCGGTTCAAGGATTCAAGAGGTTCTGGACCGCGTATGTTTTCTCATTCCGTCTGGGATCCGTCAACAACCTTCTCCCAGGACGGAAAACAGAAGAAGGGTGGTCTATTTACAAAGAAGATGAGCTCGGCATCCATGATGAGGGTGGAGGTGTGCTCCCCGCTTTCCTGTTTTTCCTCCCACTAATGTCCGCAAGACACTCCGCTTTGCCCGTTTGATTGTGATTGCTGTAAGTACTTCCTCACAGTCGGGATGTTCTCTTGCTAACCCACGTATAGGTTTCTGATGCTTTGTTTCAATCTTGTATTCTATTGGTGAGGTTCAACGCAGTTCTGTCGAAGCCTACGGTCGCTTTTGTTTGGTGAGTGTGAGGACGGCTCTTTCGAAGCCTCGCGAATCGCTTTATGCAATGATTCGACGAGGTCAATGTGTAGCCAACATTGACGTTCCATTCATTTTTCTTCTTTCGAGTATTCACTCATTGGGGACGATGTAGCGCTAGCGCCAGAATGGTTACATTACTTTGCAATTTGATCTGTTTTCTTGTTCTGGCGGACGTTGCGTTATAGTCGGAGCGGTCGCATATCAATGCAATTAATCGTCGTCGTCATCGTCGTAGTCTACAAGACGGCCTGCCAGTTCATCTCCAAACGGATCGCCCTCAGCCATCGCCTTCTCTACCTCAATCACCTTCCTAGTCCTTTTCTCTTCTGCCTTCCTATCTTCCTCAGCCTTTTTGGCCAAATATGCCTTGCTTCCGACGACCTTTTCTGGGTTCTTGCAAAGCTTGAGCCGCAGGTCTACGCTCCGTACACCTTCGACGTTGATAGGCTGGTCGGCAGCCTGGATGAGAGTCCTGATTGACGCCAGTGTACTCTGTAACGTTGACAGACTCGGGGAGCCAGAAGGGAATTTAGACTCAGCCCACTCGGTGGCGAGCTGAGCGGAGGCCATGGATAAAGAGGCGAGCGCTATTTGTGACGGTGTATAGATGAGTTCCGCGTCGGAGAGGCGAGACACTCGGACGTATCGAAGAGCTGTATCATACACTTCGCTCTGGGAGGTTGCTCGATCTGGAGGAGCATTGGGGACGGTCTAACGCAGTGAACACCTTGACGTGCAAATAAAAGTAAAAAATTACCTGCAAGTCCAACCAAATACCCCATAGAGCCCTGTGCGCATGCCACACCGCAAATTCGAACCCTAGACTCTGAGCCACGAGGAATTCCAAATCGAGGACGTCCGAAGGACTGGTCTTGGGGATATTATTGGTATACGCCTCCAACGAGATGGGGTTGTTCGTGGTTTTAGTGGCAAGGAAGAGAGCGGTTAGCCTGGATCGCAAGACAATTGACTTCAGTGTTCGTGCATTCCATTGGAACCCATACATCACATTTTTTGGATGCCAATCCATCACTGTGTTTTTAAGATAGAAACGCTTCAGATAACTGACGGCAGTGGCTTCGACCTCTTCAGGAAAGCGGAAGAAACCACAGAGCTGAGGGATTTTGGACACATATAGGCGAACGAGAAGGAGTTCTTCGTCCGGGGCCAAAAACGAGACGGCCGAGGAAGATCCTGGCTAGTCCACTGAGAAACATTCAATTTTCGGCGGTTGGACGCTACCTCATCGACCTCAAATGTGTTGCGGATGACAGCGACGGCGGCGGCATTCAAAGATGATCGGACTTTTGCCAGGCTTTGAGAGGAATACCTCCAGTTCTTGAACTGAGTGCTGGCTTCGTACAGAGGTGTTTTGGACGCGGCGGCCATCGTGCGGAGATCGTCGCAGTGCCTGACTCTGCCAAGGGTGCGCTGATCCGAGCCAATTGATCGTGATTGATTCGGATGTCGCTCGGGTAATAGGTATGTTACCATCGCCCATGGCCGGTTTCGGACAGTGATACGCCCGTTACGCCGTCCTTTTCTCTCGTCGGTCACCACCGACATTCGTGCGCAATGCTCGAGGTGCTGGGTCACCGGCTCTTTCACTTTCTTTTCATACTCTTTCTTTTCTCACAACTTGTTGCTGGTCAAACTTTGATAAATGGCCAAACTTTCACGAATGGACTTGCTATAATTGCTAGCCCGAGTCCGCAAAAGTGGGTTTCGCAGTCACCTTGGTGTGCGCTGTGCGTGCTAACTGCCATTACTTAGCCCTGGCCACGCCGGATCAACCAGTTAGGCTTCTTTTAAACATTCTCCGAGTGGAAAATCTAACGTTAGTTCATTTAAAGTCAACATCGCTGTAGACGTGTCTGGCGATGGAAAGCTCCCTGCCAATGCCAGTCTTCCTGGCTCAGGCTCTTCCACGGGCTTTCAGTCGCTGGAAATCTACCTAATTTCGGCAGAGACAACTATGAATATGACGGTTTCTGCGGGGCCAGCTCTCCTCACTGGCCAAAGCGGCAGTACTGTTAAGCAGCTCAATTGGCCAATACCCACGTGGTGTGTGCCTACTTGCCTATCTAAAGACCTCAACTCACCGTAATCCAAGTATGCCGGCTGGCAATTATAACGTGAGGATGACTTTGACGCGTACCCTCTGAACGGCTAATGTGTCCTTGTTCAGTTGACATTCTACGAATCCTCTCTGTACAACGGCGCAGGACTCTTTGCCATCACACCAATTCCTATCCCAATTCAAAACCCCAGCCAGGTTGGACAATGTACAGACAACGTGAACGCTTTTCTAGCACAACCCCAGAGTTCAAACCCTCTGCCTGCATCTCCCTTTGCCCCAGGTTCCACCCTTTCTGCGCCTGTGATAGCTCCCCCGACATCAACAGCCGTTCCCTCCACGATATCCGGTTCCCCGACACCGACATCGACAACCTCAACCCCGCGGATGGTTACTGTGATCAGCGGCAGTCCTTTCGTGACGCTCACGCTCACACTGTCGGATGGTGAACTCAACCTGCCTACAGTCACAGGTACGCGCTCTTCGTTTCGCTGTTAGATCGACATCAACACTTTTGACAGTGACCGCCACTCCATCACCATCACCTACCACGGGTCAGTTTATCAGACCGTGATGCAGAATGCGACTTACCGAGATCCAGTATTCTTGACTTCCACGGACCTTGTCACTCAGACTTTATCAGGCACAGTCACCACGTGAGTATCTACTTTCTGCAGCCCGCTAAAATCAAACGACGCGTTTAGTTTCACACAAACGGCCATTATAACCTCCGTGTCAACGGTCATGGTCTCTCCCAGTTCGCAGCCGGACAACCTGAACAATTCTCCTGGTTTTGAACCCGTCAACGCAGCGTCTCATTCTACGAGCTCCCCATCGTGGTGTTTATTATTTGGTGCTTCGTGGACACTACTTTTGTACTCGCGAATGTTCTAGTAGATTGTAACTTGGCTATCGCTCTGTAACCAAGGTGCGACCGACGTGAATTTCGCGAGCTCATAATGGACCATGATACTGCAGTGCGATTTCAGCTTTTGGTTTGGAACATGCGAGCATTCATTGGCTTGCACAATCCGAGCCAATGTTTGCTTCCGTTCAAATTGTCTTGCCAAAAAAAGTTGCTTTTCAATTGGTTGTATTGTACTCAAATGTTATCTGCAGAGTCTGCGGTCCAGGAGTTATCTTCGGACTCGGAGCCTGAGACATCATCTTCGGAGTCTGAGAAATCATCTTTCTCGTCTACAGGGTCAGCCTCTTCCACTCTTTGCCTCCTGCGTATATGTCTGATTCGGGCACGGTCGACCAAGCTTCATCAACGCCGGACTCAGGCAAGACCACTTCTCGTGATTCCGGATGTTACCCACGAATACTTGGCAAGAAAGGATCTTGATGTAGGACGCGCCACCTACCGCAATAAAATTTTGCAGCGGTCCATTCTGACTGGACACAATCACCGCGTTAGTTGCCTCCGTCGTCGCGTCCTGCACTGTTCCACCTAATGCTTCTACGCGCCCTTGAGAATTCTTCTGGCCTGGGACGCAATCTGGGGGAATCAGCACATGTTGCTGGTGATGTTCAGAAGCGTACCCCCTCCCTCGTCGCCACCGTTCCACTTAATGGGCCTCTATTGACGAAAAGATCGAATCTGTCGGGAAAATCGTCGGCGTGATAAACCTGGATTCAAATGAGCGAACATACGGCTGAACAACGCCGAGCTCTCCATGGGCGAGAGTCTAACGGAATCTGCCAAAAAACAGCCACATGGTTTTGGAAGGAGAAATTTTGCCGAGGTGACTGGCAGAAAACGTGATTTGTGACACTGCGCGCCCTCCTCTACGACCTTAGCTTCCGAGACATTCAGTTCTAATGGCTAGCAAACGCAAATCAGATATTTCGACCCCCGAACTCGAGGACACTTCGTTCAAAGAGAACGACCCAGAGTACTCCGAAGTCGTGCCGCCTAAAAAGAAGGCACGCGTCGATGGCGCCGAGTCTTCAAGCTCTTCAACCGGCAAAGCCAAGGCCAAGGCCATCATGCGATGGCAAGATGTGGAATTGGAGAAGAATGCAGATGTATGACGCGTCGTACTATCCCATGTGCCTCGATCGGCGATTGACAATTTGACCTCCATCTCGTTTGCACAGGGCAGCGTTCCCGTGTAGTAGGACGCGTCGTATCTCCTGTGCCTCTTTAGATACTCACTACCCGACAGTGACTTGCCTGGAGACGTTCGTAGGAAGATTAGGGCCTTGCTGAGTACTCCTGGATTCAAAGTGGTTCAAGTTGCATCTCTCTACTCCTGGAAACTCATCGTTCAATTCTCAGGTAACCCATTGGCTGGAAGAAATCGGGCGCGTCAACTCCAACTCGTACAACCGCTTCAGTACGTGAGGAGCTTTCTGCTTCCGGTCTGATTTGAATTGTGTTCGCTAGTGAGGTTCAAGGACAAGTACGATGGAGGACCAAACGGCACATACTATTGCGCGTACGTTTTTTCTATCCCTGGACCACCTCAACGATTGGATTTTTTCAGCTATGTCTACTTCGAGAAAGTGAGGATCGCGAACGGCAAACCAAAATCTGCAGGTCGCAAAAAGAACGAGAAAGAAAATCCGAGGGGCTTCTAGATTTTTCAGACAGGCGAATACAAACCGACCAAAGCGATAGTTACGCTAGCCCGTGGCTCGTTCTTTTTTCCATACCACGATCCAATCTACTATTCTGGCAATGTTTGCTTCCAGATCCTCCGTAGATTCGCTTTTGAGCTCGATGACGATTTCTGGAGGGTATGAAGCCCTGGCCTCCTCGAGAACCACCTGCATTATTTCCGCTTCGTTGTTTTCCTGAATTTTCTTCAGATCATAGTTTCTGCGACTGTATCAACGACTGTCCGATCCAACAGAGAACAGCCAACCGCTTTTCTAATCGTTTCCATAGCTGCGAATGATCACACCGTAGCACCAATACCAGATCTGCCCATCGTTCGGGGAAGGCTTCGCAAGTGTGCCAGTCAAGGATGACGCCTCCACCTGCAACAATCGGCTCCAATTCGTCTAACAGCTTCGGAAGAGTCGGTAATTGCTTCGGAAGCCGAGTACGTCCCTACCTTGTCTTCATCCACCGTGTAACTCTGCCATTCCTCGTCGAACTCTTCATACCACCCTTTTTCCTTCACCCATTCGCCCACGTTAATATGCTGTAACGGAACAGGAGACTCGTCCACCAGACGTTGGGCATGTGTTGACTTTCCTGTTCCTGGTGTGCCGGTGATGACTATAACTGGTCCTGCAGACATGGCGGCCGCGTTCAAGTAACAGACCGTTTACGGAAAAAATGTCGAGAGCACACGTGACTAATGGCTACCGGGATTAACCGGTCACCGACGCGGGGAAGAGGAGGTACGCGAGGACGCATGGCATCACGATATTTTGGATCCGACATGTCTGATCCTTCTTCGACGAGCTGTAAATGAAATGTCTGCGATCTAGATTTGGACGTCTGTGTGAAAAGAACAACGGTCGCACGACCTCAGGGGTGCTGACAACGGCAGTCATCGTTCCTCTCTCTTGCTTCACCATCCGCTGGCCTAGTGCCATACCAGTATGAGCATTTCCTACCGCTGTGCTCTCTGATTTTATTTTCGTTCCACACCCGCTTGCGAAAGGGCATGATGGCCGCTTCCGCGACTTGGCAACAAAGCCCATCCCGAATACTCGCATCCAATCCCACAGTCCTTTCCGATCCTCAACTGCTTGCGCCTCGCACAACTCCTTCGCCAACGGTTGCCGCAGCCATCGAAATATTCACCACCGTTGTCATCCCGGACTACTTTCGTTTTTATGACCAGCCCACTGCACAATTCTCGCCCGTTTATTCGACTCTGCCGGATGGAAGCCTCATTACTCCCCCTTTCGTGGACGACCTGACTAGATCCTACCTGAGCTTGCTGGTGACCGCGATGCTGGCGACCCTTTTTTTGCGAAACATTATTGTGTGTTTCGATTACCTTCGCCGGGCCAAAATGAAGCGAAGGGCGCTGTTCTACCTCTTGTTGTCTAGCCAACTGCTCTCTGTACGCTTGTTGTTCAGATCCATATTATTCTAACCGTTTAAAATAATTTTAGATGGGTCTAGCACCACTACTTGGCTCTTACTTCAGCGTTCACCTGGATTGCGCGGCGTATGTATGGCATTCTTCCAACTGGAAAAATCGCTCAGTCTCCCTAGGGTCATGTCCGTTGCTTCCACCACCACCGGAATATCTCTGGCGTTATTGGTTGGTTTGGAACTCCGTCTTCGAAGCCATTGTTCATAATTTACTAGATGACGGGTGTTTTGGGTTTGAAGGCATATCGCTGCTTGGATAACTCTCGTATCGTTTTACTCGTTCTCGTTACTTTCTTCTGTGCATCCTCGGTATTCCTAGGCTTGTCCTTGAGTAGCACGCATGGAGTACGCAGGCTTTCCGGTACGTGCCAGCACCATCTTCACGCCAACTTCGCTTAACTTGAGTAGGCGGTTGTTCTGCCATTTCTCAGAATCCACGGTTTATCCGGATTTATGTGCTGATTCAGCTGGCACATTCAGCTTTTCTATCGTCTTGCTGTACGGGCACTCTTCCCGGCCATTACAGATCATTTATTCATTTTTTAGTCTTTTACACTGTCTGGAAATCGCGCGCTTCCCCGGCTGCTCGTGGACGTCTCTCGCTCTGCGTGACGTTGGACGACTTCCCGAACGTCAAATCTGATAGGCCCGTTCGACGTGGTTGGTGGGAACAGCTGCTGGGACACGACAGTACTCTCCCAACTCCTGATTTATCTGGTGATTCCACCCGTCGAGACCCGTTCGACAGACCCCATTCCATCAGCAGCCAAGGTCAACGAAGACCGGCTTCACGCTATACCATTTCGGACCCCATTCTCGAGCCGTTGAACCCCGTGCAGGAGGTAAAGGAGCCTGGCGCTCCGCACCACAGACCAACCTCGATATCACGCCTGATACCGCGGATGGAATTATTCCATAAAGTCATGAAGGATGAGGTTCGCAATTCAAGAGATTTTTCTGGCACCGTGCTCATCATCCGATAGCTTTGCTACACCACCACCATCACCGTAACCACCGTCATTCTTGCCCTTTTACTTGTGTTTGGGGTCAACTTCGACAATGGTCTCGACGTGATAGGCTGGGTCTCAACCAATTGTAAGTCGACCGCTCCATGGTCCCTCTCTCTGTTAATCATTTTCTTGCAGGGGCTATTATTTCGGTCCTTGTGATCCACAGTTTTGGGCGAGTGATTCGTCGGCACGAGAAGGAAGCTCTGTTACAGAACCCCTCTGCTTGGTGGCATGAGCGCGATATAAATCATCGGAGCCCATATTCAAGGCGAGCCTTCCCATCTCAGCTAAGGATCCGGATGCCAGAAGACCCGTTCAGCGACGCCAGGGCAATCAGGGACTCTATGTCTTCGTGGAATTCAGAGTTTGCTAATTCACCGTCTTCACCATCGCCAGTCGCATCCACCCGCGATCGAAAGCCCAGCCTAACTTCGCCTTACCCCAGCAGTCGAAACACGCTTCTTTATCTTCCTCCCGATAGTACAGACCCCAGTCGGTCATCTGAGACGATTAGCATCGCCGAAGAAAAATCTGTAAATTATGGTCCATAATGTGTAACCAGACAAGAATCAGTGGTGTATAAGTAGCATCGGTCGCTCGCAATTGTTTTGGATACAAACGGTCGCTCTTGACGTTGCTCTACGCATTTCAGGTTTTTGTTATGAAGTCACTGCGGGTTCGTATCCCGGATCATGTCGCGCTCCAGTACAATGCTTCTGCAGAGGACTGAGTTAGCTGCTTCAATTGCAACGGCCCAATATTTTTTTTTTGTTATGAAGTCACTGTTGAGTCATTGTCTGGGTAATACTAAGAATTGCATCCTGACATTAGATCCAGCTTTGCTTCTGGTAGTAAAGTGGATGGGAGGATAAATTAGGGTGCGACGATTTGCCCGGTATGGATACACGGTGTACACCCCTTGAAGACTCATTTACATGAGCACTTGGACTTGACTTGGACGGAATTCCAAATATGGCAATATCGTCCGACTCGTCAGGTGACCGCGACTTGACTTGCAAATGGACGTCGACGACGAAATCGTTAGCAGGATTCCCATTCGTTTCTCCAATGCTCTCTCCTCCAAGATCCAGATTCATCAGTTTCCTCTCTTGACACGACCCCTTCAGGTTCCGCCATCCGCTGCTGCCAGTGGTAAACGGATTACTGCTCGGTTAAAACCTGGCGTTCCACGGCTAGAAATCCACGTCCCGTCAGACACCCGAGTTGAGGTGTGGAATAGCGACCGCGGCCGGGAATTGGGGGCAGCTCGCGTTGACGACGACCGTGAAAAAAATCAAGAGACCAAAGGCAAGGGCAGGGAAGGCGACGAGCCGCGATTAAGCGAAGTCCGGATGAGGAGCGAACAAATTCAACAAAAAGGTGCTCATATGCTGGGGATAGTTCGCGATGGTAAGTTATAGCCTTTTTCGTCTTTTGCGACAGCCAATGTACGTCCAGGCCAGTTGCATCTCCATCCCATTAGCGAGACACATCAACTTCGTCCCACTCTGACGTACCTGGATATCCTTTCACGAAAGAACAAACGGTCTCGAGGCGGTGGCTCAGATTCCGACTCGGATGATGGGCCTCCTCCAGACCCGGATGAGCCTGCCCCTGCGCCGGCACCTAAAAAAGAGAAGAAGCCAACCGGGGAAGCGCGCGAGGTTCAGGTCACAGCACGTAAATCTGAAGACAAGGCAGGTCTTCAGCAGATTCAAGGTGGACCTTCGGCTGCAAGGAGAGAGATGCTTATTGCCATTCGTTCCGAGGAAGATGAATCATGGCAAGATCTTGAGTTTTGCGACGTTACTGTGCGCACATTCATCTTTGCAGTTCGATTACCCCCTCACTATCATTCTCAGACCGTCGAGTCGGAGACAACCTTTGAAGGAATTTTCTCCCAAAGTAATGATGTCTTGGAAACAAAAACCGACGTCACTGCTTTCCTGAAAGATATATCTGGGCTGTAATTTTATGGGCTAAACGAGATTCATACAATGTAATTGAAGCTTGAACTTGACCGACGCGCCGACTTGTTTGTTTCTATTGTAAAGTGTAAAGTGATTGGAACCTGTGACCTTCTATTGTCTTCATCGAACATGGAATTCAAAACGAACATGACGGCTTTTGGGTTGTGAGTTTCTCTCTATTTTTGGCTGTGCATGCTCATCTGTGTCAATCTAGTGAAAAGCGACATCTAAAGATAACTTTGAAATCTGTTGTTCCTTCAAGTGCTTTGGGAAATGGTCTTTATAACTCAAGCGAGGCACGCCGAGCTACTACTGATTCCGTAGTGTCTATCAAGAGAAACTACTTCAAGCCTGGATCGTGGAATTTGTACGTGCCGCTGGGAACGACGTCAAGCACTCGGGGGAATGGTTATGCGCAATTTGCGGTGAGAACGGTAAACCTCGACTTGAAAGAGGCGGTCTCTCATAAGGCCTTCAGGAAAGCCCGCACGCGATATGCAATTTGATATTCTCTCGTACTTGCATCTACCGGAACCGATGCTTAAGGTTTATGTGAGTATCCAAGTTTCCCCCGCAAATTAGTTGAACTCTGCGTTAGGTTTCCCACCTTTGCGAGAACAAGGACGGCCCCTGTGACCGAGCCGCCAAGGCCGAAAGTGATGTATGGCGAAAAATAGCTGGGGCTCCTCCAAACCCGCCCAACTCCACACGAAATATCAAATTTTCAGAACAACCGCTCTCCAGGGGCTGCGCCAATTGTCATCGTGACCCATTTGAGGCGCCTCAAATGAATCTTAAGCGATGCAGTAGATGCAAATTGATTAGGTGCGTTGGGCCGTAGGAAGTACTTCGACGTCCTGTTGACGGTTCATTCCTAGGTATTGCAGGTAGAGTTTCTATTTAAAGCGGGATATCAGAATACTTTTTGACAATTTATTTCCAGCATTGAATGTCAGAAAGCCGATTACCAGAGACATAAGGGCGTGAGGATGACCGCGATCTCCCTCGTCCAACAGAACACTTAGTACGTTACTGTTTCCAGATCTGCAAGATAGTGGACAGTCTGGAATATGCAGAGGGGGCGGCTGACGATCGCGATTGAGCGGACGCGAGATTCTCGACTGCGAGGTAGTAGTACTTGGTACAGTACAGAGAAAATGTATATTTGTCAAACGAGACGGACGCGACGCGACGCTACATAACGAGACGACTTACGTCAATTTCATCACACCTTTTGGCTCCCTCCGGATCCACCACCCGCGTTTTTACTGATTCAAAGGCTGGATTGAATGCATGCAATCGACTGCATCTACCATCGATCTCGAAGCTCGGGATCATGAACCTGGCTGGTTTGAAGCAATTTCCAACGCCATAGAGCAAATTGGCCAGCTTGAACTGCTGAGTCTTGAGGCAATAGTGAAGGTAGAAGCGAGGTTTGATATTCTCCAATTTAATCAAGCCACCAGGATGCCACCGTTCACGAGACAATTTCCTTCTCGTCGAGCAGAATTTTTGGGTTCTTAGACTGTGTCATCGACCAACAACCCTTGTCGGCAGAAGAGTCGTCTTGGAGACTGGCACTTTTTGGGAAGCTTTGTACGCCAGCCGATATCTGTCTTATGGTTTGGTCTTCAATCATGAAATGCAGTTGACGTTGTATTTCTTGCGCTTCTGTTTAAGCAAAGGAAAATATTCCACAGGATTGCCATGCAATCTCTCGCAGCTGAGCCCGAATCCTCTGCGGCTGTTGTTTGCTGCTGGGTGGATGCTTTTTTGTTCAAACTTGGTGAAGCTACTATTGCGGTGGGGAGCGGAGTATCTTTGGCTCCGCTTTTCCCTGGATCTGCCGAATTCAGAGCGGAAGACGGTCTCCGTGCGGCCTCTCAGCTTCCTCGTCGGTAGTCCCGTCTATCAACCAAATTCCAAGCTTACTCTTCTTCAGCAAACTGGCACTCGGTTGCAGGAGTAATCGCCTCTGACCAAGCCTCCCCTGCCGCCAAACGTCTTGCACTGCGTCTGACATTCGCTGCATTCGTACTAGGACCTTGTCTACGTTCAAGGAGTGAACATGGAATATCATACGAGATGCTGGAAGTGCTGGATCGCTGTATCAGCCAAACTCGCGCAACGGGATTTTCTGCTAGCCACGTTGGGGATCAGCTTGCCATTCAAGAGCGTCTGAATTTTGCCATGATTGTCTCTTTATATGCAGTAAGCCTGTGTTCGTTTTCTTCTTTAGTTCGATTCATGGTCCACAGGCTGCCAGTCGCGAACCCCATAATTCCGATAAAAGCTCTCAAGTACGCCCTCATACTCTCGGATGCCTTCTCAACATGCTACAAAATGTTTTACATCCCGACGACTCTGTATCTTCTTTGCAACTTGCTGCTCCGCCTGAAGATTTGGACCCTGCACAAGTGACACTTCTGCGTTGGGGAGATACAGTGTCCTGGTGTTGGGAGACCTGGGACGATCATCGTGTTGCCAATGCGGAAAGTGTCGTTTTCTTGGTGAGTTGGATCACATTCGAAAAGGCCAATGAACGGCGAACGTTATGAACAGACCTCGATGTGGCTTCGTCACTCAGATGGTGTACATTTCCCGTCCGGCACCGAACAATCTATCGCTGTTTCGACTGCCTTCAGCATCGCAATCCTGGTAAGCATGCAACTCCTCGCAATCTTTATCTTGACTGTCAGAATCCCAGCGGGTACTCTACCAAATTGTACTGTCGCTGTCTACGGCTCTCCCATCCGCCGATTCGCCGCCAGTATCGCCAGTTCTGATTTCTAGAGCCTGCTTCTTCGCTGTGGAATCCATGAAGTATTTACTATGGGACCAGAAAGAGGATGAGCGCTGGGTAGTCTCAGGTTTTTGCAAATGCCTCTTTAGCCTTTTCGTTCTCTTGGCAGCCGAAAATGAGCCAGAGCTCGGAGGTAGAGGTTTTTCCGTTGGTCAGATTCCCGTCTAATCCATCGCATAGTCCACGATTATATCCTCGAGGCATTAAGCTTGGTCAACGCCGATACATTGCATATATGCTTGGTTCACGTTCAGGCGGACGACGCCATCCGATTTGGTTCAAGACTGCATGCACGTAGGTCATTCCATCGAACAGAGATCATGATTAACTGCATCTTGTAGGACTCGTCTCCGTCCTTGCCTCTGCGTAAATCTCTGTTCTTGCATCTTCGTTTTCCCCCTTGACATTCCTTCAGGAATCTAGCACCTACGCAACCGTTGAAGCTGGATATCGTAAGGTCCGCGCTCAACTTCGCTGTCATTGTCTGGTTCAGTCGGACACACGGGTGTCTTTTGCAAGAATCTGTTTCTCCTCTGACGTCCAGTGTGGTCGAGATCTTGTTACAAGAAGGCTCGCCTGGCTCGGCGTCGAAGCTCCTTGGTGATGCCATCCTCACCACCTCTTCGGCAGCCAAAACGGATCCTTCATTGACTGACGAAAATCGAGAATCTCTCTGGGAATTTGCAGTTACATCTACTACCTCTGAGCTGAGCATCGCCTGTAAGTTCTGGTGTCGAGGCTTGATTATGATAAGCTCACTTCAAACAGCCAGTTTTGCACACTACATTATGACATCCGAAGTCCTATGCAATGCTTTGTATTGCGCAGAGGCTTGGAGATACCTTGGCGAGGTGTTATTGCTGATCCTCAAACACCATTATATTGACGAACAAGAGCCTCTCGCGCTGCTTGTATGTCCCACTATGTGCGGAGCCCTGATACGTCTCCTTCAAGCGGATGCTACCTCCAGTGAGAACGAGAATCAACACCGGGGACCAAACTTATCGCGTCGGTTTTAGCTCAATTCATGCGCACTGCTCCAATCACATTGAATCTCTGTGCCGACTTGAAGAGTGTGGCTGAGGCGGAAGGAAGTGGACAGTACTTTGTTTTCATGCAGGAGCGGTTGAATAAAATCGGGCCTTGTTTGTTGGACCAAGTAAGTTGGTCATTTTGTTTTTATTGTGCTGAAAATAAACGGTCAATGTAAGATCCGGAGCAAATTGTCGCAAAATGCGACTCCCGAAACGCCGCTGGAGGTCCGTTGCTCCTTGCGACCAGAATCTGAATCATTCCGCCTGACTTGAGAGTCGATATAGCCAATTCCAATGCGACTCATGTTTTATCGCATGTACGGCGTGTCCCACCTAGTGTATGTACCGGAAATGTAGTCTTGCTCTTGCTTTTTTTGCCGCATTAGAAATGTGTATTCAGTTGCGGTGAGCGGTTTGAGCGGAAGGGCAGACGGTCCCGGTAGCTTTATCTAATTGGACTGTATATGACGCATTACGACATTGGCACTGGCAGCCTGGCACGTGCAGAAGGGCTTGGAACTGAGTCTTCTCACTGTTTCTCTCTCTTTTACCACAACCCATGGCCTCGGGGAAGCACCGGAGAGCCCACTCAGCCAATGCCTCTCCGATTCCGCGCCGATCGCCTGGAGATTCATGGCGAGCAGCGACAAAAAGAGCCCACCCTCAGCCATTCGGCTCTGCCAGTCCAGATCTCTCATCTCCCCAGAAATGGGACGTCGATTCGTGGAGAAGAGGAAAGCGGAGACGGAGGAATGTTTCGGTAACCCCTACCTTGCCATTCTTTTTTTCTGCGGCTCACTATCCGACGCAGAGCGAGTCGGACTCTATGGATGTGGATTTTAGACGGCCCTCGTTTCACTCTAGTCCTATTCCTGCCCCACCCATCCCCGCATTCGCTGCCACATCTGCCGAATTCTGTCTCTTCCCTAAAAATAATCGCACAGCGGACCGAAAACGTCGCGCCACCCACCATGCCGAACCCAGTCTTGATCTGGATTTCAACACAGACGCGCAGACGGCGGATTTGACGCGGCTCAGATCGGATGCCTTTTGGCAGCTCCAGAGAAGCGTGGAAGAGAACGGAGAGGGATTCGTGCAAAGCATGAGGGTTTACGAGACGCGGAGATCACGATCCAATGTTATTGCGCTGAAGGTGAAGGAGGCCCAACGAGAGGCCCAGCGCCGGGGTCGAAGACGGTCTCCCGTCAACACTCAGCCCCCTACCCAAGTTCCAGGCGAAGAAGACTCGGACGAGGACGATGTGCAAATTTTTGCTGGTGAACCTCTGCACACGAGCTTCGCAAATTGTGGGAAGCAGAGAGCTTTTTCTGTCGGTGGGGTCGAGGAGACCGCACATAACCATCGGAGTGACCGATGTTCGTCCCCTGGTGCCACCTGCGACTCCAGGTCATCCATTTATTTATCGGACGACGACGGTTTTCACTTCCCCGCACTCGATGCCCAATCCCCGGCACTCTCCCGGACACTCTCACATTCAGGCAACTCGTCACTCATATCTCTCG
Source organism: Mycena galopus ATCC 62051 (assembly GCA_014925785.1). Taxonomy (NCBI): domain Eukaryota; kingdom Fungi; phylum Basidiomycota; class Agaricomycetes; order Agaricales; family Mycenaceae; genus Mycena; species Mycena galopus. The sequence goes on from WIQG01000007.1 coordinate 562,171, forward strand.
ACCTGCCTGCCCTGTTTGCACCCACGGCGATATCGGCTTCATCGCGCTCCGAAAAGGCTATTGCCGCGCTGACACTCGCCATGGCGAACGGGGCTGGCGGCTTGGACGATTATGAAGCCCTCCGGTCGCTTCACACATTTTCGCCCGACAATTGCCAGGTTGGGGAAATGTGGCATTAGGGAGCTTTGTTTTCTTGGTCAAATTGCATGGAACGAACTGTATCGTAGCTAGATTTTACTTATACTGTGTAAAACAAATAATGGGGCTCGAGCCTCAAGGTGCATTCATTGTAACGTGTATTCCAAATCGTGTACTCATTTATACAAACTCAGGGAATGAATTTCAAATTTTCTGCGAAAGGAAAAAGAATACGATGATTATACTGTGCCGCATCCATGAGAAGCTGGTGCATAGTGTTATGTACACGGTCCCGCTGAGGAACGCCGGTGGATTGACTACATAGATGGCGCCTGGATCTACGAAAATGGACACGGCTAGGCACCGGTGAGGGTAGGGATGCAGAAGCAGCAGCTGAGCACGAATATCGCAGGATATGGATCAGCGCCGCGCTTGGCCGGTCAAAGCATTGGACGTAAAGAAGCCACGTTCGGTATCTTCAATACAGTATGCTGCCCGGTTTTAGCCTCCTAGATCTGACAATCAGAACATCCTTGTGGCCGACAGTATACATATTCTAGAACCGCGAGCGCTTGAACTAATTCTGGTGTCGAGCGGACAGTCACAAAAAAACTCACAGGTTCTGGTCGTGCAAGGCATCTCAAATTTCTACGGTCTTGAGAGACCACAAATTGCAGGCATGGAGACTTGGGCAGGTCCGAGAGGCGGGCTTGATCCAAGAGACTGGAGACGTCAAGACTCAATACGAGTCCGCCGAAATTGCAGGCGACGGAGACGGCCCCATGGAGAATGAGAAAACAACAACTGGTCGGCCCGGGATTTTGTATTCTGGAGCTAGATCGTCCGTTAACCAGTCGCCGAGTGAACGCCGTAGCTTCGAGACTGTGCCGCCAACTATATGGACCAATTGCCTGTGCCTTGGGGCGAAGTGACCATCTAGTCTTCAAGTCTCCGAGGGTTGGCGAGATTGTAGCATCCGTATGCACCTGAGAACGCTCATCGCCCGCAGAAAGCGAAGCGAAAGTGTGCTTCGAAATATAAGCAGTCGCTCAGTAAATCACCATAGGTCAGCTTCACCGTATGATGAGAGCATTAAGACCACAGAAGATATGGGAGGTAAAGCCGGTGAGACATGGAAAGAAATCTCAAACACGAGTGCGCCGAGATCGCGGGCCAATGGGGAACGAGAAAACCACAGCAATTTATACTCGGGCCCGCGATTTTGTATTCTCGAACTGAATCGTTGGTTACGAGCAAACGCCGTAGCCAAATCTCGCGAGGTTTCCAGACTATTCCCCACTAACCATACCAAGTGCTTGCATCTTTATGCGGAGTGACCATAGACAGTGAGGAAAATTTTTGGTAGAAGTCTTCCAATCTCGAAGACATTACGTGGTTCTTGAGATTTCTAAATGTCATTGAGATTCTGAGAACGCCTCATCGCCCGCAGAAAATTCAAGGGAAGGAAGAGAAGCATGTCGCAAAATATAGCCACTCGCCCAGTAGATCACCAGCAGGTCAGTTCCGTCGTAGATGAGAGCACAAGTCGATTTTCATCGCAGAAGGTGGGAGGAACGAGGGCCAGTTTGTGCCCGTTTTGATTCTGATGGTGGCACTGCCACTAGCACAGCTTGCAGCCAACTTTCATCTACGCGCTTGGTATCTCACCAGATTCCATAAAGCAGGATATATATGAACGCTCGAAAGCGACCTGGCTCTTCTCTTGACTGTCCGCCTGCGAAACAGCGCCGTCTCACCATGCGAGCGGCTGATGGAGGCAACTCCAGCCCCGGAGGGAATCCTGCCGCCTCAAACGACCGTATCCGCGCCCGCTGGGCCGCCCATTTCGCCTCAGGCCTAAAAAATGGCTGGTCTTGGGTCGGAGAAACCTGGGAACTAGCTCGAGACACTATGTTTGCTTCCCGTGCGCGTCCTTGGTTTCTTCTGATTATATCGGCTCACCCTTCCCAGCGGAGGCGTTGCCCATGTATAACACCGATCAACGCCCAAAACTTGCTGAGCCTACAGTCACCCCAGTTGCCCCATTACCCACACCACCTACTTCACCTTCACCTCGCCATCCATTGCCTGAGCTTCCTGTTGTCAGACAGACTTTTACACCTTCGGCGTCCAGTTCTGCCACACCAGTCGAGGCCACGCCGGCACTCCTACCGCCCCCACAACTTTTTGCCGCTCCCGCCGTACCCTGGCCAACTACTGCCAATACGCGAACCCCATACCCAGAGATCGACAATGAGCTCCGACGGCACCACCAGTCCGTCCGCCGACAGCATAAACGGGCGACGAGAGAACACATATACAAGAAGAAGGTCCGTGTCCTCCATCTTGCGTCATGCCTCATGGTTCCAACGACCGTATAGCACAAAATGCATGTACAAGCTGCGGTAGCTGGAGCGCGTGAAGGGCTCATGAAAGAATTGTACATACTTAAACAACGAGATGGTCTGTGTTTTAAAATCTCAATTGGTCACTCGCTTACCCTGATTATAGGTTACGGCTCAGACTTTGCAACTTTCAAGGGTAAATCGGATTCTCAGCTCCTTAAGCCAATGCTCACAGCTGAGCTAGGGTTTATGCAAAAGCAAGCGCTGATAAAACGATATATGCGGTCTCGTACGTCGCGCACTGGATTGATTTACTTTCCGCTCACTTTTTTTCGTCAATCAGGTTCTGCCTCATTGACGGACGTGGGTCGACCTCCCAAAACAAATTCAGAGGATGATACAGATTTCTTGCGGCGTGCTATTGAGAAGGCTCAGGCTACGCTCAATGGGTGGGTTTCACAACTGTCTTCCGTTTACGTACCATTAATGTCCGTTAGCAGACCCAAACCCCCGAAACCTCTCACCCCATCCATCAACCAATTGCAATTCCGATATCGAGCTCAAGCCAATGAACTCGAGCGGCGCATGCGCCCGCCACCCCTACCTACCGCGCTTCCTCCCGATGCCGAGGACAAAGTCACCGAGCTTTTCCAGAAGAGAGGTGTCATCTCGAAGTATGCTCGGGAGCAGGTGTCAGACCAGGACATTGTCCGGTTGAAGCCACTTAAATGGCTCAACGACGAAGTGATCAACTTTTACGGTGCATTGATCCTGGGCCGTTCCGAAGCTAGCAAGGAGAATCCTGCTACCAACGGCAAGTCCAAACAAAAGAAGCCACTGGACGTCCACTTCTTCAGCACCTTCTTTTGGACAAAGTTGGAGAAAGAGGGATATGAGAAGGGGCGCTTGGCGAAGTGGACCAAAAAGGTGTGTCTTCATTAACTTTTAAATGCCTGACGACCAATATTTTCTCCAGATAGACATTTTCAGCAAGGACACGATTCTCATTCCTGTCAACCATGGCAATGTACATTGGACTGCTGCAGCTATCAACTTTCGGCAAAAAAGGATCGAGTCGTTCGACAGCATGCATGATGATAGAGGGCGAGTTTTCAAGGTGAGTTGCAAGCTCGACGTTTATGCATCGACCTGAAGCTTGTTTTCAGCTTTTGCGCCAATATGTCGATCTTGAGCACCGCAACAAAAAGAAGACGCCATTCGATTTTACTGGTTGGGAGGATTACACCTCGGCTGTAAGTATTGTTACTCTGTTGTGCCGGGTCGAGAAGCTCATATGTTTGGCGACAGGATACCCCGACGCAAGAGAACGGCTTTGACTGTGGCGTTTTCACCTGCCAGTTCCTCGAGTCGCTTTCCAGAGGCGAAGAATCGTTCAATTTTCGCAAAAGGATATCCTGTACTTGCGCCGGCGGATGGTATGGGAAATCGGCAACGGTGGTCTTCGAACGGAACATTAGCTGTGGCATTTTTTGGAATTGTATCTTTATATCTTGCTTTAATTTCAACTCGGGCTGTGGAGGCGTCCAACGCAAGCGTAAATATAATAGGGTCACCGTCGGAACCACCATACAACGATGAAAAACCAAAATACAATGACGAGGAATACGATGTACCATAGCCACCGACAGCCTTGCCGCGAGGCCATGTTGTTCATTCGTCTGAAAGTTCCGCTCAAAATGCCGCCCGTCTCGGCAAAGGCGTCGTTCTAGCGCATTGTGTTAGCCAACGCCATATTTACGAACATAGAAGACGCACCATCTCGCTGAGCTGTTTCGTCGACTCGCGGACCTCGTTCCCGATGCCAATTGTAATCTGCGCCGCGCATTTCATTCATAACGCGCACAAACGACGGACGGAGCGTTATTGCAACTCACGCACATCCTTGAGTAGTTTGACTTTGGCGCTCAGGCCCTCAAGCGCCTCGTCATTTTGACCCTCGAGGTCGTCGGCGAAGCGGTGCCCGTTGGGCTGAAAGTTTTGGGACGGGGATGAGCGGCCGGAATGGGGTGGGGTGACGCCGAGGAGGGAGGCCCGGTTGTGTAGTTGCGGTGCTCTTCTGGCGGCGGATGAGCGCTGTGGGAGGGGAGGAGAGGCCAAACGTACCTCTGCGCCATGGTCAGAAGTAAAGTGCCGGTAACGTGTCCGCTAAAGTTGACGCATTCCCAATTCGGAATTGGTTCTCGAAATGTCCCACCATCTCTTCCTATTGTCTCCATCGGACACACCGCTCTACAGTCTAACCCACCACTCAAGCAAACCGGTCACCAATGTCTCTTCTCCTCTGTCCTCTAATTTACCAAACTGGTCCACCTCTGCTTTCGCCGGAACCTTGACTGCACTCTCTGGCGCCTCCAGTTCCGCGCACCAGACTTCTGCCGGAACAGTAAGGATGGGCGGCGGTGTGCATCTTATTCGAACTCGTCGCATCGACAGCGGCTGAAGCCTTGCAGGCCAGGACCGTCACGTCATTCAAATGATAGCCAACGCCAGCCTCGATGTGATTGAAGATATAATGAAATCTCAGGGCACAATGTATGGCCCGAGTTTAATTTCGGTTCTATGTTCATCTCCGCCGTAGGTTTCTCAAGTCGGTGGACAAGTTTAACGAATGGACGGTCTCGGCCTTTATCACGCCAGGGAGTAAGTGCATTACGGTCTGACGGTTTACGACGCTGAATGTCCGGTTCAGACATGAAATTTGTGCTGCTTCACGAAGGTAAAAACGACGATGGAATCAAGGCTTTTTTCACAGACGTATGGGAGTTGTATGTCAAGGTATATTCCGACGGTCCCGACTGGACATGAAATGACATTTTTTCAGACCATGCTGAACCCCTTCCACACCGCGCATACACCGATACGCAGTACGGTATTTGATGCGCGGGTACGAGCTAGCGCAAAAAAGCATCTGTGAACACGACAGTTGGACAAATCTCCCCGCGCGCTCGCTTGGATCCACCCGGATCTGTATCAGGTCGAAACTCCCGTAAATCTGGTATCGCATCACCGATTTTTTCAGGCGTGGATGGTGTACGTGTACCATAGGGCAAGAAAAGCCGTTTACCTGTACACCTACGACTTGGACCTGTATAGCTACATACACTGCAGCATATGCATCAGATTTTTTTGATAGTTTGGTGATCCGAAACGGCGTTACTAGGTCTCGACTCTCTTGCTCTCTCCCTCTTCCTCTGTCTGCTTTTTTGCTTCTGCTTTTCCCTCCTTGTCTCCGGCTTTCTTATCTATCTCCTTCTCTCTCCATCCTCTACCCTATTTTCTATCTTTTAACCGCCCCAAATGTCCGCTAATACATCTGCTGCCCCCAACCGCGCCTCCCTGCTCTCCGGTCTTCGCACCGGCGGTGTTCGCTCTGCTTCCAGTATCCCTCACACCGCTGCCCCAGGCGCAACCTTCAACATCCCCCGCGTTTCCTCGCGCCTCCAGTCTTCCGTCTTTCCAGACGAAGACGACCAAGGCCAATATGCCCAGAATATGTTTGTGAATGTCAACAGGACTATGCCCATGACCGCAGCTGTCGATGGACCCAACAATCGCTTCATGCAGCAGCAGCAGCGGGACGTTAACCCCAACATGGGCTCCTTCAGCCCCGCCTTCGCTGCCCAGCCCAATCATGTTCAGGCACAGGCGTTGCAGATGCAGATGATGCAGCTCGAGTTCATCAGAATGCAGGTCAGCGCTCACTTGCTTGATCTTTCGATGTGCACACGCTCTAATGCCTTTCTTTTTTTAGACTATTCAGGCGCAGCAATATCAGGCGCAACTTCTTGCCGCACAACAGCCCCAGAGCGCGAGACGTCCCAACTTCAATCCCCCCGCAACTGCGGGGCCTACCGGGTCCTTCGGATTGGGCTCTGGCCTTAGCCCTCAGATGCGTCGTCCGTCCGGGCAACAGGAGGAACTCCAGGTCCCCATGACCGCTGCCCTCGGCGGAAAGTTCGGCATCCGTTCAGGACCCATGGGACGGTTCTCTACCGAGGACTACGACGACGCCTCCGTCCCCCTCACCCCCAACGCCACCACCGTCATCAGCGGCGGCACCTCGCTCGGCGGAGCTACCCCCACGGCGACTCCGACCAGCTCGAAGTCGGAATCGGCATCCAACTGGAGACGCGGTGGGAACAACAACTCGGTGCTCCGGGGAGCCAACCGCCCTTCCCTTGGCGGCAAGACTTCGCCGCCCCCGACGGAGCGCCGCCTCTCCCCTCCCCCCACCGCACCCGTCTCCTCGTCGCTTGGCAAATCCCGCCCCATGGCGTTGTCTTTCAACGGCGCGGTCACACAGCCCATGCCGGCCGTCGCCATTGATTCGTCCGAGGGCGACAACGAGGACGGGTACTCCACCAGCTCCTCCGAGTCCGTGGCGTCCAACTCTCCCCCGACCACCCCCCGCTCGTCGTCCTCGGACAGACTCAGCGTCTCCCCGCCCAAGAATGCCGCCGCTATCCATGTCAAGGCCATGCCTGCCGGACTCGGACTCGGACACCCCATCTCTGCTTCGCCCCCGAAGGCTAGCTACAGGTTGGCTAGCCAGGCTATGCGCCAGCCCCGCGGCCCCCCCTCGGGCCCCGACGAGCTTGGCCCCGTAACTTTGCCGCCCGCCTCGCTCCCCGCCTGACGGTCTCTGTCGCGTGATCAACCAGCACTGACCCTAACTTTTTTGTGGACGAAGTCGAATAATTTATCCTCGCGAGGTCGAGGCTCTCCTTATGTACGCTCGTAAACTTGGTGGACACTTGAAGAGAAAGAGAAAGAGAAAAGCCCTACGTTCATTTTTCCTCGCTTTTTATTTTTTGTACAACCCATCCATAAAGGAGCGCTTTTCGTTGGGCGATTTGTGATTCTCTCAATTGAATATTAAATAATGATACAAATGTGGTACGGGGGTGAGGCCAAGCTGCCTATACCTACTAGGCACCCTGCGAGAAAGCGAATGTTACTGTAAGGTAAGTCTGTGGTGTATGTAAACGGCGTAGAGTAGAATCACATATGGTGACAACGTCCGCCGGCGTGTTTCAAACCATGCAAGTGTACAGTTCCGTATCGGAATCGTCTACATGGAGACCAGGATACTGGGACTACCTAGTCGATGCTCATGCGATTTGGGTTCTGGCTGGCGGCTCGTCGGTGCTGCTGGGAGCCCTCTCGGATGTGGCTCGTGCTTTTCTTCACCACTGGAGATGAGATCATAGTTAGTTAGCTGCCTTCATTCAGGATGCGAGGGGCAAACGCACATGAGTCTTTCAGACCTCGCCCAAAGTTTCGTAGAACTATGACTGCGAATACGAATGTTATGGTGAGGAGAATGATCGCAATAACAGCTTGGAGGTGGAAGATTAGCTGACAAACGAAGATCCAAGATAGGCGGGCATACAGAATATAGTGAGCGTTTTCCATACAAGGATGAAGTTTTCCGTGTCTCTGAACCTCAACACCTTGACGAGCTGCACGGAGTTTAGTCAAAGATAGGGACGTGGAGTGGAAGGGACATACCTTGTATACAAAGTAAATCATAGCGGCACCACATCCAGAAATGAATGTGAGCATCATCAACTTGTTCTCGTGGCGAGCGGCGAGGTGGCCTTCGACCAGTAGCACGAGGGATAGGGTAGAGCCGCAACAGTGATGTAGAACTCCCAATCGTGGACGATGAGAACGAGCCATATGAACTGGACGGAGAACCCGACCCAGAAAAAGACATCGAACTTGACGAGGCATTCGTAAATCTGGTAGTTGGCGTACATCTTCTTGATTCGCCGGTCGGCACCCAAGAATTTGTAGACTTTCCACCCAAATTCGTCATAAATCTTCCACCCGAGTGCGATATACGCCACTTCTGCGAGGGCGATGACAATTGGGATAACTGTCGTGAGGACGTTGATAGGGACGGTCCCGGTTGAAGCTATGTGCAGTTCTCGGATTTCGCCAATTTGGATGATGGCGTAGCCAGGAAAAGAGCGTTGAATATTCTGTGAGATAAATTGGTCGAGGTTCAATAGCTGGGAAAGTTCGGCGACGTACGTTAGGGCAATGAACTGCAGCGTATTTCGGGCGTACACAGCATCCACGGCCATCACAAACTGGAACACACTAAACGGAAAAAGATAAATGTTGGATACCAAACAATGTGGTTACTCACTGTGCGAACGCGAATATGCCCAGATATACAGGCATTTGGTGGTCCGCAAAGTCCCCCGTGGCATTTTTCCTTATTTGAAGGTACAGCTCGCCCTCAATGATCAGATCTATCGTGGTCTCGATGAGGACAGTGAGGACGTATAGCCGGCATGCCATGGACTCGGGCAGTATCTTTGTGGGTGTAAGCAGCCAGCTAGCAACACGACAAAGGGCAACGAGCCTTTTCCCATAGGGTCAGACCATCTATCTCTTTCTGCGGGGGCGGAGGCGGATAAGCGACGGGTACGAGATCGTGTGTTGTGTCGTCGGAGTCCTTTGAAAAGTGGGTCTTCTGGAGAGGGAAAGAGGGATCTCGGCGATGATCTGACTGGGATTGTGGTGCGCCGACAGGGAATGTGGGACGGTGAGGAGAAGGGCCATAGGATGAAAAAGCCAGGTCGTCGTCGTAAGCACGCTTGAAGTCTGAGGAGCCGTCGAATGGCTGGGATGCCATGATTAAAGAGAGTGAGTGGTCCGGTAGTACTGTCGTCCTGCGAATAGTGGGTGTACTGGTGGACAGAAGGAGTGTCGGTGTAGCAGAGCGGAGCCAAAGGGTCAATTAGCCCGTGCCAGATGTTTGCATCAGATGCTTACGGCTTCGTTACCTTTCAAATTTCTTGCTTGTGTCTGCTCCTATGCTCTCGGCTTTGCGACAGGTGCACCGTTTGTTTCAAGCAGAGGTCGCGGAAGCGTGTTCACAAGTTTAAAGCGTGTTCAACTCTACTACATGATTCGACCCAAAAAAAAACACTTCGCCAAGTCACCGTCGCCCGATAGCACCGCCTTGCCGTGACTTGGCCTTGCCAACTTGACCTTGCCGGCTCTCTGCCGACTCACAACGCAGAAAGACCTTCAGTCACTTCGTCAACGAGAATGCTCGGTCCTATAACAGAGAGACGGTCAAATTCACGAATTGGATATTCACATCCGCAGGACGCACCCGCTATTCCCAAGACGGTAGTTGATCCTGCTGCTATTTGTGTCCGCCCGCTATAAACCCCGTCAACCAATGTGACGGATGGATATGAACCATGTTACGAACGCATCTTGGATGGAACGCGCGCAAGATTGACGCTCTGCGCCTGGGCTTGCAGAAGCAAAAGGGCGTCTTCGTCAGAGCAACGAACAACGGATTTCAGATACCCAGTTCGGGCCCATTTCCCGAGAAGCTGCGGGACAAATAAGCGACGCATAGGATTATTTACCGTTCCGTGCATACGGCGGGATTCTGAAAACCGGCGTGAGTACCGTGCTGTGCAATTCTGCCCACCTATACCTTGGATACAAGGGTTTTGTAGCACGCTAGAGTCGCGTGCGAGCATCTGCCAAGCGGTCACCCCCGTTGTCCTCTCTTTTCTAGTGGGCACTTACTGAGCAGCAATCTTTCCCGTGGTCATGCCAAGATCTGTGCGGACCGCGAGCACCTGCACTTGGTGTTGTTGGGATGTCGGTACTGCTTTGTGGCTGGTGCTACTCACCAGTTTGCAGTCATCTTGCGTCGTTAGCACCGAGACACCATCCTGCTCAGATTCGGAATCTGAGTCCTCTTCTTCGTTGGCTTTGGGTTGGCGTGGCTGAGGCACTTCAAGTTGAACGCTGGGTTTCCTGCTACCCGTGTAATAGCCAAAAGAAAGGGAGGCGGTGATTGCAATGAAATATGTCGCAACTGGTCATTTGTATGAATTGTAGAACCCTGCGCATTGCAGAACGCTCACCCAAGGCTGCCATCTGGTTCGTGAGAACTCAAAAATAAACTTTCGCCTAATTGGGAACGCTACCCCGCGTCGGCCCGCTAAGCCGATGTGCAAAGTGCTCGCTTCCTCGAGTCAGGATCAGACAGGGCTGGTCCTTCCGCCGACGATATCTTGCCTCCCACATGGCCCACCCAGGATCCGTCCGACCACATTCACCGCGTCCTCCTCCACGAGACTGATTTCTGTGTTCGCCGACAACGTTAAACGCTGCAAAATTTGAACTGCCGAGGGTTCTAACAACGTTTAAACCGGCATTTTCGCATCTGTTTAGCGGGTAATTCTACGTTCCACGGTTCTCGAGTCGTAACACCGCCGCCGACCTTCAAGCTAGCCACCCACCAATGTTCTCTGTCAGTCTTCCTCAGGCTGCCTCCTTCAGTGCCAGTGCCAAGGGCTAGGGATAGAAATCGCCGTTTAGCAATGCAAAATGTAACGCTAATCGAGGGCTTCAATGTGTCATAAACTCATCGTTCTCGACTCAGCCGTAACCCCCTCCCCGCTGACCTCTTCCCCCGGGGTTTTTTCATTGTCGCGGTCCCTCTTGTGCAGGGTTGGCAATAATATCGCGAATTGCCCGATCAAACGAGGTGCAGAAAGCAGGTACACGCTGCAGATGCGGGGGAAGGCCGAGAGAGTCCGACTCGGGTTTGCAGGTATCCCTTGATAGACACTTTGGCGACGGGGAAATTTTCAATGGTTTAAAGGTAAAAGTGCAAAGAGGGATTCTCAACAAGTATTCCTTGTAAACATTCCAATGAGTCTCCAGCCCATTGCGATCGAGCTCTGTCAAGCCTCTGCCCTGCGAGGCCGTCGTCGAAGCTCTATCCGGCCCCAGAACCTTCTTCCTCTCATTTTCACGTCTGGAGGCGACCCACCAAACCAGAATGAGAGCGCCATTGCAGACGACACGGCTCCTCCAGAATACCACTCCAAGGACTCAGATGTCTCGCCCCCTCCATCGAATCTCATTTCACCTATCACCAATGCTCACGTTTCTGGCCATTCGTCCAGCTTCAGCACATCGCGCCACCATGACGCTCTTTCCATCCACAAGTCAGAAATTGTGTCTCCAGACGTGTCCATCTCGGCCGTCAGCGGCGACTCTTATTTCGAACCGAAGAGCACACCGCCCAAAGATTTGCGTCTCAGATACCGCCTTGCTAGCGTCGTCTTTCTTTATTTTTTGAACGGGTGGGGGGATGGAGGTAACAATTCATTATTCGTTCTCGCTTCCATCTGACGGCCATATTTGCAGTCACTGGGGCGGCATTACCGTGTGCGCAGGATTGCGCGCTTCTTCAAACCAACAAGTAACTAACTATCACTGAAATCCAGATCTCAGAGCTGAATTCCACCTGAGCTACATGATGTCGTCTCTTCTCTTCGTCGCTACGACATGCGGGTAAGTTGTCGGTGTTCGATCCAAGTATCCAACCTTTCACTCAAATTTGTCAGTTTTGTGAGTGGTACCTTCGTGGTGGCCCGTGGCATGAACTTCCTGGGTCTCTTCTACCTTTCCGACCCCAAACTCGCTGTCCTTCCCACAGCTCCATGGCGAATCGCTTTCTCCCGACCCCCGCGAAATACCGTCGGCCGCTCGGCCTCCCAGGCACGATATCTGATGCTTCTTTTTGCGGGATTTGGTTCCCCGACCGCTTTTATTTTAATGGGGTCAAAGATCGGTTTCGCTGCGATGTTCGTCGCCTACTTCTGCCTGGCGTTTGCCCGAGCCTTTCTGACAGGTATGTGCTTGTTCTGCTTCCAATCCACTTCTTCCTTCTGATTTCTTTTCCTCTGTTTAGCTTCACTGTGCGTCTTCGATATCTAATGTTTATCCTTCTTCATTTGAAGTCGTCTTCAAGGAACGTGTTCCTTGCTGAGCAGCCTTTCAAGTAAAACAAACAGATCACCTCTCTAGATCGTCATTCTAACGAAACGTTCGCTCAGGTGTCTAGGATACGCATACGGCGTTTGGAGTACGGTTGTTCCATTGGACTTATCCGTATTTTGACCTGTCCCAGGTTTCGGTGCCGTTGTTGCTCCGCTCATATTCCAGGCAACCGCCGCGGCAGGCCTTCCCTGGGCGCATTTCTATTTCGGATCACTCGTAAGTGCACCTGCAGCTTTATTTATTCGAACACCATCTCTTATCACTTTTCAGGTCCTTACAGGTATCAACTACGTGTTCCTCGGGATTACTTTTTATCCAACACCGCGCGAGTTTGCTATGGATCGCAAAAATGCGCTATCTGAGGCGCGCTCCCCGCCCCCAACGCCGGACAACGACGATGCACCTGACGTTTCAGAGGCCACGTTGATCCCACCGCCAACCCGTTCCGTTAGTGGTGAGTGGTAAACCCTGCTAAACTGCTTCATCCTGAATGTATTTGGATTAGCGATTCGAACACTTTCTAAGATGCCATACCAGTGGACGATTTCACTATTCGCGCTATTATATTGCGGCACGTTCGTAGTCAGTTCGGCTATATATGCTACAGAAGACTAATTCCTCGGAAGTGAAACCACAACGCAGGGTTTCGTGGTTCAGTACCTCCTTGCTCAACGGAATGCCAATCCAAACACGGCGGGATATGTCACGGCTGGTTTCTGGGCGGGCGAAACCTTCGCTCGTGTTTCTTGGAGCTATTTTTCATCTAGGTGGGGTCATAGTTGACAACCGACTTTTCGCCTAAACTTATTTCGATCCACAGAGTTTCATTCACTGGCCGGAAATACATCATACTATGCACTCTGTGAGTTGAACTTGTGGTTGTAGCAGTCCAATTTGTTTAACTGGATTTTCATTCAGTGGTCCGCACTGCTCCACTACTTGCGAACCGCCTTTTTGTATCTGACTGGCTTTGACCCAGGTGTCGCACTCGCCATGCAACTGCTCATATGGCGCATTGATTCCAATTTCGAAAATGCGTTTTCTGCTAGTCTCGTTGGAGCATGCTTCGGGCCTGTGTTTCCTGCCTGTCTCGAACTCGCCAACGACCTTTTACCGGCTGAAACGAGCATGGCCTCGATGGCCATCATGTAAGCGTCGGAATATCTGTGCTCACCATTTTGACTCAGTCATTTTCTTTTAGATCAGCCGCAGGAAGCTTAGGCAATGGTTCGTGCTATGCTGCGTTGGTCTTTTTGGCGCTGAACACTGTATATAGCCATCTTCCCATTCGTTACAGGCGTCATCACCACAAAATATAGCATGCGAGACTGGCCATACATCACCGTTACGCAAGTGGCGGTCTTGTTTTGTACATGGTACATGTTTCCGACACGCCAGCCTCCGCGTCGCGTACTCTAGGCATCAGCAATTCAAAAGGGGCAGGTTCCCAAGCATAGATTGTTCGATTGAATATAAATACACGATGGTATGTGGATGGTAGATGAGGTGCTCGCTAGGAAATGATAGATAATGTATATAATAGTCTGCTATGGACTGTCTGTGTCTGTCGACGAGCCAGTCTCATCCCCTCCATCATCTGTGGAGCATGACCATGAGCGTAGAAATGAAGCGATTCAATGAACACATACCAAGAAGATAATCGTCGACGACCTGTCGAGGCGGAGACCTTTTAGGTGGGACAATATTGTGACCTTTGTGGCCTTTGAGACTCTTTGCAGGGCTCCCGCTGAGTCCTCTGTCGGTAATGCTGGGACTCTGTTGTTGTGAATAGGAAGAAGATCGTGGGCTGTCCGGGCCAGGGGAAGAAAAGCGAGAAGAAGGCGACGCGGATCTCTCCACAACCGAGGCCGTGGACGAGTCTCGGAGTTTTGACGGCACCTTGGAGGGGGAACGAAGCGCCTGCTGGCAAATCAATATTGTGCCACCCGAGGTGAGAATGCGCGTACACTACCGGGGGTACTGGAGGCCTCGGACTTGATGCGAGCCACAGGCGATCCTACCACACGGCTTTTAATGGCAGGTGTAGAAAGAGCACAATTACACATACCGGCAGAACCTTGCTTCTTCTGCTTTTTGTTCGGAGTGAGTTGAGGAGAATCAGGCTGTACAACGTCAGCTTGACAGGGAAACGAATCCAGACATGACTTGCCCGTTTTCGCTTCAGGTTAAGATCCGCTTCATCTTCTGAAGTCAGCCAAGACGATATCTGAAGGTCAACTCAGCTTACTTTTGATCTTGCCCTTGGCCTTTCCTTTGGTCGGAGATCCGTCATCCGAAATAGTCGTTTCAGGAGACCCCGTAGAGCGACCTTCAGCCTCAGAAGGCTGCCTGCAAATAAACAATCAATTTGAGAACGAATAACAAGACGAATTCGTACTTCTTGACCGCATTTCCACGCGCTGCACCTCTGCGACTTGCGGCAAGGCCCATGCACGCGCTCAGATGCGGAGCGTAGCGATTTGAGGCAATCTATGTCCAAGATTAAGAGCTGGAAACGTTTCAAAGACTTGCAACAGACCTGTCGCGTGCAGTTTACGCATTCCAGGTATAAATTGCCGTCTGATTTGGTAGGCGTGCTTGTTCCTGCACTTGCTGAGCCATTGCCTGCCGGTGTGGATGGACGTGACGGTAGCGGCTGCGAGGCGACTGAATGCGTCGGTGCATGCACTGTGATATTCGTGCAGTGTGAACATAACAGGTAAACAGAAAACAAGAAATACCTGAACTACAGCTGCAGCGGGCGACGAGGTTAGAATGGTTGGCGCTTAATAGAAGTGACCGGTTTACCGCGTTTTACACACTGCACAGATAGACCGACTTCGTGCCGTCTCATGGTGGGATTGCAAAGTCACATCTGCAGCATTGGGATTAAAAAACGCGAGATAAGCCTTGCAAACGTTGAGCATCTCCTACCCATAACAATGTCCTCCAGCATCGCAGAGAAAATCCTCGTGGCCTGAAGAAATTGTGAGAGCAAGAATGGCTCCACTGCGGTGTACTTGCTAGTGTAGACAGCGTATCTTCCTTCTGGGACTTGGGCATTGCGCAGGAGGTTCCAATCAACGGAAGTATTCAAGTTCGAAAGAGGTGATCGGTCTTAGCGAGAGCGATCAAACTACCAAAATAGGAATCCCCATCGGCCTCTATCGGCTCGTGGACACTAGAGAGAATTTCGCGTTCCCTGATCCAAAAAGCATCCATATTAAAAAGTCTAAGGACAAAGTATGCATCGTAAATTTCATAAGTATCTATTCGTGATTAGTACCTCGAGGAGAAACGGGATACAGCGAATACGCCGATAATGGCCACAGCCAAGGTCACGATACTGGCGGGAAGAAGGACGTCTTTTGGAATACCCATAATATCGTCGGGAATTTGCTTCGCGGGGATAGTGTTGTTCAAGACAGATTTCACTTTTTCTGCCTCCACCACAGGTGTAGGCGCGGGGACAGGTGCGGGCGCAGGCGGCAGGACAACGGGGACTGGGGCAGGCTCTGGCTTGGTCTCTTTGGCGGCATCGCCCTGGCCCCATCCCTTCCCACCGAGAATGTCGAGCACGACACGGTCAGCGCCAGAAGACCTCGCGGTCTTGACCGCGTCCACGACATCGTGGTCCGACGTCACGAAGACACTGTCGCCGTCCGCATCTTTGTACGATAAGTGGAAGTCGATGGGATCCGGGATGACCGCTGGGTCGGAAGTAGACTTGAACTCGGTGAAGAAAGGATCGGTGGCCAATTTTCCGGCGACGACCTCGCGCAGATGCTCGACACTGTCGTCCCGAGCTTGGAACCTGTGAGTCCGGCCGCTGGGGGTCTTGAACTTGAAAACGTATGTGCCATCATCGACTGGGACCGCGCCCCCAGTGACGGAAGGAACGCCAGCATGGTGCGCGTATCCCATAGCAGACGGCTCATCGTCATCCATAACAGAAGCCGAGTCGTTCGGGTGCACCTCGGAGTGAGGAGATTGCGGTGCATGAAGGTTGTGCATCGAGGCTAATGAATGCATGTCTGGAGTCGCACGGGATCCAGACACATAGGAATCATTATCTTCGTGCCCGATGGAGTCGAAGAATCGTCCCCACATCGGGCCTCCTTCACCCTCTCCCGAGGCGGTGTTGTCGGTAGTCGCCATTGCATTCATCTAGCACGGGCTTGAGAAATAAATATAGACAGAGGGAAACGCAGCGCACTTGCTCCAGAGTTGCGTACGTCAGTGTGAGGACGTCAATAATGGCAGACAAATGACCATCCTCTTCGACAACGGGTAGATTGAGGTAGTGTCCGTCTGCAACACGAATTTAGCCCAGCCCCGTCGAAAATGCGACCGTATTCTTACTGTGCATTTTTTTAAGAGCGTCGTGGATGGTCATGGTGGGAGGGGCCGTGTCCGGATGAGGGGTCATCACTCGAACAACACTGCACCTTCCAGCGTCCAGTCCCGCCGCGATGACCCGCAGAACGACGTCCTTGCTAGTGAAGATCCCCGCAATCTTCTCCGACGGCCCGAGGCCAGGGACGCTCTCCATCACACAAACCGCCGTCACTCTCCTCTCTTTCATGAGGCGCGCCGCTTCCCTCACTGTGGTTTTGGGACCCACAGTGGCTGGGTGCGAACGTACATCCATGACGGTAGTGAGATCAGGAAGAGCGGTTTTCTCGCGGAGTCTTTCCGCCCATGCGAGCATAGCGGTAGCCTGGGGATTCGATCCCGCTGAACCGAGTTCCGACTGCACTCCAGCCATTGCAGCAAACAGCTGTTCCGACGCGGCAGAGCTCCGCTCAACCTTGCTGAGCGCCTCATGGAAGACTTTGGTGATGTCCAGCAGACCAACGACGTTACCCTCTTCGTTGCAGACAGGCTGAAGGTAGGAAGGTTGAGGAACAATTGGAATGCAAAGAAATAAGTAAATGCCGTACCAAATGTCTGAAATGTTTTGAAACCATCAACTGGAGGGCCTCCGTCGCGCTAGTGGTGTCCCGAGTGACCATAGGGTTTCTAGTCATTATTTGGTGCACCGGGGTCGTGTGGGGGTCGAGCCCGTCTGCGGTGACCTGGCAAGGCGAACTATTCGAGATGTTGGACCAGAAAGACACAAAGAACGTACACGGTAGGCCATGTCTTTCGCAGTGAAGATCCCGCTCAGACCCTCCTCGTCGTCCACGACGAGAACGCAGTCGGTTCGTTTGGCTGCACACAACTGACTCGCTTCCGAAACCGTGATACTTTCCGGAACAGTGAGGGCGGGACTAGGCCGCAGGGCAGCGACTGTCCCCTTCGCCGCCTGAATCCTGCTGGCGCGCTTCCCGCCGCGCATACTGTTGGTCGTCGAAATGGTGCGCTTGCGAGAAAGCTCGGACTCGATTTTTTTTCTAATCGCCTACCCACGCAAGTTAGGAGATGACTTGACAGAGGAAAGCGCGTCGGGGAAGTATGAAAGCCTACAGACCTCATCTCTCTTCGACTGCTTCTTCCGGGTCTCCGACACGGACGTCGGGAACGCCTGGCTGGATGATAAGGTTGACATTGAACCTCCGGTACGATGGCCCGGGGAGTCGCGTGGGTCGGGGGGAAAGGGGACTGGAGAAGACGAAAAGTTACGAGCCTGAGGGGATGAATGTGATGGAACAGGGATTCGAGACATTCACAAATGGGAAGAGTGAAGTGGCCGGCCTGTTGTACTTGTTTGCATCAAAATCATTTTTGTCTTGATCCTCTCCCCAAGTACTACATTAGCTAATTTAGATCCCATGTATCCTACGTCCTGCACGAGAAAAACTTCAAGAGACAATCATGCTTTTCGCTTCCTTGCGTTCGGTGCGTTTCTCTGGGTATACCAATAATATCCTCCTCCCAGCACCACAACCGCCAAGAGATTGGCTGAAGCACATTAAATTCATGCGCGCGACGTCCACAAGAATTAAATGCATACCGGCAATGAAGCCATACGCGCCTTGCAGCAGCCCTAGGGCTAGAGCAACGAAGCTTTGTACGAGATTGACGCCGCTGGCGATGATGTCTTTTCCAAGGACCGCTATGGCCTGGAAGAATGCGAGCACGGAGTTGAGCAACGAGAAGAAGACAGCAATTATGGCGTTGAGAAAGTCTGAGAGCGCGGAGGCGATAGTGGTAGCCATGTTATTCGATGACACTTGAATTCATGCAGCTGCAGTTAAATACGAGAGAGAAAGACACCACACTCCACAATTCGTCATACAGGCATCATCTGGAAAGAAAATAGCATTAACGCGCGCGCAAATCATGACAAGTCAATCTACACGGCTTTGACGAGCTGTCCATTTCCGAGTCCACAACAAGAAATATTTCGTCATCTTCGCGGCGCAGCCCCAGCCGCAGGTGCAGGAGTCAAAGTGGTCCCAGCCCAACGCCCTACCAGCATCTGAATCTTGTCCCACACCTGGACGGCCACCGGGGGGTTGCCTGGCTTGCGCGCAAACGCGTCGATGCGTGCAGTCGTGGCCGCGACGGCTTCACGAGTAAAGGCCGACTGGTAGTAGCGCTGGCGGACGAAGTGGACGAAAATAATCGGAGAAAGGAGGGAGTTCTGGAAAGTGATTGCCCCCAAGAAAACGCGGACGAAGATAACGAGTTCGGTGTACGCGACAACTTTCATCGCGCTGTCATAATTGGCTGATGACACGTCAGGCGGTGGATCCGAATGAAACGTGTCGAACACGAACCTTTCACCCACGCCTGCAACCTCTTGGCAAGCGGGTGAGGAGTGGGCGGACCACCGGCAGAGGCAGGAGGACCGGGCGCAAGGAATTGGGGCATCAAGGTGGTCCGAGTGAACGTGAGGGCGTGGAACAGAGAGAATATGGCGTATGGCAACAACGTAACTGAAGTGCACGGCTGAGGACATGCATGAAGCACAGAAATGAAAGACAATTACTGGCAATAGGCTTGGATGACCACCAGAAAAAGGCGAGAAGGAAGTATTGGACATTCTACAAAAGGATTGAGCCGGTCTGCGCGGAAACAGACTGAAAGATCTAACCTCATCTAGAAGTGCCTTCCTCACGAAAGCAGCATTGGGCTGAGGCGTCTGCAATGCATCAATCAGCAACTACGCTGGCGTATGAAAATCGCTTCAAAACGGACCCCCAACGATTTTCTGCAAACGCGATGAGAAATGAGAGCTGGACACGATGAGAGGACGGCGTTGGACTTACTGGCAAACAATCGCGTAGCTAACAAGTGCCCCAGTGAAACTCGCTGGTGCGGGTGCGTTAGATTTTAAGTTGAGCAAGAAAACGGCGAGCTAACCTTTATACCACCACGCAGAAACACTCCTGAACATCACCCATGCGAAAAAATATCGGAGGGAGGCGAGCAATAAGAGAAAATGGCCCGAGGCCCAGAGATAATGCTTCAAGATTGCAGGCAGATGAGCGATGTGAACCGAGCGTGGAACGGAAGAGATTTTTTACCTGGGTGGTGGCCATTTGTTTGATACAAGGTTGAGGAAAGAGATTGAAGGAAAAACGATTCTGTTACAAGTCTCAGAGTTCAAGTCAACCTGAGTTTTGGAGCTGACGTCTGTCGTCCAAACAACAACCAACAGCCTCATGGCCATGTTCGGCGCACAAAGCACACTCGCTCCTCATGGTCAGTCGAATATCTCTTGCGATTTATTTTTGACCCCCAGTAGGTGCTGCTCTCCTAGTTCTATCTGTCACCTCTGTTGCCATCGGCTACTACGTTGGAAGACGTTCTATCCAAGTGAACATTCCTGCGGACGACCAGTTCGAGGAAGACGACGATGAACCCACGGACGGAGACCTCGGTTCAATAAAAGCAGGCCTACTCGAGCCATGCAAACTTGTACAGCATCCCTTTCCGCGTCGCTGCCTCGCTTCTAACGCATGAGCCGACGGAAGGTTCTCATCGTTCGTACGGATCTGAAAATGACGCCAGGCATGTTGTGAACGCGCCCAATAGAGCATGCTCATCATCCTGCGTTAACCAGGAAAAATATCTGCTCAGTGAGGGCCGTTGAGATCGCCTCTAACTCTAATTCGTCAACTTTCTCAGATGCGGGTACGTAGTTGCGTACATCCTTACTACTGGCGTTTTCACGCGTCCAATACAGGCACGCGACCCTGGCTTGTTATAAAACGCTAGTAAAGCGAAATGCACAGGTCCGAGAAAGGGTTCTCCGCACGTTTCGATTCTGATTCTAGCAGCTGGTTAAACACTGGGAGCGGACTGGGTACTTTCTCTTGCAAGTCGGATTTTTTGGTGCTCATTTTGATTCAGCCAAGCAAAAATCGCGTTAAAAGCAACGTCCGAAAAGCAATTATTGGAGCTTGAGGCGCAGGCGAAAAGGCTTAACCTTTGTGCCCGCTCCATACAAGACGCGTTCGTCTCTTACCTGGGGATCTCCTCGACCAGTTGGCTGACGGGCTTGCAGGGGACGCACACAAGTGGACCCAGGAAGTCGTACAGTCCTTGCTATTGGACCTGCGCCTGTCGAACTGATAAATCGCGTCACCGGGAAGCTGCGTCTGTTGTGAATGCCTGGATAGAATTCTGTTGGGTTCGTACAAGCGATGGTGTAGCTTGCGATAGTCCTCGTCCTAGAATGCACTCGATAGATTTCTGGATCCGACTCAAGTGGCTGAATGGCTACCGTAAGATTAAGGAAGTCGCCGCGCGCGTCAATTGAATGAGACCGTGATGCGATGTCGCCGCTGACAGCCCAAAATTTATGACTGGCAACGACGGCCTCGCTGGCGCCTTGCAAGTTGCAATCCTGCACTGGCGCACACCGAAGCGAGACGCGTCTATAAAATACATTTTACGTAACTTGGATATCACGTTCTTACTCCAAAACTTTCTCCTTCGTGTCTCTGCTCCGCTCCACCTACTCCGTCACCAGTGACATGAACAGACTGTGGCAGACTCGTTTAAAAGGCTTTGCATAGTGGGCCTGCTGTTAGTACACAAACAACTATGGCCGCTCTTTCTCTCGCCCGCGCATACCAATATTCTTTTGACACCCGGCCCCACACGACCTTGGCGTGAGTAGGAGGATATCCGCTGGTTGGCTATTGGCCTGACGGGAACTCCACTAGCGTTACTGGTGGCTGCTTGAACGCTCTCGGAGACGTAGTCGCTCAAGTTTCTCACAACATTGCGAGTGTAGTTGTACACCTCGAAAGATCGTCGCTCATATCTTCCTATGCAGCTCCGGGAACCCCACGACGAACGCGCACCGTTCGACCCTGCGCGGACATTGAGATTCTTCGTCTTTGGGGCCTCGATCAGTATGTCTATCCTAGGAATTCTAGCAGCCACAGTTTATAACGCCTTGGTAGGCCCCTTCCTCGGTCGTTGGAATGCATTCCTAGAACGCCAGTTTCCCCTCCGCGCACTCAACGGAACCGGCAAAGTCAGCCCGAAGGCCTTGGCTAAACGAGTCGCAGCCGACCAGATTGTCATGTACGTGGGCTCGGTAATGTTCTCACCACGGCTTACCGTCTCGTAGGGCCCCCATTGGACTCGTCGCTTTCATAGGCACCATGGGAACCCTGGAGGGCCGTTCTCGAAAACAAATAGCACAGGTAAATCCAATATTTCTTTCCTCCTTGGAGTTACAGGCTGACGAACTTGCTAGAAATACAATGACATGTTCCTGCCGACCTTACGCACAAATTGGAGCGTTTGGCCAGTCTTGCAATTCGTGAATTTTAGATTTATGCCTCTTCCATACCGCGTACCATTCCAGTCCACATGTGGCGTTTTCTGGACGCTGTATCTCTCAACAGTGAACGCTGGGTACGTTTCCTTCTTATCAATTCGTACTCAACTCAATGCTCTTATAGCGAGGACCGCAAACAAGATAGAGATACCGCAATGCGACGCACTCTGGGGTAAAGAAATGAGAGAAAAGTATCCTATGATCGTTCCCCACTCTTGTTGTAAATTTTGTAGCTTTAGCACCACCATGAACAATGTAGAGATTTGTACAGATTACAATCTACGACCCATACTTGTGCGCAAAATATGCTGGCGGCAAGGTTGCGAGCACGTCGACCAAGGGACGCTCAACCACAATGAGCTCTCCCGGTGCCAAGAAATCGACGTGCAAGATGGGCCGATAATGCGTGACCATCTTGAAATTGGCATGGTCCTCCGACATCGCGTCGATTTTCGGGCTCCTGTCGCCCTCGCGCCGCCGTTTTTTGTTGCCCGCCCGCCCGGAATCATCCAGCTTGATTTTGCATAACCATGTCGACCCCCAGCACAGCACATGCCGCGGTGCAGCAGCACCGGCCGACGCCTTGAACGACGGTCCAGCAATGGCTGGATCAAATGCAACGCCGAGGATGTGGTCGTGGGCGCGAGCGAATTTTTTGGGCAGGTTACTGCAGATGTCCTTGGACCAGGACGGGAACTGCCGTGACTCGACGTCGAACACCTGGATACTGTTGTTGGGGAACGCCAATATCAGGATACTGGGTCGACTGGGGTCGAAACATATCGCTTGCGCAGCCAGGGGGAATGAAGGGAGGACACAGTGGTGCTGGAAAAGGGTCAGGGACTCGCACTGCGAGGAAATAAAAGAGGTAGTCTACCTGTATTGAATCCAAGTTGTATACATGGGTACGGCCATGGGTGTCTGACGACGCCAACCACTGGCCGTCGAAACTCGTAGCCAAACGTAGGATGGAGGTTGTGATGGGGACAGAGGGCATGTCGCTCTCCGACTCCTCGTCTTCGTTGGGAGGAGGAGCGTCGGCGTTTTCTGCATCGGTAGGACGTGCTTTGACCACTCGATCGCCGGAAATAGAACTTCCGTGCCGGTGGTGGTCGAATCTCCGTAAAACTCGGGGCTTTTCGTCGGCGGCGCCAAGATCGACAACGAGAATGTAAGAGCCAGCGGCCGTCGAAATAACAAGTTTCGACGAGTCGGGAGTGAAGTGGAAGGCAAGACCGCCTGTTGAAGTGCTCTTTGGTGGCAAATGAGCCTGCAGAACGGCAGAGAAGTCTCGGATCCGCCTCGGCTTGATGCCACCGTCGGACTGTAAAAGAAATTAGCCTCGCGAAGTTAAACCTCTAGCCGCTGCTTACATTCGACGATAGCGAGAACAGTTTCGACTCGTACAAGTCAGATAGAACCAGCCAACGACCGTTGCTGGAGATGGCAGTCGCAAGCAGATTGGTGTGGACATTAAGTTCCATATCGAGAACCTTTTCCCATCCTGCTGCATCAACATCGTCCTCCACTGTAGCGGGCTCCTCCTCGGGTGCGGCGGGTTTCTTGTTTATTCTCCAGATACCTAAACCCGCATCGCGGGCACAGCACAAAAGTCGGGCTTCACGCGCAACCTGTACCGCGGAAGTGGACGACGGGCCCGATGAATAAGCTAGTCTGCGATGGTACGAATCTTCAAACGTGGAATGTATGCTGGTTGAGATTGGGTTCACAATTTTCACGACCGTATTTGTCGGAAGGGCTGCAGGGGTAACTACAACCGACATGTCGAGACCCCCGGAAGCCAAAATGGGTGCAATGTCCATGGGGAAGTGAAGTTTGTGCGATGGAGGGAGAGTTGTGTATGGAGGCCAGATGGCAAGCGCGCGCACGTCGTGGGAGTGCATTCGACGAGAAGAAGTCTGAATCCACCGCCGAGAGCTCGACTTTTCTCCGCCGGAAGTTTTCACCAGACAGAATTGAGTTATTTTTTGATCAACACCAGAGGTGTAGACCGCTGTTCCGGTCTGAAATTTTGAATAAAGAATTCGATGAGTCGGTATGACTGACTCACTGGGTCAATCGTTAGACAGAGTACATCTGCTCCGTGGGCTTGGAAGGTCTGTAGTTGAGTACAAGTCCGAGAGTCCCAAAATTTGACCATGCCCAGCGAATCGCCTGATACGATTGTACCATCTCTAAATTAATTCTTCAGTATTTTGAAAAATATTGGCACGAGTAAACAGACCCTAAAACACCAATTGACCAGACCAACGTCCGCTCCCCTCGAATCTTGTCTGTTCCCATGCGATCAATGGACCGACCGCTGGCAACATCCCATTTTCGGAGACTACTATCGGAGCCGCCGGTGACCAGCCACGTATCTATCCAGCCGTCGTCCTCATCATCGCTCGAGTCGTCCGCTGTTTTGCTGGTTGAACTGGGCCGTCGACTCGGAGGACCCAAGCGATGCTTAAAACTCGGCATTTGACGCGGTCAAATCGGCGGTGGTGCGTTAATGTGTCGTTTTCCAAGGACAGAAGCCGCACAGTCCCATCTTCGCATCCAAGTGCAAGTAAAGTGGACGCAGGATTTACTGACATTGACCAAATGGAGCCGCCTTGAGAGCTTATGGTTCTCTATGTGTAGTTTAGAAGGGGAAGGGGGCAATGAGGACAATGTCCTCACTCTAACACAACCCTGGTTCATGTCCCATTCCAGTAGATCGCTGCCGCCGCCAGAAGAAAACAGCCGAAGCTCAGAGCACGAAGGAACGGATTCCGTAGGCACATCGTCAGGATGGCGAATTGCAAAGGTGATAGAATCGACTTTGGAGGGATAGGGCCCAACAAGAGTCTCGAATGTAATTGTAAGCACGATGCAGAAAAGTTAACAGACGCATTACCGTTCTTATGGCCCATGCCTGAGATGACTGTAGATCGCCTTCTCCCCCAGTCCATTCACACAAGTCGATATTTCCATTGGCATGACCGACAGCTAGAGTTCCATGGCGCAGAGGTTGCTTGCCAAAAGACGACGGTTTTTTATTCGGAGACGGAAGGGATAAGGGAGGGAATGCTAGCGCAGTTATTGGTGATGGATTGAGGTCTACGAATCTGCAACGGTGCAGAGCAAGTGTGGTGGACTCGGCCATTTGGTCGCGGTAAAAGCCGCCCAATTTCTTTTGAAATTTTTGGTAAGTAAAAGCCGCGCGCAAAAATTTCTGTGACGTGACGGAACAAACCTTGCCGAGGCGCGACACACTGACTTTGCGGTTTTCGTCGACGAGATCCCTTCCTCCATTCCCATTCCCTTCCTTTCTGCGGCGGAAAAACTCCATTAAAAATGGCCAGTCTATTCGGCGGTGGTGGAAGCAGTAGTTCGGGCGGTCTCAATCAAGAGAGGCTGGACATGGCACTCACAGAGTCCGTTCTTTTCATTCAAAAGCCACTGTCCCTTCTCATTCGAGTCCAGAATGGATACCGTTACAGATCTCTTCAACCGGATGGTTTCGTTAGTCGCAGTCGAACCTTGGTCTGCCCGGAGTTTGCTCATTTGTGTCTCAGTTCATGTCAGAGCAAATGCATAGCTCGTTATGCGGAAGCGGACCTCAGCAAAGGCGAAACTGTCTGCATTGACAGATGCGTCGCGAAATACCACGAGGTATACGGCA
Organism: Mycena galopus ATCC 62051; assembly: GCA_014925785.1. NCBI lineage: Eukaryota > Fungi > Basidiomycota > Agaricomycetes > Agaricales > Mycenaceae > Mycena > Mycena galopus. The sequence goes on from WIQG01000007.1 coordinate 587,933, forward strand.
AAGTTGGGGACAAACTCAAAGTCAGAGGCGAACAGCAACGCTAGAGTCAAACCCAGCGAGCAGGATTTGGCAACATAGTGCACTCAGCTTGCGCTTAGACGACGCGACATTGCATTGGAGGATGGCATGACATTCTCAGCAATCTTCTACTCATAATACAAAATGTTACTCATGCCCGCAAACCGTGACCGTCTAAAGAATTTCATCGTGTGGCCTATTTCGCACCGGGGAAGCACTCTGCCATGGTTTTAGAGTGCTTGTTCTGCGAGTGTTCTTCGAGCCTGTATGGGTTCAGTATGGAGAGGAAATACGGTTGGAACGACTGACGCTGGAGCGCGAGTGGTGATCAGCTACAGCAACTCGAAAGGTCAGTGATTTGAGGGAACCATCCGATCAAAAAACGCACAAATGCCTGTTTGCAGGTGGCGCAGACGATAGATTTCGCTGCTTCGTTCACCTAACAAGATCGTGAAAAACTTGGGCATGCGCTGGATCCGCAGATGCGCCGGACCTTGGCTTGGCTCTTCGAACCCTTGGGAGCGTTCTTATCCACATTGCGCTCGCGCTTTTGAGCTGCTTTGGCACCCTGCATTCTGGATAAATATGGTGTGGGTGCATGAGAGTGGCAGAAACATACGTTTCCCATCGCGTTCAGTCAGTCGTGGCGGAAGGACAAGAGGCAATTAAGTAGCAGCCAAGTGCTTTCCCGTCACACAGCTTTTTTCACTCGGTGATCCGGTCCGCGGAATTACGATCACATGACCGTACCGGCTGTCGGCTCGGTCCGACTCATCAAATAGGAGGCGTCGGAACATGCAGAGGCTTTCTCCAAACTTCCGGACTTTGGCTTCGGTTCCTACCTTCCGAAACTTTCTCCGCTGCAAAATGTCTTCGTTCGCCGTCATCTCACAACAGGTCAAGCTCGATATCCTTTCCAAGACCCACGTCGAGGACAATGAAGCCAAGCGGAAAGAGGTTTCGCGCACCTTTATCTGTACGTTGCGATTTTCGTAGATAACGATTTATTAAATGCCTGGATTGGCGCAGCGGACACAGTGACAGGTTTGTATAATTGGTGTCGATGGAACATTTAGCTGATACTCGATATAGTCCCAACGAAGGTGTGTGCGTATGTTCCGGCCCAACCGTTGACAAATGGTGCCATAGGAAATGTACGAATACGCGACTCTGTCTACGGTCGGCGACGATGTTTATTTTGGTTCGATCCGTTTATTCTTGCCCCGAGCCATTCATTGACTAAGACACCAGAGCCCTCAACGAAAGCCCTGGAGGTCCACTTGGCAAAGCTCACGGGGAAAGAGGCGGGGTTATTTATGCCATCTGGGACGGCCTCGAACCAGATCGCTCTCCGAACTCATCTCATGCAACCCCCATACACCGTGATGTGTGATTATCGTGCGCACATACACAAGTAAGCCAAAAATCAGTCTTGTGTAGCTCACACTTGGGACTGATTTCATCTAGGTATGAGGCTGGTGGGGCCGCCTTTCACTCTGGTGCCGCGGTCACAGCGCTCATTCCCTCGAACGGTAATGAATCTACTATTATAGGCTAGAGGAATCCTTCTGATAACAATTTAGGCCATCACCTCACTTTGAACGAGATCAAGCAAAACATGATTCTGGCTACTGATATCCATGTGTACTTGTCCCTGCTTTGCAACTTGATCAAACCACTAAACAATCGCAGTGCTCCCACAGAAGTTGTCGCGTTGGAGAATACTCTGAACGGCACAATTTTTCCGCAGGATGAAATTATTGCTATCTCGGAGTATGTCCATTCTGAAGGGAAAAAAATGCACCTCGACGGAGCGCGAATTTGGCACGTCGCTGCAGAGACCGACACTTCAATCAAAGAATTGTGCGACCCGTTTGACTCTGTCAGTTTGTGCTTCAGCAAGGGTTTAGGTTTGTGCTGTCGCCATTTATAAGCCTAGTCTGAAACTTTTGAATAAAGGCGCGCCCATTGGTTCCTGCCTCGTTGGGTCTACTGCCTTCATAACGAAGGCTCGCCAGTTCAGGAAACTCTTCGGAGGAGGCATGCGGCAAACCGGGATTTTGGCAGCGTCTGCTGCCTATGCACTCACGTACAACTTCCCCCTGCTACCTGGTGTCCACGCCCTCGCAAAACGACTGGAGGCAGGGCTAGAAGAGATCGGCGTCGAAATAACAAGCAAGGCCGAAACCTGCATGGTTTGTTCTACGCCTCTTCCGCTCTTCCCTATATAATGAGTGGCTAGATCTTTTACGACCCTTCGAGCGTTGGCGTCACTTACGACGAGATCGCTGATCGGGCGAGCGACCTGCCTGAGCCTCTGATCCTGGGAGGCTCCAGGCTAGTCATCCACATACAAACGTCGGAGTCAGCCGTCGCCGATTTCTTGTCGATAGTCCGCCAGCTGGCAGAAGAAAAGAAGGCAGCGGGTTTCGTGAAACCCCCGCCTGCCGTGAACGGAACTCACAAGGACATATACGTCCGTCGCGCCCCAAAGACCGCCGCTTAAAACGAATAGACAGATAGAAGCAGTGTATACAAGATAACTCATGCCTATTATCCTTTACCAACATATTTTTGCTTCTCGTATTCAGTCCATAGATCCTTCATGATGGTTTTCCCACCAGCATCGAGGGCCGACACCATCATGGCATCCCGGTTGTGATCATTCAGCATACCGCACAAAGCAAAAAGCCCAGGTCGAAGCTCTTTTCGTAGCTCAGCAGGTAAAATGCAGAGGGGGTCATTCATCGAATCAATGTATGCCTTGATGACGTATGCAGCATGTTTTGAAAACGGCCGCGCCAGCGATTCGGCGCGCTGCGCGTCAGTTGATGAATGAGACCTGGGGGTGGTCTTGGTGGTAAGCGTCTCCAACAGACGCGCGAGGGCCTTTCCCTCTTCAGGACCGACAGGGCAGACCGAGTTGACCCAGCGCGGGAGGGTGTCGGTAACCAATGCGGTTTGCTTGGCTCCCAGTTGTGGGCGAGGCCGTCGGATTGTAGAGATAAATTGCTGGAGAACCATGCCAAGGTTGGGCAGTGTTAGGGCAACAAGGTCGCGGCGAAGTCGAATTAGAGCACCAATGATGGTAGTGATCTCATGGGAAACGTCGGTGGATGTCGTTTCATCGTGCGTCTTGGATTTTGCAAGGAACTTGGAAAGTAGGGACCATATACAGCCAATATCTTGGGTCCGCAACGAGGCAGGCTATGCAACAAATGGTCAGGGTTCATACTCTGCATAGTGTCGAATTGGGCCCACACTGTCTGAACATTGTTGACGGAGAAGACGGAGAACCTCTAAACGAAGGGGCAGTGAGCCACTGGTAAATTCAGTGCGACCCGTAAACATATTCAAACAGCTTGTGAGGAAGTTTTGAGTGTGCTTCAAAGTACCTAAGGACAGATGACGTCAGCGCAAGGCACGTACTGATTAGGATGTGTGTACCGGTGGGATGTTCAGACAAAAGCAAAGCAGCCGAATGGACGAGGTGAGGCATACGTTGAGCCGAATGCGCAGAGTCGGCCATGCACTCGCGTGTGAGGTCCAGGACATGGCAGAATTCCGACACAGAAAGAGCGTTGCACGTCTGGGAAAAAAGCTGATCGAGCCGAACTTGGCCTAGGCACGATCCATGAGAATATGGAAACAAATTACTGTTAGGTGAATACCATTCCGTCCCATCAAGTAGGCGAACGAGACGTAGGTCGCTAGAATAATGCCCAGTTGCTGTAGGCGGCCACTGTCGGGCGTCCAATGGAGTTCTTCGGCTAGTATCGCAAAAGCAGTCGCGCAATTCTTGTCCAGTTCATCGACAGACGATGTGGAGGCGTTTATAGCCCAAGAACATAATTTCAATCCCATTAGAGGGAGTCTGTCGCCTAGAGCGGGTTTAGTCCTTTTATTGTGATCCAAATCAAGAGTGACACACCAGTCACTTTCAGCCACCGTCTAAGCAAAAGGGCGTGGAGCCATAGATTCATAAGCTCTTCGCTGGCAAAGAGAGCTCTATGTCACCAATGTGGCCGACCAGAGCCTCGGACAATCGTTGCTCAAGATTAGATATCTCGCCTTGGACTTCTTCCGAGAAGCTGAGATATTAGGTGAGCGGTGAACATCTCGCCTTTAACCCCAAACACACGCCTTTGTGACGAAAATCCTTTGGTTAATGTTTCTATGAGGCGAACCAGAACCCTTGATTCGCTGGCTGAGTTGAGGATATCGGAAGGTAGACACGAGTGCAGCACTTCCACAGTGGCTTCGGCGCTTCCCTGTTCGGAAGATTTTAGAAGGGCCCTGTAGCGAAATCAGTGTCTATCCACACAGATGATTTTTTACGCACGCAAAATGCAGTCCGACTAAACCCAGTGTCACGTCTGTGTAGTTTTGCGGCACCTGAGAAGATGTATTACCATGAATCAAATGGTTCAAATATCGTGACAGGTTTAGAACCTGAGCCATGCTGTCAGCAAGGATCGCAAGAGGGAAAGACTGACACTTGCCGGTTGGTCCACGGAACCAATATACAGAGATACATTGTAGATGAAAATTCGAACACCTGCAACAGCAGACTGCAAATCCTGCGAGTCAGTCAGGGAGCTGTAGAGTACATCGGCATTGACAGCTCTTCTGATCAGTTCAGTCCTGATGGTCCGGGACAAAAACTCGATCGGAAACATGAGAAGTAGTTGGTAAGTAGACCAGACGGCAGCATGATTGTCAGCCGTCGGCTTTAGAAGCGGATCGACAAGCACCGATGTAGCTTCATCCGCAAATGCTAAAACACCAGCTGGAAGATAATCAGATAGGGACAAAGCTCGCGAGGTAAAAAACGAACTGCGTAGATTGGGAAGTTCCCAAAAGTGGGCAGAAGATAATGCGTTCAAGAGCAGTGAGGTTGGATTTAGGCCCGCAGAACTATGCGCAGCAAAGTTGGCCTTCAAGATGATTTTGACGAGCCGTTGCAATTGTATTGGGGATGCTATCGCGCTGAGAGACGTGAGTGGGGAACAAGGGTTCGTTTAAACCAACTGACTCGATGATTGGCAAGTATTTGTCAATTAACATATGGAGAATGGCCAACGCGCTGTCCTCTTTGCCTTTGGATCCGAAGGTTAACGAGCAGGAAGCTCCAGACCACGAGTTTTCCAAAGAATTGTAATTATTTTCGAGGAAGCTCAGTAGTCGATCAATCGAATCCCCCGTCCGGGCGGGTTCATCGACCGAAGACCATTTAAGCAACATACGAAACTAGAATAGTGGTTGAACCAGGTACATGACCGAGAAAGACACGACGTACCAGTTCAAGCGTAAGCTCAGGTAACAGGTGTTCTTGGTCTGACGCTGTTTCTACTTTTGCCCACAGTTTGTCGGTGTAGGGCGTTCCCAGAGAATACTGGAGACGAAGAATTGCGGCCGCTGTAACTTGAGATGCCCACGACTCAGCTGGGTTCTTCCGGATGAGCTTGAGCACCTTTGTAAGGGCGCGAGGTAGAAAAGTGCCTCTCATTTCATTTATTGAATCGTCGACCTCCTGTAGCGACCCGTCGGAAAGCGCTTGCAAAGGAAGAGCCACGAGAACAACAGAGGCTAGTCGTGCACTGAAGCAAAATGTCAAAGCCAGGCTATTGTCGCTGCTGTCTGCATCGGTATTGGTAGAAATCTGGCTCCAGCATGCATTTAGGGTTTCGAGAATGAATGACGCGGTCTGGCCCGTTTGACCGGGTGTGAGAAACTTGCGCGTGCAGCTCGCGAGCCGGTTCAGATGAATAGGATGGAGGAGTGCGCTCGAGAAAGCGCATCGATATTGAAGGTGGACATCAGAACTGGGGGTTTTGGTGGGATGGGCTGCGAACGCTGCAAATAAAGTCTCGATATGAGTGTGCATTGTCCGCGTTTTAACGTGATAATCGAGCAATAACTCCAAGAAACTGAACATCGACGGAGATGTATCCGGGATCTATGATAGTTTGAGGAATGCGTCATCCAGCCAAAAAAAGAACGCACGTGGAGTAACTCGGGAATAATTCGAGGAATATCTTTCAAAATCAAGTCTTGGTCGATTTGCATCAGTTTCGAAAGGCATGCGATTGCCAATGGGACTGCTGTGTCCCCATCTATAGCCGATGAGAATGGATTCGCAGAGATGCGCGATCTCTTACCGGTGCGCTCGGAGCCAAGTACAGAGAGAACTAATGGTACAGTGCTCTGTAAGCTCATTTGGCCATCAAGCTGGCTACTGCTGAACAGATATTCGTCCCCAACCACAGCCAGAAGATCAACCCGGGCCTTCCAGGTCAGAATCGTCGGATTAATTACGTTGAGCAGACTCCGGCACGAGTCGAAGAATGAGAAGCAGATCGAGCGAACCTGTTCCGTCAGAACGGCAGAACTGTGTCCAGAGCTTTGGCCAAACAATGCACTCCGATGTTTCCTCGCACAGTGAACGAACGCCGTAAAGATCCGAGAAAGACTGGGATGAACCAGATCATCGGGCATATTTCGAAGAGCTTCGAAAACTGGATGCTCCTCGTCATGCATTTGGCGCAATGTATCGACATTGAAAAGAATTTCGGTCCCGACAACATATATTTTTTCTCCAAGGCGGGATGATGTGTGGTTGGATGAGGAAACGATCCACAGGCGCAAGTGGTTTTGAATGAAGATTGAAGAGAGCTAATGAATGAACATGAATTTGGGCAACACACAGAACAAAATGGATCATCTCACTTTTTTCTTGTTTGACGAGTTACCGACAGACGCACGCAGAGACGACAGTATAAAGTCACCGATCTGCTCGAGAGCATCGTTTGGTTCAGACAACGTCTGAATAACCCCAAGGAAATTCCCAAAGCACTCTAGTAGAGTCTCGGCACTTATTTTGTGCACAGCGAGAGGCCAGATGCTGTTCAGGCTTTTGCCAACCGCAATGGTAAGAGGCACGCGTAGTTCGCGCTCGGCGGCGCTGAGAAGTTGCAAGAACGACGCTAGAATGGGTGCTACGGGCACCCGGTTAAGCTGAGGCAAAAGCCAGTGTTTGGCAGCCTTCGTTTTGTCGGAAACGATGTGAGAAAGTAACGTCCAAAACCGAAGGTCGAGAACAGGATTGAGTGCTCTGGTTGGTATTAGAAATGCGAGGCACCAGCAATAGGAACGCACGGTGGAGCTGCCTTGTCCTTGAGAAGTTTTGAGAGGACCCACTCGGCAATAACTTCGCCTTTGTTCGGCATGTACAACGACTTGTCCTCCCATGCGGTGGTTGCAATTTGTATCTTGGAAGGACCACCCACGCGAGGGGGGTCAGCAGGGGCCTTCAAGGCGTGGTACACGGCTTGCGACGCCATTATCTGTAATCCCAAGACGCCTTTTCACTCACGGTTTCGAAGAAAGAAAATCGCGTAAGAGCGATCAATTCTATCGTGGATGATCAGCGTGTCTTCGGCTATTTTGGGCACCTCTTCTTCGAACGCGTCCACCTTTTAATTTGCTTCGGAAATTCGCTTCGCTATGTGAACTCCAAGACCATGCTTTCCTTCGCCTTCCAGGTTCCCTCCAAAAAAATCGAAATCGAGGGGGACAATAGTCCACCATCGACCATCGTCGCCCAGCCCGATCTTCTTCCAGTCCGTCAAGATGATCGTACATGGAACACGGTTCACCTTCTGGGTTGGAGGTCCTCTTGCTTGAAGACGCTTCATTAATCTGTGAATTTGCAGGATATTGGATCGCAGAGGCTTTTGGCGCGTACATCTTAGCCCTGCACTCGTAAACTGACCAACCTTTCTGCTTCAGGCATAAGGTTATTCAGTTTATATCCTGGCTCCATGTATTGATCCCTCCTCCAAGCCAATACCAGGTAGCTTCCACAGCGGTCGCGGCGGGCCTTTCTCCTGGTACCGCTATCGGTGCTGGTGCGCCTACATTCCTTTCGGACAAGTCCTTGCATTACTTAACGTTGTGCCACTCTATAGTTTTCCTAGGGCATTTGCTCGTCTGTGAGTTGTTTTGCCCATTAATTTTCATCGAATAATTCTCCTCAGCCGTAGCATGTGCCTGTAACGGATGGGTGGCGCCACCTATGGAATCGTGCGTGTTCCCTGCGCGTCCCTGTGATCACCCGCTCAGGAACCTGCAGAATTTGCCGATTTTTGCACGCGCTGCATTTGGCATCTATGGGAATGTTCTCGCCGTCATGTGTCGCGCTATTGCCGCCACTATATGGTTTGGCACGCAGAGCTTCCAGGGTAAGGCAGTTGCACCACATGAACCTGCGATTTCATTTAGAACAGGTGGTCAATGTGTCGAGGTGATGCTCCGAGCCATCTTCCCGTCCTTCAAATCTTTCAAGAATCACCTCCCACCCTCTGCTCATGTCACATCGTCCGAATTGTTGTGTTTCTTGTAAGCAGCAAATTTGTCGTTAGGATTCCATTTATTAATTCTCCATCACAGCATTTTTTATATCGTTCAATTGCCATTGCTATTTGTTCACATAAGCAAGGTAAGCCATTTTTATATGCAATGGATTGCTGTCCTGACGCCGCCGCGCAGCTACGACACTTGTTCATGTTGAAGGTCGTTATCATGGTATGTTTGCCCAATTCTTTCGTTACATCAAATATTAATTTTGTTAGCCCATTTTTGGCTTGGCCCTCCGTATGTTTTTCCAAGTCTGCGGTTGTGGTCCCTCATTTCCGCTTTTAGTTGGATGGGCAGTAGGGAAGGCGCACGGTTTCGGCCCCATTTTCGCGCAGAAGACTGATGTTTCGGGTTCACCCGTTGTCGTTGTATTCTTTTCTGCTATGACCGCGGCCATTGCTCCCAAAGCAACTCTGGCACTGAACATTTGCGCAAGTGTAGTCGCCCTGTAATTTTCATCTTACTCACTACATATCCTCCAGGATTTTACCCGGTTTGCCAAATCGCCCCGCGCAGTCGTCTGGACCAACATCGTTTCATTATCTATTCCAGTCACATTCTGCTCGTAAGATCCGGTCAATACCCACCCATTCTCAACTGACCGAGTCTCGCATTTTTATCCCTTCATCGTCTGATCACTATCGGACGCCGGGTTACAGGATTCTCGGGGTTGTTGTTACATCTGCGGCCCAAGTTATCTACGGGGTTTCGACTTGGAATCCCTTGCAAGTCTGTGAATTATGGAGCAGCCGTGCTGCCCAGTTCTTTGCGGCGCTTTGCTGGTCGTTTGCAGTTCTCGCAACCAATATTTCAGCCAAGTCGGTCATCAGGCTGTAACCGGGCCACAGTACTGACAGTTCCACGCAGTTCCACCGCCGTCGGTAACGATCTTGCCATTCTCTTTCCACGCTATATCAATATTCGGCGGGGCCAATACGTTTGCGCTCTCGTGGGTCTGGCTACCTGTCCTGTAAGCGTCAAACGATATCTCCGGTCGCCCAGACTCATAAATTGATATTCTACGCAGTGGATCATCCAGAATAGCGCAGTCTCCTTCACGTATGTTTTTCGGTCCTCGTGCGCCGAACTGTCGCTCATGTCGAAACCCGCAGATCCTTTTTGTATTGCAGCCTTCTTATTATATTATTATCATTCGTGCTAACGTAGCGCTGAACAGGGGTGGATATTCCATTTTCCTGGGCCCAATATGCGGAATTCTGCTAGCCGACTATGTGAGAATATTTTTCCTTACTCGTCGGCTAGGTTGACAAAATGAGTAGTATGTTTACCGACGGCGGAACTGGATATTGCTGCGCTTTACCATAAAGAGGGCTCCCCATACTGGTATATTGTTTGCCGCCCTGCCGCCCAGCTACTCACGCATGTTAGGTACACTCATGGCGTTAATCTGCGCGCCATCGTAGCCTTCTTTCTTGCCTTGATTCCAAACCTCCCCGGATTCGCATTCATTGTCAACAATAAGGTTCAGTGCCCATCGGCGCGAAATACTCTTGTCGTCCTTCCAATCCAACCATCTCATGCTGTCTCACGATTGTTCAGTTCATTGGTGTGGCCAGTGGGAGTAATTGTGGCGGCCGCATGCTACCTTCTTCTCAATCTTGTGTGGCCTGTCCGTCAGGCCCAGGAACGGGCCGCATCCCCCAGCATCATCACCAGCGACGAAGATCCGGAGAAGTAAGTTTTTTCATACCGTTAGTTTGTGTACATCGGTAGCACGTTGTTCTGTAATACATGTCCGTCCACAGCTGCTGCTGGGCCCCATATTCCCGTCAATCCACTATCAGCGCCACTCCAATCAAGACCGAATGCGTTGAGATCGATGTTCCAGCCATATTGATCGATCGCATTCTGGCTGGAAGTAGGAGTATGGACACCGTTGGATTTTTGTGGTAAGGTGCCGTTCAGCCGAGGAAGCTCCGGTTCATACGTGCCCTTGAGAGCAGCGACGACACCGGTGTACTCAGACGACGATTTCAGGCAGTTGGCGACAGATTCGGCCCGATTCAGAGCAGGTTCGGCGAGATCCCAACAGTAATCATGCTTCGCTACCTGCAAGGCCTGCTGGAGACGAGATAACATGGTAAGAGGCATTGTTCGGGAGCTCGCTTGGATGGTAAAGGAGGTTCGTTGAGGTGGTAGAGGAGAGACTAGTGTCGAGGTAGCAAGACTCAATCGAATGAGAGAGGATGTCAGGGAAGAGAGTATGTGCCCAACATCTATAGAACTGTGAGCAAGTAATCACAAACTGAATGAGCGACACCAACAATTTAACCAAAACCCATCAAATGAATGGGCGTCTAAGCCACAGATGTAGTCCACTGCTTCCGCGTACATTTCTAGTGTGGCAGGGTCTGGTGTGAAACTACAAGTCCAGTCAGCAGGCTGGAATGCTCTGTGTACAGCTCATACTCACGGACTACCGAGACCTATACTCAATTCAATAGATATCCGCCGAAGCATACATCGGAAACCAAGGAGACAAGTCAATAACGAAGCTTGGTAGTATTCAGGATTTATGAAGCGTATCAACATTTAAAGGACGTACCGACTCCGGACGCTGAGGAGCGGCCCATCTCCTTCCTACGCACTTCGACGACAAGCATGTGGGTCTCCTCCTCGATGGATTTGACTTTGGCTAGCCGCTCCGTCGGTGGCGAAACACTTGAAGCGAGAGTGCACACTTGAGACTGCAAGCGAGAGACAAGGACAGACAGGTGGCAAAGGAGGATGAAGCTTTGAGAAGAACATGCCGTGTCTGGAGGGTTGGGAGGGGAGGTCGCGCCAACGACATCTGGAATAGGTGTTGAATGATTATCAGCTTGGATGTGAGACGGTCGGGAATTCAGAAATGACATCCTGGGTGAAATACATGAGAAGAAACAGAATAGAGAAAAATTAATAGCAGACCATCCATCGTGTATCCGGAGTCCCCACCACAAAGTACGTCTTAAATCCTTCTCCCAAGACGGGATATTCCAATTGTTGGGGTTGATGTGGAGACCAAGCAGTTGCGCTTGAGCGATAGTCTAGCGAGCTGTTAGTTGGAGAACGTGGTCAAGATACCAACGCACACGAGCCAACAGAATATAGTTAGCTTCGACATCTAGAACTGGCCTTGCCGACAAATCAAGCAGAGCGGCGGAGACAGTCGATAATCGAGAAGGTCCTTGATCGGAAATTTCTTCACTGGCGCGTATAATGGTTCGAATAGACACAATAGATAAGCGATAACGTTGGCAGTGGCTTAGGGCGGCGAGACAGAGTTTGGTGCGGAGGTATGAATCAAGAAGGTGCGCGTCCGAAGATAAGGAAACCAGAGGAAATGCAGGATTGAAGACTGCGAGATAGATATCAAGTAGAGATTCTTCCGATGTCGGCGGATCCAGAAGGGAGAGGCATGTTTGCAGAACAGCCTTCTTTGCTGAGTTTACGCTTGGGCCTGGGCGACTTGGCATTGCAAACTACTGTCAAGGGACCTCGAGATACGCACCGTTTCGCTTCTTGTTGAATATAATGTACTGCAACAGGTTGAGCTAACGTGGGAAACAACTGTAGGCGTTTCTACCTGAGGTTTGGAATGGTCGCCCGAAATCTGGCGTATATACGGAGTTTCGGAAAGCGGGCTATCTTCTGGCCCCGCTTGTTTAGTCCCTATTGGAAGGAGATCATCTATAGAGAATAGTTAGACAGATGCGTTCTGTTAGGACGTGCTCGTCAGCGGAATACGTGCCGGTGAGCAGGGTGGTAAGAACATGCGCGTCGAGGGATCTGCTGATAGAGGAGTCAAAGGACATAGGTTCGGGCTCTCCAATTCTGAGGCGTTTTTCCTGGGCTGCAGCGTAGCTCAATGCTTGTAGCGCGGCAGAGTCGGGACTGCGTGGGCGCTTCATCACCTGAGTCGGAGATTCGGGAGGCAAGTGAGAGGACGTCCCGACTCCGCCGCTCATGGCTGTGGGGGACGCGGGGGTTTTCGGTTTCTTGCGCTCAGGAGGGAGCTCATCGAACGTGCATGCTTTATTCATTTGTTGGCATTCCACACACGGCGGGCCAGCCTGGGACGAATCTAAGCTTAGAATTTAGCTGCACGGACGCGATACTTACTTGCGGGATTGCGCAACGACTTTTGGCTCGACGCTGTCCACAGGGTCATTAGAGCCCATTGATAGCGGGAGAACAACCACTCACACATCCATCGCAAGGTCGGTTCTTGCGAGACCGAAACGGGCGAGACAATTGCACCTTCGTGTACAGTAAGTTACCTTCGAGATATGGACTCCCTGCATACGCACTTGTGGCGATCCAGAGTCGGAGGGAGGCTGGGATGGGTTTCGCGACATTAGGGCAGAACGGAAAGCAGGCCCGATTTGCCGACGGCTAATTGACTGCCACACTGGCACGTGACGCCGCGCTTTCATCCTTTCGGGTTGTTCCACGCACCGAGCACAGATGCTGAAGCGCCAGCGTGCCTTATCGCCTCCGCCGTCCGCCCCAGCCGTACCTCTCGTCTCAGAAACACCAGAGTCTCAATGTCGCGAGTCAAAACGCCGCCGAATTCTTCCACCTTCTTTAGACGGTCAATCCAGACGCCCAACGTTTCTCACAGAGGATGATAGAGAGGAAGACGACGACGAAGACGACATAGATCACGCGGGCCAGCGAATTCCACCCGCTGCTGCGCCCTCCGGAGCCACTGCCTATAACACAGAATATGAATCAGCAAACACTTTCCTCCACGACCTGCACGCGTTGCACCGGCACCGGCTCATTTTCGCATCACCCCCGTCATCTCCAGGACTTCTTTCTCCTCCTCATTCCCAGGACAAATCGCATCTGCCACAGATAACAGACTATTCCCAAATGCTCGACAAGCAGGACTTGAGTGGTGTGCATGACTTTGGGCATGGGTTATCTGTTCAGGAGGTTGAGAGCGTGAAGGAACGATATGAAGACACAAACAGGTTACGTCAATTCTCTATTCATTGCAGCATCCCGATCTCATACTTGACAGACTGCTGGGATCTTTGTTTTTAACGCGTAGGAAGCAGCTTGATCCTGGGCCATCTCAGTACAACACCTAGCCTTCGGAGTATGCATCCGACATTTTTTCGTCGTATATTGCTGACCGCTGTGGGCTTCTTGCGTAGCCATTTCATGCTTTCCCCCGGCTTTTCTCCGTCCTCGCACAGTCCTGTCTCATCCATCGCATTGATCACACCGCATCGCCAACATCATCGTTATCGCCATTCACACATACCATGGATCCTTCCTACGCGCCATAATCCGGAGTCCTGAACCGTACCATAATTCAAGCTGAGCATCGTGTAGGATTACGTAGGACATTGAAAGGGAGCTTGACGGCAGGTTATCGTGGGCAGAGCGCCAAGCCTTCATAGCTCTATTACTACGTATAGGCATCTGAGTGCCATTTAGTCGCTTTTCTGACAGTTTTTGCACGTGACCGTTTCACGCTTCTTCTGAAAACCAGCTATGTATCGATATCGTGTGTGCTCCTTCTCTCACTCCGGGAGCGCCAAACTACATAGCAGCGCCGCCTCGTACGCTCGACGCAGTATTCAAGATATCCGCCAGTCGCGGAAAGCTGAATTCGAAAGCGTTGCACCACCTACTAAAGAAGAAGTCCGACTACTCCTGAAAAGAGAAAGCGAGCGTGCTTTCGGTCCTACTTACATCGATCCGAACTACGTGAACAAGGCTGCAGACGAAGTCTGGAGTGTGTATCTTGCAAAGCAACACGTTTGCGCTACTGATGGACTGGTAGAGAATATCCTGAAGGCTTCGGGCAATGACCCGAAGGTATTCAACGCGTGGAGTATGTTCCACCTTGATATGGTGACCCCGAATTTATTTCCTGTGCGCAGAAGAAGAGATAAAATCCAGAGCTCCTGGGCAAGTTCTTTTATTCACTCACTTGCGCAAAACGATATTAACGCACATTTGCAGCGGTCTTGATAGAAAGGAAACTCCGAGAACCACCAAGTCAGATCCCCTTGGCATGCGAACCACCTCTTCTACGGTGACAGAGGTGCTGTCGAAAGGCGGCAAGTCTTCAAAAAACGGAAAACCGCGTTTTCCAAAGTCATGAAGTGCACGTCACGGTTCCAATAAATGCTACGAGGTTGGGGACGGATTTACGCCAGGCCGCGTACACTGTACATTCTACCTGATCCTAGCTGCAGCGAACACGAGGCGTGCCACAGCTTCGCAGAGGTTCACTTTTGATTCATTGCCACACCACTGGGGCACTTTTCCTGCGCAGATTGCGCATGATGCATCGTACGAGTGTATTTACTACATACGGTTATGTGAATCTATTATTTTCATTTTTTTTTGGTTCATCATTTGGGTACGTCCGTGACATCCACTGGTCTCTCAAGCGCGTCGCTCAGTTCTCGGTTGAGCAAGTCTGACAAGGACCGGCCGTCTCTAGAGTAGACCCAGTCAGCGGAGTCTTCACGATAATCGTAACGTTTTGGGCCGCTTTCAAAAGATTTGAGTCGAGTAATTTTGGCTTCCAGAGCGGAAAACAGCACCTGAACGGCGACGACAGCCATATCTGCTTATTAGGGGGTTGCTTGTTTATTACATAGGTCCCTTTGTCGCCGAGTATGAGCGTCAGTACGCCGCTCTGGAAGACGTGAAGTCGAATGTGCGAGAAAGAGCAGTAACCTACATGGTATTCGACCTCGTACGCGGGATTATCCAGACTCTCTACCACGTTTTCGAGTGCATGGAGTAGGTCATCCATTTTTGCGTCCGAGATGCTGTTATAGCGTTCGGTGGACAGTTCGCTGAGGTTGAGTGAGCTCGTCGGGTAAAATCGAGACCACCGGGATGGACCTAGTGTTTATTTGAGGAGGCGGAGTGCTCATCTGGCGACTCCAGCGAGTGCTTTGCAGGGCGAATATCTTAATGGCCGGTCAGCACGTCCAACACATCGAACGGACGCGACGACACCAAGTCGCGTAAGAGACGGAAGCATAGCTTGCTAGACATTATGTAATCACTACTTTGCGCCTTGTTTCTCTCCGCCCTTTTCCACCCACTCCAGCCAGGACCCAGTGTAATTCAGGATGCTGCGGGTACATCGTTAAATCGATCATGAATTGAGTTTCAGCACTCACTTTGTATACCCATTGCGCTTTGCAACATCGCTGGCACTTGTACTTCTCTTGCCGCTACGACAATAGAAAGTGACCTCTTGCGATTTTTTGGGTTTCTCAAAGCCATGTTTAGCTTTGAACGTTTCCGGTTGGAGCTGTAGCGAATTCGAAAGGACGGAGAGTGGGAGGTTGACGGCCGAAGGGATCATCCCTTGAATAACTTCGTCTGGCTCGCGAACATCGATCAAGTACGAGTCCTGAATAAGTATGAGAACAGCCGGTTGCGCGGACCCAGCTGGTTCTACGCACCACACCAGGGCTCTGTGTTTTCGGGAGTAACTCTTCGTATGTCACGACCTTCGCATCCCAGTCCCTTTGCAAGTCGTCCGAAAGCGCTTGCGCAGCTTTGCGAGCCGCAGCATGTTTGTCTGACTCTGGCGGAGACAAATTCGACTCGTAACGTTGAATTGTGCGCGCCAAAGAGACAGGTTTGAACACCTGAGGTCTCAGGGCGGCCCTTGCAGCGCGTATAGTAGCGATTCTGAGCATTATGAAGGCGCTGAGCAAGAGGCTGATGTCGGCCAGCCTCGGAAAACGTGACTATGGCGTTCAACTCGCGTCTTTCGTGAGAGCACGCCCGTTCATCTCACGTCGTGCTTTCACGTCGTCCACTCCCCCAGTTCGATAGTCTTCAAAAAATCAGTTTATTGAAAGACTATTGGCCCGTATTTGGGTTGAAACAACTGGTTGAACGAGACGGTAACAGCCGGAAGGAATTGTCTCCGAAGATGGGAATGTACCGTTTCGATCTAGGCGACGGCAATCGGTTGCATCACCGAAAAAGAATTTGTCCTAGCCCCATCAGGAAGATAAATTTTCTGTTTTGGGATTCTTTAAAGATGAGAATTTGGCTACGGTGTTCTGCAGGATCCTCCCCTCTCGAAAATGTTGGCCACGACTTCCCTTGTCCTTGCGAGCTTCGTCGCTCTCGCTAGTGCCCATTTCCAACTGCAAGTCCCCCTTCCTCGTGGGGTCTTTGTGGAGGACAGTGAACCCACCTTCTGCGGTACGCGTTTTTCCCAAATGACGTTTGGCGCATTCCTTACATGTCACATTAGACGGCTACGACAATGCGGTGTCCAACAGAAGCACGTTCCCAATTTCCGGGGGGTACTTCGTGTTGAACTCTGAACACACGAGTTGGACCAGTACGTCCTTCGGTATTCTCCTTCCCTTCAATAAACTCACTGTTGATTGCAGTCGGTGTCAACGTTTCCACCAGCCAAAACCCACAGCAGTTCTCCGACTTTTCGATGCCCGTCTTTCCCTTCGCGTCAGAGTCGGGAGAGGGACTTAAGTGCTTCCCCATCGACCTTTCTTCCGCCGGTCTTACCGATGGGCAAAATGTGACTATGCAGGTAATTGCGTGTCTCCAAGGCGAGTTTTTTCGGTTAACTGATAGTCACCAAGTTTGTGTTCGATGGGTCGGACGGTGTACTGTACCAGGCAGGTTTTTACGTCCGTTTTCTTCAGCCTGTATTGATATCTTGATGCAGTGTGCCGATGTAACGGTGTCGACCACTGCCGTACTTCCCGCTGATTCCACCTGCAATTTCACCACAGGCGTTTCTGTCTCGGGAAGCGCTACCAAGTCCGGCGCAAGCGCCACGGCGCCACCAAGCACTTCTCCGTCGGCGTCGGCATCGGCCCCGCCTTCAGGGGCAGTCGCCATCGGCGTCCCAGGGGGTTATTTAGCACTACTCGTTGCCTTGGCTGGTCTCGCCGCCGGAGCCGCCATCGTTTGATGTTTTACGACCACGTTATCTTGGAAGTGCAGGAATGCACTTGCTTCCATTACGAGTTATCACGAAGGCATACAATGGAGGCCCAATATAATTTTTTTTAGAATCTAATGATTCATGGTCGAATGGACAAGTTCATGTGCCCAACAAAGTAATCCCTTGGCGATCTCTTGGTGCATAGCCCATGTTAGGTCGATTGAAAAGCTGAATGAATATATACTAGTTCGGACGCCAAGTGTTTTCATTTCATTTTATGGCATCCTGCGACAAAATACAATTTACTGTACAATTTCATTCAATTCGGCAGTCACGCGTCACGCCCATTTTTTTTTATTGCGGCAATGATTTTTTCGCAATTTATCTTAATTCTTTTGGATTTTAATTGTACTGAAATTTCCGAATTAGTGCCGAATTGATCGAAATTGCACAGTAATTCGCAAACTGATCATTCGCACAGGTCAATAATAAAACCCAGTGTGTACGTTTCTCTTCAGAATTGTATACTTCGGACAGGTTTGTGCTTGCATCGCCTGAAACTAGAGATCAGCGGCATGTTAACGTTTCAACCCTGCAACAACTCGACGTCAAATGCCGTGTCTATATCTTGTTATCAACCAAAAGTCATTTCAACAGCTCGTATTCGTGTTGTTGTACTCGTAATTCGAGTGACAACATCCAACACGCAGCGCACCCGCTTACCAGGTGGGTTTTTGTTTACCCTTGCCATTTGCATACACTTTTATAAGACTACAGTGATTTTCGCTGTTTGATTCTGCCTCCGGATTCGGTGCAGGCGCGAAAATGTTTTTTTGCCTTTCTGGGCGACGGGCGTGAGTTTTGCGTGATTTGGAAAGTCATATCTTGAACATCAAACGTAAAGCCAAACGTTATGGGCGCAAATCCGGAGAGCTTTTGATAGATTGATTGTCACATTTGATTACTCTTGAATTTGATTTTCGCCGTCCGATTCTGCCTCCGGATTTGGTGCAGGCGCGAAAATGTTTTTTTGCCTTTCTGGGCGACGGGCGTGAGTTTTGCTTGATTTGGAAATTCATATCTTGAACATCAAACGTAAAGCCAAACGTTATGGGCGCAAATCCGGAGAGCCTTTGATAGATTGATTGTCACATTTGATTACTCTTGAATTACATCAGGAAAAGCGCTGAAAAGCGTTGCCGAGCCCTAGTTGACCCTATTTGTCCATATTGCTCATAGCACCCATAGCATTCCCTAGTGTTCGGACAGCGCTGCATAGTGTACCCTGTGTGCTAGGGAGAACTATGGGGCACTGGGCATTCCCGGGTCATCCGGCATCAGCCGCGTACTATTAGCTCAAGTTGACAGGCGGAAAACATTCCTTTTTTCATTTATGAGCCCGTACACGTCTTGACTGGAGTACTCGGCGGCGCATTAGCGGTTGGGAGGTGTCAAAGAAACAAAGTCAAGGGCGGATGGTCGGCTTTAGTCGGCGCCGCACCTTATGTAGTCACTCCCACCCTCACGTGTTTCACCGCCACATTGCTTGTTCTTTGACCACGTTCACCATTGTCCTGTCCTGTCTTGGTCTGTGCCCTTTCTCTCACTTTCTCTCGCTTTTCGTAAACCGCAACCGGCATCTCTGTTCATCCTCTGCTGCTCTCCCAGGCCTCTGTGGGTGTGCACGACCTTCTCCCTCCCATCGCGATTAGTTCTGATTCGGAAAGGTCGAAGAGAACCTCAAAGTGTTCAGTCAATCCTGCAGTCTGCTACCTCGGTGCACATCCTCCTCATCACAATTCATGGCCTATCTAACATTCTTTGCAGGTACATCTTTGAATTGCGTATCAACGGAATGCGCAGAGGTTGTCGTGATGTCCATAGGGTGTAGACTGTGTTCCGGGTGCGTGGTAAGTGGTGTTGGTTAGCAGGCTGTCCATTGTTAAGCTGTCGCTGATGGTTCCATAGTGCCAAATAGCCTCTGTGAGTGGTGAGCGGGCGCTGATGGTGGATGGTCAGGCCATAGCGCGCGACATTTCTATGTGCGCTGCTAGTGAGTTTCTTTTCTTCCTGGGTGGCAGCATTGAAGAACGTGATGTTGCCGGTGATAGGGCGTGTAACGGGATAAGCATGAAAACACCAGTTTTTATTCATTTTCACGTCTATCAGTATGGGAAAGGAGAGGCATTAGATTTGAGAGCGTACACCTCTCCCTGGAGGTGGTAGGCTATGCTGTTGATGACCGAAAGCCAGCGGCTAAACAACTACACGGGTCGACAACTTAACAAAGGCTCTTACGGGTACTGCGTTCTGGCGGGAACTCACTACGCTGGGCTATGGGATACAGTTCTGCTGTGCCCCTATGCGTCGGAGGTGACCAACGGGGAACTACCAATCATCGATAGTTGACTGCCTTCACCGGCGGGAGAACTGAACAGTTGGAAATGATGATGATATCACGATAACAGAAAGATACGGAGTCTAGCCGGAGGACCGCACAGTCCTTCCCGCTACTACTACCCACTCCTTAGAAGCCAGCTGAAGGTGACCTTCACTGGCGGCCACACCCTTATGACACTACGAAGCATTAGGACGACCAGCGGGTGTACCAGCCAGCGGCGGCCGAAGTGTAAACTGCATATGATAAACATGAAGCTATCATCTGAACATCACATTATTTGATGGCGGACTAGCGGCTGCAGCTCAGCGGCTGGAAAGCAATATGAAGAGGTTGGGGACCACTTGTTCGTCCCGGACCACACCTCCCGGAAGATAGAGCCCTACGCCCGTAGGTCCCATTGCGACTAGAAGACTGAAAGACGACTGGCGGCAGATCGAGCCAACCTCGTGAGTCAGCGGGAGTTAGAAGAAGCGGACTGCGTCTGTCACAACCATCAGAAGATGAGCACGCCATAGAGGCTAGGCTCTGGATTCATGTGGAGTAACTCCAGCAGGAGGACAGAATACTCAGGGTTTAGAAATCCCTGTGGTACGATTGGCCATCCACCCCTTGGCGGCGCGACACGGCTTGATCCTCTTCAGTTCCTTTCATCTCCTTTAGTAACCTCCCGTTTGTATAAAAGACCGCGCTTGAGCATGTATTAGCCAGTATACTATCTGCCCGGAAATCGGGGTGAATATAGTGGACTCTTGAGATAAAAGACATATTTTTGATATTCAGAAGAGGGCCGGACGAAGCAAAGTCTTGAACAGTCCCCGGAAGCACGAGACATAAGTGCCCCCACTCGAACGAAGGTAGCCGCCACGTAACTGCCCCCGTCCTGCAGCTTCCGCCGCCATTGATATAAGTGCCCGCATCATCTCCTGTGGTTCAGGAGTGGTCCTCGCTGTTCATAGAAGTGCCCCCGTTGCTGTAGTTCCGCCGCCAGTGGTCTGTGTGCTGCTTTCGACGATATAGCCAATAGTGCTATTGGCCCGTGTAAGAGCCCCCATTGCTGCTCGCCGCCACCTTTGGTGTAACTGCCCCCGTCACTGTACTGCCGCCGCTCTCGATATAAGTGCCCGCATTCCTTAACCAGGAGTCCCCGCCATTCGTGTAATTGCCCCCGTAGTCAGAGGCCGCCACCTTCCGTGTAACTGTCCCCACGAGTAGTAGCTGCCATCCGGTCGAGACCCATCTTTGGTGTAGCGCCGCCACCTGCAGTAGAAGTGCCCCCGCTCCTAGCCAGAGCCGCCGCCATCTGCGTAACTGTCCCCGCGTTGTTGAGCCGCCGCCAGCCGTGTTCCCGTTGTACCAAGTAAGGCCTGTCTGTTGACGGTCTGCTCTGCAATCGCTACCCGTTGGCTCGGTGTCAGCCGTTATTGAAATTCTGTTTCCCTCAAGAGTCGTCTGGCGGTCATTAGTCCTCCTATTGAACCCCTCGATTCTCTAGCGGCCAGAAGTCCCTGCTCTTACATAACAAGTGCCCGAACGGCCCGTTGTTGTTGCTTTCCCGCTACAAAGACATTACTTTTACTTCCCTTGCACACCCTCTTGAAGGGTGATACGTACCCTACTTCCCCGAACACATTCACGACATTTGGAGTTGGAGTTTGTGATATATTTTGTTGATTTGGATTGTTGGATTGGATTGTGTCTAGTGACTCTGTTCGCTGCGCTCTCTGGTTTGGTAGTTTGAGTTGGCATATCGATTACACGGCTGCACCCAAGTGCACCGTTTCACCGGTGCTTCCGAGGCACCCCAGCGGTGATCCTGCCAAATGTATCGTGGTGCGGCCAATCGACGTGTTCCCACACGGCGCATACGCAGGGTCTGCCACTTGCAGAGTCTTTTTACATGCAGTAGACCTGGTACATTATTTACTCATCTAGTTACATTGCCGATAATATTATCACTGTTTACAAGTCCATAGTGAATATGAGCAGGGAAGGCGGAGCATGGGAAATATCAACATAAGCGACCTCTGCTGAGCGTTCCATGGCGTTGGCGTGTTGCTAGCCTAGCGTTCCATCGTGCTGCATAGCATTGGCGTGTTGCTAGCCAAGCACTCCCTAGCGCCACATAGGGGGGATGTGCCTATGGCTGCTAGGGAGCTATGCAATGCTATTAAGCGCTTGTCTAGTGCTGGCTAGTGGGGGTTGACTTCCCTGATGTAGTTGCGAGCCTTGGGCCACTAGCTGCTATCAGCTGTAAGCAGTTCCATCGTGAATGTCAATTTTGGTGCCGGGCTCCGTAATTTTGGTGCCGATCTCCGTCAGCTGTCATTTTCGCTGACGGTCCTCAGGCCCTTCCACTCACCCTCGCACAAGCCTTGCTCTTAGAGCTTTTGCTCCTCAGGGTTGCTTTGGGTTTCATGTCGTACCCTTTCCAATTCATCAGGAAAATCCAAAGTTGCTGGATAGCTCCAGATAGCCTGTCATAGTCGACATAGTGGCCATAGCAGAAGGCCACTTGGAGAGAAAGGTGGGGGGGGGTGTTGAAATTCATAGCCTGTCATAGCTCACCATAGTGCAGGTATTGTCTATCATAGTGGCCATAACCATACTGGTCATAGCAGCTCATAG
This sequence comes from Mycena galopus ATCC 62051, assembly GCA_014925785.1. Taxonomy (NCBI): domain Eukaryota; kingdom Fungi; phylum Basidiomycota; class Agaricomycetes; order Agaricales; family Mycenaceae; genus Mycena; species Mycena galopus. Next base: position 610,315 of record WIQG01000007.1, read on the forward strand.
TCATAGTAGATAGACACAGTGGAGTAAAAAAATAAAAGAAACTGCACAATCTTTTGCTTCTTAGTGACTACTTTAACAACCTTTGGTTTATTAGATTTCGTATTGGCTTGTGTTCTTATACTATTTTAGCCCCTGATGTGTCCACGCACCCTGATGTGGAATTTTCGCTGATCCCAAGCGCAATTGAACCGCCCTTCCTCTAGTAAAAATCTGAGGCATGTATCTATACCAGATCTATTGACTGGCAAAATATGGGCCTAATAGGAGTTATACAACGCACGAAAGAAATGAAAAGGAAGATTTTGTGACATTTTGTGACACTGCCAAGCTGCCCGCCAAATTCAATTCCACTTTTGGTTCCACCTTCGGGACGTTCATATCCTCCACATTTTATGTCCATAAAACCCCAAAATATTTGAGGCTATAGAAAAGATCTCAATGCACTCAAATTCCGCTGCCGAGAGGAAGAGACAAAGAAGGTATAAAGTTCTTGCATGCGATCACTGGCGTGGACACATCGGGGGCTAAAACAGTAACTGACTGCAGTGTATTGAATTGACATAATTTAAAGTACCTGTTTAAATGTGTTTTCTAGAGGGTTCGAACGCGCGACCTTCGCGGTTTGGCAAAATGTAAGAGAGAGAGCAACATAACCAGTAGACCATCAAAGCTATATAATAGAAGTTTCTGATTAGTACATGGGTAGGTGGAGGTGTCCAACCACAAGCAACTTAAAAGATTTGGTTCTTAAAAAGTATTTCATGTTTGTGGGCCAACAAAGCTGTGGATCATAAAATTGCCTTAGACACTTCTTGTAGAGCTTATTGAGCTCTAAAACTTTGGTTTGGGGTATATTTTTGGATGGACATGTAAGGTTTTTGAAAAAGCATTAGATTGAGGAGAACAACAAGCATTAGATTGCAAAAAAAGAAATGTTAGATTAGACACAAGAGATTACAATTTGGAGCCCTAGAATCCTCCAATGTCCCAAATGCTCCAGATAGATCTCCATAGTTCTAAATATTATTGATTAGTTTTCATAGATGTCCAGTGCAGAAAGCATAAATCACCATAGCCTCCCATAGCACAATATAGTGCACTGTTCTGCTCTCATGGCCGGTCATAGCCCCCCATAACCTCCTATAACTGCACTGTCCTGCTCTCATAGCCTGTCATAGCCTCCCATAACTGCCCCATGGTCTATGGAGCTATTTTGGATTTTCCTGATGTTGCAGCCCTTGTGTACAGTTTTGGCTGTTCCATGCTCCATCTTGGCCTGTTCTGCTTTCCTCAGCTGCTGCTCCTGTTGCATCCCGAAAGCTTGCCAAAGCTGACCCAGTCAACCCCCCCCCACACACACACAAAATATAATGTGTAGGATACAATATCCACAAATTATTTACGGTCCTTCTCATTCCGTTCTGTTCCCTCCCCATCTGTCTGGGAATCCGAGGTGAAGAATCACATCCTACCTTGCTGTAAGCCAAGCAGAGGTGAGCCCATGAGCCATGCGAGGTGGTAGGCAAGGTAGATAAGATTAAGTAGACAGGAAAAAAAAAAAGATATGGACTGGTGCACGAGGCGCAACGTGCACCATGGAGACAAGTGCAAGGTCCCCATACAAGTGCAAAGTACGGCTGTCCACAGCACGCAAGGTGCAGGGAACATAAAGCATGCGCAGTTTGTGCGGGTACATCATGAAAACAAATGAGATGCGGCCTTGGGATGATGTGGAGATGATCAAGCGAACGAGATGCATTAGCTGAGCACTGAGGCCTGAGGCCGCAACACGGTTGATTCGGAAAAGCGCATCCAGAATCAGAGAATTCCATAGGATGACCTAGAAGTTCAAGCAAGAACAAAAGGTTTGCAGAGCAGGCCAAGTCTGCTGCACAGATGTGTCGGTGTGCTGACGAAGAATACCAGTATAGGCAGAGGAGAGCACGAGAAAAGGACTTTCTTGCTCGGACACGTGGAAAGCAGAAGTGGGACGACGGGGTTATGCTGATAGCATCAATATGATGCATCATATTGACGGAATCCTGTCTAATGTTATCTACCTTGCCTCACACAGCAAAGCCCTAAATTTCAAGGCAACATAAATTAGTTTTGAAATGGAAAGTATTAGGTTACGTATCAGATTGGTCTGAAACTTTGTGTTTCTGGTACATTGAAATGCTTTGGAGTTACCATTCAAAAAGCCCTCTGGGCACCTCTGGTACCACCTGAATTAGCCAGATCGACAGGCTAGACACTTGTTTTCTGATTTTTTAGTTGATTATTGCGTGCCCAAAGTTCGCTTGGTCGACCAGCTCACATTGGGCCACGCACGAGACGTGGCCAGATGATGGTGGGGTGAGTTTTTCAGCCGGATGGCCAACTTGAGTTGACCTCGGTTCACTCAGTTGCTAAAAAACTATATATATGCGAAGTGGAGGCCGGGAATCACAGGCCTGAAATAGCCGGAGTAGGATGTCCAGATAAAATCTATAAAAGGAGCGAGTGACATGACATTGATGTGACAAATTGGACGTATATTCGGAAAGTAGACCTCACACCGCAATTTCCCAAATTTCGGGTCAACGGAGATTTGTTCCGGAACTCTAAGTTCCGAGTTGAGCTTCAAGTCCACCGAAATTGCATCTTATTTACAAAGTTTCAGTTGCCCTGAGTTGAGAACTGAAATCTGTTGAATAAAATCCGCTTTCAGTTGGGCCGGAACTTATCTGAAATGTAAAATTCAGTTTCCAAATCGGCTTGACTGGAATTTGGAACCGAAACTTGAGGTTTCGGTACTAAAAAAGGTGCGCCCGATAATCAAAATTCCAGTTGCACTGAAATGAGAACCTAAAATTTAAAGTTTTGGTTCTCTTTTCAGCTCACCCCTAACTTGAAGTTGCGGTTTTGATCTCAGGTCAAACTGAAATGTGAACCGAAACTAGCAGTTTCGGTTGGGCCGAAATTTGGTCGTCGGACTGTCGTAGGACTGTCGTAGGATGAGCGTCGGATTCACTGGTTGAAGTATTCAAGTTTTTGACCTCAAAAACTGATGAAAAACTTTGTTAGTTTTTCATCAGTTTTTCAAGCAGAAATTGGATAAAAAATTCATCAGTTTTTCACGAGTTTTCTAGAAATATGGTAAAAAATTTGAAACATCTAAAAAACTAATGAAAAAGTTATGAATTTTTTACCCACTTTTTGACTGAAAATGGAAGTGAAAAACTCATAATTTTTCACCCATATTTTCACTGAAAATTTTGAAATGCTCAACCAGTGATTGTCGTAGGACGAGTGTCGGATTGTCGTAGGATGAGTGTCGGATTGTCGTAGGACGAGCGTCCGGTTTTTGTACGATGAGTGTAGGGTCTCTCCGTTTCAATACTTGTATGTTTTTGCTTTGTATTTGGGCCTCAAGAATGCATGTCGTTTTCTTGCACCCAAGCTGGCGGGAATCACTTCATCAAAGTACATGGTGGGTGCTTGTCTTTGTCCGTGCGGTGGGTTTTCACAGAGGTTGGGCCAATGCAATATACTCTTGGGTCTTCCACGATAAGCAAGGCACTGTGATTGGGGAAAGCTCATCACCCGCAGCAGACCATCCTCCACCTTTGCTGCGACCGTCCTGCAACAACAATCCGATGCCAACCCTACAACAATCCGACGCTTGTCCTGCCAAAACCCGACGACAATCCGACGACAGTCGGATGACCGAATTTCAGCCCGCCCGAAACTAGTTTTGAGTTACATTTCGGCCCAAGCCGAAATCAAAACCGCAACTTCAAGTTACGGGTGAGCCGAAATAAGAACCGAAACTTGAAATTTCGGGTTCTAGTTTCAGTGCAACTGGAATTTTGATTATGGGGTGCACTTTTTTGGATACCGAAACCTTGGGTTTTGGTTCCAAATTCCAGTCAAGCCGATTTTGACACTGAAATTTTATGTTTCGGATAAGTTTCGGCTCAACTGAAAGCGGATTTTATTCAAAAAATTTAAGTTTTCAACTCGGGGCAACTGAAAGTTAGTAAATAAGATGGAATTTCGGTGGACGTGAGGCTCAACTCGGAACTTAGAGTTCCGGAACAAATCTCCGCTGACCCGAAATTTGGGAAATTGCAGTGTGCCTACCTAAATCGGTACCAGGAATATATAGGAAGCCCGAGTTTTGGGGGTTACCATAAATGGCAAGCTCGATGCATTTCAAGCCAACAGAAACGCAAAATATCACCGGATCTGAAACTTGACTGGATACTTCACATACTTATGAAACTAATTTATGCCTGGCCGAAATTTGGTGATCCCCGGGGCCCGGTGTGCTTTAACAGCCTTGTATGGGAATGTACCGTTTTCGGTTGCATCACCGAAAAGAAATTTGTCCTAGCCCAATCGGGAAGATAAATTTTCTGTTTTTGGGTTCTTTAAAGATGAGAATTTGGCTACGGTGTTCCGCAGGATCCTCCCCTCTCGAAAATGTTGGCCACGACTTCCCTTATCTTTGCGAGCTTCGTTGCTCTCGCTAGTGCCCATTTCCAACTGCAAGTCCCCGTTCCTCGTGGGGTCTTTGTGATGGACAGTGAACCTACCTTCTGCGGTACGCGTTTTTCCAAATGACGTTTGGCGCATTCCTTACATGTCACATTAGACGGCTACGACAATGCGGTGTCCAACAGAAGCACGTTCCCAATTTCCGGGGGGTACTTCGTGTTGAACTCTGAACACACGAGTTGGACCAGTACGTCCTTCGGTATTCTCCTTCCCTTCAATAAACTCACTGTTGATTGCAGTCGGTGTCAACGTTTCCACCAGTCAAAACCCACAGCAGTTCTCCGATTTTTCGATGCCCGTCTTTCCCTTCGCGTCAGAGTCGGGAGAGGGACTCAAGTGCTTCCCCATCGACTTTCTTCCGCCGGTCTTACCGATGGGCAAAATGTGACTATGGAGGTAATTGCGTGTCTCCAAGGCGAGTTTTTTCGGTTAACTGATAGTCACCAAGTTTGTGTTCGATGGGTCGGATGGTATACTGTACCAGGCAGGTTTTTACGTCCATTTTCTTCAGCCTGTATTGATATCTTGGTGCAGTGTGCCGATGTGACGGTGTCGACCACTGCCGTACTTCCCGCTGATTCCACCTGCAATTTCACCACAGGCGTTTCTGTCTCGGGAAGCGCTACCAAGTCCGGCGCAAGCGCCACGGCGCCACCAAGCACTTCTCCGTCGGCGTCGGCGTCGGCATCGGCCCCGCCTTCAGGGGCAGTCGCCATCGGCGTCCCAGGGGGTTATTTAGCACTACTCGTTGCCTTGGCTGGTCTCGCCGCCGGAGCCGCCATCGTTTGATGTTTTACGACCACGTTATCTTGGAAGTGCAGGAATGCACTTGCCTCCATTACGATCGCGAGTTATCACGAAGGCATACAATGGAGGCCCAATACAATTTTTTTTGGAATCTAATGATTCATGGTCGAATGGACAAGTTCATGCGCCCAACAAAGTAATCCCTTGGCGGTCTCTTGGTGCATAGCCCATGTCAGGTCGATTGAAAAGCTGAATGAATATATACTAGTTCAGACGCCAAGTGTTTTCATTTCATTTTATGGCATCCTGCGACAAAATTCGCAAACTGACCATTCGCACAGGTCAATAATAAAACCCAGTGTGACGTTTCCCTTCAGAATTGTATACTTCGGACAGGTTTGTGCTTGCATCGCCTGAAACTAGTATAGATCAGCGGCATGTTAACGTTTCAACCCTGCAACAACTCGACGTCAAATGCCGCGTCCATATCTTGTTATCAATCAAAAGACATCTCAACAGCTCGTATTCGTGTTGTTGTACTCGTAATTCGAATGACAACATCCAACACGCAGCGCACCCGCTTACCAGGTGGGTTTTTGTTTACCCTTGCAACTTGCATACGCTTTTATAAGACTACAGTGATTTTCGCTGTTTGATTCTGCCTCCGGATTCGGTGCAGGCGAAAATGTTTTTTTGCCTTTCTGGGCGACGGGCGTGAGTTTTGCTTGATTTGGAAAGTCATATCTTGAACATCAAACGTAAAGCCAAACGTTATGGGCGCGAATCCGGAGAGCCTTTGATAGATTGATTGTTACATTTGATTACTCTTGAATTAGTTGCGAGCCTTGGGCCACTAGCTGCTATCAACTGTAAGCAGTTCCATCGTGAATGTCAATTTTTGCGCCGGGCTCCGTAATTTTGGTGCCGATCTCCGTCGGCTGTCATTTTCGCTGACGCGAGCTCACCAACACGATGTAAAGGGGTGGATGACAGTGGACAAACGGCACGGTAAGCATGCGTAAGGATAGTAGCGCGGTCATCTCAACAGCGCTGCGCACGCAGTCGTTTTCTAGAAACAAAGCTGTTGTTCTTTCAAGTGGCCATTAATCACGAAGTACAGCTCGCAGCATTTATCGCTACCCGCGCAGTAATTGAATAAGATCCTTATCGGTCATCGCTGGTTGGTCAGTGGCCGGGACGGTGACCCTGTTTCCGAATTCGCCCGCTTTTTACAAATATCACAAGCGTTTCGGCTGCGCCGGTGGCGGTGATCACTATAAAGGACACTCAAAACCATTAAGACACACCCTCTGGCGCCTCTCCACGGGCTGTCAAATACCCACGTCAAACGATAACAGGTTCAACGGCTCTTGAACCGAACAAACGAGTCGCCCCATACCTCACCTCGGAAATATACCTATAATACGTTGCACGATGCTCTTCAACTTCCGCCGGAAAGAGATCCCGTGGGAGGTTGTCGACAGCAAGGCTATAGAGCCCGTCCACATGTACGACGACGATCAAGGTGCGCGTCTTGCTTCTGGCCCGTGCAGACTGCCAATGCCACTCGCAGATCTCGAAATAGGGTCCGTTGGGGACGTGGACACAAACGGGACATATTTCTTCAATGTAGGGCAGCTGAAGAATGTCCAAGACCTGCAAAATGTCGTCGTTTTCGCACGGCAGCAGCTCCTCACAGAGGTGGCCAAAAAGGGGTTCAATGTCCTATTGTCGGAAAGGTAGGATCTTTCATCCGTGCCGTCTATCATATTGAGAATGGTTGCCTTTAGCTGGGATTTGACGATCTATCGCCGGGGGAAGCGCCATCGAGTACGAGTAAATTATGGTGGACGTCGTATGTCGTGCCTATCTTCTCTGCTGCTCACAGAACTGATATGCAATCAGCTGCACGAGTCATCGGCGACCTACCAACTCTACGACCACCGCCTTTCATGCAAGTGCTGCAGGATGCCGTTTGATCAACTTTTTTTCCCCCCCGGCTATGAAGTGTAGTTTGTAAAGTCACCTCGGTGCATAATAATGTGTAATAACCATCTCACTGTACCAGTGTCGAGAGCCGTTCATTCAGATTTCGCTATTATGCTCGCGGGCCGGAGACTATATCCAGTCCATGACTAGATCTCGTCACAAAGAGAAGCAAGATAGAAGCTAATTTGGTGCTCACCTCGTCGTAGATGCTTACTTGTTTGACGCCCACCAACTGAAGCCCTAGCCAGAGTATAGCTGCAGTCATTCCGCTCCCACAGCTTGCAATCACGGAGAGGTCTCCCTTGAATACGGCCGCGGCTCTGTCGGCGCCAACAGCGTCCACAATGGCACTGCGTAACTTGGGCTCGGGAAGGAAAGTTGTGTACGAGGACCCATTGGCCGCGACATTGTTTTGAAGAAACATGTTAAAGGGCAAGGAAAAGGAATTCGGGATGTGACCCGAAGAAAGCCCTGGTCGAGGTTCTGGGTCAGTTCCCAAATATCTTGAGGAAATGGGTCAGACACTTGAACGAGGGAATAAAAAGGGCGAAAGAAAACTTACCGCCCGCGGCTGCGAGCGTCGAGCACAAGCTCAGCCTTCGGTTCTTCAAGAGGTTTCGAACATGAATTATAGACCATCTGACCGTAGCCTTGTCGGGGCGAATTAGATATGAAGGACAGAGGATAAATGTCGGTTTACTTCTGACTACATTGGAATCCAGAGTAGGGGTTGGGTATTTTATGTTTTCTACCTGGTCGATGGGAGGCTCTTTATCTAGAGGCAAGCCTTCTGCCTCCCAACGCGGGAGCCCCCCGTCCAGGATCGCAGCGTCTTGATGACCGAAAGACTTGAACATCCACAGAGCGCGGGGAGAGGAAAATACCTGATGAGCGTGTTAATTTCAGAAGCAACAAATGTGGAATTATGATACGAACCCCATGAGAGTCATACATCACAACGCGAGACGAGGGTCCAATACCGAATTTCTCTAGAGTTTGGTGTTTCAAGACAGCAAATGAGAAAAGTGCATTGCATTACCGCAAGCTCGTGCAAAGACCTCTTCGCTGGGGAGCATATGCCTGCAATACAACGATAAGTGCATCCTTTCCACTAGAAATGGACAAACTTCAATCCCAGCTCGTGGGGGCTGGCGACTTCATCCAAATCCAAAAAACGCGAGCCCGGGATGCGGTTCGTTCTAAATTCAGCGGCTGCAATCCGGGTCGAGTTGGGCATGAACCAAGTACAATCCAGCACGACCGTCTTGGCAGCCTCAGACTTCAGGATCTGGCTTAAACGAGTGGGAGACAGCAGCATATTGTCCTTGCTGGTAGCCTGGTTTCTCAGACCTTCTGTCGGGCGATGATAGAAAAGATGAGAAAAGCGCGCCACTGGTTGAGTTGCGGGCCGGAGTCCCGGGCATTAGATTGCAACATGCGAATACAAATCGGGCTCTCTACCACCATCGGCTGTCTTCGATTCGTATCTCTAGGCTGTTTTTCTGACTTCATCTCTCCCTTGAAAGGAACTCCCGTTTTGAGCTCATTCTCGCGCTCCTCTCATGCCTTCAGATCAAAGTACCTGGTTAATCGCCGTACCTGCCGATGGCGACTTAGAAGGACTGCAGCAAGAGCTTTCACCTAAGCTATTGCAACAATCCAAAGCGAATGCTGTTGCCCTGTTGACAATCCCGACCTTCAAGGTCCGTGCGTGCGGTTAATCTTCAATTGATGCCGACCGTGCCGCAGACAGGGACCTTGGACGGTCTTATATCCCTCTCGGAGGACCTTCCGAAGCAGGAGGCGTTCTTCACCACCACTGTCGCAAAGACAGTCGACACATTACGGAATTTGTTGAACAACGACCCCTCGAAGCTTAAGCTGCATATCTGGTCAATGAAGAGACTGTCGACGATTATATCATGCAAGACTGGAAGTGGAACGAGAGTCGGTATGGTGTTCAGAGGGGACTGCGAGAGACCGTGGATGCGTTAAACAAAGTATGCTTAGCCCATATCCCAATACGCAGTTTCTCACAACATTTCTGCGAAGGAAATGGCCTCGATTGACAGCACCATGAAGGCCAAGCTTCAGAATTACAACCTGATTAAGGGCTCCCTGGTGCAGATGCAGCGCAAGAAAACGTACATTGACTGGTATTCTCAGATTTGAACCACAAACTGACTGTTTCTCCAGCGGAAACCTTTCTCTGCGTTCTCTTGTGGACGTGGTTTCCAAAGACGATTTCGTCCAGGATTCAGAGTACCTGGAAACACTGTTGGTAGCCGTACCCAAGTGAGCACAACATGCTGTTTCGCCACCAAGCTTTTTAAGTAACCTCATTTTCAAGGGCCAGTGCGAAGGATTGGAACTCGAAGTACGAACGCTTATCTTCAATGGTTGTACCCCGGTCGTCGACGTAATATTTTCTCATTCCACCGCGTCCAAAGCTAATCTCCGTTCAAGGTCAATTGCGTCAGACGACGAATATATCCTATTCAGTGTCGTCGTGTTCCGACGAGTTCACGATGAGTTTGTGCAGAAATGTCGGGAGAACAAGTCAGTGGTTCTCTCAATCTCATATTCTCGCTCATGCGTGCGTGGGCAGATTTATTGTTCGGGACTTTGTATTTTCAGAAGAAGAGTTCGCCAAACAGCATCAAGACCTTGAAACGGCCGATGCGACTGAGCAGGAACTCTGGGCAAGGTCTTCCTCTTTAGTCGTTGAAACTTTACTGACCACGAGTTGCAGACGGAACTTCTCCGCATCTCGAGGACGAATTTCTCGGAATCAATACAGCTTCTCGTCCACCTCAAGGTTATCCGGCTTTTCGTTGAAAGTGTCCTGCGATATGGCCTTCCGGCAAACTACACCGGAATCGCTGTCAAGGTCAAATGATTCCTTTCCGTGGCATGGCTTCCAGCGTTCCTGACATCCCAATCCCACAGCCTGACCCTAAATCGGCGAAAAGAACATTCGGTGTGCTCCAAACACAATTTTCGTATCTCAGACCGCGCTCGAACTCGAATCGCGCCGCAAAGGGCGGCCGCGGTGAAGGCGATGAGTTTGTCGGAGAATACCAGACCTTGATGGAGCAGGAATTCTTCGATTTCGTCATGTTCGAGCTGCCGTGGATCGTCTATTAGGTATTAGGAGGGAGTAGTGTACCGTCTTCAACATAATACGCAATCGGACGATTTCCTTGTATCACACATATTCTCTATTAGACTGAACACCAGGACGTAATATACATGAAATTGGAGAGGTAATACAAACCCGTTCATCGTGGGTCGTAGGAATGAAAGTAGGCGTAAATGGTAGCTAGCTGGGCTTCGTCTCGATATACAAATTTTTTAGATGCAATTGTCTGTAGCAGTTGCTTTCTGCGGACGCGGACGCAGTTTATAGACCAAGATTGGAGATGACACGCGAGACTTCTTCGACATCGAGCTCGGGTCTTTGAATTGCTGCGCCGATCACAGCAGAGCGCGAAATCGAAGTGCCGTAGACGCTAGGGAATGAGGGCGCCGTGACTGAAGTGGGGCTAGAGTTGTCTCCCGTCTCACCGGTGGAGGTCGTTGGAGATTCGGGAGGGGGGAGTCGAGACGAGGACTCGGCGATGCGGGACAGGGAGTAGGTCAAATCAAGCGACTGGGCGCGGTTTTGCAAAGAACGCGGCTTGCTGATCTGTTCCTTCAGTTTGGCCTCGAGAAGGGAATCAGATCCTCGTTTCACTGCATCCTCGGTGTGCCTCGTGCGGTGCGGGATGCCAGAGCCCTGATTCAGAATCATGTCAGCGGACGATGAAGCAAGCACAAAAAAGACGCACAATCGGGGGCAACGGCGTCCAGTAGTCTAGAGAATTCCCGGCCAAATAGGCACTCGCCTGGGGGTCAACATGCTCCTCAAGATTGTATATGTACGCAGGCGAGTTGAACAGCGCCTTCACATCGGGCGACGAGTTCGCCATCCTCAGCCTCCGGTCACCAGCGATGTCCGGGCGGCCAAGATCATCAGATTCTGGTGAAGAGTCGAATGAGTAGGGCGGACGCATGTCATGGGAACGGGTCATGCCATGGTGCGTCCTCGCCGTCGACAAGAGCTTGCTGTCGAAGTGGGGGAACGCCTCCGCGAACGAGTCTCCCCGTTTGTGCACATGCGACGCAGGCGGCGGGAAGAGGTGGATGTTGTGGTTCCCGAGGAATTGCTCGAGCATTTCTCTAGCCGTGATGAGGAAGTCGCTGTTGCTTCGCTGGCAGCGGAACTTGAACGTGTACTCGGACGGCGTTTCCGTCCCGTTGTCCTCGTTGACGATGGGCATTTTTATGTTCGGCACGACCGACACCTGCAACTCCCGCTTGATACGCTCGACGAGGTTGTTGAAGTCCGGCGAGACACAGAGGCGCGCAAGCTCCGGGCTGGGGGGAACGCTCATGTCGGCCTCGAACGGAACATGATCCTAATTGGCGTTCAGCGCGAAATCTTTCTTTTACGTAGCGCTGTAAACGTACCAGCAACATGGCGGCCGCAATCTGGACCTGGCTCTCCGGTCCAAATATGGTGACAATGTCCGACGCCGTTTCCTTCTGCGGGAAGCGAACTTGCGAGTTTGTTTTGGTTTCAATGTCGTGGATGAAAATGCTTTTTTCGCCGAGCAAAGTACGGTGGTACCGCCGCGGGATAGAAACAGTCTCGTTGATGTAGTCCTTGTCCTGCGCGAAACAATAAGTATATAGCACGCGGAAAACCTTCAAAACAGAGACGCGCCTTCGGATTGACTAGTTCCATCACAGACTGCTTGAGGTTATCCAAATTGATAGCATTTTTGGCTGGCGTCCTCGCCACGACGTTGTCGTCGTTGTCGTTGTACCCACCGAGCGCAGCAAACTCCTCGGCATTTGAAAACTTGACATAAACACCATACTTCTTCATTATCCGCTGAATGCTCCTCCCTCCGACGCCGATAATCCGCTTATGGTACGCCTCCGGGACGTGGAATGAAATTTCTGCCGGCAGTTCCTCCTGCAAGAGCGAGAGGCCTTGTAGTACAGAGCCATCGGGACCCGCGATGTCGATCAAGAAATTATGGTCATTGAAGGTCTCGAACTTGATTTTAACGTTGGTCGTTTGCATGATCTTGTTGATTTTGCCGTTTTTCTTCCCGCTGATGAACTCGCGGTGTTCGTTCGCCAGCTCGATCTGGAACCGGATCTCATGATGGAAGTTCTGTCACGTTCACATGAGAATGAGAAAGAAAGAGGGCATAAGTGGCCGTGTCAATTACCTGAACCATCTCGAGGTCCATGACCATGTTGACGGCGCTCCGAACTTCAGCCTCCAGGCCGTGCATCTCGAAGCACATGCTTTTGAACACCACTTCCGCGCCCGACGCGACAGAAATCTGTTTGAGGAGATTCGTCACTTGCGACGCATTTAGCGTTGCAGGGGGTAGCAACGCGTTGAACTGGACCGGCAAGAGCCAAAACGACCCGACGTAGTAGTTGCAAGCCTGGGAAGTTCAGTGTGAGAACGACAAAGCATGTCTGCAGTGCAAGACCGCGACTCACAAGCGCCATAATCGAACGAATGGTCCGCTGAATGTTGACGCGGTGGTCGCCGTACACCGTGATCAAGCTCGTCGAACTCCCGAGAGGGGGAACTGAATAAACGTGGCATTGTCGCTAACAATCGACTTGAGATCGTCCGCGCGGTCGGTCACCATCCAGTCCAACTTGCGCGGCAGGATCGCCGTGTCCCGCGAAATGACCGCCTTGCTCTGCAATAAAAATAACGAATAAGAATAGGAACAAGGAAAAAAAGGCAGCCTTTGGGGATAAACAAGGTAACCTTACCTTATTGACCGAGACCTGGAAGAGCATGTCCCTCGCGCGCTGGACGCCGAAAAACTCGCCAGTGATCCAGATGACGTTCCCATTCCTGGAATTGGGTGCCGACGAGTCGGCGGCAGCGTTCTCGGGCCCGATGAGGCCTTGCAAAGGGGAGGGGAAGTAGATATTGGTCGCGGTCTCTTTTTGAATCGACTGCAGAACCGTGCGCTTACGCCCCGCAATGATCGCGTGCAGCTTGTGGTCGATCTCACACATCTCGGCATGCAGCCCGCTCTGCGTTAATTAAAGTCATTAATCAACAATCAACCAGGGCGACGTGGGGCGGGAAGAATAGAAACGCACCAGCTCGTCGAGCATCACCAAGAGCCGGACGCGCGCGAGGTCGACCGCGTCGCCGAGGCCTGTGACCACGAGCTCGCACACGCGCTCGGTCTCGAGGCCGGACCAGCCCGCGGTGCTGCTGATCCCGTCGGGGGGCGTGCGGTTGGAAAGTGCCAGCGGGCTGTTGACGACGGCGATGTGGGCCAGGGTCTGGGACGCGATCTCGTCGAGGCGGCGGCGCACCTCGGACTTGAGTGCGGGGTTCGAAGAAGGCGAGTCGAGGATCTCGGAACGGGCCACCTTGATCGCTGCGCGGTGCTGAATCCATTAATACGTCAGTAGCCAAGCCACTACTCTGTTTTTGAGAAAACGCAAACGGACCTGGATGGGGCACTCCTTGAGGATCATGCCGCGGGCGACCATGACCTGCTGGTAGGCACCTGTGATGTAAAAGTTCCACCGGCCGGGGTCTGACTGAAAGTATGAGATGTGGCACCCATGGAGGGACATGGCCATCATGGCGAGCTTTTGGATGCCTCGGCGTCGGGCTGGGGCGCCCCGTCTGGGATGCCGTTGTTGTTATTGGTGTTTACATGCTGCTGGAGATGGTGCTGGCCATGGTGTGCGGCGGAATAAGAGTTGTTCTCGACTCTGCGGATTTCCGCGCCTGGGAACTCGAGGGAAGAAGGGGCGGAATGAGCGTAGCGCGACCGGCGTGGATAAGTGAAAGAGGTGGTGTAAACGTCCATGGCTGGGTGGCTGCTCGCCCCTGGAACTGTACGGGATTAGGACTGTATAGGTTACTGTACAATGAGGTGGGGACGGCGAGAGGGTATGTGATAGGAGGGGTATTGACAAAGTGGTATCGCGGTGCTCCCTCCAGCCGTCGTTTGTCCGTGAAAGATCAGGCGAGACAAAGACGCGGAAAACGAACACGGAGGTCGAAGGATACGAATGAACTTATGAAGAGAAAACAGAGATCACTCTGACACAAACATCAGTCCCCATTTTGTCGTTCCCTCAGACAAGTCGCAGACGACCGTAATGATCCACCATGCTCGCATACTACAATTCCTCTACTAAAATGGCTCTAAAACGGCATTGGTTGCCATTCCTCGCTCACAAAATCAAACAGTTTCTGATAACACCCGCTATGCCGGTCCGAAAAATGCGCATACGGTTCGCTCGCGTTCAGCTTTACGCCGCAGCGGTAACAAAAGTGCATTTTACACCGAGTGCACGTCATCTGCCGTGGTAGTAACCGTTTCAGTGCGAATTAAATAACGTGAAGGCACAGAAACATAACGTACATGGTTGCAACCCAAGCTTTTCTCGATTTTAAGTGCGCAACCAGGGCACGCCATCGTCGACTCGGCAAGCCACTTTTTGTTCAGTTGCTCCTCTTGGTACTTTGCGACGAGTTTCTTTAGTATCGTCGGCCCAAATCGCAAATTCATCTGCTGTCGCTCTGGCGAATTTCCTCATAGCCGAGATACTCGAGCACGACGCTCTCCGCCTGCGAGATGGGGCAATCCTGCACGGCCCCGTGCCAGGTGCGCTTACAGAACCCGCAGAACGAGAACGAGCAGGCGGGACAGATCCTTAGCCGGTCCCCGCCCACATCCGTCTCGCTCTCCCGCGGCTTCGGGACGGGATGCTGGCAGAACACCATCGGGCAATGCACGAGCGATGGGTCGCGCTCGAACATGATCTTCTCCTTGAGCCACCGCCACCGCCGCACCTCCGCCTCGCTCACGACGCGCGCGATCTCGTCCTCGGGCGAGGCGCGCTGGAGCTTGACGCACGCGGGGTCGGGGCACCCGAGCGTGTCGACGCTGCCCTCCGCGATGGCGAACGACCAGTAGTCGTACAGACACGCGCGGCAGAAGACGTGTGTGCACGCGAGCTGGACGCACTTTGCGCCCTTGACGGAGGTGAGGCATACGGCGCAGGCGTACGACGCGCGTGCAAACAGTGCGCTCCGCGCCGACTCGTCGAAGGACGCCAACACGGTCGCGATTCGTCGGGGTCGGGATGGCGGATCTCAATGACATTGATGTCGTGGGGTAGGGTGAGGTTGAGGGAGACGAGGAATTCGCCGCCGCGGATGAACTCGACCCAGTCGTAGAGGACGCCGTCGCCCGGGCGCCACATGTCCCTGAGCAGGCCGTGGAGCCGGAAAAGCAGGGGCGGGGTGAGCCAGGAGCAGCGGATAGAGAGTGAGGGGGGCTCCTGAGTCGGATACGCAGCAGTCAATATGATATCCAAGAGGAGGGGCGGCAGCGCGGTTAGGGAGAGGATGCGGGCATCGGAGTCGGCGTCTGGTCGTTCAGAGACGACGCGGACCGTCCGAGGGGGTTCGCCCAGCTGCACCGGGACTTCGAGCTTCAAGTCAGATTCATTAGATTGGTCAGTAGAGATGAAGTCGGGGAATATTGACTAGTGCGAATCAGAACGCGCGGTGAAATTCAAATGAACTGACTAACTTGTAGTACTTCAAGCTCGGACATGAGGTGCGCAGATTACACGGCAGGAACGCCGGCGCCCAGGAAACTTGAATATAAACAACGAAGAGCACGTCCGTGAAGCCGTGCCCGGATGGAATGAGGAGGGCTCGAGCACTCGCTGATATAAGTGCGACTCGACCGAGTCAAACGGTGTGGACCGGAAAAGCCGGATAGGCATTTCGGGACCAGAATGCATCAACGGCATCCAATAGGGGTCAAATAATATTGTACAAGTACAGTGTACCACAAAATCTGCAATGTCTCTATCGGAACGACATCCCCGTGCAATATAAGAAGAACAGCGCATGCATCTGGGTTTAAAACCTCAATCCATCGATTGCTTCACCCATCCCATTGTATCCAATGCCCACTTCTATCCTCGTCATCAATCCCAACTCGTCGCAGTCGGTGACGGACGGGCTGTCTTCCGCACTCCGCGCCCCGCCGGAGGCGAATCTCACTTTTTATACCGCCCCCGCCGACGCGCCCCCATCGATCAATAACGCGTCGCAGGGGACATTCAGCGCGGGGATATGTTTCCGGGACATCCTCGACAAGGGGCTCATTGAGACGTACGACGGGTTCGTGGTGAGCTGCTGTGAGTAGTCAATATATCGCGTCGAATGGCATTCATTTATTCAACGGCAGTCTCGGAGCACCCGCTGGTCGGCATGCTGCGCGAGGCGACGCGCAAGCCCGTGCTGGGGATCCTGCACGCGTCGATCGTGCAGGCGCTGCTCTGCGGGACGCGATTCGGGATCGTCGCGACGGGGGCGGGGTACCGATACGACCGGGTCGCGGAGGTGCGCAACGTGCTGGGCGCGACGTCCGACAGATTTGCGGGGCTAGTTCCCAGCGGCCTGGGGGTGGTGGAGTTGCGGGAGGGCGATAGAGCGCATGTGGAGAAAAGCATGAAGAGAGCCAGCGGAGAGTTGGCATTGCTGGGCGCGGATGTGATCATCTTGGGGTGTGCGGGGATGGCGGGGATGGAGGGGTTGGTGCAGAGCGGGGTGAAGGAGAAGGGGTTCGGGGAGGTGAAGGTTGTGGATGGGAACAAGGCTGGGGTTGAGATGGTTGCGGTGTTGGTTCGGTTGGCGCAGTAGTGCAGAGAACGTAGAGTACCTTTTCTTTGTAAATGTCGCTGAATATTGGCTAACCAGGAGCAGCTGAGTGTCAAGAGCTTTGGAAGTGAAACAGAGTCAAGGGAGAGAGGCGGCTCTGCACCGCCACCTATACCCCGGTTGCCGGTCACCTCTCGAATGGCGGAAATGGATGTATTCGCGGCAATGGGCATCTCTGGCTTTGGCAAGGCCGCCGCGTCCAAGCAGCTGACCCAGCCCGCTTCGACAAGAACAAGCGCGGCGACACAAAAAACGTATTATATCTCATTTATTCTATTCACGCCACACCACCTAACCGAATCCAGCCTGCCCCAGCCCCCGTAGCCAGCTCCTCCAAGGCGCCCCAACCCCAAAACGCCCCTCCAAACCCCAAAGGCAAAGACCGCGCGGGGTCTGGGTCTGACGACGATGGCGCCGCAGCACCCGACGAACCAGAATTCGAGCCCGAGTTCGACCCCTCCGACGACGACGACAATTCCGACCTGCCGCTCTTCCCGACGACGCACGAGCTCATCCTGAAAGACCACACCAAGGTCGTCTCTGCCCTCGCCCTCGACCCGTCGGGCGCACGCGTCCTGAGCGGCTCGCACGACTACGACTGCAAGCTGTGGGACTTTGGCGGCATGGACTACAGGGCGAAGCCATTCAAGAGCTGGGAGCCGGCGGGGACGTATCATGTGCGTTTTATTGTCTGATTGCTATTCCATCCTATTGAATGAGAAAAGATCCACGACCTGAAATACTCCAACGACGGGCAAAAGTTCCTCGTCGTCTCGGGCACCACGCAAGCGAAGCTATATGACCGAGACGGGGAAGAAGAGTGCGTCGTCCTTCTATACTTTATGCGGTAATATAACCCACCGACAGGGCGACCTACGTCAAGGGCGATCCGTACATTCGCGACATGAAGCATACCTCAGGTCATGTCGGCGAACTGTCCTCTTGCATGTGGCATCCCAAGGACGCCAAGACCTTCATCACGTCCTCTGCCGACTCTACAATACGGATATGGGACATTGAAAATAAGCGGAAGCAAAAGTCCGTCATCGTCGTCAAATCCAAGGAACGCGGCGCCCGCACAAAAGTCACCGCGTGTGCGTACTCGCCCGACGGGAGCATGATTGGGGGAGGTGCGTCTGATACAAGCACCACGTTCAAGTATCACGCTCATTTGCCTTTCTTCTGCGTATAGTGTGCCTGGACGGCGCCCTGCACATCTGGCAAACAAGCTCGAATTTCGTACGCCCGAACTCTTCAATTGAGGGTGCACACGTCAAGGGCACGGAGACGGGGTCCCTGGTGTTTTCCGTGGACGGCCGCACGGTGCTCACGCGGGGGGGAGACGATACCGTCAAGCGTAAGCGGCTTTTTCATTATTCCGCATGTCTCGTATGCTAAGATTAGATACTCAACAGTGTGGGACGTGCGGGCGTTCAAAAAGCCGCTCGCTACTAGGGGCGATCTGGCGACGCTGTACCCAAATACGAATGCGGTGTTCAGCCCGGATGACAAGTACATCATCACCGGTGCGGGAGCGTCAGCGAAGGGAGGCAAAGGCAAGCTGGTGTTTTTAGACAAGAATGAGCTGGAGGTCGTCAAGTCGCTCGAGGTCGACGCAACGCCTGTCAGGGTGTTCTGGCATTCCAAGATCAATCAGGTAAGGTTTCGTTTTCGTCGTAGGGTTCGTTGCTCAAGCCAAGCATTCTTAGATCGTGACGGGGCTCTCTAGCGGGCAGATAGTGGTGCTTTACTCGCCGTTTACGTCGCTCAATGGGGCGAAGCTGCTCGCGAACAAGGGCCCGCCCCGAAAACGCACGGTCGAGGACATGTCGGACGCGCTCGCCGAGCCATCGATCCACATACCCGGCGAGTCCACGATGTTCAAGGAGGGGGACGGGCTGATCTACACGGGCTTGAAGAGGAAGCGGGACCAGGGCAGGCTGGACCCGCGCAAGGCGAGGCGGCCGGAGCTGCCTGTTACGGGGCCCGGGCGCGGGGGTCGGGTGGGTGCGAGCGCGACGCAACATGTGGTGCAGAATTTGGTGCGGGACACGACGCGGGACGAGGATGTGAGTGGTATATTTTTTACGCGAGATGCGTTATCTGTGATGGGGGTTGTCATGGCTTGCTGATGCGCTCGTCTCTGTAGCCTCGGGAGGCGCTGCTCAAGTACGCAAACACGGAGAAGGATCCGCTGTGGACTTCTGGTGAGTGTGCTTTTCCTTGACAAGACCCATTTCTGGCGGCGGTACACGAGCCGAGTGCCGAAGAAAGGGTTTGTTTGTCTGAATTGATGCGATCTGACGTGGCCGGTCTTTTTTTTTTTCGGGACACTAGCGTGGAAGAACAACCCATCCGTATTCGCAGACGTCCCGCAGGAAGAAGAGAAGGACGAGGACGAGTAGAGATGGGAGGGAATGGAGATCCGAAGCACAGCAAATACTGGGGGGCTGGTTGGTGCGTGGTGGGTGCGCTGCAGTGTGCAACCCACGATGTGCAGCGCACGATGTTGGGCATTGGGCTGATTATCCATGGACTCGCTCTCACTAGGCCCAAGAGAAGGATAATGGGGGGACTCTCCTAAATACATACGTGTTTGGTTGTGCTTGGCTGGGACAGGACCGGTCCCATACAAAAAGGCTGACCGGGTGGATCGACTTTTGATTGCGCAAAACACCCCAAGTCCGATTTTCTAAGTCAAAGTCCGTCGAAATTCCAGGTCACGTGCCAACTCGAAACTCTGCTCCTGCCACCATGGACGCGCCTGTTCCCGCTGAGCCTCAAGAGGGCCTTGATATCGTGGCCAATGGCGCTGCTGCTGTCGTCAACGGCGTCAACGGCGTCGAGCACAGCGTGAATGGCGTGCTCGACGACCCCACCACGCCCGTCTCAAATGCAGTCGCGTCCGAGCTCAAGATTGACATCGATCTGCCCGAACAAGAGAGCGACGCGCGCCATGAGCCTCTTCCTCATCCCCAAGAGCACGGTATGTCTTTGACGCGCCGACCGCTGCCCTTCTTGATCTCGTATGTGCTTTAGTGGTCCACGCGTCGAAAGGCGTCAACGGAACCAACGGAGACGTCTCCATGCACGACGTCGATGTGTCCCCCGCGACGACCCCCGGCGGCATCCCCCCCGCCTCCTCCAACGGCGCGTCCACCGCCCACACATCCCCTGCCGAGCCGTTTTCCCAGGACCAGGACCAGGATGAAGACCAGCCCCCGCCCGCAAAACGCGCCCGCATCCTCTCTGACGCAGACCAGGCGTCCTTTACACATGTAAGCAATCCTCTTTCTTTGTGCGCCAGAAAGGGCGTGCTGATCGTCTCGCGCGCGTCCTCAAGTCCGCCACTCCACCCCCAGCGTCCGCCGCCACCTCCAACGGCAACGGTCCCACCCCGCCCGCCCCCTCAGCCTCAGCCTTGTCGTCGGCTTCCCGTGCGTCCCTCGACATGGGCCAGTGGCGTTTTTGCAGTTCCACCATTCGCAGCCTGAAAAAACAAAAGGATGCCCCCCCCTTCCTCCATCCCGTCGATCCCGTCGCCCTCGGGATCCCCCACTACCTCACCATCGTCCGCACCCCCATGGACCTCTCCACCATCGAGCGCAAGCTCAACTCGTCCAACCCGTCCAAACCCGACCCCAACCCTGAAAACCCCCGCTACACGAGCGCGGACGAGTTCATTAATGACGTGCGCATGATCGGCAAGAACTGCCTGCTGTTCAACGGCGCGGACCACCCCATTAGCGCCATGGCCCAGCGCCTGGAGGAGGTCTTTGACAAGCAAATCAAGAATCTGCCATTACCAGCCGAGGTCCGTGCGCCCGCTCCCGCCGGTGTCCTTCATGGTTGACGCGCATGTTTTATTTACAGGTCAAGCCTCCGCCGTCGTCAAGAAAGAGAAGGTGGCCACTCCCCCTCCACCGCCTCCGCCTGCCCCTGTCAAGAAAGCGCAGCCCCCTCGACGTGCGTCCACGTCGATGCCTGTTATTCGACGCTCAGATGCAACAGAGGTAGTCTCTCGGCCGAAGCGCGAGATACATCCTCCCCCGCCGAAAGACCTTCCATACGCCGATGTGCCCAAGAAACGCAAGACCCGGCGCGTAAAGGACGATGGCACGGCGGAGCAGCTAAAATTCTGCGCAAACTTACTCGGCCTGCTGCATCGCAAGCAGCATTATGCCATCGCGAGCCCGTTTTACGAGCCTGTTGGTACGTTTTTGCTCCTTGATTATGGACGCCGCGATCCGTATTGACCGAACCTTCATTACGCGATGTCTAGACCACGTCTTACTTGACATCCCCAGCTATCCGAAAATCGTAAAAAAGCCTATGGATCTGTCCACCATGCGCAAGAAGCTGGACAACCACGAGTATACGAATGCGACAAAGTTTTACGACGACTTCAAACTCATGATCCGGAACTGCTTCGCGTTCAACCCTGCGGGGAACCTCGTCAATCAGCGGGCATCGAGCTGCAGCGGCTGTTTGACGAAAAGTGGCAGGGGCTGCCGCCGCTGCATGACGTTAGCGACGACGACGACGAAGAGGACGAGGAGGAAAGCGAGGATGAGGATACGCAACGTAAGCGAGCGCGCTTTTGCGCAGCGTTGATGACTAACTCACTACAGGCATAGCGCTGATGGAGAGTCAAATCGAGCTTATGCGGGGGAACATTCAGGCGCTAAAGGGGAAGCCGAAGGAGAAGAAGAAAAAGGAGCAGCGCCGTGAGAAGGCGCCGATTGCGTCGTCGTCAAAGAGCAGCAGCAGCAAGCAGGTGAAGGGGGGCCTCTCGAACAAGAAGCAGAAGGGGAAAAAACCAATATCCGACAACGACGTCCTTACCTTTGAGCAGAAGAAGGATCTCAGCGAGGCCATCGCGCAGCTCGACGGGCAAAAACTGGAACGGGTCATCAAAATCATCCACGAGGGCGTCCCGGAGATCAAAGACGTAAGTTTTTTTATATGGCTTTTTCCGTCCCGAAGAACTTTCGGAGGAATGATTTTGTGATCCCCGACGGAACGTGAATGTGCTGACGAGTTTTTCTTATGATCGGGAACAGAGCACGGAGGAGATTGAGCTGGAGATTGACCTGCTTCCGACCTCGGTTTTGACAAAGCTGTACAACTTTGTGCTGCGCCCCCTGCGCGCACCGGCGACGAAACGGAATCGGACGGGCAAGGGCGGGGGCACGGGCGGGCTGAAACGGAAGAGCATGGACGAGACGTCGAGGCGGAGAAGATCCGCATGCTTGAGACGCGCATGGCGCTCTTTGAGCAGGGCGGCAGCGCTGCCGCCCATGGCGCAGGGCCGTTGGGCGACCACTCGTCGGACTCGTCTTCTGGTTCGGATTCATCCGGTAGCGATTCGGAGTGAAGTGAATCAATTCCACTTCTTCCTTTTTTCGCTCGCTCGCCCGTTTGCTGCTTCGCTTTTAGGATTCTTGGTGTGGCCCGTATACGGACGCGGACGTGTGGCCCCAAGTGCTGAACCCTCACCTTGCTCTTTCTTGCGAGTGAAGCACTATAATACATTCGATTAACCACACGACTCAATTTGTAGTTACTTAGTAAAACTGAATTCTTCTCTGTTGGAATCAGCGTCGTTTGGAGGAGGCAGCTTTTTGGAATTGTTGCCAGCCTGAGCGAGAGGCGGAAGCTTTGGAGGAGGGTGCGTCGACGGCGAGAGGAGGGGGTGGGGGGGGGCTGCAGAAATGGAAGGCAAGGAGCCGCGGAGTGGAAGGCAGAGAGGGAGGTGATGCAGCCCATCGAGATGGCTTTGGTTCCGACGATGACCAGCCGCCAACATCTGCAGCAGGAGGTGGAGGCGCATTGTTAGGAATAGCGGCAGCCCACCCAGACGTCGTCGATGAGACAGTCGACCAACCCCCGCGCGCGGGGGAGAGACGGCATCCGCAGGAGGCGGAGGAGGGCAGTGCCAGAAGGGGAGGAGGAGCAGCGGCAGCTGGGGCGGAGGCGGGGAGTGCGACTCCCAGACTCGAGAGAGAAAGGATAACCAGCAGTCCGGAAAGCGGGATGACCCGATGAGCTAGGTGGCGGCGGAGCCCAGCCACCGGTAGGTTCTGGCGGCGGGGGCGGGGGAGCAGCAGAAGCACCAACGGTAGCCCATCCTGACTTTCTAAATCCAGAGCCGGACGCCGCAGAAGGTGCCCCAGCATTCAGCGGTCACCGTCGATGTCCATGCTGCTGCTGCTACTGCTAGAACCAACTGGCTCCGCCGGGGCCAGAGTAGAGATCACAGCAGCGGCAGGTTTAGCCATTTTGATTCCGTTAGCGGCGGCGATTTTGCGCAGCTCCTTCTCTTCGCGCTTTCGCTCCTTCTCCTTGCGCTTGTCGACGTCGTCTTGCGGGATGCGGATATTCGCCTGCATGTCCTTGAAGCGTGCTTTGTGGTGGTGCGCGTACGAGTTGGTGTGCTCTGTGTACGCCACGACCGTTTTAAACTGCTTCTCGCAGAGTTCGCAGTAGAACGCTTTGATGGTCGTAGATATTTCGCTCTCGAGGGCTGTACGACGGGCAACGAGATCCTGACATACATATTGCATTAAAAAAACAAAGATGGGAGCGTTTTGAGCAGTTATACATACCTCCCGAGCCCGGCGTTGGTCTTCTGTTTCTTTGGTCATTTTTTCAGACTCCATCTCGCGCCGCTGCGAAACTGTGGTTTCAATCATGCGGACGTCCTGTGTCCATGTCCCGAGGCCAGTCGAGTCTCGTTTGATCTGGAAGGGTATGGGGTCGACTCGACCTGCAAAGCAATGAGAAAAAGGCATTCATTATCAATAATAGACCAAGCTACCCTGTCCAGAGACCCCGAGCGGCTGCCCTTCGACCCAGCCAAGCTTCGCGAGCATAGCAAAGCCTTTATTCGTAGGCTTGATCTTGGTCTCCACGGTGATCACTTCCTGCTCAGGCCGCGCCACAAACTCATCGTACTTGTCTATGTCCATGTGGGAGTCTGGAGGCGGGGACGGCGTCCGGGAGACAAGGGAGATGTCATCGTCCGAGTCGTCGTCCTCTTCCGGTCTTGGGCGCTAGGAAAGTGAAGCGGAAAGACGTATGGGAGCATGGGGAATCTGCGTGCGGCGGGAGAGTACCTTCAGCGTTTCCCTCTCCAAGGGGATTGCATTCCAGCGCGATATCGTTTCTTGAGACATTCAAGGGTGAAAATGCAACAAAGCAAATGCAGTTTGATCAATTACGGTTGTTGCCAATCCGAGCGGTCACGTGCGCCTCACAAAGCTTGCCCGCTCCTCGTCCAAGTTGCCCTGCTATGAGCTCGGATGGATACTTTGAAGACGACGATAACTTTGACGACGCGGCGTTTCAGCAGCTCGACGCGATAGAGGCTGCTGCTAATGGATACTTCGAGGACGACTTTGACGACGCGGCGTTTCAACAGCTCGACGCGATAGAGGCTGCTGCTTTCCGTCCATCCCCTCGTCCTCGGGAGCCCTCTTCTGATGTGGATGAATTCGACTCGTTCGGCGATATTGACCCTAGCGAATTCGCAAAGCTCGATACTTTCATCGTGGATAGCTACCAGGGAAAAGCCCAGCCGGTGGCAGGTCCAAGCCGTCCGAGCAGAACTGGCTCCCGTAGCACCCTGCAGCAGACCACTCTTTATGGGGACGTCTTGCCACCGTCGCCTACCAAGGTTGCAAAACCCAGGCCCAGAGGCCAAACCCAGCGCCACGCAACCCATTTGGTCAGCAGGCGCCCCAGACCAAGAAATGGGACCAGACTGCGTTCGCCAAGTCTGGCAAGCGTAAGAAGGGAGAGAATAATGATGACCGCGAGGAGGAGAATGTTGAGTTTGAACAGTTCCCCGCTCCGTTCGTGCCAAGTACGTTGTTTCGATGATGCCGACCTTAATATTTGCTCATCCTTTAACTAGTTGGGTGCGTTGCAATTTTCGTTGATATGACTGTGCTCACGGGGGACACTAAATTTGAAACACATCCAGCCCGGTGCGTCCACCAATTTGGTTGTCCTTCTCCGCTCAATGATGTTTAGCCTCCGCCCATGAAACTGAAACCTGACCTCCTCGAAGCTAAGCACTGGATATACCCTCTGAACCAGCCGAAGCGCGACTACCAGTTTAATATCGTGAAGCATTGTCTCTTCGATAACACGATAGTGGCATTGCCCACAGGCCTGGGGAAGACTTTTATTGCGGGGGTGGTAATGTTAAACTGTTGTTCCCCATTCCATCGTTTATTATGGCACCGCCTGACTGATTTGATAGTCTATCGGTGGTTTCCGCAAGGGAAGGTTGTATTTGTCGCTCCAACGAAGCCTCTCGTCGCGCAACAAATCGAGGCTAGCCACAAAACCTGCGGGATCCCTGGCAGCGATGCCATCGAGTTGACGGGGCACAATCCCAAGGCAATGCGTGAACGAGCCGTGTGTTTCTTTTAATTCCGACTTTCTGTATCTAATTTTCCTCAGTGGAAGGAAAAAAGAGTCTTTTATATGACGCCGCAAACCCTCAATAATGACCTCGAATCAGAGAATTGCGACGTCAACGACATCATTCTTCTGGTCATCGGTATAACTACTGTGCCTCAGTTCCTCGACCATTGCTCATGTTATTGCAGACGAAGCTCACCGAGCGACGGGGGAATATGCATACAACAAAGTTGTCCGTTTCATGATGGCCAAGAACCCACATTTCCGGGTTCTGGCTCTAACTGCGACACCTGGAGCCGACCCTCCCGCTGTGCAAAATCTCATCGACGGCCTCCACATCAGTAGGATCGAGATTCGCGACGAGAGTAGCCTTGATTTGAAGGCCTACGTACACATCAAGGTTGGTTGCACGGAATGTAAGTATAGGAGCCCTGAACCCATGCAATCACAGAACGTCGAACAACATGTTATTGCGATGAGCGATGAGGTGAACCGAATCAAAGACCTTTTGGCGGCCCTGATGACGGTAAGAACAAATTGTCTTTGTCCGCCACTATTGAACGCGCGACTAGACTGAGCTCAAACCCCTGCAAGAGAAAGGCATATTGTCCAAATCCCTTGCTCCAGCCAAAATGCACTCATTTGTTCCACAAAAACGGATGCAATCGCTAGACTCTCATCAAAAATTTGCATATGCTCCCCTATCCAAACTCTCGCATCTCGCAAGAGCGATGGCTTACCTTGTAAGCAACCTCGAGTCACCGTATGCATTTCTTTTGTGACGTCTGGCATCAGATTGAGGGTACCATCGGTATGTGCAACACGACTCTGCGAGAGTTGGAAAAAGACAAAAAAGCCGACGCGAACGAGGGAGGGAAAAAGAAAACGCCCAGGCCGAACAAACTCCGACAAAATCCCCAGTTCCAGGCGGTGATCAAAGAGCTTGACGCACAGAAGCTCGGCGGATTCTCGTTGCACCCTAAGATGGAGAAATT
Source organism: Mycena galopus ATCC 62051 (assembly GCA_014925785.1). Classification (NCBI taxonomy): domain Eukaryota; kingdom Fungi; phylum Basidiomycota; class Agaricomycetes; order Agaricales; family Mycenaceae; genus Mycena; species Mycena galopus. Next base: position 636,820 of record WIQG01000007.1, read on the forward strand.
GAACACGCTTGTAGTCGGACACTTTGCGCAGAAGTTGGGTGACGATGGGCAGGAGACGGAGGAGACCAGGGTCATGGTTTTCGTGACCTTCAGAGAAGCCGTTGGCGAAATCGTGGATGTGCTCAATGCCCAGAAACCCTTAATTCGCGCCAGTCACTTCATCGGTCAGGGCACAGACAAACAAGGAAATAAGGGAATGACGCAGAAGGAGCAGTTGGATGTCAGATCGCACTTTTTCATTCTGAAAATCCACCCTGATTAATTCCTTCTCCAGGTTATCAAGAGATTTAAAGCCGGTGAATTCAATGTGTTGGTAGCAACTTCAATCGGCGAGGAGGGACTCGACATCGGTGAAGTCGACCTGATTGTTTGCTATGATGCTCAGAAGACACCGATTCGTATGGTAAACGTGTCTCGCCCATCACCCCGTGTGACGAGCGCTCATCCGTGTTTCCGCAGCTGCAGCGTCTTGGTCGTACGGGGCGCAAACGAGAAGGGACCGTTCATGTGCTTCTCGCGGAAGGTCGTGAGGAACTCAATATGGACACAGCGAAATCGACGTATAAGGAGGTCCAAAAGACCATCGTTCGCGGCCAAGACCTCGAGTTGTACGGCGACGTGGAGCGTTTGCTTCCGGCTCACATCAAGCCCGAGTGTCTGGAGAAAGCGATGGAGATCCAGGAGTATGTCCGAGAGCAGGGCAGGAAGAAGCGCTCTACTTCAAAGGAGCGTAATCCCTCGAAGGGCACGAAGCGGAAGCGCAATGACGACGTATCTCGCAACATCCCCGACGGCGCCAGCACGGGATTCGTCAGTGTAGCAGACCTGTTGGTCAAGGGCAGTAACAAGCGGAAGAAGGTTGCGAGGGATTTTGACGAGGCGGGCCAGGACGATGATGTCGACATGGAATTAGAGTCTGGCAACATCTTGGGTCTCCCGCGTCGGGCTGCGTCCTCCGCCGCTTCGACCTCCTCAGCCAAAAAGAAAGGCAAGTCGCAGCTCCGGAGAGCGGCAACCGAGGGGAACAAAGGAAAGAAGCAAGTTGCCGAGCCAACGCCCAGCCAGTTCAAACTGAAGGCAATTGACGACGATGATGACCTGGATATTGAACGTGGAACGATTCTCCCTCAATCTTCCTCGTCTCGGGAATGGCATTCAATAAGCCCAACCCCAATTGACATCGATTCGGACTCGGATGACGCACCACGTAATTATCACATTTATTTTTTCCACTATGTTTCGTTTCTTAATTCGCCTGCAGATCATTCTCCCTCCGTCCATAGCACCTCTCCTGGTAAAAACGACATGGCATGGCTCCTTGACTCGGATGACGATGAAGCAGATATCGAAATCGTCGACTCGTCCCCCGAGATTATGAGGCACCAGTCCCCTGCGTTTTCAGATGATTCGGTATGCGTAATGGACGAGCCGATGTCCTCCAAGTCTGCCGGAAAACGTCGAGCTATCACGCCTATCAATTATGACCCAGATGATTCGGTTGAGGTGGTGGAACCTTTGTCACCCAGGAAGCGAGTCGCACAGATCCCGACGAGTCGGTGGTGGAACTGGTAACGGATGCCTCCTCGCCTCCGAACCAGAGCCTCCCTGTCCCCCGCTCTTCGAGACCGCAAAAACCTGATATGCCGCCACCTCCGCTGCCTTCTCGATTCCTGGTCTCCCACTCCCCTCCTGAACCCTCCTTCCCTGTGCGAGCCCCCCGTAGGGTGGTTCATGCTCCTATAATTTCTGACCCTGCCAAACTCTTTGACGAACCCGAGTCCCCGGGAATGGAAATGCCCTCACCATCCCAGCGGCAGCGGCGACTACGCCGTCGCGAGTCGTCTCCGATTAAGGAGGGTTGCCGCCCAGAACTGCATAGACACAAAACGTGACATCCCGCCTACCACATGTTGTTTATGATATGGAGGCCGCACACTCCGGGGACGAGGTCAGCGAGGGGTCGTCTGGCAGTGACGAAGAAGAAAGCGAGTCGGATCGACAGTTTCTCCAGGAATTGCCGGAGACCCAGGTCTCGCCCAGCTACGATCAAAGCTTTGCGTACAGGCAAAGTCTATTGACGCAGGCACCAGGCGGGCCGCGCTTCGGGAAGGGTCCAATGCGTAAGGGGATGTTTGGGGGCGGGCTGAGCGAGAGTCTGCGACGTAGACCGCAGGTTTCAAGCTCGCCTCCGCGAGATCCAAACGAAGAGCCTGACGAATATTCCCTGGGGAGTTTTGTAGTAGACGACGACGCTGAAATTTCGTTTCTTTCGAGCGAGTCCTAGACGAATACCAATAGCTTTTTAATTCTGTATTTCTACTTGGACAACACTTTTTTTTTTGAAAGTTGCAATACTTCCAGTGTCAAACCATCCTGGAGTAGTTTGCATGACGTCACGCGTTCAACATGCTTCGTTCTTGTCTTCGACGGCCCCGAATTTCGAGGAAAACATATGCCACTGTTTCCTCCACGATTCCGACTACTCGTGCAGGTACAGATTCTCTCCCAGCCGTACCCTCTGAGCTCGACAAAGTGCTTTTGAGCTCGTTATCTACTTGTAAAGGACCGACACTACGCGATCTCATACTCCACTACACCGAGCGATCTGGACATGTCCTAGCTTCTTCACTGCCTTACGAGTCTCGCCCAGCACACCATCGTCGGGTCGATTTCGATGGTGACGGTTCAGTCGTGATGATTGCTCACTGTGCACGCGACTATACTACTGGAAAGCACGCAGTGACTGTATCCTCTGGTTTTGCACTCGCAGTGCCAGGGAAACCTGATGATAGGTCTTTCATTCTAACTTGTGCCCACACATTGGAAGAGGCAAGAGCTCGGCAGGTATTTGAACAGTGCATGCTAACGGTGGTAAAAGATCCGCCGGTCTCCTTTGCTTGTAAATGGCGGACAGGTTTCTTCTGGGTCGTTCCTCGTTTCGGGAGTTGGGGAATCGTTATCTGTCCATCCTCTCTCCGCCGTTGTTTCCTCCATCCCGCGGTCGGACATCATACTACTTCAAGGCGACTCGCCGACTCTTCCAACGCTGCCTGTGTCGCCGTATCCAGCAGCCCGCGACACCGCGATTCGAGCACACTTTGTTACCCATGAGCGACCCAAGGAGCCTGGCTGGACGCCCTGGGTAGGCAGCAGCTGGAGTAAATGGGTTCGTGGCACTGTGCTTGGCTACCGCGACTTTTCTGGCAGAGAAACTCAGGTCTGTGCTATTACATCGACCTCTGGCGGACCTTCTGACACGCCAAAGCCGGGCACTTATGATTCTCTGTCACATATGCTCTTTTCTCCTCTCCCAACGCCAGGCTCAAGTGGCGGACCCATCGTAGACGAAGAGAGCGGAGCCGTCGTCGGAGTTGTGCTGGGAACAAGGATGGACAATCGGGTGGAAGGGGTGCGGGGATGGGGGGTTCCTTCCGAGACGATATTTGAGATGTTCGGCTTGCCTATTGCAAGATAATGGAAGTTTGCTCCCTGGGATTAATCTTGGATTCAATCCCACCTCGTTTATCCCACCTCCCGGCTCCCACCAACTTTCTAGATTTCGGAAATTTTCAAACCTAGGCAAAATCCTTGGACACGCAGTACACAACTTTTGGCCCTTGGCGAGCACGGCCTGAGGGTAAAATGTTCTTTGTTTCCCGTGACGGGGCCGAACCCCAGGGATATAGATGCACAGATCTTTCGAGTTTCCTTGCGCGAAAGATATTCGCGTATGACTTATAAAACTCCTATCGTGTGCCTACTATGTCGTGGGAACTTACGGCGCAATAGCTGACGCCGTTTCGCGCACAAATCGCGCAACCGAAAGAAGGGATTGATATTGATCGCACAAACCGCTCAGCTGGACCCCGATTCCAAGAATGCGGTGCAACTGCGGCACGCGTGTTTTCGTCAAGGACTGTACTTCTTTCTTCCCCAGAAAAAAAGGTAGTTCAATCTATAACCTCGAGTCCTCCTCTCTGCCTTAAATGCCAGCCTCGGTGATTTTATTTCGCAGCAAGGTGGATGGAGCGCTCATGTTTGTTCTAAAGTTGGTGGTGTCCGGGGACCGTAGATCCGCAAATATGTCTCACCAACGAGCTTTTTGGTCATCCCGGTATCTCGGTTTGTTCGGCCATATATAAGCAGTGCGCCGCGTTTTTATGTTGCTTTCTTATCTCCCACTCTGCCCCCACCATTTTCCACTTTCTCTTCTTCCTCCTTGCCCTCCAGCTCGTCCTCAATTTTTAGGATTTTGCTCACATCCCTGATCCTCCTGAGCTCCAGCTTTCTGTCACTGATACGTTTCGCTTTGCGATCAATATTCGAGGACTATATTCTGGTCGTTTGGCGCGTCCCTCCTAATTTTCACTCGTGACCCTTCATCACTGTGCACCTCATGTCGTGCAAGCTACAGACCACTCGTCCTTCTTCTCTTGTCTTCACATTCTTCCACACCGCCTTCGCATCCTCGATTCGTTTCTCGTAGCCCCCACCCCTCTCGCCACACCCCTCCCGCTCCTCCTCGTGCCTCGCTCCCAACTAACCTCATCCCCATGTGGACCACCTGGATCGGCCGAAGTCCTCGTCGGCTGTCTTCGCCGCCGCACATGGTCCTCTCCGTTGGTTGCATCCACCACCATCATCTCACGGCAGTGTCACTAGGGACGAGTTCCCGAGCCAACTTTCACTCGGAACTAAGCCGTGATATCAGGTCTTGACTCGGGAATCCCTGTGCCGCCATTGGCTACCTGGAGGCTGGCCGCCGGTTGTGATGTTACCCTCGATCTCCAATTTCGGAATAAATTGCATTGGATACCTCAACAGGATCTGACCCTTCCTCCGTGATGCCGCCGTCCCTCTATGGCGTCGGTATAGAGTTTACGTCGCAGTATTAGTAGACATGATGATGGAATTTATTGCAAATTGGGGCCTATGCACGTTCTGTTGGTTTAAATGAATGTATTCCTTGAGGAATAAAATTCATACAAAAATTCGCGGCCTGCCCTCCTTTCCCTTGCGTTGCTTCGAGTTGATCCCTGCGACTCAACCCGACTCGAAAAGGTGGATGAAGCGGAATGATTCGCTCCCATAATGACGTAACGTCTCTCATTCTTCTGCTCACGACTTGCGATGGCACACCATTCGCCAAACGATACGGTCCTCTTGTCGTTCCCAGGTGCAGACGAGATCGTCGAATCCCTTGCCCTCTTCATCGCCAATGCTCAGAAGGAATCGATTGACAAAAAAGGCAGATTCACTGTCGCCTTATCTGGTGGTTCACTCCCCAAAATGCTGAGAGGTCTCATTGGAAACCCGGCCATTAAATGGGACAAGTGGTTGGTCCATTAGTCAGTATGCATACGGTATTCTCAACGGATAAATCCTCAGGCAAGTGTTCTATGTCGACGAACGCGTCGTGCCGCTTGATCACGCCGATTCTAACCATCGGGCGTGCAATGAACTCCTCTTCTCTAAAGTACCCATCCCCGCGGATAACATCCATGTCATCGACACCTCTCTCCTCGACGACCTGGAGGAGCTTTCCGACGCATACGAGAAGGAGCTCATCCGTGAATTTGCCCAGAAAGATGCCGCTCGTTTCCCGATATTCGACCTGATCCTCCTTGGAATGGGTCCGGACGGACACACAGCGTCTCTCTTCCCTGGGCATGAGCTGCTGGCCGAAGAAGACCGTTGGATCGCGTATGTGGAGGACTCCCCGAAGCCTCCGCCGAAGAGAATAACCTTCACTTACCCTGTAATTAACCATGCCGCGCGCGTGGTGTTTGTCGCGGCAGGGAAGGAGAAGGTAGATATGCTTCGCCAGGTCCTTGACACGCCCGAAGCTGGTTTGCCTGCGTCCAGGGTCAAGCCCGTATTCCCGGGGCAGCTCTATTGGTTCGTGGACGATGCTGCGTCGGCTGCCGTCCAGTATCCGCGCTCTGCTTTCAAATTATAGACTGGCTAGAGAAGAAACTGAATTACTGTATCGTGTACATTGTCTATGGTCAGAAACTGATATTATTTTGATATTTGTAGTACGAAACAAATGGTCAACTGGTGCGAGGCCGCTTGCAGTAAGATGTCCTCATACCCGTACAGCAAAGCGGTGCGACCAAGTTGTAGTCTTGTAGATGCACAGCTCTTGATGGTTGAGCTGAGAGACGGGAAGACATGTCGATGTTTCAACAGTGGCGGGAAAACTTGATCTCGGTAGGCGAGTGCTTGGTAAGACTCCAACCGCGCTTGAAAGCAAGGTAGATGCCGATCTTCCACTCGGATTCCTAGGGGGGAAGGGGAAGGAGACGAGAGACGAACGGGACGACGATAAATAATTTGGAAATACGATTCTCAAATTATGTGGATATCTTTTGTGTGTGTGTGTGTGGGGGGGGCTTGGCTGGGCCGGCTTTGGCGAGCTTTCGGGGCGCAGCGGGAGCAGCCACCGGAAAGAGCGAAACGGGCCGGGACGGAGCGCGGAACAGCCAAACCCGTACACAAGGGCTGCAAAGGGAAAGGGTACGAAACGAACCCAAAGCAACCCAAGCGTAAGCAAAACCGAACAGGGACGGGTGGGTGGGGCGAAAAAATAGCGGGGAGATGTGGGGAAGAGCACGAGAAAAGCCTTTCTCTGCTGAGACGCGTAGACGCTGAGGCGGAAGTAGCACGATGTGGCTATGCTACTGATATGATGCGTCATATCACGCCACGGGAATCCTATCTTATCTTGTCTACTTTGCCTACCACCTAGCACGGCTCGCAAGCTCGCCTTTGCTTGGCTTACAGCAAGGTAGATGCCGATCTTCCACTCGGATTCCTAGGGGGAAGGGGAAGGAGACGAGAGACGAACGGGACGACGATAAATAATTTGGAAATACGATTCTCAAATTATGTGGATATCTTTTGTGTGTGTGTGTGTGGGGGGGGCTTGGCTGGGCCGGCTTTGGCGAGCTTTCGGGGCGCAGCGGGAGCAGCCACCGGAAAGAGCGAAACGGGCCGGGACGGAGCGCGGAACAGCCAAACCCGTACACAAGGGCTGCAAAGGGAAAGGGTACGAAACGAACCCAAAGCAACCCCGAGGAGCGAAAGCTCTAAGAGCAAGGCTCGTGCGAGGGTGAGTGGAAGGACTCGAGGACCCCAATGGAGCGTAGCGACGAGCGCATAAATTAGATGGTGTGGTAAAATGGAAATGTAGGTCGGGAAACCGTCAAAGACCAGCACCTGTGTTCGCAAATCGTAGCACCACCGTTCGAGTACGGCCAGAGCTTTCAACACTGGAAAGTATGCAACATGACGGAGATCCACACGACGCGTGGAGACGGGACGCGGCCAAGGTCGTTGCACAAGTTGTAGTCTGTCGCTCAACTATCCAATGCCCTGCCATATCATCAAGTGCGTGTGGGCATTGCCTTCGTGCAAGGTTCAAGGTCCACGATAACGCATGCGACGGACGGTTGTCAAGATAATTGATCCTGCGCTACCAGAGGAGCGGTGCAGGGCTCTGCGGCGAGATGACACCCGAGAAATTATTCCGACGAGAAGTACGATAGGGAAACAGATCGGAAGGGAACCATTTGTGCCAGGCCAGGGAGGAGTTTGTGCGACCCACAGGCTTGTCCGCACACCGAATATGAACAAAAGGTCGCTTTCGGAACTGCATTGAATTGCTTCATGCCGTGTACGGTACACCCGCAGAGGACAGTTCGGATGCGAGAAGTGCAATATGGAAATAAATCAGGACAGAACGATTGGCACATCGGTGACACGGACTGCTCCACGATTCGAAGATGCAGAAAACGGACGTCGGAAAGTGAGCTGCCCAATGCTCAAGGTAAGGACAGTTCTGTGATTTCAGATCAGACGGAACTGAAGGTGTAGGGCCCCTCAGTGCAAAGTACGAGATGCAGGTGAGGCATCGCAGGACGCTCGGAATCCAGATGGTGATAGTACTGGAATATCGAAGTAAAGACGAGTTCCGGGGGATCAAGAAATTTTTTCGAGGGCGAGCAGAGTATGTTCGAGTTAAGGCCTCGGCGGCCATGGTGAAGCTCTCGGCAAACTGGCGAGAGATGAGGGCGAGCACGGTGCTGTGATCTCCTGACGACAGCATCCAAGCAGCTCGGGCTTCCTTGGAGATCTTTTCTAGCTCAGGTGGTAGCTCGAAATGAGGCAGACGGTTGCACATAGCAAAAAAAAAAAAAAAAGTCGCGCGAAGGTGCATTCGCCCCGTTGTCGGCGGAGGTGTCGTAGACGATGTTAGGAGTCGCGTTGATCTCCGTCAGCACCACGTCCGTCGCGCAGAGATTGGTGTGCGCTGATTCGCATTAAGCAGGTGGACCGGGACGAGGACATATTCGAGAACACGACGACTCGACGAGGTGAGGCGAGCCCTCTGATGGACAAAAACGGTGTAGCAAAGAGAACCCTGAAACTCCTGGAGTTCGGGTAAGGTCAATTCACTGGGGGCACGAATTATGCCCAGTACACGAGACTCTCTCCATTAGGAGTGACAGGCGCCGTCGGGCAGAGGCGCAATCGAATCGGTAAGCGTACAGAGGCGCGCTCGGCACGACGGTAAAGCAGACGATGTTGTAGTGATCCTCGCACGTCAGTTCCCGGACATGGCGAAGCCCAGGTTTATATGCTCAACGCTCGTAGCACTGATGGTAAGATCATTTCGTGTCCAACGCGCATGCTTGCGTGCCAACGGGTGCGGCTGCGAACCCCGAAACGATGAGTATGCTGTGCGTGCACTACTCAGACGATGAGAAGATACCGGTTAGCATCGGGTATGCGATACTGCAGCTGCTGACTTCCAGGCGCGCGAGCCACGCAAGAGGTGGTGCGGACCTGGCTCTCTGACGAGCGAGATGCTGTCGCCGAATACGAACGCCGAGCGCCGATGCATCGGGCGTGACAGATGCGACGGTACGGGATGACCGAGGGCTCTCAACGAGCTCGACCTCAGTGTGATACTGCCCGGACTGCTCGGAAATGTTAAACATTTTGAGACTATGTCCGGGTTTTTTCGTATCATGCCCGAAACAGCGTAGTATGTAAACAGAAGGGGAATAAAACGAGGGCACTGCAGACCCTGTGGCCAGCGATCTATCGAGTTCACGCGCCGAGCGCTGACCCCGCCGTGTCTGGTAGCTGCGATGAAACGAAACGAGACTCTCGACGAGCTCGATCCCGTGAAGAAATAATTCGGCATTGCAGGCCGGTAGCGAAATCGTCTTCGCGGGATCGCAAACGGGAACGAGCGCGGTGTGAGTGTCTCACGGGATCGGAAATGCCAAGCATAACACAAACTGGAATGTGTGTGGCATGTCCCAGTCGCCCGTTGCGAGTCAGAGGGCGAGTCGGCGACTTTGTCAAAGACGAGGGCACTGCGGGCCCTGTGGCTGATGAGGTTGCGAGACAAGACGCAGCACCGTGTACTGACTTCCTAGCATACGAGCCGCGGAAGACTTTGTCGACGATGGGGGTACTGCGGAGCCTATGACTGGCGAGGTTACGGGACGAGGCACAGCACCATGTACTCACTTCCTGGCCTGTGAGCCCCGGAAGTCTTTGTCGACGACGAGGGCACTGCGGACCTTCCTGACATACGAGCCGCGGAAGACTTTGTCGACGACGGGGTACTGCGGACCCTATGACTGGCGAGGTTACGAGACGAGGCACAGCACCGTGTGCTCACTTCCTGACCTACGAGCCCCGGAAGTCTTTGTCGACGACAAGGGCACTGCGAACCCTGTGGCTCGCGATCGATGTGCCACTGTCGGGTTCAAGCGCTGGGCACTAACCATAACCGTGACGAAAAGAGCAGCGGGCCCTCGACAAGCTCGATCCCGCGGAAAAATGCTGTTTGGGCCGCTCAGTGATGTATTACATTCCTGAGACTACGCTCAATTCGGCTGCCTTCGACAGCATGTCGAATCAGGTGGGATCGAAGTGCACAGGACAGGTAGCACGGAGAAGACAGGTGATGAAATCTTCTTCCCGGGATCGCAAACGGGAACGGACGCGGCATGGATGCCTACCGAGTCGGGAGACCTTCGTGAGGTCGCAAAACGAGGACGAGCGTGGCGAGGGTACGCGAGAGTACCATCTCCAGGTCACGAGACCTTCGCGAGATTGCAAAACGAGGACGAGCATGGTGAAAATACCTTCTCGTGGTCTTACGGGACCGCGCGACGAGGGCATGGCGAGATTTTTCCAGGTACACGGTACCTCGAAAGGAAACGAGGCGGAATTGAATGACGGCAGCACCATATCACAATGCTGCCTCCCAGATACATGGAGTATGAAGCGGGAGTCGCTTGTCCTGAGTCGCGAGATCTCGAAAAGAACGGGAAGAAAAATAATGACCGTAGCAAAGGCAAATAAACAAAAAGAAATTGGGGCGGCCGTGATAAAGTGTCGAGTCGCTTGATACAGTCCATAACGGTATGCCGAATCCTAGGTGCGCGAACCATAGAAGATTTGGATGGGCCTGGCACGAGTGCCTTCTCCCGGGTCGCGAAACCTCGACGGGACCACAAAACTGACGACCATGGCCACGAGTGCCCTCTCCCGGGTGGCGAGACCTCGATGGAATCATAAAAGAAACGAGCGCGGCGCGTGCCTTCTCCCGGGTCGCGAGACCTCGACGGGATTTCGAAGGAAACGAGCGCGGCGCGTGCCTTCTCCCGGGTCGCGAGACCTCGACGGGATCACAAAAGAAACGAACGCGGCGCGTGCCTTCTCCCGGGTCACGAGACCTCGATGGGATTTCCAAAGAAACGAGCGCGGCGCGTGCCTTCTCCCGGGTCGCGAGACCTCGACGGGATCGCAAAAGAAACGAGTATGGCGCGTGCCTTCTCCCGGGTCACGAAACCTCGACGGGATCGCAAAAGAAACGAGTATGGCGCGTGCCTTCTCCCGGGTCACGAAACCTCGACGGATCGCAAAAGAAACGAGCGCGGCGCGTGCCTTCTCCCGGGTCGCGGGACCTCCACGGGATCGCAAAGTGACGAGTGGGCCACGGGTGCCCTTTCCCGGGTCGCAGGACCTCGACAGGATCGAGAAGAAAGAAAAAGAAAGAAAAAAACGAGCGCAGCGCGAGTGCGGGTCGCGAGACCTCGACGGGATCGCAAAATCATATACCGTGACCGTGGTACGGTACCTTCGAAGAGAAAATGAAATGTGTAAGCACACAGTGCTAACTCCCAGAAATGCGGGTCCGGGAGATTTCAACGAGAACGTGAAATGAACTCCACACTGGGGCTGTTGCTCGTGGTACACGGTACCTTCGACGAGAAATAGAATGCGCATACGCGGCGCTAACTCCTGGTACGTGCGAGGAGCATGGCAGAATTCGACGAGTGCAGGTTTTCCGGTCAAGAGACCATAGCGGGAGCGCGAACGATGAGTCCGCACTGCGTGTGCTGACTAACCGGGCATGACATGCCACAGTGCAAGCGGGAGCAACTCTCGGTGAGTCGCTTCCCGTCAACGTTACTGCCGGGCATCTCAGAAATGTGAACATTTCTGAGCGTGCTAACCGGTTTTTGCGTAACATAGTGGAAACTAAGCGCGAGGGAAAAGGAGACGATAGAAAGGACAGGAGAGGTACGGCACCGTGTGCCGACTGCCAGGGATAACAGATTATAGCAGGTTTGGATGAACGGGGCGATGTGCCGTTTCCCGAGTCGGACAACTTCGACGGGAGCGCGGAATGACATCGCAAGACAGGCAAGAGAGAAGAAAATGTGGACTGGCACATGACGCGACGTGTACAACGGAGGGCCGTACGAGATCCTCGTACAAATGCGAAATACGGCTGTCCGCGGTACGTCAAGACACCAAAGAAATGAAAGGCCCGCGGGTGAGATCCCCACGCCAGACATCGCCGAGCATGCGAGGTGCGGTCTAGCAGAAGGTGTAGAAACTCATCACCGCAAGCGGCGGCTACAAGATACAGCAGTGCGGGGTGCTAAGAAGAAGCACGGGTACGGGATGCCAATGCCGACGGACGACAAAGCAGCGCGTGCGAGGGACGGCCCGGTAGACCAGCAGATGACAGAAGCGCGTGGCCTCCGGCACGACAAAGAGCGGAAGCACGTCCGAGGGACGGCCTTGCACCTTGGTGCAGTAAAAGAGAAAGCGTACACGCAAAGTACGACCGTGCGGGGAACGTAGGGTACGCGCACCTTGCATAGTAATGAAACTAGAAAAACCCGCTGAACGCAGCCTTGGCACGGAAAAAGCACGAGATGCGTCGGCTGGGGTCGGCACCCGGTCGAAAAACGCGTCGAGGATTGAAGAAAGGTCCCAGGCTATTCATATGGTGACGCGGAAGGAAACGCGAAAGATTTGCGAGCGTGGCCGCGAGTCGGACTTGTTTCTGCGGATATGCCAACCTTGAGAAAGCGAAAGCGAAAAAATAGCGGGGAGATGTGGGGAAGAGCACGAGAAAAGCCTTTCTCTGCTGAGACGCGTAGACGCTGAGGCGGAAGTAGCACGATGTGGCTATGCTACTGATATGATGCGTCATATCACGCCACGGGAATCCTATCTTATCTTGTCTACTTTGCCTACCACCTAGCACGGCTCGCAAGCTCGCCTTTGCTTGGCTTACACCATTGTAAACAGGAAACACGAAAAGTCAAAGCGAGAAATCTCCGAGTCATCGACGGTCAGCTTCAACAAGCAGAAACATATCTCATCACAATGATTCACATCACAATCAAACGAGTTTGTGATCCTTCTTAGCAGAGACTTCGAATCTCTCGAAGACCCACCCTCTCTTCCTGCCATGATCAAGTACATTCTCTTAATCTCCAGGCAGGGCAAGCTGCGCCTCGCCAAATGGTTCACCACGATGAATGCAAAGTCAAAGGCGCGCATCGTCCAGGACCTCACGCAGCAGGTCCTCGCGCGCCGGCCGCGAACATGCAATGTGCTAGAGTCAGTGGTCGTGTGTATGCCCTCGGCGGGACTCTGAATCCCTTTTCTTCTACTTGTTTTCTGCCTTTGTTAGATACAAAGGTCAGTCTCCTATTTTCAACGTTCGACGCGGTGCTGAACTAGGCCAAGATACGCGGGTAATATACCGCCGTTACGCGTCGCTGTTCTTTGTTTGTGGAATAGAGCCGGCGGACAATGAGTTGCTCACGCTGGAAATCATCCACCGATATGTGGAGGTCTTAGACCGCTACTTTGGGAATGTGAGTATCGTTTACAACATTGTTGTGTGCCGTAATTTATACGGCGGATAGGTAACAGAGCTGGATCTGTACAGTTTTATTCTCTATTCACTCATTCTGCTGGCTGACGTCCATGAAGCATTTTTAACTTTCAGAAGGCGTACGCCGTGCGTTGATTATTATATTTCCAGCCGCCACCCGCTGATGCTGCACAAACAGGTCCTTGACGAAGTCGTTATCGCTGGGGAAATGCAAGAGTCTTCCAAGTCAACTGCCCTGCGATTAGTCTCCGGTTCGCCTTAGTTGCCGGTTAGGCTATCTCTAATCTAGTCCACACAGAATCAGAATTGTGGGAGGAAAATGAGAACATGACCCGCGAGCTAGTCAAAGCATTCTTCTGATATCCAGGATTCAACATGTATTATTGTATATTCTATTCTGTTACCGAGACACTCCACTCGCTAGGAATCGTACCCCACTGCCGCCCACTAAGCTCTGTCCATATGGGCCGCGAAACAGGGCCCATACCGTCCTCGCCCGTGGGGATGTGCACATCCTCTCCCATGTACCCGATCCTATTTACCGGACTGATCACAGCCGCAGTGCCTAGCAGATGAAATATCAGCACGAGCTGCAATGAATACCGAATATAAGTGCGCACCAGCGCCAAACATCTCGACAAGTTGGCCAGCAGCGACGGCAGTTTTTACCTCCTTCATCGTCACAGTCCGCTCGGTAACGACAAGTTTTTTAGGCAGGTTGGGGAGAAGTTTCTTTCCGGATATGTGCTCGCGTGCGAGCGCCAGAACCGAATCCCGCGTAACGCCGGGCAAAATCATGCCGTCGAGTGGTGGGGTGACAAGTTCGGTAGCTACGAGTGGAATAATTGAATCAGCAGCGGCAGTGGGGCCCAAAAAAAAAGAGCAGCGTACTTCCGTCGTCCTTGGAGAAGACAACGAACATGTTCATAGTGCCAACCTCGGTGAGTTGGTGGTCTTCTCCGTGTAGCCAAAGATTCTGAGCGTAACCCAGCGCCGCGGCGGATTTTTGTGGCAGAACACCAGGGGCGTAATTCACCCCGAGTTTATATGCTCCGGTTCCTGCGCGAGTATACATATTTTATGCGTTTCTCGTATTATGATCGGGACGCACCTCCAGGCGCAGCGCGGACGTACTCCGTCGTCCCATGTAACGCAATGGGCTTGAAGCCGGAGGCATAATATGGACCGACGGGGCTCAAAATAACGAAGAGGAGTGCTTCGTTGGGTGGGCCAACACCAATGGCTTTCTGGGTCCCGACTGCGGCGCGGGGTCAGGGTACAGGCCGGTTGCATGCAATTAATTCTCACTAAGCGTCGGACGCACGTAGAGACTGTGGCCCGGCTCCTTGGGGACCCAGTGCTTGTCGATGCGGATGAGTTGCTTGATGAGGTCGATCAGGGCCACGCCGTCAAAGGTCTGCCGCAAGTCAATTCACGCGTCTGTCCGTGTGTATGAATGGACACACCGGCAGCGCGATACGGCGCGCGCTATTGTTCATACGCTTCATATTCATGTCGGGGCGGAAGAGCGTGACATTGCCGTGGTCATCGCGATACGCCTTCATGCCCTCGAAGAGCGTCTGCGCGTAATGAAGCACCGTCGCGCTCGGCTCAAGTTGTAGCGGCCCATCTGCGGACAAGTCAGGATGGGGATGCCGGCAGAAGGCGCGGACCGACAAGGTTTTATTTCGGGGGTGCCCCAGCCCGAGACGGCGTTCCACGGGATGGTAAGCATATGGTCTGTCTGCGAACTGTGTATCAGATCCCCCCACCGGAGCTTAAGCGTACTACGCTCGTTTGCTGTAAACTCACAAACGTGTGTCCGAATACGAGCGTATTGGCCGGGGGCGGGGTCGCAGGGTTGGGGTTCCGTTTTATTTCGAGGCGGCTCGCCTTGAAAAGGCCTTAATTGTAACTAAAACGACGCTGTGAAACCTACAGACCTGAATATCGGGTGTTGAGGGCATGAGCTCGCCCGTCATAGGATCTGTAACAACATTTTTGGTTGTGATAAACCGGGCAAGAGGCCAGCGCGCGGCGGGGAGGCGTGAGCGGCGCAGGGAATGAAGGAACATGGCAAAAGGAGAGGATCGGACCCTGACTCGGATTACGACGCGAAACGTCACACCCATGTCACAGATAATCCCGAAAGTCCGACGAAAATCGTAGGTACAGTAACTTTAAGAATAAATTATCCACATTCTCTAGCCGACTCTATGGCCCTACAATCAGTCAACGTCCGGTAGATCTACTCCGCTTCTGTAGCCTGCGCTGGGAATCAGGGGGAGGAGGTCGGCCGGCAGGCAGCGGTGGCGGAACTAGGCCTAGGGTTGTGGCCGAACTGGAAGCTCGGGGGCGCCCGCGCCTAGTGTCTTCCGCAATACCCGTCAGCGCATTCCCAGATGGTGGAAGCCACTGTTGTGGGATCTGCGGAACAGGTGGGGGTGGCGATGGGGCTGAGTAGTCGCGGTTGTGGTTGGAGGGCGCGGACACGCGCTGCGGCGAGGGTACGGCTGCAGACGCGCTCATTGGTCGGGGTGCTTGCTCGCGCGTCGGTGGGGCATTTATTGGTGGTTGGGAAAGGCCGGACTGCGATGATCGTCGGGACTCGGCTAATTTACCAAAGTGTTAGAATATGCAAATGAAAGATGAATTTGGACGCGTACGGCTACTAAATGACCTGCTCTGAGGTCTGGGTATTGGGTTGCCTTCTGACCGCACGGCCGCTGGGGCCCATCGGTCGACCATGCTGTAGCGTGCAGTGTTTTCGTGAATGGACATGCGGTCATGGCTGAAGGCGAGAGGGGCGGGCAGAACGATCTGGACCTGACTGAGGGGGCCATGGGGAACGCCTCGGACGGGCGTAACGGCTCGGGCAGTGTTGCGGCTGTTGCGACTCTGCCGGGAGATGGCGGAACTTGTGTTGGACCCGACAGAGAGGGGTCGCGGTCTTCGCTGGGATCGCGACGAAGAAGAAGCGTGTCGCGGAGTGGGTGAGAAGGCTGGGTCACTGAGGGAGGCGGTAGGAGGAGACGCTGGTACGGGGGAGTCGGTTTCAGCGGTGGATAGGGACGTGCTGCTCGTGTCGAATGAGAGATGCGGAAGCTCCAAGCCGTGCGCCATTGGAACGCTGCCGGAAAGCTGGGATATGTCCTCCGAGGGCGACTCGCTCATGTTCAGACTCGGGCGGCGGAAAGGGCTACCTCCCCGACTGGGCGGCAATAATGAAGAGTTACTTCCGGTGAAGGTCCCTGACGGCGCAGAAAGCAGGGCATAGTCGTACCACGTCGTGGGGCGTGTCTCGACATTCTGCTGCTCGCGGTAACGAGCGAGCTCCTGTTTTGGGGGAAGGGGGACTTTCTTCGCGGGGCGGCGGCAGAGACAGAAGAGGAGGAGGACGAAGAGGAGACCGCCCACGGCGCCAGCTACGATGGCAATAAGGAGGGTGGTGTGGGCGGAGAGATGCATGAACTTGAAACGAGCGGAGCGAGGAGGAGCCCTCGACCGACAACGGTCGCAACAGAGAACGAAATGATCGACAGTAGAGCCTAGTAAATGCACGTGGGATAGTCTGCCCTTATTGATCCACTCAAATGTCACAATCTTTGAAAATTTGCCTTCAATTTATATTACAGGGGCGTTGTACGACGTCAGAATTCACTTTTGGCGCGCGCGCGGCAGCCTCGCGGACAGGAGAGGCCGACAAAAAAAACTCTATACCCATATGGGGATCGGATAGGGAATGAGCGAGGTCCAAAGTCGACGAGGCCCTTACGAGTTTTTCACCTCCTCCAAAGCGCGCGTACATGTAAGCATCGGAGAAATTTGCACATTCGTGTTGCCCGCTTGTTAATCATCTGGTAGAATCACTGTTGAAAGATGTTTGCGCAATTCAAGGTCATAAAGGACCGGTACGAGAACCGAATCGGCAAACAACGGCGCAGGCTCCGGAATACAATAGCTGTGGTCCAAGCCCTTACGAATGAATATGAATCCGCAGTAGTGAGAGAAGGATAATATGAGAACGAGGAGCGGCGATGGTTGCCAAGAGGTGAGGTTTTGCAGACCTTTACCATGCGTGTGAACCCGCGTTTGAATGGGCCATGTCAAAGACCGACCACTTTTGTATCGGTAGAATACTTAACCAGGGCTTAGCGAATGAACTCAAGGCATTTTCTCTGTGGTTGTGAAGAGTTTCTCGAAAGCTTTCCTGTGCCGTCCTAGTCGGCTTTGTTACCCCAAAAGACTGTAGGGCAAAATGTTGAGACTGATGTCTCCGAGTAGTTTGAGCTCGAAAAATGCCCGTGCGCCAGTGTGTGAAGATGACTCGGCGCTTGGAGTCGGCGCTTCTGGTGAGCGGCAAAAGAAAGCAGACGGTGAGCAGAGTTCCGAGCAACTCAGGCAATACGATTTCCTTGTCCCTGCGTTGCTCAAGATAGCGACAGCCGTTGACAAGAATCTGAAGTAACCGGAGTCACCGGACATCCAAGCGAGGTTCATGGCTAGGTTTCGATTGTGGGCTCAAGAAAAATGGGTGCGTCTATGGGGGAATAAATATTGGTCATTTGTCTAGAGGACGGGGACACAGGCTCAATAGAAACAGCGAACAGAAACTGCAGAAACTGCGAATTGCCCGTCTCCAACGCGCAAAACAGTTTAGAGTACAAGGAATGTGCCTCGAGCGTCCTCCACAAGCCAAGGTTTCGCCGCAGATTCCGTGTCGCTTGGTTGAATAATTAATAGATTGAGCTCTAGAACAATGCCTATAGATGCGCCCCAAGGCCGAGAGCAGGGTGGATGAGAGATTTGTGCTCCGACGGGAGGTATGAGAAGATCTCGATAAGGACGTCCTAAGGGACTCGGATGCGTCGGATTAGGGAGTTGAGAGCTCCGTGTGCAACAATCGGCCTCTTGAACGATGCACGCTGCCTTCAAGGTGACCCAGGTGATTTCCTGTTCGTTTATTTGGACATCGATATGGTTGATGACTAGCGCCAAGAAATTGGGGCCTTTTCATGGACGGAGGAAACAGCAGGGCGTGTGTGGTTCAAGAAGCAAAGGTGGCGGTGTTACATCACATCACATCTTCCATATGTGGTTATTTTACATCCAAACTGGACCACCACAGTCTGCAGTTGTAATGGCGCGTAAGAGAATGCTATAGAACATGGCTCCCTCATTCACCTCGGGCAAGAGCGCGCTGGCAAAGGCCTCGCTGTCCAAGCGTCTTCTCTTCCCTACCTGGCCCTCCAACGACCTTCCTCCGCTCTTCACGAGCCCTACGACTCCCCCAGAGCTTACTGCGGAGGTGTATGACTTTGTAGCTCTTGCTCTGCGCGCGTTTGTGAACCCCTGGTGGACCAAGATCACTCGCTACGACAAAGAGTTCCTCCCGGACATCACCCGCATCCTCACTCATGTCTTTCGCGCCGTCGAGGCGCGAGTGCTAGACACTGATCTCGCACCACTCGTCTTTTGTGACGTACCTGTAATTGTTACGCAGCATTATCGCGACTACCGCAATGCCGCGTCTAAACTCTCCACCTCCTATGCCAGCGGTGCAGCACTCTCCCTCCCCGTCCTTTTCCACGGCCTACAGCCTCACATGGCCGTGGCCCCGGACGGCACTATCGACCCAGAGTATCTGCGCCAGATAATCGACCACATCCTCAAGGCTTGTCTCCCGGAGGAGGACTACGCGCCCGAGCCGCAACGCTTCATAATACGCGAAATAGTCCTGAAGATCCTCCTCAAAGACGTTATCCCGAAGATAACCCAACCCTGGTTTATCCAGAAGATTATCCTTGATCAACTCGGCCAACAGGACGTTGTCCTCACAAAGGTACGTTCTCCGGCTGCCTCGGTCATGTTCTATGAACTCAAAAGCATGTCCTTAGCCAAGGTCCTCCTCTCCTCCCGCGTCGGCTTTTTCATTCCATACCCTAATCGTGGTCGTACTCTCCGCCATCCAGGCGCTGTCGGGTATGTGCCTGGCCATGATCCAGGCGTATAAACAAGCTGTCGGCACAATTAAGCGTGTCAACCAGACCCCACCACGGCCGCAGCTCGCGCGCCGCGTGTCCTCGCCGTTCCCCCGGCCCCGCTCCCCGGCTTCCATTCCAATCCCCACGTCTCCCATATCGCCCTCCATCTCCGCGTCCTCTTCCGTCTCCTCGTGGGCCGCGACCGGCCCCGACACCTCCCATCCTCCAATATCATCATCTCCTGACACGCCCCCATCTAGCGACTTTGCCCTCCCGTCGCTCACGCTCGTCTCTGAAATATTTACGACCTCCACCCGTATGGCGTCCTCATCCATAACACACACCCTCTCCCTCCTCCTCGTGCTCTTCGCGCCTTTCCTCGATCGGTCAGTCCGCATCTCATACAAACCTCCGGCTATCGTGCATTATACTCGTACTGATCCCTTGCAGGCTGCTCCCTTACCTCCTTGCGCAGACACTCTCGCCCAAACTCGTCCTCACCATCGCGCGTAACGCCAAGCGCACGCTATTTCCGAACGGGTACCCCGCGCCGCCGCCTCCCGATCCGACGCCCGAGGAGCAGGCTCAGATGCGCGCCCGCCTGTTGGCGTACCGCGGCAAGTCGCCTTGGGGTTCGTGCTTGAGCCTTTCTCTTCCAATTATATTCTTACAATTCCGCAGTCGAATCACACATCCTACCGCTGGTCCTGGGCTCCGACCCGACCGACACGATGGCTGCTGCGCTCGACCCGCTCACGAGCCGCGAATGCAACGTCCACCTCGTGGTGTTGCTCCTCGACTGCATCATTGGGACGCTATTCCCCGAGTTGCTGGCAGAGTAACTTAGATGCATGTATTTATCTCATTTTTTTTCATGGCAGGGTTTGGGAATTTGGATCTTGGAAACTATTTCTGCACAGCTCAAAGTGCATTATATCGACGACCGCAATTATGTACAGCGAGGCGAACGTGCCACAAAAAAAATAAGATGATAACAGGTACAACCGCGACGAAATCATGATCAGAGCATGCCCATGCCGTCTTCGTCCTCGTCGCCCCATCCGCTTGCCACTACTTCCTCTTCCCGGGCATCCGAATCGAGAGCATCCTGCGAGAGGGTAGCAGCGTCGGCGTCGAGGTCGATGTCGATGCCTGGCTCCCGTTTCAGAGCCGCTGCGGACGTCGGTGTCGTAGTCGCTTCCACAGCTGGGCCCGTGTACCAGGAAACCTGCACAGGCCCAACGAGAGAAATATTGTTCCCTTTCGCCAGCCCCTGCTCGGCGCCGCTCCGCGTCCGGAACGTCACGACGATATCCCCGCTCTCGACCGTCGTCACCCACTCCACCTGGCCCGTTGTCTGCGATTTGGTCAGCTCGGGAAACGAAAGAGGTGGTCAGAAACACCACTACTGACCTCATACCAATCGCGCACGGCCTGGGTGCTGTCCTCCTTGACGCCTTTGACTATGAGTTTCTTCGGACGGTTGTCGAGCTTCATACTGGCGCGCGGTGCACCCCCGCGCACGGGCCCGGCGCCACGGTAGTAGCTCCTCGCCCCCCGTGCACGGCCCCGATACGGGCGGTACGACCCGGCGCCCCACGACGTTTCTGGCGCGCCAGTATCCGACAAACCGAGACTCACAGCCTGTGAACCGAATGTTGATCGGGTGAAATGCAAAGAAAGAAGTCATAAATACCTCAGCCTTCAGCCGCTCCAGCTTCGCCTTCAAATCCTCCGTGCTTTCCTCCTCCTCCACTTTGGCCGTGGCGCTGTGCAACTCGAGCTCCTTGTCCAGTCGCTCGCGCTCCTTTTGCTCGCGATCCTCCTCTTTGACGACTACAGGTGTCGCCGGCGTCGCCGCCGGCGCAGCCGTCATCTCTTCTCCTAGCTTCCTCAGCCGCCCCATGATCTCCTTCTTCTCTTGCGGAGACGCAGTAGACAGCTTGGCCATCAGCGCTTTCTGCTCCGCGATTTGCTTCTCGAGCAGCTGCTGTTTTGCAGCGAGCGCCGTCGACGCCGAGGAGGGCGTCTTCCGCGCGGGTGTCGCAACGGGCCGCGAGGGCGTCGACAGCGCAGGTGCAGCAGCGGGTGCGGGTTCCGGTTTAACGATATTGGCGACGACCGGTGCGGAGGCAGCAAGCATCCGTGCGCCGACCTGACCGTGCCCCTCCATCGGACGGTGCCAAAATAACTTGACAAAGCGGTTATTAAAGACCGCATCCTCCGATTTCCAAGCAGCATGGGCCTCTTCGTGGTTCTCAAAGCTAACCAGCGCCTTTGCGCTTGAACTGTCGATGGCGACGTTCGTTACCTTCCCGAAACGTTTGAACCAATCGTTGACATGCTCCAAGGTGAGTTTGTCGTCCGGGATCTTCTCCACGACCAGGGTTTTGTCGTTTCTGCGCTCCGGGTTGAATTTGTGCACTTCACCATTGAATACGCCCTTTCCTCGCGGTCCTCCACGGCCACCACGGAAACCGCCGCCGGGGTGGTGATGGGGAGCAGGCCCGCCCATGTCCATGGAATTCGACATGTCGACATCCATCTGGGGTCCAAGCATCGCTGAATGACCATTCATCGGGTGACCATTCATGCCATTCCGACTTGAGTCGTAACCGTTGTAGTTTTCCGGAGGCAGAGAGTTCATTTGTGAGGATGGAGACAGATGGGGAGGCAGCTGACGCGGGCGGTCTAGGAGCGGTGAGGTGGGGGCGTCGTGGACCGGTGGCGTCAGGTCCTGGATAACAGGGAGCTCTCCGGAGCGCATCCGACTTCCGCCTTCCTGCTGTGCGCGAGGAATAAGTGGTGCGCGCGGTTGGGGGCGGACCGCGCCATTCGTCGGCGGCGGTCGCATATCCATTCGCGCTTCATGCGGGTCGTATGCCGGGCCAGCACCGCCAGGCATTCCAAAGGAAGCCCCTCCGGCGGGAAACATGGGCATGAAGGGCATGCCGCCGGCCGCATTCATAGGGAAAAGTTGGCCCGGCACGACTGCGTCGTCTCCGTGACTGAACTTGCAATATGCGCCGCGAGAACAGTATCCATTATCTGCGACGGATTAGCGGAAACACGATGCAGAATGAGAACGTCGCCCACTATGGTAGTCTCTGCATATCCCCCGCTTTTGATCAGGCGGCAAATACGGCAAGGGCCGTCTGCCATTGCCATTCATGCCCATGCCTCCCGGGTTCATCTGAGGGGTCGGGTCGTGGTAGCCGTTGGCTGGCGGTCGGTCCACACGTGCCCCCCATCCGCCAGTCGACCGGGAGTCGGGTCCGCCTCCCCTGCCATTCGAATAACGCGAAAATTGCCCTTCGCTGCTCAGCCGAGGACCTTTTGCTGGCGGTCGGCCATCCCGCTCATCGTGGTCCGTACTCCGCTTCCGGTCCGGTCGGGAGAGGTCGAACTTGCGGGGATGGGAATCGGGATTCCGCCGTCACCAGAATTTGTGGGGAAGGCCGAAGTGGACGGGGCAGTTCCGTATGGGAGGTAAGACTTGGTGCGAAGAACTGTAAACAGCGTATCGATGAACGGCTGGCACTCTGCTTGAATACACGTTAAAATTTGGGAGAAAAGAGTGGAGATTTGTGGCGGCAAACCTTTTTCGAGAAATTCGTCCAGCTGAACTGTGAGTTCCTTTCGCATCTCGGCTTCGGGAACATTATGCTTCAAAAGCGCGAGTAGATAGTCAGCGAGGGCTCCGGGCTCAGCATCGCATCTGTGGTGGGCGGTCAGTTGGTTCGGAGGTATACGAATGTAGACTCATACATGGGTTCAAGAGTCCTGACGAGCCAGGGTTTGAGATGGACGCCTGTTGCAGGGTCAAAAATCATCAAAGTCGGCCGACGATGCAATAGAGAGTCAGAAGCAGGCAGAGATTGGCCACACAGAAGAGTTAAGGATGAAAAGAGATCGTAAGCATTGCACAGCCACATATGCGTCAAATCACTCCCCGTCCACAAAATCAAGTCCACATAATAAATTCAGGTATAAACGAGCGGACATGCAAACAACGGATTACGGATGAAAAGTTGTTCATGGTAAACTATAGGTATAGAAGCATGTAAATTCGTACCCCCCGCAGTCTCAGCCCTCAGCAGTTGCAGCCGTAGCTTTGCGAGCTCTCAGAGTCTAGCTGGATAGGATCGGGATAGTCAACATACCTGTTAGAGCTGTTAGGACGTTTCAGGTTGAGGACAGGAGGAGAGTCTGACAGGGATTCTTCCTGCTCCTGTTGCAGTGCATTCTTGGCCACAGTTTGGAATGCTTGTTCCACGTTGATGGCCTCCTTGGCGGATGTCTCAAAGTAGGGGATGTTGCCCTTGGACTGGCACCACGTCATTGCGCGCTTCTGCGTTACCTGCGCGCCGTGTCAGCGCCGCAGCAAAAGGTAAATATCACAGCGCCCACCTGGCGCTTGTTCTCCTCGACATCAATCTTGTTCCCCAATACAACGAAGGGGAAGTTCTCTGGGTCGTGTGGGCTGGCCTGAATAAGGAATTCGTCCCTCCAGCTGTCCAGCGTTTCGAAAGACTTTGCGCTGTTGACGTCGTAGACCAGAACACAGCAATCGGCGCCTCGGTAAAAAGCGACCCCCAGAGACTGGAAACGCTCTTGCCCGGCGGTGTCCCATAACTTTGCACCGACTCAATGAAGCTCCACGACGACTGGATTTGAAAAACGGACCTGCATAGTGACGAGGCGGTCGTCGACCATAACTTCCTTTGTCAGGCTTGAGTCAAATTAGCGGGGTACGCGTACTGCGGACGATGAACACACAAGTCGGCGCCAATGGTCGCCTTGTACTGATTGCTGAACCGCTTGTTCACGTATTGGTTCATGAGCGAGGTCTTGCCGACGCTATGTGGATTGGTGGTATCAGGAGACCATTAACCCGCAGCAATATAACGAACCCGCTGTCTCCGAGAATTATAACCTAGAGTACTGTGAGGATTAGAAGGATTAGAGAGGGAATTGGACTGGCCTTGAGTAGTACGCGGCCCATGGTGGAGATGATAAGGTGTAGGTGTAGGTAACGGACAAGGGATAGGGCAACAAGACACGCAACCGAAATAGGAAACCCGCTTGAACCTCCCTCCATCGAGCAATGGCGGAGCCGGCCTGGCAGGAGCTCCTCCGACTGCGCCTTGCAGAACGCAATGCCCGCGAGTCCGCATTTTCCCCCATCATCGAGCAGTGTACCTCCCTTTCTCCTCCACGTGTATCCCCACAACTCATCTCACTCGCCCAGACCGCAAATTGGCCCAGCAAACAAAGCTCTTGAAGGAACGGAATGCCTCTCTATTGCGCGCAGTTGGCTCGGTTCGGGGCGCTCCCGGGGCCGCCGCGCCAGGAGGCGCATCCACGAGCGAAGAGTGAGTATTGTGCTCGCTGATGAATATCGCGACTCATTTTCGCGTCACTTGCAGCAATCCTGTCCGAGCGGCGTACATGGCATCGCTCGAGTCGCAAATCTCGTCGTTACGGGACGAACTCGCGACGGTCTACAAAACCCAGGGGCAAAATGCGCAGCGGCTGCTATCCATGAACGAGACGCTGCGAGAAAAGGAGGAACTATCGCGAGTCGACTCGGAGAACCTCAGAAAGACCAGGGACGAGATT
Organism: Mycena galopus ATCC 62051; assembly: GCA_014925785.1. Taxonomy (NCBI): domain Eukaryota; kingdom Fungi; phylum Basidiomycota; class Agaricomycetes; order Agaricales; family Mycenaceae; genus Mycena; species Mycena galopus. The sequence continues at coordinate 661,657 of WIQG01000007.1, forward strand.
GCCGTTCTCCGGCGCAAGGTCGATCAGCACAGCGAGCTCATGGCCGAGAAGGACCGAACAGTACAGGTAAGGTCATGCGTACGGTCCTCAAGTGCTCGGGCTCACGGTCCGTAGATTCTCCACGACGAGATCAGCACGTTGCAGCTCGAGCTTGGCCAAATCGAAGAGCGGAATCAAACCCTCACGAAAGACAACGCCAAACTCCTCCAGCGCTGGCTCGACGCGAAACAGGTCGAGGCCAACAAGATGAACGAAGCGAATGAGTTCTACGAGAACATGCGCTCGCGTCATCAGACCGTCTTGACCTGGCGCGATGGATCCGTCGACGATGCCAACGGCGCGGACTCTGCATCTCAGTCCTCGGTGTCGGGAAACGGGGACGCGGAGGAGGGGGATCTGCCGACGCGGAAGAAGGATGGGACGCCATCTCCAGCGGCGAAGGCCGTGGATCTGACGCCGAATGGCTGATAGTTGAAGACTGAGTGTTCCCCTCCCTCATACCCTCTGTTACTCTTATATCCTGGTATATATTTCTCAAACGTTCGTACACGCTTAGAATATCTTTGACCATAGGTCGACGTTTTCAATAATAGGCTGATGGTTGTTGATACCTAAATAAGAAATCTTGTACTTGCGTCGATTGTCTGACGGCTGAGCGTGTCCTATGTTTTTTCCTGATAAATGCTCGTTGCACAAGCTCGTTTTCTCAAAGCGGTGGTCGACACGGCGCACAGTATATGATTGATCACAAGAAAAGGATAGTAGGACTGAGTAAGACCTTGGGATACATACGGTGAAAAGGGAGGAGGAAGACGTCAACGACAAGATCAGTGAGTTTTGGACAGTTTGTAGCTCAAAAACGTGGATGGACACATGAACTGGAAAATGAATGACGAGTTGAGCTACAGTTGAGAGAAGGAGAACGAACAAGAGAAAAGCTTCAATGTGAAATAGTTCCACTATTTAGTAGTACAATTAAGGAGCACCTTGCATCTGGGCGTCGCCTTGGCCTTGCTGGCCGTAGTAACCTAAACCACAAAGTTAAATAGTGTTCGACAGCGTAAACAGCGCGGGGATCGTACCACCCCAATAATTTGAATAGTACGAGTTGGGGTCTCCACCCCACTGTGCCTGACCAGCTTGGCCTGCAGCGGCAAGCGCGTTGGGATCGGCGCCCGCCTGTCCAGCACCCGCGGCCAACCCGAGGCCTGCTCCTCCGGCGCTCGGCGGCTGGGCCATTCCGGGAGAACCAGGGGCACCGCCCGCTTGACCAGCGAATCCGGGATAAGCACTAAAGCCGTATTGGCCGTAGGAAGTAGCCTGCGGCATTCCGTACATCGGCTTGCGGAAACTCGATCAGATACGACGAGAAAATAAGGCTCTATGACATACCAGGTTTCCGTACGGGGTTGCCCCGGGGGCCGGGCTCAGAGGCTGCGCAGCGGCTCCATCCGCTCTGTCCTTACCCCAGCTACACTTGATCGGCCTCCCGTGAACGTTTTGGCCTTGCAGCTGGACGATAGCCATCGCAGCGTGTTCGTGAGTGTCGAGCTTGACGAAAGCAAAGCCACGGTCAGCTTGCATGCGGATTTCGGAGAGGTAGCCGATGGATTGAAACAAGGGAATGAGATCGGCCTGCGTGCAGTATGGCACTAAGTTTCCAACGTAGACAGTCGAATTGTATGCAGGTGTCTGCTGCACGACCGCTTCGTACGAGAGGGGACCGCCCTGGAAGTTGATGGGAGCCGGAGCGCTGCCCATGCTGACGGGAGGTGCTCCTCCACCAGAAGGGCGCGGAGCCGACATGCTGCTGGACATGCCAGGCATACCACCACCCGAGGCCGGAGCGCCTTGGGTCTTCTGGTTCGCCCAGTTCACACGAATAGCACGAGACCCGAGCCACTCGCCGTTCATGGTCGCAATGGCTTGCTCCGCGTCGGTCTTGTCCCTGAACGCGAGGAAACCGTAGCCGCGGGACTTTCCGGAGTTCATGTCCCACATCACGCGCGCATCGGACATAGTGCCAAAGGCGCTGAAGGCTTTCGCGAGAACCTCGTCGTTGACTTCAGGGCTGAGATCGCCCACGAAGACGTGGTAATGTCCGGTGGTGTCCTCCTTGTTCTGTTGGCCCTGGTACGCCCAGTTGACACGTATCTCGGTGTCGAAGATTTTGCGACCATTCAAGGTCTGGAGCGCAGTCTCCGCAGCACGCATATCCATGTACTCGACGAAGCCGTAGTTGAGGCCGCCGTGCTGGTAGTTGCGGTCGGGGATAATTTTGACGTGCTGGACGGGGCCGGCGACGGCGAAAATCTCGGTGAGCATGTACTCGGTGACGCGAGGGCTCAAGTTTCCAACGTAGAGGTGAGCCCGCCTCTGCATGTCCGCCATCTGGAAGCATCGAATGGAACGAAACGGAAGCGCAATAGGCACGGCAGATTAGGAAAGAGAGACGGATCCAGGATGAGCTCGGATTAGAACCAAGTAGAACATGGCCACGTACCGAGTCAGTGGGACTCATCATGTTCATGACTGGACTCGAAAAGAGGAACGAAAATGAGAGATCTGCAGAAATATTAGAGTTGGAGCTGGATGGAGAAACAGGCGCCCATACGAAAGACCGGAGCGACAATAGACAGAGAGACAGAGGAGAAAAGTCCGTCAGATAGGAAATAGAGAGAGAGAGAGGAGAGAGAGGAGGAAAACGAAACGGAAACGCAAGGGAGAGCCCTAGAGTCTTGGTTGTCGAGAGCAAGCTATTGCACGCCTTTGCCAAACAGACCCCAAGTTCTTGTGAGTCTAGACTCTGGACGTCGGGTCCGAAAATACAGCTTGCACAACCACATATATTAAGCTGTAGACTACTTCTTGGTAGGCACCTGTAGCAGTACGTTCCCATTCCCGCTTGGAATATAAGTCACATTGGGGTTGCCCGCCAATGACTGCACGATCGCCTTGCTGGCTTCGATTTTTCTGAACGCAATAAATGCGTCGCCTGCTCGCTCCAGAGCTTTTGATATCGTGGCAGCCGCCTCGGCTTCACCCTCTGCTCTGATCACCGCTGCTTGTCGCTCTTGTTCAGCCTGGCATTCGTCCTCAGATTAACAGTCCAAGATTACGACGAATGCTGTTCACCTTTTCGACAATGAACTTGGCGCGCTCAGCATCTGTGAAACAGTTCAACCGGTGACTCTTGAATATCAAACCATCAACGAACCTTGTTGCGCAATCTGTTTAGCCTCTACGGCTTGTGTGAATTCCTGGGTGATGTTTAGTTTGGGGTCACATCGACTGGACTTTGCACCACCTTTCCAAAGGTTAGATGGGTTATGGACACGTCCTCGAGTTTTATGTTAAACTCTCCAGCACGCTGCAGGAGGTCGGCTCGAATTCGTGAAGATACCTAATTGTCGATGTGTGTCATTCGCGGTTCATTTCAATAAAAAATAGACCACGCACCACTTCACGCTGAGTGATCAACTCCGCCGCGTCAAATTGAGCCACAATACTCTTCAGGACTTCATTTCCGATAGATGGTAAAACACGTTCATCGTAGTCCATGCCGAGGCTTTGGTAAATTTTGGAGAGGTGAGTGACGTCTGGCCGCGACAGCACTCGGAGTGTGATAGAAACCATCTGCAAATCTTTGGAGCCCGTCGTTGTGGAAATATTCTGCGTTTGTATAAGAGAAAAGCGAATGGGAGACGCGTTTCTCACTGACCCGGGGCTTGATGCGACAGTCGTACAGAATGGCTCTCTGCAACCATGGAACTAAGAAGTGGGTCCCCTCGTCGGAAGCCTATACAGAAGATCTCGTTGACCGGCCGGTTTTGCAGCGAGATAACTGGCCTTGTCTGATACCCCAGAGAAACGGTCGAACATAACTGCGCGGTAACCACCAGGCACATCGTAAATACTCGACCTCACGGCCACTATTGCGGCGCCGATTGGGACTAGAGCAGCAATGAGCGGTGGGTTGAAATGGACGGGACTTCACCTCACCAATAACTCGAAGAAGATTATTTGGGATGGCCATGATCGCGGCCGGCAGAAATGAACCCTGAGGTGACTAAACAGCAAATCATAATAACGCGTCACTGCCACCGCGCTCTCCAGGAAACCTGAGTCGTACATATTTGTATCGTCACTCGTATATATTGGTCTGTCACAGAGACTACAGATCGGAAGTCTGCTACACACATGTACATTCGAAATTAAATGGGTACATCCCCACGTTTCTCTCCTTCCATTCGAGCAGAGTGACTGCCAAATTGCATGGCCTTCTTTTTCCTGCTGCTTGCTTCAACCAATCCCACCTTCATCGCTGCTAATCGCAGCAGCATTTTGTCACCCAGTCCAATTTCGGCGCGGGGATCCATCTTCAAATGCACCGGAAGACCGGCTAGAAATGATACAAGCGTGAGGGACAGGAACGGATGGCGTGTTTCTTTTCCGTGAGAGGATATAACACGGTCGTCGCGGCCTAAATTGCGCGAGGGAATCCGGTCGATCTCGAGCTGCAGCTGTATCACAGTGAAAAACGCTCCCATGCAATCGAGTTCAGGGAAAGGAATACCTCGTCTATCACGCTTTGCCATCCCCCGGTACCGTAGGCCGTGCGATGTCTGCCGTATCCGCCAAGTAGCTCGTCAGACCCGAGGCCATTTAAGAGAACCCGAGCCGGGCTAGTATACAGAACTGGGTCCTCCGCGTTAAGGTGATCGCGGGCCAATCCTTTCCCTCTGGATGCGAAATATAACGCGAGGGCCAGGCTCTTTAAAATAATTCGTCAAAATCCGACCGGGGATTCAGTTACACACCAGATCCATGACCGTCCTCCCTGGGAACATCAGGGATTCAACGATAGGATGAGACGCCTGCGATTCCTACTTCTCCATGAGATCAATTAGAAACCACAGCGAAATAATATCGAGGAAATAAAGACCTCATAGGGCACATTTACTTCCACCTGAGCGCGTTGAGATTAGCACATGAAAAACAAACGGCGCGGTGCTCGAACAAAATTCCAAACGCGTGGACATAATCTACGCAGTTCGTCCAGCTCCTGAAGCCCAGTCACTCTATCCGGAACCATGTACGCCGGCGGTGGCGCCTTTGCCGGTTGTTTTGGTGGCTTTTTCTGGCCCTTGGTGATATTCCCCACAGTTTGTACCTTGACCTTCCGTGGGTTTTCAAAGGCCACATTGAGCAAGTCTATCGGTTCATCTAGTGGAACATGTCTTGCGCAACGTTAATCGACTACGTGGAACGAACACGAGAATACTCACTTGTGCGCAAAATAAGCCAAGACAGTGGAATCGATGCCTGCAATCTTTCAACGCCGGGAACGCGTCTGATTTCCGAGAGGCTCACCACCGCTAAACAGCACCCCAACTCTTGCTGCACCTGTGCCGGCTCTGATACGTCGGTGACTGCTGGTTCATCGCAGTCAATCCACTCACGATGACTGGGGTATATCGCGCACGCGTAGCTCTACACTTCTATCCAAGTGGTAAATCAAATCGTCCACCGCTTGTGTCAAATGATCGGGAGTTTCAAGACCAGCGATGAGAGGCCAGTCATCCGGAGGTAATGCTGTATTGACGCGGCCGGGCTGACTCTATCCAAGTACCATGTCAATATATGAAAGGGAAAGATCATTCCACACCTACATATAAGGCATCGACGGAAGTCCGAGGAAAGCTGGTCATGCAAGAGTCGAACTTGCTCGCCATCTAATAATGGGTGGGTTTAGTTGAGAACGAATATCCCCGCAACCGCACACCTCTCCACCGTCGAGCAAACCGCGAAGCTCGAGACAATATATGTACTCTGTGGGGAGTTCTTGAAAATCGCAGGACAAGTCTGACCCAACGGAAACAGAGGCCAAGAGAAAGTATGGATTCCTGGCGCTCGGCTTATGAATTAGAAGCGAGCGACGTCCAAGGGGATCTCTGGCAAAGAAGACGCGTTGAGAGATGGCCTAAAAGTTTTCAAACATCAGGAGCAGAGAAACGCAGAAAGTGCAGGTCCTAACGTGATAGTACACGAATGCATACCTAGAAACAGTTATTGCCCGAGATATAGGTCGTAGACAACGCTCTTACGGTCCCTCTATGCTCCCGAACATATTCGCTACTTGCTCAACAGTGTCAAGCGCGCTCAAAGACTTGAACAGTTTTAGGCCGTCGTTCTCCGTTGGCCCGATCTAGTTTGCTCAGAACAGATAACTGGAGTGTCCAGGGACACGACTGACATCCATGCCATCGAAAATCTTCAACAACACGGATTAGAACTGGATGACATTGAAGTATGCGAAATTCAATAACTTCGCCGTTCCAGCAAAATATATTCCCATCCTGTTGATGAGGCTGAACAACAGGATCGCAGCCGCGTAGCCGTAGTCGGAAGCAAAGAGATCCAGAACAAGAACGGTGTTGTCAGAGCCAGTCAGTGATATCCGCCGAGTGTCTTGTGAGTCAGGTCCTAGAGCAGTTGTTGATGGAGACTCGATCTGAATGCGCAGTGGACTAACCCCGGGCACCATTGACTTGTTCAAGCGCTCCGAGAGAAGAGTACAGTCTTCTTTGGCGTCCTGAGCGCAGAAAAATATTCCGCACATGGAATCCACAAACAGAAAGTCATGTTAACCCGATTTGGACATCCCCCAAACCACTCGAAATCCATGGTACATACACAAATTCATTTCTTATTCCTCAAACGCAGCAGCTGTACACTTTATCGTTTTCTAACAAACGGCTACTCCGAAGTCTAGGACGGCGGCCGGATCGCCTTTTCCACCGCCACACTTTATGTGTTGTAGGTGGAAGCAGAGACATTCCCGCCACGTCCAGTCCAGTTGACATCTGAAGCGCATTAAGATGGTAACTCGAGCAGAACAGAAGAGAAACGCACGGATGTCCTCGTTCAGCTTGAACTTGGAGTTTTCCTTGCCAGGCAGAACACGGAAAGTGTGGGCACCGAAGTAGTCGCGCTAATCAGGCCGTGTGAGCACGCCGGTATTTGCCATTAGCGAAAGCAAAGATATACCTGGCCCTGGAGAAGGTTAGCTGGGACAACCTCGCTCCTGTAACCGTCAAGAAGGCCAAAGCAGTGCTGAACGCTGGCGTTGGAATACCCCACAGAACAGCCTGAGCAACAACACGCCTCCAGCCGGGTTGGGCGGTGCGGATGGCTAAATTGGATGTTTAGTGACAAACAAGATAATTGTTGAAAATGTTACCTTTGTTGAAAAGTCATCGAAGAGCAGCGACTCCAATTGCTTGTTCTTGTTATAGGCCGCGGTAATGTCACCGAGGAAAACACTCTAGGAGAAAAGGGTCAATGCGCTGGGCGCGGGCACCCTCGGTGATCAATGAACCTTGATAATACAACCACCACGCCACATGCTAGCAATACCGGCATAGTTCAGGTTCCAGCCGACCTATTCCAGTCGGTTGATGCCGAATCCAATCGTTTAACGGACCGGACGTACCTCTTTCGCAGTCTCTCTCATCAGCATGAAACCCTGCGTGTAGGAGATGATCTTGGAGGCATACAGTGCCTGCTCGAGATCGTCGATGAAGAGTTGCTTGTCGCCGCGGAACACCTCTTTCTTGGGCCCGTCGATGACCTTGCTTGCGCGGACACGCTCGTCTTTGATCGCTGACAAGCAGCGGGCGAAAACGGCCTCACCAATCAAGGTGACTAAGAGATCGCGATTAGATCGACTGAGGAAAAAAGAGATAAGACGAACCAGCGGTGCCAGCATCGAGAGCGGCCATTGCAGTCCATTTACCGGTACCCTTCTGGCCAGCCTTGTCGAGGATCTTTGTGACAACAGGCTCGCCATCGTCATCCTTGAATTTGAGGATATTTGCGGTAATTTCGATGAGGAAAGAGTCGAGGACACCCTTGTTCCACTTCAAGAAAATGTCGGCGATCTCGTCCTCCGATAAACCGAGGCCACGCTTGAGAATATCGTAGGCCTCGGCGATCAATTGCATGTCACCGTATTCAATCCCTGAAATGCCGAATTACACCGTGAACCACGCAGGTATCGGGTCAACTTGCCATTGTGGACCATCTTGACGTAGTGACCAGAGCCGGTCTCACCGACCCAATCACAGCACGGTTCGCCGTAGGCCTGAGCAGCGGTTTTCTGGAAGATGGGCTTGATTGCGGGCCACGCAGCCGTGGAACCACCGGGCATGAGAGAGGGGCCGTACCGGGCGCCCTCCTCACCACCAGACACACCGGAGCCGACGAAGAGGAAACCCTTGGACTCGAGCTCCTGCGTGCGGCGAATGGAATCGGGATAATGAGAGTTACCGCCGTCGATGACAATGTCACCCGGCTCAAGACCGCCCTTGATAAGCTGTTCGATGAAATCATCTACGGCCGAGCCAGCTTTGACGAGCAGAATGATTTTGCGGGGCTTCTTGAGCTTGTTGATGAGCTCGGCGATGGAGTGAGCGCCCTGGATCTTGGTTCCTTTGGGGGATATAAACGACTCATCCGTCGGCTTGGCAATAAAGAATCGTTACCTTTGGCCTCGTTGGCGAGGAAGGCGTCGACCTTGGAGGTGTTCGGTTGTATGCAACGACAGTGAAACCCTTGTCATTCATGTTTAAAATCAAATTCTGGCCCTAGAGGACGATGAGCGTCGACGATCGCGCTGGATAGCGTATTTCAGCACATACCATGACAGCCAGACCAATGAGACCGATGTCGCCGCTGGGCGAGAGTCAGTGAGCGCGATGAGGAGTAAAGGGAACATACGTAGCCATGATTAAGGTCGGAAGAGGGTTTTGTGGTGAGGGTAGGAGGAAAGAGAGATTTCGATTCGATGACAATCAATCTGTAATCAGCTTTCGGGCGAGCGAGCCGTGATGCCACATAGCCAAACAAGCCCTGCGGCGCCTTGCAAGGTTGGCGCGCTTTGCCAACACGAGCTCGAACCATTGCGCCGAGGTCTCAGTTCATCTTTGAAGAATTTCGTTCAGCAACCGTCCAGTTCGGGGCAAGTGGGTCAAAAATCTTTTGTATGGACTGAAAACAAGCCGCTATGTACTTCTATTCATGTCGGGAGACTAGTACGGTGGCGCATAGTACAGTGCTAGCGAGTCCGACCGCGTCAATTAGACGCTCCGTGACAGACGTCGACGCGTCGCGTCGCGTAATTGAAATTAAACGCGCTTCAAATGAGACTCGTCGAATTATCCACTGGTGACATCTCACAGTTGCAATCTGTATCTTTTACACTCTACCCAGTCACCTACTCTGTACTGTCACGGAGTTCAAGAATCGAAGTTGACGCGTTGGCCGCTCAGCTTGTACAACTCTTCAATCTCGGTATTTGTCGGATAACTGCCAAAAAACTGCTAGATTTATCTTGTGCTTCTGCCATCTTCTCGAGCAGGACGATCTAGAACGATTTGAAGTTTTTGATGTGGAGGAAGACAAGAAGCGGAAGGTAGGTGGCTGTGCACCGCATCTGCCCAACGCCATTGGGTTTGTGCACCGCCGGAGACACTGGCCATAATTTTTGGGGATCCTTGAACACGTCGCGCGCACAGTCCTGACTGCGGCATAGCTTAGCCGCCAACCCCGATCATTACCACTCTCCTTTATCCTTAATGACTGCCTCAAATCCCCCGACCAACCCCTTAGTCGGGGCCTCTGTGGCATTTGGGCTTCCCATGCCCTCAGCGGTCCTTCATGAGGGATGGGTTCTCAAGAAACGCAGGAAGAAGATGCAGGGTTCGGCAGCCCCTCTGTCTCGTGTGCCCACTTACACTCATCCACAGGCTTTGCACGCCGCTACTTCATTCTGTATCAATCCGGGATCCTCACCTATGCTTTCGATCGTGACCAGCCGGTCCGCGACCAGGTTTCGCTCCACCATTCTGCCATCTCCACTGCGCCAGGTCGCAAAGATATCCACATAGACTCTAATACCACTTTCCACATCAAATGCCTTAGCACAGAGGATTTTAACCAATGGATGGCCGCCTTCAGGTCAATTAATGCCAATACCTGCTCTTTTCCCGCTCCTGATGCTTGTTGCGCAGGAGGTTCATTGCTGGACCAGAATCCCGGAGATCATTGAGTATGCGGCATTTGACACGGCAAGGCAGCATGACTATCAATAAATCCGGAGCGATCCTGGAGGAAATGACAACAGTTGCGTACAACCATCATCTTGTGTATGTTCTGCATCCTCAGCGCCTCCGTCTAGACGCTAGCAGAGCTCGAGGAGTCGATTTCGGCGCTGTCTGACCTGACACTTCCTAAACGGGTCCCCAAACCAAAAAACGAGAAGGAAAAAATGAAGGCGGACAAGGAGAAGCATGGCGCGGTGTTTGGTCTTTTCAAGAGATGCACGTTCGCTATTGTCGCTTCGCGTTTCAGCTGACAGAATCTCTAGCGTCTCATCACTCGTCGATTCACGATCCCTCCGAACACAGCCTGGCCGAGGAAAAGTCTCCGACGCAACGTGTGCACGACGCCCTAGAGACCCTTAAGACGCAGCACGAGGCCCTCTCCAAGTCGATTCTGACCTTGGCCCCACTCCTGGATGTCGGTCAAACCATGCGTGGATCTCCACTCCCCATCACGGCCGAGGAAGAAGAATGTACCACACCCGTAACTTATTCGCCGTCACCCTCATTTACACCGCACTCTCGCAAGCGCACATCCATAACTACCACGACTACACGCAGCGAAAGCGTCAACGAATGGTTTGATGCGGACAGCGAAGGAGCTGAGGAATTCGTTCTCGACATTCCGCCTGCTCAATTCGACTCGGAATCACGGCAGCCGAGTCAAATCCTCAGCAATGACAGCCGAAGCAGTTTGGGACCCTCCAGTGTTGAATCCTACACTGACGCCGAGGGAGAGTCATTGAGAGCGCCAAGTGAATCAACGACAGTCAACGACGCTCCGGTCGTTCGACGAACTCATCTACCTGCCGCGCCTGTCGGGGATGAAGGCAGTCTCTTTGCCATACTGAAGAAGAATGTCGGCAAAGTGCGTGTTTCGTCTCCGCGTTTTGAGCCAACCTCAAACTTTCCATAGGATCTTTCCACCATTCAGTTCCCCATAACATTCAACGAGCCGTTGACGTTGCTTCAGAGAGCAGCCGAGGAAGTCGAGTATTACGAGCTATTGAATCTCGCGGCAGCTGCAACTGATCCTGTTGATCGACTTTGCTATGTTACTGCATTTGCTGTGTCCAGTTATGCCCATACACGGCATCGCTCGGGCAGGAAGGGCTTGTGAGTTTCGAAAGAAATTCAAGACGCCTGTGGTTTCTGATGCTCCAATAGTAATCCAATGCTGGGTGAAACCTTCGAAGATGTCCGGATGAAATTCATTGCCGAAAAGGTGGTTCAAATCCCTTCAGATGGCTTACCACGCCGAGGGTCCGAACTGGGAATTGAATGCGACTTCTGCGGGAAAGACCAAGTTCTGGGGTGCGTCGACATCACATGCCGATTCCCTTTCTGTACATTTGAACATCAATCAGGAAAGAGCTTGGAGGTTATACCTCTAGGGACGACCTATCTGAGGATCGGAGAGATGCCTTTGAATGGTCCGAGTTGCAGTCCTGAGTTGTCAACGTCTTACTGAACCCCATTGCAGGAAGAAGCCGTCATCGTTCATGAGAAATCTCATGGTGGGCGCCAAGTATCTCGAGCACGTCGGCAAGATGACCATCGAGAATACACATACCCAAGCTCGATCTACCGTGGAATTCAAACCCAGCGGCCTATTTGGCGCCTCTCCTAACGTGGTCTCGGGCGCCGTCTACTCGCCTTCCGGCAAAGTACTGACACAGCTCGAGGGCAAATGGGACGACCAGCTCTCCCAGACGCTCGACGCGTCGCACTTTAAGATTTTGTGGCGGGTGGCCCCATACCCCCAGGATACCCACCAATATTATGGATTCACGTCGTTCGCATCACGCTGAACGAGATGACGAGCGACATTGATGGGAAGGTGGCACCGACGGACTCGAGATTGCGACCGGATGTGAGAGCTTTGGAGGAAGGGCACTTGGACCTTGCCGAGCGGGAAAAGACGCGGGTGGAGGAGGCGCAGCGGGAGCGCCGCCGTAACGGCCAAGACACCGAGCCGAGGTGGTTCAAGCAGGTCGGGGATGAATGGCAGTATACTGGCGGCTATTGGGAAGCCCGGGCCCAGGGATGGAAGGATACTGGCATCCAACCCTGTGGTGAACATCCGCTACATCTGCCTGATAGAGGTACGAATATTTCACGTATATGTTCTAACAACTGGTATAATACATTGGCCTGCTAATTGAACCATAGGAATCGCATTCTGGCATTTTATCGACCTGTAGGGTCCCGGACTCGTCAATTTCATAGGATCCCATGCTTAGAAGGAGCGGAATCCAGACTGGAACGAGTTGCAACGCGTCGTGTCACGCCGCGTCGCGGTCATCTGACTTTTTTGAGCTCAAGCCTCTGACAACCAAGCACTTACACTCTGTCCGGGCCGGCGCGTCGACAAGTACCAAGATCCACTGCTTCTACTGTTATCTTCGCATAAATTATCGTCAAAGGACGGACCCAAGGAACTCCATTTATATCTTTCTGTCTGTCTGTCTGCTGCGAGGCGGTCCGCCAAGCTATCAACCGATTCTTCTCCGCGTGAACCCGTGGCTGCTCTGGCGCGCCGCAAAATCAATAGCTCATCGGTAGCAACAGAAACCTGTGATTCTCTATGTACCTAGAAGCGGGAACAGCTCTGGGTGCCCAAAAACTCCGATATTGACCCCCCAATTCTAATCACTTGGCAATTTGAACGTCTCATGGCGTTTTCTACGTGCACACGGGACGAGACTATGTTCCTTTCATTCATTCATAACCATTGTGTGACGGAGTACCGCAGATTGTTCGGAATATCGTATAACGAAATATGCGATATATAGCAGAGCTCGTCAGGTATGTGCCCTGAGCGCAGGATGCATTATCATAGCGTTCTAGCGGTGTTGGCTGCTGCCATCGCTACCCTTTGGTCGACGCAGTTTCATCCCAGGCATACACATGGAAGAAGTCAAGATTGGCGGCGGTGGAGGGTAAGCAAGACGCTACGTTCCGAACCAGTCACTGAACCAGCATGGCAAGATTTGTACCAGGTACATTTTCTCCTCGATATTGGATTGATAGGCCATAGCTGTCGTTCAGGCATCGTGTTCAATCCAAACGAGCAGGTAGCCATTCCGTCGTAACTTCAACTTTCCGCGTTAACGAATGGGTGCCAGGGTGTTGCATATGCCCGAACTGATATCGGCGGGGCGTACAAACTCAATGCAGGAAACAGTTTGTACCCATCCTTGTTTACCCGTTGTCTTTCCCATATTTTCTCTGCTTAGATACGTGGACGCCTCTGCTGGACTTCGCCAACGGTAGAAGAAAGGCAATTTGCTTAACTAGCAGGTTTTGACATTCCCCAGATACCACGTGGAACTACTGGGGCGTGGCTGCACTTGCTACGGATCCTGTGCAAACTAGCCGCCTATACTTGGTTCGGAATTCCGTTGTTTCGCTCTTGTTTGCCCGGGCTTAATGAAGATATCTAGGCCTGTGGTGGATATACCAACAGCTTCGAGTTGAGTCCGCGGCAATAATACGCAAAATGTTTTTAACCCGTGCTTGCAGTCCCAATAACGGCAACATACTCATCTCCACCAACTACGGGGCGACCTTCACTGCATCGCCTCTTCCTTTCAAGGTTGGAGGTTAGCGTTGCTGCTGCAATCCAGCTGAATCGAGCTGATATTTTTGTTTTTAAGGCAACATGCCGGGACGAGGCAAGTCTCTTCCGTAGATATTTTTGAAATGCGAGCTAACGGACCTATGAATAGGGATGGTACGAGTTTAGACGCAAGTATTATTGATATCTCTGACCATACAACCGAACAACGTAGGGAGAGGTATGTGGGATTATGACCATCTATCTTGCTATTCTCAATCACACCTAGCGCCTTGCTGTTGACCCCAACAGCAACGGAATTATTTATTTCGGGCTGCAGCCGGAAAAGGCTATGGAAGTCCACCAACTTCGGTGTTACCTGGCAAGTTCCTTCGGCAACCACATCCAAGTTCTCGCTTACCAGCCTCCAGGGCTCAAGTTACGAGTTTCCCTAGTGTCGGTAAGTAAACACAGACAGATGTTGAAGCATAATTTATAACAGCGACTTCAAGGCACCTACGCCCCCGACCCTACGGATAGCACTGGATACAACTCCGAACTAATAGGTATCGCATGGGTCACCTTTGACTCTACTTCCGGAACTTCTGGCACTGCGACACCCCGCATCTTCGTCGGTGTCGCCAACCAAGGGTCCTCCAATGTCTTTGTGTCTACCAACGCCGGATCTACCTGTACGCCTATGTTGTCGTATTCAAATAAAAGGCTCACCGAATACTTCAAGGGTCTGCTGTTGCTGGCCAGAACACCACCTATCTTCCGCACAAAGGTGTCCTGTCTCCTGCCGAAAAAGTACTATACATTTCCTACTCCAATGGCGGTATGATATTTCTCTTGCATGGAGTACAATTTGCCTTACTGCGAACAGCTGGTCCGTATGACGGGACTCTCGGGAGTGTAATGAAGTACAATTTGACCTCGTCTGTCTGTAAGTCGTGGTGCATACCACCCGTTCCGTTCCGTACTAACACTACGCAGGGACTGACATTACCCCGGTAAAGAGTCCGCTCTTGGTGCGCGACCATGGCTTGATATTTTCTCAAGGTCACTGGATCCGACTTGTACTTTGGCTTCGGTGGTGTTGCCGTCGACTTGAAGGTCCCGGGACGATAATGGTGGCAGCCTTGAACTCGTGGTGGCCTGATGGTCAAATCTACAGATCGACAAACGGAGGCGAGACTTGGTCGCCTCTGTGGGATTGGCTCAGTTACCCGACTATGGATAAGTACTATACGTACTCGGATGCCCTGGCGCCATGGATCGGAGTGGGTTATACCGAGGGTGTAGCGGGCACCCTGCAAATTGGTTGGATGATGGAGGGTGCGTTTCCGTAACTCGTCTCCCAGCAGTGGCTTAAATGTTGATCCAGCATTGGTCATCGATCCTTTCGACTCTAACCATTGGTTGTATGGCACCGGCGAGACAATCTATGGCGGTCACAACCTTCTCACTGTGCGTACTTTCACTGTGGCAACAATATTCATTTTAATTGCTAAACAGTGGGACACCACCATAATGTTTCGATCTCATCTCTGGCTGACGGTATTGAAGAAACATCGGTGCAGGCCTTGATATCGCCCCCCACCGGGGCGAATTTGATTTCTGCTCTCGGAGATGTTCAAGGTATTTATTTGGTTTTCGTCAGAATTATTACATCGCTAATTGCGTTGGGCAGGCTTTGTTCACACCAGTCTCACGGTGGTGAGCCTCTGAACTGAAAGTCGTTCCCATTCAATTTTGACAACTTTACCTATAGCCTCCTTCACTCGCTCAAGTTTGGACTAACCCTTCGTGGGCCACAACGGCGGACTTGGACTACGCTGGAAATGTTCCCAGCAGTATTGTCCGAATCGGAACTGGTGATTCGTATGTTGTTCTTCATTCGTTGCGTTTCCCTGTCTGACAGTTATTCTCTCAGGACATCAGGGCTCCAAGTTGCATCTCTAACGATGGTGGAAACACCTGGTCTCAGGATTACGGTGCCGCCGAATGTCGAAGGTTAATATGCGCTGAGTGATTGCTGTGTGCTAATCCGAGTTTTAGGTGGAAAGGTGCATTTTCCGGCAGTTCATTCCATCATTCTTCGCCTTACCTGCAGAATGTTACAACAGCCAACGCAGACACTGTTCTGTGGCGAACCGCGGCAAGGGTATTGGTCGCATACACAACCCATTCACGGCGGTCCTCGTGCCCGCCAATGCTGCAATTGCATCAGACAAACTCAACAATTCCATTTCTATGGTGCCACGCAACAGTTTCTATCTGTCACAACGGCGGGGTGTCATTCACCGACATCTTCCTTGGCCTCAACTTCCCTTCAAGTCATTGTGAACCCGAAAGTGAGCGGCGATGTGTGGGTTTCACTGACACGGGCCTGTTCCATTCTACCAACTTCGGTTCTCGTTCACCGCCATCCCTGGTATTACTTCGGCCTGGGCCATCGCTCTTGGCGCACCCCAAACTGCCACCAGCTACCCGCCATCTTCGCCGCTGCCAAAATCGGCACCGTGGGTATTCAGGTCTGACGATGGGAGTCAACTGGTCCAGATCAACGATGCTGCTCATGGCTTTGTAAATCGCCCCGCCACAGCATATGACACTGACCACAACGATTCAGGGATCTGCCTCTCGACTGCATTTCCGGCGATCCAAGAATCTATGGACGGTGAGTGCCTTTGTCCAGCTCTGACATTTCATTTATAAGCATACCGTCAGGGTATACATCGGCACGAACGGAAGAGGCGATTATTCCGAATCTTGTTGCGACGGTGCCCCGAGCTAAAATACCCGACAGGAATATTCTATGGCGATACCGCTGGAGCCACTCCTCCGCCTACGTCCTCTGTTAGTAGCACCAGCACGAAATCCACGTCATCCACGTCGACTGTCTCCACCACCACAACAAAATCTACCACGACAACTACCACGACAAAATCTCCGACAACTACCACGACCACCTCCGTAAAGTCTACCTCCACCTCCTCGACCACAACGTCTTCTGCGCCGGCCTCAACCGGAACGCAGACTGCCTACGGTCAATGTGGTGTACGTATGGCATAGAAGCTCCAAATTCGATGTTGACTTGCACTTCCAGGGCACAGGCTGGGCCGGGCCCTTCATTGTGCTGCAGGTACGTGTCTGTCGAATTTATAAACAACAAAATGGCGAATTGACTATTTCCCCAGGATACACGTGCACAGTCCAGAACCCCTGTGAGTTTCTTGAACCCTCCAACACAAACTGTTTGCTGAATGTCGGCAGTCTACTCGCAATGTGTCCCCGTTTGATTCAGTGTCGTACCCTTGCGTGTCTCTTTCCTGCGTCCTCATGAATACATATTGAGCTGGTCCGAAAAATTGCTTAATTGAGAAAAAAGCGTTGAATGGAAGCGGATCACTGTCCACTTGATCCGATGCTCTATGATCAAGTCCGAACTCTGAGTATATTTTTCTTCGAAAGACCGTGGGCGGAATCAACGAATGAGAAGGCAGAAAAAATTCCGGCTGGGTCTCCTTTATTCGAGCTGTGCGTAGCTCCGAGTAACTCCGAATCCGATGCTCCGATGACGAGGACTCGTGAGTCAAAGCGACACCATCGATCGGCGTAACTTTTTTTTGCGCTTTGCTCTCTTGCTTCATCTTCCAAAATGGTCAAACCCACTTTCTGGCTTCGCTGTGAAACCAAAGAATTCGAGCGCCGTGCTGCTCTGACACCAACAACCTCTAAGCGATTGATCGACGCGGGCTTCGAGATTCTCGTGGAACGCGACGAACAGAGGATCTTCGATGATTCTGAATATGAAGAGTAGGTTTTGGCTTGGTCGATATACGCCGAACCTCATCGCACATAGCGTGGGCTGTAAATTGGTGGACAACAATTCCTGGCCCACAGCACCTACAGAGACGATTATCATTGGTTTGAAGGAGCTCGAGGAATCAACAGCGCCCCTCCCGCACACGCACATCCAATTCGCGCACTGCTACAAAAACCAGGCTGGCTGGTCATCTGTTCTGTCCCGATTCCATCGCGGAGGAGGCACTTTATATGATCTGGAATTCCTCAATGATGCGAGCGGTCGACGCGTAGCGGCATTCGGTTTCCATGCGGGATTCGCTGGGGCTGCTGCGGGGGCGCTAGCCTTATCGTCGCAGCAGAAAGGGGAGAAACTGGGGCATCTCCAACCCTTTGAGAATGAAGACGCAATGGTTGCAACCGTCAAAAAGTTGCTAGGAGGGAGTGGAAAAGGTGTCAAAGCATTAGTAATTGGTGCCTTGGGAAGGTGCGGACGAGGCGCAGTTGATCTCTTTCGGAAAATCGGACTCGCGGAGTGGGTCCCTCTGATCCGTTGCTCGTACCGAAAATACTAATTTCATGCAGAGACGATATCATAAAGTGGGACTTGGATGAAACGGCTAAGGGTGGCCCGTTCCAGGAAATCTTGGACGTTGACATTTTTGTCAACTGCATCTATCTTAACAGTCAAATCCCGTCTTTCATAACTCGTGATCAAATTATTGCAGCGGGTCCGCAAAGGAAGCTGTCCGTCGTGGTGGATGTCAGCTGCGATACAACAAACCCATTCAATCCCATCCCAATCTACAACATCAACACCACTTTCGCAGAGCCTACGGTTGCCGTGGACGTGGGGTAAGCAATGTATTTCATACGTGGCTATAGCCAAGCGATATCTGACGCTTAACTACTTAGGGCTCAACTTCCGGTGCTCTCAGTGATATCTATCGACCACCTGCCGACGCTGCTTCCCAGAGAAGCGTCGGAGCAGTTCTCTCAGGATCTCCTGCCCTCGTTACTGGAGTTCCCTAACCGGCAAACAGCGCGCGTCTGGACCGATGCGGAGAAGCTGTTCAAAGAGAAATTGGCTGCTGCCGCTGTCGCTGAGGGTCTATGATAGACGGTTCGATGGACCTAGAATAGACGGTAGATACGCTCGAGTTGAATAGTTCGTTACCGCGTCGTTCTCGACGTGCCTAGATATGCACTCAAGTACGGCAGCTGACTCGGATGGGATCAGCGACGGGAATTTCTGATTTTCTGTGATGTGATGAATCGGACAGCCTGGGCTGCGGCAGCAAGGCGCAAGACCGGCGGATAGAGGACGAAACGGGATGGAAGATGCAACAATCACTAAGGCCAAGCGAAGCGTGGTCATTAGCGATCTGCGTACATCGGAAGCGTTGCAATCATCCCGGCCAAACCAGCTCTTCCCGTTCCCTTTTTTCTTACAGCTAGTCTGCGGCTGGGCTTCTTTCCTTTCTCTTGCCTTCTTCCTCCCCTTCTCTCCTTTCCGCCTGTGCAATTCCTCGAGTTTTACACCGGTGCCGGACGCCCATCCCTTAGTACAAGCTTCAGCTTTTCCCGTTCATTCAACATGGATTTCGCCCCAGCGCATGTTCCGGAAATTTCGGTGTCTCTTGCCCCAGAGGAATCTCGTGCACCCGAGCCGTGCTCGCCTTTCTCCTGGACGTTTGCCCAGACCGGCGACGACGACGGTTTCAGACCGATACACTTGACTCCCCCGCCCACCAGCACCCGATTCAAGCAGCTCTCTCCGCTCCGTCCCTCCGACGCCCCTTTCACTGGCCAGGGACTTGAGCGCGAGCGCTTTGAAGCGTTACTAAAGGCTTCCAAGGAGAGAAACCAGGTAGTCGGGGCGAAGAAAGGAACAGATCTCCGCAAAGAGATAGCCCTGAAAGCCCATGGCAAAAAGCAAGGTGCGCCACAGCTTGTTCGACGTTGTCGTGTGCTGGCTGATGATGTTTATTACGTACAGTCGAGCGTCGTGCACTTTTCCTTTCAAAGGTTCTTGCCCCGCCGTCCCCGACCGCTACTTTGATGCCAAAGACTCCCCCGGATTCTCCTGCCATTTTCAACTACGTGAGCTCATTTTCCAATGTCGTTAATCCAATTCTAACGTTCCATTCTAGACACTTCCTTCTCCCGGCCTGGTTTCGCCCCTTGCATTGTTTGAATCCTTGAATGAAAACCCTGCCTATGGGCCTCTGTCGTATGACAGAAAGCCATGGGTCGAACAGGTCGACTTCCGTCTTCCCGCCAATCTCGGAAAGGCCAAGACGGAGAGCGTCCCCAAACCCACTTCCCACGCTAACCCAGCAAAACCCATTCCGTCCCTCGACCAGATATCTGCACGTTTGTCCTCCAATGGTCACGTCCGCACCCCCAGTGCCGAAGCCGCGGAGAGGAAAGCACGTATGCCTGCTTTCCTCGCTCAACCGCGTGCGGCGCCCGCTCCGGCGCCCGCCCAAGGATCACGATCGGCAGACTGCAATTGCCAGTCCGCTCCTCGACGCCAGCCAAGGCAGATAATCTGCTGCACATGCCGCCACGCTCCCCATGCTACCCCTTGTCGCCCAATCTCCAGGTGACAACGATCGTCGTACCGCGCTCTTCGTCCACGTCGCCCACAGAGCTCTCGGAGTTGAACCTCCTTGCTCTGAACTCCCGCGAACGGCGCGCAAAGGACATGTTGTCTACTCTCCGGAAACGCACCCGTCCTTCCGAGAATGGCCTGTCCGACGGTCTCAAGCATGATGACACTCTCGACCGCAAGTGGAAGCGCCGTAGCGCCCCTGCGGAGCTCAGTCCCCGCGCACGCACCGGTTTCGCGCACCCCGTGCTCGCTATGCCCGGTGGATTTTAGCTTCTTAAATCGCCCTTATTCCGTAATGGTTGGGTCCCCGGGTTGTTGTGTTTGTAAATTTACTGTTTTCATTTCAAGTTTCAATCATCGGGAAGGAATGTATGTACGATAGTTGGGCGACATCACTCACAACTAGAATCGGCAAATCACACGTATCCTAATAGTCGGGCCTTTCAGCGAGGTTGGCTGAGCCACCTCGGGGCGGAACACACAATAATCACTACTCATCACACTCATTGACACTCTCAGCAACATTTAGCCACAATCAGCCACAACCCCATCCTTGTAGCTTGTAGGCTGAGCCTCTAGGTGCATTAGCATTAATACATTTATTCTGTGGGCCGCGCCCAATTTATACAAAACAAAATGGATCAGTCCGCTCCTTCCCAGATTCCCAAAATTAATCCCATGACTGCACTTGCTGAAATCTGCCCAAGGGTACATCGTCGAATGAGGGCTCGGGGGTTGGCGGTCGCCCCCTCAACCGTGTTATGACGCTTAGCCGTCGGGCTGTAAAATGATCAGATCTTCAGCCCAACTTGACTGTTGAGCAAGGTTCTTACTATATTCGAGTCGAACATTGTCGTCTTGACTTTCATCGTCCGAATCCACCAGAGGATCATAAGTCATCACGGTATGCCATGCCTCTGCTTCGTGTCAGGGGATTGATCCTGATGAAACCGAGTAGACTCACGGTCTAGCATGGAGCGTTCTTGGGTAGGCGTAGCCCTGTTCGACCTCTGATTGTGATATGCACTTCTGTCGTCCCGAGACGGAGCTTCGTGGTTGGGAACATAGTACATGAACGACGCTTCCTCTTTGGGGATCTCGGCAATGTACGACCTCGTCCGACGTGGTTCTGGCGGTGCTATTGGTCAACTTAGCGCATGAAGTAGGATGAAGGATCCGAGGTAACCTGTGACGAAATGAGGGGCGGTAGACTTGGCTTTCTTGTCCATGTCAGAAGCTGCCAAGACCAGTCGCGAGAGAAATGCATTCCGTTGACCTATCGAAACGGTTAGGTCGTAGAAGAAAGACGACAGGAAGACAAACTTGACATCAACGCCCCCCATTCCCTCTCTTCCATCGTATCGACATTCTCCTTTGCCTCCTCCTCCGCTGTCAACTTCCTTACCAAAGGCGACTTGCCTGGGTGCGCCCGGGAATATGGGTCATCGAAAGGATTCTGGCCATCCGGGTTCTCCAGATAGTAATACATCAGCCAGAGGAATACCCGTGCGCGGTCCTGAGAGGACAAGGGCTTGGGTAAAAAAAGGTCCAGAAAATTCAAGGCGCCGTCAAAATGAACGCTCGCTAACGGCTGCGTCAAATAGTTTAATAAATGAAAAGTACCCCAAAGTAGACCGACATGCTCACGGCAGCGTGGTTCGACAGCACAAAGATCAAATTCACGACACTTGTCGGAGGGTGTTGACCGGCCCTCTAGAAAACAATGGGAGTTATAATTGGAATGATTCAAAGTAGTCATAGAATCGCAGAACTCACAGTTTTTTTCAGGATTTCATCTGGTGTTGATGGTGGAACCGATTTGAATTCCGAGGGAAGCAGGGCAGCTTTGAGACAATTTTTTATTCGAGGCGCGTCCTGTGCGTTACCGTCTGTTTTTTGCAATGACGGAACGGGATGGTATGTTCGTAAGGCAGTCTTCACTAAGTCGCGTGTATATGGTTAGTGATGGTATAGGATGTGAGATAACGTGCTGACTTTCTGGAAAGACTAGATGGCGGGTTGAATATTGTGGCAACGAAATTCGGAAACTAGAAGACCCACATGCCATGGTTGTATTGATTCTGCCGACGTTTGTGAGCAAGAAATTTTTGCTAGCTCCACCCCAAACGCGGGTGTGTCGACCATCTTGTCCTTGAGGACCTTGGAACATTTGTTCGAGTTGTACAATGCATGAATGTATAGATCCCGAAAGGTGCACATTTTCCCGGGTATTGGAGAGTGAAAGACGTTAGTTTGTCCGCAAATATATGGAAGAGTAGATCTGGAAAAGCGCCCGAAGTGAGAATGGGCGCTCAAATCCACGCGAACAAAGGAAATAAGACCATATTGCACGTCTTCACGCGTCAGTGGCTCTGCATCGTTGCGTTTAATGGGCAAAGCCTTCCTGCTGAGGTATCCCACACTGAAAAGAAGAGTTGGATGAGATATTGAGATTCAAAAGACTTGGCCTCACGGTGGAATAGGTTCTGGGGGCCATCCTGGGGGATGAGATTGATGTCCACTCGGTACTAAGATGATAGACATGAAGATATAACGAAAATTCCGGCGCAGACGTTCAAAGTGGCAGCGATACTCTCAACCACGAGCACTCGCGAGCGAAAGACAAGAGGCGTTTTTGATCGTCGGATAATTCCGGATGATCGCTCATCATCCTTGATTTGGATCTCGTACAGTTTGCTTAGACCGTCACCGGTTCGCCTTCGAATTCGGCAACCACAAACTCGAAAAAACGCTTCTGATCCTTGAAAAAGATACCGCATGGACAACATCCAGTTCGACGAGGCTACCAAGTACCCTTCTCCGTCCTCATTCACGTTCCCACTCGCTCAATCCTTTTTAGAAAGAACTTGCTTCCTTTTTGGAAAAACAGCAAGCGGAGGCCCGTCTGCACTCCAGTATACACAATTTCACTGGCATTTGCTGGGACAGTGAGCTACTGTAGCTGGACTTGGTCCCTAAATCTCATGACACCAATCCAGAATGTGTAACGGGCACGCCGTCCACAAGGTTCTCGCGTTCCGAGGAGAGCTGCCTGTGAGTTGACGCGGCTGACCTGCCAAGCCAAATAGATTGACCACCTCTCCCTGATGCAGTGCCAACTGTGTTGAACGGTTTCTGGACACATCATTGTTCGTTTCCGCTGCTTTTCAGATCATCCATCTCACTTGATTGCACTTAGGTTCATGGTGAGAAAAATCGAGGAACAACGGTCTGCCCTCGAGAACGGATCCACAAAATTCACATAAGATCTACCGACATTAATCTGTCCATTGTTACAAGTATAATACGACCTGGAAACCGACTCATTTGCAAAAGTAGCCAACAACCGCCGGGGGGAAGAAGCCCAGCGCGTCCAGTATGTCCCTTGTCTGTCGCAACCTCAACGGGATTTCGAAACTCGTTTTGTCGAATGAGCATTCTTCAAACCACCGCGTAATGGATGTGTCCTTCTCGTGCCACAGCTCTCGCAACCATAAATCGAACGCCGCCTTCTCCTGCTCGGGTATGTCCACTTCAACAGCAGACGAGTTCGAGTCTGGGACGGACTTGGGGCTCGTCTTGGACATGTCTCCGATCGGAACGTCGTCCATGCCGAAAAGTCTCAAGTGGTAGTGAATCGCGGGTGGGGGAATTCCGTTCAAAAATATCGATCGAATGGTGTACCAGGACTGGCCGTAACTGCGAAACAGTCAAATCCACGCAGGAAAAAGAAGAGGAAATGCACACCCCATGGGAGGTATTCCTTTAGTTCTGGTGAGTTTCATCGGGAATAACGTCTGAGGTATAAGCTCACCTGGATACACCGTCGTCATATCGAGCAACTTCAAATCAGGGATACGAGGGGCTAATGAGCGCAAGCTGTAGTGCAATCCAGTGGACCGGGGGAGCAGCATGTTCGTCATGTCATCCTAAAGACTTGTTAGCTGAGCAAGATCCCCCCATTCCAAAGCTTACAATTCCCATCTTGTCAGCAAATTTCTTACTTATTGGTCGCGTGTCCTTGCTCACAACTGTACCTTCAGGATAAAGGAAGAACACCAAAGGGTTGTCGTGTTCCTCTGCGGCCTTGCCGAGTGCGGATAAATGGGTCGAGAGTTGTACTCGATCAGACACCCATGAACGAGCGAGGAATATAAAGTTGAAGAAGCGCATTCCCCACCCAAGGATCGGCATCCACTGAAACCGTTAATTTCGAACCCGAGTGAACAGCCAAGCTGGAGCTGACCTGGAGACTCTTTTTGAGAGTGATGTACACGGAGTCGTGGACGCCATGAGGCCCGATAAAATAGGTGAGACACCAGCCATACCACCAATCTGGGTAGACCTGGACGTTGGAAATTAAGGGAAACGAAGTGCAACGCTGAAGGTCACTGACTTGATGGTTCGCTATGAGAATAAATTTCGTAGGCAGGTCCAGCCATTGAACTTCGCCGTTCTTGTTCTTTATCACGATCCTCTCAATTTCCTCCGCGGTGAAGCGGCCTTTCCCTTCCCGCTCGAAAGAAATGACTAGTTTGGTTGGGGCGAACCACTGACACATTAAAACTGGGTCGAATCTAAGATGAGAAGGACGAGAGGATGGGAGCAGTTGACGTACTCAGGAGACAGCCGAATGCCCTCTTGGTGTGCCGAATACCGTCTGTATACAGCGTTCGCGACCATTTAAAAGGAAAGGGCAGTAAGGGAAGCAAGAATATGATTTGGGTGATGTTCATCTGGAAAGGCGTTGAATGCGTATGATCTACTTCAGGAAGAACGGAACCCACTGTTAAGCACGCCGCAGCGAAGACGATGCCCGATACCAGCGCAATGAGTTTCCTTTTCCATGAAAGATGCTGAGTGCGCTGGGAAATTGGTAGCGTATACAGCTCGGGCTCCTTGGCCAGCGTCATGTCACGGTCGCCGAGCAAGACGATTCGCGGCATTATCACGGGCTGACGCGATGCGCTTACGTATCGTTAACTCCGAGAATCTCCGTTGTTCTCTTTCTACGTTACTAACAACTAAAAGGCTTGCCCACCAATCCATCCTTATACGCGTCGTTTATCAGCTAATAACTGTTCAATACACGAGTTGTGGCCTCGGGAAATCTCACTTTGATGGAAACATATGTTCCAGCGACACAAACGAATGCCCCAACAAAAATCGTCAAGACTGCGAGCGCCGCTTGTCCCGGTTTTCTGCGGATGCTTTCCCATCCTCCCTCGAAATGGTAGGAATCGTGAACCAGAAGAACCCGGCGATCCCGTATGTGTACCAGGAGGCAAACAGAGACGCAGCGATGCCTACCGGGATTTAGCTCGAAGAAAATTGAAGCTTGGGAACTGGTCACCGATCAAATACGAGAAAATGGGTACCGCAATGGCCAGGATGAAAGCAACAGCCACGGCTGCAACACACAGTGCGACCCAAACAACCCATCCCAGGATCGTGTGCGTATACATGTGCTTCGTGTGTCGAAAGCAGCGCACAAAAACAATCTTGGCAGCTGTATGGGAGTAGAGTCCGCCGGCGCTACAATTGTTTTGTGTGAGTGTGAATTTGAAGATCAACTAGACGGCAGGCGACATTAAAAAGTTTCCCAGTGCGATACCGAAGCTAGCTTTTGCCCAAGACTCAGGAAGGGACAACAGCGCCGGGGAAGCTACGGTGTTGCCGATGAACACATATCTGCAGAGCAAGTCAGTCGAATGTTGCTGGGAAGAAACTGGATCGTGTACATCACAACGGCGAATACTGTATAGAACAAGGTAGAAAACCCCTGGAGACACCAAGCAGCCTTCGTTGCGATATTAGCCGGAGGATGAAAGATGGTTAGTATTCCGACCTTCATTGCATCCGCAGGCTCCTTCATCTCAGATATTAGTATGAAAAACCTGGGCAACAGCATCAACTTTGTCCACATTTTGGAAATGCCTCGTACATGAAGTGGCCTTCGCATGAATAGGTCAGAACTAACTTTAACCCGGGTCGTATTTCAACTAACCAGCATAAGCAAAGACCTGGGAATCAAGAATTAGCGGTTATATATCGCTGAACAAGATATACTTATACCGGGTTCGTTATCGCCAGAAATGCTTGATAGAATGAGGTTGAGATGGTGGGGCTCAGGACTCGGCCAGGGACAGGATTAATGCCAGCACCAATCATCGCAACCACGCCAGATATTGTGATTAGGCAGACACTGAACAGCCCGAGCCAGCTAACACGGTCCAATGTGCGAGGGAGAGCTACAAGCAGAGTGGCCACCGAGAAAATCAGGAGGAGGTAGATTGTGCATAGACCGTTGTTCGACAGCGTTGACAGTGCTTGCTGGCCAGATAGCAATTCGGAGCCCTGGTTAGACAGTTAATTAATGGAACCCCGACCCAGTCAAATTCCTAACTGTTCCACATATCGCGAAAATAATGGTCCCGATGGACAAAATTTCGCGAGGAATGGGGCCACCAATGATATATCCAGCGTCTCCCCTGGTTTTTTTTTGGCTGCTTAATTTTCTGTTGGCAGAGACACAGTAGGGTCCTCACATATTGTGCACACCCGGGTGATTCAGCTGTGGAGTACGGTTCGTTGTATTCATGTAGGATTCTGCAAACGCTAACCTTGAAGTCAATCAAAAGCTTGGCTGTATACAGGGCGAAAACTCCAAAGAAAACTATGAGGATGACTGCAGGAACGATGCCTTCAATTCATGTAAGTGAAACGAATTAAAAGTCAAATTTTATTTGAATAAATATGTCTCACCAACCACAGCCAATGCAGATGGCAGAGACAGCATCCCATTGCTGACGATCTCCGCTATCATGAGTAAACTGACAAACTAGAACAGCTGCCTCAGATGGATAATTTTTCATGATGTTCAATGCGAGTCGGACCTGCCAGCTCAGGGTTTTGTAATGGAAATCATGGTTTGGTTGCTCTTCGAATACGTCGGTTTCTGCCTTGGGATCCAAAGTATCGAGGTTGACGGGAGCCTGTTGCGTGATACCTTTTTCTTCGACGTAGGACTCAGAGGAGGCCATTGGGTAGCACCCGACAAACTGCCATCAAAATCTTTCCCGAGGCTCTTATCCGTATCAAGTGGACCTGTGGGAGCGCGCCGAACAGCTTCCATGCGGTCAGAAGAGCTTCCTAAGGACGCGTCTGGGAAAAAAACCCCAGACCAGGAATGGTATGGATTTGACATACAAGTGAAGCATAAGTACTTGCAGGCCTACAGAAAAATCACCACTCGCATTCAACAGGCCCATTAATTAGCTCATCAAGGTCCACGTGATCGCGTCACGGAACGTTATATAAGCAAACGAGAGCAAACGAGAACCCACGCGTCTTGCTTTGCTTCATCCACAAAAGTTCTTCCTCGTTCATATTCTTCCATGCCAGGCTCTCGTGAAAGTAGTCCCAGTGTTTTAGAAAGACCCTCGTCCCCTCGTAGCCCTCCGTCCGCGCAGCCTCCGACGAGAAACAAGAGCCCGACCTCGACTCGCGGCCGTCCGCTGGCGGAGCTCATTGGAACGCAATTCCCAGCGTTTGACGCGGAATCTGCGGTCATTTTCCCCTTTCAAGACGAGACCGCGCGTGATGAGGCCTATATGAAAGGTGCGTATTGGGCTAGGATGACTCCTCGATGGTTTTATGGCGTACTGGCGCGTCTGTAATGGATCCATGATACTTATCTGCAAAGTCTACGGCCTACGTTCTGATAGACTGACGTTTACTCCTGTTATCTTGCGCGACGTTTAGAACTCAACGAAATGCTACTTGACGCGGCTTTGGAAGCGCATGCATGGGCCTCTGCCCGTCAGTTCCAAGAAACTGATATGGCGACACACAAGTTCGAGGAGAAAATCATGGCAGTTCAGGCACAGGAGAACGAACAAGGCATGTTGACCAGTTGGCCTCCTCCCCTTCAATTTTTCTTTTCCTTCGGTAGGCCTTTTCTGCCTGCTCGACCATTGGCTATATTTCCGTCATCCCGGCCATGATTCTTTTGAAGTCGCGACTTATCCCTCCCACAGAGAAAACGCGTCAACGACTGAACGATTTTGTTACTCGCATGAGATCTGCTTTGGCTGCTCTAACCGGGATGCTGTAAATTGCTGCTTGACGTTGGACTTTTCGGTGTATTGCGGATTCTGATTGTGTATTTTGGCGCTCTGTTGTATTTTTCTCGCACTAGACTAGCAGCAAACGAATCCATTGTCCAACTACCATTGACTGAGTCTGTTTGTGACTGCCGATCGGTTTCATATCCGGTTGATGGTGGCCGCCGGAGACGTGACGCCGAGACTTCCATTCGGCCTAGTCCACAGTCACTCATTATTGCCCGCTCTTTTTCTGGTACTCCATGTCCGTTGCTGCTCGTCCGCCACCCATGACTCCGGCTTCTCCCTCGGTCATGCGCAAAAGCACCTCCTTCATGTCCCTGAGACGTGAAAAGACAAAGACCTCGCCCATTTCGCCTCCATGCGAGACATCCGGGTCGAATTATTTTGACGCCTATCCACGCGCTGCGTCCACTCGTTCCTCCAAGCCGAAAACCCGCGATCCCGTATCTTCTGCACCCTCCAAACTTACCCCGGCCTTGCCTACAACCGTACAGGTTTCGCCCGTTGCATTCCCCACCATTGAATTACCGCCCGAGACCACATATCAGCCGCAGTCGGATGGAGTAGTCCAGAGGAGCAGATCCTATACGGGGCCATCGGGCAGAGCGTATGAGCGATACAGCCAGACAGAGCCAGCCGTTCCCGCCCTACGTTTTTCTGGCTCATCCACGCAACACACGGGAAGTCCTCCCGACACGCCCGTCGATAACTTCGATGGCAGCTCGTTCGCAGACTTTGCGGTGGTGGTGTCCGCGCCCGTGTCCGGAGTCGAGACAATGGACGCCCTTGTAGACGGCATGAACGGTGGAGACGACATTGTTGGGCGGGGCACGACCTCTTCGAGCCGTCAACGATTTGGGATACCCAATCACCACCCTTTATACGAGCCTCCTCTGCCGACCCCCCCGCCCGGCGTGGTTCTGGGCGGTCCCAAGCATCGGCGGCCAAAGAGAGAATCCTTCTCCAGCAATTCTGGCAGCGAGGACGAGGAAGCGAGGCGCCAAGCGCTCGCAGCGGCTCGACCGCGGAAGCGACGTACTCGGCCGTCCCCCACCCGCAAAGGCTCGAGCTCGACGATTACTCCTGCGAAACCGATTCGGGAGTCTCCCATTCAAGAACCACCCTTGTTCACTGCTTTCCCCTCGGTCGAGTCCAAGGCGGATTATAATTCTCCTGATAAGCACCGAACTGTCTTGCCTTCCATATCAGATATCATCCGGAGTCATGCCCCACCGCAGGTGCAGGTTCGATCCCGCCCCTCGATCAACACTCGGACATCCGTGTATTCACACAGCCATAACCATTCGACCGTCCATGAGGAATCCGAGCCTGAGCCGCTGGCACCCGACGAGGAGGCGGACATGATATCCCGGTCATCTGTCGACAGCATAGCTGACGAAGTTCGTCGGACGCTGAACCAAATCAGTTTGAGACCAACAACCGCACTCCCCCCTCCTTCGTCCTTCTTACGACGACACTCCACCTTTTCCGATAATGCCAGCATTACCTCACCCCGCTCCGACGGCGGCGCTGGTTCATCTTTGTACGCGCCCTCGATACGGTCGAACCATCAGTCCACTTCTCCCATTGACCCCAACTTCCTGTCGTTTACACGACCTTCCGCTTCTCAAGCCGTTGCTCAGTATCTCCGCTCAGCCCGATTAACTACGCTACTGAAATGTACTCGCTCACCTCACGCGTCTCAGGACAACCCGTTGACCGTCAGCCTATCGGACCTCGGCAGTCCCACCGGATTTCCGATTATTGTATTTCTCGGTCTGGGATGCGTGCGGCATGTAATGGGATTGTACGACGACATGGCCGCGTGCCTTGGTTTGAGACTCATTACCATTGATCGGTTCGTCCTTTCTTCTTCTAGTAGAGATCTTGGTGTTGATTTTGTGCGGTAGGTGGGGCCTCGGGCGGACTGAAGCGAGGTCCAAGTCGTCCAAAGGCATTATGCAATGGGCTTCCGTCGTAGAGGAGATTCTCGACTTGCTTGACATCGGCGAATGTAGTGTGATGGCTCATTCTGCGGGAACGCCATACGCGCTCTCCTTCGCAAATAAACTTCCCGAACGGGTACGCGGAAACATCTGTTTACTAGCGCCGTGGGTGGGTGGCAGTGAGAATGGTGCGGCATGCTTTTTCTTTTTTACGTCTCCTGAACCCGTCGACTATTAGGGGGCTATAAGTGGCTGAAATACGTGCCAAACGGGATCCTGAAGACTGCCCAAGCTGCTGAGTGGAAGGTGCAGGCGTGGATGATTGGCAAACCTCCAACCATCGCATACGAAGGCATCGGTTACACTCTCACCCCCCCGAAAACAACGGCCCAAAAGGGGACTTCCCCTCAAAGTAACACCAAGAACGTTGGCGTCCATTCATCGTCTGTACACGACGCAGAAGGCCGACCACGACCAAGCATTGGCAGCACCTTCAGTGAATATGACGATCTGCGAGACTTCGACGGCCGGTTCGAGAGTAAGAGCACTCTGGGCTCGGCTCCTCGGTCGAGAAAAGAAAGCAAAACACCCAAACGCAAATCCTCCCGTGGATTTTTGGATCGACTCACCAGAGGATCTCGGCCCCCGTCGCCCGAGGAGCCCACCCCCATCCAAGCTCCCAAGAAGTTGAAGGGTCTGCGATCTATGGGGTCGCTGAGGAAGGCGTCGACATCATCATATGCTTCGGTGAAGAGAACAGAGCCGTCGAGCCCACAACTTCCTCCTACGCCCAATTTCGACGTCGGACTAGGCTTTAACAACATGGGCTGGACCCAAGCTGGCGGCTCCGAAGTTTCCTTGCTGCCGGACACGGGCGAGAGCAACGGCCTCCGGTCTGCGAGTGAAAAGTTCTACACTTCTCCCAGAACGCAGGGCCGGCGTGCAATGTCATTCACAACACCGGCCAACTCTTGGTCTCCGCAGTCAATGCCGTCGTCGCCCGCAACAAGCAGCTACGACACCAGTTCGACCTCGGTGTTCGCGCCGAGTGTGGGACAACCAAACAGCGATTACCAGTCCACGCTGGGCAACGCGCTGATTGCGGCCTCTCACGCCGAGTCGGCCAAAGGGATGCACAATGATCTCCTGCAGATCCTGAACCACGATAACCACCCGTGGGGTTTTTCGTACTCGCACTACCCGCACGAGGTGAATGTGTGGTATGGCGACAAGGATGAGAAGATTGCCGAGAACGCGGTGCGGTGGATGGAGAAGAATATGGGTGACAAGTGTTCCGTCAAAGTCGTCAAAGGTGCAGACCATGCACTGATGTACAAGAGCAGTGTCGTGGTTGAGGTGTTAGAACAACTGCTGGGCTATTGGCAACCCGAGTAAGTGCGCCTGTGCTCAACATCACCAGCTATTTCTGACTAGAAAACAGTTGACTTGGTGCCCGCTGATTCCCAACTCTCGTCACTTCGACACATTAACCCTTTCGTTATTGAAGCACAATCTGCTCTCCAAAGTAGAAAGTTTCTCATTGTCTTTATCGTTATATTGTACGACACACAACTCAACTCTCCTCTCTTTTTGTACATATCATCATCATTCGGATTTCGGAATCATTCGTGCACAAACTGTATCCTTTACCAATCCCAGTTTCTCATATTACCGCTCGGATAATTACATACCTAACACAACCTTTTTGGTTTCTGTTCTAGATGTATTTTACAATATCAATGTTTGGAAGCTTTACAAATGAGTGTGTGAATGGAAACTGGTGCTACAATGGAAATAAATACACAATTCGCCTTCTAGGCGTTCGGCGTTGCCAGCCACGATTTTATACCACAGAGAACGAAGGTTTCGCGGGAGATCGTGTGATCCAAAGGTCGTTTCGTGCATATGAGTCGCGGGACTGTTACTCCGACCATCTATTCCACTTCGAGGTATGTCGGGAAGTGGGATGGTTGGTGCAGCAGATGCTGGAGAACCAGGGCTCGAGCGGCCCTCCATCCTTCGTTGCATGAGGGAACTATTGAACTGAATATCGAGCGACGAAATCTCGCTTGGAGGCTCGCTCGGAGGATCTATGAAGGGATTGGGGATATCGAAGTCTGACTGTCGCATCTGGGGCGGACGCATAATCGGCATGATAGAGCCTGCCGGGCTGAGCGGCGGTCGCGAGCTCGAGTCTGACGACCCCCCGTAGTTCTTGCGCTTCCGCCGTTGGCGTATGCATACGACCAACGCGGTTACGACGCAGCCAGTGAAAACAACAGCGAGGACGGTTAAACCAATGGCCAGTGTTTTGGGCGAGCCGCCGTTGGTGCTGCTGCTGGATGATCCATTGCCTGCCTCGGCGGTTCCACCTCCAGACGGCGCGATGGTCGGCACGGAGCGGGCGAGCCGTCGTTGGTGCTGCTGCTGGATGATCCATTGCCTGCCTCGGCGGTTCCACTTCCAGACGGCGCGATGGACGGCACGGGAGCGGACGATGGTGATGATGCCGATGCTACCGGGGCACTGCCTGTCGTAGCACTGCTCGAAGAAACGCCGCTGATCGAAGTAGCGCTGACACTGTTCGAGCTGCTCGAAGTAGCGCCAACACTGCTCAAAGGTGTCGGGGAAGTCGATGCTTGTACAGACACTGATGCCGGGCTGGTGCTGGATGTCGCAGACGGAGGGCTGCCAGAGTTCATCACAGGGCTAGCTGTTTCATGTTAGTATCATCTCGGTGGACACTGATGATGCAACAAGCACCTGTGGGTACCATTACATCTATTGGGCTCAAGTTAGACTTGATTAACGTGAGAAATGAATTGAGTTTAATCACCATCGAGGGTAACGCTGAGATTGTCTAAGTTGATTTCACTTGGAGCATTTTCTAGGTCGCTAGGGATGTTGTACACATATAGAGTGTGCTGGGTGGACGGATCCAAAGCTATCGTAAATAGTGTAGACTTTGCAACAAGTTAGCAGCTGAACAGACTCGGACGGGAGTATTGTACCTGGGGCGCGCTGGCATCGTCGGTGACCGTCGGGTCCGTTGCATTGACCGTGTCCAGCAAACATTCCGTCTGGCAGTCGACAGTGTAGCCATACATGGACCTTCCAGACCGCTTAAACCCGACGTAGCTTACAGAGGACGCGTTGGCTGAGACGGCAATGAGAGGTGCACGGAGCATACAAGGAGGAAACGAACTGGGAAGAGTCACAGTTATAGAGGAGACGAAACCATCTGCTTGTATGTACGGTTCTTGCGTCGACTCTGAAAACTGCGGGGTCCAGCCGGAGGAGTAGACAATGGAGCGGTCGGAAGAAGGAATAACACGAATCGTGGCGGCATAAATGAGAGGAAGACCGAGCAGCGGCCAAAAGCAGAGGGTGCCCAGCATTTGCTTTCAGAATTCAGAGCATGCCAGCATGGCCAGAGGGCGAAGGACGAAGGACGAAGGAAAGAATTCTCAGGGTGCGCTTGGGAAGCCTGATACTTATACATAGGATGACAGTGAGCTTGGGCGATTACAGGGATACGATCTACGTCAAAGATGGCCGTTATGAGGTGATGTCCGTTGGATGTCCGTACTTGGGACAAGGATTCCGAATAAGGGGAGGTTTTGGCCCACACAGACGGCTGAACAGAGCTGGACTTGACTTGGGTTGAATCCAGGCTGAATCGTATAGCAGTTCCTCCAGGTGCAGCTCGGCGAACCTGATTTTCCTACAAGGAAATTTCGCAAATGCGCACAGCAGTCGATGATGAGTTTGATGTGATCGGACCTGTGCGCATCATGATATCGTCTCGCCGCGCATATTGCGGGCAGTGGAAGATTTTGGGGCTATATTCATGCTACGATCTGGATTGACAATTTGAACGGTGGAGAGAGGGAGAACCCAAAACGGAAAGAAATTGATCCGAGCTCATCGTGCACTGCGAACTCGCCATGCCCGCCGGACGTCGAGCTCCTCGAAAACCGTCCTCGGTTGCCATTGAGCATGCAGACGGCGAGCCTCTTACCCGCGCAGACATCCAGTTTGAACTGCTCTCCCATATCTTCGCCGACGAAACCAAGGTCTTCTCCGACCCTAGCGGCACCGACAAGCTCTCCTTTCGCGACCTCTATGTTAATGCTATCCTCCGTTCGACAAAGGCAAAATCAGTCCTCAAGGAAAAGTTGTTGGCATTATCAACCTTTGCGACCGACTTTGCCATGCTGGCTCTCCTCACGAACGTCGGCCGCATAGCTGCAACCATGAGCTGTATGTTTACAGAGACTTGTATTTTCTGAAGATAACATATCTGTGTCCAGTTTTTGCGGAAATGCGGACTGCGCAGCGGACGTATCACCCAATACCATCCTACAGCGCACCAACGGGAACCTGCTGGATGCCCCCAGAATCAAGGCCATCTTGAAAACCTGCATTCTGGAAGGCGATTCGACCAAGAATGGTTTGGCCACTCCAGCACAAGTCCTCGCCCGAATCGTAAGCGTCTATTATCCAGGCTGTGAACCCGCGGACCTTATCGAAATCTCAGAAAGCAGGTCAGATCCCGCCGACGACTCTCCCGAACCTTATCTTCGTCTTTGCCAATCACTCTGCTGTACGAAGTTTGCGTCGTCTCAAGGCCTCTGGATTAACCGTTTGTACCTCTAGGAAATTGGCAAGGATCACCTGCCGGACATAGAGTTCCTCGACCTCTTCCTCCCGAACCCCGCGTCGTCCGCGTCTCGCGCGCGCGTCTTTCTTGGCTCTGCTATCATTATCACGAGGGTCCTGCCGGCCCCGAAGAAGCCAGCAACGCCGACGTGGTCCGAACGAACCCGTTTTGCGATCCGGGCAGCCCAGGGAAAGCCCCCGGCCTTGTTATACTTACGCCTGATGAGGTCGCCGCGGAAAACCTGGACCCCGAAGACGAAAAGGAGCGGGGCTCGAGACTCATTGCGCAGCGGGAGGCGATCGTGCAGGACCATCTGCTCAAGGACAGTGCGAAAGAGAGCAAGGCCAAGGCGGACTCTATCGCGGGAGAGACCCCAAGCCCTGCAAAGCCCAAGCGCCAGCGCGCAAAAGCAAACGCAAAGGCTGGCCCGAGTAGTACGCCGCTGAACCGCAAGGCACCGGAACCAGCCAAGGAAGAGGATCCTGAGCCCGAAGAAATGTCCCTAAAGCCATTACAGCTGGACGATGAAGACGACTTTGACCGTAAGTCTTCTTCTGCCTTGTCATGATTTACCATTTACACTGCGACTACTAATAGGTGCGCCCCAACTTCAAACTGTTTATCGTCGGGAGCTACATTCCCCCATCCCACCGCCGCGGCCCTTTCCTCCGCCCGTGGCGCCACCGGACCCGTACTCCCACCGCTACTCTCCGTACAAACGCAGCCGCCAAAGGACTATGCTGCAACGTAAGTCCAGATCGCCGTCCTTCTCGATGCCCCCCGCTGCCGTTGTTTGCCCCTCTCTGATTTATACTTCAATTTGTTGCAGATGCCTGGAATGTCGTCGCGACGTCGGATCCCCTGGCGGACACTGATGAGGATGATGACGACGAGCACGTCCGTCAGGACCACGGTAAGTATTTACCGTCCTCCATTACATTTTTGCTTACTGGCTGTGGAGCGGACCGTCTCGCAGTCATTTCGCGCGTGCGCGGTAAAGCGCCCACGCCCGAACCCGAAGGCGTCCGCCCTATCCCTCTGCGCTTCAGCCACTGGCAAGACGACGACGACCTTTTCGTTACAGTCTGATTTTCAAGCCAAAAATGCTTAAACGCCCCCAGGTTTTTATTACGTCAATTATTTCTTGTACAAGCAGCAAACGAAACGGAGCAGGACCCGATAATCAGTACATTATTCTCAAGGACGTGGCTAGCAACAGGTCATGATAATCCTACAATTGATGAATGTACGCATAGTAGCCGACAAAAAAAAGAGAAAGAGAGAAAATGTGTAATGAGGATGATATGCAAGAGAAGAGACGCAGACACATAAGGTGAGTGGAATAAAGAATAAACATGGGAAAGAACGTAGATTCAAAGAGGGTAAGTGAATAGAAGGAGGGAAGGGATAAAGGCTATTAACAGCAAGCAGCAGCAGCAACGGTCTAGGTTCGCATCCGCCCCATTATACATACACACCGATCCATCCCGTCCATGCACGACGACGTTATGGCGTCCGTCTGCCTTCTCCGGACGCGCCACGCCAGCCAGCCAGCCCGCGCGCACAAAGCCCGCAAGTGCATCCATTCCGCGCGCCAGACGCGACAACACGCCACGCCAACGCACGCACGCACGCCACAGGCGGCGGCCGCAGTGCGCGCGCCGCCTGCCACCCCCATCGACAGCCGACAGCCCCCTCAGTCAGCCTTACTTACTCCGCGAGCCACTTTTCGCACTTCTTGGCGTACTTGTCGAGCAGCTGGGAGAGGTCGCGGATGACAAACGTCAGGACGACGGTCGCAAAGAACTGCGACGCGCGCTTGAGTTTTTTGTCCGCGGCAGTGCGCAGGTCCAGCGGGAGGGCCGCGTATGCGGGCGCGACGGGCTGACTTGTGATCGCCTGCGAGTGCTCGTCGAGCAGCTGTGCGTGCATAAACAGCCGCCGCAGACCGGACACATAGGCTGCCGGCGAATCGAGGCTACAAAGGCAAAAAAAGGGAACGTAAGCAACGCGATCCCAACGGAAAGGCTAATATATAAAAGGATATAAAGAGCATAAAGAAAAGGGTGTACGCACTTCTTGCCGTTGGTGAACTTGTCGAACCGGCGCGAGAACTTATCCCCCCACGTCGTCTTCTTGAGCACAAACCCCTCGCCCACGCCGAGCTTCTTGCCAAAGTCGGCCACCACCCCGTCGCACACCGCCGAAAACTCCTCCAGCCGCGACACCCACGCCTCGCCCTCCTTGCGCCCGATGCTCCCAATGCCGAGTGCCATTCCCGAGCTCACATTCCCCGCGCCAAAGTGCTCGCTGCTGCTCGCTTGCAGCTCTTCGAGCGCGGAGCACAAGATCGCGACGACGCGTACCTTGTCGCTCAGGTTCGCGAGCTTCGCGCCGCCCTGGGACCACACCTCCTGTGGAACGTGCAGCCGCCGCGTGACATACCCGCCCGTCGGGCTCGTCATCGTCGTCTGCAACAGGTTCATCATGTGGTACGGCTTGCGCAGCGGGTCCGCAGGTGGGACGGGCGGCAGGGGCGATGTCGGCGTCGTCGGCAGCTGCCCGAATATCGGGGGCCCCAGCGGGGTCGGGATCAGGTCCGTCTGTACCATCAGGTTGGGGTTAAGCTTGGACGGGAACGACGACTTGCGCCCAGACGCGGGGCCGCCGTTTGTGGAGGACGGCAAAGGGGGCCGCTGGTCGGGCGTCGGCGACATCCGCCCGTTTACCAGTGAGGGCCGACGGCCAGGCTGCGACACCGAGCGACTCCGACCAGACAATACGACACCAGAAGAATTGGAGCTCCCAGGTAGCGACGAGTGTGCGGACGACTTTGCTGGGTTCGAGCTGGCGGACGTTGTCGACTCTGGAGACGACGAGCGCGAGCTGCCCGGTGCATTCCGCCGCCGGGATATGGCGCCATGAGTCGTCGTTCCGTTGATGACGCCGGGCGGTGGTGTCGGCACCGTGGGCGTCGGCACAAACGAAGACCCTCGCGGGCGCGGGGTGATGACATGGGTCATGCGGGGCGACGACGGGGTGGTCGGGGAGGAGAAGCCACCGAATGGCGACTGCTGCTTGCAGGCGAGGGTATTGGAGGCAGAGGCGGGGACTCGCCCACGCGCTCGGAGATGAACTGCCGCGGCTGTTGCTGTTGCTGCGGAGGAGCGGGCTCCTCGCCTTCCGCGAGGGCGGCGAGCATGCTGCCCGAATTTGCACGCTTGTGGCCGGCGACCTCGCCGCGCTGGCGACCGACCTCGAGTAAACGCGAGGACGTCGGAGGATCAGGCTCGGGGGACAAGGGGCCGGCGCCAGGTGCGGGGGGTAATGAGTTGACTGGGGGCGGTGGGGGCGGTGGGAGGGCGGCAGAGTTCATGCGCGGTCGGGACCGCGGGCGCGAGAGGGGAACAGATGGCGGGGGCTCATCATAGACCGGAGGTTCATCATAACCCGCCGACGCATACGGATGCGAGATGGGTGCGTTCGGTCGGTCCGGGGGTTCGTAGAAGAGGGAGACCTGATCCCGGTCGTTGGCCGAGTCTGAGTGAGCTGAGGATGCGGAATCGTACTGCTGCTGCTCATCGTAGGTATATGTTGCAGAGGGTATGATGGGGGTTTCAGAGGTGGGGGACATTGAGCCGGTCGGGGACGAGGCCGAGGGGGCGGCCTCTGCATTCATGGCATTGTACTCTTCGGTGGTCGAGTAGGGGACGGGTGCGAAGCCGTAGATGATGCTGAGGATGTTCATGCGGTCTGCATATGTATCGTGCTGTAGTCGAGCAGATTAGTAGAATCCAATGGCACGGGAGTGGGCGCACAATGTTTTGAAGGCGGCGGACCTCCTCCTCTTGTGCGACAGCGCTCCTAGGGCGGGTGCTGCCGCGTCTAGGGCGGTGCTCTGTGGTGTCCTCGCCGCGACGGACCCGTTCCATGACCTCGCTGAGGAGGGCGACGCTGCGGCCATAGGCAATGACTGCGGCCTGGGGCTCCTCATTGGTGGAATCGAGCTGGACGGCCTGTCGTGCAAGCTCGAGGGCGCGGGTGAGGGCGCGACGCGAGGACGGGATGCGGGGCTCAGGCCTGTTCTCCCTTGTCTCTGGGACGCGGAGAGAGTGGTCTTCTGGGGGGTCTTCTCTGGGTGGAGAATGGACTGTGGTGGGGGGTCCTCGAGGTCGTCCCTCTGGGTCTGATGTTGCGAGTCAGGGATGGGGGGCACCGGGACACTGGGAATGGGGAGATTTGGCGGGGGGGCAGCTGGGCGGGTGTGGGCTGCGCCGGAGCGTCTGCGCTGGGACATTGGGTGCCAGTGGGCGTCTTGGCCTAGAAATTGCGGAGGACCAGGTCTTGCGAGTTCCATCGCATTGTGGTACTTAGGAACAAGGGATCAACATCACTCTCTTGCTATTCAACCACACCATCTATGGTATATTTCCATTTTCTCTCTCTACTGGTCTTTGCTTTTTAATCCCGGCTGCGCACCATCTAAATGCGCGCATCGCGACCATCCGATCTTCTCAATTTCGCCCCCTCACTCCAAGAATCATGATTCACTTGCGGCCATCTGATCATTCTGGCATGCCCTCTCCGCAAATATCAAGTGTCTCCGTCCTACGAATACACCCACTCGATATCCTAGGAATATCCCGACTTCAAACACGTTTTTCGGAATCAGTCCCCCGAGTTCAACTCCTGCAACACGTATCACACTCAGATCCGCTGCAAGCGCACCCAACGCAATCACTACAGGGCGCCTCCTCAGTATATTCCATTGACCTTTGCAATGCAAGGGAATGCATGTACCTTTTTGCCGTCGACGTCGCTAATAGAAAATGATCTAGTGAATTTTTGAACGGCAAATGCCTTGTTTCGGTGTCTGTCTTTGATCTCGCCTCCATTCGTGGCAAGTCCATGTCTCATGATGTATTCTTGTCCTCTCCAAAAAACGAAGCTTGTAAACCAGATCGAGAGCGAAAAAAAAAATGACAGGTAATGAATGGTGGTATGTGCGTATGCGTATCCAAAAGGAGAGTATCAGGGCAAGAGATATTATCCAGGGTATCCAATGTTGTTCGTCGCGCTGCTAGGCCTAATCGCGAAACTCCGACGAACCCTGTGCCGCGAGCCTGCTCTCCAAATTACGCAGGCTTTCCTCCTTGGCGAGCAGCTCTTGCCGCTTCTCGTTGATCTCCCGCTGCACCTTGAGCTCAATCTCCCGCAGCTTCTCCTCCTCGCGCCGGAGTTGCTCCTCCTTCAGCCGCACGCTCTGGTTCGCCATCTCCTCGGGCAGGATCGACGTCTCCGCCGCGTCCACCGCGTTCACGCTACGCGACAGCTTCTCGGTACGATACGTCTCGTACAGCACATCGTGCGTGAGCGACTTTAGGTCCGCGAGGTGAGAGCTTTATGAATAAATTGATTTTTTTTCCAAGTCAGCATCGAAGCATCAATTCATCTCAGGAAAAGAAAAAGGACACGCACTTGAGCAACGCGCTCCGAAGGCGGCTAAAGTCAGAGTGCTTGGGGTTGTCCACCTCCGCGATACCCCACGGGTAGATCCGCGCGCGCACCAACTGCCCGTCCAGCTCAATCTCCTCCTCCGAGCCGATGATCGAGAACGGCAGAAGCGCCTGTGAAGAAACAAAATCAGCCCACCCATATGGTGCAACAATAAGCTCAGGCTCAGGACACGACACGCACCCTCAGCTCGGAGTTGTCTTGAATCGTGTCCTCGTCGTCCTCCTCGACGTCGTACGGGAAGTTGTACACG
Organism: Mycena galopus ATCC 62051; assembly: GCA_014925785.1. Classification (NCBI taxonomy): domain Eukaryota; kingdom Fungi; phylum Basidiomycota; class Agaricomycetes; order Agaricales; family Mycenaceae; genus Mycena; species Mycena galopus. The sequence continues at coordinate 702,311 of WIQG01000007.1, forward strand.
GGGATGTCGTAGTGCTCGATGTCCTCCATGATCTAAAAATAAAATTGCTAAATGTAGATGGAGTGTAACGCGCGCACGGCGCGTCGAACGAACGAACGCACCCGCTTTTTGAACCCCTTGAGCTCGCTGGGGGTGAGCGTGTCGGCCTTGCCGATGACGGGGATGACGTTCACGCGCGGCGAGAGGCGGCGCATCAACTCGATGTCCATCTCGCGCAACCTACCTTTCGCTCAAAACGAAAATCTAAAAGAAGCCTAGGCATTGGACGCACGAGTGCCCGGTGGGCGGGATGAAGTAGAGCAGCGCGTGGACGCGGTTGTCGCGGAAGCGCGGGTTGCGCTTAATGCGCGACTCCTCCGCGAGGATGTCGTCGTATTGGCGCTCGAGGTAGCCCACAATTTCTTGGAACCTACCCACCACAAAGAAGTAGATTTATTTAAATTAATGGGAACCGAAACGTGGAACCGAACGCACGCAAACTCGTTGTCGATGTTGTCCGCGAACCCGGGCGTGTCGACAATGGTCAGCGCAATGCGCACGCCGTCCTCTTCCAGCTCTGTGGGGAGTGGGTATATTTTTCTCGAACGACAAAGATGAGGAACGCACCGACGTTGACGGGCTTGATCTTGATGCCCTCCTCAACGTGCGCCATCTCGGGCGAGTCAGACACCTTGTGCACGAGCACCTCGCTCTCGCACAGCGTGTTCACGAACGTCGTCCGCCCCGTCCCCGAGGCGCCTGCACAATCATCGCGTCAGTGTCAATTCTTCCCATCCATTCATTTACTTCTCTCGCGCCGTCTTCGAGGGAAAAAAAGACAAGGACGCACCGACGACCATAACCGTGAACTGCACGCCCTTTTTGACCTTGTTGACCCGCCGTCTGCCTGCGAACGACATTTCCGCTCGTAAAGTTAAAGTAGAAAAGGAATGGTGCGCTGCCAAAAATTCAAACTCCGCCCCGCACCAAATTCTTTAAGTAATTCCTCGTAAAATTCTTATTATTTTACACGCTGCTGCTGCATGCTCGCGGCGAGGCATGGATCTCTGCGCGTCGCCCGACTAGCCATTGCGTGCACGGGACCTTAAGAGCATTCCGCGCGACGAAACCCGCGCGCGCGGTGACCAAGACCAAAAAATCGTACGCCGATCTTCCGAGCGTGCATCTGCGCCCGGACGGGACGCCAGCGCCGCCGCTCGACGAGTGGTGGTCCGGCGACGCGAGTACATGTATGCCACCGTACAGAGGGCGGTGCGGTATTTATTCATTAATTAATTGACAGCGGGGGAGCTCAAAGAGGCGAGACCGGGTTGTGAACGCGTTGGTTAGAGAGGCTCAGGCACGCGTGCAGGAGATTGAAGACGAGAAGCCCGAAAAAGCGCAGAAAGGCCGCTGCTGCAGCGGATCCGGAGCCCGGTGCGCTATCACGCGAGTAATGCTGGATATCTGACTTTTGGTTCTAGAGGACGCGTCTGTGCCCAAGAAGAGCAACAAGAAAAAAGCGGCTGAGCCTGCTGAAGAGGAGGACGCGCCGGCGCAAAGAAGAGCAGAAAAAAGAAGGCCCCCGAACCCGTGGAAGATACGCGCCTGCGCCGAAGAAGAGTAGAAGAAAAAAGGCCCCCGAACCCACTGAGGATGGTGCGCCGTTTTCTCGTGTCAAAAAATCGCTGAGCCCTTTAGATGACGCGCCTGCGCCCCCGAAACGCGCCTCCAGACAGAAAAAAGCCACGGAAGACGCGACGCGTACGCGTTTCTTTGATCCTCAGCGAACGCGTATATTATCCTCGCCAGCACCCCCCAAATCCCGCAAACAGTCAAAGGCGGCGACTGTCCCAGACGAGCCGAAGGGCGGCCTCCCTCGAGAGGTCCTGGATAACCTCAACCGCTTTCCCCACTGTGTTCTGTTCACTCGTGTCGGGAAATTTTACGAGGTAGCGCTTCGGAGTGCGCCCCGAAATTTATGTACTAACCTCATCAGTCGTACTTCGATCAAGCCTACGAGGTTGCGCGGCTCCTCAACATCAAGCTCGCGTTCCGCAAATGGGACGGCCGCACGATCCCTTTCTGCGGCTTCCCCTTACAGCACATCGACAAGTACCTCAAGGTTCTCGTGCAGCAACACCGCCGCTTCGTTGCGCTTTGCGAGGAGTTTCCCCGGTGGAGCAAAACAGGGGTCATCGCCTTTGACCGCCGCGTTGCGCGCGTAGTCACTCCCGGCACGCTCATCGACGAGTCGTTCCTCAACCAGTACGAAAACAATTACCTGCTCGCGATTAGCCAGCTTCCGAGCAAGGAGAGGTCGGCCTGGCGTGGATCGACGTGTCGACGGGCGAGTTTTATTCGAAACCCGCGACGTATGAAGTGTTACGCGATGAGCTTGCACGCATCAACCCCCGCGAGATCGTGCTCGACAAGGCGCTCGAGGTGGACAAACCCCTGCTGCTGGAGCAGGCTCTGGGAGAGGAGCTGCACTGTGTATCGTACATCGCGCCTTCCGACGAGGCAGAAGAGGGTATTCCAACAGACGCGTCTACCCCCTTGGACTCGGCAGAGGCAGAGCAGGCACAGCCGCTCGAAGTCGCGCTCTCTGTCACCCCCGTCGACGACGTCATCCCCGAGGAAGACATCGCACGCTTCCCGTCCTTAGCAGAGTTTACACCGGAAGAACGCGCCGCCATCACCCTCCTCACAACGTATCTACACGCGAACCTCCTCGACCACATGCCGAAGTTGACCGTCCCCGCGCGCGAGGGTGCCGCCGCACGCATGCAGATCGACTCGCACACAATCAAGGCGCTCGAGATCCGAGAGAGCATCCGTGAGGGCGGTGTCAAGGGCAGCCTCCTCAGCGTCGTCAAACGCACCAGCACAACCAGTGGCACCCGCCTCCTCGCACGCTGGTTATGTACACAATCCTTTCCTTTTTCCGTGCATGATTATTTACTCAGTTGCAGGTTCCCCGAGCACTTCTATTCCAGAGATCACCGCGCGGCAAGGGCTGGTCGCGTTCTTCCACGTCCGGGACCACTTCCGCGCAGACCTCGTCGCGGCGCTCGCGAGCTCGGAGGACGCGGGGCGCATCGTGCAGCGGTTCCTCCTCGGACGCGGCGACGCAGGCGACCTCCACGCGGTGAACCTGACAATCCGCGTGTGGGCGGCGCTCAAGGCGCGCATTGTGCAGGAGCGGCGGCAGGAGGCGCTCGAGGCGGCGGAGCGAGGGGTGGTATTTGCGGACGCGGAGTGGACGAGCCTCGACGCGTTGATGGCGAGGATGTCTGACTTGCGGGAACTTTCGACCCGCATTGACGGTGCCTTGAAGCAACGGGATCCTGGCAGGGACCCAGCGGTTGTCGACTCCGACGATGCAGTTCGGACGAGGCACTCGGTGCGATACCCCCAAGGTGGCCTGGAAAGTTGGGAACAATAATTGGACTATTAAACCGGAGTGCGACCAGTGTCAATGCTCGCGTGCTCGACGTCTAATGTGTCCTTGCAGGTTCTCTGAAAAGATCATGTCGTTGCATGGAATTCTTGAAGAGTTGCTTCAAAGGCGTGAACAGCTCGAGGCCGATTTGCAACTCCATATGGTGAGTACCACCTGGCATCTTTTGGACTGTTTTAACACGACAGTTGCAGATGCGTCCTCGTTGACTCTGCGCTCGTCGCCCTCGCATGGCAACCATGTTCACCTTGGTAGAGCCAAGCGTGATCGGAAAAAGATTGACGAAAACCCCGAGTTTATCAGCATTTCAGAAAGCGGGACGACAAAGAGTTACTTTTATCAAGTGAGTTTCCCTCAACTCGCAGAATCGAACCTAAACCTCCGCAGGAATGGGCCCAGCTCGGTGGTCAGATCTTCGAAACGACAAACGCGTTGATGATGGCTGAGAAAGAGGCATTCGAGTCTCTCCGGATGGAGGCGAGTATCGTATATTTGCTCGTTGCTCATTCTTGCTGACTTCGTGGTAGGTAAATAGCCATGCCCCTCAGCTTCGGCGCAATGCCCGCATACTGGACGAACTGGATGTCACTTTGGCGTTCGCCAATCTTGCGAAGGAGATGAACTTTGTGCAACCTGTCCTGACTGAAAAGTGCGTTCAACTCGTTGCTGCCCTCGCCGTACTGTCTCATCGTTTTCTAGCCCCGTTTACGAGGTTACCAATGGACGGCATCCGACCGTTGAACTTGGACTCCTCACGAATGGAAGGGTGTTTACCCCGAACACCCTCAAACTGATACCGACCTCCCGCCTTCATATTATCACCGGACCCAACATGGCCGGCAAATCGACCCTGCTGCGGCAAACCGCACTCATCTCGGTCCTGGCACAGACGGGTTCCTTCGTACCTGCCGATTCAGCCACCATCGGAATCGTGGACAAGTTATTCTCCAGGGTAGGATCAAAAGACGACCTATTTCACGATCGGAGCACGTTCATGGTCGAGATGTTGGAAACGGCGGAAATCCTCCAGCGCGCTACGCCACAGAGTCTTGTGTGTCCCCCGTCTTCGCTTTATATTTTGGTGCTAAACTGTCGAAATAGGTCATTATGGATGAAGTCGGCCGAGGGACCACGGTCAAGGACGGGCTTGCCATTGCGTTTGCAACGGTCCATCATCTTCTTTCCGCAAATCAATGCCGGGCTCTGTTTGCGACTCATTTTCATGAAGTGACCGATATGCTCGGGTATTCAACGGACACTTCCCCGCAAGGCATTTTCAGCAACGTCGGGTTCTTCTGTACAGACGTAGATGAAACAGACGTAAGCCCAATTCCTTTGACTCTCGTAGATGCTGAAGCTGCGTTGACCAGGACGGTCACTTTGCTTACTCTTATCGGATACGACCTGGAGTCAACCGCGACAGCCATGGTCTCAAGGTTGCACAGCTTGCTGGAATGCCCCAGTCTGCAGTCACGGTCGCCCGAGACGCGTTAACTTGGTTGAAAACTCGGAAGGAAGACCCGTCATCGAACGCGGCAGAGCTGAATTCGCTTGGCCAATCGCTCATAAACGGAGATCAGTCAGACTCTACTTAATTGGTAAACAGCCAAGCTAATCCAACTATATGTATACTTGTATAATACTTTTTTGGTGTACATAATAATGCTAATTCATCTGCGAACGGATGTGGTTGAGGGCAGAACCAGCTTTCAGCCACTTGAGCTGATCGGCCGACATTGTGTGCTTGGTCGCGATCTCGAATACCGAACCATCGAGTTTAGTGACCTTTAATTTGATCTGAGCATTAGCGCCTTGGAGCAATTCGGAAAGCCCAATCGTCTCGACAACATCCCCGGATCCGATGCGAGCGTAGTCCGCTTTGTCGGCAAACCAAAGAGGTAAAACGCCTTGTTTCTGAAGGAATGTGTCAATCACAGCATTGGAATTAAAATTGGGACTTCTCACTTTGAGATTCGTCTCGTGGATCCGAGCGAAAGACCGTGCAATTATCATGGCGCAACCTAATAAAATGAATACCCTCAGGATACGATCCAATCATGGTGCCTACCATAGAAACGCGGTTGCAAAGCCTGTAAGAAACGGTCATTGTATGGACATTCCCTGTGGCTTAGAACAACATACCGCGTGCTCTCTTGCACTCCCTTCACCATAATTATCGTCCACGACCAAAGTCCAGGGCTGGTTTCTAGACTTGAAACGTTTCGCGACACCGGGAATTGTGTCAGACGCCAACTGCCCTTGAGGAGCATCATGATCAAAAGCGACATTGACTTCTCCGCCCTCGTCGTTGACAGCCTATCCAGCGAGTTAGCATGTTCGTTTTGACGGTTGGGCCGAATGCACCGTAATCACTGGCGGACTATCAGTAATCATTGTGGAATTTCAGCAGGCAAATACATACAGAGATTCTCAGAAATATTTGTGAGATGCCCTTGGTATTCTTTCAATATTGTTCTCACAACGAAAAAATTGTAGACCTTTATATTTCAACCACGGGCCCTTGAGGCGAAAGATTTCAGATGTCATTCAAAATCGAGACGTGAAGAAACTCACAGCGGCGGAGATATGATCAGTTGTACACTTTCCCCTCACTCGCATCAAAACTTTCATTGCGGGAAGCTCCGTGTTACCTCCTTCGAAAAGGGTCGGAAAGGGTTCAAGCAACTCTAGCCGCTCAGAATCCTTGCTGATCACTATCTCAGTGTCCGGTTGAGGTTCTGGTGACGGTGTCGGATAAAGAGAAGTCTCTCCGAGAGTGAACCCTGCCGATGGAAGATCTTGTCCAGAGGGAGGAGAGAATCGGAACGCCTCTCCGGAGGGAAGTTCTAGCGAGTCGCTCATGGGGTTGAAGGAAAGTTTCCCAGAAAAGGCCATGGCAGTTACGATCGTCGGCGAGGCAAGGAAGTTCATCGTTAGGCGATTTCCATCATTGCGCGACTTGAAATTTCGATTGAAGCTTGTCAAGATAGCTATGAAAAAAAAATAATTATAGGCTGTGCAAGGAATCGAAGCCGGCCAACGAACCGTTTTCCTCTGTTTTATGGTCATCCCGTTTCCACTGGTGCGGCAATCGTTAATGTACGAAAAATACTGAATTCGGAAATTCGGGATGACTTACTTGGCCGATGCAAGGACCGCATGCGTTGGCCAGTACTACTGCGCCGACGCTCTCTAAAGTCGAGGTAACATTGTCCCGTTCCATAGTGGCTCTGATTTGTTCTGAGCCGGGCGTGCACAGGAAAGGAACCTGAACACAATAAATAAACATTAAGTGGAGGCACCGAGCAGGTCCCGACCTTGGTCGTCAGTCCCACAGATTGGGCTTGTCTAGCTAGATTAGCGACGCTTGTCTAAAAAAAAAGTATTAGAAATGTTCAGGAATGCATGCCTAAGACACACCATGTCTTGGTAAGAACTGTTGGTGCACGATCCGATAAGACCAGCTGAAAATTCATCTTTCCAGCCTTGTTCCTTTACAAATTCTCCAAACTTCGACAATGGCGTTGCTAGATCTGGTGTGAAAGGTCCGTTGATGTGGGGTTCGAGTTCAGACAGATTCTGGCAGAGCAGGTGAGAAGAACGATGATGAAAATTTGCCAAATGCGAACAATTTCAATGACTTGGTCATATTCTGCCCCTTCATCAGCACTCAAGAAGCCTTGTGCAGCAGCTTTATCCGCTGCGAGCGCAACAGGGGCTCGACCGGTCGCATTAAGATAACTTCTCATATTTGGAGTATACGGAAAGGTCGAGGTCGTAGCACCGACTTCCGCTCCCATGTTGGCAACAGTAGCCAAACCTGGCGATATCAGATACCGAAGAGAGCTGGTTCAGTTGTCGAAATATACCTGTGCATGATTGGTCGAAGACACCGGGGCCAAAATACTAACGAGTATGGGAGTCAACCCCCAAAAAGAACCAATTGAACAATAGACATACTTCCAGAATGCGTCCGGTACCACCCTAGATTAAGGTGAAACATAGATCAAGCAGCTGGCATAATGACTTACCCGAACGGTAAGCTTTCCAGTTAAATGAAGAATCAAATCCTTCGGAGAGACCCAGGGGCCCAATTGTCCCTTCAAATGAATACCTGCATAGCAATGAGTTTTGAGCGGTGGATGTTGGCGATTACTTACCGACGATTTCTGGGGCTTTCAGCTCCCAGGGCGTGCCGGTGAGTGCGTCAACCGCATCGGCTCCACCGACACCTATTGCAAGCATCCCAAGACCGCCAGCGTTGGGAGTGTGAGAGTCTGAGTTAACTCATCAGGCAAGGTCGGATTAATTCAAGTAATCATTCATACCTGTTCCCAGCCTGCAAGTTGGAACATCAGCGTACCGAAATATGTTTTTTTAAGACAAAACAACGGACATAAGCATGCCGGGGGCCGCATAGTTTTCGAGAACAATCTGGTGAATAATGCCTGAAACCACATCAGCCTCAAACACGAAACCCAAGTCTGCTTCAAGTTACATACCAGAACCTGGTCCCCAGAATTCAATCCCATATTTACGAGCAGCACTCTCCAAAAAATCAAACACTTCTTTATTGCTGATTATCGACCGCTACAGTGAACGGTGCGTAAGGTTTCGGCAATGGAAGGTCACGAAGGATAATACCTCCAAATCTGTCTTGGCACCCTCGACAGCTTGAATGAGATGATCACAGTGAATGCTCGCCGGGACAGCGCACTGAGGTAAACCAGCACTCATAAATTGAAGTAGTGCCATCCTGTAAGAGCAAGTAATGAGACGGAGAAGAAAACAGTTTGTGTTGCGCATACTGTGCTGAGGCATCCTGCATCGCTACTCGCTCCGGTCGCAATTGAAGATATGCTTGGCCGCGAATTTTGCCTCCATCCCCAAGACTCTTACTGGGTTCACTAAGGTGACTGTAGAGAATCTTTTCTGCGAGGGTGAGCTTGTGCTTGATGTGTTTCCTTACTTGCGCCAAATTTTGGATTAAAAGAGAGTACGGAGGAGTAATTGAAGTGCAATTTTTCTGAGGCAGTGGTGCATGCGTAGCAAGAAGCCGGGTGCCCAGTTGGGAGCTCCCCCGCAATTTTTTGGCGCGAAGCATATGTAGCTGGAAGACGGAAGCAAACGAGCCAATGACTGTTTAGACGTTCTGCAATCATCGGAGTTCAAGGCCGGTCGGCTTTTTCGGCCTTGACTTTTGCAAAAGAAACCGGGTTTCGGCGAGAGTCGGATCATTTGCATCTCGCCGGGCTCAGCGCTCACCGCCGCTCAGGCCTCACTGGAGGCCTCAACTTGGCTTCGAAACGGACTAATCGCCAGCTCGCGCTCTGCGCTGCACCCGACAGTTTTGATGTTTGTAACTTTCTCTAATTCAAACACCTTTCGGACCAGATAATGTATTGATATGAAAGCTGGAAAGGAACACAGACAAGGGTACAGACCGCATCAGGAGGGAACACATTGCGAGTAGACTATCGAAATTCAGCAAACAGTTTGTGTCGGAGGGTTCAAGAAACTCACAGGCGTTCTGGGCTGTGCAAGTGTATCCTAGGGAAGAGTCAATTCGGTATGTTGTCGTGTATAAATTCGACAGACACGTACCTGCAACGCAAGTAAAGGGCCCGGCCCAGCCTGTGCCCTAGAAGCACGAGTCAACATCGAATCTGGAACTCATATGCTATACGTACTCCACATTGACCGAAGGCAGTCTGTGTCCCGGTTGAGGCCGGTGCAGAAGAAGTTGTGGTCGAGGAGGTTGAGGTAGACTTCACAGAGGTGGTCGTGATAGTTGTCGTGGTAGATTTTGTTGTGGTGGTGGAGACAGTCGACGTGGATGACGTGGATTTCGTGCTGGTGCTGCTAACAGAGGACGTGGGCGGAGGAGCGGCTCCAGCGGTATCGCCATAGAATATTCCTGAGGGTATTTAGCTGGAGGCCCCATTGCAAAAAGTTTCAGAATAATTACCTCTTCCGTTCGTGCCGATGTATACACTGATCGCATGTTCATGAATAAGATGAGAAAGCTTAGAAAAGCCTCTTACCGTCCATAGATTCTTGGATCGCCAGAAATGCAGTTCGAAGAGGCAGATCCCTGTTTGAACTTGGTTAGTATTGTCGTAGTTGCGAGTGGGGGCAATTTACAAAGCCATGGGCGGCATCGTTGATCTGGATCCAGTTAACACCCCCATCGTCGGACCTAAAGTACCCAACGGTGCCGATTGTGGCAGCGGCGAAAATGGCAGGGTAGCTGGTGGCGGTTGCAGGTGCGCCAAGAGCGATGGCCCAGGCTGAAGTGATACCGGGGATGGCGGTAAACGAAGAACCAAAGTTCGTCGAATGGTACAGGCCCGTGTCGGTGGAAACCCACACATCGCCGCTCACTTTCGGGTTGACGATGACCTTGAAGGGCGCAGTTGAGCTGCCGAGCGAAGATGTCGCCTTGAATGTCACTCCGCCGTCTGTGGACAGATAGAAACTGTTGGTGGCGGCACCGTAGAAAATGGAATTGTTGAGTTTGTCAGATGCGATCGCTGCCGTGTCAGGAAGAGTCGGGACCGCTGCGAATGGGTTGGTGAATTGAGAGCGCAATACACCGTTGCCAGCGGTTCGCCACAGAACAGTGTCTGCGCTGGCTGTTGTAACATCTGTGAGGTAAGCGCGAAGAAGGATGGGAAATGAACTCGCCAGAGAATGCGACCTTTCCACCTAAAAACTCTGAGTTAGCAGAGAACAAATCAACTCGGCCGCTAAACTTACCTGTTACATTCGCAGCGGCACCGAAATCCTGAGACCAGGTGTTTCCACCATCGTTAGAGATGGCAACCTGGAGCCCTGATGTCCTGAGAGAATAACTGTCAGACAGGGAAACGCAACGAATGAAGAACAACATACGAATCACCAGTTCCGATTCGAACGATACTGCTGGGAACATTTCCAGCGTAGTCCAAGTCCGCCGTTGTGGCCCACGAAGGGTTAGTCCAAACTTGAGCGAGTGAAGGAGGCTATAGGTAAAGTTGTCAAAATTGAAAGGGAACGACTTTCAGTTCAGAGGCTCACCGCCGTGAGACTGGTGTGAACAAAGCCTGCCCAACGCAATTAGCGATGTAATAATTCTGACGAAAACCAAATAAATACCTTGAACGTCTCCGAGAGCAGAAATCAAATTCGCCCCGGTGGGGGGCGATATCAAGGCCTGCACCGATGTTTCTTCAACACCGTCAGCCAGAGATGAGATCGAAACGTTATGAGTGGTGTCCCACTGTTTAGCAATTAAAATGAATATTGTTGCCACAGTGAAAGTACGCACAGTGAGAAGGTTGTGACCGCCATAGATTGTCTCGCCGGTGCCGTACAACCAATGGTTAGAGTCGAAAGGATCGATGACCAACGCTGGATCAACATTTAAGCCACTGCTGGGAGGACGAGTTACGGAAACTCACCCTCCATCATCCAACCAATTTGCAGGGTGCCCGCTACACCCTCGGTATAACCCACTCCGATCCATGGCGCCAGGGCATCCGAGTACGTATAGTACTTATCCATAGTCGGGTAACTGAGCCAATCCCACAGAGGCGACCAAGTCTCGCCTCCGTTTGTCGATCTGTAGATTTGACCATCAGGCCACCACGAGTTCAAGGCGGCCACCATTATCGTCCCGGGGACCTTCAAGTCGACGGCAACACCACCGAAGCCAAAGTACAAGTCGGATCCAGTCACCTTGAGAAAATATCAAGCCATGGTCGCGCACCAAGAGGGGACTCTTTACCGGGGTAATGTCAGTCCCTAGCGTAGTGTTAGTACGGAACGGAGCGGGTGGTATGCACCGCGACTTACAGACAGACGAGGTTAAGTTGTACTTCATTACACTCCCGAGAGTCCCGTCATACGGACCAGCTGTTCGCAGTAAGGCAAACTGTACTCCATGCAAGAGAAAATATCATACCGCCATTGGAGTAGGAAATGTATAGTACTTTTTCGGCAGGAGACAGGACACCTTTGTGCGGAAGATAGGTGGTGTTCTGGCCAGCAACAGCAGACCCTTGAAGTATTCGGTGAGCCTTTTATTTGAATACGACAACATACTAGGCGTACAGGTAGATCCGGCGTTGGTAGACACAAAGACATTGGAGGACCCTTGGTTGGCGACACCGACGAAGATGCGGGGTGTCGCAGTGCCGGAAGTTCCGGAAGTAGAGTCAAAGGTGACCCATGCGATACCTATTAGTTCGGAGTTGTATCCAGTGCTATCCGTAGGGTCGGGGGCGTAGGTGCCTTGAAGTCGCTGTTATAAATTATGCTTCAACATCTGTCTGTGTTTACTTACCGACACTAGGGAAGCTCGTAACTTGAGCCCTAGAGGCTGGTAAGTGAGAACTTGAATGTGGTTGCCGAAGGAACTTGCCAGGTAACACCGAAGTTGGTGGACTTCCATAAGCCTTTTCCGGCTGCAGCTCCGAAGTAAATAATTCCGTTGCTGTTGGGGTCAACAGCAAGGCGCTAGGTGTGGTTGAGAATAGCAAGATAGATGGTCATAATCCCACATACCTCTCCCTACGTTGTTCGGTTGTATGGTCAGAGATATCAATAATACTTGCGTCTAAACTCGTACCATCCCTATTCATAGGTCCGTTAGCTCGCATTTCAAAAATATCTACGGAAGAGACTTGCCTCGTCCCGGCATGTTGCCTTAAAAACAAAAATATCAGCTCGATTCAGCTGGATTGCAGCAGCAACGCTAACCTCCAACCTTAAAGGAAGAGGCGATGCAGTGAAGGTCGCCCCGTAGTTGGTGGAGATAGTATGTTGCCGTTATTGGGACTGCAAGCACGGGTTAAAACATTTTGCGTATTATTGCCGCGGACTCAACTCGAAGCTGTTGGTATATCCACCGCAGCCTAGATAACAATTAAGCCCGGCAAAAGGGGAACACGGAAGTCCGAACCAAGTACAGGCGGCTGGTGTCCACAGGATCCGTCGCAAGTGCAGCCACGCCCCAGTAGTTCCACGTGGTATCTGGGGAATGTCAAACCTGCTAGTAAGCACAATTGCCTTTCTTTTACCGTTGGCGAAGTCCAACAGAGGCGTCCACGTATCTAAGCAAGAAAATGTGGGAAAGAGAATGAGTAAACAAGGATGGGTACAAACCGTTCCCTGCATTGAGTTTGTACGCCCCGCCGATATCAGTTCGGGCATATGCAACTCCCTTGCACCGAGTCGTTAACGTGGAAATTGAAGTTACGACGGAATGGCTACCTGCTCTTTTGGATTGAATACGATGCCTGAACGACAGTTATGGCCCATTAAATCAAATATGAAGGAAGAAATATGCCTGGTACAAATCTTGCCATGCTGGTTCAGTGACTGGTTCGGAACATAGAGACTTGCTTACCCTCCACCGCCGCCGATCTTAACGTTCTTCCATGTGTATGCCTGAGATGAAACTGCGTCGACCAGAGGGGTAGCGATGGCAGCAGCCAACACCGCGAGAACGCTATGATAATGCATCCTGCACTCAGAGCACACTCAGACGGAATTGACGAGCTCTGCTTTATATATTGCATGCGCGCGCTATACTTATGCCGAAAAATCTGCGGTACGCTTGCTCTTGAACAAGCGATGATGAAACGAAAGGACGCGTACTGTCCCGTGTGCACGGAGAATAAGGCACGAGAAAGACATGCTTGAATTGAGTGATTGTGGGGTGAATGTCGGAGCTTTTGGTACCTGAGGTCGATCCCGTTCTGAGGGAGAGCTCCATGAGCACAGCGACACCTGTTGATTTCGCGGCGCGCCAACGAATCTAAATTAGCCACGAGTTCACGCGGAGAAGAATCGGTTAATAGTCTGTCGGACCGCGTCGCAGAAAAATCGAGAAGACGCTGAAGTGGAGGTCCATAGGACCGTCCCCTGACGATAATTTATGCGAGGTGATAGCATAGAAGCAGTTGAGCCCGAAATTGAAAAATTAACCTCGTCGTTGAGTTGAACAAGCGGCCGGTCGGACAGATTGCACTTGTCTGCCAACGACTTCGGACGCGACGCGTTTGACGCCCACATTGTGCCAAACGGGGAAGGGTCTTTTGTTTTCCTGGCTCAAGTAGCGCCCGTCAGTGAATCTCTTCACAACTCTCATCGACATTCTTTCATACTCATTCCACGCTCCTTCTAGATCCTCATGTCCCTTCACGAATTAGACTCGTCGAGAGCTGGCCTCGGCGAGACGATGCTTCTCCATTTCAGCCACGATTCTTCACACTCTTTATCGCCCGCAGCCGCCGCACTCGAATATATTGTGGTCCCAAGGCCAGCTTTGGCCCCCAAATCGCATAATGTCCAGGTATGTTTGATGATACTTTTCGCGACAAATGTACTTACGGTCGTTCTAGAACTGTCCTGTTTTGAGGAGGACGAACAAGCCTATGAAACCCAGCTTCGAGGTCCCTCGGGATACTTGCCTGGCGGTACCCTCCTCCCGCCCATGCACCCCCGAGAACGATGTGCTGCCCGTTTCCCTCTCACGACCGTGCACACCCTTCCGGCCTCTGCCACCTGTCCTTGCAACCTCGCCACTGCGTTTTTCCTCCTTCCTCGATGATATCGATATTACAACCGAATTTTGTCATGCAACCACCACTCCTTCCGTCGCTCCCTCTCTGAAATCTGAATCGCCCTCACCTCCGGCTACGCCTATCTTTCGCCAATTATCCATCGAAATTCCCTCAGTTTCTCACCCCAACAGTCCATACGTGCCCTGGGCGTCGCCAGTTCGTCGCAATATCCTTCGACCCCTGACTCCGTCGTCCCAGATGTCCGGATTCTCGGGTTACTCCCGCCCATATTCGCGTAGTGGCGCTCGCGCTCCAGAGCCGCAGGAACCCGATTGCCTGCCCACGCACAATCACAATAAATTCCTCCGACTATCCAGAAGTTTCCGGAATCTTGGGAGGACAGTGAAGCGGAGCGTGAAGCATGTTAAAAATGCTCTTAGGAAAACAACATCTAAAGCCAAATCTCCCGAAGCATTTGTCGAGGCGTGGTCCCACCAATCCGCTGCCCGTCGCCAATTCCTCCCTTACCGTCCCCAGTCGCTTCGTGCGAGTCGTCCAACACGAATACTCTCGCCGAGTGGCTTAGGGAGTGCGAGGCGAAGGTGGAGCGTCGCACACCGCACTGCATGACTCTCGAGGAGTACGAAGAAAGAGGCAGCTGGATGGATTTCACGACCATGTGGGACGAATCCGAGATTCAGTCCCCGCCCTTGTCGGACAGCGGTGGAGGCGAGGTATCCGAGCAAGAGCTTTCCATGTCTCCGGCTTGCACCCCAATGTCGCCGACTTGCCCTGGTGCGCTGTTCCCTCACCTCTCCATGCACGACATCTGGCCTACACCTCCGCGCTACGTCCCGCCGGCTCGGGGATTCTCTGAAAACAGAGCAGGTGAAATGAGTATGCCTGGAGGATGGACATTAGAACTCCCCCTGAGAGATTTGCCCTGTGCCATATAGAAACGACCTACATTATCCTAATCCCTACACCCTGCTTTAGTGCTGTACTATATCGCCCACTATATTTCTAGACATCGATTTGTATCTCCTCGCATTTGTAATCTACAACAAGTCTCTCATTTTTACATTTTCGCCGATTCGGGTTCAAATGATTCGCTTTGACCGTATGTGGCTGTGCCGCCTTGTATTCTCCACCTGCTTGTACCACATCCGGCACAACGTCGTCAGTTATGTTACTTCCTATAAATGCCACAGGCCGCGTTGTTTCTCCAACTCTACACGATGGCGCGCCCCCCCTTCCCGTTTCATTCACACCAAGGCGATGAACCTTGTACGCTGTTGCCGACTTAGCGCCCGTCCCGACACCGATTGTGTCATCCTTCGAATCATGCATTGCTTTGGGCGTATATCCTCACGCGCCGATTCTGTATCCGCTTTCTTCAAGGCTCTCTGCCAGAGATATCGCCCTCCGCCTCCGAAAGCTTTCGTTGGCGACTCAGACGATCAGAAGCAGAAAACGCGACCACAATCGCACACAGACGTTTCCTGTGGATTGGATAGCAGTACCTGAAGAGTGTCACCAAAAGATGACTCGCTGGTGGCCGAATTTGAATCCTTGCTCCCAAAGCTGGTACCCAAACCACTGCCAGAAAAATTGTGTGGCGAAGTGCTACAGAGAGCCATATACAAGCCTAGTGGGAAATGGGCGTTTGCAGCCGGTTTGCCGTTCACAGAATGTCGGCCAAGTGTTATCCTGTCGTGTAAGCTCTTGATTTTTACTGAGTTACGCGCAACTGATGTAACGTTAGCTGGCTAATGTGCTCGCTTTCCTGAAGACAGGGTATATTGGCGATCGGCAATGTACCCTTGTTTCCAAAATGTACGCATTAGACGACTGCCTTTTTTGGGAGCAAGCCTCAATCTTTTCGTTTTCTTAGGTGGCTCATGAAGGAGAAATGGCATGGTTTTTCTCTGAGGTGCGTGGTTAATTCTCTATTTTCCATTGCTCGTCCTCATATTCTTTGCAGCTTGCGCTCTACAAGCTGCAGCTCAAGTCCCTTCAAGGACGTGTAGTTCCGGCGATTATCAACGTCTTCACCTGTGCAGGTGCTGTCGATGTAGCCATGGAGCCTCCGCATCCATCCTTTTGGATCGAAGCGTCGGCCGACATGCCCCACTCCTGAAGAAGCGTTGCGTGCAGGCGTTCGAAAAGCTGCACGCCGTTGGCGTCCTCCATGGCGACATCGAGCTGCGCCACATGCTTATGGGGGCGACGCGCGGGTGACAATAATTGATTTCCAGGCAAGCCGGGCGCTCGTACCCAATCCGCGGTGGGCCTGGCTGCCGCGACGTCCGATGAACTGCGGTTAGAAATGCGGAAGATCAAGTTCAAGCTAGACTACGAAGACGCGCGCGCGCGGGAGGACGAGAAGCTCATGCGCGCCGCACGGCTGGCGCGGAGGAATCAGAGGGGTCGCAAGCGCGAGGAGCCGTTGCCTGAAGACGTGGTTGATCCACCCATCGACTCGAGAGTGTGGAATCTAGAGTGGGTCGGGGCACCCGTGGAACCCGACGTTTCATCATGCCTGGTCAGAGTACAGAGGATGTAGAGCACGCGGTGGAGGAATTTCTCGGGATTCTCGAGCGGTTGGAACAGGAGGAGAAGCGAACCCATCGAGACGGATCGATGACTAGGCGGCGGAGAGCGTCGCCGGATTTCAAGCTCCCACACTCGTGCCTGCGAAACCGTCCGGCGGGCAACCTCCGGGAAAGGGCTTTGGAGCCACAGTAGTGACGCCGGCGACGAAAAGCAGCGGAGGCCATCACCAACTTCAAGCTCCCAGCTTTACCCCCGAAATCGCCAGGCAAACCGACGACCGTGACTCCGACGACGCTCAAGCGAAAAGGTGACTGCGACCGCCCTCATGAAGCTCAAAACGCATCTGCGCAAATCCCACTGGACGTCATCTACATGCCCTCTCCACCCCCCGCCCATGAACATCCTCCCATATCCACCGGTCCCCTTCCCGCTCCCAAGGTTCGGGATTTGGTGTATGAAATGCCTCTGCGGCGTTGTTCGACGCTACCTCTACAACCACAGCTCACCCCGACGCGTTCCTCTGCGCCACGGCTCGACCCGTCCTCCTCTTCGCCCCCATCCTCAGCAAAGCGCAAGCGCACGACAGACGCCGCCGACGAGTTCCTCGGAGGGTTGGGCGTGCCAGGAAGCGGACAATCCTCGCCTCTGACATTCCTAGTCCCCCCTGCGACCACGCGATACCATCAAGCGTTGTTCAAAGCGCAACCGTCTCAACGGCTGTTCATGACGCAGAAGAGGTTCCTCCTGTAGAACCCAGAGATTTTGCTGCGTCCCGCACCCCATCCAGGTGTTACTTCCTACACCATTGCTGTCTCGGTTCGTCGAGAATATGTGGCGGCTAGTCTCTTGATTGAATTTATGTTGTACAGGCACTCCTGGTTTATACTGTAGAGTCAGGGCCTATGTTTAAATAGTCTTATAACCTTGCGAGCGCTTGCAAGAAAGAGACGTATGTGTCCCCGGTGATTTTGTAGAAATTGTTTTCGGTAGCAAGAACCACGAGTACAATGGCCCGCCGAAAATCCTATATGCCCCCCGGGCGCGGGAAGCTGAGTATTAACTGTACACAGGAGGCTGAGAAGCAGCGACAAGGTCTTCAAGATGTCGTAGTCTGTCTTGAACCTCCTGATCCCGGGCGGCACGCTGACCAGTCGGGTCGTTGGGGTCCCAGGCAAGAACTGGTACTGTGAAGATTATCAGTCCCGCTAGACATAGCAGCGCTGGAACTTCTGCGCACCCGGTACACGCTTCGAACTCATAGGAGGTCGCACAGGTTGCAGCGAGGCAGCCGACAATGAGGCCGACTCGGAGCCTGAGGTTTCGCTGCGAAGGACGGGATGCGGAGGAACAGGCGGCTGAAACGGGAGGTCGTATCCTGTCGTTCCAGGTGCGCTCTGGGGCACGTTCGCAATGGGGGCGGATCGCATAGAGGCTTCCGACATCGAAGGCGAGTTGGGCATGCCACCATGGACGAAGGGCTGGGGGTGGGGGAATCCGGAAGGCTGATAAGGCTCGACCATATATTCTGTGGGTGCGCTCGTGCCGCGAGAAGCTGCGTCCGAGGCGTGGAAATTCTGTGACCGGTTAATGTTTCCATGCGCCCCACCCATGTCTCTCGTGGTAGCCCCAGTGGACTGCCGGCGGCGCAGAAAGAAGACCAGTGTCCCGAGGAGAGCCAGTAGTACAATGCCGCCCACCACAGCGCCGGCAATCGTGCCGGCGTCGGACTTCTTTTTCGCCGCACCGCTGGGGCTTGGGGATGGAGTGGTGCTGTGAGGCACGTTAGCGGAAAAATAGAGCCGGGGAAGTTGTAAACCTAGGTGTAGATGTGCCTCCCGTAGAGCTAGCACCTCCGGTAGAACTGGAGCCGCTGGCTGAACTCGAGGAGTCTGCGGTATCGACAGTAACGATGGCATAATCGAACAGCGCAGACCCTCCGCCAGCCGAACTCTGTTCCATTAACCAGGTCACCGTATGCTGTACGGTTGCGTCTAGACCCGTCGCTGAAAAAAATAGCGAGTTGTAGACATATCCGTTGGCAGAAAAATAGTGGAAGCCATTAATTGTCGGGTTATTCATCGCGAACGTGACGTTGGCGGGGTTGACCACATCGATTCCGTAGATATACACCGCGGCACCTATAAGCGTTTGTGGCCGCGGATAAGACACAGAAGAAGGGAAAGAATCTACCCTGGAACACAAACGAGCCAGAACGGAGGGCGCCATCGTGCCACGTTGAGTTGTACACGAGACCCGCGTCTGGATTGTCTGTGCATCCTATGCACGGAGTGGTAGGCGTCACCGCGTGGTATGAGCCCACGAATGTCCAATAGGTGCTGTTCGTATCGTCAATCGTGATGTTGGTGAGGGCTGCATGTGCTTTTCCGAACGCAAGCAGGGCACACAAGGTGAGAGCAACCCATGGAGGGACCATTGGCGCGACAATGGTGGAAAGGGAGAGCCCAACCGGCGGCCTAGCCAACTGTCAATTTTGTGATAATTCCTTTGTCCGCTAAGCGAGATGATCACACGACACGCTGGACCTAGGCGAAACAGCAGTCCCCCATTTCACCGTTTACGTGGAGAGAAAAACACTGCTTCAGAGCCAGTTCTGAGTTTAAGTTGTTGACGCGACGTGACCGCGAAAAAGTCTTGGCAAACTTTTTTATAGCTCGACAGGTCCTATGCAGTATGTTGGTGTTTGTCACCGACATTGATCCCACTGGTCTGATAGATTTTGGGTGGAAACAACATTCTATAAATTCCCGGAAGAGATGATATTGACAGATGGGCACTGGAGTCAGATAAGAATGAAATCCCATGCAGAAGTCCTGAAAAATGGCCAGGAGAAAGGTCTGGCCACTGGCTCTGACTCCCCATAAAAATTGCATTTATTATTCTGGATGGATTTACTTCCCAAAAATACTGAGATGCAAAAGAGAAACCAAACTAACCTCGCCAAATGGTACCACAACATGCTGCTACATGCGTGTAGGGAAACGGGGATGGATCGGAGTGGCTCCGATGGCAAGCAGCAATGCCTGCCCACAGCCGCAAAGGGCAGAGCCTATTTAGGCTGGGGTCGGCCCGCCAGCAGCCCTGGCAGGTTAAGTGAAGGTACCTGCGCCCCCAAGAGGCGCAGGAACCTGAACTTAACTAACCCCACCCGGCGACCAATCTTCCCATGTAGCAGAATGGGAGGAAGAGTGCCAAATAATTGTAGTAATCCAAGACAAAAACAACAAAAAAATACTAACGGTTTCTCAACAGGCTCGGCAGTGGCGGGAGATGGTGGCTACTCAGCCCCTGGTAGCCACACATTTGAGGATCGTCCTTGGTTGGAGGGGGAAAACATGACGGAGGGTACGGAGAACCCTACTGATCACAATGAACCCGCAAGGGCGAGCAGCTCGGTAGGAGCCAATGATGTACCCCCGTCATACCCGGTACGAGGGGTGAACTCGTACATGGGGAGCTGCAAGCACCCCAGGGGCCCATGCAATGGAGCCCTGTCCATATGGACGAACACGCTGAAAGCGTAGACCGCATTGAAATTGCGCAACCCCCCCAGTAACACTGGGCAGGTCCCGACACTGCTGGCATTCAATCTGCTGAAAGCGGGAGAGCCCGAGAGGATAGGGTGGACACTAACCTAAGAGGCAATGAGTCAATACCTGGATTACCTAGCCGAGAGTGCAATGTTACCCCCCATGCTTCCGCAGACAACGGGACTGCAGCAGAACACTGAGGAGAACCTGCTGTCATTCATGTGTATAGATGTCGATGCAGAAGACCAAATATGGAGGGAAAACCGAGAGGCACGGCCGCATCTACAGTCGCCACCGCCACGTCAGCTGCAAAACACACTGCTGCAACCACGAGTGGGAAGAAGCCAGAGAGGAGAAATGAGAGGCGGTAACAGCACCCCAACGCAAA
This sequence comes from Mycena galopus ATCC 62051, assembly GCA_014925785.1. Lineage (NCBI taxonomy): Eukaryota > Fungi > Basidiomycota > Agaricomycetes > Agaricales > Mycenaceae > Mycena > Mycena galopus. Next base: position 722,795 of record WIQG01000007.1, read on the forward strand.
AGAAAACAACCAGAGTATCAATAAAACTTGCTGCACTAAACATCTGTAGGAATGGAAAAGAAAAGAGATGGTGGTGCCTAAACAGGATAATAAACCATGAGAGAATTGGAATGCTGATAGTGGGAGAGGCACACCTAAATGAGGAACACTTCAACAGCATCAACAAAGTTTTCAAGAGACAGCTACTGATAAAGTACTCCAAAAACCCGCGAACAGCAAATGGGAGTGGAGTCGCGATTGTACTGAACAAAAATCAACTGAAAGTTGAGGATGTCCAGACATGGGATGTGGTTCCAGGATGAGCCATCTTACTACAAACCAAGAAACATAACAGGAAGCCGTTATCAATTCTCGGAGTATATGCACCCAACAATACTGTAGACAACGGAAATTTCTGGAAAGAAATCAGAGAATGGTTTGAAGCGCATCCAAGAATAAGAAAGCCAGATGTAATGGGAGGAGACACCAATATCGTAGAAGACGCCATTGACCGCCTACCTGCACATGAGGATCTGGACACGGCAGTGTCAGCACTCGATGACCTCAAGGAGTACCTGAGCTTGGTGGATGGCTGGAGAGAAACATTCCTGACCACAAAGGCATACATATATCATCAGACACACAGGCTCGCAATCCAGAATCGACCAGTTCTACGTGAGGAGGAACCTAATGGACCAAACATATGAGTGGGAAATAGGAATGGCTGGAGTAAAAACCGACTACAAAATAGTATCTCTGAAACTAACATTGGAGGATGCACCCACAATAGGACATGGACAATGGATCTGCCCCCCACACATAATGCGGAACAAAGCCTTTAAGAAATTTGTACATGAGACTGGGCTCAGACTCATCCAAAACTTGCATAAAATTAATAACCCGCTACCATGTACTACCCTGCACAATGCACAAACCCTATGGAAAAACTGGAAAGACCAGATATATACTGAAGGTCGGAGACTGGCGAAGATTGTTGTTCCAAAGATGGATGAAAAAATTAAGGCCGTTGAACACGACTTGAAAATGATTCTTGCAGACAAGAACTTGATGGAAGAAGAAGGAAAACTATCTGCAGCAGTGTTCACTGAACACTTAGCAACTTTACACTGTGCCCATTTCCGAGACTCGAGGAAAACAGTTGAGGTCCGAAACCACTTAGAGGGTGAAGTAATCGGTAAATACTGGTCCCTCATTAACAAACCAAAAAGACTGAAAGATATCATTGATAGGCTCCTGATCACACTGGGGGGCAAGCTGTGAACTATAGGCCCTGTAAACTTAATGTAAATGTGAGGCAAACTTTAAGTTTTCTCAATAAATACCCATCATTTACAGTGCCTGTAAATTGGGAGTAAATTTTGAATTTCATCTGGAATTGCACCCAATTTACATGCCCTGTAAATGATGGATAATCCTGGGAATTAATCTAAAATTGCCCATCATTTACACCATGTGTAAATGTGTGATTTACAGGCAGTGTAAACGGTGAGCAAATCCAGATACCAAACAACATATTTATAGCTACACCTTCCATAATAAGAAGTTCAGAATTTCCAGAAGGAGACATTATATTGTCATGTGAGTCTAGGATTCCTAAGATGCTGGCTTTAAGGGGATGATTATGCTGGAGCACTTCCAAAGCTTACAAGGGGTGACAGCTATATCTCTTCTGATTGAGTTTCAGTCCGCTCTCTTTCTCTGTATCTGAATTTTGGCATCATACATTCTTATTGCATGTCCACCACTCAAAACAATGAGATTATTTCTATTTGGTGACTATTTTCACCTGGAGTTTGTCAGAATATTGCAAGGTTGAAAGACTGTTGCCTCACTTGAGCTCTTGATGAAGACTTTCTATTTCTGTTTTGCTCTCTGTCAGCTCCTTGTTGGTCTCAAAATGAGCCAGAATGTGGGATTTCTGGTTGGAACATGAGTGAAATGTTGCAACTTCCACTTCTTTGACTCACTGCTCTTCATGTCTGTAGCATTCCTGTGCAGCATGTCATTCTCATGTTGCTCCCCTTTCATTTTTTTTTGATAGAAAGGTGACCAGATTTCCCCCAGAGTCCACAATAGATGACCCACCTTGTTATCTTGACATTCATTGCTCATCTGCATCTTGCTAAACAATTAAAGCAGTCAATAAAGACACCATATAACTTTGTTAGAGTCTCTGCCAGGTTGGGATTGTATATCATTTCCCTGATTGAGAAGGCCACCAACTGGATCCAATAGTAAGGATGACATCTTGATACTCTGTTACTCATCTCATCTTTCTGCACAATCCAATGGGTGTCAACCCACGGACTCTCAAAAAGATGAGGGAATAGCTAAAGAGGGCCAAGCTTGACAATGTTTCAGATTTAATGTTGTTGATGGGTGGCTGTGAGAGCTGTTCCAGAACACCTCTCACAGCCACCAATTATATTTTTTGTACACATCACAAAAGTGTATGTAATCATCTTGGGCTGCTCTGGGTTCAATCCTCACAGTATGCATCTTTTTTAAAATGCCTCAACCATACAATAACCAATGAAATTTCAGTCAGGAGAAGAATTTGCTTTGTTAACTTCCCATGAGCAGAAAATTCCTACTGAGTGTTCAATTGTGTGTTGAAACAGGAGTTGAACACAACAAGGCCCAATCAATTCAAGCTTGACAGCAATCCTGATCATTAGGAATCCTAGACTCACATGACAATATAATGTCCCCTTCTGGCACCTCTGAATTTCTTATTATGGAAAGTGTAGCTATAAATAGGTTGTTTGGTATCTAGATTTGCTCACTGTTTACACTGCATGTAAATCACACATTTACACATGGTGTAAATGATGGGCATTTTTAGATTAATTCCTAGGATTATCAATCATTTACAGGGCATGTAAATTGGGTGCAATTCCAGATGAAATTCAAAATTTACTCCCAATTTACAGGCACTGTAAATGATGGGTATTTATTGAGAAAACTTAAAGTTTCCTTCACATTTACATTGAGTTTACAGGGCCTGTAGTTCACAGCTTGCCCCCAGTGTGTAAGGCTTGACGCTCTTACGGTAGGCTGCTCTGCTGAGTCTAGCTGAAAGTCGAGACTAGTTTGTGGTATAGACCTTCAAGGACTTGACAGTCCTACTCCAAAGCTAAGGGTCGAAAGCCGAAACTTCGTGCTCCCAAAGACCTGTCGCTGCCTTCCTCGAAAGTTCGTGGGAAGTGAGATATGCAGAGGTACATCAAGTCCACCTATAAGTAGTCGTTAGTCGTAAAGGGGAAGGTAGTCGTACTAGTCGTAGGGGCCACCCGATCCTCTCTCAACTCGGAGTTACTCGACGCAGTTGAAGAAAACAAGTGATGATGTTGGCTAAAGATAAGTGTAGTTGAATACACGTGACTACCTACAGTTGATGACGAGTACGTAACAACCGTAAGCAATAGGACCGAGACTAAAATGTAAGAGATATTGTGAAAAATGTATGTATGTAATAACCTGTCCATGAAAATATGAGAAATCCCTTACAGAACCCCCCAGTCTCGACTAGAGCTTTGGTTCAAATGCTTCAGGAATCTGTATGTCGGCCAAATCAATCGCTTCCCAATCCTTGGGGTACGCCCGTGCGAATAGGTCCTTCCCTTCTACCCAGTGAAGCTTATCTGGAATAAAGGTAGGCTTCGTATCTTTGAATCTCCCAGTGCGTCTGTTACGAAAATGCTTGTGCCACTGCGACGCAGTGTACCAGTGAAGATTCGGCGGATCGTCAAAATACTCGTCTTTCAAGCCGTTGAGTATCTTGAGAGCTCCAGCCCATAGATATCCGCGCATGTGAGAACAACCCGCTTCGAAGACTTCTGGAGGGGGCCACAACGTGCGATCAGCATCCTGATTGTCCCCTGCAATGTGCCTGAGTAAGATGTTCCTCTCGCTTGAGGTGATCTGATCGGATGTCCAGAATTCATCCCCTTCCCTGCCTGGGAATAGACACAATTTGCCCTTGTCAAATTGCGATACTTGGAGGCTGGGACCGCGCGCAAACCGGCGAACTATATCCGCGTTGAATAGCTCCGCCACAAAGCATATAACCCCTCCCGCAGCTACCGCTACCGGGGCTTCCGGCCGATTGAGGAGTGTCCCGACATTGCTTTTGTACGCATTAAAAGCGGCCACACTCCCTCGGATCCGCGTCCATTCGAGAGCCATGTCCTGGAAGCCAGGCTCGTAAAATAGACCCCAGGGTCTTCAAAGTCAGCTGAGGGATGAGGACATTGTGATACTCGTGTACGGTACTCCTTCTGACGAAGATCAAAAATGGAATCCCGTAGCGGATGGCTATCTCTAGTAGATCGGGTATGCTTCGGACCTCAGGATGGAGAGCCACTAGCGACTTCAGCTTGAGAGCAGAACACCCCGAGCAGACAAGTTTCCCTTGCGACAACCACTTGCGGTTCTAATCTAGATCTTCGTATGGAGGATACCCAGGAGAAGCCTCCAGCGACTTGTTGCTCCATTGCTGAAGCTGGTCTCTAGCAATGGTTTCTGCATGTGGGTATAAGGTCCTCTCTCTACTCGGAGTGGGTATCAAGCCGAATTGCGAGGGAGAGCCAGCCGAGAGCGTCTCGATTTCGGGGGTCCGAGTGTTGTCAGTCAAGAACTCATCCATATTGGTATTAGCCCGCTCTCAGTGTGTCTCGATACGTTCAGACTGCCAGCTCATTCCCGATCTCTCGGATGCCGATGACCCCGCGGAATGTGACCAAGACGATGACCTCCTAGAGTGCTGCCGACGGCGAGGGCTCCTCGATCGGGAGTTGCACGATATCTGGTAACGGCTGTCTCAGCTTCGTCCTCTATTTTCTCCCCTGTCCGAAGAGGATGCGGTACCTCCTCGAGAGAATGGACCACTGGTGGACAGACGATCGACTAAAGGACGAGCAGAAGCAGCTAGCCCTTTCTCGTATCAGGTAGTCAGAGAGTACGACCTCCTCCTGTTGGGGAGAGGTTGGTCCGTTGACATCCGCTGAAGGAGAGGCCTGGGAGGTGGAAAGTTAAGCCAGAACGGTACCAATTCGAGACAAGAAGGCTGAGGACGATGCGAAGAGGGTAAGCTTCCCCTCCTTCCTCCTTCCCGTTGGGAACCTAGTTGATCGGGCATGGTCCGCCTTTCGGTGACTCTTGAGCTGGACAATTCCCCTCCCCTGGTAATGTCACGTTTCACCGGTAAGGGGTCCTGTCTTCTGCCAAACGAATTGAAAGTACGGTCGACTCTAGGGGCGTATAGGTTCTTTGCCTGTTCCCTGACCACACTCGACTTCTTGAAGAACACGGCTAGCTCTACAGCCTCCTTATCATCCTGCACGGGTCCGAAAGCACTGAGTTTGACGGTGCACGCTGGAAGCCTATTTCGAGCAGCGAGAGGTTCGTCGGAGCGGAAAGCGTGTTGCCAATATAAGACATATGAGGTGTGAATTCCCGAGTGGACTTTCGAAGAATGCTTAATCACTTGAAATCTCTCTCAGTAAGCTCGAGCGACTCCCGGGCGAGTAATCCACTGGACTCTGTAAAGATGGAAGTCTATAACTCCTACGTCGGATCCCGCTTTGAAGCGGGACAGCACTTCTCCTAGGCGACCAGCCCGCTGATTCTGAAAGAACTAGACGGATCTGCTCCATTGGTCCGCCCATTCGTAGTAACCGGGCAGATCGGAAAGGGAGATCTTATCCGTAGTGCAGCGCTGACAAGCTTCCTCGACTTCGAGCCATACAGCTTGGTGTAAGCGTAGGAATCGCCAGTCACCTTTCATGTTGTTGGTGAGCACTCCGTGAACGGGTACACCATGCTCAATTAGGTGAGGGAAGTTGGCCTCGTGGTAATCGCACTTCAGGAGGTATAGCACTCCAATCTTGTCCCGAGACTCGAGGTTCAGGGAGCGGACGAAGGCAGCGTCTTCGGAACTCAAGACATCCTCCACCACTACCAGGGTGCAGATCCACGAGAGGAATCCGAGAAGGTTTAAGCAGGCTTGCTTGAAAAGCACCACTGTGATTCGGACTTCATCATTGTTCTCATGAATCCATAACGGTTTCTTTGACTCATCCATCTTTGGGAGATCGCCGGCTATGGTGGAAGATCCGTTTCGGCAGTACCACGTGCTGGACGAAGCTAGGGCTCTCACTATTCCAATTAAGCGCTGCGATATCCCGACGGCGGGAGACACCCACTCCGGTACGACCCTATATCCAACGTCACGTGTTTTGCCCACTTCCGGATGTGAATCCTCACTATCATATCCGTAGAGTTCTTCGCATACCTCTTCATAGCTTACTGGCTCGGTAAACAGAAAACCCAAAGGGTCATCGTCCAGCAGACTACATGGTGCCTTGGGGATCCATGGCAGCCAATGTTCTTGTGACTTATACCACAAAGGGCTATGGAAACAATCTATCCCTTGGTTAAGTTTGTTTGCCAAGATCGGAGGTAAGACGAGCTCCTTGGAATCAATGAATTGCATTGCTGATTCGGGAATGTCGCTAGGGGGAGCCAGGAAGGAAAACCAAGTTGAATCACCATATGAGGACCAAGTGGGAACGACTAGCTCGCCGGGGGGGGAGAACAGGAAGTCATCTATTCTGCTCCGCTCGAACTGAGCTTCGTACGAGGAAGGGTCCATGTCCCCTCGTTCCAACAAATGTACGAGCGACGTGAATCGAAAGCTTGTAAACTATGATCGCTGCACTAATCGCCCTCCCACAGTCAACCGAAACTTTGTGAAGTACTGCGAGAAGCGACTGCCGGAACGCGAACCGATGAGAACAAGAATTCAGGTGGTCAAATCCGCTTATGAGCCTGTCTAATCGCCCGAGTGGCTGATGAAGCTCGGCTTCGACGAGCTGGTGCTTGACGACCGAGTGCGCCAAGGCACCAGCGACGGAACTCACGTCTGGCAGGGACTCAGTCTGAGTGGGTTTAGCAGAAACGCAACTCCCGAGGGGAGCCCAAGTGAATTGATCAAGCTACGTGATAGGTATCGTAGAGTAAACGAGGGCGGTATTGTGGAACCGAGGAGTGGAGTGGAACGGAGCGAGGTGAGGGAGGAGCCAGAAACCAGATATACCTAGTCATTGTAACGGTGGATGGAGATGGATAAGTTTTTTTCTTTTTTTTTGGATATAGGAGGGAAGGGGAGATAGAGGGAATGGGATGTGAGAGAAAAGGCAGGCGTACTAAGGGGAAGCTGAAGGAAAAGCGAGAGCACCGATGTGCCTGGGACCATTGTGTGTCGAGTGGCCCGCAAAGAGCATCGACTGAAGAAGCGTCGGGTTCTTCTGCATGTAGATTTGAAAGGTGTCTGACGCCCAGCGGCCGATGGCCTGGATTTTCTCCGGGGCGACACCTGCTTCTGCGAGGGACATTGCGCCACCAGCTCGCAAGGAGTGACCCGCAATGTCCTTGTCGAAGTATTTGTGGAGGCGGCTGAGGAACCAGGAACGGGTGGGAATAGAACCGTCCTCGCAAACGAAGAGGGCGGGGTGGTGAGGGAAACGAATGTCGCGTGATGCGAGGTACTGCTCAACTTTGGTAACTGTGTTCAGCTCTGGCTCTGCTCGGGCCACAATAACAATCTGATTCCCCTCGAAGAAAATATCAGCCTTGTGACCAGGGAGAAAGAAGCCGACGGAGGTCTGTGTGAATTTGACGGTGTTGCACAAGATGACCTTCCTCCAGTTGCGTAGAGCAACAACATCAGGCCAGGCGAGTTCTCCGAGGCGCATGAGACCGTTGAAACCACAAACAGCATCGCTAGGAAAAGCAAGTCATCGTGAGACTGCCTGGGCTGGGCCTCGATGGCATGGACGACTGTGCGGAGGTCGGAGGTGGAGAGGGGGCGCTTGCGCTTCACACCCTTCCTGAAGAGGTGCTGTGCCCCAAGAAAAATGTTCTCCATAAACAAGCACGCAACAATGATTAAATAAATACCAGAAGAATATATCAGTGAGCAGTCAGGTGATGGGTCATGTGACAGCGCGTGACATATGAGTCATTTTGGAGTGAGTCACAATGAGTCATGGAAGAAATGACTCACACTGGGTCTATATAAGCAGCAGCAGTCTGGTGCTTGACAGAGTAGTTTAGATTCCCCTGTTTGTACACATTTGGGTAGTCTATAAATTCATTTCCTTCACAATCCTATACTTTTACCTGGGTTCTTGAGACTTCTGAATAACTATCTATTTGGTCTCTTCAAGTCTTCCTGGATCTCTTACAAACAGTTTAGCTAAAGCTGTCAACACACCCTTCACCACCGCTCCTGCTTACGTAATCACCGCCGTTTTATTACGTAATCAATACTCCGTTTTCAGCAACCTACTGCCAAGTTCCTAAAGAGGAAACTCTTCTGCACAGCCTTATTGCATATCCTGAAACCTGTTGTTTCAGAGGAGTTCAAGGAGAACTAAAACTCTGTGTTACAGCACTTGCTGCCTTTGAGTGTTCTCCTGACAAGTGCTGATGCATGGACCTTGCAGACGTTTGGGAATGCGTCTTCGAGCTGGTTGCAGATGCCGGAGAGGTACAAGTCAACGGAATTGGGTTTTATGAAATAGGACATGTAGGTGACGAAGAAAGACATCGTGTCTTCCATGGGCTCGATGGGGAAGGCGTGTTGGGTGCAGAAGTTGATGTAGGAGTTTAGGGCGGAGGTGTACGTGAGGTTTGTAGACTTGTCAATGGCGTAGCTGATGTAACACAGAGTTTTAGTTCTCCTTGAACTCCTCTGAAACAACAGGTTTCAGGATATGCAATAAGGCTGTGCAGAAGAGTTTCCTCTTTAGGAACTTGGCAGTAGGTTGCTGAAAACGGAGTATTGATACGTAATAAAAACGGCGGTGATTACGTAAGCAGGAGCGGTGGTGAAGGGTGTGTTGACAGCTTTAGCTAAACTGTTTGTAAGAGATCCAGGAAGACTTGAAGAGACCAAATAGATAGTTATTCAGAAGTCTCAAGAACCCAGGTAAAAGTATAGGATTGTGAAGGAAATGAATTTATAGACTACCCAAATGTGTACAAACAGGGGGAATCTAAACTACTCTGTCAAGCACCAGACTGCTGCTGCTTATATAGACAGTGTGAGTCATTTCTTCCATGACTCATTATGACTCACTCCAAAATGACTCATATGTCACATGATGTCACATGATCCATCACCTGACTGCTCACTGATATATTCTTCTGGTATTTATTTAATCATTGTTGTGTGCTTGTTTATGGAGAACATTTTTCTTGGGGCACACCGAGAGCGATTGCTCGTTCGTGAACGAGCTTCGAAGTGGACCACATCGGCTTCTTGGGCTGGCGCGATCCGGGTGACAACTGGAAAATCATAGCTGGGCCGCCCCCAGCCCCAGCGCATCTCGAGGGGGTGTAAAGGGGTGGATGGCTAAGCCAGGGACAAGCGCAAGCACAATGTCGTTTCTCCATCGGGAGATCATGTTTGCCACGGAGTTAAGTTTGCCAGCAACATGGAGAACACGCAGGTCAATGTCGTGTGCGAGGAGAACGTCAACTGCAGACTTCAAAATGCCATTGTATGCCGGGAGGGCCTTCAAAGAGTTGAAGATGCTGACAGTGTTGGAGCTATCTGTGTAGATAGTAAGGTGTGCTCCTTTTGGGAGGAGTGTGGCAGCGTGGTGCAGCACCACGCAAACGCAGAGGGCCTTGTAGAAGAAAATCTTCAACGAGGGGTTGATGCCCGCAGGGAGGGCAAATTGGAAACCCAGACCTAACGCCGGGAGGTAGAAACCCATCCCACCTCTACCGTTGCCGTGAGTCGATGCGTCACAGAAGATGAGGAGGTTCGCATCGTCAGGGTGGAAATCAACAGACTTGATGAGGAAAATGCCGTCAGCGTTCTCAACGTGGTCCGTGAGCCATGTCAAGTCGTTACAAACTGCTTTGTTGACAAATAACAAAGTGTCTGCCCTGTCTTTGCCTTCCATCTTGGCATAGACGTTGCAGAGGGCCAGTTTGAGCAGCGGGAGCACATTAAAAACCCAGTTCGAGTAACCTGCTAGTGCCTGCCACTCACGGAGGGTGCCCCTGACTCCATGCTTCGACTTTGCGGTTCAGCGCCGCAGCTCTGCAACGAACACAACACGGGTCTCGTCGGGATTGTGACGCGCATCTTGCGGGTATCAACAAGGAATCCGATGACGACGAGCTCGACCCCAAATACCTGCTTGTCTTCAGAGTGGGGGATTCCAAGAGCGTCCCAGAGTGTGAGTAGCCGGGCCTGGTTCCGTGGAAACCAGCGCTTGTAGGTTCGTAGTATTGCATCTCGCTCGCGCGCTGCACCGAGTGGAAGTCATCCATGTAGGCGAAAAGGAAGGGAATGAGGTAGACTACCATGGCGATCCAAAGTATAAACCCAGCCAAGGTCGTCCAGATCGGCAGTGATGCAGTGTTGCTGAATGTGGCTGCGATATGAAACTTCCCTGCAATACAATAGCCCTGCCATGGCTGCCACAGTGGATGCATGGGGAGGACCTTGAAGGCACCTTTCACATCCGACTTGAAAATATGGATATCCTCGTCAAGCCCTAGTGTGCGGCGGAGTTCTCGCAGGTGGTCTGTGAGCTTGCAAATCCCATCCATGCGCGTTGGATTCGTTTTGAGGCGCGAAATGGTTGATTTTCTGGAAAACTCGCCTCCGCTGAAGTCGGTTACGAGTCTGAACTTCTCGGAATGTGGTTTGGGGACGGCATGGATTGGGATGGCATGCATGTCTGGGAGGAGCGTGGAAAACGCTCTCGAGAAACGGCCTGCCTCTATTTCCTCGTCGCGTGTCTTCTCCAGAAAAGCCTGCTCTGCGTCTGAGTGGACCTTTTTTGAGCCATTGTACATGACTGGGTGAGAAAGATTCGGTCGCGACCACGGCCAAAACCCTTCACGCAGCCCTTTGCAGAACGAGTCCACGAGCAGGCGGTTTGGGTGCGATGCGAGGAGGCGCTCAAAGAGCGGGACATTGATGGGAGTTGCGACAGTAAAGAGGCTGGGGTGCTGGATGACAGTGTTCACCAGTGCTTTGTTGTTGAACGCTTCGAGTGGGGCAGCCGGGAACGGGGGGTCCACTTCCGTCCCGAGCGCCGTCTGGCTTGTGCGACACCTGCCATCCGACCACACGAATTGCCGTAGGTAGCGTGGCCTCGGCAGCGCTGTGACGGCGAGCGCCTCACTTGGGGCACTCGGATTCGGGGTGGTTTTTCCTGCATCTTGTGCAGACGTGCAGGTGGCGGTAGTCGTCGTGCTTGCACCTACCAGTGTTCCACAGCCGGCAAGGTTCATTGGACTTGCCCTTGGGAGGGAGGGGTTTCATCGCGTTCCCTCTTCCACCTCCAGTGCTGTTGGGCGACTGAGCCTTAGGGCGCCCATTGCCCTCGGAGCCGGACTCGACTGCCAATCTGCCCATCAAATTGAGGTGCATGGTTTCAAGGGCGGCGAAGTGGTGAAACTGGTCGAGGCCGACGTCCGCTTGGCAGCTGGCCAGGAGGCATCCTGCCTTCTCGAAAGCGATGACTCGGTGATCTTGGGTGTCGTGGACAGCAGCAAACTTGCCGAGGATGTACAGACCCCATTTGCGGTACTGAGTGCTGAGGTGAGGGAAGACGGTGAGCCCAGCTTGGACGGTCTGCATCCAGGCGAGGGTCCAATCGGACTGCGTGACGACTGACCGAGTGGGCTTGCTGGTGCTCGCATCATTGAACGTGAGGTCGACGTTCCCGACGGACTTGGTGTGCACAGTACTCGGGGAGATGCTGTAGATTCCAGTGAGAACTGCGTCGAGGTCGACGGCTTTGTTTGTGAGGAGGTGGAGCCATTGTGACTCAGGGAATTCAACGCGAGCGCGAGGGAGGAGGGAACGGAGTGACTGCCTAGAATCGACTCCATAAAGACTGAGAAGTCGCACGGTCTCTGCAGGTCGGCTCGTAGGGGCTCGGTGCTGATGCGGATGTTGTGCTTGATCCAGGGGAAGTCATCCTCATCGAAGGTGAGCCTGCTGCGCTTGGCGCAGGGCTCGCCATCGTCGGCGTCATCGGTAGGTCCCGCGTTGTTGTCGCTCTCCTCTTTGCCGTCAGCTCAGGGGAGAGTTCGTTTCTTCCCCTGGGCCTTGGCCTTTTCTTGGTCTCGAACCCACTGGTCGCATTTATCCATGTACGGTTCCATGAATTTTTCAACTTCCTCGTTTGAGGGGATGGGACCGGCATCGCCTGTGGACGTGGTGGCAGGTTCCGCGAGGATGTTGTGGATTGCGATGGTGACGGCGACCCGAGAAATGGAGCAGGCCTCGAAAACTGCGACGAGGGCCAGGCAGCGTGCGGAGGTGTTGGGGAGTCCATTCGTCATTGAGCGAAGCGATGGGAGATGGTTGCATGAGCAGGCAGCGAGTTAATTAAAGGCACAAAACTAGTGACGCGTGAAGAGTTAGTTTCTGCAGAATAATAAACTGACGCATCGAGAATCTCGTACCTAGAGATGCATGAAGAGACGGTGAGAGCAGCGGCTTGAAAACTTCAGCGGTGCACTAGGTGATTCTACAACCAGCTAGACACGTCTCAGCATGGTTGCATGGAGTACGAGGCCGCGGGCATACATACTTGGATTGTTCTGCAGCTAACGGTCGACGTGACTGCAGTAGAATCTGAGTGAGTTCGTGGGTTTCCGTGTAGAATCTGAGCCAGAAAATGTCTCGAGTCAGATTCCCGAAAGTCGCACGAAACGGTTCTCCCAGAGAACTTACCTAGGACGAGCGGGGCGAGGAAATGAGGTGCGTGCTCATTCTTTGCTCCCGTCCTAAATACAAGCAGGGGAGATGGCCCAAGCGCAAGGAGAGATACAAAGGAGGCTCGGCTCCCTATTGTGCTTGCTTGGGTCTCCAGCTGCGACACGCCAGAACTGGCCCACTGAGGACCAAGCTCAGCGGGTAAACCGCTGGGTTTGGCAAAAGACAAAGACACCTGGCGATCAGAGACTCGGGAAATTCCCAGTTGATCGCCAGGCTGATTGCCGGTGTGACGTCGGCGTACGGGCCGATTAGACTCGAGTAAACCTTCCTTTAAACACCATTAAGGTCTGTTTGTTAATGAGGCTCCCAAGGGAAGTCGAAAGAATGAAAGATATGAGAGATGAGTGAGAGAGAAAGAGAGAGAGAAAAGACAAAGAGGAACGTGAGAGATGTGGCGATGATCACCTGATTTTGATGATCTTACAACCGGTTGTACCGGGAGTCGGCTATTAAACTGACTGTTTACTCCTTCCTTGCCTTGGCCTCCTTGGCGAAGGCCCGTAGCATTTCAGGAGCGTTGCAAAGATCCCGACGTGTCTGCCAAGTGTCGAACTGAGGCCCGAATCCACGCTATCGTACCAGCCAGGTGTCTTGCTTCTTAGACTTGTCGTATCGTTTACCCACTATTTTCTCTACTTCCCACTCCTCTGAGGTGTTGTGGTGTTCACGAAGATCCGGAGCAGTAACTCGGGAACCGAATTCCTCTGGACTTTCGCGGTACGGCTTCAAGTGGTCCAGATTGAAGACTGGGAATCCCGGATATTTGTCGTTGAGCTGCAGGCGGTATGTTCTGGGCTTAATCTTCTGTAGCACTCACTGGGGGCTAGCTGTGGACTACAGGCCCTGTAAACTCAATGTAAATGTGAGGGAAACTTTAAGTTTTCTCAATAAATACCCATCATTTACAGTGCCTGTAAATTGGGAGTAAATTTAGAATTTCATCTGAAATTGCACCCAATTTACATGCCCTGTAAATGATTGATAATCCTAGGAATTAATCTAAAAATGCTCATCATTTACACCATGTGTAAATGTGTGATTTACATGCAGTGTGTAAACGGTGAGTAAATCTAGATACCAAACAACATATTTATAGCTACACCTTCTATAATAAGACATTCAGAGGTGTCAAAAGGGGTCATTCTAGTGTCATGTGAGTCTAGGATTCCTAATGATCAGGATTGCTGTCAAGCTTGAATTGATCAGGCCTTGCTGTGTTCAACTCCTGTTTCAATACAAAATTGAACAATCAGTAGGAATTTTCTGTCCATAGGAAATTTACAAAGCAAATTCTTCTCCTGACAGAAATTTCATTGGTTATTGTATGGTTGAGGCATCAAAAAAATATGCATATTGTGAGGATTGAACCCAGAGCAGCTCAAGATGATTACATACACTGTTGTGATGTGTACAAAAAATATAATTGGTGGCTGTGAGAGGTGTTCTGGGAGAGGCGTTCCAGAACACCTCTCACAGCCACCCATCATCAACATCAAACCCGAAACATTGTCAACCTTGGCTCTCTTTAGCTATTCCCTCATCTTTTTGAGAGTCCATGGGTTGACACCCATTGGATTGTGCAGAAAGATGAGATGAGTAGCAGAGCTTCGATGTCATCCAACCATTGGCTCCACTATACTCATACTGGCTTCCCCAAAGTGGAAAGCCCTGCTTATTCCACCTACCTGGCAGGCAGATCTTTCTTGTTGGCAACCTTCTCAATCAGGGAAACTTCTCAATTAGGGAAATGATATACAATCCCAACCTAGCACAGAGACTCTAACAAAGTTTTATAGTGTCTTCATTGACTGCTTTAATTGTTTAGCAAGATGCAGTGGACCAATGAATGTCAAGATAACAAGGTGGGTCATCTATTGTGAACTCTGGGAGCAATCTGGTCACATTTCTATCAAAAAAAAATGAAAGGGAGCAACATGAGAATGACATGCTGCACAAGAATGCTACATACATAGAGAGTGAGTGAAAGAAATGGAAGTGGCAATGTTTAACTCATGTTCCAACCAGAAATCTCACATTCTGGCTCATTTTGAGACCAACAAAGAATTGACAGAGAGCAAAAAAGAAATAGTAAGTCTTCATCAGGAGCTCAAGTAGGGCAACAGTTTTTCAACCTTGCGATATTCTGACAAACTCCAGGTGAAAATAGCCACCAAATAGAAATGATATCATTGTTTTGAGTAGTAGGCATGCAATAAAAATGTATGAAGCCAAAATTCAGATACAGAGAATGAGAGCAGAGTTAAACTCAATTGGAAGAGATATAACGGCCACCTCTTGTAAGCTTTGGAAGTGCTCTGGCATAATCATCCCCTTAAAGCCAGCATCCTAGGGATCCTAGACTCACATGACAATAGAATGACCCCTTCTGGGAATTCAGAATTTCTTATTATGGAAGGTGTAGGTATAAATATGTTGTTTGGTATCTAGATTTACTCACCGTTTACACTGCATGTAAATCACATATTTACACATGGTGTAAATGATGGGTATTTTTAGATTAATTCCCAGGATTATCAATTGTTTACAGGGCATGTAAATTGGGTGCAATTTCAGATGAAATTCTAAATTTACTCCCAATTTACAGGCACTGTATATGATGGGTATTTATTGAGAAAACTCAAAGTTTCCCTCACATTTACATTGAGTTTACAGGGCCTGTAGTTCACAGCTTGCCCCCAGTGACTTTGAAGGGTCTGATCCACTGCTGCACCAGCTTAGCTCCTTCTCCCTTGGATTCAATCCACTCCAAAGAGTGTGGGTTGACCAATACTCTTGACCTGACATTGAACTCCGGTATGTCCCTTCTTCCTTGATTGAAATACTTCACTTGCTCATTCTGAGCCCTCACGATAGATAGACACATGTTCTCGCGGTGTATCTTCAATTTCTCCAAGTAAGAACTGGTTTCCTTAGTCATACCGTAAGTGGCAGGGGCACCAGTTTCGTTGGGGAGTAGGAAGTCCATAGGAGCCTTGGGGGCAAATCCGTAGAGCTATTGAAATGGAGTCGTGCCAATTGATGTGTGCACGTTGCTGTTATAGGCGAACTCAAGCAATTTAAGCCAGGAGGACCAGTCATCTCTGTCCTTGGAGACATACGACCTCAACATTGTCTCTAGCTGACGGTTGATGTTCTCCGTCTGCCCGTCATGTTGAGGATGGTGAGATGAAGAAAGGGACATCCGAGTTTTGATAGCTGTAGTAACTGCTTTCCAAAACTCCGAGGTCCATCGAGGATCCCTATCGGCGATGATACTATCGGGCAATCTGAACCTTGACACTACGTGTTCCACAAACAGTTCTGCAAAACCTTGGGCTGTTAAACCAGACATGGTAGGCACAAATGAGGCGTGTTTGGAAAGACGGTCGACCACAACCAGGATGGCGTTGAACCCATTCGACCAAGGTAAGTTAACGATCATGTCCAGAGAAATGTATTCATAGGGTCTTGAAGGGATGGGATTAGGTGTCAGGTACCTGTAGCGAGTGAAGTTCCGGTTCTTAGATTTCTGGCAAACATTGCAAGAGTGCCCGAAATCCTCTAGGTTGAGTTTCATCCGTTTCCAATAGAATTTGGAACTTATCTTGGACCATAACCGCTCCGGACTCATGTGGGCTGACTCTAGCGGGGCTTCATGCGCTTCTGCCATAACCTCATTTCGTTTCGACTTTGGCACACAAAGACGAGGTTGATAGTCGGCGTCTCTGAAGAACAAGAGCCCTCCATCCGAGCGAAAGAATCTCTGTCCTGGCGTCCAAATACCCTCAGCCACCTTTTCATCGGTCCAGATGCTCTTGAACTCTTTATTGTCCTTGGATGCGGTGATCCAGGATGCCCTATATTCCTCTTCCATGCTGATATGCATGTTAGGCGGTGGATTATGAGCCCCCCAATATTCCTCCGTCGTGTCCAGTGTGTCTAATTCATCTGGATTCTCTTGCTGACGTGGTATTACTGAGGGTGCCGCTGACTTGGTGAATCAGGTGGTAAAGCAGGGAGAGTAACGGACACTCTTGCAGGTATCGAATCAGAAAAAGGGACCTCCCCTTCCCCCCCAGTCTCGACTAAGGGAGCTTTGCTGGCTGACGTTGAAACGTCCTCCTTCCCCTGACTTCTGGTCGTCGCGAAAGCACCTTTTCTCCCTTCCAGAGCGTCGTCTAACGCCCACACGCTGAATGTGGCTTTTTCCACTGGTGTTTTCCCTTTCCATCCTTCCAACACTTCCTGGGCATCTCCCAGATCACTCGAAATTTCTATCGTCTTGATTTCCTCGATCGGCGGTGAAATGTGAGAAGGTGGAGCCCGCGGCAGTCTGGACAGAGGGTCCACATTCGAATGAATCCTCCCAGGGAAATAATCTGCAGTCCTGGCGCGTACACGGAAAAGATAGCTCCCCAGGCGGCTAGGCGTCTGTTGGCATTCTCGTACGTCCTAGCCCACTGTAGCACCGAGTGATCCGTGACCAAGAGGATCTTTTCTCCTTCAATATAGGGCTGGAATTTGACTAGACCTTCTTTCGCCGCCAGAGCTTCTCTTTCCGTTGTAGAGTAGTGCGTTTCTGCGCCTTTGAATGACCGGGACCAATATGTGATTACTCTCTCCACGTGCACAGTAGTGTCGTCCAAAGAAGAGCCCCAAGTATCCTCAAAGACCGTGTTGTCCATCTTGGAGGATAACTTGGTAACCAGCCGAGGGACTGGCGCTCCTTCCTTGAAAGCCTTTTCCAGTTTTTCGTACGCTCACCAGAATTGGCTGAATCTGCTATAAGGCTACTCCTGCCGCTTTGTCTGAAGCATCTGAGTAGAGCCTGTACGGCAACCCTTCGATGGGATGAGCCAGCAGAGGGGCGCGCTGAAGAGCCAGCTTCGCTTCTCGGAAAGCGTGCTCTTCCTCGTCGCCCCACACCCATTTGCTCCCTTTCCTGAGCAGATGAAACAAAGGCACACAGATACTGGCGTAGTACGGGACAAAGTTGGAAAAATAGACTACCATGCCCAAGAAAGCCTGTAATTGAGACAGTTTATTCGGCCTTTCCAAGTCAACGATAGCCTGAACCTTTTCTTGATGTGTTGAGAGCCCCAATCGTGATACTTTGTGTCCGAGTCAAGATTGAAGAATAGAAAAGATGGCACTTGGCTGGGGATAAAGTGACTCCGGACTTCTCTACTGCCTCCAGCACTTTGTCTAAGTGCTCGATGTGCTCCTCGTAGTTTCTTGAGTAGACCACGATGTCGTCTATATACACTAGGCAGAACAACCAGAGGTAGGGTGAGAGTATTCCCTGCATGATCCTCTGGAAAATTTGAGGCCCGTTCCGTAATCCGAATGGCATTCTTTTGAACTGAGATGGGCCCCTGTGAGTCCTGAAGGCTGTTTTCTCCACGTCCTCGGGGGCCATATCCAGCTGATTAAATCCTGCCAAAGCATCCAATGAAGACAAGACCTGAGCTCCTGAGAGCGAAGAGAGAATTTCTGACTGTCTCGGAATTGGAAATTTGTCCGCTACTGTCGCCGCGTTCAGTTTGCGGTAGTCCACACAGAACCTCGGTTTGCCATTTCTGTGAGCAATCACGACAGGAGCGCTCCACGGGCTTATAGAAGGTTCTATAACTCCTTGTTCAAACCATTTTGCAAGCTGTTCATCGATCACTCTCCGTTTTTCAGGGGAGCTAGAGTACATGGGGACAGCGATGGGCTCAGTACCTTCCTTGACTCGGATTTTGGCTTTAGCATCCAGGTGTCCTAGTCGACCGTCGAAACCGAAGGCTCGCACTCGCTTCTTCAACATTTCCCAAGCTCTGCTCCTCAGATTATCCAGGAGCGAACCTACGTCCAATACAGACTCCATGTCTGAGGAAGGGTATATCGTATTGTCGGGCATAGCTGCGGTCTTCGGCCCGTACTCCTCTGATTCCTCAGTCACTGTGATGTTCCCATACTTGTTCGAAACCATCCCGTCTTGATCACAGACGTGCACTCCCTTCGTGATGTTTTCTTCGGATGGTGGTACTCCGGATCCAAAGTCCATTCTCACTCTGCTTGAAGAAAGTCCGCTCTCATCTTCTGCGTCTCTGAAAACTTGGTGATCTCCTTGTCTGGCTCCTTGGTTTTGGATGAAGGTAGAAAGCAGACTAGATTTTCGCTTCATCGAATCCAAGGTTCCGGCTGAATCAGGTTTGGCGAAGAATTCCTGTGGGTCGGTAAGCGTACCCACTATTTCCCCTTTCCGAATGATCCTTGGGCGATCGCTCATGTTGCTGATCCGGACCACAGGTCTCCTAGACGAAATGAGGGTATTGGCCACCGAGAAGAAGGAGTCATTCGCATTCGCTAACAGGTTCCTTTTGACTAACCAATCTCTATCATCCAGGAAGTCTCCATCCAACGTTACCAAACGACATTCGTGAGCCTTGATGCGATAATCCTGCGATGCTCGGACGATTCTGGAGTCAACTCTGTTTCTTTTCGTCCACCGACGACGCCTCGCTTTAGCTCGTCGATGCTCTTTGGCTACGGAATGCTTTCTCGAGAATGTCACTAAGTTGGAGGCCAAGGCTTGAGCTTCCACTTGCCCAACGTAGGAATCAACTCCTCCGGCTTCTACCTTGTAGGGGTGACCTTCAAAGTAGACTTTAGTTCCTGTTTCCACGTTCCTTCTGACGCCCAACTCATAGTTCAACTGGAAATCTTCCCCTAGGAGTATAGGCACGCCCATCCCTTTGACAATGTACACCTCAGCTTCCGACTCAATGATTTCCTGTGTCATAGTCGGCATGAAAATCTTTACGTGCGTGAATCCTTGTATGATGGTGCCTTTGTCGGTTAACTAAGCTAAGTTCATCTTATGACCTTGATGTACAGGTGGTGGATAGGAGAGTGAGGTGAAGAATTCCTCCGAAACTAAGGAGATGTCTGCGCAAGAGTCGATGCGCAAGTCGATGCTAGGGTCGTTCAAAGAATTAACCCAACCTTTGACGGCCAGCACTGACACTCCTATCGCCGAATTCCCCGGCTTCGTCTGTCATTTCGCAGTCAGTTGTACTCTTTTGGCTGCTGAGTCAGGGAGGGGTGGTCCCTCGATCTCAGCTGATGCGACATTCGCTTCCATCTCCGTCCAAGCAGTTTCACATAAACCCTCGGCTTCCCCTTCGCTCTCAGATTCTTCAACCGGAAACCCCTCGGTTGAACTGAATCTCTCCGCACTGTCGGGAACCTCAATGCTCATTGACGACTCTATGACCTCATTTTGTTCAATGAGCCCCTTCGTCGCCTTCGGCATTCTGGCTTCCCATTCCCACTACTCGTCCTCCACGTCTTCCATTTGCACTCCGGAGGAAGTCCGTCCACTGGGCGAGAGGGTAGCGTCACCCTCTTCTCCGTCGATGTTGTCAGCACAGAGCAGATTCCGGGTTCTATGCTGACAAGGGCGACTGAAGCACGATGAGGTTCAACGAATAAGTCTGGAGTTTAGACTAGAATAGTGTAAAGTACAGGGAAAATAGGTACAGATTATATACTATAGGGCCTAGGGGCCGTAGTTAAGGTACCATGTCAGATCATAACAGATAGGGTAAAAGATAAATGCAGGGGTATATGAGCGTAAAGGGGTGATCGGTAACCCGTTGTGTCGGGGAACCGATTGAAGTCTCGGAAAGGAACTCGTAGTTCAATTGATCAGATAGTTGATCTGATCAATGATCGGGTTGTTGGAACTGTTCGGGTTCTAGAACCCAAAAGGAAAAGTTGGTTCATGACAGATGTTGTCCGATACGATAATTCCGTTTACCCATTCTCCATTCAATCTGGTCTTACGTGATTCCAGGAAAAGTGATTTCACTATCTCCTTGGCGGCCGAATTCAAAAAGACGGCTCATGTAGCCGACCCTCCAGAAGGACGCAGTAAGCCAAGTGGTACATCATTTCTGACTCCTTGTTCATGGGTGAGGCCTGAATTGATAGCACTCCACACTTCACCTTTTTCCAGGTACACGCTCCAATCAGGACATTTGCGGTCCCAATGGTTAGCGCTACCGCATACCTTGGAAGGCGAAGGAGGTGCTCGTCCCATCTTCGTGGTTACATGGTCATTCTTCCGGAAAGGGTATCCATCTTTAGGAGGGGGGCGCTGTCGTTTCTTTAGGATCTGGTAAGCCTCCTTAAGAGTCTCCTGTCCGTCAGTTGCGTTCAGCAACTCCTCTGCATTGACGTTCTCATTTCCTCCAGAGACGTTGTCAATTGCAGACTCTTTCTTCCCCGGCCTCCACCCAGTGGACGTTCTTCCTCGGCGATTGTTGAGGGCGATGATTTCAAGAAGGGTCGTATCCCAGACCTCGTAAGGTGTACGCCAGGTTACTAGGTGAGATGGACTCAGACCCAGCTTGTCTAGCAGCATCTACTAGAGACTCTTCGTTCTCGTTGATCTTATCATATAGATCCTCGGTCAACGTAATATTCTGCAGCACCAGAATAGCTCGCCAGCAGATAGGAGCCTTCCTCATGACCAGATACACTTCCAAAGGACCTCTGTCATCAGAATTTGCCAGCATTCGGACTGATCGCACCCTCCGTCCGAAGAACATTTGCGGAGATTCATCTTCATGTCCTTTTTGCCGGAAAGATTGCTGTTCGAACTCGATATTCATCTTCAACTGCTACTTGTCACCCAAATAGCTGTCTTTGATTACTTGGAGGTAAGTGAGGTAGTGCTCCCGCATCTCATCTTGTCTTTTACTGGATAGAGTAGAGAACCACAGATACACAGCTGAGTCCTTCTTGAGACGAGAAGGCAGCCAGAATCCCAACGCTTTCGGAAGCCATCCTCGGAGCGTGGCTAACTGACTAACTTCCCAAAAATAGTTGATGGCAGTGGCGTGATTGCCATCCCATTCCAGCAAGGACTCGACCCTCAGTTTGGGTTCAATAGTCGGCACCAAGGTACTGTAGGGAGCCCTGGGGGCAACGTACGGGAAGTGCTGATTGATGCCATAGATTCCGTTACCGCCGCCTCCATTACCATCGCCTGAAATGGAGGACGACGGTTATCCTCTGAGTCGCTACCTTCGCTATCATCCGCAGGGTCCTCTTCGGGGTCAAACTCTTGCCCTCTACGCTGCGAAGGTATGTTATCCACTTGCTGTTGCCCCGAACCATGTCGATCGTTAGTAGGAGGATCCTCTTGGCTTGGTAATGAACTCGACGCAGGGATCCTACCACGATCGTCCTGATGATCCCGCTGTCTTCCTTCAGTTCTATTTCATGCTGCTCCAGGAGGTAACGTTGGCGAAGAGTTTCGCTCAACGTCTAACGAAAGATGTGAGGGAGTTTGTCTTCCTCGGAATTGGGAATGAAACGATGCCTCATCCAGTTCAGGTACGTCGGATAAGGATTTTCTCGCTTTCCCTTGTACAGGCCGTTTTGGGGCTTGACTAATGGAATCCCCAGATTTGTACGTCCTCGTCGTGGCCATTCCTACTAGCGGGTTGGGCAACGACTGCCCCGGAACACTTACTGGCCCAACGTCCGAGTTTCCCAACCATGGAACGAAGAATTGCTGTGACGATTTGAAAGGAATATCCGAACTTAATATTCCAGAGCTGAGTCTAGAAGCAACGGGTTGATGTTCCTTCCTTTTTGCCTTAGCTCGAATGTCATCTTCATCTTCCACTTCTTCCACTGTTGGTGGAGGAGTCCGACTCCACTCGCAATTTATACCCTTGTCCGTTCTGGCTGGCATCGCGAAGTTGGAAACGTTACGATAACTCGTAGACTCCGGAAAGACATTTTCTCTTCTCTCCCCTTCAGCTGAATAGTATACCGTGGAGGGGTGAGTCTCCGGTAGCCGATCGGGAAATGCATGCTTCAAGTAGCCCGGAATCTCAAGATGATCGTGAACCATGTCCGTATGCGGGGAATAACCCTTCGGTCTCTGCTTTTTATGATGTGGTATTTCCACATAGAAATAATCAATGTTAGCCGCCGGAGTGGCGTCTCGTGGAAAGACTGAGTACAACTCCGGCTGAGTCGAAACCAGTGACAGGGGATATTCTTCCTCTGACGACGCTTGAAATTCTGATTGATATTTCTCGAAATTCCTATGCACGAGATTCAAGTGTTCTGCCAGGGTGGACCAAGATGCTTGCAATTCTCCCAATGAATTGGCGATGTACAGCACGGTGATTAAGATCCGATACGGGTCTATGTGAAAACATGAATTCTGGCCCACCACCAAACTAGCCGCTTGAGACAAAGTATCCTGCATCTCCTTCAACGTCCTTTCCGTTCTGAGAAGAAAGCCGGTCTCCAGGCTGAAGCAAGCTAGCTCATATTTTGTGCTTGACGATTCAGCTATAACTCCTTGATCCAGGATATCCGATATGTCGAACGAAGCTTTGCTGGCTAGCATCATAACTCGCTGGAAGAGGGATAACTCCGAATCCGAGCTGCTGTTATAAGCCCTGACTAAATCGGCCATAGGAGAAAGAGCGAAGCCTCGCTCCATTCCTCGTAGCGAAGATTCCTGTTCGGCCTCGGAGCCGGGAGATAGATGAGCCATAATGACGGTTGACATCGGGGAAAGCAGATGTCCCCAATCTAACCCAGCGGTCCTGGTTAAGGCTTGACAAACAGGAGTTTTCAAAGGGAGAGTCTCGTCAAAGGGAAACTTGGGCAAAACGTCCAAGGTAACCGATGGAATGACACTGGGGGCAAGCTGTGAACTACAGGCCCTGTAAACTCAATGTAAATGTGAAGGAAACTTTAAGTTTTCTCAATAAATACCCATCATTTACAGTGCCTGTAAATTGGGAGTAAATTTTGAATTTCATCTGGAATTGCACCCAATTTACATGCCCTGTAAATGATTGATAATCCTGAGAATTAATCTAAAAATGCCCATCATTTACACCATGTGTAAATGTGTGATTTACATGCAGTGTAAACGGTGAGTAAATCCAGATATGAAACAACCTATTTATAACTACACTTTCCATAATAAGAAATTCAGAGGTGCCAGAAGGGGACATTATATTGTCATGTGAGTCTAGGATTCCTAATGATCAGGATTGCTGTCAAGCTTGAATTGATTGGGCCTTGTTGTGTTCAACTCCTGTTTCAACACACAATTGAACACTCAGTAGGAATTTTCTGCTCATGGGAAGTTAACAAAGCAAATTCTTCTCCTGACTGAAATTTCATTGGTTATTGTATGGTTGAGGCATTTAAAAAATATGCATACTGTGAGGATTGAACCCAGAGCAGCCCAAGATGATTACATACACTTTTGTGATGTGTACAAAAAATATAATTGGTGGCTGTGAGAGGTGTTCTGGAACGGCTCTCACAGCCACCCATCAACAACATTAAACCCGAAACATTGTCAAGCTTGGCCCTCTTTAGCTATTCCCTCATCTTTTTGAGAGTCCGTGGGTTGACACCCATTGGATTGTGCAGAAAGATGAGGTGAGTAACAGAGCATCAAGATGTCATCCTTACTATTGGATCCAGTTGGTTGCCTTCTCAATCAGGGAAATGATATACAATCCCAACCTGGCAGAGACTCTAACAAAGTAATATGGTGTCTTTATTGACTGCTTTAACTGTTTAGCAAGATGCAGATGAGTAATGAATGTCAAGATAACAAGGTGGGTCATCTATTGTGGACTTTGGAGGCAATCTAGTCACCTTTCTATCAAAAAAAAAATGAAAGGGGAGCAACATGAGAATGACATGCTGCACAGGAATGCTACATACATAAAGAGCAGTGAGTCAAAGAAGTGGAAGTCGCAACATTTAACTCACACCGGGGGCAAAACCTAAGGCATATGGAATTCATATGCCTTACAGGCATGTCCTTTGCATGTGGTGATCCATGGAACAAAGGTGTCAATTGTCCTACGGATCAACCACATGCAAAGGACATGCCTGTAAGGCATATGGATTCTATATGCCTCGGGTTTTGCCCCCGGTGTCATGTTCCAATCAGAAATCCCACATTCTGGCTCATTTTGAGACCAACAAGGAGTGGACAGAGAGCAAAACAGAAATAGAAAGTCTTCATCAAGAGCTCAAGTGGGGCAACAGTTTTTCAACCTTGCAATATTCTGACAAACTCCAGGTGAAAATAGTCACCAAATAGAAATAATCTCATTGTTCTGAGTGGTGGACATGCAATAAGAAGGTATGAAGCCAAAATTCAGATACAGAGAAAGAGAGCAGACTGAAACTCAATCAGAAGAGATATAGCTGCCACCCCTTGTAAGCTTTGGAAGTGCTCTGGCATAATCATCCCCTTAAAGCCAGCATTCTAGGAATCCTAGACTCACATGATAATAGAATGACCCCTTCTGGAAATTCTGAACTTCTTATTATGGAAGGTGTAGCTATAAATATGTTGTTTGGTATCTGGATTTGCTCACCGTTTACACTGCATGTAAATCACACATTTACACATGGTGTAAATGATGGGCATTTTTAGATTAATTCCCAGGATTATCAATCATTTACAGGGCATGTAAATTGGGTGCAATTCCAGATGAAATTCTAAATTTACTCCCAATTTACAGGCACAGTAAATGATGGGTATTTATTGAGAAAACCCAAAGTTTCCCTCACATTTACATTGAGTTTACAGGGCCTGTAGTTCACAGCTTGCCCCCAGTGTGAGAGTCTTTCCTCTCCCAAACGAGGCCGACTGTCGACGAGTGGGTTTGGACGGCGCACGAGTAAATTCTCCTCGACCTCGATTAATTGAAGCGGTCCTAGTTCTCGTTGCTACAGCCGGACTAACAAGGGAAGTCGACTCTAAAGGGATGCTTGTTGAAACGACTTCCTTCTTCACAGGTGATACTGATCTAGATACTGAGCGCAATGAAGCTCGTGAGATGTCAACGACTGCTTCCTCCGGATCCCAATTCACCGCTTTGGCTTTCGACGCTTGAGTGGGGACGAATAAACGAGACCTGCGTGAATCCAGTTGGGCGAAGAAGGTACCTCGCGCCCTGTATGGCGGTAGGCGGTAGTCTTGATTTGAACTAGCCAGGCCGCAGATCTCCTACAGTGTCCACTTTGTAAGGCTTGACGCTCTTATGGTAGGCTGCTCTGCTGAGTCTAGCTGAAAGTCGAGACTGGTTTGTGGTATAGACCTTCAAGGACTTGACAGTCCTACTCCAAAGCTAAGGGTCGAAAGCCGAAACTTCGTGCTCCCAAAGACCCGTCGCTGCCTTCCTCGAAAGTTCGTGGGAAGTGAGATATGCAGAGGTACATCAAGTCCACCTATAAGTAGTCGTTAGTCGTAAAGGGGAAGGTAGTCGTACTAGTCATAGGGGCCACCCGATCCTCTCTCAACTCGGAGTTACTCAACACAGTTGAAGAGAACAAGTGATGATGTTGGTTAAAGATAAGTGTAGTTGAATACACGTGACTACCTACAGTTGATGACGAGTACGTAACAACCGTAAGCAATAGGACCGAGACTAAAATGTAAGAGATATCACGAAAAATGTATGTATGTAATAACCTGTCCATGAAAATATGAGAAATCCCTTACACATCTGCCAGACGATGATACTGTAGTCTTCAATTCAAAGGTCACAGTAAAGGGAACCCTAACACTGGGGACAAGCTGTGAACTACAGGCCCTGTAAACTCAATGTAAATGTGAGGGAAACTTTAAGTTTTCTCAGTAAATACTCGTCGTTTGCAGTGCCTGTAAATTGGGAGTAAATTTAGAATTTCATCTGAATTGCACCCAATTTACATGCCCTGTAAACAATTGATAATCTTATGAATTAATCTAAAAATACCCATCATTTACACCATGTGTAAATGTGTGATTTACATGCAGTGTAAACAGTGAGCAAATTCAGATACCAAACAACTTATTTATAGCTACACCTTCTATAATAGGCAACCCAGAATTGCCAGAAATGGTCATCCTTCCACCATCATGTGAGGGTCGAGGATTTCTAGAATTTGATTGGGATTACTTTCAAGCTTGGAATTGTCTGGCCTTCCCTGCTGTCTCTTTGATCAGCCATTATTCTGCTGCATTTAACTTCTGCTTCAACACAGGATACCAAAGGGATTAGATTTGAACACTGAACTTAGAACATGGGTCAATTTCTCAAAGATAGCTCATTCAGCTGTTTCAAGATGTAATCTTTTTATAGGAGACATTTTGGCTTTCAATGTTGTCACTCATGCTGCCTAGGTTTGGAGTATACCTAGCCTTGACTGAAGTAGTGGGGCATGAAGCATCTGCCAAGCTCTTGTATTCTATATAAAATCATGAGCAGTACAGTAGAGTCTCATATGGAATACCATTGGGAAGGGCCCCTAGGGTATTCCATACGACGGTTATTCCAGAGCACATCAATTGAATAAAAAATGATTTTATCGAAAGAATTCATTGCCTACTTGAAGAAGGATGTAATACTGGTCTGAACCTTCCCCTCCTCCACTTCCTGGGCGAGTGCAGAGCGAATTTTCTGAGATCTCGAGCCAGTGGGAAAGCAACATCTAAATCTGGCCGATGATGTGTGATCTTTTGAAGGAAAGTAGCTGTGTCCAGGGCTTCCTTCTTGCTGAACTGAAATTCTGGACGCGTCGCAAAGTACGCAACAACCTGTTGGTGGAGGAGCTCATGTATTCATGGTGCTGACATGGCCTCCAGCTTGAAGACGGAATATTCTAAGCATGTCAAAGCACTGTATCAGACTGGCGGTGGTCTCAAACCAGAGGATCAGCAGAGTAACTTAATTGGTACGTCATACTTGCGCTCAAAATAGTCTTCACTTCACGCAGTCAACAGAGAAGATCAAGGCCTCCTTCCCACACTGGGACAAACTCGACAGCTTTTGGTACGAGCTCCCAAACTATAATCCCATTGGTGTCAGTAACACAAGCGGTGGTGTCGACCATGCTGCTGCTGCGAAGTCCTCTTTCTTAAGAAGAGTAATGAAGTCGATGGCGAGTCCAGCAGGATTGAAGACAGACCAGATCTTGAGGTCTTGTCTGGTCCTCGCGGGAGGTCAGCGTCATCTGTGCTGTCTGTAGGCGAGGATATTGATGAGCTTTAATCTGAGTCTGAGGTGTGCAATCAGGCTGATTGATAAATATTTTTTCTCATATGATTCCGCATAGGCGAAGCCGGTCATAGCTGTTAAACCACTGACCAAAAAGATGGTCATGTCAGAAAAATCTTAAATTGCTTGAAACGTCTCAAGAGGTCTCTCAAGACCCAGCAAGGCCATATGGTTTTAACAGCCTTGAAACACAGAGGTTGGAATTCTGGAAGTACTCTCAAGGCACAGGGAAAGTCCTAGGCTCTCACAAGGTAGCGCAAGGTCTGAAGACACCAGCTGACAAAAATTATACTATGTTCACCACCTTCTCTCCAAGCGAAGGGAAGACTATCAAGTCAGTCTCAGTAAGTAATGTAGTAAGTGTAACTAAAGACAGGCACTACCACTGGTTCAAAGGTATATTCAACAACACATACCTGTATGGATAAAGTTTCGAAGGCCTGAGTTATGTACCTTGCTCGAGCCACCGGGTTGACACTCCACTGAGCTCCACACCTCGGAAATATTGAAATAACCCCAGTGGGAGAAATAGTGTATAAATAGCCGATGTTTTCGTAAATAATGTCGACTCTGTAGCTCCAGGTATGTATTAAGTAGTATGACAGAAGGATTCCTTTTATTTGGTCAAGGCCTAGGTTTCCTGCCACAGCTTGCAGGTCCTTGCAAGTCAGTCCACCATGCCTTGGCTTGGCTTGGGACTCCTCATGAGTCTTGCGTGGCTTGCAACGGATTGTGAGTGCCTTGAAGGCATGGCTGGGTGGCTTGGAATCACTTGCAAGCCGCCCCAAGGCCACAAGCGGAATCAATCCCTTCCAAGTGATTTACCTTTTTTCCGACACAAGGCTGAGAAGAACCCGAATCGCAGTGCTAAGCCCACCAAGACCGGCCAGAAGTGTGTGTTTGACCTCACCGGTCTCAATGAGGCTCATCGCCAGGACATAGCTGACTCTGCCCAGGGGCAAGACAACCGCATTGAGCTTGAGGTGAAGTGTACTGAACTGGAATTCGAACGTGAGAAGAACAAGAAACACAAGCTCGAGCTTGAGGCGGAACAGATGCGCATGGAGCGTGAGGATTGCCAGGAACACATGCAGCATGACGAGAAGCGTGATAACCGCTTCTTTAGCATGATGTCCGGTATGATGGGTGGGGGAAGTGGGATGCAGGCCAGCTCTTCAATGAGCAACAGCAGCGGAACCTCGAACTACAGGTTTGATGATGATTTTAGCACTTGGAACTTGAACACCACACAGTAGTTACATGTTGTAGTAAAAATTGTTAAATTATGGTTGCTCTCCTGCTATCCCACTTGAATACAAGTTGTCCTTGAGTTTGCGACGTTTGCACTGTCCACGTGTCTCACGTTGACGAGTGTGGCCTATGACTGGTCCCTCATTCTCTGAGCATTCAGAGTCGGCTGGAATCCCAGCTGCAATCAACTCCTCCTCCCACTCTGCATTAGGGATGGACACGGGTACGGGTTCGGGTATAAATCAGTCAACCCGAACCCGAACCCGCGGGTCCACGGGTCGTGCACGGGTTGTCCGAATTGATCCGATCACAGTGGCCGAAGCCTGCCGAGAAGGTTCAACACCTTCAAAACATGAAATATTTTCACTAGTTGAGGTTTTTAAATGCATTGGGTGCTTAATGAAAGCTTGGGAGTACCATTGATTGCTGGTAGCCATGTCCAGCTGCCTTAAAATAGGTTAAATTCAATAATAAAATCAATATTTGCAGACCCGCAGTGTACCCGTGGGTTTCGGGTCCACTAAAATTGAAACCCGTACCCGTGCCCGGGCCGACCCGACCCGAAAACCCGCCGGGTTGACCCGTACCCGTGTCCTTCCCTACTCTGCATCCATTGTGTTGGATTCAGATTCAATGTCTTGAATGAACGTGTGAATAACGAGACATGTCCGGATCCATTTGAGGGCACGAAGGTGATCAGTTTTGTTCTTGATCTGTTGCCAAAGTCCCCGCAGGGACTGGAAGCGGCCTTTGAGGAAACCTACAGCATGCTCAGAGCAGATTGGGACCTGAATTTAAATGAGGAAAACCGGTTGTACAGAAGAACACAACACACATGTGAAACCCAATAATTGAAGGTCTTGTTTTCCGGAATATTATTTGCAGGCTTTTTGAACGGTGTAACACACCGAGCCTCGACTGGGTAAGCTGAATCTGCCCAAATCCATTCATTTGGTCCGATAAGTTGAGTGCGGTCCTTGTGGGTGCAAGACTCAGTGAAGGCTGTAGAGTCGTGCGTACTACCAGTATGACCGATGACATAGTCCACAATCCGCAGATTTGGTAGGGTGATTAATTTCAAAAGCATCAGAGAATTGTGAAAAAATTAAGCAAAGACATACCTGCACATTCAATGAGTAGTTTGACTTGTGGTCGAAGTAAGTTTCCCCATGGAAGGCAGGTTTCTCTACCAAGGGTACCAGTGTCCCATCAACCAAGAGCCACCCGTCCCTCCAAGCTGCACATGAGGCGGCCTCAACCCATTCCTTCGCCTCTTCCTTCATCTTCATGTTAGGTCAGCAGATTATTTCGTCATAATGATCAAGGAACGCTACCATGATCACGACCCACCGTGTTGCATTTACAACCATCCCTGCTGAAAGTCCGGCCCATTGTGCAACCGACTCCACCGATGCACTATTCCCGAAATGACCAAAGTGGAATAGTGCAATAGCCAACTACTGGCCAACAGGCAGTTGACTGGCACTGCCTTCACTCAGAAAGACCCAGTGGTCTCTGATCTTCTCGACCCGCAAATCAAAAGTGGAAGGCAAGACCCATAGATTACGGTGAAAGTGCTTCTTGTCGTCAGCTTTGTAGCTCTCCAGAACAAGATGAAGCTAAGAGAGTTTGTGGACCTTGTTCGGGTTCACAACCCGTGTGTTCTCCAGTTACTGAATATGGCTGCAAATAGCCTCATAGCAGGTCCGATACAGGGTTTCACGGTCAGCATCTGTGTCCAAAGAGAAGTTGGTCGCAAGATCAGTGTACGATTCGAGAGAGTCAATGGAAGATAGTGAGGAGATGGAGGAAACAGAGGAAACAGAGGAGCCAGAGTCGGAGTCCTCGGTCTCTTGCTGGGCAAGCTGGTGCTTGTGAAGTGCATCCCCGATTCCAAGACCAGTCAAAATTTCAGCTTCCTCCAACCCAGTGTGCTTCCTGCTGCCTCTCCTGTTGCCGCCACTTTTGTAGCTTTGCAGCGTATTTGTAAGCGCCGTGCAACAGCTTTTGGCAGAAGAACACATGCGGCATGGTTGTAGGTTGCCCCCGAGCAACAGATGTGGTCACCCGTGAAGCAGAGTGACCACGGATTACCAATACTGTGACACTGTGTGGTTTTGCAGCATTTTTGCAGTGAGGGGTTTCATGACAAACCCTTTTTTGAAGCTTTTTTGGTGTTTTTTGATCCTTTTTTGAGGCCTTTTTCATTCATAAAAGACTCAAAAAACAAGGTCAAAAAACGGTTGAAAAATCCTCAAAAACCCGTTGTGAAACACCCTAATAATGTTTGCTAGTGCGAATGAGTCTAGTCTTTTTTAAATCGCAATGTGCTATTTCGCTAATAGCACTCTTCTATCTGCAACATGCAGGTAAAAAAAAGTGTTAGGGCTCTTGGCACTGTACACTCTTAGGAGACTTCCGAAACTACCAGACAATGTTATTGATTGGCAAGATAGTAGAAGTAGTAAGTGTAAGTGTAAGAGTAAAGACTAGACAACAAACAGACAGTATTTATACACAAGATGTTGTACTGTAAATATAACAAGACATCACATAGCATAATCAAATACGGCCAAGTCCGTATTAGTGTCAGGTCGCATCGACCTAACACTTGGCGTGTGGATGTAGTCACAAAAATTGGTGCAGCACGCGTCGAAAGAAACTTGAATAGCATGTCTCAATGCGAGGCGATGACAAGGCGAATGAGGCCAAAATGTGTGATGTGGTGGATGGCTTAGGGTCACAGGAGGGTCCCAGCAGCCTGAGAGCAAAGGTACAAAGTCGAGAATTATAGGAAGGAAATAATGCTGGTGGCCGCCTGATCAGGCCATGACTTTCCTGTGACTTATTGGGTGCTGATCATGATGTTATAATGCTGTGCCCTTATAAGGCTAAAAATATTTCTCTGACAAATGTCGCAGCAGTTCAATCCAAGTCATAATGGGACCACCTGGCATCTTTCCGAGACCTGCTCAGTTCATTGGTCTCAGAATTGGAATGGCTCTCCATCTCAGTTCCAACTCATAGCCTACCAGCAGCATCAAAACCAGCCACTCCTTGTATACCCCCCCACCCTGCCCTACCAACTCATCTGCCTTCCTTTTCTGGTGCACCACTGCCTCCTTCACCAGAAATACGGTGTCAAGATAGACATAATTCATATAATTGTCATTGATATTTTATTTCCCCTTGATGAATTCTTCACTCTGCTGCAAAATATGCTTCCTTGAATTTTATTGGTTGTAAAATATGGAGCATGCAAATAACTGTGGTCATAATGTGGATGAAGAAACTCTCAGAAGACCCATACCACTAAGCACTCAGCTTGCAGCAATTTGATTGAGAAATAGTTGACCTGGGTGTTTGGAGCTTGAGCTTAGACTCGTGTCAAGGCGAACACATCTGATCAAAGCTTGCATGAACTTCAACAACCTTGTGTCATTGAAATAGACACAGAAATTGATGTGATGTTCAAGTGCCCAGGAATTTTATTATCCCAAGGCTCACAACACCTCTTCAAAGTTATACAAAGTTTCAAACCAAAACCACACACAACAAGGATAACTAATTTTGTGCTAGCCAAACATGTGAAAAACATGAAGAACCAATATACAATGTGCTCCATTTTTTGGACAGAACAGCATGTAAAATGTATTCAAATTATGTTCTGCATACCCAACATCATGCAGAAGATATCCGAGTCATGGAGAAGTTATTTTGAACATCTTTCAAATATTGAACCAGCAACTATTCAAAACACATTGTAAATTGGTTTTCAATGTATTTCACATGTTTGGCCAGTACAAAATTGGTTATCCTCCTTGTGACACTGGAAAGCAACCTTCACAAACCTTGATCACATACGGTGCTCAATTGTAGAAGTTTCCAAATACACACTAAGTGATGAAACAACCTGGAAATCAATTCAGTCATCCTTGTTTCAAAGGTTGACGTGTGAATTCTTCTGGAAGTGCATACACAATACATTCAGGGTTGGTGATTTCTGGTCCCACATTGATACCCTGGAGATTCAGGGAAGATGCCACATGTGTGATGTTCCAGAATCTTTGGAACACATTGCTCTGGAATGTTCTGCTCCAGAACAGAACTTAATATGGGACCTGTCTGAAGTTTGAACAGCTTTGGGCCAAGAAATATAAGCATTGGCCAAATTTGAACTGGGGGTTGATTTTGGGTTGTGGTCTTGTTACATTCAGGTCTGAAAAAGGAATACTAATTTGAGAGAAGGGCCGACTGTTTGCCATCCACAACCAATGGCTGAAGGCTGTAAATCACGTGCTCCAACGGGACTGCCTACTAACAGACAAAATAAGATTCAGACCATTGGCCCTCTCCAAACAGATGGTCCTAAATACTTGGAGTAGCCTGCTATTGGATGAAGACTCACTGCTGGATGATTGGACATACAAGGGGGTTTTAGTGGATATGCAACCCTTGGTTGATAGACATGGTATAGGTTAGCATTTTTGCGGGTTGGAGTCCCACACTGGTTAAAATGTGCATAACATCATTTCCTCCTGAGTTTTTTCCCCCGGCAACGACTGGTTAAATCCCAGTGACACAAGCGGATGACCTTGGAATGCTTCTGCAGGCTGAGTATAATTATCTTAAATGCTCAAAAGAAAAAAAAAGAAAAAAGAAAAAAAAAACAGCTTGCATGAACGCGGACAAGCTGGGACATGTGTCCTGTTTCACGCGACGCGACACGGCGAACTTCGGGTATTACCTAAGACTACGGGCAAAGCCGTCTGGCTGCTCTGGGCCGAACAAGCCTAGAACCCATCACCTTCCTTCCCCTTTTGTAGGGTGCTTGCCTCTGCACACATTCCGCAGAGCGATAGTGACACTGACAGAGCAACACGCATAGGGACCTACCGTTTCGATCCACCGTCCACCCATCGGAAGGGTTGCCCTGTTGCGCCCGTACAGGACACAGATCTGACCATCAATCATCACCTCGTACCCACCTTGGTTGTATCCCCGGCAGCTCTCTTCTCCTCCTCCGGTCTTACCCGTACGTTGGGAAAAAGGTTTTACGATGCGCAGCGGCCGCTGAAAATGTGTTCGCCCCACTTTTTTTTTTTTTTTTTTTGCGATTTGAACTTTTTTGGGCTATGGGCATATAAGAACCTCCCACGACACGCCAATAACCGGATCCGAACCTCGATCAGCATCTGCCATTTAGCCCTCACCACTCCACCCTTGACCCACCTTGACCTTGACCCACCCTGAACCCAGGGCTCCTTAGACTATATAATACATTCACCTCTCAAGCTGAGAGTGCAGATCTCTTTTTGACAGGGTTCTTTGGGGTTTTTAACAGATGGCTCCCGTCTCCATCGATGAAGCCAAATGCGTCCTCGTCATTGGTGCAACTTCTGGCATAGGTTCCTGGGCTTGACTTTGCAGATGGATTTTCTCACTAAGCGTGTCCTGGAATAGGCCGAGCTCTTGCCCTTGCAATTTCTGAACTACCCAGTCGCCCTACGGTCATTGCAGCTGGAAGGCGGCAGGACAGATTGAAAGAGCTTGAAGAGAAACAACTGAAGACGGTACAGTTGGATGTCTCTGCTGACCTGGAGACATTGAAGGAGACTGTCGCGTCTCTCCTCGTCAAACACCCAAACGTGAGAGAGTGAAAACCATTCTTTGATCTCACTAAATCTAGCTTTCCAAGTTGGACGCAGTCATCCTCGCTTCGGGTACGTAGCATTTTCTCGCAGATTGCGACCAATCTGTGTACCAAATTATTGTCGGTGGCCCAACGTATTTTTAATTGCAGGTATCCAGTACCTGCACGACTTCAATAAAGACGTCGATATCAACCGTAAGGCAGCCTATTATGTTGCTGGGTCAACCATTCAACTTCCATAGAAATCATCCGGGAGATCAACGTCAACTATGTCGCTGTCGTATCCCTCATCTCGATCTTCATGCCGCATTTCCTAAAGCTTAGCGTGAGCCTGTCTAAGATTCATTATATATGCAGCTGATCCATTTGATAGACCGAAGGTCGTCCTTCCTTCATCATCCCTATCACCTCCGGACTTGCGCTTTTGCCCGCACACTTCGTCCCCAACTACTCCGCCTCGAAGGCCGCGTTGAGGAGTTTTACTACCTCTCTTCGCAAACAACTGGAAAACACCAAGGTCAACGTCGTGGAGATTATCCCGCCGTAGGTGCCATCTTGTTGACTATTCCAATCTCTAATTGGCGTCTCATACCCAGTCTGGTGGAATCTGAGCTTCACGATGGTCAGTTTTTATTTCCCCTCGACAGAAACTCGTTCTGAAAACCACGATTACCAGAACAAGGCACTACAGAAAGGCTGTCTAAGTTCTGGATGTCATTGGATGAATACACCAAGTTGACCATAGAGGGATTGAGGAAAGGAGATCACCATGTTGCTGCGGGCTCCGCCGCGAAGATTTTGGAGAAGTTTGAAAAAGAAGGGCTCAACGGACCGTTCCCAGTGTAGCTGTTCCCAGATCCTGAATATAAATTGATGATGTGAGATTTCACGCTTTGACCTATTGCTTTTCTTCCTCAAGAACAGACTATCCGCTCAAGAGTTGCAGTGTTTGCAGTTCTCACCTCCCTCTGCCCCAATCGTACCTGCTTGCCTGCTTAACTGATTCGTTCGTTCGTCCACCGTCCACCATTCAGCACCAACAACGGACTTGACAGGCCAATATTCCGAAGTGCGTGATGCGACGCAGGACGGCAAATATTGTATTTGCGATCAGGAGCTCCAAACGGCCAACATATTTGAGTCTAGGGACTTGCGGTCAAGCCACAATATCTTTTACCACACCCCGCCCGAATACCGAGAACTGCGGTAGAGGCGCTTCGGTATAAATACGTGAGTACTCCCATAATTGACCGAGAGGGTTCGACTGCGAGGATGTCGTCTACCAAGGAGATCCCGATGGAAACGAGCGTAGTTACCGGGGCAGCAGTATTGGTGAAGGACACAGGCACGGGAGCATTGGATCCGTTAGGAATCTGGGATGAATCTCACCAGCGCCCAGAGTCTTCTCGAATCTCTCCTTGATGGTAGCGATGCTCTGGGACTTATTCTGGCTGGCGACCCGTTGCGTCTAGACACAGAATCTACCAGGCGACACGGATCCAAGTCGGGCTTGGCGTCTTGCAAATATCCTCCCTTGAGTGCTTGATTTTATTTGCTGCATCGTGGGCTTTCTCTTTCCCGGAAACAGACTTGGGCAGTATTAGCCTGCAACGGGGAATATGATATTGACGATCAAGAGCTCGAAACCGTCGACGTAGTCAGTTTAGGGACCTCATCAACCGCAGTGTAGGGACCGCACAGAAGACAGATCAGAAGCAGCGATCAGAAGCAACCACAATCTTTTACGACTCCCCGAATGCCGAGAAGGCAGATGAGATGAGTGCAGTACAGTGGTTGGACGGATGGATGCACTTCAAGTTGCCGTCGTTCGGTCTATGTAAATACGTGGAATGCACGTATAAATACGTGGGATAGGGTGTGGCATCCGGCGCCACGGGTACTTTCTCGCGCGAGCACGGGATCCAGATGAACAAGAATGTCGTGTAGTGGGGGTGACCGACACCTGCAAGGTCAGTATACTGCAGAAGAGCATTGACGGACGGCCAAGGATCCCAGTCGTTATCTAATCTGATGCATCAGTTGCGAACTTGCGTTTGCAACCCGGCTTGATCTCGGGCATATAGGTGGGAGCGAAGAAATTGCATGCACACGACCGGAAAGAGCGTAAAGACAGAACTTCAGGCACATCATCGGCTCACGCAAACACTGTATCAAGGGGTTAATGTGGGTGTATGTGGGTCAAGTACATTGTATCAAGGACTTGGCCCTTGTTCAATGCAAAGACGTTGAGCTTCCACAAATTGTTTGCGATAGGTCCTCTCCGATAGGTCCACATTGACAATCTATCAGGCATCTACCAAGTTGCGACCAACAGTGCTCACCAAGGCGCTCAACATAATTAAAATCACGTTTGAATCGCGTAAATCCTTGGACTTGATCGGGCGAGGTTGTTTAATTAGACAATGTTGTGTTGCGGTTTCTTGCGGTTTCGAGACAGCGGGCTGCGCGTCGCGTCATGATGCAGCGGAGGATGCGTGATGTCCCGGGCATAGACGGGTGTAAGTAGGGCGACCCCGACCGAATGAGGTTGAATGAAAGGGAGGAATGGAAAGAAAATCCAGAAAAGTCGCGAGCCGTTTCGTTTCAAGGGCCCGGAGGACGCGGGTTGCAAGGGAGTCGGACTGTGTGCGCTGAGAGTGGAGGTGGGGCCAGCTCCAACACCCGCAACTCCAGGCAAGTTACCGCCTAACTACCGCGGCGGGCCTTTACCTGACTGGAGAATGGGCGATGATGGCCGGAAAATATCTGTGGCAAGAGCATGGGAGAGCGCGAGAGGGCGCGTGACGGTGATATACAGTGATAATCAAGCCAAGGGAACTAGACTTGGTACGGATTTTTTGCCTGGTTTGCGGGGCTAGAGCGACAGCAGCAGATCTTGTTCGAGTACGGTCGCATTATTGTATGTGTTGAAACAGTTGGAGGTTGAAGGGAGAGCAGTATAGGCGAAGTCACAGGCTGCACACGTTGATTCTGATCCGGTCTGCAGCGTCTTCGTGGTCGCTGTCTGCGATGGAACGAACTTCCTGGATGGCCCTTTCCGAGTCGGATGACGGCGAGGGGAAATCGGTCTATGAACAGGAGCCAAGTGAACTGGGTCCGTTTTGTTTGGTTTCCGTGCCTCCTAATCTGACGGCAGCTTTCTGGTCTTACTCCCGTCTCCAGCAAACTTGAAGCCTATGACTTCTCATGCTGTCCTCAACCTGAATTCCCCCATGAGCGCAGAGTCCAACAAAAATATCGCCCTCTATGGCTACCGCGACCCCAAGTCCTTTGCTAGGCCTCCCAAGCTCAACCACGGCCTCCCTGACCCTAGCCAGTTCCCCGACCCATATCCCTATCGCCAGCAGCACCCTCTCTCCTCCACTCCCCCTACCCTCTCTTCGTCCTCGTCGGGATCCGCACGGTCGTCCGCGTACACCAGCGGCGGAAGTGGAGGAAGCGCCTTGGCCGCGGATTTCTCTCATGTCCGCGTCGCGTCAAACGACAACGACGACGACGGCCGCATCACTTCTGACTCCGTTTCCCAGCTCATAGAACGAGACCTCCCCGTTCAGGAGCACTCCCGCTGGTCAGAGGCGAGCATTCGCTCGCGTTCCTCGTCCGTCGGCACAAGCAGCAACGACCACATGTCTCCGCGTCTCCAGCCAAAGAAGAGCTACGACATGGGCTGGCAGTTTTCTCCTGACGAGCGCGATGAGATGGCTGCGAGCGAAGAAGAGACTGACGAGGATCAGATGCTGCTGCAGGAAGACGATGACGATCAGGACGACGAGGAGCGCACTTCTGCTGCTCTCATCGCAGAGGAGGGTCGCGGCATGATTGTTCAGGGCGAGGGCGTCCTGCTCACTGAACTGCTTGTTCTCCCCGGTACGTCTATCTCGTGCACCCACCAACTCGTGTTTGGCTGACCCCCATTAGGCACCACTCATCTCCTTCTCGGCTCGTCGGGCTCGCCCAACGCCCTCCCCTCCTTTCTCACTACCGTCATTCCCCAGATCTGCACGTCTCTGCTTGCCCTGGATATATCTGCTAATTTTCTAAATGCTCTTCCTCCGACTCTCGCACTTTGCGTTTGCCTCGAGGAGCTCAATATCGCGTCCAACCCCTTACGCGTCCTCCCCGTCTTTCTCGCCGATCTCTTGCACCTCCGTGTCATCATTGCAGACTCGACCGGTATCAGCACCCTCCCCGATACTCTCGTTGATCTCGACAAGCTTCATACGATCAGTATCCGGCGAAATAAAATGCATGCACTTCCCAGCTGGCTCTCCCTCCTTCCCGCCTTGCAGACGCTGTACGTCGACGGCAACCCCTTCCAAGGCCCATGGAAGGCCCTCGTCGAGCCACTCCTTGCCAAAGTGCCCTCCTCTCCGATATACCCACTCTCCACCCCGACCTTCCCCCTGCACTCCCCGTCTTCAGGGGACCAAGACACTGACGACGACTTATCCGAGCCCCCTAGTTCTGGCCCAGACAGCAAAAGATTTGAAACATTGTCCCCTGACGAGGAGGAGCACACCATAACTCCCGACCGAGCACGCTCGCCCGGCGACCGTGGTCTCACTCGCACACGTACCACCCCGAACCGTGCGCACCACCCCATCCCGCGCAGAAGTCCGGCGGCGGCCAACACGGTCGAGGACGCAGGCTACTTTGCTGACCACGAAGTGCGCCGGATGAAGAGCGCGGGCGATCTGCGGCTCAAGCGCGGCGGGGAGCTCGCGCCGCGACCCCCGATGCAGCACTACGCGACTTCGCAGTCGAGCACGAACCTGCTGAGCAACCAGTCGCCCCCGCGGCCGGGCATGCAAAAGCGGTTCGCGAGCGTCGGCCCTGCGGCTGCGATGGCGATGGACGGCAGCCCGTCGCGCAGCGAGCCTTCCAGCGCACGGCCGCAGCTCACGCAGTCCATGTGGACCAACCCCAACACCCACGCGTCGCCGGAGACGGACGACGATTTGGCGAGGTCACGATCTTCGTCCTTTGTCTCGCAACCGCAAAATAACACGTCCCCGCCGCGAATGCTGCCCTTGTTTAACGAGGCGACGATCCGCGCGGCGCCCGCTGGCAAAGAGAAGAACAGCCGGTGGGGCTTTTTGAAAAAGATGTCGATGGGGAAGATGAAGGCCGACCCACCGTCGCCGCGCCCGATGCCGACAGCTGCGCCGCGCACCATGCGCGGCCCGGCGACTGCGCCGATCTCGGACGGCTCTCCGGGGAGGTTCAACCCCCACCAGCTCCCGCAGATCAATATGCGCATCTCGACGACAGGCACCCTGGACGCGTTCAACCCGCCGCCGGCAATCCACACGCTCGCTCCTGCAGCGGAAGAGGAGGAGTTTCGAGGACGGCCGGAAAGTGCCGCCTCGCCAACATTGGCACTGCCGAATGCGAACAACCTGCTGGCACCGCCGACGACGACGCGGACGGCGAAACGGCGGAGCTTCCTCCCGCTCGACACGCCAGTGTTGACGTTGAACATCCCGATCCCCGAGGCCGCGGCATTCGTGCCAGGCCTGACCGCGACCGGGGGCGACGCGGACGAGCCGAGCCCGGTGATGGAGAGCTACCTGCGGCGGGAGGAGGAGCGTGCGCGGGAAGCGTACCAACGCGCGCTGCGGTCCGTGATGGCGTATCTGAAGGACATGAACGACCTCGGGCTGTCGCAGCAGGCGGCGGCGATGGGGGTGTACGGCGCGGGTGGGGACGAGGCGCTGCAGCCACGCTCGCGGCGGCCAACAGTTGGAGGGCTCGATCGGGAGGCAAGCGTGTCGAGCAATGGGAGCAGCTTCGACTCAACGCTGCGCTCGCTGGACTCGATGACGGGGATCAGGGGCGGGAACTCGACGCAGACGAACAGTGTGGCGACGACGGATAGCAGCGGGTCGGGCGACGAGCGCAAGTTCAAGGACGACAAGGGCAAGCGGGCGATGGTTGTCCGCGAAATTGTGGTGTCAGTCATTTATATTTATATAGACCTTTATCGCTGCTGTGTGCTGACTGGATGTGACTGCACCACAGAACGGAGCGGACATACGTCAAGGGTCTGCAGGAGCTCGTCGACATTTACATCAAGCCTGGGGCGGCGCCTGTGAATGTGCTCGGCGGTTCAAGCAAGGACAGCGTCGTCCCCGCGTCCGAGCGTAGAGTCGTCTTTGGCGGCATCGATGCGCTCTTCTCTTTCCACAAGGAGAGCTTCCTCCCCGCACTCGAGAGCGCCGCTGCCCCGGTGATGAAATCGAGTACCGAGCTAGCTGAGGCGGATGCTGACGGGCAACTCTCCCTGAGTGTGGCCAAAGCTATCGGAAGCATGTTCCTCAAGCACGCCGCCTTTATGCGGATGTATTCTAGCTACATCAAGTAAGTGTTTCGTACTGTTAATTTGCTTGTTGCTCGACTAGGAATAATGCCCTGACTGACCACCTGCCCGTGCAGCAACTTTGACAACGCTGTACAACGTGTCAAGAACTGGTCAGCCGCGCCCGGGCCGACCAATGGGTCACCATTGGTAACCCCATCGACCTCGCAGCTTGCAGGGCTGGGGCTGGCGTTGACGGCGATCTCGGCCCCGGGCGCCACCCCCGACTCCAGTGCCGCGGCCGGTGTCCCCCCGCTCTCCACCAGCCAACGGAAACGGCTGCGGACATACCTCAAACGGTGTCGGATCAGCCCCAGACATTCGCAGCTTAATCTCGAGGGTTACTTATTACTTCCTGTGCAGCGGATACCGCGATATCGGTTGCTGGTGTGTTATTTTTACTGTGCGACGCGCCACACCACGCATGAATACTGATTTCAATCTGGTGGCAGCTGGAGGAGCTGCTCCGGGCAACGCCTCCGACGTATGAGTACATGGATGACCCGCTAGACCGGTCGCTGGCGGAAATATCGTTGCTGGCTAATAATATGAATGAGGGAAAGCGCGAATCCGAGTCTCGTCGGAAACTGGTTCAATGGCAGTCTCGAATACGAGGCAAGTTTCCCAGCCCTCTGGTGCAGCCGCATCGGTGCGTATCTTGAACGACTGTGTCATATAAAATACTGACGTTGCTCAGACGTCTCATAATGGACGGGCACTTACTGTTGACGCGAGTCGTGCGCAAGGCGATGGTTTCCTTTGAGGCAATCAATCCGCAAGGGGACCCGTGTACAGTGCAGGTCGACTGCCTCGCCCCCGAACTGACCCCGCGGCCACTCGTCGGCATCCTGTGCAACGACTTGCTGGTTCTTTGTCGGGATCCGTCCGAAGGGCAGGATCCGACGTGTCATGTTGACCTATGGGCCGTGCTGAGGATGCAGACGCTACCACAGCCTGCGAGCATTGTCCATGGAAATGGTACGTTTCCCCGTTTCATTCGCTTTGTCTTCTTTAACCATTCGCAGCTCTACGGCTTGTTGACAACAAGGCCATTCTGTACTTTGACGCCCCGTCGCCGTCTGATGCGCTTAATTGGTATCGGGGTGAGCCATTTTCGTATCTGGGTGGTTTGAACAGTCGAAACTGATTCCTGCGCCCAGCGATCAACCTCCACATTCCCAAGACTTAGACGCGGCCGTCGCCGCCACCACACCACCCGCTTCATCTGCTTTCGCATCACATCCGTTTTAGACTGTTCACACTGCGAATCTAGTTTCCGCAAGCTTTTCTCTCTGTTTTTCCGCCTAGTAACAACATTCCACTCTCCTTCACTCACTGTATTACCTTTAAAACCTAAATATTTAACCGTACGTAGTTGTTGTGGGGATTAGTTTGTCGCAACCGAACATCTTGTAAATGCTTTGTTTGGCAGAAAATGCGCAGTGTAATGTTCCGTTATACGAACATATTCATCTAAACTATTCGGCTGAGTCTGTTGAGTGAACATGCAGACAAAACAGGTCAAATTCATAAACTAGTTACTTTATCAACGGCCCGTTGAGTCCTTCCTTTTCAAACCTCTCCATGAGCTCTGCC
This sequence comes from Mycena galopus ATCC 62051, assembly GCA_014925785.1. Lineage (NCBI taxonomy): Eukaryota > Fungi > Basidiomycota > Agaricomycetes > Agaricales > Mycenaceae > Mycena > Mycena galopus. The sequence continues at coordinate 765,598 of WIQG01000007.1, forward strand.
GCGGAGCCCACAGCGATGTGATCATCTCCTTTCCTCAGTCCATCCATAGTCAACTTGGTGTATTCATCCAATGGCATCCAAAATTTAGTCAGCCTTTCTAGAGTGTCTTGAACCCATCGATCTGGGAGTCGTGTTTTTCAAAATGATTTTCTGCTCAGGACATAAAACTGACCGTCATGCTCAGATTCCATCAGGCTAGTTATGCGACGGCAATGAAGGATTGAAATAATCAGAGCCTCGACACTCACGGCGGAATTATCTCCACGACGTTGACCTTGGCGTTTTCGAGTTGTTTGCGAAGAGAAGTAGTGAAACTTCTCAATGCCGCCTTTGAGGCGGAATAGTTGGGGACAAAGTGTGCGGGCAAAAGGGCAAGTGCGGATGTGACAGGGATAATGAAGGAAGGGCGACCTTCGGCCTGTTTTGAACTTTTCAGAAGATATCGGAATAGGAAATACCCCTAGGCTCACGCTGAGCTTCAGGAAATGCGGCATAAAAATCGAGATAAGGGATACAGCAGCGAGATAGTTGATGTTCATCTCCCGGATGATCACTATTAATGTTAAATGGTTGTCTAGCGACACAGTAGGAGGCCGCTTTACGGTTGACATCGACGTCTTTGTTGAAGTCGTGTTGGTGCTGGAGACCTGCAATTAAGCATACTCAGGCCACCGACAAAGATTTGGAAATAACCGAGTCGAGGTCATGGTACAGAGAATGATTATTACATACGGAAAGCGAAGATAACTGCGTCCAACTTTGAGCGCTAGATTGAGCGAGGAATCGGAGAATGGTTTTCAGTCTCTCACATTTGGGTATTTGACTAGGAGAGAGGCAACAGTCGCCTTCAATGTCTCCAGCTCAGAAGCAACATCCAAATATGTCGTCTCCAGTTGTTTCTCTTCGAGTTTTTCCAACCTGTCTGGCCGTCTTCCCGCTGCAATGACCGTAGGGCGACTAGGTAGCTCAGCGAGTGCGAAGGCAAGAGCCCGGCCTATTTCAGGATGCACTTAGTGACGGAAGCCACCTGTAAAGCGATAGGTCGCGAAACCTATGCCAGAATATTTCGAAGTTGCACCAATGACGAGGACACATTTGGCTTCATCGATAGAAATGGGGGCCATTCGTAGAGAACCGCAAAGAACCAATCCAAAAAGTCTGCACCCTCTTAGCGTTTTGAGTCGAGTATATTATATAGGAACCCTGGGTCTGGGGTGGGTTAGAGTGCAAGTGGTGAGAGGAACCAATACCAGAATATTTCAAAGTTGTACCAATGACGACGACGCATTTGGCTTCATCGATAGAAATGGGAGCCATTTGCAAAGAGCCGCAAATAACAAAGCCGAGCACCTTCCCAGCTCTCAAGGTGGATGTATTATAGGATCCCAGGGTCGCGGTGGGAGTGGTGACTCGTGAGGGCATGCGGCAAATGCTGATCGAAGTTCGGATAATCCGGATTGCCGCTGTGTGGGAGGTTCTGATATGCCATAGCTAAACTAAATTGATGAGCAGACATGCAGAAAAGAGGTAGATACCAATTTCCAGTGGCCTATCAATGGATATCGTATACAGAATGCTTGTACCAAGCAATATTGTCTAGTATGCTGTGCGCCTGGAGCTGAACGTCGAGATCGAGCAATTGAGTATGGCTTAGCTCTACAAGCCATTCACGCATATCACCATCCAGGTTTGCCAGAGCTTCGATCCCGTCTGGCCGCTTGCCAATGGCGTGCAGCGCAAAGATTGCGCCGTTGCGAGTCTCAGCATCGGCATCCCTGCCACGATTAAGCCAGGGTAGCGATGTTCCAATACGCAACTCACCGTATCAGTGAGACAAGCTGCGGAAAGGGTTTCAACTTCAAGATGGCTAACCCGGTGGACTCGTATCCCGCGAGTGTCCCCACCAGCTTGCAAGTCCATTTTCGAGTGTATGTGTTCGGCGACTCGAGCAATACCAAAACTTGGTCTAGGGTTTTTGCTTCAACCATCGCCTCCGCGCCATTCACCCATCGTGCCATCTGAAAAAACACTCATGTCGACGCCTGAATCACCTTAGAATCTTCGTCACTGAATTTATGAGAATCGCGTCAAAAGGAAAGGCTGAAGGATAAGAACTCACCTCAAGAGGGATACCAGCGGCACACACAGTTTTAGCTCTAAGATGGCTACCACAGTTGATTCATGAACAGCGAGCTCTCTCAAGAGTACGCAGGTCCACCTCCGGACCTCTGAGTTGAGCGATTGGAGTAAAGCGAAGACGTGATCCAATACTTTTGCTTCGACAATGGCCTTTGCACCGTCTACGAACTGTGCAATCCGAGATAACGCAGCCGTTGCGTCGCGAATAACTCCAGAATGTTTATCGCTGTTTCAGATAATTAAAAAAGTAGTGAAAAAGATAATGGCCATCGGCAAACCCACTCTAATAGAAACACCAGTCGTTCGTACGTCGGCATCTCCGTGATGGCTGGCGCAGCCGACTCGCGGTACGCCAGTTCCATTAAAAGTTCACATGAAGCACTTCTTGCTCGAGGGCTTGGGGACCAAAGCATTTGCGTAGCATACGGGAAAACAGGTGAATCCACCACCGCGCGCGCGTCGACTTTAGAGGATATAGACCGCTCAGCCAACTCGGACAGAATCGCAGCTTTAGTCAACCATGAGACGTAGTTCCACCTAGGGACAGAATCAATCAGCACAAATTCAGTTATTCCGAGCACCTGCGCACGGAAAATAAGATGAGTATATCTCCAATGTTGTGCTCGAAAGCGGGTTTCCGCGGTTCTTTCTGATCAGTTCTAATGCCTGCCGATGATACATCCACTTCATGAGCGGCTTTGCCATTACATGGAGGTTGAGTGTGGGCCCTTGCAAGTTTGGATTGCTGTCGGACCACCAACTATATATGCTCGGGCGAGATTCTTGGCGGGTCAGTGGCGGCATAGAGGAGCACAGAGGAGAGCGAACGTTGCAGAGCGTAACGAGCGTTGCAAAAGGTGATGGTAGTGATGTTCCTGTGCTTATTCTGGCGTGGCGCCCAGGCCATATTATTATTCACTATGCCACCAGCCAATAAATCAATGGCTTCTAGAGCGCTGAGCGCTGACTGCTTGCGATTGAACATAAGGGATGAATTCAAAAGAGGACACTGACAGTGATCGCATCAGATTAGATAACGATTTCCTCTGTCCCTCCATGTCCTTCAAACGCAAAAGCAGTCGACCGACGAGTACTGCGCAAACGAACCCTCTCGTCTCCACCGGGATTCCCTCCCTGGATGACATTCTCGGAGGCGGGCTACCGCTGTCGTGTTCACTCGTACTCACTGCGCCAGACCTCCACTCATCGTATAGCGAACTGGTGCAAAAGTACTTTGTCGCGCAGGGGCTCGCGTCCAGTCAGCAAGTATGCGTCGTTGTCGGAAATGAAGGCGAGGCATGGGTGGGCGATTGCATGTGGCTTTCGTCCACAGACGAGGACGTCGAGACACGAAACGATGAGAAGATTACGATTGCTTGGCGGTACGAGCAAATGAAGCCGTTTCAAACTACGGTCGCCGCGCCCGCATCCATCGCGTAAGCTCCAATTGGTGCACTGAAGAGCCAGTGTAACCCACCGCAGTGCAACAGCAGACGCGTGCCGCACCTTTGATCTCACCACCCGCATCCCACAGGCGGTGGCTGTCGACGCGGTGGCCACGCGCCGACTCATTCTAATACCCATCGACTCTGTACGCGGCGGCCACACGACTACACGCGTGTTGGAGCGTTTAGCCGAGGTTCTCACCGAGAAGCAGGGCGCGCCGCTGCGTATCTGCATCCCTGCTCTGGGCTGCCCGAGATGGGGCGATCTCGGCGCGCAGGTACGCGTTTCTCATACATTAATCTCAGATGCTCAGGTCTGTAGGATGTATTACGCTTCCTGCTCTGCCTACGCGCGCTCCTGCGGCGACATCCGCATGGCTGCGCGTCGGTGAGCCTCGCTGCGGAGTGGTCAGGGGACCCTTCAGGCGCGGGGTGGCATCAGAAGCTGGGGTGGGTCGCTGACGGCGCGATTACCATGGCTGCATTCACTGGTGTGTTTCAATCATTTCGACTGTATTCTATTTCAACAGTTTAACTCATTAATCTCCCTCAAACAGCGAACCCCGCGCTCGCAGCAGCCTTCCCGGGGCACCACGGCCTTCTCCGCATCCACACTCTACCCGCGCCCACCTCGCTCGTTCCTGCGTCAGATCGTTTCTCGGCGCTGCGTGGGACGGGCACCGGCGCTGGTGGGGGAGAGAATAACCTTGGATTCAAGTGCACGAGAAAAAGGCTAGTGTTTGAGACGGTGCATTTGGATGTGGAGGGCGGTGTGGGAGAACGAAGGACGAGTGCGCCTCCGAGTGCGACTGTGCAAGCAACGCCCGTAAGCGCGCCGCGGCCAGTGGCGGCGGCGGTGGAAATCGAACTCGAGGGTGTGCCCCCTACGGAACCCGTCCAGGCGGCCCCGAAGAAGAGCCGCAAACGCGTGGGGTTCCAAAGCGATGTGTACGATTTTTGAGACTGTGTAATCTAATCTGATCTGCATTCAATGTAATCTAAAGCTGATCTCATGTAATCTAATCTGTTTCTGTGACTTGAACTTCCATGTCGCGCAAAAGGGCCAGGACTGGGCGCGAGTTTGGCGCACCCACAGAAGACGACTCGCCCTCTGTATCGTTCTCGGACCCCTCCTCTTCCGCACTGAGCACTCGTGCACCCCGCTATACCTCTGTCCCAGCGTTAACGACGTTGTGCTCTCGCATCTTTGCAGACGGCTTTGTGCGTCTTCGCAACAACGAGAACGTCTGGGCGGCTGTATCTATGCACCTAAAGGCTCTGCCAGACGCCCTTTTGCCACGTCTCCTCGCAGAACTCATCCGTGTCTGCCCTACATTCCTTAAACACGAGTTCCTCGTTACTTACTTCTTCCGCGGACCTGTGCTCGCGTTCACCGGCGGAACCAGTGGGATGCCAGGCGTTCAGAACCACACTGTCCGCGCACTGGACCGTATGTCTGGCCTCCGCGACCTCCAGCTATCTGGCTTTGACAAGATCCCCGACACCGCGTTCGCTGCCGTTCTTTCACGCCTCCCAGCCCTCAAGCGCCTCGTCCTGCGGTCTGCCGTTGCATTCTCGGCTCCGCTCTGACTCGAAGCTAAGTGACTCGTTTATTTCTTTCCCAGGGGCTGCGCGCTTGTTGGGCCAAAGACCGCTGGCGCCGCGGCATCGTGCCCGCGCCTCCAAGTTCTCAACCTCAACTACACTGCGACCACCCCCGCATCTCTACAGCCCGTCCTGCTCGCCTGCCCGGGCCTCGAGGTCCTCAAGCTCGCGGGAATCTCCAATTGGGTATGTTCTTTGAATTAGCATCTGTTAAAGCTGACATGGAGTGCAGACAGACACCACCTTCGCTAAGATGCTCTCCCCCGACCTCCTACTCCCTAACCTTCATACTCTCAAGCTTGCCCGTCTTTCCATCTCCGACACGTCCCTCAACGCTTTGCTTCCACTCTGTCCCGCCCTCCGCCGGCTGGATATCTCCTTCACCGCCGTACGCCACCCTCTCCTAGCCGGCGAAGATGTGTACCCCATCCCGGTGCTCGAGAAACTTTCCTTGACAGCAACCAACCCCTCCAACGCTGACCTGCTCGCGCTCCTTCCAAAGCTGCCGGGGCTAAAAACTCTCGCGCTCGGTGCGCTCGGCGCGAGCGCGCGCAGCATCGCCGCGATTGACTCGAGCATGACGCTCACCGACCCCGTGATGCTCAAAGTGATTCCCGCCCTGCGAGATTGCTCCGCACTGGAGAGCGTCAGCCTTGTTGGGAATACTAAACTCACGGATTCCCTTGCGACATTTTTCGAAGAGGTTGGACACAAGTGCAAGGTGGGTATTTTCTATAAGTCCGATCCTGTTTCTACTGCGAATGTTCAGACAGTAACCCTGATTCAATTCTACAGTGGTTGAACTTCTCGGGTCTCCCCGGGCTGCGCAGTGTGCATCTGGCGGGTCTTGCAGGTGACCCGCCGTCTCGCCTGGAGACGCTCATGCTAAACCATACGGGTATCGATGACGAAGCGGCGCCGTTCCTCGCGACATGCCCGACCTTGCGTCGTTGGAGGTCACGGAGACGAAGATGACGAGTCAGTGGACCTTTCTTGTCTTAAAACCGGTTTCCCATGCGAACCCTTCCACAGGTGATGGCCTCTTCCTCGTCCTTGACGGCTGTCCCAAGCTGGCGACGCTCGGGCTGCGGAGCTGCCGCGGCGTGCGCATTGGCGACCGGCGGCGATTTTTCGAGGTGTGTGTGTGTTAACAATTTCTTACCGCGACTGTCCTCACTCCCGTCCGCATGTATGTAGGCTTGGGAGGAAGACCGTAGGGGCGCGTAGATCCTATCCCGTGGGAAATTTGAACTAGGATCCTCGTCACGGTGGTTTGAAAATCTGACCGTTTTCTACTTTTACAATGTTCACGCGAACCCTCCCCGGCTTCTCAACTCTCATGACGACCGACGAACTTGTATATAACTATCGCCCTACACCCAAGCCTTTGCCCTTATCTTTCGCAGGGAGTTGAATCTCAACCTCTTTCTTCTTCACACTCAAGGGATTCGGCCCTTTGGGTGATTCGGTCGACGTTGAGGGCGCTAGAGATTTTTTCTCAGACCCCGTAGCATGGAGGGCTTGCTCTTCGGACTATTCAACAAACCCGACGACGCTCACGAGACACTCGTCCCCGGGTATCGGCTCACGGTGATTGCACTTCCTTCGCTCGAACGTCTTGGCGAGGTCAACCGCAAACTGTTGCGTTTTTCATATAGTTCGTGGATGCAACATTAGGTGATCACTGAACTGCCTTGCTGCCTCAGTGGATGCCATGAACATATAGACACCGGATAAATGCATACTCGGTTTCATGTCTCCCTGGAGGTTGGTGCCCAGCTGTTTGACCAGTTCAATTTTGTGCTCTGTAGCCTCCTTGCACATTTCCGAGTCCACTGTGCATGAATTGGATTTTTTGGGCGGGAGAGGGAGGAGATTTATCCAAGGACTTGGTAAGGCTGCCGGAAGCCAAAAGACATGGAGTAAAGGGCCATGAGCTTGCGGTAGGCTTTTGCGCGTTTTTGTCGCATTTTGGGAAGGAGAAGGAGGAATGTTTGTCGATATTTTTCGACGCCTTCTCCGAGTCCTTGACTGCTCACACAGCAACTCGTACAGCGCCATGGTCGCATTTGGACTGCTGTTCGCACCCTCAGGTCTGTCCAGGCCTTCGCACGCGTCTTCAAAGTATAACGGAGTCACAGCTTCGCGCTATCAGCGTTTGCCGTCGACGTTACCGGGAAATTACAATGGAACGCGCCAATCCCTGTTTGGGCCTACTGAGATGGGGATCCCCCTCGGCATCGAAGGCTATCCAGGGACCGGCAGCAAATTTATATGATGGAACGAAGTATTTGTAAATTCGACCTCTCGTCTCCGTTACACGCGTTCCAATTTGATGGCTTTCTTCTCCGACTTCGGGATGATCAAGACAAGCTGAAGGACCTCGTCCAAGCCAAGCTTGATGCGGGTCTAGATTCAAACAAGGTTCTCCGATGGCGGAAACTTGCACAAGTGGAAGAGAAGCGCGATCAGGTAGTATGTGTGTGCAAATAATAAAAGCTTTTTCCTATCCTCATCCCAACACATACTTTTCACATGTATCACCTGTAGTACCACAATATCCCCCAGTATTAGTGCAGGATATGTGTGGGTGCTCCATCACTAAGTAGTCCCTTGCACTTCGACCCTGTTGCAGAGAACGAGATAAAGTGGTGCGGAGGAGCCTGGGTCCAGGGTGGGTCAATGTCAAGGTGGGTCACGGGTGGAGTGGTGAGGGCTAATGGCGGATGCTGGTCGAAGTTTGGACAATTCGGTCAAAGCAGACGGAAATCCAATACAGTCAGGATGAGTCGGGCCGCGTCGTCCGAAAGCCTCGAAACACCTTAAAGCGCTGTCTTGTTTTGTTTTGGAAACGCCTCCAAATTTCGACCTCGTATCTCGAAACGAGATTATAAGCAGTGACGGGAGAAAAAAGGCCAGCTCCAGCATGTCTAGTAGGGAGCGGTGGAATGCATGGTCAAAATTGGCACTCATGTGACCGTGACGCCATGGCCTTATGCGACGATGAAGCGGAGACCACCATTGCTGTAATTTCAATGATTCCAGCCTCCAATCCATCTCACTCGTGTCCAGGAGTGTCTCCGCGCCGCAGATGAGTTCAAGAACGAAGGGAACGACCATTTCCGAGCACGAAGATGGGAAGAGGCTCTTGTGGCGTATCGTGCTGGCCTCGGTCGCGTCCCGAAGCGACGGAAGTCAGAAATCCAGCCTGAGGTTCAGCCCGAAGCCGATATAGACGAAGATCCAACATCCAGTGATGGTACAGCCCCCACCCAAGTCTCTCGCAACGAGAGCACCCCCAAAGAAGATGAAGTTCCAATGACTCCTGAAGAGACAGAATGCGCAAAGGCCCGGGCTGTTTTGAATGCGAACATCGGCGCGTGCTTCGTGAAGCTGGTGAGCTTTTACTTCGTGCATTCAGAATCATTTCAAGAATGGTCCAGGACGATCACAAACAAGTCGTTGAGGCATGTACAGAAGGTCGGATTCTGAAGCGACGCGCCCGACTTTTGCTGACTTTTTACCTTTCAGCGCTTCTCGACGATCCGAATTATGTGAAGGCCTTGCAGAGAAGAGCCGCGTCCAACGAAAAGATTAATTCATGGAGTTCATTGACCGCAACGCAAGAAGGTCAAACAAAACAAAATGTTTCCGATATTCACAAACTCGTCTGACCACGAATTAGATTACACCACTTTACTCAAGATACTACCATCATCTAATCCGCAGATAAAGGAAATCGAGAGAAGTCAGCACTTACTGAAACCTCGACTCGAAGCTGCGCAAAAGGCAGAAACAGCTGAGATGCTGGACAAACTCAAAGGACTGGGCAATAGCATTTTAGGTATTTTGCGCCACTATTCGCCGGTCGCCGATAACACGTAGTGCAGGGAATTTTGGATTGTCTACGGACAACTTCAAATTTGAACCCAATGGCCAGGGAGGTTACTCGATGAACTTTACAAGATGATCGACAGCCGAAGAGCCCTCGTGAAGACAACCAGTATCGCAGGAGTGCGAATGTTAGCTTCCGCGCTCTGGCTCTGTGGCCCTCAGTCGGCTTCTAGCTCTAGTGCTCGAGATAAGTTGTTGGATTCCGAAAAATCGTGAATTTATTCAGAGGCCAGATCTGAGAGACATCCCGTCAGACGGCGTGAAACGACACATATAAATTGAAAACTTCACCCGCGCGTAGACTTTAGCTTCGATTAAGCTCATCGAGACTGGTCCATATACACGGGAGTCGCGGGATAAAGCTGCGTTGTCTCCCACTACCCACATATGACCTTTTGGAATCTCGACATGCTCTGTAGACGGCGCCGTCTCACCAGTTGGATCTACACAGATAATGTCGCCAGGAAAACCAATAACGCGTTTGCAGACAATCCGGTTCCGGTCCAGAGGGGACCGGAAGGTTACAAGATCGCCGTGTCGAAGGCTCTCCGGATTCATTCGGGCATACCAGCGGTTCTCTATAACGAGTTCTCCCTCATTTGCCAGGGTTGGAAGCATGGAGGGACCAGTCATCTGCATCCAATTAATCCGAGTGTGATGGCCAAGGAATAGCCCTACCAAGGAGAAGGCTCCAATGTAGGAAAGCATATGAACAGCACCAAAGAAATTGGCGACCTGGGAGGAGGGTTGGTTAACAGAGAAACATTAGAATTGACTCCTTCTTCACATGAAGGACTTTCCAGCCGACAGCTTTCGCTCCGTAGTATGGCTGGCTCTTGACTGCACGCATAAGGTCAAAAAGCTTCCTCCAAAGCATGACCTGTGACGCTGCTTTCGTGTTACGCCTTACGTGTTGAAATTCCCACGAAAGCGCGTTATCCTTTCCGCTCTGTACAATTCGCACATTGATCGCCAAATTCAACCGACGCGCTGGGTAAGGGAACTCCCAACAGACCATAGATATCTTGGGGACGGATCGTGAATCAAGTAAGCAAGTCCTCTGTGAAGCTTTTGATATTGTTCCCGCGTAGCTAGGGTTGAGCAAGTTGGGCCTGACGTTTTCGTTCGCGCAGTCTCAGTCTGACCTCCACTCAGCATAGCTGTTTGCTAATGAGGCACGGTTATTAAGCGATGAGAATTAATGGCGAATTGAACCCGACGAGTGTGACGAAGCGCGGAGAGATTTGAAAAGAATAATCGAAACACGGTCGGTCCCGTCGAAACACACCGATTTGTCCGTGGGTCAAAAACTGGTCGTATCACATACTATGGCGATATGCCTCCGTGAAGCCTAATTTCCTCTTGTGCGTTGCTGCAGGAAGGAAACCTCACAATCGACTCAAAGCCAGTCTGGAGAAGGGCTGAAGTCTCCACGAAAACACTGTGGACCTACAATTCGCCTAAAAGGCGAAGCCAAGGGTCGGCTAGCTGTCGAGGCACATGGTTTGACAAGGCGATCACTGATCGGTCCTCTGGGACGATTTCTTTCGTTCCTATCTTTATGGACTTTCCAGCAACAAAACAATTCTCTATCCCCATGCAACGGCGCGAACCTATGTATATTCCACGGATTCCTGTCCGGGCAGAGCTCGAGCAACGCTACTGCTCCTACGTACAAGCTAAACAATGCAACAAGGCGTACCGAAGACGAAATAAAATACGCGTAAAAGACAGTGGGTTGCAGCGGCCGTTGTGGGCTGGCGGTAAGTAATTGGTACATTCAAGTAGGTAGCAAAATGATGCAAAAAAAGTCCAAGGCCCAGAAGAAAAAATATGCAGTCGGGCGATGCGTGAAAGGGCTTGAGGGATGATGGCTGTAACATCTACCGGCGTGCGATGCGTACGGATGCGTTGCGTGAATAATGAAATAATTGCGTGTTGGGATGGATTGTGTGGTTGGTTGAATGGCGATGACGATGACGAGGGCAAGAAGGGGGCATATGTGAGGAAAGACACCATGCACCATAACCCTAAGGGGAATGACGATGTCGGGACATAGAAACATAGATTTCATATCGTGAGAGGGCCGTTGCGGACGGCGCCTCTCCCCTACTCCAACCCGAAGAACCCGCGCGCATCCACCTTCGAAAAGGCGGTAGTGGGGGTAGGGGGCGCGCCCAGCCCGATGAATGAGCGCGTCCGACCTTGGGACCGGAAGGTCGACACTCGGGGTGTGGACGAACTGGGGAACGGCACGGCGGCGTTCAGGTTGGAGGTTAAGGTCATGGCGGACGGCGTGCGCGTCGTCAGCGTGGGCGACGGGGGAAATACAAAGAGCGTCTGGGATGGTGTGGCCAAACCCGAAGGGGGGTTTTGTGGGGTTTTCGGTTTCAACAGGGTACTGCGGAGGTGCAGCGCGGGCGGGGGCGGCTTCCGAGACTCGGTCCGGATGCGGGGTGGCAGAGATTGCGGTAGAGACATACGCGGCTTCCGCGCCGCACGCTTCTCTGGCGTCTCCTGATCGTCGACGATGATCTTGATAGGAGAAGGCGGGACGGGAGGGAGGATCCCGAGAGGAGTTGGCCTGCGCTTTGATTTGATAGGGAGGGCAGGGAGGTCGAACGTTGGTCGGAAGGCAGTCGCCGGCGGCATGGTCAGGCTGAACGACGTCTTCCAAACCGGCGCGGACGGTGGCGGTCGCATAGGGCGGCGGGGCGTCGTACCGGAGTGAACATCGTCTTCCGGCGAGCTGGTAGACGAGTACTCGGGTTCGGCACTCGAGCCCCGTTCATCGTCGAAGCCGCCACCAATGCCAAGTAGCTCCTGCTCTTCGTCTTCCTCCACCAGATCCTCGCTTATGATGCTGCTGCTGTTGGTCATATTGCTAGCAATAGACCCAGCACGCTTGCGGGAGCCGTAGCGGTTCCTCCAAGCGCACCCATCCCGACGCCCGAGGACGATGATGCGACCGAAGACGACGACGTCTTGCGGGCGAGCATGCGCTCTTCCATGGCTTGTCGAGATACTGGGCCTCTCGCATAACCAAGGAGCTCTCTCTTTCGTCCTCCTCGTCGTCCGTCGGAACTTCATCGAGCATACGGCGTTGACGGCCCCATTCCTCGTCCTCATCCGCTGTTACCGACTCTGTCTCCGACTTATCACCGCTGTCACCTCTCAGTCTCTTCTCATACTCCAATAATTGATAAATAAGTCTGGCGAGTCAATCGTTAGCCGAGATCAAAGCGGAAAAGAATAAACAGGATGCGTACGACATATTAGGTCCAACCCATTTGCTCTTTTCCTTGACGAATGTGTATGCTCCCTGCATACCTCGCAATGCCCAAATCTCGGAGGGGACATTGGGTGAACGCTCTGCAGCCGCTCGCATTACCAGAGCAATCACGAGGGTGGCAGATCTGGAAATGCCACACTGACAACTGAAGCAGGGATCAGCTATCCGCTCATCCGTAGAAGAAGACATGACATATGACTTACTGGATCAGTACACCGTCTCCGCGTTCCAGAGCAGCGTCGGTGAAAGCCATTGCATCACGGAAACCGTGCTCGACGAGATCCTGTTGCCCGTGAGACCACTGAAGCTTGAGGTAGTACATCCCGGGTCTGCCGCGAGCGAGATCCGAGGGGTAGTAGGTAGAGTCCGGGTCCTTGGCTGTGCTGTTGAGGTTCGGGGTAGATGAGAAGCCGCGCAGTGCCTGGGAAGCGACGGTGTCGAACGGCGAGACGACCTCCTTGGCGACGTTGAGCACAGACTTGATTCCCCGCTCTAGCAGGCCTGTCCAGTCCTTTACGTTGTCCTCTGAGCCCAGCCAAATGCCCGGAATAATCTGAATCGGCCCGTCCGCATAAGGCACTGCCGGGGACCCATCCTCGCCCTTGCGAATGAGACGGGTGGAAGGGATCGGGTTTGCGGACGGCGGGGGGAGGGAGATGACGGAAGGGCGCCGGGGCCGTTCCATTCGCAAAGGTCTTGCTGGATAGGACTAGCAGCGCTAGCCGCGCTCTGCGGGCCGAGGGAGAGGAGGGAGGTGGTGGACGACTGGGCGGAAGAGAGGTTGAGGGAGAGCTTTTTCATGTTCTGAAGAGAACGGGGTTTGGTGGGCTGGTGGAATGGGGGGTAGTCCGACTCGGATGTGGCGGAAGATAGTGCAGATGCAGAGCTGTCGCCAGTGGCGAGGGCTATATGAGGGACCTGGACTGGTGCATCGATCCGGAGGGAAGAGGGAGGCCCCCGTTTGCGTGGTGGCATAGGAGACATTTCTCTGCTGCGCAAAAGGCCTTGCACTTTGAGCGTGGTGAGATGAGGGCTATACTACACGCGCAGCGCGATGGACGTGGAAGGAAGGAAGGAAAATAAAGAACGGAAAATGAAGGGGAAAGGAGAAGGTTTCAGCCTGCGGAGGATGTGTATCCTCGCTGGAGACCTCTGACCGGCTTAGTTGGAACCAAGCCGTGACTACCGCCTTTGTTTGCTCATGTCAAGGTGTTGACTTGATCGACACTGTTCCTAGGAACAGCTTTTCTCCGTGCATTTATCCCTCCCAACCGACTCTTACTTCCACAGCGGCCTACAGCCTTTTTTACAGTCTTTAGTTTCTTTTTTCTCTTTTTTTTATGCCACAGCTCCACGTCGCGGCTGCCAATCCACATGGTCTGATCAGGAATTGCAAACCCACGCACACGGAGATCGCGCCATAATCATCTGCGGCTAGTGACGATCCGGGACAAGACAGACACCACAGTCGGGAGAGACCGCGAACGGGCCGAGTCGGAGCTAGACCGAGTCACAGTCACAGCCAGCACAGCCACGTAGCCCAGAGCGTTCAACCGAGCGAACCCCACACAAATTTCCGTGGTCCGATTTTTTTATATGCATGCCTAACCGCTATCAAGTGGCTTTCGTTTTATCCATCGTTGGTCCTTTCTTTGCGCTAGTAGCTCTCTCCAACTACCTCAACGCAAAACTTGCCGCTGCAGGCTACGATATATCTAAACTCATACTCGTTGGTTTGCCCAAAAAAGACTCACCCAACGAATACTACGGAATGGACTTTCACGCTGTAGAACTCCCCTACTTTGGCACCCAGGACCTGGTCGCACTTGCCTCCACTCCTGCCTTCATCGTCAGCACTGGCCTCATTCTCGTTGGTGTACTGTGGACCACGGTCATTAATTCCGGTGCGTTCGCATGCCAGCCTACAGCTTTCCGACGCGTTTAAACCTCCCCACACCAGGCCCCCGCAAAATTTTGAACCCCAAAATCTGGCTCGAGTTCCCCCTCGAGAAAAAAATCCAGATTTCTCCCAACACTGCCATGTACGCGCCTTGCCTGCAGCACCCCCAACGCGTCCTGATTAATGTATCCCTAGCTACCGCTTTTCCCTCCCCGCTCGAGTGACTATCTCGGTCTCCCGTCGGACAGCACATCTCCATTTCCGCTGAAATAAATGGAAAGGATATCACCCGCAGCTATACGCCCATTAGCAGCGATGACCAAAAGGGCTCCTTCGATCTCCTCATCAAGGTAACTCCCGTCTCTCTGCTACAACCGGTGCATTCATTCATCTATTCACCTCCAGTCGTATGAGAAAGGCAACATCTCGCGCCACTTTTCCCTTTTGAAACTCGGCAACAACATCCGCGTCAAGGGCCCGAAGGGCAACTTCCAATACACCCCGGGCCTAACGGCGCCTCGGCATGATCGCAGGCGGCAGCGGCATCACGCCCATGTACCAGATCATCAATGCCGTGCTCAAAAACCCCGCCGATCGCACCGCCCTCAGCCTCATCTACGCCAACGTCAACGAGGAGGACATCCTCATGAAAACGGAGATCGACGCCCTCGCGCGCGCGCACGGCGATCGCTTCAAGGTGTACTACGTCCTCAACAACCCGCCCACGGGCTGGACCGGCGGCGTGGGCTTCGTCTCCAAGGACCAGATCCACACGCACCTCCCGGCCTCGACCGGCGACGCCAAGATTCTCATGTGTGGTACGGCCCCTCGATCGCCATGTTTGTGGGTCCACTAACCGCGCCGCGAATGTTCTAGGTCCCCCGCCTATGCTCACGGCGATGAAGTAAGCATTCTTTGTCGACAACGATCACGCTATTCTTAACGGACCCACAGAAAACACCTTGATGAGCTGCAATGGCCAGCGCCTCGCACCGTCAGCAAGCTTGCTGACAAGGTTTGTCGATGCCATTTTCGAGATGCAATCCACAACTTAACCCGACGTTCAAGGTCTTCTTGTTCTGAATTTGGGGTTGGCGTAAAACATAATAGATGGTTTAGAATGCGATTGCTTGCGCTTTTTTTGGCCACACCGACCAACGAGTATCTGAACTGCAAGTACTGATGTGTGCTCACGTATGTGCGTTCGCCTTCCAGCAATTGCGGTGGGCATCTGCTTTTGTTACTGCATTATATCTCCGGTCGCGAAAGCCATGCTAGCGGGCTTTTTTTTTTTGCCCGCCGATGGCTGCGGCGGTTGTCGACCACCATTTGACGTGGAAGGCTGAGCAAGTCCGGCTGTTCTCATTCCTCATCTCTTTCGGGCGACCCGTGCACGTTATGTGCTCCGAATTTGGCGGACAGCATTGATCCTGCTTTTTGCTTGCGCTGAGGCGCCTGCGCTTCCGCGGTTTTCGCGCATCAGTGCAACACTCCTCGATAGTACTCATCCGTCGTGGAAAGCGCGTCCTGCACGAGGACATCGGTTGCGTGCACCTGATTGCGCGGGCGGAAAGAATTGATCTTCTCAAACGACTACTTGCGTTCCACCGTTCTTTTCAAGGCCCAGGATATGCCGCGTCGCTCTGCAAGCCACGCAAGCGTAGTCCGGTTGGCGAGAGCATTTGACAATGGCCTGTTTGTGCTTACACTCTGTCCACTGTGCTCATGTGACCCGTCAGCTTTCCGGCCTATGCGGAGCACGTCCATTGGACTGTCAGTACTCTGTCTCGGTCATTTCTCACTGACACAATTATTCACCTTTTGGCTCGGTGCGTGACCGCTTTCAAAGAAATCACGTTGCCGCACCTACGCGGAGCGGCAGCACTGTGTCTATCTAGATGATTTCTCAGTAATTCGAGTGACGAACCCTTCTTCCGTGGGTGACCGTTTCGCGCGTTGGACTCAATTGGCGGAATACGGGCGGCCCCGTACTCGTCCATTCCTTTTTGGGGCAGAACAATCCCAAAGCGGTGATCCTTTTCCAACGATACAGTATGTGTTAATGTTATTTTTTGTAAGACGGGTTGGTATAAATTGTGGGCGAGATATGAGCCTCGAAGCACCAACTTTCTGACCTCTTGGCTTTTCTCACTGCAACATTCACAATGACCAAGATTCTCTACGCTTTCCCCCACTCTATCTGGGCTCACGCTGCCGAACTGGCCGTGTAAGTGTTTATAATCTAACTGCTAAATCTTAATATCAATCTCGTTAGCGCTGAGCTCGGGTACAAGGAGGGCGACATCACCGTCAAGATCGTCAACCTCATCGAAGGCGAGAACTTTGCGCCTTGGTTCCTCAAGCTCGTAAGCCACAAATCAAACGCAGGCCCCGGACGCCGGCTGATTTTATCGGCATGTAGAACCCGAACGGCACTCTACCAACGCTCGAGTCCGACGGCCAAGTCTATAAGACCACCGCTGAGGTTACCTCTGCTCTCATCAAAGACGCTCCGACCAAAGTCAAGGCTGGGTCCACCGTTATCGAAACGATCCATGCCGACAAGTACGACCCTAACCTTTTGGTGGTCGCCTCGGTATGCCTACACCTTACTACATTAGTGCGTGAATAAGAGACTAACCGTGTGGGTAGCGCAACGACGCCGAGCTGACCGCAAAGAGTGATGGAATCTTTGGAGCGTACTTCTCCAACCGTCCGTTTCCAAATTTCTCGTGCGCATGAGACGCACTAAAACTGCAAATGATTCAGGCCAGGCGGTTTTGGAGAAATTATCCGTGGACCCAGAGGCAGCGGCCTACAAAGACTTTTACGAAACCAAGAAGGGAGAAAATGGAGGTCAGTTTCTCCTGGTTCGGGGAATGATTTTGGTATTGAATTGCATTAGGCCTGCTCCCGCTTTTCACAGGAAAGGCGTCCGAGGAGCAAAAGGCTGGATTCTTCGCCCTCTCGCAGGCGCACTTGGACTCTATCAAGGGCGCATTGTTCGAGGTGCTCCCAGGGTTCCTCCCCGCCAGTGGATTCATAGGCGGGGAGGTTCCAGGCGAGGACGACTTCCACGTCGGAGCGTGGCTAACGCGGGTCGCTGACGCGAGCGGCGGGAAGTCCGCTGACGACGCGTTGGCGGCCATAGAGGGCGCGTACGGCGCGCCAGTCCCGGGTAAGGTCAGCGCGTACTGGGGCGCGTGGACCGCGAGGGCGAGCTGGAAGAAGGTGCACGCTGCTGGACTCCACTAGTGTATCCCCTATGCTTGTAGAGAGTTGCTGTTGAAACGAATCTTGATTTTGGTCTCAACGGTGACCATCAGCCAGTCATTTTGCCAATGACCGTGATCTGCGCAAAGATGTTTATGATCGTCTGCGTCAAATACTATGGCCTTGCAATTGTGGTTCGAAGCAGAGTTCGACCACAAGTGGAGCGGGGTAAGAAGGAGCAAAACCTTGAAAGCAGAGGCAATCTTGAGCAAGGAAACTGCATGTCTTGATGCCATTAATAGCTTCCCTGCTAAAGATCTCGTAGCTGAGCCTAGCGAGGTCAACAACGGAGGACAGGAAGACAAAATAAGATAAATCAATCAATGTCCGATTCTAATGATCGTGATGAAAGCCTGATTGAGTCTAGTCCCTAACAATGGTATAAATTGCTTTGGGGAAGTTAGGAGTCTCCACCAACCTTCCTTCCACAACCACCGCAAACGCGAACGCGAGCGCAGGAACTTGAAGCTGAAGTGACCAGAACGCGAACATCCCAAACGGAAACCAGAGCGCAATGACGAAGACTCTCTACGTTTTCTACGGCTCGGTCTGGGCTGCAGTCGCGGAGCTCGCCGTGTAAGTTTGCGTAGACTTCCTCGCCAACGTGCCGCTCATGCCCGGACGCGTCGCTAGCGCTGAGCTGGGCTTAGAGGGTGATGTTACATCCAAGACCGTCGACCTCGTCGAGGGCGAGAACTTTGCGCCTTCGTTCCTTAAGCTCGTACGTGTTACTCCCATTCTTTTCAAACTCTCTTCCGACATCACGTAGAACCCCAACGGTACCTTGCCCACGCTGGAGGCTGACGGCAAGGTCTACACATCCTCTGCCGAGGTTACTGCTGTACTCGTCAAGGACGCCCCAGTCAAAGTCAAGGCCGGCACTGCGATCATCGAGATCATTCACGACGAGAAGTACGACCCCAACTTTGCCATGCTCCTCGCGCGGGATGACACCGAGTTGCTGCGAAGCGCGACGGGCTTGCTGGAATGTTCCTCTCCAAACGTCCGTTTTCAAGTTTTATGTATTTTGTTCATCCTCGACCCACAAAGTAACGTATCAAATT
The DNA here is from genome assembly GCA_014925785.1 of Mycena galopus ATCC 62051. Lineage (NCBI taxonomy): Eukaryota > Fungi > Basidiomycota > Agaricomycetes > Agaricales > Mycenaceae > Mycena > Mycena galopus. The sequence goes on from WIQG01000007.1 coordinate 784,210, forward strand.
CTGCAGGTCAAGCCGCGCTGGAGAAGCTGTCCGCCGACCCAGAGGCAGCGTCGTTCCAAACGTTCTACGAGGGCAGGAAGGGTTTGAATGGAGGTCAGCCTTCCGCGATCGATATGCGACTGATCTGGAATTGAGTTGCTGCATAGGACTGTTGGCGATTGTCAAAGGCGAGGCCCCAAAGAACACAAGACCGGCTTCTTCACCAGGTCCCAGGAGCACTTCGACTCTGTCAAGACCGCCGTCCTCGTTGTTGTCCCAGGCTTCCTCCCAGACAGCGGCTTCATCGGCGGCAACATCCCTGGCGAGGACGACTTCCACGTTGGGGCGTGGCTTACGCGTATTGCTGCTACGACCGGCGCCAAGTCGGCCGACGAGGCAGTGGGGGCGATGGAGAAGGCGTATGGCGCACCGGTCCCCTCGAAGGTTACGGCGTACTGGGGCGCGTGGACTGCGAGGCCGAGCTGGAAGAAGGTGTACGCCGCCGGCCTCCACTAGACTACGAACTTGAATCGCAGCTTGTAAAATGAGAAATTGTAACAAAGTGTCATGACTCTGCTGTTGAGCCGTCGTAATCGGTGATAGACGCCTCGAGCGCCTCTAGCCGACAATCATTCAAGCTTCGATAGACGGTCAGTCCCCAAACGTCGGTTGTGAGTGGTGCTCACCTTTTGCGAATATGTCAGCCGCCTGCATCCCAAGCAAAAACTCTTCCTCTGTCGGCTCCTCCGCCGAATTACGCGCTAACTGGATCGCGGAGTCGTAGTAGTGCAGTGGCGTGAACTCCTCGTCTTCATCATCCGTATTGGAATTGAGGAGCGGCAGAATGAAGCGAAAGTGGTGCAGCATGCGCACATGTGGTTTGAGTGGCGGATGCGCAGGGATGACCGTGTGCGCAAGGGCATCTGGCAGAATAGAATGAATGAACGAGATGAATGGTACTGCGCAAAGCTTGCCGATTGAGGGAATTGTGTTTAAAAGGGCGCGACGGAAACGGACTCCTTCGTATTTGGTTCCTATCAAGAGAACGGTTCAATTCATGTGCACTGTACAGCAGAAGAATAATGCATTGCTTACCAGGGCGCCCCCAACCTGGATGGAAGACGTCCGTCGGCAGGGATTCATGCGAAACGAGGCAGGTCCGCATGTACTCTTGGGTCATGTACTCGTGGACAGACTAGCAGCAACGACGCCGAATATGTTAAAATGAGAACCTCGAGGTTGAGAAAAGGATGACGCACGTTAGGCACGTCGCCGCGACGAATAATGGTGTGCGCCTTGGAAATCCGCTGCAGGCGCATACGCACCGCTAACCGTCGTTTCACGCAGAACAGGAGCGAGATGGCAAGCTTGAGACAGTGCCATGTGAGCGTCGGGATAGTGGAGGCACCGAGGCACGGCTACATACGACAACAGCATATGACACCCCAATAACGAGCGCATTGATGTTTTTCATCCAGTTGCGTTGGGGGCATGTCGAACGGCCTGCCCTAGCAAGGCACCGCAAGAAATGCCGATGAAAATAATAGTCAGAATGAGAAACAGGCCATAGGTGATATTTGAGAGAATTCGCAAGACTTTCTTCGAGAAGAGCATGCCAAACTGGTTGAAAGCGAAGCTAGTGGTGGCGGTGCAAGGATCGACGATCCGCACGCGGGTTCAATTCAAGTGGCTGACCTCGTTGCTCTCTTGCCTTCTACCCCCATCCCACCTATACTGCATTTTTTACACTGTGAGGCAGACTCGGGTTTTTGTGTCAAGATGACGAAAGGCATGTTAACCCTCAGCTTGGCTCACTGGGAGCTCCCTGGAGTCGATCGTCGTGATTTCCCAACTTTGGGATTCATTCGTTTCGTGCCTGCGCTCGCCTGGCTCCTTACCACGATGATTTTCCACTGCGCCTACCCATCTGGGTTTTGCGCGTAATCCTCACCTCAAAGTTTTGTGTTTTGGCCGGATATGCTGCTGCTCTCCACGCTCCTGGCATCATTCCACGATGGTTTGGACTAGCTGCTGATTTTCTCATTAACTCCTGGGTGCTGGTTCCTTGGCGAATATACGAGTTATATGTTTCTTGCTGATCTGACCTACCTTGGTCCCCTTGGCTCTTTCGGATGCGCGCCCGAATCGAATCATATCCTCAATCTTTGTGCAACGTTCTCTGCCGCAATCAGAAATTATTCTCGGACATCTTCCGTTTCTCAAGGCCGATACCCCACGCGCACAGCATTGACAGAGGAGAAGACTGGATAGGTCCTAATCAGTTTCAACGCGCGGCCGATTGAGCAACATCTTGTCGCGACTTATACTCGGGCTTTTGTGGGCGATCTTGGAGTACATAATACAGCGAAGGACAGGAACGTCTCCAATTACAATACAGAGGCCAGAACAAAGCGGTATTATATTCATCTCTGATGAACTGAGGACGAAATAAACGGGTTGGGCGCTATGGCCGCAAGGGTAAAGACGGGAAAGTCGCGAACGACAACGACATCGATGAACACGATCATCATCAAGCCTAGGCTTGCACATTCGTCCTGAAACACGAACATCAATACGCGGATCCCGCATGAAATAGGAAAGCTGGGAACATACCCAAATTCGCCAATGACGTTTCCTTGTACTGAGTACTCGCAAACGTAGTATTGGGCAGCCTGCAGGAGGTTCATTAACTTCGGCCGCCCACAAACAATCGGAATAAAATAAAACGCACCCCGAAGCCAGCAAAGATTCCGTTACAGGTGTTAACTGTCAAAGGGTGAGCAAAAGGAAGCGCATGACCACGACAATACTCACCAGCACATCCAACCTGGGTGGTTGCCTTCCAGACCACCTGTGTGAAGTGGGACGGTACAGGATTGCTCGGGTTATATGAAGCTGCGCTCGAATTAGCCGCCGTTGAGAATACCAAAAAAAGGGGGGGAATATACGCACAGACTTCGGCGTTCCAGGCACCCACGGCGTCGGCGATGGAGAAAGATCCAGTTCCAGCAGCAAGATTCTCTGTGAAAAAATAATGACAAGGGCCGGATGTTAAAACACGGCGGTAACATACCTCCGAAGGGCCCGAGGGTTCCACCAGAGTGGGTGTTGGTGCACTCGTCAGCCCACTGCTGCGCCTTTGCGGCGGCGGTGTTGCTCCACGTGAGAGGTACAGCGCCGTGCTGGAACGGACGTTGTTGTGTGCGTTCAGGTACGCAGTCACGTCGCTGTCGGACGCAAGGCTGCCATTGCTACCGCTGGTATCATCGTCGCTGCTGTTGCTGCTGCTGGGGTGGATTCGGACTCGGCGGCGGTAGCCTTAGCCTGGGTAGAAGTGGTGGTAGCCTTGGCCTGGGTAGACGTGGTGGTAGCCTTGGCCTGGGTAGTCGTATGAGTAGTAACGGGGGCCACGGTGGCTTTGGGGGCCTCCTGGGTGGTGGTCTGCTTGGTGGTAGATTTGGTGGTCGATGAGGTGGTCGATGTCGTGCTGTGTGTTGTCGTGGTTGAGGTCGTCGAAGCCCGTGTGCTGGTGATGAAACGGGATGAGGTAGAGGTAAATATTGAGGGTTGCGTGCCCAAGCCCTGCTGGACAATTGGAGTAACTTCTGCAGTCGCGGTCGACGACGTTGTCGTGGACGTGGACGCAAAGGTCTCTCTGTTAGAAAATAATTTAATTCATGCCCAGATTCAGTCCCCCAGAAAAAAAACTGACGGTTCGCCACAGGCCAGCGCAATGTAATTGTTCCAAGCCTCGTCAGAGTTTCCGGCTTTTGCCATAACACCACCCCAGGCGTTGGTGCCCATCATGGAACCGGGGAAACCCCACTTGAGGTTACACTTCTGCAGACAATCGGCGGCGCTCTTATACTTCGAAGCACAAGCTGGACCAGCGAGCCCGTAAGGAAGGAGGCCGAGGAATAAGGTCAGAGAGACAAAGCGCGCCATGAGAAAAAGAGCGTGAAGTGAACGAGGGAGGAGGAAAACGAAAGGACGAAGGATAGGTAACGACGATCAGCAGTCCAGAGAGTATATATACTCACCCATCACAGCCGCATATGCCATATGGGTCGTGAGGCACAAAACAATCAACCATCAGCCCCATCAATGTCTCCAAATGCATCCTCCGTTCTACATCCTCTCAACCGCAACAGGCGGCGCGTCTGCCCTTGTACACCCTACGATACAGTATCACTACAACGATGACCCTCCGCTCGCTCTTATTCCTCAGCCTAATGAGCAAGTCCTAGTACTCGACTATGATCCGGAGACCTCTGCCCCTCCTACCGTGCAGAGCATTTCCCCTTCCATTTCTGTTACCGGCTTGCGCGTCGAGGAGGCCCCGGGCGCGGCGGCGGCTGCAGTGGACGAAGGCGTCGCGCGCAACGATCGCATGTTCATAATAGAAACCGCCAGTGCAGAGGACAGGTCAGTGCGCGCTCCGAGGTCGGGTAACTAATCATTGACCGCATCTAGACCAATGGATGGCTCTATGAGCGAACGCAAGCCGCCACAGACGATTTTGGCACAGTTCAAGCAACGGTCTGTTCACGCCGTTGGAACTGGTGATTGCAACTACTGACCCTGAATTATGTAGCAACGCTCTCTTGCGCCGATCTCTCCAATACCCAAACCCCGAACCGCCCATCTTAGACCTTGGCAACAAGAAAACCTGACTCTTTGAGGAGCTGTAAGTATGGTATGGCGATCTCGCGCCGATCATGATGTCCAGAAATAGCAACCCAAGAATCCCAACACAAGAGAGCGATCCTATTGTAAATACTAATACAAGTGTGATAATGTAGCGCAACTGTAGCAGAAGAGAATGAATAACGATAAAAATCCAGTGTAGATACCATTTCCGCGCGCGACCATTTCTATTCCGACCAATCCTCATCGGGCCCAGCCCTCCCCAAATCTAGGCTATCCATATCCCCAAGGTGAACCTCGTGTTCTGGCCTCAGTAACAAACTGCGTGGACTGCCGAGCATCGATGCGTCAGGCGACGTCGTAGCGAGGCTCGTGATGGATGGTTGGCGCGGTGTGCCCGAATGGGGGAGGAGGGATCAAGTCGAGGAAGGACCATCGTTGGTGATGCGAGCAACAGCGACGCTGACGCACCCGACTTGTCGTCAAAGTCGCTCGAATTCGCCCCATCCTCGTGCAGGAGCAGCGACATGTTCGACGGGGGAGCATGGAAGATTGAAGACGAGTTGCTCATACGCGAAGAGCTGAGGCGTTTATGCAATTTGGACGACGCGGGCGTCGATGAAAAAACGGTATGGTTGGGATTCGAGTCCTCTGAGAGGTCCCCGTCCCGACTGGAGAAGTTTCCGTCCCGACTCCGAGCCGGCGATTCTCCTCGAGGTGCGAGCCGGAACGCTTGCGTTATTGAGGGTGCGAGATATCTTGACGAACTCGGAACTGGCGAAGGCAACCGCGATGAACTCGCAACGGGAGCAGCTAACCTTAGCTGGAGCTTCAGCTGCCCCGCTTCCTCCCTGAGCTCCGAGACAAACTCCCTCAGCGCTTGGTTTTCCCGCTCCAAAGTCACCATCCGGTCAGACTCCGCCTCGAAATGCGCCAACCGCTCCCGCAGCTCCGAGTTCTCCTCCCGCAGGACCTTGCTCGTACGTTGCGAGTCCGATAAGGCACTCAGCAGCGCCCCCGTCTCGACGGCGTGCTTGTCCTTGAGCTCCCGGATTTCATCTCCGTCTCGCCCCCACGACGCGCCTGACACCGACGTCGGCGCTGTCGACACGCTCCGTGGCGTGTCCCGGCTCGACATTGTCATCGTCGGGCTCTCCATTAGCGTACTCCCCGCGCTCCCAAAATAGCTCCCACTCCCACTCCCACCCCGCATACGCCCCGAGCTCGAACCCGCGCTCGAACCTGGCCGCGGTGACGCGACACCTAACCGCGAGTCACTCCGCCCAGCGACCGGGTTGCTCCTCACGCTCCCAAACCCAAACTTGTTGCTGCCGCGGCCTGAGCTGGGTGGAGAGAGACCGTTGCCACTCCCGTCAGCAGAATCCGGCGAGCCGAGCAACCCCGCCGCCTTGAATGCCTTGGCCGTGCGCGGCCCGAGCCATTCCGGGCGGTTCGACATACTGCTCCCCGGGCGAGACGACTCGCCTGCGTACGGCGACGGAGACGCAGGCCCCGGGGAGAATGTCCGTGCCTCGTCCACGCTCATACTCCGCTTGCGCGTGCGCCGAAGCTTTAGATTCCAAGCCGTAGAATTCTCTCGGTCCGAGGCCGCTCCCGAACAGAGTTAAAGTTAGTGGTGGGGCCATTGCGGTTAGTGTCGATGGAAGACCGTTGCCGGGTAGTGTCGAGCGAAGCCCGACCGGTGGATGTGGGCCTGTAGCCCGCCGAGTCGAGGCTCGGACGGCTGGTGGGTGAGTGGATAGATGACGGAGTGCCGCTGTCCGATTTGAGCATGCGGCCAAGTAATGGCCGCCGGGTCGTTGAGCCTGAAGCAGCGGCTGTGGAAGTTTGTGTTCTGCGAACAGCGGGAGTAGAAGAAGTGACTGGGGAAGAACTAGAAAGGGGAGAGCCAGGAAGAGCAGTGGAAGAATGGGCTGGAGACGGGGGGTGGGAGGCTGATAACGGAGAGGGTGGGGCCCGCCGGACGGTCTGAGCACGGCTGGCCGTAGTTGTAGATGGCGAAATAGAAGGCGACCTCCGAGCCACCGTGTCTGGAGGCGTCGATGGCCGCTGTACCGGCCGTAAACGCGGCCGTGAAGATTGATGTTGGGGTCGTGGACCACCAGAAGATGAAGGCCGTGGAGAGGAATCACCGAGATCCACAGATGACCTTGGAGCCCTAATAGTCTCGTTCGTGTCCGAAGGAACCATTCGGTTCGGACTTAGAAGGGCAGCAAGGTCGGGGTCTAACGCGCCCAGATCGAAGCTGACGTCTCCTTGCTCGGCTTCGGGACTAGTCTCAAGCCAGGCCGGAGTCGGAGCAGATTCCTGCGCCTTCATAGCGTCAATGACTTGTGCTCTCAGATGGGTGGTAGAAAGATCCAGCGCCGACATCTCATCGGTATGAAGAGAAGGAGGGGAGAAACTGCTAGGAGACGGAGAGGGCGAAGGCGAGAGTGACGGTATGTGTTTGGAAATCCCCGACGTATCCACTTCGATAATTGTGGACAGCTCGGGGAGTGGCGAAGGAGTTCGGGGTGGCGGTGGTGTAAAAACTGGGATTTTTCATGAATTTTCTGGAAAAAATAATTGAAGCACACTTACCGGTAGAAACTACACGAGAATCCTCTTCGAGGGGGTTTTCGGGGACTCTCCTCTAGAGGAAGAAGACGAAGGGGATGCTATAAATACAATGAGTCTCATCATCATTATGCATGTCTGTGTGAAGAACAAACCAGTGGCAGATGGTCCTGGGGAAGCATCTGGGAAGTTCACAGTGGGTAGATCCGCTGCCGAAAGGGATGGTAACGATTCTTCGTGCAACGAAATCGATCTGCGAACAGGAGGAAATTTAAAATCCCAACCTCGTCCACGGAGGCCGCCCGGTCAATAAGCATGACGGGCAAGTTCGAGGACGAGAGCGAAAGGGAGGCATTGCGGTCCCGCTGTACCGACTTTCTCACTCCTGAGAACGAGGCGAAGCGGGAACCATTGGAGTTGCTGGATGAGACAGAAGGGGTGAGGGGTGTAGCATGTCGGTTGGGGCCAAACGGGAGCAGAGACCGCAGCGCACGAAAGCCAGACACTCCAGATGGGGTAGTGGGCGAGGAAGGACCGGGGGTGCTAAACGAGGGACGCCTGGCTGGTGTGGGCAGGAGAGAAACACTCTTAGACGTCCTGGTTGGAATCGCCGAAGGAGTATGGGGAGAGCGTTGGGTCGCCATTGGACTCGACCTGTAGTGGGAATCAACAGTGGGGGCTCATGCTCGAGATGGGTGAGAAGAAGTGGATGCAACGGTAGCAGTTTGGCGCAGTCGGACAAAGACGTTGCTCTTGAAATAAGAGATCAATATATTCCATTTCCGATCAGAATTCCGAACATTCCCAATCAGGTAGTAACTTGAATATTATCAGGTACATTTCTAGTATATAGTCTACTGCGCCAGCTCTACCGCCGTTTCTTGTTACCAGAAGCGTTGCCCTTCTTAGACCCAGCAGGAGACGCCGATACCGCCTTCGCAGGAGGGGGATCGTCCGCCATTAAGGCCGAGAATCTGGAAAGGAATGGAATCAAAACAAAATCAGCAGCATTCAGGAACAACCTATACCCTGCTTTTAGATCTCCACTGGCCATAGCACTCTGCATAGTGGACATCTTGGCCTGCTGCTCCTTGAACTCCTTCATCGTTTCTGGGTCCATATTTTTCTGCGCCGCGTATCAAAAAAAGAAAAAGCAACAGGCTGCGCAAGATGGAGCGGAAACGCACCATTAAATACGGCAGCAAAAAGACCATGATCCCCCCTCCCACCATCATCAACATCATAGGGTTCTGGAACATGCCGAGGAGATTGAACGATTCCACTGGCACAAAGTAAACATGCTTCGAGCGTGCAAGCAGAGATATTTGAGGCAGCAGGATGGACGAAGCGGGGGTCAGGGGAGTGCCGACAGAATATGGCCGGGCTTCGAATTCAGATTCCAAGACATCTACGCGGAACTGGCCGAGCAGTTAGCCAACATAAATAGTGGGTGCTAGATCTGTACGTGGTCAAATATGTGGTCGTGAGAGACGACCGAAAGAATGTATGTCCCAGTCGGCACGTCGGGTCTAAGCATAGACAGCAGCACGTTCAGTCATTGGTCGTTGAAGGCATGCAAAAGTCCCACATGGAGAAAGTGCCATCGCGGAGAATATTCGCGTTGAATTTCCCAGAATCGAGGACCACTCTTGCGGGGCCTAAGGAGTGAATGTCTTGCAGGAAGGAGTTGAGATGCGCAATTTGGAGAAGAGCGCACAGCACTGCGCACCAGGACATTGGTCGTTCCATTGTAATTTCCCGGTAACGTCGACGGCAAAGGCTGATAGCGCGAAGCTGTAACTCCGTTATACTTTGAAGACGCGTACGAAGGCTTGGACAGACCTGAGGGGCGCGAACAGGAGTCCAAATGCAACCATGGCGCTGTACGAGTTGCTGTATGTGCGGCAGTCAAGGATTCGGAGAAGGCGTCGAAAAATATCGACAAACACTCCTCCTTCTCCTTACCAAAATGCGACAAAAACGCGCAAAAGCCTACCGCAAGCTCATGGCCCTTTACTCCATGTCTTTTGGCTTCCGGCAGCCTTACCAAGTCCTCGGTAAATCAATCTCCTCCCTCTCCCGCCCAAAAAAATCCAATTCATGCACAGTGGACTCGGAAATGTGCAAGGAGGCTACAGAGCACAAAATTGAACTGGTCAAACAGCTGGGCACCATCCTCCAGGGAGACATGAAGCCGAGTATGCATTTATCCGGTGTCTATATGTTCATGGCATCCACTAAGGCAGCAAAGCTGTTCAGTGATCACCCAATGTTGCATCCACGAACTATATCTACTTGGAAAAACGCAACAGTTTGCGGTTGACCTCGCCAAGACGTTCGAGCGAAGGAAGTGCAATCACCGTGAGCCGATACCCGGGGACGAGTGTCTCATGAGCGTCGTCGGTACGCCTGATTGCTTTGAATGAACTGCTCTCTGCTGAATCACAGCGTAGGGGAGACGAACAAGCATCGTTATGTGGTTGCAACTCAATCCCAACCTCTGCGCGTGAAACTACGCAGTATACCTGCCGTCCCGATAGTTCATGTCAACCGCTCAGTCATGGTCCTAGAGCCCCCGAGCGACGCCACGATCCAGAGCAAAGTTCGGGTTCGTTTTGATTTTTCCACTTGGGATTTTTGCGCTAAAGTTGTCGAATAGTCCGAGGAGCAAGCCCTCCATGCCACGGGGTCTGAGAAACAATCTCTAGTGCCCTCAACGTCGACCGAACCACCTCGGAAAAAGAAGAAGGGTCCCAAAGGGCCGAATCCCTTGAGTGTGAAGAAGAAAAAGGTTGAGATTCAACCCCCTGCGAAAGATAAGGGCAAAGGGAAAGAAAAGCCCAGAGACGCGGCCGTGGGAGAGAAAAGGAAACGGGACGTCACTGACGACAACGAGACGACAACAAGGGACCAACAGCCCGCTGAATCGCAGGACGAGCCGAGGCGGAAGAAGAAACGTAAAAGAAAAACGGCTGACCCGGTCGTCGTCGATACTTGACTTTCCTTCGCAATGTATCAACTCTTCGTTTCAGTTCCACAGACAAGTACGGCTGTTCAGATATGTGCATTATACAAATTGTGAGTGACTGGCGCACTTTTGCATTGCTTCTGCAAGGCGGCTACAACTAGTGGAGACCAGCGGCGTACACCTTCTTCCAGCTCGGCCTCGCGGTCCACGCGCCCCAGTACGCGCTGACCTTACCCGGGACTGGCGCGCCGTACGCGCCCTCTATGGCCACCAACGCATCGTCAGCGGACGTGGCGCCGCTCGTGGCAGCGATCCGCGTTAACCACGCGCCGACGTGGAAGTCGTCCTCGCCCGGAACCTCCCCGCCGATGAATCCACTTCCGGGAAGGAAGCCTGGGAGGACCTCGAACAAGGCACCCTTGATGGTGTCGAAATGCGCCTGCGACGTGGCGAAGAAGCCGGCCTTGTGCTCTTCCGGGGCCTTCCCTGTGAATAGCGCGTGTAATCCTAGTACGGAGCAATGCAATTCAGTGTCAAGATCCTTGCACAGCGATTCTGGAGCTAACCTCCATTCTGCCCTCTCTTGGTTTCGTAAAACTCTTTGAACGCCGCTGCCTCTGGGTCAACGTACAACTTCTCCAAAGCCTCCTGGCCTGAATTACAATTTCAGTGCATCTAATGTGGCCAAGAAACTCGGAAACTGACGTTTGGAGACGAACAAACCGGGAAGTCCGCTACTCTTCCCAGTCAACTCGGCATCGTTGCGCTGCTCAGACAATTAATCCCTTATCCGTGGACCAAATAAATGTTGGCGCACCGCGAGCAGCAAGGAAAAGTTGGGGTCATACTTGTCGGCATGAATCGTTTCAATAATGGTGGAACCAGCCTTGACTTTGATGGGGGCGTCTTTGACGAGGACCGCAGTGACCTCAGCGGTAGTCTTGTAAACTTGTCCGTCGGATTCGAGCGTTGGCAGAGTGCCGCTCGGGTTCTACATGCCCACGAATTAGCTGGTTTCCCGGGCTCGTGTGTGGTTTGTGGCTTACGAGCGAAAGGAACGAAGGCGCAAAGTTCTCGCCTTCGACAAGGTTCACAATCTTGATGGTGATGTCGGTCTCTTTGTAGCCGAGCTCGGCGCTAACAGGATGTAGCGTTAGCGACGCGCCCGACTATGTAGAAAGAAAGCCTACACGGCCAGTTCGGCGGCAGCAGCCCACACGGAGTGAGGGAACACGTAGAGAGTCTTGGTCATTGTGAGGAGTGTGCGGATGAAGAGTTTGGAAAGAGGTTGATGCTTCTACCTCAGAACTTGGCTGCAATTTATACCAATCTCCGGTCTGCAACGGCCTTGGAAATCAGATGCGGATCCCATACTTGATTTCTAAAGAAAAGTTCCCGAGTGTCTTGACATCGGACAGCCCAACGCGCTCATTAATGCTGCACGTGAGTTTTGGAAGCGGTCACGCACCAGATTATGCTTATCGAGCGAGGTATGGACTAGAAATGATGGAAGATTACTGAGAAATTACCGAGATGTACTGCCCAACAGACGTGCTTTTCAAGCTGAAGCGCGTGATACTTATCAAGACCACAACTATTATAAGTACTCGAGTAACTACCGCACTTGCCGACGGAAGCGCACGCGTACGGGGAGGACGCGGTCAACCAGTGTATGTATCAAAACAACCGTCTTGCAGCGTCTTGCCCCCCCAATAAGTAAAATTGAATAGGCAATCATCTTGTAACCATGAGCTTATAATAGGAACCCTTCAAGATGAAGTGAACCACATTGCTTGGAGCACACGACACAGTGAGTAGGCGTTGAAAACAATTACTAGGCATTCCAATAAACCACTGAGCTGCCTGGTCGACTTAGCAAGTCTTCATGGTCAACGAACTGGACTGTACTCAGGGTAAACGAAATTGCAGACAGAAAGTGGCAATCATGAAACGATGTATTCGTTAAGCGTGCGTTGTGATAGTACGTGCGATACAAAATGTAGAAATAACCAGACAACCATTAAGCGCTCCCGCCACGCAGACGAAGGACAAGGTGAAGAGTCGACTCCTTCTGGATGTTGTAATCCGAAAGGGTACGACCGTCCTCCAGCTGCTTACCAGCGAAGATGAGGCGCTGCTGGTCGGGAGGGATACCCTCCTTGTCCTGAATCTTCGCCTTCACGTTGTCGATGGTGTCGGACGACTCCACCTCGAGCGTGATGGTTTTGCCAGTGAGGGTTTTCACAAAGATCTGCATACCACCACGCAGACGAAGAACGAGGTGGAGAGTCGACTCCTTCTGGATGTTGTAATCCGAGAGAGTGCGACCGTCCTCGAGCTGCTTGCCGGCAAAGATCAGGCGCTGTTGGTCGGGAGGGATGCCCTCCTTGTCCTGGATCTTGGCCTTCACGTTATCGATCGTGTCTGAGGACTCGACCTCGAGCGTGATGGTCTTGCCCGTGAGGGTCTTGACGAAGATCTGCATGCCGCCACGTAGACGGAGGACAAGGTGAAGGGTGGACTCCTTCTGGATGTTGTAGTCGGAAAGGGTGCGGCCGTCCTCGAGCTGCTTGCCGGCGAAGATAAGGCGCTGCTGGTCAGGGGGGATACTGAGGACGGTCAGTAATCGGAGTGAAGACTGAGTGACTGAACGACGCACCCCTCTTGTCCTGGATCTTGGCCTTCACGTTGTCGATCGTGTCGGAGGACTCAACCTCGAGCGTGATGGTCTTTCCCGTGAGGGTCTTGACGAAGATCTGCATGCCACCGCGGAGACGGAGAACAAGGTGAAGGGTAGACTCCTTCTGGATGTTGTAGTCGGAAGGGTGCGGCCGTCCTCGAGCTGCTTGCCGGCGAAGATAAGGCGCTGCTGGTCGGGAGGGATGCCCTCCTTGTCCTGGATCTTGGCCTTCACGTTGTCGATTGTGTCAGACGACTCAACCTCGAGCGTGATGGTCTTGCCCGTGAGGGTCTTGACGAAGATCTGCATGCCACCGCGGAGACGGAGAACAAGGTGAAGGGTAGACTCCTTCTGAATGTTGTAATCGGAGAGGGTACGGCCATCCTCGAGCTGCTTGCCGGCGAAGATCAGGCGCTGCTGGTCAGGAGGGATGCTATAGAATCGTCAGTGATCGGAATCGATTAGCCACTGAGCACTAACCCCTCCTTATCCTGGATCTTGGCCTTGACATTGTCGATAGTGTCCGAGGACTCGACCTCAAGGGTGATGGTCTTGCCAGTGAGGGTCCTAATGAAAGGTGAGAATCCTGAAGATGGAAAGGGCCTGGCAGAATGAACGCACTTGACGAAGATTTGCATTATTGAAGGTGGTTATAGTGGTGGAAAGAAGAAAGAAAGGGTGTTGAGATAAGCGCGCAGTGGCCCCTTTTATACGTAGCCGAGCTCGTGACTCCGCGCACAGCATTGACACTTTCGGCCGCTTTCGGGAAAGTCGTAGAACATTTGCCACAGCTCCGTCTGACTAGCTACGACCGCAGCCCTGACCACAGCTTAGTCAATCCTCGCCTCCGAACCGGCGAATTACTCGTCTCGAATAGCTGAACAACTACTAAACAAGTTCTAATCTCCGTGTTCTTTGTAATCAAGGATACTGGTGACATCATTGACGGTCTCGAGAGCGACGGAAAGGAACAACCAATTCGACACTGACAACGGCACCCAAATTGTTCACAGATAAATTATCTACACCTCGCCAGACAACAATAGAGGGTCTTCGCTGATGTCGTACCAGAGCCGAATGGTCAGATCTTTCTCCATCGACGCCGACGCTATTATAGGTTTTGTGGGATGTGTCTGCGCATAAATTAGCAATAAGCAAACCAAGGCACAAAACGCACTGCAACGGCCAGCACAACATCTAATTCGACTTGAGAATTATTTGGTTGAAACTACACGCAGAGAGACGCACCTCGATGACCTTCTAGTGCTTGCAAAATCTGGCGTGTCTGAAGGTCCCAAATGTACACCTTTGCGTCCTCGCTCCCGCTGACTACATATTTACCTTTCGTGTTGGTGAAACACGCAAAGATGCAGTATGTCCGGTTCGTATGGCCCGTGTAAGTCTTCACACATCGAGAGGTCTGGTAATTCCACAGTCGAATTGTGGAGTCTTGGGTCGACGCCAATACAAACTTGGAATTGGCCGTGAACCTCACATGGGAACTAGGTGGCGGTCAGTGGACGGAAAAGTTAATATAAAGAGCAAACAGACCAGATTGGGTTATCGTCGTCGACGAGTGTTTTCAAGCATTGGCCTGAATCAGCGTCCCATATACGTCTAAATCACGCAATCAATGTATGAATCAAAGTATCAAGTGGATAATGACATTAGACCATCCATAGCACACGAAACGATGAGTGTGCCATCGTGGTTGAAAGCAACCGAGGTGACCGGGTCAGAATGGGCGGGCAGCACTTTCAGAGATTTTGCTGTCATTTCAATGTGAGATAGGCTATACAACACGAGAAAATAGCAAACCTCTCGCGACATCCCATACACGGACAGTTTCGTCAAATCCGCCCGAAACAAGCAGATTAGAGTTGGGATTATAATTAACGCAAAAGACAAAGTTGGTGTGGCCCAAGAGTGTTTTGATTTCTGTTCCCTAGGGGCATAGTCAAGATGACAATTTTCCCAGAAGGGCGGCGGTCGGCGTACGAGGTTCATGTCCCATATTCGAATCGTCTTGTCGTCAGAGGCGGACGCGAGATATTCCCCGTCATTCGACCAAGCAATGTCGGATATGCCTTCAGTGTGGCCTACGAGTGTACGCAGAACATCGCCGGTATACGTGTCCCAGAGTTTGATGATTCTGTCCGCGCCTACCTTTCACCGAGGAATTATGACATTGGGAAGAGGCGTCGGACGCGACAAACCTGATGAAGCAAGCTTGGACCCGTCTGGACTAAATTTGATCGACGAGATGGACATGGTATGCCCACTCAGGCTGTAGCGTGGTTTGTAATGCGGCCCTGGTTTTCGTTCTGGCAATTCGGGCTGGATTGGCATTTGTTCTGGTTCAGACTTGATTGGAACAGGAACGGCTGGAATGGAGGGCATTGCAACATCCATATGATTTCCTGCTTCGTGGCCTGAGCTCGCCTGAGGTACCGCGTCGCCAGAATCGACATCCATTTCGACCGACATTGGTTCGCGTCAAAGTGCGTGCTTATGCGATGTGGCTGTGTCCTGCCCAAAAAATCTTGTCCTCTCCTCCTTGGACTGATTCAAATGGCAGCTTCCTGGGTCTCCCCTCCAACGCGCACAGAGCTTATTGAGGACCTGGTGTCGGGAGTTGGTTGGGATGCAGCTCATCTTATTGGCAAATGTACTGACCGTGGACCAAGACAGATACAATCCCTCCAACGTCTCAATTCTCGAGGATTATCTTTACCACCAGATCAGAAGCCAGGAATACGACTGCCTGGCTAACCTGGCCATCTTAAAACTGTACCAATTCAATCCCGACCTGTACAACCCGGACGTTGTCATAAACATCCTCATCAAAGCGCTCACCGCGTCACCGCTTCCCGATTTCAACCTCTGCATCTCTCTGCTCGACGAGCGGCCCATAAACGCCAACCTCGACGAGCCTGACCCGCTTCCTTCCCTGCTGCCCATCCTAAAACACTTGAACGACTTGCTGTATCGATGCCGCTTCCCCGCGTTTTGGGAAGTATACCAGTCGGATGAGCTGGAAAGCCTTCGCGACAACTATACAGTTGAATGCGTCGGCTTCGAAGATGCTGTGCGGGAAGTTGCGATCCGAGCGGTCAAGGCAACCTTCACGCGAATCTCAGCCGACCGCCTGGCTTCTTATTTGGATCTGAACGGTGTGTGCTGGCTCTAGGTGTCCTTCTGCTCTTTCATTGATTGAAACCTTCCTTTAGGGTCCGAGCTAGCGGCGTTCGTTGAGAAGAAGCAGTGGAAGATGGAAGCAAACGTGGTTTCAATCCCTCCAAATCCCGACAACCAGATTGAAGCAACAGTCGTCCAAGAAAATATTAAGCTGGCTCGTACGTTGCTATTTCTCCCCTTGCGATGTTTTACTGAGCAGCGTGCAGAGCTTACAAAAGTCATTTCCCATGGCGCGTGTAATTAGATATTTTGTTGCATCTATTGTTCTACGGTTCAATTCCACGTTTTGTGGTGTGTCCCAAAAATCACAAACCCGAAAAAACCAATACCCGGATACACTGCTACAGAAATAGCGCGACCGTCCCCCAGACCGTCATTAGAAGAGCTAGGGCCATCATCGCCCATTCGACGATCCCGCATCTCCCTGAAATGGACGCGTTCGCGGCTACAGGTCCGATTATGCATAGCATGAAGGCAGAGCTGCATCCCAGAAATGCAAGAATTTCGCTGAAGCCTGGCACGAGGACCGAGGTCATTACTGACAACAGGGTTACGCAGATTCGCTGAACGATGCGCAGGACTCGGTTCACATTCTCGCGAGTAGCCTGGGCGGCGGACATCTTTGTCATCTCGTTCAATTCTGGGTGCGCTTCAATGCGAAGCAAAATTTCCAAGGTGGCGGCCAACGGCTGCGTCGTGAGCGCGAATTTTGAGCTGGGAATATGAATGCGAATTCAGAGCGATTCTGATATCAGTTCACTTACAGTGGACTTAACACCAGCATCCAGAGCGCAAAGTGATTTAATGGCCTGTTGTAGCCTTCTATCTTCAAGAGGTCCATGCTAATCTGGCGAACCGTTGTCGTACAAAGCAATGAAATCAAGGAGAACGACTCACCTCGCCGCTGACCGAATTCCCAAACATCAAATAGCCCACGACTGCCATGAGACCGTATATGAATGTTGCAATTGCCTTGTCTCAACCCCGTTAGCTTTGGGGATTTTGAAAGTTGGTTCAGCACATACGAACGACAGGTTTATCATGCGTTCGAACTTGTGGGGTTCGATCATGTCTCGAGCCAGAGAAGGGATTACTGGATGACATCCAAACTAGAATGATGAGGCTGAGCCCTGATGATATTTAGGTTGTGCTCTGCTCACCCCCGCGATAAATAGCCCGAAAGCAATGCCCAGGTTGCTCCAACTACTAATGCCGAGCGATGTTTGGGCCGGACTCCAGAGACTACCTGGAGCGGTTTGCTTCGACAGTCCGTCTAAGAGGATGACGAATATGATTAAAATTGTTGATAGAATGCCCAGGATGGAGGAATAGGATAATAGCGAGAGGGGGAGGAAGACTGTTGGCAATATTCTGCAATAATTAAATGATGGAAAGAGAAGACGAAGATCAGAACTCACACTATAAGGCTGCAGAGCTTGTATGTATCTGCGGGAAACCGGGGTAAGAGGGAATGTAGAGAATCTGCATATAGTGTCACTAGCAGCACGCTGTTTTCCGTTTAGAATTGGCTTCAAATCGAGAGATGAAGCAACCAACCTAATGGCGAATAGCTCGAGACAAAAAAAAAGGCTGACGAACGGCGTAGACCACGGCCCAAAGGCTTTTCTGGCGATATCGGAATAACACCGTAAACTGGTGTCGGCCAATATTATGCGCCCAAGGATCTTTGCCCTACGGACTGGGTCAAAAAATCATAAGTAGGACACGCTGAGAGACGTACGTGTAACAACTGATAAAACCGTGAGAAACGATCAAGAGAATCCCCATTAACCAGCCACTATACGCGAACGCGAGCGGCACGGATAAAAGGCCAATCCCTACGAGCATTGCGACGCAATTGAGTACAGTTTGACCAAAAGTGCTTCCGCCATGCGAGTTCACGGTTGAAGAAGTGGCCTCCGAGTCGGCATATGAAGAAGATGAGGTTGATGGTCGCCGTATGAGAGGCGTGCGCTCATCTACGTTTGGCGTCTGAGTGTGGACGATAATGGCTTCATGGCGAAGCCATTGCGACGGAGCAACAATTTCCCCTGATTCATCGATGAACGCATTAGTATAGCCATTGTCAATCCCAGCGGCAGCTTCTTCTTCATCGTCCGAAACCCTAGCTGAATAAATTCCCGGAGGATTGGCCAAAATCGGGGTGCCTGGTCCGATTTGTTAAAAGCTCCTCGCCAAAAAAATGCCACACCTACAAAAATTCTTCGGAAAGACGGACATTTCTGAAACACCGATACGTTGGTCTTTCCCAGAGTCAGCTTTAAATCAGTACGCCACCCCGATGCAAGCCCCGATGCAAGTCCAAAAATGAAAGCTGGCGACGCTGACTGAAAAATCTTACGACCAAACCACGATTTTTCTCTAGAACGATGCATGTTGGACTCCTAGCCGCCTCGAATCGACTTCTTTTCATGGGCAGCGCCGTTCTTTCGAGACCTTCCTGCGAGGGTTCGGGCAAAGAATCGCTCCGCGTCGTCCACGTCGAAAAATGTGAGATTAGATCCCTCGTCGAACCCAAGCCGGAACCCGAGGGCATTTTTTCTGAAAGTCTATGGTTCGAGTGCGGGGAAACGAGCCAAACTTTCGAGCAAGGCAAACATTTACGAAGGATTCCCACTTGAAGCTTAATTGTACGGATGGAACGGAGAACTTGAGGTGTCCGGATAAGTACTGGAGGAAAGCGCAGTAAGAAAACGTACCGCGATGGTATTACGGGGAAATACCTGCTAATGGAGATTACCTTGAGACCGATGGTACTTTCGGGACCTCGGTTTTAATGACCTGATAAATTAAGATTGCTCTAGTACTGCTCAACACAAGGCAACGTGGGTGATACATATGGTAATGCTGTCTATGAACAAAGCCAAGAGGATAATAAATGCAATGGTAAATGTGGACCTAGACCGCCGCCGTGGCCGCTTTGCGATTGGTCCACATCATGTAAGGTTCTCTTGCAATATCGTGACCTGCCGCAGCCTTGGTGCGGGTACTGCGCCTTGCCTCGGGAAGACGGGCGTTGACGTTGAGATCCTTAAATTATAAAAGACAATGTTAACAAAAAGTAGTTGGCTTTTAAGAGAGAGTGACTGACGGCAACACGACGGCGCAGACCGGAGGTAATGTGCGGCCACCATTTGGTCAGCACACCTTTGAGCGCGACCTCACGGTGTCCCTTGGGATTGAGCCAGGCCATAAATTCGTCAAGCTAGGAAAAAAATCAGTACATGTAACCGATGAAAGTTTACTGAACTTGCCTCTTCTTGGTCCGAGTATACCGCCCAGTCGCCCGGCCCAAGCATTCCTTCGATGCCTTCCTCCTCCTTGCGGCGCTCTTCGATGCCTTCATCGGTGCGCGCGACAAGAAGGTCCGTGTCAATTTCGCTGGGGCCCTGAATAAAGATCCTCCCAGCACCATACTGCGTGACACCTCCGCTGCCCACAAGGGAGCCCGACCCCATCCCGTCAAACCACCAAATCCGATTATGGAACCGGTCCTTCCCCAGCGGCTTGACGCGAATACTGCACAACAGCTTCCTAAACTCTCGCTCGATGCCTTCGAGTCGGCGTTCAAGTTTATTGACTTCTTCATCAAGTCTACGATGCTCAGCAGTAGCCTGCTTGATCGACGCTTGCTTCGCCCTGCTAGCTTCTCGTTGCTTTCCAGGGCCTGCGCTCTGACTCTTTCCGTTAGCTTTCTTGCCCTTCTTGGGCGCCGCTGCCTCCGTCCCTGAAACATCGGACAGGTCGCTGGAATCAAGCATCACCACGTCTTCGTCAACGTCATTACTCGTCGGAGGCGTAGCCGCAGCAACAGCAGCGTCATTTTTCTTGATTTCAATCCGGAGTGCGTTCATCTCCTCCGCACTGCAAGGTCAGTCGAGTCAGAAAAGGGGGACAAATACAGGATCTCCAGCACTCACTACTGCTTTTTGAGACGATTAACTTCGATCTTCTCCTTCCTCAGCGCCGTCAGTTGTTCCTCGCAGTATTCCATGTGACCGTGAATAGCTTTGCTCGAGATAGCCAGATTGCTCATGAAGGACAGGATCGCGATACGATCTGCTGCTGGGAGCGCATAGTATCGTTTAGCGGGATCGGAGACCACCGTCAAGGCGGGGGAAGGAATCGGGGTAGAAACGCGGGAGGAATCAGGGGATGTGGAACAAGGATCCACATGTGGGTCGGGGGCGAATAAGAGCTTGGTGAGAACCTCTCGAAGGGTGGGGAAGTTGGTCAATGTAGCATGCTACAAATATCGTTAGCCAATGTGTACTCGTGTATAAAAAGGACAGACATCTTTGAGGCAGCCAAAGAGAGCATCCTCCCATCCATTTCGGCCCTCCGAATGTCTGAGGGCAACTCGTTCCCAGTTGTTCCCAACCTCGGCCATTGCCGCGGTCAACTCGTCGATGGAGACTCCGAGAACTTTGACATCCTCGAGGCCTTCGCTCAGCAAACGCTGTTTCTCATAAAAGAGAGAAAGGACGGCGGCGTGGCGTTGGAACGGTACCGTACGCAAGTTATAGATGAGCGCTGAATGAACCTCTGCGAGCATTGAGCACGGGGTCTCCGCAGCAGAGTGCTGAACGGTATGCTCGAACTCATCCAGAGTAATTGGAGAGATATGCAAGGCTTGCCTACAGATAATCAAGTTAGGCGACTAAGGCGAGAACGCGTAATTACTGACCCAAATACAACCAAAAAATTCCAGGCCATCAAGAAAGCTTCAAAGGTGCCGGGAGTGTCGTTGAAAGGCAGAGCTACGCGACTGGGAACAGGCCGTTTTACTTTGATGCCGGCCTTTTTCTCCTTGTCACCTATCTGAACGTCGAGGTCTTCGGTAGGATACCGGACAGGCTTTTTCTTTTTCTTTTCCACTGCCAGACGCTCCGCTTCTTCCTTGGCGATTCTCTGTTTCTCGGCCTTTTCGGCAGCTTCACGTTCCCGTTTTTCGGCTACAACGTGGAACAGTTAAGAGGGCCCAGGACGAATATAAATCGAGATACCTTTCTCCTCCTGCGCTGCTGTCATTTTCTTTTGTCTCTTCGTTGGAGGTGCCTCCTTGTCTTCCCAAACCTTCTTTCGTTTGTCGATTTCGCCCTTCTTGATAGTCTCAACACCCTTCCGCGTCTCCTCAGGCATATCCGAGTTGACACCATAACGCTTCGCGACGGCAGGCTTGACGGTCCAAGGAGAAGCCACTGCTGCGTCGCGGTCGACACAGTCTCTGATGAAACGACGTAATATGGATTTTGAGAAGCAGAGACGATCGCGGCTGCATGGGTCGCGTCAGCATTGCCTTGGGAGCGACCTTGACGCGTTACAAACCTCATCATGTCGCACTGGACCTCACGAAGACTGTCGATCATCTTGCCATCCTTTTCGGCGGTCTTGGCGGCATTGGCCTTTTGTTTGTCGTGGCTCTTCTCCTTTTCGAGCTCGAGAACATGGACCCAGTAGTAATATAGCTTGGGATCGTCGCGTGCATTCGCGTCTTTTGCCGGTTCCTTGAGGTCCCCGCTAAGGACGTGCGGCGGAGCCTCCTCTTCGAGGGGCGGGACAGACGTCGAGGAGCCTGCACCGTAAGTTGGCTTGTGCGCGTCGCGTGCCGACGTGTCGTTGCTGTATTTAGGAGGAAATACTTTGTCTACTCTCGCGTAGTACCTATGCGTGAATTAGTCTCGCGTGCGCGAAGGTGAGACAAAGAGCTTACTTGATGCCGCCGAGGTCGACCAGAACTCCTGGGGGAATGGTTAGTTGCCGTGCGGGAACGCGAAAGAGGGACACGGACTCTCGTCTTTGAAGTAGCGGTCTTTGTAACGGTCAAAGACAGCTTCGACGAGATGGTCCAGACGGCCCATGACCTCTGGAGAGACGCGGAATGAGCACACGTCGTGTCGAGCAGAAAGACACATACGCCACTGGACCGACTTGAGAACGGCAGCCTTGAGGGGCTCGGAGAAGCGGACATGCAATGTACGCGCTTCCTGCTTTTCACTAGCGACTGCCTGGAAGTAGTCGAAACCACTCTTGCCGGTAACCTCGCACTGGAACTGTTTCTGACGGTAAAAAGACATGCGGGCAACGTAGGCCTGGGAGATCCGATGAGAACGCGTGGTTAGCGTGTGTGGCCACTACCTACCTCATAATCTTGGAATATTTCGCCCGTTTGTGCGAGGTAGAAGACATCTTGGTCGGGATTGGTCTTTGCGGCCTCGAGGAGGGCCTCAGAGGGCTCTGTGAGGACGACCCTTTTACGGCGACATGTCGGCATGGCGGGGACACAGGGGGGACGCAGGCCAAGCGCGGTGTGGTGGGGAGGCCGGGGGCGGGGGCGGGGACGGAGGAGCGGGAGGAGGAAGGGTGGTGGAAGAGAGAGAAAGGGTGATGATGGGAGGGGGTTAGGACTTGTTGGATTTCGGCGGACCCCGCGTTTCTGCACTCTGCCGGGAGAGAATATGCAGAAGTATGGCTACCACCGTTTTTTTTCCCCCCAGTTTTTGTATCTTGACCGTCACTGCCCCAGTCCTCTGCAAGGCTCCAAGCTATCCGGCCGAATTTTGAGGGCCCAGAACCTGCGCATCTGTGCAGCATGCCGTGTGTTTCTTCGATTCTGGCTTTCGTCAAGGCACTGGTCACGCTCATATCACTCTGTTCTCTGTTCCTCACAAAAAACATGTCTATGTTCCACACCCCAGCACCGTCGCCCACTTCATCCTGTGTGCCAGCGAGTACATGCCAATCACCGCTTTCCGGCTGCGCGTCAATCTCTTCCTCGATTTGTTGATAACGTGATCTCAGACCTCGAAATCAAGTACCTGCGGAACCCTGGGGAGACTCGCAAAAAATACGGAGCGATGTTTCTACGACAGATCTGCGCGATACAATGTGGGGAGCAATTTTTACCAAGCAACTCGTGGCACAGGCCGTGGGCCCGGGTCGGAGCGGGAGCGGCTGACCTCGCTTGCTCTGTGTAACCCAAACTCGGCGCTGCTCGGCCATGGCTGCGGGAAAGCCTTCGAGTCCCCGATATAGCTTCATCAGGCTGACAGCTAGCAGTGTCGTTTCACGCCGCTGAAACTGGATCTCCACCATTTTTTAGTGCCGACGCACTTATGTAGTCTTGTGTAGGTCGCCGAAAAATACTTTGCACGCCGGGCTCTATGCACAACATTATCTCCTCCAAGTTTCTTTGCTGCCAGCTGGGCTTCAACAATCTGGCGTCTGGCATGGCACGCCTAATTTTGCATCTCTGACTCGGTACCGGCGTTTGCGCGTGGATCGACAGAAAAAATGAATTATTTCTCGGAGCCAGTAAACCCCATCACTGTCTATTGAACTGACTGGTCCCCTCACAACAACCACCCAGTTACTTCCACTTCTTCATATCGAGCATCGACCACCAAATATCTCTCAAGTCAACAGCGATGTTGCACCGGTCTCTGATGGTCTCCACCTTCCTATCATCGTCCTGCTCATTATTATTCAAGAGCCAATGGACCCCATTAGGTGTCTGTGCTAGATTCTTAACCTGACTGCATACTCGCAACTTCGTTTTGGCCACCCTTCACACCAACTACTCGGTTATTGACTACTTTTTCATATTGAGGATCAACCACTAATAAACAGTTAGGTGACTATTGCCCTTGTCTCACCTCTTTAACCTCAGCCTAGACAGGATAAACACTGGGACCACGCTTCCTTCACCTGAGCCCACTATTACTCGCTCGCACATTTCTTCCAAATGAACCAGCTATACTTGGTCGCTGCCTATCGCTCACTAATCATACCTAACCTCAACGAGGATATCTTGTCTGCTCGGTTGGTGCTTGCTTCTATTTTGCATGTCAAGGATCCCACTAATAAACATCTTAGGTCACTATTGCCCCGGTCCCTGCTCAATCTCGGCTTAGACTATGGATAAACTGGTACCAAGCTTCATTTCTCTAAGAGACTACTCGGTCCCACACTGAGAGAACCAGCTATAGCCGCTGCCTGTCGCACACCAATCATATCTAAACTGACGGGGGTGTCTTGTTATTCTACCTGTCTGGCCTCCAGTTTCCGCGCGACTCTTGTTCTGCTCGCTAATTCACCACTCGATCCCACCCCCGCACACACAAAAATACAACACAACCTGTGTATTCGTCAAAATTCGTCGGAGGTCGTCAAATAGCTGGCTAGATATGTAGTCGATAGAATACTAGTACTACAGTAGAAATGAATGTAAGTAGCGTAGCGTATGATACAAACACGAGTCGAATCGAATAAGGCTGCTCCGCGCAGAACATACAGTGCTTCAAATTTTAGATAGGTAAAGCAGGCAAGCTGAAAGCATGATGGATCTCGATTATTAAAGTCCTCTGTTCCGTAAGATGAGAATAAATCTAGATAGCGTTTGTCCGATGCGGGAAGGCGGGAAACATAGCAATGTGAGAGTGACGAAGGAGTCGACGCGCGATTCAGTGAATTTAGTTGATACTCATGCGTTTGTCCTCAACCCGCGACGCCTCGGGCGTGCCTACGAGCCGCAGCTTGTCACGAAGCCGGGAGGCTGTGCCGGATTTGGAGCTGTCCTTCTCCTTGTTTCCCGCCTTGGAGTTCTCACTGTGGTTATGTACCAGCTCGATAGCGCGCTTCGTATCGTCGACGGTGACTGGTGTCGCCGTGGGTGGCTTCGACGCCTGCGAGCCGGCGCCGAGACTATTGAGGCTCGCAGCCGGAGAAGGCGGGGCCGAGTTCTTCCTCCGTGTCGAGAAGAACTTGCGGATGCCCGAGGACGATGAGTCGTTCGACGGCTTGGATGATTTCGATGAAGACTTGTTCTTCGCCTCAATGGCGTCGACGGCGGCGATGGCCTTGGCGACGGGGTGTGGCGGCGACGCACTCCACTTGGTGATGCCGCCCCGCTTCTCCCCGATCCCGAGCTGTCTTTCTTTGATGTCGGCAACACTGACGGCGATGCGGGTGATAGTGGCTCTGGAGACGCGACCACCGTATCCTCGGGTCTGGGCACACTCTCCCCTCCCTGTCCCTCGACATCGACCACAACCCACCCCTTGCCCTCGGTCGCCTCCGGGTTGTCTGTCGCAGCAATCAAACCCACCAACCCTGCCTCGCTCTTCCTCAAGGCCAAATCGGCTGCCTGCAGATCCGGAGACTCCACGCGGTGTGCGACGTCTTGTACATCCGGCGTGGGTCCGTCATGCTCCTCGAAAATAGGCTCCTCCGGCAGGTCGAACCCACCCATGTCCTCCGGCTTCTCGTCGATAGGCGTCGGCTGCCAACCACCGGGAAAGGGCGGAAGCGACTCCCGCTCGGCACCCGTCCACTTGATAGGGATTGGGACATCGTCCGTCGAGTTTGAGGCTGATGAAAACGCAGAGTCACGGAAGGCGCCGGGACTTAAAAGCTGCGGAGGTGTTCCAGACGCGTTAAAATCCTCATGCACTGGCGCTTCCTCGCTGTGGCTTGGGTAATCAAGCGGGGGAGTGAGGGCAGGATGCGGAGAGGACGAATGAGAGGGACCATCGCCATCCGATGGCGACATACGGCCCAGCGGGCTATTCCCGAAGCTATTTGGCGGCGAAGCGTCTTCGTCTTCGACGGGTAGAATTAATGGGAACGACGCTTCGGGCGCTTGATTGCGGTCGAAAGGCGAGGTGGAGTAGAAGACGTCGGGAGTGCGTCCAGAAGCGCCCACCCCAGTCAGATTTTGCGCGTCTTCTGGTACAGTGCTCGGCATATGGCACGCAACCCATGCTCGTTTACAGCAGGATCTGCATCGTGAACAGAAACTGGGACCTGTGCTCGAGGTGCCGCTTTGCGAAGGATATTGAATTAGAAAATCGGTGGGGGCTGCCACCGGGACTGTCTGTCGCTGCTCGTGCATGGGAGGAGGGGAGGGGCGTGTGGGCAGTAGGTTCAGACGCAAGTCTCCGGTGAAGAGATTGCTGACTGTTAAGAGATACTGGGCTAAGAACGCCAGGAATTTCTGGAACGGCGCGCCTGAGTTCGGCAGCGGATCCATTGAGATTGAGGGCGCGGGGGACTCTGGTAATGATCGGTCGAAGACGCAGTGGGCCCGGTGAAAATCCAAAGATCTTAACTCGAGATCTTCCGTCAGGGTCAGTGATGTGAGAAGAGAGAAAGAGTGGACGTCGAGTGATGAAAGAAGAGAAAGAATGTGGCGAAGGGAATCCGTTGCGAAGGTATCTTCATGGAACCCTAAACAAGCCATTAATCCATGCACAGGCGCGAAAACAAAAACGAACATTTATATCCCTTGAGTTTGAATTCAAAACAGTTATCGTCGACTTTCTTTTCTGAAACGACACCGCGTGGCCACGATCCCCGGACCGCATTCAGGATGGCAGGAGTAGAGTGCAGTGGCGGCGCAATAACACGGAGCACTGTGGCAGACGTGAACGACAGCGCGAACGGAATACGTCGGGATTGCTTGTTAAACGAAGAGGACGCAGGAATGGGGGAGTCGGAGGGAGACAGTGGGGAGAGGGAGCGGACTCCGGCCGGCTTCGAGAACGCCATTGCAAGACGGTCATCACTTTCACGACCGTAATCTATCGCTGAAAGATAGGTATAGCCGTGCTGGTAGATGACCGCCAGTATCTCAACCAACAGCTTTTCGGTAGGAAGACTTTTTGCGTTTGCCCATGGTTTTCCGCCGAGAGCAATCTCGCACATCTGCTGGGAGATGTCTTCGCGCAGAGCTGGGATGGGAATAAATTTTGAAAACTAGCGCGTTTCAAGAAACGAACCAGTTACGAGATGTTTGCTGTCGAGAAGTCTTCTTACTGCGGTCATGAGCGGAAGGGGGAACGAATAGAGTCTGATGCAGTTTGGGCCTGCAATAGCCATGAGGGAGAAGGAATTGAGAGTGGCTGGTTGGTCGCGCATAAACTCGCGTCTTGGTGTAAAGCCAGACCCTCAGGGGAGGTCATCAGAGACATTGGAGAAGGAAGAGAACTGGTTGGTGGAGTCAACTTGAACAACTTGAAAAAGTCGAGGATCCGACGTCATTACACGTGTTTTGATGATGGTGATGGTGGCTGTCCGTGGAAGCGCCCGAATACGTCATCCTCGGTTCCTAGCGCACAAAAACAAAAGATCGCCTAGACCGACTTGGAAGATATCCAAAAAGAGATCTAGGGCGTTCTGGATGCACTCAATCTCTATATCTGCACTGGCAACCCGTGCAACGTTAAATTGCTTCTGTGAGAACGCCACAACACCGAGGCACAGGGCGCTGTTGCTGACATGCATTTACAGAGATTTCATCGCCACTGATGTCATCAACGGGACCCCTAACACCCGATCGCGCGGTCAGGTGACTCTCAAGCCACTTTATCTCGCTTGGCACTTGTCTTTCGGGACCGCACCGCACCGCCGGACCGCACATCGGGCCGGTTACCGGACGAAACGCCCTTTAAAGCTCGACGAAGACGACCGTCGGCATTCTGCCCTCCTCTCCTGCTACCATGGCCAATCTATCCAAGCTCAATGTTCTCATGTGTAAAATTATCAATATTCCGTTCATATTCATCGCTAATTAACAGTCAGGCGGCACCGGAGAGTACACCACCGGGTGGGTTGGAACTGGCGCCTCCACGTCTGACAAGAAGGTACGTCCTTTAATATTTCTCCGCACAAACAATAACGGACGATCCTACTAGATTGGCGTAAGTTCGGCTGTTTTGTCACTTAGACTTTCTCGCCTTACGCGAGCTCTTAGGTCGTCGGGCTGACGCTGTTCGATCTGCGGCGGCTAGGAAAGGCAGGTGATATCCTACTCATTGAGATATTATTATTTTGACGACCAAAAATCAGGTCGAGAAACTTGGCATGGTCGGAGTAAATGGAGGCAAATTCCCCGCGATTCGCGAGCACCTGGCGAAGAACATTGGTGGTGTCTACAAGGACATGGATCTCTCGTCAGTGTTGCGAACTTTCCCCGCAATCCCGAAATTTACCCGAGCAGCTTTGACGAATTTCCGGAGCAAGGCAAGGTCGACCCAGAGGCCTGTCAGTTCAGTATAGTCAGAATTACGCAGTCCAACCATACCTTTTTGGCAGACAAGGCTGCGATCGACAAGCTATCTCCAGGCGATGCTGCGATTATATTCACGCCCGATTGTGAGGCTAGTTCTTTGCCCCTGGATCTCGTCTTGATTCCATTCTAGCGACGCATTACCCTATCGCAATCTACGCCATTGAGCGCGGAATACACGTCCTTGTGACGAAGCCCGCTACCCAGCTCCTATCGCACCACAACGAGCTGATTGAAGCGGCTAAGAAACACAATGTCGTCTGTAAGTAATTCAAAGTCGAAATGGTCGCCTTTGCTTACTGAGAAACAGGTTTCGTCGAGCACCACAAACGGTTGGTTCGAAACAAATTGAAAACTACATCCTGACAATTTTTAGCTTCGATCCAGCATACAGCGACGCGAAAGCCCGCGCGGTGGCCTTAGGGGAGTTCAACTTCTTCAGCGCATGGATGAGTCAACCCAAGAGCCAACTGGAAACCTTCCGTGCTTGGGCTGGAAAGGACTCGGATATTAGGTCTGTTGCACTCCGCTCCTTGAACCTACCTGAACTGAACATTCCCCTTGTTCGCAGCTATTACCTTTCGTCGCATCACATCGATATCTGCTGCTGGATTCTTCAAGATCTCGCGGTACCTACCCGCGTCGTCGCGAGCGCTGCGACCGGAATCGCGACCAGCGAGCCGTACAACTGCGTTCCTCAAACCGAAGACACAATTACGCTCATGGTGGACTGGCAGTCGATCAAGAGCCCAAAGCACAAGGGCACGGGCGTCTACACAGCCAGCTGGACCGCGCCTCTCAAGGCGGGCGTGCACTCGGCGCAGCACTGGTATTACATGGGCGAGAAGGTGCGCCAGGAACCGCTCTTGGACGCGCTCGACTCGAGAATTAATTCCCGCCGCGCTCCGTAGGGTGACATAACCGTTGACCAAGCTCATCGCGGCTACGACGTCACAGTCGACGAGACGGGAAAGCAGTGGTACAACCCATTCTAGTGAGTTTGTCGCGTATTCGGGCGCGAAACGGCTCGCTCACGACGCGTCGAACGCGTGCGCAGCATGAAGTACTCGCCATCGGAGAGTGGGCATTTTGATGGTCAGCGCGGGTACGGATACATTTCAATTGAGAAGTTCGTCGACGCGGCGCGTAGCGTCAACGCGGGGGAGACGAAGCCAGCGGATTACGACAAGCACGGTTTGCCGACCATCGCCAACACCGTGCTCACCACGGCCATCCTCAATGCAGGCCGGATCAGCCTGGACGAGAAGCGCGCTGTGGGCATTAAGAGGGAAGGGGATCAATGGATCCTAGAGTAGGAAATCTGAAAGGCAAGAAGCGCAGCAAGTAAAGTAGCAACGGGTTCGACTTCGCGGCGGACCCACGCATGTACTGTACCTGTAATGGAGTCCATGGACGCTGATTCTTATCCGGGCGGCCGCAGACCGTGTCGTGCGATACAATTATTCTGCATTCGGGATCGAGTTTGTAGGGCGAATCATGTGTCAAATTGCGGAGCGGTGAATCAAGTGAAGAGGTCGAGGGAGAAATGGACATTTGGATCAGAATCAAGTACGAAATCCACATGTCGGCCGCTATCCAGCTATTGCCTCCAGTGTCCACATTCCCTTGATACCGCTCGGCAGCACGAAGTTCGTGATCTGGAATGCTGAACTTACCCGTCGGCTTGAAGTTCTGTCACTTGTGTGGGTAAGATTTCCTGAATCTTGCCAAATTGTTTGAACGCCATAGAAGTTGTGAATGTTGTGAATGTTGCGAGGTTGATGTCGGGTGAACGGCAGTAGAGTGCACTTGAGAAACAAATGGGGGACGACAGTGCAATTGTTGAGACTCTGTATATACATGAAGTAAAATAATGTGCAGTGAAGAGGGGAAATGCGAGAGGAAGATGCCGATGGTACTTGGGTACGGAGGTACGGGCGACGACGCCTGGAGAGACCAAAAAGAATTACGAGGCTGATACGTGGGGATGGTACCAGAATGGTCGGCGAGGGGGGTGAGACGACGGAAAGTATATCGATAAAATGAAGAATAAAGTATACTTTAAAACGATCACCAGTAAAGAAAGAATAGCGAGGCTGTTACAGGCTGTCGTCTTTGTGCAGGGAGTTGAAAAGGTGGGGGGAATGATGGTGGATGATTGCATGCATATAGAGTACGAGACGATTGACGATGATGAGGACGGACGGGAATGAGTGTAAAGCCGTGATTTATGTGGACGACCCAGGGAAAAATATATGTGCGGAATCGCGTGCGGGTGGCTGGGCCCGTATGTCACTGGCAGAAAAGGTAGGGAGCCCGAGTGCGCATCGAAACGGACTATCGGTCTGTTGTTATTACACCTTCGCGAGCTTTCGCTGATAGAATGTGCGCCTGCCAGGATAGGATGGATGCGGACGATGAAATGAGAAAAGTGCGAGTGACAGTGATGGATGCATGCTTGATTGAGGTTGCAGGAGAGAGAGAAATTGCGATAGTCGGTTGGCGACCCGTATGCTGATATTACATTTTGCTGGTAAGCTTCTTTTGACGGTACAGGGGTTGGGGGAACGGGGGATGCTATGACACCATTGCCACCCGGGGCGAAACGTTACTGAGATTCTGCAGGACGGGACGAAATGCCACGAAATCGTGCGGGAGGAACTGCTCGGGGGGAGACTCGATCCGGAGTTTGTTAAGCACAGGTTCGAACGACGTTGCCATGTTCTCCTTGTCGTTGGATGCATGGGAATAACCACCGAAAAGATCGCTGGAAAAGGCGGGCGTCGTGGGAGTGACGGGGAAGTCGTCAGACTGGTCCGAGGCGGTCGTCGACGCGCTCATCGGAGTGCTGATGGCAGACGGCGAGGAACGTTTAGGCGTCACCGGGAAGGACGGTGGACGTTCATAGCGCCCGCCTGCAGATAATACTGGACGACGAACGTGGCCGCTTTCGAGTAGAAGGCGTAAGAATATTTCTTCACCAGCGTCTCGGAAAGGTCGTTGACGTGCTTGGCTAACCGCGTATCGAGGTAATCGACAATGTCATAGCAGTCTTCGGTTTCTTCCCACATTCGACGCGCTTTCCCGCATAGGAAGCGCGCGAGGGTGAGGGCGGCAAGGGCGATGGAGGATGGAGAGAACTTGATGAATTCACGATAGAACAAGGTGATTTCCATCAGAAACCGCGCGACATGCTGGACCTTGGCGTCCTCGACACTCGGCCCGACACACATGAGGCGGAGCCATGCTTCGGCGGTGGGATGTCCCAGCGTCCACTGGATGGTGGAGAGAACATGGCCCTCCATCTGGATGAACGCCGACTCGTCGTACGTGTCGCGACATATCTGGGCCAAGTCATGGACGGTGGGGACGCGTTCCTTCGCGTCCTCGAATTTGGCAGCAATCCAGAGGGCGGCACAGCCAACGAGTTGGTAGTGTTTGATATACACGATGCGACGCGAGACGTAGCGGTCGACGATATTGAGAGTGAGGTACAGGGTTTCAGGGCGTAGACGGAAGGTGAAGTGGATCTCGACAAGAAAGTCAACGAGACATGGTCGCATGTGCCACCGAATCTCGGGCTGCTGATCCATGGACTGCAAGGAGGACACGGTGCATCGCTGGATAGGAAAGATAAGCACAAGGCGGGAAACGCGCGCACGGAGGCTCTGACCTCCATGTCGTGCATGTAATGGCGTATCTCATCGCGATACTCTTCTTCCAA
This sequence comes from Mycena galopus ATCC 62051, assembly GCA_014925785.1. NCBI lineage: Eukaryota > Fungi > Basidiomycota > Agaricomycetes > Agaricales > Mycenaceae > Mycena > Mycena galopus. The sequence continues at coordinate 816,074 of WIQG01000007.1, forward strand.
GAGAATGCCCTGCTGCCGCAAAGCCTGGATCTGGGCCTCGCGCTGCCGCTGCTGGATGAGCGAGGACTTTGCTGAGCGGGGAGTTTTGCGGGCTGGGGCGCGTGGAGGAAGGAGAAGAGGCGTCTTTGATGTTTTGGAGATGCCATGGGGAGATGGACGTTTCTTGGGGTACACGAGGGAGGTTCGGGAGTGCTTGTGCAGGGAAGAATTGGATACGTCTTTCATGGTCGGGGACGGATTATGGGAGCTAGAAACGAGTCGTATATCAGCACACGACGGAGACATGGTATAGCGGAACGAGAAAACGGGCAACAAAAACAAACACGGCGATCGAACGCGTCGACGCGACAATGCCACCACGAAACATGGCAAAGATGAAGACGAAGGAAATAAAAATAAAAATGCCACCACCGGACACCCACTCACCCACGACGTTCTACAAATTAAAGTATGCGACGAGGGAGCCTGCAGTCAAGCAAGTCTGGAGGTCGTGGTAAGCGTGGAGGTCGTTACAAGAGGTCGTCGCGAACGGCGTCGAGAAACTCAACGGGCTCGACGACGATGATCGAAGATAGAGAAAGGAAGAAAAAGTATATAAAGCAAGGGTGCAGCCGGGGCTGCCGGGGGTCCGAGTGAACGGTCATCATTCCTCCCCGATCTGGATGTGAAGAGTTGTGTGAAGAATACAACCATCACAACTCGTGTTCCAGTCCACAAGGAAATCCAGCCGCTGTCTAACACGTTTTCCGATGACCAGAGGGGGTCTCACCTGCACGCGAATTTGCAGCTGAATATTGTCAGTATTGCCGCGGATGGAACAAAGGAATTGGACCCACAAGCACTTGTTTGGGACAAAGGAAGATTACGAGCCAAGGAACGACTGGGGTGAGGAGAGGGGATTATTAGGCACGCGAAGTGAATCGAGCGCGGGAGTAGGCTGGGGTGCTCTAAGTGGCACCTTGGCGGTAAGAGGCAAAAGTGGGTCCAGCGTTGGACGGAGGCCTTTTGAAGGTGGGAGGGTGTGCAAAAGGCGTGTGCCGCGTAGTGCTCTATAACAAAGGCCTGTCCCGGTGGATGCCTTGGTTTTGATACACGAGACCACGTTTTCTGCCTGCAGGCAACAGAACTTTCACGCTTTAGTCACCGATAGATGCATCTGTGCACCCCAGCACGTAACGTCGCCCATATTATTCCTAGTCCAATCAGTCCCCGCGCCTCCTTCTCTTCCTCTCCTGGTGGGTCCATATTTTTACGCCCGCAAGTGCTTGACCTAATACTATTCTCCCAGCCGGCTGCAGTGATCTATGCTATAGCACAATTGACGCCGTCTCTTTCACATCAGTCACTCTTATCGCCATCGCCATCGCGCAGCGTACATAAACCCTTTTTGTGTGGACACAAGTTAATTAATTAATTTTCGTCTCCCCGTCCCGCTTTGTTCGTTTGGTTTGCAAGTACCTAGTGCGGCACTATCGTTAGGTGGCCGTTGGAACAGGCTCAACTGGCTCAGAGCCAAAACCAAAATATTAGAATGCCGCGCCGTCCTAGAGCGTCCCATCCGAATAGTGTACATTTAACCGCTCTACATGCACCCCGATGTTCCTCGGACGCGCCATTGCCTGTCAGCGCGCTCCAACCGCTGCTCTTGTGCATCAGAAACCTGCTAGACATTCAGTAACGCCAGGGTCTACTCACACAGCCTACATATCATTGATTGCAGACATCTATGTCTTCGGAAAGTTGAAATTTAATATCCACGACGTTTCACACGCCATGCTTGTCCAGGTCCTAACCCCAGATTCAGGTTTTGGTGACGTACTTACAGTCCAAATCAAAATTCCGTTAAAAAAAAAAACTCCAATTCGAAGCATCAACCGCGCGCGCAAAGCAGTGCAGTGGGCGCAAGATCCAACCGCCGACCGGTCCGACTGCCATTGCCATTCGCTTCAAAATTACGACCTACGGAGATACAGTGTTCGGGATCGATGCACGAGGCACGCGACAGCACAAAGCAAATTTCGGCCGACGTTTGAGCTTTTTTGAAGTTTGAAAGAAAAAAGCAGGGCGCGCCGTCGGTTGTGGAGTCGGCTCGGTCGATCTTGTGGGTGCACGACAGGCCATCACAGTGTCGCGTTCCTGGTGAGGGAGAAGAGTGGTATGGATCGTTTGTGTTAATTACAGTTGCATTCACGACGAATGTCGGGCCACAGACATTTCCGAAATGCAAGAAATGGAGGGTAAAATTCTGAATGTCAAGCTAAATAATGGAGACGGGAAAACGGAAATGCAGGCGACAAAAAGTATGCAGAGAATGGAGATGAGGGTGGACAGGGTCAGTAAAATGATATACGGACCTACAAGGTATGGAATCCGACCCTAGCGGCAATGATACAATCAGTCTCGATGATGCGCCGTTCCGCCCATGAGAAGAGCCATCAAATCTCCCCCGTTGTTGCCCTGCGTAAGACCTTGTTGATGAGGGTGGCCGCCGACCTGAATGTGATGGTGGGGGAGCATATGCGGAGGTAGCTGTTGCTGCTGGTGGAGTTGCTGCTGTCGCTGTTGTTCCTGCTGTCTCAGCGCGTGAATAGGTTGCTGCATCTGCACCGGCGGGCCTCCTTGTTGCGGTCCAAATCCGCCGCCGCCCATCCCAAGCCCCCGTATCCCACCGCCCAGATTCAAAAGCTGTGCCTGGTTGGCGCGCTGCAGGTCAATGTTCGGGTGCCCGAGTCCCGCCAACTGATGGTGCTGGAGGTTACCCTGCAGCTGCGAAGGCGGAACACGCATCTGCGGCTGCAAACCTCCGCCATAGTTGTTCAGATTCCCGTTCACTGCAAAGTTGTTAAACTGTTGCTGTTGAGGCAGGCCGTTGTGCAGACTGTGCGTCGGGAGCCCAGGCATCCCCATAAACTGCGAGTTGTCGAGAGGCGGCCGTCCGCCAAGATTTGCCAGGCCCGGGGCAGCCTTTGTTGCTGAGGGTTGGAAATTGGTGACGGCGCACCGCGGAACTGGGGCTGCATGGGGATGCTAACATTCCGTCCCCCGGGTTGCGCAAAGCCTGTGGGAATCGGGTTGTACATGGGATCAAGGCCCCGGTGGTGCTGGGGAGGAAGACGCTGAGGATTTGGATTGAAATGGATCGCATCGTCGGGCTCGGAATATACGCTGTCCCGGTTGCGTGGAGGGAGAGCAGAACGAAGACCAGGAACCATGCCATCGGGCATGAAGTTGCGGTCGTCCAAACGGCTTTCGTACAGCGCGTCCAGCCGGTTATTCAGATGTAGATGCTGCGTCTGATTGTGCTGTTGCTGCTGCTGCTGCTGAAGGATCTGCAAATTATTCTGGGCTTGTTGTGAGCCGAAAGGCGCGCCGCCAACGGAAGGCGCGGGATTAGGTGACATGATATTCGGTCTTGGAATCTAGGATCACGTAATTAATACCAATCAAGTAACATGAATGAAACAATTACCTGCGCGGAACTATTCAACTTGGAAAGCAGACCGTCCATGGGGTTGTACCCTCCCTCGAGCCTCTGACCGGGGTTTGGGGTCGTCGACGTAAAACCAACTGGGTTTTGGTTCGCTGGTGCTTCTCTGCCTCTGCTGTCGAAGAATTTCGCTAGGCGACTACCTTTGCCTGTAGAATAACCTGCCGAAGTCGGGTCGAAGAGCGGATCCGCGTATGAGCCAGCATCCGCCGGCAGGCCGTGCGGTGCGCGATCTCCTCGTCGCAAAGGGTCCGCACCGGCGAATTGGTCTCGCGGTTCTTCAAACACTAAGGACATGCGCGACTGATCTTCAAAGGGCGAAAACCCGCTTCGGGGAACTTCCGATTTCAGTGGGCCGAGGTTAATAGGCATATCGGGCGATAACGCGCGCGCATTTGCATTGGGGTGCTGAGAAATAGGATCCTGCTGGTTCATGCCGTTACTTGATCCATTGGTCGGTGGAGGCAGGCTCGGAGATTTGCCTGCTCGGCCAGCACCGAATGCTAACAGGCGAGATCCATGTGGTGGGTTGAATTGGGCAGAAGGTGCGGGTGGGGGGTCAGACATGGTTGGTTTCTCGGCAGTCGGAGCGGCATTCGGTTGTGAAATGGGTTTGGGGAAGAACCTAGAGCCTGCTTGGGGTGGGATTTTGTCAGCGTCGACGGCTGGAGGCGGATTTGTAAGAGGAGGGGGGCGGGTGATAAGTTCGGTTTTGCCGAGGATCGACAACAAAGAATTAGTGTCATGAGCGGGGGTCGATAAAGAGGCTGGTGCAGGCGGTGTTGGAGCACCCGGAGGCGCAGGTGCATTGTGGGTCGAATCTGAAACAACAACCTGGGCGCTTTGGGGGGTTTGAGAAATTTGCGAGCCTGCCAGTATCGAAAACATCAACCAAGATCCATGCGTTGCATAAAAATACGGACCTTGGGAAGCCTTGGCACGAATTCCGGGAGGGGCAACGACGCTGGTCTCAGCAGGGGTGGCTCGACCTGTTTTTTCTCCTCTTCGCGCTTCATCAGCATGCGGAAAATCTGGATCTCGTCCAGCGGTTTCTCGGCAATCGACTCCGATGCGGCGGGCCGTTCTTCATCTTTCTTGGGCGCAGGAAGGGGAACGGCGGCCTTTTCTTTCTCCTTCAGACCCTTCTTCCATGCCTGTATACCGTCGAGTTCACCCTCAGCGCCCTTGCCTCCGACAGGAATCCCCGAAGATTCGGGAATGTAAGTATCCATCCACGCAGGCTCTTTCTCCCTCTCGCGGTCACGGTCGCGGCGATCTTCTTTGTCTTTACCGTCTTCCGCTGAGGCCCCAGCTCTGCGGTCACGATGGTTGCGTTTCGACCGCCCGTCGCGATCTTCCACGACAGTCCAACGTCGGTCGCCAGATGCATCGCCATTCTCTTGGGATACTTTCTCGGCGGCTCGTCGTGCTGCCATTCTCTCGTCCCGCTTTCCATCATCTCTCCACCGTCTAGGATCTTCGTCTTCATCTGCATCCCGATCCAAACCGCGTTCACGTTCCCGGCGTTCATCCCGGTCCCTGCGATGGTCCTCCCTCGTCCGTCGATCATCTCGAGCGGTTTTGCGGTGGTCATCGCGACGATCCCCAGCGGGCTCCTTCTCATCACCTTCCCGGTCCCGGTTTTGGCGAGAGGAAGATACGTCTCTCCGAGACCGAGAGGATTCGCGTGCTCGGGAACGGGGCCGCTCACGATCCTCTCGAGTCCCTCGAGAGTTTTCGTATCCTGCCGAGAAAACTGGTGGTCAATACCGCATCAACCCACTGAAACCGCAGTAAACTCACGCTCTTGACGAGTTGCGTGGCTGCCTAAATGTGTGTTAGTACATGAAGTATTATATTCGAAGAGCCAATTACCCCGTCTCCAGTCCTCGCTAACTTCACCGACCTTTTTCTTGGTTCCGTCGCGTGCTTCCCCTCTCCGGGCAGCTGCTGCGAGGGAAGTTGACCCTCTAATTGGGGGATCAACAGCAAGGTGGGGGGCAATGTCTCTTTCTTTATTCCTGAGGCCGCCCGGAGCAGCAAGTCGATCACGGTCGTACTTGTCAGAAAGCTGGCCACAACGATTATGAATGGCAAGGGAACAGATTTGCCGACTCTCACGTTGCGCAATCTCTCTTGACCCTCTTTGTCTCGGATATCTCTCTCCCGGTCCTTGTCCCCATCCCGGTCGCGGTCGCGCAAGGATTGATGCTTGAAGTTTCCCATCTGTGAAGGTTGCGATAATGTGGAGCGGAAGCTGGGCCGTGTAGAAGTTTCTGAGAAATATCGTTACAAAGTTTCTGTACAAGCCAGAAGGCTGCATACCTCCGTCGTCCGCGTCCCTCCGGAACCTGCGGTAGAACTCATTTAGAAATTAGTGTAATTCGCCGGCGGTAACATACCGTCTCTCCCGCGTGCCGTTGGGGGTTGTGGGCTCAGAATCCTTCTTGGGATTCGGTTCATGTTCACTATGAAGTGGTCCAGAAGACGCATATGCATACACAACGCCTACGTACCCGAACCACTGCTTCAATTCAGGCATGTCTGGAGGGGATTTGACCAGAGGAGAGCTTTGAAGGTGCAGCATTTGGGGTCGAGTGTATATCATGAGTTGTCTGGATTGTGGGGGTTTGGTGACGGATCCTTCTTGCCCAGAAGGTTCGTCTTGCGACGCCGCGTCGACGGTGGCAAGAGCGACAACATCAGCTGGAGGTGGTACGGGTGGGAGGTTCAGTTGCAGGGGATTTCCGTCGGCGTCAGTGGCGGGCATTTTGGAGGAAACGAGGATACGGCCTTCTTTCCTCGCGTCTTCAAGACAGAGTGAAGCTAGTGAAGGCGACGGTCACAAAGTCACCGTGACACCAACTCTTTTATTTGGAACTCTATTGGAACGAACCTTGGGTCGCCTCTCCCTCTCAGCTTTCTACAGGGACACAACGCACTGAGCACGCTTTATGCTCCTTACTTTACGCCATTTTATTCTCAAACAGGAAGTCTTGAATCTCTACCGATATGCCATTCGCAGTGTTCGTTCTTCTGCATGCCAAAACTGAAAAATAACCCTTGTTCGCACAGTCGCGAGGTTCTGCGTTGTTGCTACACGACGCATATCGTCTAACCATATTTTATAACAGCCATCCATGATCCTTTGACGAGGAAAGAAACCATCGTGTGGATTCGCGCCGAGTTTGAGCGAAACCGACACTTGACAGACTTGGTTGACTTTTATTTCACGTCAACTCCCAGAGTGTTTATACGGTTTCAGTCCCTCATTGAAGACAAATTGAAGATGGGTCGGCGAGAAATTAGGCAAGTTTTGCCCACGGCTAGCACAGCGTCCCATTCGCATTGAGGTGTGTCGGTGGCAAATCTCCAAATGTTATTATTTCCCAGTTGACCCGGAAAAATTAGGTGTAGTGTATCCAGTTACGGAGGGTTTTTTGAATACCTGAGGATGAGTCTGTCCTGTGTCACAGTGTGCGATGCATATATGGTTTCGCAACACTTTTGCATTTCCGCCTCCACGTGAATTCCCAATGAGGAAATTGCTTTCGGCAGCTTCGGCAGTTCACTGACATTTGCCGAGATCCCCGAGCGCTTCTGTGACAAACAAGCGCCCAACAACACGCCTCCTCTCACCATCATTCTTCCTCTTTCTCTCTGCCCTCCGCCTACGCGATACGATGATGTTTGGACCTCGCGTCAATATCAACGACCCCGAATATTGTGAGCAATCTCGTCCGCACAGAACGTCTCTCCTCCTGTGGCTCGTCGAGCGACATGCTTGGAGTGCGGGTGCTCCAAATCAAGAAATCTGGGTGGCCACCATGAACGGTGCCGACAGTCGCAGCTGGTAGGGATTGCCACGTACATTGTCCAGCGAAAATCAACGACCACCTGGCACCAGAAATTCGGCCTGCGTGGAATTGTTGCGGAAATACGCGCTCCTGTGGACCAGACACTTCGTCAAGCCAACCTTTCCCTTCTTGACAACCATCAGTGCGAGGCTGCTCTTTCCGCGTCCCTCCTATCCCTACCACTTTCCTCAACTAAATCACAAGACAATTACTATCGCAATCACACTTGGTGCTTGGCTCGAGGCATCTCCATCCCACATCCATCCCCTTCGCAGCCCACCGCCTCCTTGATTCGTTCCCTGCTACCTGCTCCAGCCTGCCGCATCCCGTTGATCTACTGGGCACACACCGAGCAGCAAGCAGTAATCTCTGTGATCCAGGACTGCGCCGCATGGGAGCGCACTTGGCCTGGGATCAAGCTCGACAACTTTGTGCAGCACCTGTCGTCCCCGGACACCATCTACGAATTCTATTCTGCTGAGTACAGGACCTGGGATTTGTACCTCACCCGCATACATCCAGATTGTCCGCACGAACCAGCCATTCCGCATTCGTGTCCTCGGCAGCGTCAACCAGGACAGCTATATCGGCTGCCTGCAAACATGTCCATCGGCGTTGACCCGCCGGCGTCCAAGGCCCCTCCAAGTCATCAAGATCGAGGTCGAGGTCGAGGTCGAGGTCGTTGAGCCACCACCAAGCGCGCAAAGATCATCAAGATTGAGGACGGCGATGACGACAAGGTCGAGGTTGTTGAGCCTCCCACCAGGCTCGTCGAGATCGACGACGACGACGACAAGGTCGACCTCGTTGAGCACTCCAGCAGGTGCCACCGCCGGTTGTCGGCATCCCCAACTCCATCTCTCTCATTCTCCATAAATATCAGTGACAGTGCAGCCTCAATTCAATTCGTTCTCTCTCCCCGTCTCCGGAATTTTCTAACATTCTCTATTCCTGTAAATGAACGATGGCCACATGTATCCTCTAGAATAGCTGTATTCCCTTACTTGTAGTTTTGTACCTCCATCATAGTCTTGTAGTCCCTCTGTGATGCAATAAAATATTTTGTTGACTGAAATAATGACCCAAATTCCAGGCCGCGCGTTCAATGCTTACGCGTACAGCTTATTCTCATCAGACTGGACAGTTTTGCGCATTGTCACCATACTATTATCCTCCTCGAAATGCCTAGAACCACATAGGTCATTGTATCTGTATACATAAATGCGCGGATGTCTGTAAAGGCGTGCGATCAGGATGACAGAGCACGATGACTCATAGAATGGCCATCAATGCTCGCGACCCAAGTGCCGAGGCTGCCGAAAATAACTTCCCGATTTGGAGCGCACGTGGAGGCGGATTTTTTCCTTCTCTTTCGCAATAGCCCAGAATGATCAATCTGTCGACACAGCCACATTGATGCGCTTCTTAGGGGTTCGGGCCGTGCCGGTTTCAACTTTAACTGCTCAAACTTCAGCCGGGTAGACGCCAGGCCCTCAAACCCCATCGAAGTGTTCTTTCAGCGTCAAAACGAACGCACTTGAATGCCCCAGTGTGAAAACCCCTGATCTCTGCCCTCCCCTTCAAGCTTCGAGGCTCACTGCGTACTTGACTTGCGACGAGAATCCTGCCATGGCCAATGAACCGATAGCGATGGATGTTTTCTTGCGGGGACTGAGCTTCTCAATTAGCAAGCACCAGGTCCTCGCATTCTTGAAGCTCCCCTGATCTCATTAAATCTGATTACAAAAATGTAGCTCGACGCGGAATTGGCCACAATCCTGCATAAACCCCCGTATGCCGCATTCTCGACGGTCGGGGGCCCTGTGAATTTCCATGTCTATCTATTCAAAGACAGGCATGGGGGAAACAAAGCTCACAGTGGTAGTGGTTCCTTGACTCTGCTCAGAAATGTCGCCCTTCTTTTTCTTGCGGAATACGGAGAGCGGGCCAACAGGCCCTCCCTCCGAAGACCCTCCATATTGGTGGGCGGCGTGTCAAGTTCTCCCCGGGAAGATCGACTCCGCGGGTGGAGGTTGTTGAGCGTATTCTACGCTTTCCGTACGCAGATCCCAAGATTGCCGAAAAGAAAGAACAACGCAGATTGTTCTGCAATCCGAGAATATACTGTGAGCATGAAAGAATTACGCACTCTCTCAGCTGAACCCCGGAAAAGTCTTCGTACTCTGCAATTTGGGTGGTCCTGTCGCGACTCCGTTTTCTCTGTTGAGTGGGAAACAAACGTCACGGGAGGCTCCCTGAAAGTCAATGAGGAAAGAAGAGAATTCAGGATCGAGATACCTCGGCCGCCCGAGGTATTTTATGTCGCCATACGCTTCTCCCGGATTTCGCATATCCAGATCCACTCCGATCCCTCGACTAAAACCTCGACTATATTCTTTGGACTTTCGGAGCCACCAAACTACGAGAGCGCGATCGCAACTGGTCAAGGTCCTCGCCAACGCTTGTCGTGTCTACCTATTTCGGACCATGAAAGGGTCGCGCCGTTCACATCGTTGGCCATTCGGCTAATTTGCAGCCACCGCAACGACTTGGCACGGTTCGAGCGCCTCGCGAGAACGGCCGGAGTTAAAAATATCTATGAAACCGAGTTGCATATGAATACCGAGCGTTGTTTCGGAAGCGGTCTTGCGCCAAGTCCAAGCTGAAATCAAGGCGCTTAGGTGGAGTGTGGCTTTTCAGGTCGAAGCGCTGCATCGGAATCTGGACCTCGATGCCAAAGAAATTCTATCAATAATACCTTCGTGCGCAACCTGGTTGATCGCAAAGGAAGAAGCTATGCTACAGCTTTTCTCCGTCACTTTGCCACGAGGGCCAGATATTGGAATGCCTATGAGGAGACTTCACAGACTATCGAGGAACTCTTCCTGGAAGTGTACAAAGAATATTCAAAATCCTACGCCAAGGTCCCTCCTCTTATTCTCACCGACAACAAGGTATTCCAGTCTTTGCACGTCATCGTCTCCCCAACGACCATTTATTTGCAAGGCCCATTTGTGAGTTTTACCCAGATGTTTGTTCTCGAGTTCTCATGAATATAACACAAATTCACAGCCAGAACGGTCTAATCGTGTTCTACGTTCGTTTCCAAACAATCACGACTACTTCCTCCGTGTCAGGTAAATCGATAGTATTTTGAATTTTACGTCATGAGGCTGTTCAGAATCTGACGCTTTCTTCCAGTTTTGAAGACGAAGGCAGCTTGAAGTATCGGTGGGACAAGGAATTAGATTGTGTTGCCTTCACTCGGCGCCGAGTTGGCGAATTTCTCATCGACAAGGGCCTCACCATTGCAGGAAGAAAATTCGAGTTCTTGGCATACTCACAATCAGCTCTGAAAGAACACGCAGTTTGGTGTGTGCATTCGGCTTTTTACTCCATCTCCTATGAACGATGTGCAGGTTCGTGAGGAGCTTCAGAGACATCAACAGAAATTTGGTCACCGCCGGCAGCATCATTGCAAATCTCGGCTCATTCGACGGGCTGACTTTCGACCCGATGCTGAGATATTGTCCTGCTAGATATGCAGCGAGAATTTCTCAAGCTTTCACCGCCACTGACTCCACCACCGTTGAAGTGGAGGAGGTCATTTACATCAAGGAAATATCTGATGAGACTGGGAAGTATCACTTTACAGACGGAGTCGGCACCATGAGCCTCGAACTGGCGGATGATATCTGGGACGAGTTGAGCGCGGGACGCCGCAGACGACGCGTCAAAAATCATCCGAGGGCCTATCAAATTCGCTGGGCAGGCTGTAAAGGTAGTTGCCGACACTAAAACAAATTCTTCTTCTGACTGGCCCAAGGAATGCTGTCTGTTGATTACCAAGTCAAAGGACACGTCATGTGCATCCGGCCCTCGATGGTGAAATTCACGGCCGATGGTTCAACAACAATCGAAATCGCGCGGGCATTCGATAAACCAGGGCCCTATTTCCTCAATAGGTCGTTGATCATGCTCCTCGAGGGCCTGGGGGTCCCGTACGAGGTTTTCCAGGTTCGGTCTTAGCTGCATATATCCCACTTACTTACCTGGAACGCAGGGGTACCAGGACAAGGCGGTTCGAGAGGTCCAAGAATCTACCAAATCCTTACAGGCATTTGCAAGAATGCTCGAAATACACGGTCTTGGTTCGGCGTATCGCCTGCCATCCGTGTTACTTGGCTTGAACCAATTGGGTCTTGACACCCTTCCGGGGAACAAATTCTATCGGAAAATGCTGGATTTCGCCGTCCACCACGTTATGAGACTGCTCAAAACCAAGGCGAGAATACCTATCAAGATGCGGTCACTGTCGTAGGTATCGCGGACGTGCATCACTTTCTCCAAGAAGGAGAAATATTTGTTTGCACTCGAGAGGTGGACAGTAATAAACTCCATTTCTTGGAGGGCGAAGTTTTGATCTCGCGCTCGCCCACAATTCATCCGGGTGACGTCCAGCGGGTCCGGGCCATTGGAAAACCTCCGCCTGGCTCTTGTTTCGAGATCGAACCACTGCCGAATACCGTTGTGTTTTCTGTTTTGGGTGACCGATATCATATCCACTCGTGCTCCCCCGTTCTAACGCTCTGGCTAGGTAAACGCCCCTTGCCGTCGTGCTGCGGAGGTGGTGATCTCGACGGGGACACCTACAACATCATTCCCCTCAATAAATGTCCTGGCTTCTTCCCAAAAGAATTAAAGACATATAAGCCTGGAGATTACTTCCCGCCCAGAAAAAGCTCATTGATCATCCGAGCACCATTGTCGACGTCGCGGAATTCGTCATTGACTATATCAACAGCGATGTGCGGCTTCTTTCATTCAATTGGACTTGTTCTCAGTTATTCCGACATAGGCACTCGGAATGGTTGCCACGAATTGGCTTCTCATTGCAGACGCTTCGAAAGACGGGATATTCGATGCCAATTGCATGAGACTCGCAGCTCTTCACTCGGATGCTGTTGACTATCCGAAAACTGGACAAGTTGAGTACTAATCTAAGAATGCGGATGTCAATACTAAATACTGGTAGCCTGTGGCTATCAAGACCATCCCCAGGCCTGAGGGACGTGCACGTCCCGATTGGCACGCGCCAGAGGTCTACGTGAATTTGGGTATGCTTTTCTCGAGTTACTGGGTCTATCCTAATTTATCTCGACTTTAGACGACTTTTACAAGAGCGAGAGGGCAATTGGGAAATTATTTAGGGCGATCCAATTGCCTGAGATTCAGCCAGGGACTTTTTCGCGCTTCGAGAAACGAATGATTAAGGAGGGTCGTTTGACGGCGCCGCCCGTCGATGACTTGGCGGCAACGCTGAATGGCCTGGCCCTCGATGACGATCCGATGGTACTGGCCATCCAAGGATATGTTGGCCAGTTTATATCGATCGACGTTCAAGAACAAGAGACCAAGGAGTATATTGCTCAGATATTCAACCGCTACGCTTCCGAGTTCCAGGGCATATGCATCGCGCACACACTTTCTCATGGGAAAACTGCACTTTTATCCGAGGAAGAGGCTGTCGTCGGCACCATCGTTTCGAAAACATCGCAGCCGCGCAAGAGGATGGATCTTATAGCGAGTTTGCGGGAGAAGACCGATATGCTTGTGAAAAGTGTCAAGGAAGAGTTGTTGGGCGACGACGACGTGAGCTGGGAAGAATGCCTTCAGCGGGCGTGGCTGTCATTCAAACTCGCCATCGAGCTTGCGTATGGACCACGCCCAACCTTTGGTGCTCAGAGCTTTGTATGGATCAGCCTCGGGGCAATATTAGAGGCGCTGAAAGAACTCGAGGATGAGGCAAAAGCATCCCGCGGATCGCGAGGATCGCGTGGTAGCAGGAGGCATTGATTCAATCCAGGTCGCAAATGTACAATAAATGTTTGAATTTTATGAACCCGATGATCTACCCCTTAGCTGGACGCAGTTATACAAGATGAGGAAATGGGAAGAAAATGGCCGTGTACTCATGCTTGATTGCGCAAAACTAGGAGCCGCAGTCAGTACCGTCGAAACAATTTGTAACGCAGATACGTACTCAGTATGACCGAGTCTCCCCTGGTCGGCACGCAATTAAAGAAGAGACGTCGGAGACTTGAGAGAAACTCACCGCAGGAACATTTTACTAATGAAGCGGTCTTTGTTCACGGGCTTTTTGTTCTTGCCCTTTGGAACTTCCGTCCACATCTGTTTAGTGGTGAACATTTGCACAGAGTGAAACGCGTTAAAAACGCACTTCTTTTACATTCTCAAGAACCTAAGTGGATGCAATTCGAGTCAGTTGAGGATGCGGATGGGATTTCAACGCGCGCACCATGTTACTGTGTCGGTCAAAGGCCTTCACCCGAGCGAGCAATTTCTTGTCGTTTCGCAGGGAAATAAGAACTTGAGCATGATTTCGGACGGCTTGTTGAAGTACAGACAGAGGGCCCTGCGAGATCTCGTGCTCCTCCAACTGACGAAGTTGAGCTTCGTCCAACTCTGATTTTGGAACGTGGACGTATTGACTGCGAGTTCAAAGTCAGCGAGGAGAAGAGGGAAGACTGGGATGTGCTCGCCTCATTTTATGGAGGGAGGTCGAATGAAAGCCTGGTGCTTGATTGCAACGTCTTCGTCCTGCGAACAAACAGCCGCTTCCGGCAATTAATTTTGACTTTTCGCCTTCACTCACAAAAATGGGCCGTCTACGCGCAAAGGGAAAGGCAGGAGCAGCCAAAGCATACGTTACACGAACCTCAGCAATAAAGAAGCTGCAATGCTCTTTAGCAGATTTCCGCCGCTTGTGCATTCTCAAAGGTGGAAAATTCGGCTTGCGCTTCAAATTTGGCTAATTTTCGTTTTGTAGGTATATTTCCTCGAGAACCGCGTAGTCGCAAGAAGGCCAACAAAGGCTCCTCTGCTCCAACATCCTTCTACTATGCCAAAGATATTGCGTATCTCGCACACGAGCCTGTGCTAAAAAAACTGCGGAGCACAAGGCATTTGCGAAAAAGCTTCTCGGGCGCTTGGGCGGGGCGAATGGGGCGACGCAAAAAACCTAGAGAACAATAAGCCTTCCTATCGTCTGGATCACATAATTAAGGAGCGGTACGTCGGTCTTGGACCTGCGTCTCGATGAAACTTGACATTTCACAAGATATCCGACCTTCATTGATGCGGTGCGGGATATCGACGACGCCTTGTGCATGGTTTTCCTCTTTGCCTCACTACCTTCAAATGCCCGTCTCCCCGCTTCGCTCACCGAAAACTGTGCGCGGTTAGCGGCCGAATGGCAACTATATGTCATGCACACCCGGTCCTGCGCAAAACCTTCTTGTCAATAAAAGGCATTTATTACCAGGCGGAGGTCATGGACCAGACGGTGACATGGCTGGTGCCATACCAATTCACGCAGAACGTTCGTCGTAATTTTCTTTTTCCTTTCACTGTGCTTATTCCTTCTTTTTAGATTCCCGCGGACGTCGATGTCCGTGTCATGCTCACGTTCCTGGAACTATACCAGACACTCCTGGGATTCGTGTTCTTCAAATTGTACACAGATTCGGGCCTTGTCTACCCTCCGCCGCTGGATGTCAAAAAGATGAAGGGGGGGCTGGTGTCGGAGCATTTAGCCTTCAGAGCACCTCTCAAGCCGCACCTTCTGTGGCCTCGAAGCCCAAGGCTGTGGAAATTGATGGTCGCAAAATCTCCGGGAAGGATGTCCGACAAGCCATTAAAACTATGACCGGCGCAGACGCTGACGGTGGCGATGTTGATATGCAACCTGCAGAATCAAATCCCATGGAAGTGGACGAGGATTTCGTACCGCAGCAGTCCACGTCCGACCCTCAGTCCGCATCCTCCTGACAACCTTGAAAGCGCTCGAGGCTTTACCGCAATCCTTGACCACGTCTCTATTTTCGCCGTATACTTTCTACCTGTCGCGGGAGACGTCACGGTCCGTCTTCGAGTTCATCGTGAGATCATTCGGCGGACGGATAGGGTGGCCTGCATCGTCTGGAAGTAGCTCCCCATTCGACGAATCCGACAACTCCATCACACACGTCATTATAGATCGACCGGTTGTTGAACGGACGACGAGACTGCGGAGGAGCGGGAACTTCGTTCACGGAGAAAATATGTGCAGCCGCAGTGGGTGGTGGACTGCATTAATGCCGGAAAATCCTCCTGGAAGAACCGTACGCCCAAGGCAAGACACTCCCTCCCCACTTGAGCCCTTTCGGCGAGTACGAAGGGACTTACGACCCTACGTCGCTTGGGAATCAAGCCGCCGAAGAGTCGGAGAGCGAGGACGAAGACGTTATTCTTCCCGAGGACGAGGAGGCGGATGAAGAGCAGGTGGCAGAGAAGTCCGCGCTCCGAGCAGCAGCGACTGCCAACGACCCGGTCTCGCTGCGCGCTGCCGAACTGGCTGCAGAGGTTGCTGGTGTCGACTTTGGGACATTCGAGAAGGAGGTCCGGAAGTCGCGCAAAAAGTCTAAGGCGCCGGCGAAAGACGACGTGGAGGAGGAGAACAGGACATGAATAAGATGATGATGAGCAACAAGCAGAAGAAGCTATACGAGCGGATGAAGTACAGCGAGAAGAAGAAGGCTTCGGAGGTAGGATTTGACTTGGACGTTGCTGTTCTGATACTAATTATGTTTATGCTAGCGCGCGGTATTGGAGGGCAAGAAACAGCAGCTGCAGAAGCAGAAAAAGCGCGAGACCAAGGCTGGATAGGGTGCCTGTACGCGTTGGATTATAATAGACTAGTTGAAATGACACGATGGGTCACATGTAATCCTGATTCCCGATTCTTGTGCCTGAAGGAGACTTTCTCGACTGGACTGCATTCTCTCTTGAACACTTGATGGTCGGGCGTTTCTCTCTGGGAAAAGAGCAGAGCCCGCCCCCGCCATACAAGGTCTCCTCCGCTCCTTTGCTGGTTGCGGAAACGACCACAACCACCCAAGTATTGACCACCACAACCACCCACACCACTCACTTCTTCTCGCTGCCGTTGTGGAAGAAACGCCCCGCAACCCCGACAGCGGTCGCTCCAGTGGGGCGCCATTCCGCCTTCGGGGTTGATGCCTCAGAGGACGGCAGAGTATATGGGCGGGATAAACGCCGAGTGGAGAAGGACTTGCCGCCTACACCGCCCGACGAACCCGTGTTCCCCGTTCCCGTTAGACTCCCCGGAACAAACAGCACAGCGAGCAGTAGCCACGCAACCGAGGAGAACGCCAGGATGTCCTCCTTCTTCCCAGCTCTAGGTTCCCGAAAGTCGTTCACAGCTTCGCAATCGACAACTGCCCTGGCCCATGCGTCCTTGGGTCTCGGTCTTCCCCTCGCTATGCGCAACGCGTCAGCCTCCTCCTCATCTTCCGAGGTCAACACCGTCGCATTTGCAACCAGCGCAATGGCACGGAGCCTCGCCATGAACCACTCCGTGCCAAGAGCGCTCTCAAGCTGCGTACAACGTCGGCTGTTGAACCTCCTGTGGCTATCGAGGTTTCCCACTCAGAAGGCAATGGCAGACGACGTACACGGGGAGTATCGCTAGGAACCACCGCGTCGTTCTTGAACTTGGTGTCGGATACGAAGGGGAAAGGCAGGGAGGTCGAGGAACCACCCGCACCCGTACGTTCCCCTCCAAAGGCGTCGCTAGCCCGCAGGGCTTCCTTTTGGAGCCGCAACAAAAAGTCCGTGGCTACGGACTTAGCAGAACCACCCACGCCGCAACGAGACAACATCCCTTTGCCCTCCCTGCCTTCTGTTCAACCGTTAACCCCGTTCACCATCGATGACCTGCCCATGTCAGCAGCATCCTCCCATTCAAGGCACACTCGAGGGCTTTCCCGGAGCTACTCAGACAGAGCCGGTGTCCCTCAACGCCTCCGCTGCCTAGCCCCGCGGAAATGGACATTCACGACCACGGCGCGCATCGCGACGGCCGGCCACGGCTGATTCATCAACCCGTTCCCCTTCCTTCCTCGACTCCCCTCCGCCTCCTCTCCCACCTCCCCCGCTGCCCCCTTCGCCTTTACCCACTGCCCAATTCGTTACCCCACCTGCGACCACAGAGCCCAGTGCCGCGCCACATATTGCTGCCCCCCCTCGCCGACCTCGGTCACAGACAAACCCTCCGCTGCTGTATCGATTATCAATGAATCTGTTTTCGCATTCCACTCCTTCCTCGTCGGGCCATGCCTCTGCTTTAATTCACGACTCGCCTCAAAATTCTCCCACCCTCAGCGCTTCTAACTCGCCTCGCGCATCTTTCAACAGACCGCCTTCCGTGATACCTAAACCCGAGATAGACCACGAATCTCCCGAAATTTATCTCAGCCGGCTTTTACTTGCGGTGAGCAAGGCTGAAGTTGCGGGAATTCTTGCGTCCAGGTATGGAGATCTTGTTCATTATGCGGTACCTTCAGCTTAGACTCGATAGTGCCGACCCGTTTCACATCCGTGCTCTGCGCGCATATATAAGCAATTTCGACTTCGTCGATGATCCCCTCGACGTTTCGCTTCGGAAGTTGCTTATGCATGTTGGCCTCCCCAGAGAAACCCAACAAATGACCGAGTCATGGAGGCGTTCGCTGGCCGTTATCTAGAATGCAACCCTCACTTGTTCACATCCGACGGTCTGTTCGTTTTTTTTCCCTTTGAAAGTCTTTACTCACGTGGCTTCTCCCAGACCATCCATACATCCTGGCTTTCAGTTTGATCATGCTGCACACCGACGCCTTCAACAAATCCAACAAGCGAAAGATGTCGAAAGCAGACTACATCAAAAATACCAGGTTGCCTGGCGTTCCTCCGGAGGTCTTAGACGTAAGTTCGTCTCCTCCGGTTAAAAGCCAAGTCTAAGTTTCCACAGTGCTTCTTCGATAATATTGTCGTTACCCCGTTCATTTTTATCGAGGATCCATTGGATGTAAACGGGCAGCGCGGTCTAGTGTCGGATGGCGGTCCTACCCGGTCCCTTTCCATGGGCAATCCGTTGTCGAGCTCTGTGAGTGGTTCGGGGACGACGCTTTTGGGGAAAGCACCTAAAGTAGACCCATATTATCTTATCGCGAATGTGAGTATTTTCGTGGCTCGATGCAGATCATCTCATATATGGAAAACTGCAGAATTTGCTTGGGCCATTACGTGTCGACGTTGAAGCTTACGTCCCGCGGGAAAACCCATATTCGTTTCAGGGCACGGCTGGGCCTTGGGACGAACAAGACTTGCAACTGGCATTCGCGAAAGCCAATGTGATTGAAGTCAGCGCCGCAACGACCTTCCGCGTTACGACATTACTCAGTCTGAGTCCCGGTGGAGGTCCTCCGTTAAATCCTATGGGCGGTTTCCCGGATACGGGAGCATTGACAGAGACGCCGAGCGGCGAAGTTTCGACGCTGAGAGTTACCAAGGTGGGGATCCTCAACAGGAAAGACGAGTTCCTTGAAGGGGGGAAGAAATCCTCGAATCGAAAATGGCGGCCTTGGAGCGTCATCCTCACTGGATCACAACTTCTCCTCTTCCGGGATCCCGCATGGGCCACGGCACTGCTTGCTCAAACTGAATTACCGGACGCTCAGGTTGTCTTCCCACAGACGGTTTTCAAACCGGACGAGCTGTTGTCAGTCAAAGACGCTGTTGCCGTCTTTGATAGATCGTATACCAAGGTACGCTTTTCTACTTACGGCTTGTGAGACTTTTCTAATGATATTAGTACGATAACGCTTTCCGCTTTGTGATGCAAGATGGTCGTCAGTTTCTGTTGCAACCCTCCACCGAGCAGGAACTCAATGAATGGATATCTCGGATCAACTACGCTAGCACCTTCAAAACTGCGGGCGTTCGCATGAGACCGTTGGGGATGTCTGGCAAAGATGTCCAACTTACGGGTGTCGCTGCAGCAACATCCCACCTGCACGATTTGCAGCACGCTCAGACGGCTCACCGAGCCCGAAAATGGGACAACGATGCCCGCGCGAATTGATGGGAATGCTGTCGGGTGGAGTGGAATCCCCCACCAAATCAGCAGCAGCGAAGCGTCGCCTGACATTGATCAGCTTCAAAGGTGACATGGACCTCGATGTCCCCACGGCCCCAGAGGTCGACGGTGCCGACCAGTTCAAAGCTACATTCGACCTAGTCAAGGCTGAACTGGCCGCGGGAAACTATGGGATAGAAGCAGACTCTCCCATCGTTGAACGCTTTCCGAGCTCTACCAATTCTACCGCCAGTCACACCTCTCGACTTCCCTCTCGTTCCCACATCATACAATCCAAAGTACGAGATTTGGACGGGCGGATATCGGCAATCCAGTCTCAACTCGATTCCGACCTGCGCTTTGTTCGTAATATTGGCACCCTCACACCATTCCAGAAAGCCACGCGAGAGCGCCTCGTCCTTGCTATGCAAGGTACCGCTAGGCGTATTATGCAGGTCAGGCTCGAAATCACCAAACTCTCGTGCCACCGCGAGGTCCTGTCCAACGACCTCATAGCAGAAGGGCGCGATTGGAGCCAGGCGAAAAAGCTCGCCCTCCAAGCTGCCACAGAGACCCTCCAAATCCGTGGTGAGAATCATGTACCGCGGATGATCGTCTCATTCCCCCCCAAAGCGGAGCCTATCCCTGATTCCGCTGCATTGAAACGGTCTTCTTCCTCCCATCGGCCCGACTCTACGTGCGACTCCTTCCACTCTGCGCTCGATTTTTCTGAGGATACCCTGTCGTCTGGTTTCCTGAGCGCATCTCCCCGTGTGGATACGTCTTCGCCACGGAGCAGTTCCTCCTCTATCCAATCGTTCCCTTTCGACGAGGTTTCGTCGCCCGAGAAAGACCGCGTTTCCCTTGGCACTCGGCCGAGCGAAGGGTCAGACAACTCCGTCGGTTTCCGTGCATCCCACGAGAAATTCTACACTGCCCAGGAGACCCCCGAGCCTGCAGAGGAATGGGATCAGACCCGAGCAGCCCAGCGTGTATCGCTCGTTCGTGTTCCGTCCGATATCATGTCCTCACGGTTTCAAACCTCACGGCGAAATATAGACATTCGTTGAGAACAGGACTACATTAATGTATAACCTACATCGTATAATTTCTCTCTGGCCTATCTTTATCTTTATTCATGTAAGATGCTGTATACCTAGTTAGATGTGTAGTATCATTCACAACTTATCATGCAACTGAACTTGAAGGAGGTATCACCAGCACGTGTTACAAGTATTGAGTCTCCTTGACCACAGGCAATCTATGATGTTTCACGGGATCGGTAAATTTCAATTGGAGGAGCGGTCCTCTGCGCTATGATTTTTAAGAGGAGTGGTTGCCTGCGCCAGTCGGTCATTCCTGGTTTATGTCTATTCTCTTTCAGCTCACCCTTCCAACTGGACTTCTCCTGGAGAAAATCGTTGTGAATCATAACCCTGACATCACCAAATTGGACCCGTAATTTACCCATGTCATCCGGAGGCAGAAACCATATTGGGCAACGGCGACTATTTGTGTGTTTCCTCGAGATCCCTACGCAATTTGCCCTCTTTCCAAACCACGTCAAAACGACATCTAGCACGCTGTTGAGGTCAACTTACCCCTCTGTCGCGTCCACTATCTCCCTTTGGCCGCCACGCTTTCTTTTGAGGCTTGTTAGCCTTCGTCAATGCTTGTTGGCCCAGCAGCGTACAACGAGTTGAAAGAGAAAAAGAGGGTTTTGAAGAAGACAAACAGACTCAGCCGATCTTTCACGGAGGAATATATTTTCGTCGAGATGCAGGGAGATGCGGGATCGTCAGAGGTTCAGTCCTCGATCGAAGTGGCTAAAAATGATGCGGTCGATAAAATTGGCGGCTCGAGCTTGCCAACGGATGCGCGACGCAGCTCATCGATATCTGGGCAAAGCTCCTTGACGACCGAAGAGTCGGCCGCAGGCTCATCCGAAGCAGGCAGCCAGACTGCACTTCCGGACCAGTTGCGCAGAACGTTGCGTATGAACCGACAGCTTGGGGAGAATATCCCACCCCCCAAGCGAAGCGCAGACAATCGGTCGACCTTTCTGCTCGGGAATCCAACGCGAACACGTCGTCTGCTGAGTCTCTGAAGCGCACCCGGTCGTTGTGGTCGTCGAGCCAGAAACGGCTACAAGCTTCGGACGAGGGCGAATTCCAGGATCGGTACTTGCGAAATTTTGGAACTGGGACGATGTCCGAACGCCAACGAGCGTTGAATGTGAAGCGCGCGAGGAAAATGACACAGGTAAGCAACAATTTAATCACTCAGACTTTGGTTAATATCTCCCAGCTTTTCGGGCAGGAACCGCCACCCGAACTGATTCAAATTCACGATGAACGAGAGGAGATTGAGCACTTGCGGGATTCGACGGCAACGTTGTTGTCCCCATTTTTGAACCCCACACCTCCTCCTTTGAGAGATCGCGCCAACTCGACGTCATCGACTGGAACGATAAGCCACGACGTCGAGCACGACGAGGTCTCTTCAACTCCCCCACCGTTTTCCGCTGTGACGGAAGAGGCCCCCGTGTCGAGCGAAGTAGCTCCTGCGCCTAGCTTCCAAGATCGACGGCGCCGTGCAGCAAAGCTGTCTCGCTTCTTTGGAGTCGGGTTCCAGGATATTGGGTTGTCCCCGGAATTGTTAACAACCCCGCGCGGTCCGAGAGGTCCCGTTACGAGCGTTGAAGTCGATGTCAAAGTCAGTGGACGACGATTTTTTGGCGTATTCAGCGATCGACCGAAAGAAGGCGACGACATGCAGGAGGCAATCCAAAAGTTGCGGGGACTCAAGGCGGGTTGACGACGAGGAGGCCAGAATCAAGCTCGTCTGTATAATATAATTCAGTATGCATCCCAAACATTCCTTACGCCTTTTACGATTCCATGATGATAGCATATGTACAGTATATTGATGGGCGAGTCCCTATTATTTTCGCATCAGCACGTATATAGATTCACCGAGAACTATGCTGGTCAAATGTCGGTAAGATCCCGTCAGAGACAAGAGAAGTCCTCCGAAGGAGGCATAGACGGTTCTATGGATTTCTGAGTATGAGCAACGAGAGAAAACGTCGAGGCGTACACAAGCTCATCTGTCCCAGTGTCGAATTTATACACCTACAAAGACATGGATGGAATTTTGCCCGGAGAGAAGAATACGGAACCCACCTTCCCGTACATGACATATTCATAATCTTCTTCGAGCCCGCGGCGGCCCTTTCCATCTGGCCTCCACACATCTCTATCCTTGTCTTCTGTATCTTCAGCCGTCCCGTCGGCCCCTGAAGCTCCTTGCGTGCCGCCACGAGTAAGAGAAGAAGCGAGAGCCAGAGCAAAGCTCTGATCCTGCATAAGGGGAAAGAGCTCGATGTTGTAGTCTAGCGTGAGCTTCATGTCATAATTTTTGGATTGCGCGTAGAGACGGGACACTGAGGATTTCCAGTCAACAGCCAGTTCATATTGCCGTTCCCGAGCCAACCTCGGTCGAACTTTTTGCCCTCCTTCGGATTTCTGGTCAACGGCTAGTTCATATTGCTGAATGAGCCAAACCTTGTCAATCGCATTGATAGTGAAGATATCATCGAAAATCTTCGCGACGTTCCGAGTAAATTTCGACTCGAATGATCGTGTAGCCTAGCTCCTTACCGTAGTGTTTGAAGTCGCGGATGCCATTGCAAGAGGCAATGGTTCGGATATGGGTCTGAGGCAAGGTTGAAGTTTTTCGCAAGAGTGTAAGCGATCTCTTGATCGTATCACTGTGCGCATCTCAATCGGGAAGTCCTGCCAAAATTCGATGTGCAAATCGCAGCACAACTCCTGCCTATGGAGAGGAGAAAAGTTTTCAGCATCAGATTCTATCCATATAGCATTTTTCAACTTGGGCCAAAACTTAAACCAAACTTAAACCTCAGAACGCGCGATCACGTGCCCTGTAGGGCCTCCCACCAGAAACGCTCACCTTCGTTGACCTTTCCTATGTCGTTTTTCCGACCGTTACAGCGCTCCGGACGCGGATTTCAGTCTCTTTTGTCATTATCACTCCAGTCGTCGCCCCAGACGTGTCGACGGTCTTCATGTTTGGTACGAACTCCCTCGGCTTCTGCCCCACGCGAGGTTCCTACGCCTTTGCTGTTCGTATCGGCTAAAGAATGGGATATTGACTCGTACCAAGGGTAATGAGTCTCACGCTGGGCAGTAAAGGCTAATAAAAAGTGCGAAACAGAGTCGATAAACTGGCCACACTTCTTTCTATGAAAGGATTTACCTCCGTCCATTGTGACATTTCGCTTCCCGTCGTTGACCCTTCCGCACTTCCTCTCAATTCAGACCAACTAATGTCTCATTTTGTATCGGGTGCGCTACTTCCTCAACTACTCTAAGTTAAACCAATCTCACTTAGATCTCGCGGCCAACCTCCGACTCTCTTGGCCAGCCCCGTTTCCTCCTGTCATATTCGCTCGCTCCGCAGCGTCTCTCATCGCCCAAGCCTACATTTCTTCTAACCCCGTCTCAGCGATGATGCTTCTGGGGCACATTCCATCAACTAACGCCGAAGTTCCCCGACGTCTACTACCCACCCCACTGGCAGAGTTCAACTTTGAGCCCACATTTCCGATCGCCCTTCTAACTACACCGCGTGAGATGGATCGGCTCCGCAAAGCCAATCGACTTGCACTGGCAGATGTTGGTCTCTCGGAACAGAAGCTTCGTCATTCTGACGCGCTCTTTGCCAGGTTGAGTTGTTCGCGACGGAGGATCTGGAGAGCCAAGACGTTTTAGTGAAAATTGAATGCTGGCTTGACGACCTGGGCATCTAAACCCGCTCGGTTGGAGAGGTTGTGACTCATTAATTATAATTCAGTACAGTTATCGTATGTGAGTATCATGGGCCCTGGCAGCCTAATAGGTATACAATCCCGAGAGAAAAGGCCGCAAGGTAAAGTGGGCGAAGCTTACAGGACGGGCTCCTCTTCCAAATCCTGGAACACTTCTTCAACGCGGGACAAGCCAGGCAAGTGGACCCGCCAGGGTTTCTGTGAGGCGAGCAGCCGCCGAACCTGGTGCTGGATAAGCTCGTGAAGTTTTGGAACGTTGTCTAGCTTTGCGCGACTGCCCATAAGTGACGTTATCGTGAGATCAAGGGTAAAATCGGGAGGGATGGTAAGAGTGACTACGGGTGTGGAAGAGGTGGGTGAAGGCGGTGTTAATATTATCTGAAGGGCAAGTGTGAGAAACAGGGCTGAGCACATTGTAAAAATGCGGAATCACCGAGGCCTTGAACAGAGACAATTGAATCGTTAATTGTATAGGTAGGCGCGCAAAGGCGGGCATGGGATAATTGAACAGATATGTGGTGGAAAGCTCCAGTGATATTGTGTCGGTATAGCTGACTTCGACTTCGGCTTCCTGCGCGTGGTTCAGCAATGCAAAGCCGAAAGTTTGTGTTGCTTACAGAAAGCGGCTCGGAACACTTTTGACGTTTTATTCGCGCGTTGTAGATACGAGGCGCAGATACACCTAGATCCACGGAGAGTACATTTATATGATCCTGGGTAAAAAATTTCAGCAATTAGATTGAAAAGTAGTCGACGCGGCGCGACTTGCAAGGAATCCTGGAGGTCGTATTTTATTCGCGTAATCTTCAATCCGCTTGCGAGCAACCTCGTCGCCATCTGCGCCCGGGAGGCCGTCCCGTAGCTTCGAGCGGTATATTTCAACTATCTGGCCTTGAAATTACGACGCGTTTCAATGGCGCTAGGACGAACGACCTGCCTGTTGGAAGAGCATGTTGAACCACTCCGCGGACTCGGCCTTCTCGTCGATGGTTTCGGCCGCAGAAAGATATGAAAGGTTCTGTTTCCGGAGCAGCCGCTGAGTGTCGACGCGGGGATGATACGGTGAAGTTTCGAAAGGTTGTTGTGTTGAATCCAAGAAAAGATACTTGAGAATTAGCACCAGCAGCACCAAGATGGAGAGTTGGCCAAGGATGAAGCCCTGGGTAAAGGTGGGTTGGAGGGAGAACACATAGTTGCTGCCCATCGTCGTTGGGAGGCAATGAGAGAAAATCACAAGCTTGGCCTGCAGTGTGATTTTCCGACTCGGAGTCCCACGATTCTGATGCAAATCCGGTCTTGCCGCGACCATACAACATGTACAGCGCGTTCGTGTCTTGGCCCGCGGCACCCGTAACAGAATCTTTCGTTCTCAGATCCCTCGAAGCCCTCAAGCCGACACCTACCATTGTGGGATCGCCAGAGGGTGATCTCAATTTGTTGTGGTCGACTTACGACGACATAGACCACGAGCTGGTACATTCCCGCAGAGAAACTGTGTTGTCTTCCAGTTACACATTCAGAAAGGTCCATCGTTCAACCGGACAGCTCAACAGGCCTAACTCCGCTCCAGACCCTCATTCGAAAACATTTTCTATCGCGAACTCTGCACGGATATATAACGAAACACCCTAACTCCCCGCTCAAGGATGCCTCACCGAGGACTTTCGAGATCGAGCTGTCTTTCGCAGGTATCAAGTCGAAAATTTACTCGAGAAACGAATAAATGGCTCTTTCACCAGATGAACTCGATGAAATGCTTCTCGACGACCTTTGGGAGCTAGGAAAGGAACTCGAAGACAATGATAAATGGTGGATACTTAAGCCCGGCATGGCAGACCGGGGAAATGGGATCCGTATGTTCAACAGCAAAGCGGCCCTTGAGAAGATTTTCGAAGAATTCGAGGATGCCGATTCTGACGATCAGTCTGAAGGAGAGGATAATAAAACCGCGGTCGTCACATCGCAACTCCGCCATTTTGTAATCCAGGTACTCACATTCGAACCAAAATTTCGCCGCCTGATATTCGTTAGGAATATCTCAACAATCCGTTGTTGATCGATCCTGCTGAAGTCTCGATTGCTGGGTCAAGCAAACCGGATAAACTGCGAGGTTCAAAAGTGGGTTTCCACCCGATAAATCTCGAACATGGCTAAAAACGATGATTCTGCAGTTCCATTTGAGAGCCTATTGTGTAGCGCAAGGCGCACTCAAGGTCTTCCTCTTCGACAAAGTACTGGCTCTGTTTTCGGCTGTGCCGTACATTCGTCCCAGCGCTGGGGAAGGCGAGGATGGAGATCCACTACCTGTCGATCTAGGACCACACCTGACCAACACCTCACTTCAAGCTGAACGCGGCGAGGAAGGCGTCAGACTGTTCAGCGAGCTAGCTTCGTGTCACATATTGAGCGGTTCAGACAATCGAAGAGCGCAATTTAGTACCGAGGACATCAAAATCATAATGGATCAAATGGTTGTTGTTTTGGCTGAAACATTCAAGGTGCATCCTTTATCAACTGTGTGGTGGTTTTGTTGACAAGAAATCCAGGCTGCCTTGGAAAATCCCATTCACTTCCAGGTATGACAGCAAGTTTTGGATTTCTTCGTTTTCTGAATACCCAGTAGCCTCTCCCCAATTGTTTCGAGCTCTTTGGCATCGACTTCCTCGTAACAAATTCCCCTGAAACACAACCCCGCTTCCAAGTGTCACTCCTTGAAATAAATGCTGAACCAGCCATTGAACTGACGGGTCCGCGTCTGTCCTGGATTTTACAGGACTTGTTCAACGCAATTGGGAAAGTCTGCGTGGAGCCATTTTTTAGTCCCAAGTCGGAAGAGCTGGAATGGACTGTCGGAGAGACGCGGCATGGGTTCATAAAATGTCTAGACCAGCAGGTTCGGGCACCTCCTTAGATGTTTACCACTTGTACCTGCGAGCCTTTGAGCCTTTTCCCGAACGACGCCGGGCTAGTGCGTCTCTACCGCCACGCCTAAAACTCCAATCGACGTGAGCACTTGGCCTGAGTGGCTCACGCTCGGGGTTAGTGGTGCTTCCCTTCTGGGCATCACTCAGATGACCTCCGCGGGGATTCAGTGGGCAGTTCGGCGTGCGACTCCTCTTTATGTAGCGAGGTGCTTCGTTGGCCTCCTTCAACTTAGTCGACATAAATGTGGAGAAAATACAGAGGCAATAAAGGCCTTGGACGACAACATGACGAAGAGTTTCGCTAAGCTTGAAGAAACATTCGACAAGGTCTATGTTCATTCCATGTTCACTCAGCGGCTCAGTTATGATTTGACACTGTAGCGCATCGTGAGGGGAAAACCCTCCGAAACGGACCGTAAAAGCAAGTTCGAGGGGCCGTATTAACTAAATGTATCTCATGTCTGTTAAACTTGACCTCCAGCTGAAGCAACGACTGCCGTATAAGTAATGCCGGTTTCATCCATACAGCCGGTCTCGTTTTCCTTATTAAAATACTGGTATTCAATATATTTAAACCGCGACAGAAATGGCCCAGTACTTCGCTCAGACTTGGCGTTGATAGCGCGTTTTTAACCCGAAGTTACTGTAAGTTTGTGCCGAAAATTACCGGATTTGGATTCTGGCGGTTGGTTGCTGTGAGATGTAGATTTCTGTCGCTCTTGCCACCATGTCAGATTCCACACCATCCCGAAAACGCTCCAAATGGGATGAAGACGAGAGCGAAGACGCGCCACCGGTGACCGTCGCCCCACCTGCGAAACGTCGGGCAAAGCAAAAACCCGCACCGGAATCTGATGCGACCCCTCCACCGCAACAGTCCACACCACGACAGGCATCGCGGTACAGCCGCTATTGCCCCCCGCGCACCCATCATCCACCCATCTCCCCGTCCCGTTCTGTATATTGCTATGAACGGCTAAATCAGATCGAGGAGGGTTCTTATGGAGTGGTTTTCCGCGCGCGCGACAAACAAACCGGTGACATCGTTGCTCTGAAGAAGCTGAAGCTCGACGAAGAGAAAAATGGCTTCCCCATCACTGCGTTGCGTGAAGTTAATGCGCTCATGGCATGTCGACACGAAAATGTCGTTGGTATCCGGGAGGTTGTGGTTGGCGATACCCTGACCCAGTACGTTTTGTTTGTTCACGGGAGTCGTTCCCCGACCAACCTACATCATTAGGGTTTTTGTTGTCATGGATTTTATTGAGCACGACCTGAAGTCTCTCCTCCACCTAATGCCTTCTCCGTTCCTACAATCTGAAATAAAGACGTTGATGCTCCAACTTCTGTCCGCTGTTGGCCATTGCCACACAAACTGGATCCTTCACCGCGACTTGAAGACGAGCAATCTCCTCATGAATAACCGCGGCACTATCAAAGTGGCAGACTTTGGGCTGGCGCGCAGATATGGCGATCCTGTGGGTGTAGGAGGCATGACACAGCTGGTAGTAACACTCTGGTATCGGTGCGTTCATCCCTAATTCCGCAAGTTGTTTTACAAGTAAGCTGCCCCTAAGAGCTCCAGAGATCCTGCTCGACGCCAAAACCTATTCCACGGCAGTCGACATGTGGTCCGTTGGCTGCATTTTTGCAGAGTTGATCTTGAAAGAGCCACTTTTCCAAGCCAAGGGAGAGATAGAACTGCTCGCTATGATTTTCAAGCTCCTTGGGGCCCCAACGTCCAACTCCTGGCCCGAGTACTCTACATTACCGCTTGCCAAAACCATCTCCCTCCCGTCACCCCAGCCACATCAATTCCGTCCGAAATTTCCGTACTTGACCAATGCAGGTATTGATCTACTCATGTCATTCTTGACATACGACCCGGATCGTAGGATAACCGCGGAGGAGGCGCTGCAGCATCCATACTTTACGTGCGTTTTAACCGATTTTTTACTATGCGCAGTCCTGTTCAAACGACCAATATAGCGAGTCTCCTTTGCCTAAGCATCCCGATTTATTTGGATCATTTCCATCTGCAGCTGCCGGAGAAAAGTCCGTCCCGGCTAGATAGGATGATGACTTTCAATTCTCATCGATTTCGCTAGGAAACGGAAACCTTACAGCCCTTCGGCTCCAGCAAGAGCAGCAGATTATAAGCTTTTGCTCGACCCCGACTTACCGTCAGTGAACTCGGTTCCCTTTTCCATTCGTTTGCTGACCGTGATTCCAAGGGATATGTGATGCGTTGGGTGACATACAGTCGTACCGCATTCCACATTGCGTCAACTTTCATTCAGCAAAAATGAGTTGGTTAGTACGTTTGAAGCTTTCTAAAGCAGGACTGTCTAAGTCTAGTATCTATTACATTCCGTCCGTCCAACCGATGAATTGCGTACTACATTATTATTCTTGAGATTGATCGATAGTCTAGATGTTTTTACGCGTCTGTGACATGAAAATCAGTGGACGGCACACAACCCCACTCAAGGACGTACAGTAAGAGGAACCGGTGAGCAGGGTGGACAATGCCGCCAGTTGATCCTCATTGAATCGAGCCGCGTCTTCGTGCCAAGTGTCTCTATGAGTGCGACTGAAGTTGCGAGCGCACTTTCGCACAGTAGTTGATATCGGTGCCTGAAACAAAGGGAGTTATGTGAGAAGGGAAGACAGACAATCTAAGATCAGTCAACTCCCACCGGATCGTAGGTATAATCTGCCAAGACGTTGGTGAGAAGGTCTGGCGTCCATTTCTCGACTGTGTAAGGGACACTATCTACTAGCGCGCAGACCTGAAATTTGCTTTAAGAAGAGAATCGGGAAACAAGAGAGGAATCGGGAAACTGACGCCCAAGATGGCTGCATGACGCTGTCTGACGCTCCGAGCATATCCGGGGTCCCCTCGAGGCGGGATATGGCTTTTCTTGATTAGCTGCACGAATCGGTCCTGAAGGATCTTCAAAAATTTGAATCAGGCAAAAATAATGTAACGTACCCTCAAGGTCAGAATGTGACGCCGTGGGGATAATCGCAAGATTCCGCTCAGTGTCCTGGATCCATCAAATTAGTCTGCTTTCTCGACTTCGAAGGTTGACTCACGTCGCAGCCATCTCACGGACGTCGACGACTTCATCATCGAGGCACTTGCACAGAACCTACACAGAACGTCAACCATGCATTTAACTATGCCTGAAGTGCGCTGACCTCCATAATTTCGATCACTTTCACTTCCGAAATCAAGGGCAATTGACGGAAATAAAAGACTAGGACCTGTTCACGACAAAGTTTCTTTCTCGGAAAGTGACGTACCTTGAACCAAAGGCAGGGCCTTTAGACGCACTCTCCACGACTGTACATACAGTTAAATATGGATGCTAAAAATGAGAAGGAAATAGACAAACCGGGGAATTTGTTATCGCTTCAAAGATACCGTCAATCAACGGATTGATGAGGGATCTTGGTGGATTGACACCACACATTTGGACGAGGACATCGTTCCCGCGTGTTGCAAGGTCTTCGTTATCGTTCACTAACAAGGAAACTCAGATCCAGAATCTTTCATCAAGACGAAACGGCAAACCTTCTGCGAAGCGAAAGAGCTCGGGCTATGAACCGCGTCAATTAGCGGGCAAGGAAGAGAACTTGAGCGCACAACGCACCATGAGAGGTAGAATGTAGTCAAATACCGAGATCGCCGAGGTATCAAGTAAAAGTTGGAACAAGAATTTGCAGACGGCGATACCAACTCTGCCGCGACTTGATGCTATGTCCCGAGTTGTGAAACTCGACTCACCTATCATAAACGGACTGGAATGCACGAACGCCGGGTATACGTTCCTCCCGCCAAATATTGAATTTCTCAACGAGCTCCGCGACTCTTTCCCGATGATAATACCCGCGCATACCCATTATGTCGTAGTCCACCGGTAGAATGCGGCATTCCTTGAGAAACACTTCGGTTGTGGGACGCGAAGGACGTGGTCGAGCCTGCGACACGTCAGTCAGTAATACTGGATCACTACAGTGATCAAGTTACCTTGATTTTGTTGGAGAAGGCCAATACTTCGGCGATGAGAGCTCGGACCTGCAGGCGCGTTGAAGTTTCAGAGGACTTCGACGATCAAATACATACATCGTCATGCTCATTGATGACCAGTTGGTCCCAACATCGTTCAACGACTCCATCTGTCCAGGCTGTGTAGGATGAAATCAGTCAGTTACTCGTCTAACAGTGAATGAAAAAATACCAGTGAATTTCCAATTAAGCTCTTCATAAAATCCTTTAAAAACTGCGAAAATCTTGGTAGCATCAAAGGCCAATTCAAGTTGGTAATCCATTGTTGTCCAAAGGGTCATTAGATGATCGACCAAGGGCTGAAGGCGACGGGGATCTTTGCTGTGGAAAAGGTACTGAAAATTGTACATCATGTTGAGAAGATAAACGCCAACAGTTCATGGTCTACACACCTCCAAAAACGACGACCAGATGGTCACAGTATCAGTTTTCAATTTTTGGCTGAAAATATCGACCATGACGGGCTGGAACCATAACCAGATTTTACGCTGTTTGGACAACGGCCAATGTTTGGAACCTCCCAAAAGCCCTGCTATGAATTCCGCCAATGCCCGCTGCTTGTCTGGCTCTTTTTCCAGTATCAACTTATCCAGAGTCGGACGAAGAGCTTCGAAACATTCATCCTCCAAGATTTGAACTAGAAGAGTTATGGTGAGCTAAAACACATCTAGCGAGTCCGCAAGAGCTTACAGATGGACTTGATATACGAGACATTGTCTATTATTATCGTCCGCTCGTTGTTTTCCTCTCCGAAGTACATCGCTAGTTGTTTCCAGAATGTGGGAGCGAGCGCAAGTTCGCGAATGGTGGCGATGGCCGGCTCACTCAACTTCTCCCAAGGTTGAAAAGTCGATTTTTCGGCATCTGGCTGCCTGTATAAGGATACGGAGTTGGCCCACGTCAACCAACTTGGTGGATCTTTATCAAGAAAGATGCTACGATGGATGTGAGTGCAGTACATCGAAAGCCCCAAACAAAAAAACCAACGGGCTCCGTCCCTCCGGACAGGGGTCCAGTGGGGTCATAAAAGCCGTCAGGAATTTATGGGTCGATTCATGCGATGGCTCTACGACGAGCTTTTGCTTGAGCGGGTTATGGTTTCGACCGAGTATCAAGTCAGTAGGTTCTGGACAGAACGTCCGCAATTTGATATTTCGTAGACTCTTCATTGCGGCCCGCTGAGCATACTTCACAAGGGTCAGGCCAGGGTCATCAAAAAAAAAGGAGTAACACACATATCTCATGCTGGGATTGCTATTATGAGTTTTTTCCATGAAATAACGTATCTGGTCGGAAGTAAGAGGCGCGTCACGCCGAATTATGGTCCGCAGGCATCGAATGGCCGTAATCTCATACTTCCAATGAGTTTTAGACGAATTGCCGATTGCCAAAACGATGGACATCTGTGATTTCTCAACCCAAGTGGTAGAAATAGAGAAGAATATTCGCTTACAAGCTCATCGGACGACTCATTCATCAGGCGTGTACGCAGTTTCCTGTTATCTGCGCACTTCTGGATCAAGCTTCGGTCGTTGGCCCCGAGGTTCAATGCAGCGAAAATCCGATCTAGTTCTGGTGTCGGTACATCGTAGACTAGGAAGCAAGGTTCGGGCAAGCTGTTCAAACCTGAAACAGCGTCAACGAGAGGGGTGCTTTGAAGATAACGCTCCTACAGTTCTCAGATACGGTCGAAATGGCGTCCTGGATGGATGGTTTCTCGTTGTGCTGGCATAAGAAAAGGCTCTGAACGAGTTTGGGGGCCAACGTCAGTTCTGAGGCAGCGTATTTTCCAAACGACATTAAATTCAAGGTCCACAGTGCACCTGAGCTGAAATCAACCAAGCCTCATGTAACCAAACAGTATTTAATTACCTTTCATGCGGTCATCGTCTGTACCAGGCTGAAGAGCTTTGTATAAAGTCGGAAGTGCGCGACGTCGTATCCCATCGAATACCATGCAAAGAGATTCCAAAATCGACTGGCTATATCTACTCCGCCGTTATTAACAACTGCGAAACAACGTTTGGTTGGCCACTCACGAACGGATCGTAGCATAGTTCCAAAGTGACCATTCGACAAGGTCATCGATCAAAAGATCTTGGAGGGGTCCGCGCAATCTTTCAATGGAATTCCACCGCAGGCGTGCGGAATGAAAGAATCTGGGGTAACAGGTTCAATGAAACGATCACGCCTGCTCGCGTGCGAACAAACCTTGCCCGCCGCACCCATACAGCTCTGGGCCAGACCTTCTGTTTCGCAAAGTGCCTGGCAACATTTTTCTCTGGTTCCATTTAACGATTTGCCATTCCCAAGTGTAATTCTGCTCACCCGAAGTATATTTCTTTTCGTTAGTATAATAGCCGTCTTTGCTGTCACCGTATTCCAACATGTAGACCCGAATACCTTCTAGCTGCAAACGATGGGTTAAATAGAGTTGTCTGAGCTGCACTTGACGTACGAGCATCTCAACAGCATCGACGGTGTTTTCTTCGCCTTGCTGCAACAAAGACTTGGACGCTTCGTGGAGAAATTCACCGAAACGTTGACGCAACGAAGAAATATAAATGTAGCGCAGATCCGCGGGATCTGTGAGCACAAAGCCTGAGTTTAACGGCTCGATAACGCCGCTGGATTTGTGCATTCAATGAGGGAACAAAATCAAATGCGCCGTCCACCTACATCATCTCTTCAATCTCATACCTGGAGATGTTTAGAGTGAGGTGAAATCTAGAACTTCCTACTCACAGAATGTCACTGGTCTGAATGGCCGCATGGAGACTCTTAGGGTCGATGTACTCTTTGATCAGTGTCGGTATACCTGCGAAGGCATTGGTGACGAAAGAGAGGTGCCTGGAGAGTCGGTCTGTGAGCTATCCAACAAATTGGCCCAGTGTTAGTTCTAACCGGCAAAATTCGTTGGACCACACAGCGTTGCGGGCCGCTCCTAGGAACGTTTAAAAGAAAGAAAGAGAACGCATCGTAGCAGCAGTACCGGGTTTCAGCAATTCAAGAAGCAAGTTCAAGGTAGGCTCGACCAACTCCTTGAAAATTCGCAGGGTAAAATCGATTTCCGCAGTTGTTGGGACATGCCATGAAACCTAAGAGTGTTGACCAATCATGAAATCTTCGTGGTAGGGGACTCGTCTACCTTGACTTCATCTGCCTTGTACACTTTTCCCCAGTAAAGGTGATGATTGCGACGAAATTCTGTGCAGAAAAAAGTCAGATTTTGCATTATGATTGTGGGAAACCATACACACCGGCGCTATTCCACTCGTCAGGATTGACAAACCGATTTTCCGATGGATATGTGTGGGTCAGTGTAAGCAAGGTGTTGCTCAGTAGCTTTCCGCTCCACGCAAAACCCCGATTGGAAAAGGTTTTTTCGTGAAGGAGCTTCAGCAAGGAAATGAGGCGATCTTTGTACGCAAGCACCTATTCTGCGTCAAAGAGCGATCACGTGGAACGCAAACAATAGACACTAACCGCGGTACCGTCGCTGCATTTAGGTCAGTATACGCTAGACCATGCAGGAAGAGAAAACAGGCTCACTTGTAAACACACCCGCGTAAAATGGCGAGATCTATATGCAGAATGTGAAAACAGTTTTAAATGCAGAATTAAACCACAAACGCCAGTGCAGAGTGGCGTCGGACGGGAGCGGCGACGACACCGACGTTGTCCGGAGTGAACTGGCGCCGTTCTCCAACTCAATCCGGATGTTTCGTTCACAGAGCGGAAAGAATTTCGCCAGGCACTTGGCAGGATTGGCGTTTGCCAAAGCCTCTATCAGCAAGTGGACGCCGCGGACCGCATTCGAGCGGACATTGGTGCTCGTATAGTCGTAGACCATGTTCAGGACGAGATCATATAGGGGATCCGAAAGGTGGGCACAGATGGTTTGGCATGCGCGGCCAACGGCATCGACCACTTGGACTAGAAAGTTACAAGTCAGCTCAAGTCTGAGGGGCATTTTGTACCGCGCGCAAAGGCACCTTCGGATGCACCGCCACCTTCCTCAGGAAGGTTTTCCTGTAGCTGATAAACACGCCGTATGAACTGGGTTACCCAGTCGGCGAAACTCCCAGTCGTGTCCTGGAAGAATTGAGTGAGGAGTCATTAAGACGGCCGCGGTCCCACCTGCACCAACAAGTCCTCCTCTTCATCAGAAAGCCGAGGGAATTCCATGTCCGACTGCAAATCATCCAGAGAAAATGAAGGCATGAGAGTCGGTGGCGTTGCGGCCCGGGAGGTGGAGTCAGGGTCCCGGTAAGCAGGCGTCGTGTCAGCGAACATGATGTACTGAGATATCTCGACCAGAAACTCAGTCGTATGCAACTACACTACTATTAGTCCCAGTATCACCAACGCAGAATTTTGCATCATACCGTTTTGGTTGGGTCGTTCTGTGTACCGAGTTAATTATCGCGATCATAGCTATAGTCGAGGAACGTACCAAATCGATCCCTGGAATCAGAAGCTGCAGGATGGGGACGAGGTGCTTGGCGCCCGGATAATACACCTGGAATCAGATCAGAAGCTGCAGGATGGGGACGAGGTGTTTGGCGCCCGGACCTTGCGCGAAACAATAGCCGGTGCGACTGCTCCTAGAGCCTTGATGACAGCAATGGTCCGCTGGGTCTATACAACGAGATCTAGTCAACAACGTCGAACATAAAACCAGAACCAACCTCAATAAGAGTTTCCAGCGCGGGCACTGCTCTCTCTAGAATCGGGTGTAAGATAAGGTCGGGTTCCATAACACTCATAGACTTGAGGCAGCTTTGTATGTTGCCGACTGGTGAGAGTCATTAGGGTTGGGTTGCGAGCGCTCGGACGAGCTAACTCGCCTGTGTTAGAATCCTCCGAGAAAATCGCGAGGAACACGACGGTTCTCAGTATCTTGACCAGTTCTCGTTTCATCTCCCTCGTCAGTCGACGATTCTACAAGACGGGCGTTACTTTTGAGCGCATCGATGTGCAAAATACATACTTTCGGCGTCTTACAATCGGGCTGTTGTTCCTCGAGCCAGCCTGTACAGCGTATGAGGAATAATTCGAAAAACAGAATAGAAAAATATGCACGTCGATTGAAGTCGTACGCTATATATTTGAGGAAAGCAGCCAAGTCACTGGTATAGGACCCCGCATTTGAAGGATGGAAGAAGCTTTCCGTGGAAGCAATTATCTGAGCAAGAGATTCTAAGGCCTTCGAGCCTGCGGCATAGGTTTTGTGTTTCGACGGGAGAGCCCCGGCCTTGTTGGCAAGCGGGGCAGAGAGGTAATCGCGCAGAGAATTATGGCTGGGAATCTGCGGCGTTTGCACTCCCGAAGGCACGGGAGTGAACACAGGAGTGGGTGCACCTGACAGAGGAGAGGGTTTCCCATCCGGGGCCATAGAATACACTATGATGCGAGCCAAGGATTCTGTGTTGCGGTGAATCAGAAATGATGCAGGATTTCCCAACAAAAGAAGACCAACGGATGCGCCACTCCGGTTTTGGCAAGCGTCCGATCTCAGCTGCGACATTGCGGTCGGCAGATGGGCCGGTGGTGAGGGAGCCTCCATCCGCAAGAGGGATTTCCATTGAGTTGATGCATTTGCACATCAAGAGGCTCCACTCATGCTCAGTAAACACACCGACGTCCTTGTATATGCCTGGCCAGGCTGAGGTGGTACGGAGGTCTTCCTCAGACCACTGGGGTCGGCCTTCGCCCTCTGATTTTGCATCGTCCGGCAGTTCGGCGACCTTACGAGGATCACTGACATCGGACGCGACATGAATTTCTACGAGGCTTGCGAGGAAATCCAGCATTCTCTCATCAAACATGTAGCTGTTAACTGACTCCCAGACTCTGAAGAGCATCGGCAAATAGGTTTGCGGATGCGTCAGAGGGAGGAAATTGAGCATATAAAATTGCGCGGCGAGGGTGTACTGCGAACTTCATTGAGGCCAACTCGAATTGGGCTATAAAGGTGCTTACATCCAAGTCCGTCCCGTTGAGAAGAGGAACGAAAACGGAAAGCATTTCGTTGGTCGCGGCAGGATGGAAGAACCTGCGCGAATTCGCGGCAATATAACCCATGACCCAAGGCAGTTGGCTGAGGTGTTCTGTGAGGTCGTGTGCACGAAATGTGGAGGATGGACACACGTGTATTCGAACTCCCTTCGCGTCAGGAACAAATCCTGCGAAAGGATGTCGTAGATCGGCCGCCAGGGAAGACGCATATCCTGATAATTTCTTAACAAGACGTTGGACATTCCCGTTCTCAAGGTCTACCTTTATGGATATTTTCTTAGTGGATTCAGTCAAGGCTTTGAACCCATCCGCGCATGTCGCCATAACTTGGGTGGGCATGCCGGGGGTGGTACTGCATGTGAAAACTGGGTACAGAAAATAAGAGTAGATTTTCTCCTCGCACCTCAAGTACCAGTAAAGTTTCGCCAGCTTGATGCGAGTCTCCTGCACACGACGGGTGAGCGGCCGCACGGAGTCCGAGCAAGCGTCCCGACCTTCGGAATAGGATACTTCAACATTTGCCAGTAGGTCAGCATTGAGTCCCATTGCAGGACCCCGACCTGTGAGCACCGAATTAGTAGTGCGCTGGAATCCCGCACCGACGAGAGCGAACCTCGTAATCCCGAGCCACACAACACTGTGTTAGTCTCAAGACAATGAAGTCGAGCATTTCGACGAGCTGCTTTTCGGGTTCGATGCCATACGGGATGGACCGCACATACTCTCTGTACTTGCGGAGCTCCTGGTCAGGCGGGCTTTCAGAAGGTGGTGGGTCTGGATCATGTATGGAGAGCAAAGAAATAGCTGGCAAAGCCATAACGAGGTGGCAGCGTGTGCAGAAAGGAGAAATTTATATAGAGCGTTTAATATTGGTCAGCGTGGCGTCAGGAAGACAAGGCGCTTAGGCCAAGGCTTAGGCGGGGCAATTCGAGCATTGCACTGATGTGAGCGGCGCATTCCATTTTTTTTTATACATCTACATTACTGTAGAGTAAGCAATTTCCTTCAGTTCCTCAACCGCCTTTTCTCGAACAAAATCCCATATCCCATTCCGCTGTGCCCGGACGTCCCCTAATCCCTCTCGGATTTCCTCTAGCCGTTCCGTGTACTCTCGGCCATCGTCCTGCAGTTCTCGCAGTGTCGCCAGCGACTTCTCAAGACCCTCGAGTTGTGTCTCGGGGGAGGCAAAATGCGAATGCTCGTAGACTGGAGGGCCACCACCATTCGCAAATGACCACAGAAACAGTTTGTGCGCCGCAACAGTAAGGTCGGGTGCTCGTGCGAGTCGCTTTGCGACATCATCCAATTCATCCCCGTCCTCGGCGTCGTCCTCTTGCTTCGGCACCACCGCCGGGACACTAGACGCGTCAGTTTCCTCTGCAATTACCTGCCACAGTCGGCCGAGGGCCTTGCGCATCGTTCCCTCCCCTTCGATGAGGCCATTCGTGGCATGTTCGAGCTCGTCCAATAGATTCGACCGGAAGGTGTGCGTGACTGCCTTGTCCATGACGAAGGACGAATAGCTGAGGTGTTGGGAGGTTGGAGGTGGATATGGGGAATGTATCGGAGGCGACACGGAACGGGATAGATGAGGGAGGGAAGGGGGCGATGGAGAGCGGCGTTCCTGCGGCAGCAGCAGCTTCATGCGCTTTCTTGCACGGTCTTCCTCCTCCCACTCGCCAACGCTGGGACCCCAAGATATGATCTTGCCTCGGCGGGCGTACCTCGCACGTCTCTTCGTTTTCGTGCCCCAGTTGCCTCCACCAAAGGCACCAGCGTTGTCTTCATCGTCCTCGTCGTAATCGCGCCCTTGGGACGGATAATACCAGTAATTCTGATCGCTTAATGGCAGCATCGGAAATCTGGAAAAGGTTAAGGGAGAAAGCAAAGGGATCTTGAAGACATACTGGGGTTCATCTGCGCGTCGTTTGCCGTTTGCGACTGGTCGAACTTCGTTGGTCATTGTAGCGTCGAATATAGCCTTGCCGCCATAAACATTTGAAAACAGATCGTGCGCCGCGGCCAAGGGTGCCGATCAAACTCATAAAATACATTTCTCTAATAAATTCTATCTAGGGTGTTGCAGCTACTGTAGCTTCAGAATTGCTGAACCCTTCCTTTCGAGCAACATTGGCTTGCTCGAAGCTCTGCATTCCCGCCAGACCCCACCGGCCCATCATTGCCTTGTCCTGAAAAGCCAGCAATCAGAATCGACAGCACGAATTTACCCATTCGACGCACCTCATCCCATGGTGAACAAGGAGTGGTGAGCATTTGTTCGCCGGTGAAAACTGCATTGGCCCCGGCCATGAAACACATGGCCTGCTCAGACTCGGCCAAAGTGTTTCTGCCTGCAGCAAGACGGATAATCGTCGTGGGTAATACGATACGAGCAGTCGCGATTGTGCGGAGAAGGATGTGGTACTTTACAGGCTGAAAATGTTCATGGTCAAGCGCAAAGCTGTGGGCTGGGTATTATTACACACCTCGTTTCCTTCTAAAGGTGTTCCGGGGATAGGAACCAAAGCATTCACCGGGAAGGACTCGGGATGTTCGGGCATACTGCAAGAGCGTCACCAACGAAGTAGCATACAATAAATAAAGACACACTTGGAGACCTCCCAGATCAACCCAACGCGATCTTCGTCGGACTCCCCAAGGCCGAGTATACCGCCCGAGCACACGCTGATACCAGCGTCTCGGACCGCAGTTATCGTGTCCAAACGCTCGTCGTACGATCGCGTCGTGATGACCTAAAGAACGAGTGAGGTGAATCCAAGTCCCGCAGAAAAAGTACACACCTGCGGGTAAAACTCTCGAGAGGTGTCCAAATTGTGATTATACGCTGTCAATCCGCTGGGGCCAATGAGATCTCAGCCAAAATACGATGGTAATTCCACCCACGCCTCCTTCAACTGCCGCGCCTGGTCTGGGGACAGCATCCCGAGTGTCGTGCACACCTCCATCCCCATCCCGCGGACCTCTCGGACCATCTCCAAGATTTTCTCAAAGCCGCGCTTGCGACCCGCGAGATCTCTCCACGCCGCACCCATGCAGAATCGCGTGCTCCCGTTTTCTTTTGCTTTACGGGCGGCTTCCAGCACCGGCTCCAGCTCCACTAGGCGCGACGCCTTTGTCGGCGTGGAATACCGCGAAGATTGCGAACAATACGAGCCTATGGGTTCGTCAAGGTCAAAGCCACAATAGCATCCAGTGTAAGCAACTTGCAGTCTTCCGAGCATCCTCCGGCTTGCAAAACGCGAGAGATCGGTGAACGATCAGGTTAACCAGAGAGTAGCGTACTTTTGATGTTCATCAGGGTACACAGCTGTATTTTGCTGGGGTCTTGGTGCTGGCGATGGACGGAAGCGGCGCGAAAGACAAGGTCGAGGAGAGGACTATTGTAGAGATCTTGAATTTCCTGGCGAGCCCAACTCCGCCGCAATGTTTCTGCTGAGGATACATGGGTGGCGAGAGTTCTGCTAAACCGCCTTGGTGCGTGAGCGACGGATCGAAACATGGCTGAAAGACAATATTAAGCCCCGGTGGCTGCTGGGTCGTGGAAGCGAAGAGCAGAGTTCGCGAAAGTTTTGGGGGAGACCCCACGTGTTGTCGCTCGCGATTTTACGGCATGCGATTAAATGCGATCACGTTTTTACCACCACCTCTTTCACTAACGCCACTCTAAGGCCTTTGAACTCGTTCTCCGCGCCGCACGAAGACGGGTTTACAGTAATCTGTGTTCTGCCATTTTTCAAGTATTCTCCTTTCTTTTTTTTTCACGCGTCTCCGAGTCTTCGTCCGCGCGGACTTGACGTTGGATCTAGATTGCATCTCTGGGCCGGCCGACGCGCTCCTTTCTACGCCTCCGACCTCAATTGGTGACCGTGCAGTTTCAGTCAATCTTGTTTGTCCGAGAAGGAGCGTTCTGCGCCATGTCTACCCCGCACCACTGTTCTACGATGACATCATCACGGCCTGCTGCCCGCCCTACGACCTTTGGCGCCGCCACACCTACGTGGCGAGCGTCGATACTCGGAGGCTGATCTCCACGTTCTTTCTATACACACTGGAATTAGATGCTCTCTCGCTGAACTTTACGATTACACGGAGAATACACAAACAAGGGCGTGGGCTATGTTACAAAAAATGCGAACAGAACTGAAATGGAACGAGGCAGAGGACAGAAAAACGGCCGCCGATGCTACATGTCTGGATTTGCAGTTATATAATTAGGGGCGCTTGAACATTTATTGAACGCTGTCGTCTGCGGGTCAGTTGCCGCGAACGGACACGGCCAACGGAGGCACTCACAGCGCCGACATTCCGTAGTATACGTCGTGGTTCGATTCACTGTGTATCATCTCCGTCTCCACGCTTTGCTGACGCGTTTACGGATGTCGAGGCCTGTTGTAAAGGTGCTAGGTAAGTCAGGATTCAACAAGACTCTCATACACTTGCCACTGACCACCTTGGGCTGGCTTGGGCGTCCGCAGATCGTCATCCTCCGAGCCAGTGGAGTCGGTGCCCGAATTGGGAGAGACCCGCTTCCCACTTGCCGCGGCTCTCGACCCTTGCTTCTTGCGAACATCATCACATTGTTTTTGCGTCCATGCGGCGAGCTGTCGAGCGTACTGTATCTTCTTTTGCTCGATGGTCAAGGCGGTCATTGTCATGAAAGGTATGTTTGAATGGTAGGTGGGCTCTGGGAGAGTGGTGTAAACAACTATTGCCCTTTATACTTCGTCACTGCGGCATCGCTTGAAGTGAGGAGTAGTTGCTACGAAGGAGCATGACGTCGATCCTGCTCGCATCGTTTTCACCATAGTGGAGTCTGGAGACTTATTCCACTTCGGCCAAAGCTTACTGACATGTCACGATACGTTTGATGTGTTTCGCCTTCCGTCTGTTACATTTCATCCTAGAATTTCGGCGCTCGCCGAGAGGACCTCCAATGTGTTCTTATTACAGACAAGAAATTTGGAATTGAGAGGAGTAGTTGTAGTAGATCTCAGAACGAAGATGACGACATAAGCCAATGTGGGGCCGCAAATAATGTCCCCATATATCACTGAATCGAGCTTCCGAGGCTGAGCTTGCGTGCGTCGAAAAATCCGCCAAGCACTAGTGGAGTCAGAGAGCGGAACAAACGAAGGAGCCAATCACCTTTACGAGCGGGTGTTTGTTTATTTCTTCGCGGAAACATACACTTTCTTTGGTCGGTGACTCCGAGGTTCGACCCGTCATGGACTTCACGTCTTGTGCAAAATGCGCCAGAAACCTTTCAAACGACGCGAGCCCAAACCAAACCAGCATAAGAAACCTTACCTGCTGAAACGGTCCGCTCCAGATCTGCGACGCTGCATCAAGAAACACCCCTCGTCATCCCTGCACCACTGAAGGCTTCAAGTTGCGAAAGGTATGACCACATATCGTCAGATTGTTTTTTGATTCCCCGGCGCTCCAAAGGATTCAATACAACCACCCCAAACCTGCCCACAGAAATATATCTGCCAGCCCCAGGCGCCCACCGTGGTGTTTTGAACAACCGAAAGTACAGACACGACTCAGCGGCCGAGGTTAGACAGCCACATTTCGACCGAAGGTTCCAGCAAACCCAGTCTTTCACCATAGCAGCCGGCATGCGACTCAAATTTCGCGGCTGCGCTGTAAGAAAAACGGCATGGCAGACGCCACGCTCCCCAGTGCTCCCGCGGCTCGCGAATGTCGTAGATGAAGGAATCTGCCGCTCATTTCGTGAGCGGTTTATTATTGACCATCGTGACAGCCTTTTAATATATAATTTCAGAGTCATTGACGAATTGGGGCGGTACTGCATATCGCATATGAGCAAACTAGACGCATTCCGAG
Organism: Mycena galopus ATCC 62051; assembly: GCA_014925785.1. NCBI lineage: Eukaryota > Fungi > Basidiomycota > Agaricomycetes > Agaricales > Mycenaceae > Mycena > Mycena galopus. The sequence goes on from WIQG01000007.1 coordinate 859,141, forward strand.
TCGAAAGGCAGTGGAGAAGAGCTAAATGACTTGTCCCGAGGTTTAAGCCAATTTCGAGTCGCCATCTTCTGGCCAAATTGGCACCACTTCCACGGCACGCCACCTCGAGCACAACACGAAAAGAAATGCCGCTAGCAAGAGATTGAGGCCACATCGGGAGCCGGAGACGCCAGATACCGCGCACACCGTACAAAGTGCAACACTAGAGCGCAAGACATCAATCGAAGCTAGTGGACTTTCTGTGCGCATCGTGCGTTTCCAAGTCGCGTCCGAAACGGATAATCAAAGCGGTATCTCGAAGAGCCAAAGCCAAGTGGAAGTTCTACGCCCTACGTTCCAAAATTACTAATTTTGGTAACAAGCGTAGTGGTAACGGCAAGTTAATGCGTCCTTTACGTCCGAGAAATTACCAGTGGCCAATCACCGAGTAGCGGATTGTCGGGCAGGGCTCGGACGCCGGCTTCAGGTTCAAGCAGAGGTTGGATAATACAACGGCAACCAGCAGCATGTCATGTTGTGGTGAAGGCGACGCGACGCAAAGATCGAGCATTACTGTGACAGCCCAGGACTTCAGCACGACAAATTCGTCAAAGCTAAGCGCTAATCGTCCGCAGCGTTAGAACCTACTCGCTGCGGTCAGCGACGATCGCAATTCGAAGTCGTTCTTGGCAACAAATGAAAACTCATCAAAAGCTTGTCGCGCTCCGGTTCTGCAACAATACCATAAATTGTCGACAACCGCCGAACGCCATTGCGAGGAAAGAGAAGTGGCCGAGCTCGGAGCAGGATTTAGAGCGTACATTACCGAGGTGACAAAATACGCGCTCTGACAATACAAATTTTCAAATCTCGGCGAAGGAGATCGTCGTCGACGTTGCACCGCTTGGAACGCCGGAGGCTCACTGACAGGAACGGAAAAATCGTTATGGCTGAACTCGCAAAACATAAGGAAACTGGCCGTGGATCGGGGTTACCGAGGTCGGGACGGAACCAAAATTTTCAAATTGAAATTCATGAATCATTACCGTCGGCGAAGCGGGACTCGACGCCGCTCGGAGTTCGAGGTGATTCCGAGCCATCAATCGTTCTCAAAGGACCAAGTTTCAAGCAAAGCAATTTTTTCGTGTTATACACCAGGCCGCAAGCGGCGGCAAATTATACTAGGGAATACATCCACGACCGTAGTGAAAGAACCCGCAACAAAAGTATTATAAGGCGCTTACCGCGCAGAAATCCTATTAAACGAAAAAAAATAAGCTATCCCAGCGAGTTCCGACAACTCGGGGGTGTGCAAGCAGATAATACCTAGTGGTGTGTGTGGTGGTGCTACATCAGAAAAGAATGCTAGAAAAAAACAAGGGGGGTGATGAGAGCACAGATTACAGATTATGTGTGGTCAGAAGAGTGAATGGGAAAAAAAAGATGTAGAGTAGGCGTATGCAAGCAAATGCGAAGTCCGAGATAGGTCCGTGAGATTGAGTGTCAGTGAGTGTGAATGTCGTTTGGTGTTATAATGTTATGCAGCTGCAGCTTTTCGTGAGGGGCGTAGTGGAAAGGATCGTAAAAGGGCATGCGAAGGAGTGAATGGGCGAGGAGCATGCGTCTCGTCTAGAGGCGCATGCGCCAGCCGTGGCCGTGGTCAGGGCGGGGTGCAGCCACCTTCTTCGTGGGGCAACCAAGCATCACAGCCTGTGAAAAACAATCAGTCATCTTGCTTCGAGATAGATGGATGAAATAACGTACGCCGGTGAGGACTGTCGTCTTGCCGCCGTCGTAGGGGGTGACATCGTTCTTGGACGTGTCAACAAAAACGCGTGCCTGCCGGGCGCGCTCGCGGCGCGACTGCTTCGGGCGCGCGTCGTCGGGGGACCGCGACCCTGCTGAGGAGGGGGAGGACTCGACGGACGAGAAGGAGAAGCCTGAGCTTGAGTTGGAGGAGCGGGAGCTGGAGCGCGAGTGGGAGGAGATGGCTGAGAGCGGGGAGAGCGAGCGGGGCTTGGGGAACTCGGCGAGGACAGGGGTCATCCACGTCGGCGCGCAAATCTCGTCGGCGATCATGGTGAAGATCTGCTCGTCGGACTCGTAGTCGTCCTCCAACAGCTGCTGGGCCACGGTTTTAGTGCGCTGCTTCTCGGCGGCGTAGGCCCGGGCACGGGCCTCGACCTGCTGGTTGATGGAGGCTTGGATGCGGGACTCGCCGGACCGCTTGGGCAGGGTGGGAGACGGGATCTCGTCGGCCCAGATGCTGACGAACTGGCCCCGACGGTCAAGGCGCATCGAGACGCAGCCAGGGTCGACGAAAAAGTCGAACTCGCGGCCTCCGAGGAGGGCGATCCAGTCAAACCACTGGACGCCTGCGGCGATGCACGCAGCATAAACGGCGCGGGGCGGCAGGCAGTCCGGGGAGAGGGTGAGACAGCGGCGACCGGAGCCACGGAGCGGGTCGGTAACGTCCCATGACGGGGCATAAAGGGCGGTGAGACTGGGCTCAAGGACGAGCTGGAGCTTCATGATGGTAGCGGGCGCATAAGATTTAAGAAGGGGCCGGGTCAAGAAGGAGACGGCGTGGGCGACGGTGGCAGAGAGGCTGGATGAAGCAGACATTGTGTATAAGCAAGCGAAGATGATCGTCCGGCGATGGAGAGGTGCGGTATTATATGCGCGCGTGTAAGACGATAAGAGTAGATGAGACGAGAGTAGATGGAGATGACGTGAAGTTATAAGGCGCAAATTACAGACTTGTCGTGGGTGAGAGAGAGTGGGACTGAAGAGGAGATATTGGATTAGCGTTATATAATTAACCCCTGAGCTGGAATCTGACCTACGAGACACGGAAGTAGCTCAGAGAGGGGAAGGGACCGGAACCTGAGAAATGGAGAGGATACAGACTCTCTTTTGTAGGCGCCAGTGTGGGATAAGAAGCCGTCCGCATAGAGTACAAGGCCAGTCAGCAAACAAAAACCCTTATTGTCCAAGTATAATGGAGTGATGCCGACAAACGCCCTTTAGCTCCGTTTGGGTTCCCGCCTTGTATTCGTGCGTTTGTTAACCATTTGTACGCAACGCACAATAGAGGCGGTCGTAAAGCCGTCGCTTCGCAGGTCACATTCTTTGTTGCGCGCTTGTGGCGGAGACAAAACGCGTGTGATAACATAGGGGAGAACATACGCATGGAGCTCCTTGCTGAAAGCAACGCTGTCTTTCTTTCTCGACACCGGTACCCGTTGCGTTTGCAATTGATCTCTTCGGGTTTCCTCAGTAATGCCTCGGAATGCCAAGATGCCATAATTCGAATATTTTCAATCCTACTTTGTAGCCACACAAACTCGACGACTTGTACAGCGAAATGAGTTTACAATATACCTCGCGCATAGTCATATGAACTTGAGGCGGCCCCGATTTTGTAATGCGAGTCTGTTCGAGTCGAAAGGATATTGCATGTCAAGAGCCTCGGCACCGGTTGCCGAAATATATAAGTTCAAGCTCCGCCAGGAGCTACTGCCTAACACTGTCTCACGGTCTTACCGCCTTTTCTTTCGCCGCCAAAAAACTCATTCACAATGGTACGCTTTGCCCGCTGGATTGAGTCGCCTTCACGTCTCTAACGATGCCCTAGACTCTCGCCATCGACCTGCTCAACCCCTCCCCCGAGTTTGAAAAGCGCCAGCACAAGCTCAAGCGTCTCGTACAGTCTCCCAACTCGTACTTCATGGATGTCAAATGCCCCGGTGCGCCTTCTTGTATACCCTAAGGTCTTGCTGAGTTCTGAAACGACGCACAGGCTGCTTCACCATCACCACTGTCTTCTCCCACGCACACACCGTCGTTCTCTGCGGCTCGTGCGCCAGCGTCCTATGCCAGCCCACCGGTGGTAAGGCACGGCTGACCGAGGGTGCGCCCCCTTCCCCCTCTTCATCTGTCTATGATCTCAATCTGCGGTTCTGCAGGATGCTCTTTCCGCCGGAAAAACTAGATCACCACTGCTTGTTTCGTTATTCAGTAACACACTTGCATCGGCTCTAGCATTTTTACTCCTCTACACATGCACATGCCTTGTTCATGTATGTATCGCTGAGATATACACTCAAAAGTATGCTTGGAATACCTCTGGGCGACCCCGACTCAGGCTTGAGTCGACTTGGTTTCGGTCCCGATCCTGTACAGTCATTCCGCAATTACTCTATGAATACATCCGGGTGTTATCTCTCATATTTGGCACAGTTGAGATATTCCCGTGAAGAATGTCCACTCGACGCACCCCCGTTTTGCTTCCTTCGGAGCCCGCAATATTGGAGAAGAGCGCTCCCGAAAACCATCTATCTAGTGTATTGATATCGATTAGTATCCTAAAGTTTTGCCTTCGTCGTCTCCTCCGGTCCCCGAATGTCTGCTCGGACAACGCCCTCCTGCGTCGTGGCCGCGACGAGCTTCCCTCGGCGCGTGTACAGCTACAGACACCGAATTTTAAGTGCCGATTTTTTGCTTTTAACGACGCGACGCGACGTACCTGTCCATACACGATGCCACGCCCAGACGCGGCCGCTGGCGAGGACATCTGTTGTACCGGAATTAAAGCGATAGGTCAACCAGGTGAAAAGTGATATTTACCACGTATAGTAGCCAGTCACCACAGTCGAATGTGTCGCTGCGACAAATAATTAGAGACCCAATACAAATTTAAAGCGTACGACGCACTCATAGAAACATATTGAGTGGTCAATTGTGGACTGGGAACCGTGAGTCGGGCAGTATATATAAACAGTGTGGCGCGTACCGTCATGCTCGTCGCCTTAGGACCCCTGCCGAAGCGCTGCAGCCCGAGCGCCTGCGAGGCCGCGCTGAGCCTGGAACAACACATTAGTATTTACATCCAAATTATAACAGGCACAGAAATACTACGCACAGTTGTAAATCCGAGATATAGCCCAGGATGCACTACCGCGCGTGGAATAAATAATTATCATGGGTGCCAAAGAACCGACAAACCTTTTGGAAGGGCGCGTCGTACTCGGGGATATCGCGGGCCTGCATCATACTAAGAGTCGAACGGTCTCGAATGGCCGTGAATTCCATACCTGCATCCAGTAGCACGTTCGTACGATCCCCGGCATCGACGTTTCGCTCTCGACCGCGAGCTTTATCGCAATCGGGCTCCCGCGCCGGTCCTACGCGTCAGTCAATCAATCTCGTCTCCTCCTGGCTCCACCACACAAACCAACGAACGCACATTTAAAGCCTCGGTAAGCACCCGCTTGACCTTGGGGTGTATGCCCTCCTGGCGGATGAGTTCCTCATAGCGCGTCTCCTGGAGGAGGCACTCCTCCGGCGCGGGCACACGCGGCATGCCCCACGCGCGGGCGGGCTGCCACGGCTCGGGCTTCTGGAACGAGCACATCATCATGAAGACGACGTGCCCGTTCTGCAGTGCCTTGACTGCGCGCGTGAGGTACGACCGCCCGTCGCGCAGCCGCTCAACAAAGTAGATGATTGGCGTCGCGGCGGACGCACTGTCGAGGAAGTAGCACTGCGGGGTCGGGCATTAGTTACATCGATTTGGAATGAGTTGAACGCACATGGAGGGACTGTAGAGAAGGTTGTTAGTGCGCTGAACAGCGTTTTGGATGGTGAAATAATTACATGCAACCCGTACGCCGGGTCTACGGAATTCGTGGCAGCGACAATAGCCTGGCTGATAACTTGCCTGCCATTCGGTGCAATTAGAGGATGGATTCCGGTTGTTCCAAGGCACCTACCCGCCAAATACGCCCCGAGCGCGCGCGGGGATCCAAAGGGTTCTAGAGCGAAACAAGTCGACATCGAGGCGCTCTAGCTCGAGGGCAGTTGCTATCTGCTCGTGGGCATATTCTGAATCTGTGCGCACTACTGAGGCCATTGGGAGGGTGGAGGGCTGAAATTAGAGGGATCGAAGGTTGCCATTGGCGCCGATGTTTATAAGGTTTGAGCTAAGCACCGGGATGATGTGCGTCCGGAAAATCACGTTTCACGCAGTTTCAACCCAGAAATATTTCAACAGACGGCCCGCATTTCATAGCTCCTCAAAATCGACAGTGAACCCGCATTCATGGCACACCTGCTGCCCTGCTTGTCCTCTCCGTGCCCGCACCGGTCCAAAAACATGCTTGTGCTCCTCGTCCTTCTTTCGCTGCCACACCGACTCCTTCGTCCGCCGCCGCAAATCCCGCAACCCCTCTTCGAACTTCTTGTTCTTCTTTTTACTCTTCTCCGCCGTCCTCTTCTCGTACTCTGCATCCAGCGCCTCCGGCGAGCCCCACTTCTTCCACGCAAATTCCTCGACCTGGTATCGCACGTACAGCATCATATTCGAGTACGTCGACTTGTGCGGGTTGGCTTTGAGCATATGCGGAAGCAACTCTTCGTCGCGGAGCTCGGCTGGGGACACGAGTCAGACAGAGAAGAGGGGCAGGAGCAAAGGCGTACGGTCGGTCAGAAGATAGTCCTACAATTAATTGTTCAACGTAGCACGACAAAAATATTGTTCGCCACGCACCTGCTTGCATTCCGTCTTCGTTAGCAGACTGTACTTCTCCGGATGGTCGTGCTGGCACGTCTTGCACACCAGACACCCAAATGTCTTTCTGTAGTCATGATCAATCGACATAGACCCGCAATCCCTGCACTTTGGATTCAACGCCGGGTCCAGATATACCGCTGCAGCGCGTCAGAATGATGTTATAACATTGAGAGCATACACTTGAAAGGCACATACGCGGCTCCATATTCTTCTGTATCCGCTCGCGCTCGCGCTCCTTCTCCTTCCGTATCAAGTCCTCGTCCACCTCCTTGTCGTCCTCAACCAGGAACCCACCCTTGGAGTTTACCATCTTTGAGAGATCATAGTCAAAGTACTTCCCCAGTCGCGCGTCCCGTCCCAGAGGCTTCGACTTGGACGGGCCAGGGGCGGTGGGCGAGTTGGAAGTGGCGGGAACGACACCAAGAGGGCGTTTGTTGTTCGCGTTCGGGACGCTGCTTGCGGACGCTGTCTCTTCCCGCTGCCGCTGGTTTGCCTTTGCTCTCAGACGATTGATTTCGACCTGCTTGATTTGTTCTGGCGTCAGCTGGAGAGTCGCTGAGGTGCTTGGACGAGGCGGAGGGGTCACAGGGCGGTCCATGCCAAATTTACAGTTGAGAGTTCGAAAAGAGCGCTAATGGGTCGCTGACAAACGCGTCTCAAGTCACGACACCGAAGCAGCACAGCCACCCCCTGAGTAACCGTTTAGCAATCCTGGAGAGCAATTTCAGGAAGAAAAACGTAGTCTCTGTAACAGAACCGATACTGATGAATATGTACTTGAGAAAACGCAATGATTCTTGCAACCGCTACACCGACCCCTTTCAGTTGTGTCCTATGAGACAGTTAATTTTTCGGGAGCCTCATGTGAGACAGTTTATTTTTATTTTTGCTCTCCACGAATTATTTGGGCGAAATTTACTTAAAACGCAGCTCCCCTCCCTGCAGCTTTTCTAGGGTCTGACGCAGCAGTGATAGTGCCGTTTTTAGCACGCGCGACGACTACAAGCTCTTTTCAGCATACGAACAGTAGAGCGCAAAATCCATACCATGCGACGTGCTGCCCGTCAAATCCTCAGTGGTCGTATTGTATCCCATTGCCGCCAGGTACGCCACGGTACGGTTGTCGAAGCCCGGTACACCGAGGGTGTCGCTGCCAAACTGGCAGTCGCGGTGTCAGTGTGAATTAAAAATATTCTAGACTGGAACGCAATCTTACCTCGAAATAGGTGAGCCCGCTGAGCTGATCATGCCACCTAGGCTGGTGCGTGCACTCCTCCGGGGTCATTCCCTGGTCGATGTAATGGTGCAGCTGCTGCAGCGTCGCGGTGATGATACGACTCCCACCCGCCGAGCCCGTGGCAATCGTTACCTCCCCGGTAACAAGGTCCTCCGCAATACTGCTCGCGATGGATGACTGTGGCCGTTTTCCTGGCACAATGTAATTGCTCGGACTGGCTGTGAAGCCAAAACTATTAACTTGGCCGGGAGACTATTGATTGTTTTTTTGGTAAACAGTAACACCAATGGAGGGACGCAGATACTAACCGAAAAATCGTCCATCTCATCGTTGAGGATGACCCCGTCCGTGGTCATGACCTGGGAACCCCAATACAAATTGACCTGCCTCCAATTAACAAACCATTTCCATCGAAAGAATTTTTAAATCCCACCGTGGTCGTAAGAGAGACAGCCATCCCTTCTTGGTCAATGACCGCCATATGACTCGTACCATGGTCGTCCAGCGGCGTGTAGTTCGATGGGTCGTAGTACGTGACCGGGAACGTCTGATTATCCAGAATCTTGCTACGCACATCCTCAACAGCAGCAGGCGTGAGATAATACTGTTGCAGCTCCGTAACGTTGGCCGTGAATGCGGGATCACCATCTGCGCAACTTATCAGCGGAATGTATAGATGGACCACGAAACGAATACAGACACTGGGTACGTTGCCCGTACGCGAATTGAGTCGCCTCGATGAGCCGATGCGTCGTTACGTTAATCTCAGGATCGGAATTACTGTAATTCCCTTGGTATCCCTCGAATACTTTGAGGGCGGAGAGAACGACAGCCCCGCTGGACGGCGCGACCGTGGAGAAAATACGCTGATTGCGGTACGCTGCGAACGTCCATTAGCGTACACAGAATGGGAGAATGGCTGGGACTCACTGATGTTCACGGGCTCACGGACAATCGCAGTGTAGTTGGCGAGATCGTGCGTCGTGATGATGCCTCCGCGCGCATACGCAGCTTCGGCAATATTCGTGGCAATTCTGCCGGTGTAAAACGCATCGGCACCATGCTCGGCTACTCTAAACATCATGTAAGCGAAGTGAAAGGTAAATGTTCGTTTAAAAACTTACTGCTCCAGTGTGTCGGCGTAACGCTGTAGACCAAAATGAGTGAATACCAGTGACCGAGAGAATCAAGATTCATTACCGTTCGGTAAGCAGTGTCGCCTTGTTTGAGAAGGGTCCCATTCGGAGCATAGACTTCGCCCCACAACGGATCACTCAGGATAAAGCTCTCGCCTGGACGTCCAATGAGGAACCGGTCAAAACGAGAATGTCCTCCAACTGACCCAGGAGGATAGCAGCTTCTAGATCAACATTGACAGTAAATCCGTATCTCGCCAGCTTGATAGCAGGCTGGAACAAGGTCTTCCATGGAAGTTTGCCGTGTCGTTGATGCAGCATTTCCCATCCACGCAGCTCACCAGGAACGCCCACCGCAAGTCCACCGATGAGGGAAAGCGTTTCGGGGGTCGTAGAGTTCGTCACATACATCGTCTCGTTTCCTGCTGCAGGCACTACTCGACCGCTTAGAAGTAGACCACAAACGCGCGACAATGACATACTGGTTTCTCTGAAGTCGATCTAGACGAGGGAATATCAAAAATGAATCCAAAACATTAGAGGAAACCAAAATGCACCATTTCATACGCGTGTTTCCCGTCATGCGTCGGGAAACGAACGAGCATGAACCCACCACCTCCAAGACCAGAATGATACGCCGCAATCACCCCAACGCACAGAGCACTAGCAAGGATCGCGTCCGCGGCGTTTCCTCCGGCCTTCATGATATCCACGCCAATATCGCTGCATCCAGCCACCTCAGTCGCGACGCCCCCATGTATTCCAGACAACGGCGGGGGTGGAGCTGCGGTTCGCTTTGCAGGTTGAGTTCCGATGGTGCCGGTGACTGCGAGCGAAGCTAACGCGAGACCAAATGCCGAGCGCAGCAGAGAGGGCATCTTTCGAGGTCGTGGACCTGGTCCAAAGCACACCGTAAGAACAGGCCATTCGGTGCCTTTTTATCGTCGCCAAAATGTGGATCTCGGCAAGCCGAAGTGTTAATCAAGCGGCCGCTAGTCAGCAAACTCGAGAAGATCAAAGATGGCGGAGATGATCGGTGCGCGGTTGATCGCCTGCCAGCCGTCGCGTAAGTACTCGCAAGTTCAAAATTAACTCTTTAAAAAACATGTTCTTCAGCCTATGCTACAAGAAACAAGATAAATATAAAGAAGAGACTCAAGATACACCTGCGGTTTTCTGGGGACTGGACAGAAACTCGTCGCAAAAGGAAAAAGTGGAGCTCGACAACCACTCAAACTGAAACACCCGTACGCCATGTCAGTTCGAGCTGCAAGCAATAAATTCGGGCCACGAACCCCATCCTTGTCGCCCGCCAGATGACTATCAGTCTCCGCTTTAATGACGACGTAGCGGCGGTATTGCTTCATAATGTCGGGCTGCACCTGCATCAAGTCGAGGTCCGCTGATACCTCGGCTTCAACGGCAGACGCCCATCCTGCCCGCGGAGTGTTGGAGTATTTGGCGCTGAAGGCGCTCAAACAAGACTCGAGCATCTGTCGCGGGCCCGGAGGCCGATTTATCCAATGCTCGCGCAGCCAGTCCGCCGCTGGATCGTTGGAACGAGTCGCATTTCGTTCTAAAGGCGGAGCCCTCAGGACCGATACCTCGCCGTCGTCGATTGCCCGCAGCAAACGGTCGAATACAAACTCGTCTCTGTTTCTCCGCGTTAACGAAATAGGTAAATAAGGGAATCGAGCGACTGACCGATCGAAGGCAGCGAGTGGATCCTCCTCTAGATGGCATAGCTTGGTCGCCAAGCCGAAAACAGAAGGAAGGATATAACAAGTCCACAACGGGTGCTTGTTAATAGCCTTCATCTTGTCGACGATGCCCCACGGATCTTCGTAGAGCGCACTGGCGGTGAAGGTGACGACGCCCCCGAGAGGGTATACCTCCCTTACTCCCCAGTACTCCGGGTGCACACTCTCGTGCGTCCCAAACGTGTAGAACCGAATCCCGCACGTCTGTGACCTCCGCTCAACAAGCAGCGGCATCCTGTGAATACTCCCCAGCGCCCCCACATGCACGAACACCGCCCTCAGATCCGCCTTGATCCCAACCTTGACCTTCTTCGCCCCACACTCCTTCAACACCGCCATCAGGTACACTGTCTCCCGCTCGCGGTTCCCGCGCCGCTCCTCCGACGGCGGCCAGACGCAATACGTCTTGCTCGTGCGCGCGAACCACGCGTGCAGTTCCGGCGGGAACTTAAGAATGCGCAGCCCGAGCTGGTATTTAGCCTTCGTCATGTTTTTCTTCCAGTCTGATTCCGAGGGAACGCGCGGCTTCGTGGGGGGCGCGAGGAGGCCGAAGGGCCGACGGGACTCTTGGGGGAAGGGTTTCCAGGGGAGGAGGGCCACGATCAAGGCGCTGTTTTGAAGCATCTCGGGTGGGACTTTCAGCATGCGGCAGAGGACACTCATGACGGGCGGGAAAAGTAGGAGATGCCCAACAAGATCGCCGTCGAAGTAGGTCGGCACGAGACTGATCTGTTATTCCCCAAATCATGTCAAAAGAAAATAATTTAGACTGGCAGGGAGACGCACAAAGTTCTTCTTCGTCATATACCTCGCGAGAGTCTTCAATGGCTTCTCATCCGCCTCCGCGGCAGGCCCCAACCTCGCAAGCTGCTGCAACGGCAGCGTCGCACTCATACGCACGCCCGACGTCTTCAGAAACTCGCTCATATCCACGAGATCGTGGAAGCTCAGCAGACGCAGCGCCTCGCGCGACCCCATCACGACGTTAATCTGCGGGCCCTCGACGGTGGTAGGAAAGAGCTCGTTCAGGACAACGTTGCACAGGTGGTCCGTCCTTGGGGGCGCGTCTTTGGGGTCGGTCACGTCCATGAAGAGCTTGCCAGACCATTTCCATTTTTTTGGGATCGGCCTGCTAGAGGTGTTGAGGAAGAAAAGAAAGGAACGGAACGGAGGCACTGACTTCAAGTGAGATATTATCTTTGGTTTGACCCCCAGCCGGGCAGCAATCGGCGGGTCTACCGCGGGGCTAGATATCTTGGGTTAGTCGCCGGTCCAAAAGCATGAAAAACGAGGGAATTTACGCTAGCGGTGCAGCCATCCTACATCAGTCAATATTATTCACCGCAATACAGCTACGAAATGGAGACATACTGCGGAGGTCCATTGGCCGACAACCACTCGTCTGTCTGCGCTGCCTGCGCTGATTTCCTCCGCGACAATCTGAGTAACGGACAAGTAAGTATAAATGACGCGAAAAATAAACCACGCACGCAGGCGGGAGTATCGACTGCTCGTTCGCGTCGCCGAACATATCCACAGGCGACTCGACCTGGTTCAACGGCTCGTTATCCTCAGGCGCGTCGAACAGCGGGTCTTTCCCAGGCGAATCGAACAACGGGTCCTTCTCTGGCGGGGGCGGCGGCCTCGGAGGGGGAGGCGCAGTCCTCACTCGCGCGGTCCCACTCCCACCCGCAGCTGCGGTGCTGGTACCGCCGGACGCATCCCGATTAATCTTTTTAATCTTCATCCCAGCCAGCGGAATCTTCTTTGGCGGTTCCTTTGTCGGCGCCGCCAGCTCCAGCGCGCCCTGTGCTAATCGCTGCTTCGTCGACAACCCGACATTTGGCAGCGGAGGCGGTGCGCGCGAGGAGGAACTCGAACTGTTTTCGCGCGCAGGGAAGGCCGGCCTGACTGGGGCGGGGGTATCGTCGGAGTAGCAGGTTTGGCGTTGGTGGCGGGGATGACGGGGGTGGCGGGTTTGGGCAGTGGTTGTCTGATCGTCGCGGAGGGGAGCGTGGGGGTCACAAACGGGCGCGGCGGGCCTGTGCTCGACGCGGACACGGGGTTGGGGTTGCCGGTGCGCCGAGCGACGGGGAGGGGAAGGGGCGCCGCAGATGACGTCGACGGCTGGGGCTTAGGAAGCGGAAGCGGCGTGGGCTTGGGGGCACCAGAGGCGATCGTCGGCGACGCGGTAGGCAGCTCAGTGTTGACTGAGATCTGCGGCCGCGGCTGGGGCTGGGCGGTAGCCGAGTCGGAGGTCGTGCTCTTTCCTGCGGGTTTGGGTTTGGGTTTGGGTGTGGACTTGGGCTTGAGCGACATGAGGGTTACTTCGGGCGAACTGGGCGAACTGGGCTCAGGCTCAGGCGAGGACGCGAAGAGGAGTTCGGCTGGGGGTGTCCCCGGTCGCGACGCCGGGTTTTTCCCCTGGAGTGTGGTTAGGGACTGGTTCACATAATCGCCGCCTGCCTGCCTACGCACTTTGCTAGTCGATGATGTGTTCTTGGGAGGACTGGGTCGTGAACTTGGAGGGGGAGCGGGCTTCTTGGCCTGTACGCGAAATGTGAGTGATCAGGACTAGGGTGGGACGAAAATAAGTACATTATTGCTAGATTCAGTGTCTTTAGCCTTGGTCGAAGGAGTGGGAGCCGGTGAAGCAGGGGCAGGCTGCTTTTTCTGTGGACAAAGTGTTGGTGAAATCTGCCAAGAGAGACTGCGGTATGGATACTTTATTCTTGGATTCAAGATCTTTCGCCTTTGCTGGAGGGGCGGGCTGTTTCCCCTATACACCATTTGTTATTGAGCCCTGTTGAAAGAACTTGCAGGATAAATACTTTGTTCTTGGATTCGACATCTTTCGCTTTCGGTGGCGGGGACGCAGCCCGCGAAGAACTGGCGGACTTCTGCGCATAGAATGCAATTAGAATTGTACTGTTCAGGAGATTTTACGAGTGCATATACTTTATTGCCTGATTCAAAGTTTTTAAACTTGACCGAAGAGGTACTCGCAGATGCACTTGTCTTCGCAACCTTGGCTTGTTTCTCATCCTCGTCCTGAAACGCAGCATTACTTAGGAGACGACGCCGATGCCACGAGACATACGCCTGGAGACAGCTTCCGTTTCTTGTTCTTTTTCTTGTCACTGCTTGCGAGCGGCTTGTCGTCGTCAGAGTCCTCGGAATCGGAAACGAAGAGCTTTGCTTTCTTCTTGGGCTTGGGAAGCGGAAGCGGGGCGGAGGCGGGCGGCGGCGCAGGATAAGAGGAAACTGACGACTGAGAATTCTGACGAACATGGGATGTCGATGCACTACGGGATGGCACCGACGACTTCTGACTCTTCTTTTGCTTCTTTAGCTGCAGAGTGACTTTGAATGAAAAAACTAGGACGAGAGAGGAGAGGCACCGACTTGTTTCTTGGCAGCGAGTGCTTCTTCCTTTTTTCTCTCTGCCCGCTCTTTCTGTTTCCGTTCTTCTTCCTTGTTCTGGGCATACTCTATGCGGAAGCGCTTCCGTTCCTTCTCTGGGATGTAAAGTCAGGAGTGAAACTTGTATACCAAGTTCATAACCTACTGATCCATTGGTCGGATGCGGTGAGAACGGTCCCCTCGGGATAGTCATTGTCGTCGACACCAACTTCGTTCCAGAAACTGTCGAGGAGACGTTGGCAAGCTGCTACATTTGCGGCGGGTTCCCAGCTGTGCGACCGCTTAGTTTGAGCTAAATGGACTTGAGAGCGGCCTACGTGTCGTCGCCGGAGTCGTATCCAGCCCACTGGAGAACGGTCAGCTCTGTGGTGAAAGTGATATTATCGTACCTTGACATGGTACTCCCAAGGGTCGGCGAGGTCTGCATCTTTGACGCGGGCTTCCGTGATGACCTCGACCTGGTAGCCCTCCTCCTCCTCCTCCTCCTCCTCTTGTTCCTCCTCGGTCTCCTCCCTTTTGCGCTTTGTGCCCTTTGCCATGATGGTCTAAAGAAGGTTCTTGACAGAAGCGATCGTTACGGCAATTGTATTGATTCAGGTGCAAAGTATGTTTTCACCTGAAAGTTGATGTGATCAAACCCCAGTTTGGGTTGTTGACCTAACTTTACGCGACTTTTTGATGCAACTCCAAATTTCCGTTTTGACTCAACTTGTGGCCTATGTTGACCGAGCTTTCTACCAATGTTGATTCAACCCCAGTTTCTTGCTGTTGATTCTACTCTCCATTTCATGTCTTGATTCAGCTTACGAGCATGTTGAGGTATCTTCAGTCCGATTGAGGATGTTGAACTAACCCCAGTTTTTGTGCTGATACAACAATGAATTCATATTCACTTACTTGTTGATACAACTCAAGATTTTCAAGTACACTCTGTGTTGACCCAACCCTCTTTTTCTGTGGACCTCTGTTGTTGATCCAACTCAAGATTCGGTTGACCTGCTATGCCCCACTTTTCGGTGTTGATTCGACTCCATATTCTAGTTGTTCATTCAACTGTTGGGCATTTCCAATAATGGCGACATTTCTTGACTATTTCAAATGCCCCTGTAGCACTTTGATTTTTGTTCTTTAATGGCTAGCAAACGATCCCGCTCGACCAGTCCCGAGGCCGGTGGCTTCTTCTCCACTTATTATTCACTTCTTGATGCTCTTCCAGGACTCTCAGGTTATTGTCCTTCCAACAAGAAAACTGATAAAACAGACTGCAAGAGCCTTTCCACAGCTCAACACAAGTCCTTCACCTACCGATGTTCATTGACCATCTGGTCTGTACTCCACCCTTGCTCACTCTCATTACCATGTGGGCCGCATTCTCAAGCAAAAGGTGAGCACTGCCATCATTGGGTTTATTTTATATCCATGACCACTTTCAGACTGCTCCCTCAGAACCAGAGACCAATGAGAGGCCGGAAAAGTGCATGACTGTGTTGTGCTTGATGAGGCCGCCTGCATTAGCCATGATGGATAGGATAGGAGAGCGAGGCAAATTGTGCCTTGATTAGAAATTTCCTATTATAGAAAACTGGAGTTGAATCAACAGGCTCTGCAACAGAAGTGCGGTTGAATCAGCATGCTGAACTGGTGCTGGATCAACATTGCGGCTGATCCAAAGTCGAGTTTATTCAGCATGTACATTGATAGTGAGGTTCAACATTGTAAACATTGTCCGAATTCAAGAAGTAAAAAGTGAGGTTAGATTAACAAGTTGAGCCGCCGAAATGGTTGGTTTCCTCAATAAGTGGTTTGGAGTTGGATCAACTGTAGTTCGAGTGAGATCAACAAAAGAATCTGGGGCTCTCTTCATGGGTCGAAAGTCGAGTTGGATCAACAAGTTGGCCACCGTTGAATCAAGATGAAGATTGAGTTCAGTCAACATCAGACAAAACCTGGATCAAGATCCAAAAGTGAAATGTGAAGTTGCGTCAGCACGTCAAACGTGGGTCGTATCAACAAGGGGGAACCGTGGTTGAGTCAGCATCAGTGTCAGGGATTAACATATTTTCGGATTCAGGTTGTCCTTAGCAAACATGTCTCTTCGCGTGCTTGCTCGGGCAGCAATTGCGCGCCCTGCTGTCTATGCCCGCCGCAGGATCCACGCCTCCCGCCCTGCGCCCTTTGCAGCCCCCTCGCCCTTCACTGAGCCCACTTCCCCCAATCCCACCGTAGAAACCCATGCAGAAACAACCAGCGCGCTGCACACCTATGGCTCCTACCTCACCCAGAGCCTCCCCAAGTTCATCCAGCAGTTTTCCGTTTTGAAGGACGAGCTCACGCTGTACACCGCGCCGTCCACCATCGTCCCCCTCATGACCTTCCTGCGCGACCACCAGCAGTGCCAGTTCAAGTACCTCATGCAGGTCACCGCGGTCGACTTTCCCGAGCGCGAGAAGCGCTTCGAGGTCGTGTACCACCTCCTCAGCACCAGCTCCCAGGGCCGCATCCGCGTCAAGACGTATGCGGGCGAGGGCGACCATGTGCCCAGCCTGACTGGTCTGTTCCGGAGCGCGGATTGGTGAGTTGTAGCGAGAAAGAAAAAGGCATGGTGATCATAAGGCAATACAGGTATGAGCGGGAGGTGTGGGACATGTACGGCGTGTTCTTCAGCGGGCACCCAGATCTGTATGTTTTGTGCACAACGTTGGTGACAGCGACTGACCAGTTGTTAGGCGTCGAATTCTCACAGACTATGGTAGATTATTTCTTCTATTTCGTGTCCAGTCTTAACTCTCGCAGGCTTCGAGGGCCATCCTCTGCGGAAAGATTTCCCTCTGACCGTAGGTTCTCGAAATACTTTCGAAACTCAATATTAATTTTGTGGACAGGGATACACCGAAATTCGCTACGACGAAGAGCGAAAGCGCGTCGTTTATGAGCCCCTCCAGCTGACGCAGGCCTTCCGGTGCGTTTATCGACGCGCCATTATCTCGTTTGCTCATTCCCGTGCAGTAACTTTGAATCCCTCTCTCCATGGGAGCAAGTCGGCGACGGAACGACTGCACCGAGGCCCGACGCGTTAAAGCCCGTTCCTCCACCGCCTGCCGAGGAAGCCAAGAAGTAGACTTAGTTTTGTAATTTCGGAAAATAAATTGCGAACATATTCTGCACGTAACGTCGTTACATCGTGACTCTTACTACTAGTACGA
This sequence comes from Mycena galopus ATCC 62051, assembly GCA_014925785.1. Lineage (NCBI taxonomy): Eukaryota > Fungi > Basidiomycota > Agaricomycetes > Agaricales > Mycenaceae > Mycena > Mycena galopus. Next base: position 876,453 of record WIQG01000007.1, read on the forward strand.
TGTCGAAGTCAAAGTCGAAGCAAGAGGAGGCGCTCGCCTTCCTCGACGACCTCGATTCATTCACACCGCAAGATGCCCCTGTGGCCGACGCAGAGCAGCCCGCAGGTGGCGAGGCAGAGGCGCTCGCATTCATCGACGAGATCACGCAGAAGAGCGCCGAGCCGACCCCGCGCTCGTCTGCGCTGCTCGGCGAGCGCCCTGCATCCCGCAGCGGCACCCCCACCATCCGCAAGAGCACCGAGCGCGTGCGCCTCGGCGTTGGTGCTGGCGGGGGCACTACGCTGCTCCGCACGGCGTCGTCCTCGTCCCTCAAGAAGGATGCTGCCGCGACGACAACCGCAGCAACACCCGCACCAGAGGCCGCTGCGGGCTCGAGCGCAGCGGGCGGCGGGTGGGGGCTGGGCTGGGGCAACGTCTGGAGCAGCGCGTCGTCGGTCATCCAGCAGGCAAAGTCAGCCGTCGACGAGCAGGTCAAGTACCTCCCCAAGAACGAGCAGGCGCGCAAGTGGGGCGAGGGCATGATCGAGTATGCAAAGACGGCGCAGCTCGATAAGCTTGGTTTGTACTTTACTTTGCTGGTAGTTTAGGTGCTGAGAGAGGATGCGAATAGGCCAGGACTTTAGGCGGGTGGGGCTGTCGACGCTCACGGACATTCTCAACGTCGTTGCGCCGCCCATTTCGGAGCACGAGGTGATTCAGGTGTGGCTCAGCCACGACATGAAGGGCTACGAGGGCATCGAGCAGCTCGTCTACCGCGCGCTCGCTAGGGTGTGTGTCGCCCCACTTCCTATTCCTTGACAGTAATCTAACACTGGTTCTAGATAATGGAGCAAGTGGAAGGCGGCGACCTCATCGTCAACCGCGGGAACGAATCACGGCCGAAGGAGTCGCTGGATACCGCGCGGGATCTAGGCGCCGTAGAGGGGTTCGAGGCCGCTGCTAAACTCGCACAGGTAACCGCACTCGCTTCCCTCTCCAAGTATGATGAACTAAATAATATACTCGCAGGCCAACCTGGACGAGCTGATGAAGAACAACACCGGTGCGACGTCCTCCAAGCCCGAGTCGAGCGTGCAAACGCCGACGACGTACTCGCACCTCTACCTCCGAATCCAGCCCTTCCTCACCTCGTTCGCCTTCCCCACGTCGACATCGTCGTCAGAGGACCCCGCGCCCGCGCCCGGGCAGCTGCAGTTCCTCATCTACCTGTGCGACCCGTCGCACAAGCTCACGCAGAGCACGGTGACGCAGTCCGTTCCCGGGGACTGGCTCGCGGAAGGGATGTGGGAGAAGTACGACTGGGTGGAGGACCTGGTGGCGGAGGCGCTGCGGGTGGGCGTGGAGGTGATTGGACAGGAGTACGTCGTTAAGCGCATGGGGTGGGGCAGCGGTGGCGAGACGAAGAGTGCGTCGACCGAGGCGGAGGCGGCTGCGGCGGAGAATGTCGTTGGGGAGCCCGGGGAGCTGGTGGAGAAGCCGAAATTGGGGGAGGAGACATGACTCCTTGTGTGAATGAAGGGAAATAGAACGCGCTTTGAGGATTTTTCTTCTCTCTTTCACTACTCTGTATCACTCATGAACTTATTTGCGGCTTTGCACTCATAATGCATAATGTCTTCTGCTTCACGAATACATACATATGCCCTTGAATGCGCGCGACTCGAAATGCCGAGCACAGCCACACGTTCGCTACTTGGACTTGCCCATAATGGCTGAGGAAACGCCAGAACTACTCGAGTCTCTTCCTTACTACGACGACGACCTCGAGCGCTTCCCATGGCTCAAGGAAAAGGTGGACCGCGAATTTGCGCGCCAGCCGAAACCACCCGCAACGCTGCACCCGCGCGTGCCGCCGGCGTATGAGCTCTTCTCTGTTCGTACTCGGCACAACGCGTCTTATGTGCTGAATGGATAATATTGGTACAGAAAAATCCGTTGTTGAAAGCGGAGCTGGAACGCGTCGAGTCGCACACGGAGGCGCCGAGGCTTGATACACTGCGGTACCAGCTGCCCGCGCCGTCTGTACCTGGGACGGACGAGCAGTGGCAGGCGGCGCTCAAAAACGCGCATGCGCAGCTCGAGCACCAGCGCATGCGGTGCGTCTCATTCCTCTTTCCAACTGTACCAATACCTAACTACAACTACGCTACAACAGACAAACGAACCTGACTTTGCTGCAGACGTACGGCGCGAATGCGTGGCGGATCCACAACTACCTGCTGGAGGCAACGGTGAAGCAGACGGAGGGTGCGCTGGAGGAACTGAAGCAATTGACGGTGGATGTGAATCGGGAGCGGAAGAACACGCAGACGAGGCTGGGGAAGCAGCTGAATAGTCTGGAGACGCGGTGGACGGAGCTTATTTCGAACGTGCTACAGATTGAGCTGGCGAATGTGGCGCTGGATGCGGAGGTGAATGGGCTGAACGGGAGGGAGGCGGAGCTTGCAGAGATGAATAGATGATAGTTGTACAAGTAGGAATGCGATACAAGATGGTAGCCAGAAGAAAGACGGATTAGGGTGACTGCTTGTGACTGCAACCACGGTCTGCAGCTTGCTCTCTGCCTTGCTGCACAAATTCGACAAGTTCCTGGCGACTGTGACTCCCCAGGTGCATATTGTATTCCTTTCTTTCTCTCCCCACTCAGCACACAAAGAGCAGGTCTTGCTTTTCATTGTTGGAAAAAAGAACATACAAACTGGTCTATGGCCAATGAAGACACCCATCCTAGCAGTTTACCACAACTGAGTCCGCCGACCGTTTCCCAGGACGCGGAAACTGTGCGCCACGCTCCAGAGACACCCCCAGAGCCCGCAATCCCCTTGGCAGAACCGAATCCCATTGCACCTCTGCGCTCGTCTCTCGTCCCCCTCGGCTCCCAGGCAGCCCCCCCGCCGCCACAGCCAAAAAGATTCAGCGCAGTCAACATCAACAAGAAATTTCTTGAAAAGAATTCCTCGTCCTCGTCCACCTCCGCCCCGCGTCTGCAAATTCCCCAGCCTCAAAGACCGGCGGCCCTGTCTGTGCGTCCAATTATCTCGTGTACACACTCATTTTCTCAATATATCCTCAGCGCGACCACAAGCACAGACCGCCGCATCCCATTCGCGCCTGGTCACCACAAAGCTAACCGCCGCCCCGCAATCTCTCTCTGCCCCCGGCTCCGGATGGTCCCGCCCCTCGTCTGCCACGCCGCCCGCCACGACCGTAACCACCAATGGCGCCGCACCCACCCCGCCAGCCTCCGGCGACCCCTCCCCTCCACCAGCGGCCCGCCGCACCCCGCCTCCGCCATCCAGCCCCAATCACGTCCGATGCCCGTCCGCGCCCCAGGATCGCGGGAAACCGCACACTCGAGCGGTGGAGGCGGCGTGGGTAGACCTGTGTGGGGGAATGCCCCCAGAACCCAGCAGCAGCAGCGCCCCGATATGACCTCGCAGAGCGACTTTCCGACCGCAGCCGAAGGTGCGTCGGCTATATTTTTCGCGTTCGTTGCCTTGACACACTAACGGTTGGCGTAAAGTAGCGGCAGCCCCGCGCAAGACGAAGCCGACTCAGGCGGATCGGAACCTTGCCGCGAAAGAAGCGACGGCACAAGAGCTGGCGTCGGCTGCGGCGAATAAGCAGGCGCGGATGGAGGAGGCGGACACGTTCCGCGGGGTACATTTGGATCCGAATGCGCATCACTGGGACGAGGTGTGTGCGGGATTTACTCGGGTCTACAACTCGGATTAATTTGCTTCGTGCAGATGGACGCGGACGACGACAATTTCCTCGACGGCGTGATCGAGTTCGGTGATGGGCGGCAGTACAAAATCGAGTCCACCGACCCGCCCGCAGAGACACTCGAGAGCTCGAGCTCCGTGCCGTCCCGTTCGGGATCGACGCTAGACCGCGACGAGACGCAGCAGCTGAATGTGCCCGTGAGCAAGGAGGAGCGGTTCGCGGACGACTTTGACCGCAGCTGGCCGCGCTCGCGCGCCTCGCCGTCCGTCTCCACGCGCGACCTCCCCGGTGGCCCCGCATTGAGCACACACTCGTCCAACGCCGCCCCGAGCCCCGTCTCCCCCGCCATCTCCATGGCCTCCGACTCGGCATCCCGCGCGCTGCTGTTCAACGAACGCTCGAACAAGCTCGAGCCGTACAACCGTGGCGCCGGCGGCGCTCCAGGCGCAGGTCCGAGGCGCGGCAGCAACGAGGGCGCTTTCCCGTCTCCAACCGACTTGCGCAGCGGCGGTCAACCGCAGCTGCTGCAAAATCGCGGCAGGGGATTCAGCGGTACGGGGTCAGGCGCGTTTGGCAACGACCGTGGGCAGCAGCAACAACAACAAGGGCGCAGGGATGTACCCGGACCGCCGCCTAATGCACCGCAGCAAAGCCCGCGCATCCCCGCGCCCAATCCGTGGATGCAGCGGAAGGAGTCGGACGGGACTGAGATGCGGGGACGGCGTACGAATATGCCTCCGCCGCCGGTGCCGCCGCAGGGTGGCGCGGGCGGGCGGCAGCGCCCCCCGCACCTGCCCATGATGTCCAGCGAGGCGGAGGGTGGCTTCCCGGTGCGCCCGCAACGGCGGCCGTCGACGTCGCGCGAGTCGAGGTCGAGGCTCCCGCTGTCTGCTACCACCCCCACCGCAGACCAGCCTCTCTCCGCGCGCCGCGGCCCGTCGCAGTCTCCCGCCCTCTCGCATACGTCGGCCGTCGCGCAGTCTCCGCGCGTGGTTGCTCCCGTTTCTTTGCCGCCGCAGGTGGATTTGGACGAGGCGCGGAAGGACGTAATGCAGAATGCGGCTGCGCGCGCAAAGGCGCGGCGACAGCAGGAAGAGGAGGAGCGCGAGAAGGAGAAGGAGAGGGCAAGACGGAAGGCGGCTGAAATCGAGGAGAGGATCAGGGCTGCAGAGGCCGAGAAGACTGCTGCGAAGGCTAAGGAGGCGACAGAACAGGCAGCGCAAGCTCAGGTAAGTATCCTTATTGTTCTTATTCCCCTCTCCGTTCCTTTCCATCTCCTCGCCATATTTATATTTGTTAACGCTGACGCTTCACCCCAGGATGTCCTAGATATCATAGAGAGCGCTGTGAAAAGTGTAGAACCCCAACTGCCCGAGGCCGTTGCACCGACAAAACCGGCGCCCGCAACGGGCATCCCTGCGCCCATTCCGCCGTTTCGGCGACCTTCGCTCATGGGTCCGCCTTCTTCTGTCGAGTCTCGCCCTGCCGCTCCGCGGCGAACATCAAGCTCTGCACCCGTCCCCCCACCTCTTCAGACCAACTCGTCGTGGCGGAGCAAAGCCAGCCCGATATCCTCTACCCTACCGATTACTTCCACGCCGGTGAAGCAGCAGCAGCACCAACCATTCCCCCGACCGCCCATCCCAACCTTCGTGGCCCCACCCTCTGCGCTCGAGCAGGTCGAGTCGCTGGCGGAGAACGCCGAGGAACGCGAGGAGCTCGAGGTTGTCAACTTTTCCGACTTGGGCAAGTTTATCGGCGTGACGGAGGAGGAGGAAGAAGTCCCTGCAGCTGAGCCGGAACCGGAAGTCCAACAGTGGGAAATGCCGGTTGAACAGGACTGGGGAACGCCGACCGCCGCTGTACCTGCGCCCAATGCGCGCCCACCCCGACCCTCTGCCGCCGATTTCTTCGACGACCGGCCGCCTCGGTCGCCGGAAGTCGAAAAGACCAACGTCGCGACCTGGAGACGCCAGAGCATCGTCGCGCAGGATTCTGAACCCTCAACGCACGGGCAGACAGTCGAGCGCGGCAAGGATCGTTCACGGAGCGACGTTCCTCCCGAGGCGTCGAGTGCAGTAGCAATCGCACCTGCAAAGGACACGTCTGTAGCTGCTCCCGCGACCCCCGCTGCACCCGCACCCCATGCCTCTTCCCCACATACGAACCGGACTCCGCGGAATCAGCCGTTCTACAAGGAAGCTACAATGTCGACCTTGGACGATGTCATGTCGCGAATCAAGGGCGCAATCGACGGTATGAGCAGCGAGAAGGAACACCGCTCGCCAGAAGTCTCTTCCGCCGTTGCAGTACCGCGGTTGTCGTCGACAATGTTCCACGCTTCCCCGACTGCGAACCTGGGTGTGCAAAAAGAGCGATGGGTCCCTCCTGCGTTCCGTATGCGACAACAATTCGACGCCGAGCCGCAAGAGGTCTTTATAACTGGCTGCGAGCCGCCCCGGTCGCCGAAACCTGCATGGAATCAGTTCATTGTGCGCTTGCCGAAAGTCTCGCAGCCGTTGGAGCCTGTGAATCGCAAACAACTAACCTTGTGCGCCCGGCCTACGCAAGTCCGCTGGGACGTGCTTTCGTTTGATCCACCTGTGGAGGGGATGAGCCGGAAGGAGTTTACGGTGAATGAGATCTTGTTCCGGAGGACGGCGTTCAAGGGGAAGAGCAAGTTCAGGGTCCTGTTGCCCAGTAGCAGAACGACGGCGGCGGCCCCAAGAGTCAATATCCCGATGTCGCCCAGGGTCAACGGAATCGGTGCGTTTGGCCGACCGCCCGCGCCGACGGATGCGCTGTCGACGTGGCGAAAACCAAAAAACATTGACTTGGGTGAATCTGAGATGGGCCTTAGCACGATGAGCCGGTCGCCTCCCCCTGAGCTCCCTTCCGATCCCAACGTCGCGTCTATTCCCCGAGCTGACCTGACGTCGTCCAAATCCGAGGACGCCTTTGGCTCGCGATCAAGGTCGCAGCCCAAGATGCCTGCTGGGTCGGCGGTCGCATTTTACCGCGACTCGAGGGTTGACGCCGTTGAGCCCGACACCAAACCTTCGGTCAATTTCATTGTCAGCAGCGAATTGGAAGATGCGTCAAGGCAGAGCTCAGAGGGCAATACTCCGGGCAAAGCGAAACCCAGTATTATGGTGTCTTCGCCTGGTGCATCCAGTTCCATGGGACCGGGCGAGCGGCTGAACAGCGCAAGCAAACCTTTTACGCCGAGGGCTAATGGCTTGGGGTCGTCTCCTACTTCTTCACCCGAAATTGGCATGCCATCGTTGATGTCTAATACTAAGACGGAAAGCAAGAGCTCTGATGATTCGGTAAGCCCATCAAACTGACTTTTTTGTTTATGGTATTAATCGCTTATTCAGGCTGACCGTACCCCGATTACGCCTCCATCTCACCACTCAGCTGCTTCCTGGGCAAGATCTTCCCTGAGCATCTCCGTGAAAGACTCTCCATTACGTGGCCCTGATCCAGAGCATCTGAAAGCCGTATGGTCACAGACTTCGAACAAGGCCGGATTGCATGCTGTTAATTCTCTTGAAGGAATCGCGGATGATTTGACCGCAATACCGTTTACTTTGCAGGATGTAAAGTCGGAGGACGGGGGCACGCCGCCGCCGACCACCTCGATAGCATCTTCTCGCATGTCCCTCCACGATGTGACCCGCGCCTTTCAGCAAGTCCCCTCTTCGTCGAGCTCGTCTCTCCGACCACCTATTTCGCCTCCATCAACAACCGCCCCCGTCGCTCGCCCTAACCCCGCCCCTACTCCCGCGTACTCCTACTCATTACCACCGCCGCCGGCTCAGATGATGCGACCAAATTACGGGGCTTACTCACCCATGATGAGTGCGCCGAGCACGCCTATGATGTATCCAATGGCCCCGAGCCCCGTCCCCGCTCGGATGGGAATAAACGGGATGGCAGTCAATGGGCACACACCGCTGTACGGCCAACCCGTGTGGATGGCACCACCCCAAAATCCCATGAACGGGAGCATGATGCGTCCAATGGGCTCGTACCCTCCGATGATGCCCTACCCGTCGCCCGCAGGCTCGCCGATGTACGCGCCGCAGCAACCACCGCCCATGCAGAACGCGCCACAGCAGCCCAACGGCCCTCGCGGGCGGACCATGCCGGCGGCGGTCATGAGCCCCGTCATGCCGCATCAGAACGTCATGTACCCGGGAAGCCCTATTCTCATGCATACGCCCGCCATGCCTGTGGGTTACATGAACATGCAGCCCGGTGCCCAAGGGCAGACGAGGAACCAGAACGGGCATCCGCCAATGCAGCCTCAGCAGCAACATCAGCCCCAGCAGCAGCAACAACACCAGCCGAACGGACATTCAATGCAGCCTACGACTGGTTACACCCCAGTGCCCCCCACTTCTTTCATGCGACCGACGTGGTAGCCTGATTCGCTCTGTTTATACGTTTCGTAGTTTGCTTTTTTTGTAGTGTACATATGGTGCATAGTTTTCCTTAGCTTTCCTTTTAACAATTTATTGACTTTCTTCTGCTCTACCTCACTCGATGGATCGGTTGACTTTCTATAAGCACTAAAGAATGTTTTGGAATGTCTTATTCTCTATCACCGCCAAATCGCCGCACTGACAAGACAGCTGTCAGGACCCTCGTTTAGAGCTTGCGCAAAGCCGCATGCAAGCCGCATGCGGAAATAATCTACACTGCTAGGATGGCTAATGAGCACATCCCAGGCCGCTCAAGCCAATAACCAAAAAGCCGCATGGGAAGACATTGCACCCCCAAAAGCCGCATGCGGCTTTTGCGCAACTTCTCTATTCCCTTCCCCCTGGTTTCCGCCACCTACCGCTTGCGTTCGACTTCAAGGAGGGCCATTGCTTCGACTTCAAGCTCCTCCGCGCACGCGTTAGCATGGATTCCTTTTTTTGGTATAATATCTGTGAGAATTCTCTCCTCTGGTTGCGACTTTGCAGGAATCAAGATGTCGACTCGCGACCGTGTCAACGCGCGATCGACGCGGTATTGGCGCGTTAATCGTTCTGCAGCGGCTCAAAGAGACTATGAAGTATGCTGGTTAAACAGATGACGCGTCTGTTGAGTATGGGTAGCACAGAAAGTACCAGAGACGCGTCCGAGGTGTAGTTTATGAAGTCAAATGTTGTGCAATAGATCTAAGTAAAGTAAACCCAATGCTGACATGGTTGGCCCTCAAATAGGCTCGGGAATAAAAAAAGCCTTATGGAAAGTCAACCATTGAAAGAGAAATTAAGTTCCATGGCATTACAGATTACTTAAATAAGCGTCTAAGGCTTTCTCTAAGCGGCAAGTTGGACGGCGCGCTCGGCGGCCTCATCCAAGCTGTCGAACGCAATGATCTTGAGGCCAGACTGCTTGATCATCCTGCCAAAAAATTGAATGAGATTGGTCGGAGCGAAAGAACGTAGTGCTCACTCTTTGGCCTCCTTCTCCTTGGTGCCCTTGAGACGGACAACCAAGGGAATGCTCAATGCCAACTCCTTCGTTGCCTTGATAACACCCTCAGCGATGTAGTCGCAACGCATGATGCCGCCGAAGATGTTGATAAAGATGCTCTTGACTTTGGGGTCGGCGAGCAAAATCTCAAAGGCCTTTTTCACGGTTTCGGGAGTCGCACCTCTAAATAAATGGTGAGAACACGGTCCTGGCCAAGGGATGAAGGAAAACTGACCCTCCGACATCGAGGAAGTTGGCGGGGTTGCCGCCGTGCAGAGCCAGGACGTCCATCGTTGCCATGGCCAGGCCGGCACCGTTGACGAGGCAGCCGACGCTCCCATCGAGTTTGATGAAGTTGAGGTTGGCTTTTTGCGCTTCGACTTCGGAAGGCTCCTCCTGGGTGATATCGCGCAGCGCAAAGATGTCTTGCTGACGGAACTCGGCGTTGTCGTCGAAGCCAAACTTGGCGTCCATGCTGTTGGAAACTACGGGTCACTATACTGAAGGACCAGAAACGAAATATCTTTACCAAAGTACTGCACCATCTTCGGTCTCCGCCAGAGGGTTGATTTCGATTTGAGTGGCGTCTTTCTCCTTGAAGATCTTGATGAGGTTAATGAAGATGTCTGCAGCCTGGGATTGCGCGTCTTCTGTTTTGAACCCGAGCTTCTTGGCGACGCCGACGGCTTCCTGTTTAGAAAGGCCGTTCTTGAAGCTGATGGGGGTGGTGATGATGGCGTCGGGGTCCTTGGCGGCCACTTCCTCAATGTTCATACCTCCCTGGGAAGAGGCGACAAGAACGACGCCCTGAGAAGCACGGTCATTGAGGACAGCGACGTAGTATTCGTGCGTGGGATTGCGGCGCTCCGCCAGCATAACCTAAATGAGGTTAGAGCAGCGCTCGCTAAGGCTCAACACGACATACTGCGTTGCAGATTCGTCCAGCCGCACCGGTCTGTTTTGTGATGAGGTGGGAGCCAATCATCTTGGACGCGTATTCCTGGGCCAGCTCTGGGCTTGGGGATCGTTCAGCCGGGATAATATGCGGATGCGTCGGGGCATACCTGCTAACCATGTGTACACCGCCCTGGAAGCCGCTGTCGAACTTGCCCTTTCCCCGTCCACCAGCTAGGACCTGCGCCTTGATGACCAGCTGGTCCTGGCCTTGCTTGGAGGTGAGCTGGACGCTCAACGTCACGGATCAAAATGACCGACCAAAATTCTTTGCTACATCGAAAGCCTCCTCCGGAGTTTTTGCCACGATACTCTTTGGGGTGGGGATTCCGTACTATTTTCCATTCCTCAATGAAATGCACCAGAACCAATAGCTGGCACATACAGAGTTGAGCAATGTCACTGACTGGTATTCGTGAATTGAAAGGAAGCGCCTCTGACCTGCAGACGCAGCCTAGACACGAGTATAAGAAAAGTCCGCAGGAAGTACGAGGACATACCCGGGCCAGTGAACCAGCTTTCCGAAGGGACGAAAGCATTGAAATCTAGGTGGTGGAAGGAATTACTGGAGATCAGTGGCGGTGCTAGGTAAAGCGGTTTATACTGCAAAAGGTCCGATCCATATGCGGACACAAATGGCCAAATGTCCTATCATCGAAAAGAAGCGCAATGTCCGATCGAAACTGCGGACATAAGTGGTCGGACGGAATGTCTGATCCTACTGCGGACACATATCTCACGAAAATTAGGTTGGAGGCCTCTGAGACGGCGCTCGGAGCACCAATCGTTCCTCAATTACGTGGGCATTTAAGTTAGCTACACTTCTTTAAGTATTGTAAAACAAATCATTTGGCCCCAAACAAGTAATTAAAATGCCCTTTAAATCCATTGGCAGCCAATCAGAGTGCAAGTTATGGATTTAAATAGCATTTTAATTACCTGTTTCGGGCCAAACCATTTGTTTTGCAATACTTAAAGAAGTGTAGCTGACTTAAATGCCCACTTGATTGACAACTTTTGAAAATTTCCTCCCATCTGGCTCAAATTCCTCCCAAAAATTCCCAAAAAAAGGACCTTCTCGTGTTTGAAGGTTGGCGGACGAGGTAAGCTTACCCGATCACAATGCCGCCCATGTCGACCAAAAATATTTTGTACACAAACGGCACATTCTGATTGCAGCATAAGCCGCTTACCTGTGGCGGTGCCACCGGCGCACCTAAAAAGGACGGTGCCAAACAAATCTTCTCAACCAGAACGACGACGACGAGAGCGATTGTTGTTTTCTCTCTGTCTCTGACTCGCTCGACGAGATTCTGGCAGACGAACCATACTCCCCTTGAGTTCGGTTGACTCGTTCATTTTTCCGTGGGTTGCTCGAAATTAGGTGGCAGGAACATCCTCTCCTCTTGTAAAATATACCTAGATCCCGTGAAATCCAATTGATGGTCATGCCCTCAGGGTCGACATCGAGGCAAGACCGGTGCCTCACCTTTATCGCGTTCCACTCACTTATATATTTCGTGCCCCTCCGACCGCCTGTTCAGACTTGCCAGCATGCAAACAGACCAGAGTTTCGCTGTTTCAGAAGGGTCGCCTGTGGAGCGGTCGTCGGCGCAGCCTGAGGAGAACGGCCTCATCCAACTGCTTCAAGTATCTCGAATTGTCCTTCGCCAAGGTCAGGATGCAGCGTAGGACGTTCCAGCCATGGAAGTAATGCATTCCTCAGGGATCGACTTGCTAGACCAGCACATCACGTCCAACGACCAGCTCACCGTACATTCCCAACATCTCCCTGGGTCAACTATTGGTGCTTCATCCGTGATATACTGGCAGAAAAGACGTTAAACTTCTCCTCAGGCAAACACCTCCGCCATTCCAGAGACCACTTTGAACTCCTTTTGGATTGCATCAAGTCGCCTCCACCGCATGTTCTCTCCTATGATGTGAGAATCCGCAACACCCCCATGGAACAAGATCGCGAGGCTGCGCGCGCTGCCCTTTTAGAGACTATAAAGCATCTCGAGGAGGTCATCCCAACGGCGGACCCTAGCGCGCCAATACTTCTACAGGCCGTCACTCCTTTCCTACAGGAATTTAATACGAGCTTTGGGCGTGAGGTGCGTCCAGCTACCATTCTGACATTGCAGCGACATTCAGGGCTCCTTCAGTTATGGTTTGCGGGGCTGCATTGTGTCCACCATTGGTCAATGGTGTGTCTCTTGCTCCTGCTGCAGAATCCGTCGCTGATTCACCCGTACAGGTCCGCGTCATTGCTGGAGAACTTGTCAGTCCTTTCACGTTCTCGCCCTATAACGTTGCTGAATATAACCAGAACATCCAACTGTCGGAAGACTTTGGCTTTGCGCCATCCACCCTTGTGTTCCAAGGTAATTAATTGTCCATTCCGCAACTTCATTTTACACTTCTTTAGGACGAGACGCCACCCCGTTGGGAAAGGCCAAGATATAGGTCCCTTAGCAATAGTCTACTACATACACGTTAATCCATCTTACTCATTTAATATTGCTCTCCGTGCGCTCCCCGGCGCGTCTTGAGCTGTCGTGTGGCACGGCTACCGTAGTTCACGCAGTTGCAAGTCTAGACTGTTTGACCTGCTACCCCGAAGTGGCCCGGCAATTTTAGCTGATGGGAGGTGTGTGGCTGCAACTCCCTGCAAAATTAAATTCCCGACCGTCGTTGGCGATGAGAAAGGCCGCGGCCAAGCGCGCGTTGTGGCAGTGTTACTCAACTTTCCCTGATCGAGCCAACAAGGGTCAACAGCTCTCCTCCTTCTAAGTTATTGTCAAGTGCTCGATCAACACCTTCAAGCACGATGATGGTCCCTCTGGAAGGAGAGACTAGCAAGAAGCGAGTGGTACGCTATTTATTTTATTCTAACCTCTCTTAAGCGCCTGTTTCCTTACAAACCCTCCAAGTGCTATTTTTTCGACTCTGACATTGGAGGATTCCACTATGGCCCAGGCCATCCGTAAGACTCTGCTTCACTATCGCAGTCCCGATGCGAATCTCATTTTACTGGCCTATAGAATGAAGCCGACGCGTATACGGATGTGCCATTCGCTTGTGATGAACTACGGTCTGTATAAAAAGATGGAAATATTCGTAAGCCGCTACATTCACTACTCGTGGTTGAACGCCGTCGATCTGGCTTCCGGGCAACTTTAGCGGGCTAAACCCGCGACCAAGCGCGAGATGACGCAGTTTCACTCGGATGAATATGTCGAGTTCTTAAATCGCATAACCCCGAGCAATATGAACTCGTACGTCAAGGAGCAGCACAAGTGTGAGTAGTTTGGGTTTTTCCCTGCATTTCTTCCTAAAAGTGGATATTTCCGTTCGCAGACAATGTCGGTGACGATTGCCCCGTATTCGATGGTCTATTCGACTACTGCTCGATTTCGGCTGGAGGATCCATGGGTTCGGAATTTCCTGGCGTTTAACTGCGATTCACTTATTTTTGGTATGTAATAGAGGGGGCCGCGAGATTGAGCCGCGACAAGTGCGATATCGCGGTTAACTGGGCAGGAGGCCTACATCACGCTAAGAAGAGCGAGGCCAGCGGGTTCTGCTATGTAAATGGTACTGGATCCTCAATTTTGGCGTCGGCTGGGTATTTACCATTGGTTTGCCTCAGATATCGTTCTCGGTATACTTGAGCTTCTCCGGTTTGACATTCTCCTCTGCCATAGGTTTGAAAACTGACTTGATTTTTGTCTTCGCAAGATATCACACACGGGTGCTGTACATTGACATTGATGTGCACCACGGCGACGGCGTTGAAGAGGCATTTTACACCACAGACCGAGTAATGACGGTCAGCTTTCACAAGTACGGGGAATATTTCCCTGGAACGGGTGAATTGCGGGTGGGATCTTCCCCGTTTTGCCTTTTTCCCTGTTTCTTAGATTCATCACAGGACGTCGGGGTCATGAAGGGCAAGTATTATTCGCTAAACTTCCCTTTGCGCGACGGGATATCAGACGAGAATTACAAATCTGTGTTCGAGCCGGTAAGTTCTGGCGCATATGCTTGATGCAGGTTCATCGAAATTACGGAACAGGTTATTCAGCAAGTCATGGATTCGTATGATCCCTCTGCTATTGTTTTACAGTGCGGTACGGACTCGCTGTCCGGCGATAAACTCGGCTGTCTGAACCTGTCGATGCGTGGTGCGTCATTATTTCTTTTTTGGGCAGCAGACGATCCTCAGGCTGATAATGGCTAGGACATGCAAATTGTGTGAAATTTGTCAAGTCGTTCCATCGCCCGTTACTGCTGCTCGGCGGCGGCGGGTACACGATGCGGAATGTCAGCCGTGCGTGGGCGTATGAGACCGGTCTCGCCGCTGGTGTAGAACTTGGACCTGGTAGGCGGTCTCCTCGGTCTTCCTGTTCCTCCCCCAATAATTGTTTCAGAAATCCCCGTAAATGAGTACTATGAGTACTTCGGGCCGGATTATCAGCTCGACGTCAAGTCGTCCAACACAGACGACATGAACACGCAGGCTTACTTGGACCGCGTCAAGCGGATTGTGATGGAGAACCTCCGGCACACTGGCGGTCCACCGAGTGTCCAGATGTCCGGCAAGTGCCCGCAATGCATTTATGCCTAATCAACAAACTTACAATCTGTAGATATTCCAACTATGCCAATTGACATGGCTCTGGATGATCCCGGTGAGGAAACAGACTTGATTCCTCCGGACACGCGGCGGCATCGTCGTCTCCTCGACTCGAGACGCCAGGCGGACGGCGAGCTGTCGGACTCGGACGACGAGGGTGATGGCGGGCGGACAAACCATGCCTCTCATCGGGACCCTGACAGCACAACCAGGACCAGTGGGAATGAAGCCGCAGGAGGGCGCAAGTTTGGCATTATGGCCTCTGCATCAACGGCGTTTCCTGCGGGGCCCAGCGGGCACAGTACAGCTGCGCGGATATTGTCCACTGGGTCGGCGAAGATGGATGTGGACGACGGCACGGATACGCCGCCATCTACGAGTAACGGTGATGGAAGTAACGGTGAAAAGACGAACGGGGTTCATCACTCGCCCAAGCCTGATGAAATGGCTGTAGACGAGCCCGTGGATCCCAACCCTTGATGTAATTTTTGTGTACTGTACTTTTTGTGTGTTTTCTGCTTTCAATGTGCTTTCAGTTTCTTTCAATTGGCGAATTTCCAGTTCCGTCCAGCTTTCCGTTCGCATGTGATATCGCCGGCTGATCGCGCTCCTTGCTAAATACGACCATGTCCGCCCTCGAGGATATTATCTCGAACCCCGCCTACCAGCCTTACCTCGCAATCCTCAAGGTACGTAGCTCGTCTATCTGGTACGCTCAGCCGCGAATATTCTTTCAAGGGTGCCCGGAATGGCTTCGTTTACGGCGTCAAGGTCCGGTTCCCTCATGCGCTGGTAATGTCGATTCTGTTCGGCCGTGGCGAGTGAGTACCGATTCGCTCGCATCTCAACTCTCCCGTTCAACTCGTGTAAAAAGTTGGAAGACCCGCGCGCGCGTCATCTTCCGTGCGACGAAACAACATGCCTTCAATCTTGCGAAATTTGTAACACTGTACAAGACGTTTATGCTGGTCCAGCAGAAGGCAAACGGAGGCAAGCCGCGCAGCTCCGACACGTTCATCGCTGGTCTTCTTGGCGGTTACATCGTGTTCGGCGAACGGTCGGCGGTCAATGAACAGGTACTGCTGAATCCGTTACCCCGACGTTTATTTTGACATTTTCTGACTCTCTTTCAGATCGTCCTCTACGTCGTTTCTCGCGTCGTCGCGTCCTTCATACCGCGGGCTGCGTCTCCGTACTCCTCGTCTTCCCCTCCTGCGCCTGGAACGGTCACGACGGGCAAACCCATGCCTCCGGACTCGCGCTTCTTTACACTGTTCGCCGCACTGTCATGGGGTGCGGTAATGTGGCTATTCGAGCATCGCGGTGAAACGATACAGCCGGGGATGTTCAACTCCATGGTCTATCTGTATAGAGATTCCGAGAGGTGGAAGAACCTCAAAACTTTGCTTTGGCACAACACCTAGTTGATATCCGACATTGTTGTATTATGCCAGGAGCGGAGGTACACATAGTCAGTAGATATTAATTTCACGACTAATTCACTGTGCTTCTACAGATAGGTAGGGCGGCGCCATGGGATGAAATTGGGAGTCAGGAATCCCTCGGTAGCTGCCATCCAGGTTGCAATCTGCCAGCGAGCGTGCTAACAGGCCCAGACAACCCAGCTTGGCTTTTGAAGCTTTCCAAGAAATTCTTAATCAAGTTATAATCCATCGGCTCTTCGCCTTCCTCTTCATCGTCGTCCTCACGTTCCAGCGCAGCTCGAAGTTCGCTATCCATGGCTGCGTCGATGTCCTCCTCAGGAATGGCGTCGGCTTTGCCTTTGCCCTTGTCCTGTTTCTGAGGTTTAGAAGCTTTCGCAGACGCAGCTTTGGGCTTGGAACGGGACCGAGCGAGCTCCTCGTCCATCGCGAGCATGACCGCCTCGAAGGAATCCAGATTAGGATTGACGTTCGGCCGCGGGCCAGGCTCTGGAGGCCGTCCGTGTGTTGATACGGGTGCGCTGCCTTGTTTGAGCGGTACCGTTTGCTTCGGAGATGCCGGAGGCGGGACAGCAATCCCCGCAGGAACGAATGCTGCAATATCACATGAGAGATTAATCGTACTATACGCACGAAACGCACCTCCTCGACTCTGCCTATCTCGCAAAATTTCGCCCCACTGGTCATCAGTGATACCAAGCGCTTGCCGAGAGAATTCAAGGAACTCGTCCTCTTCCTCGCCCATGTCAACCTCAATGTCCCCAACCACCTGCGGCCGTTCATCCTCTTCCTCATCGACCTCCTCATCTTCTTCGTCAGTTTCATCGTCCGAATCGACCCCATCATATCGGTCTCGCGGAATAATGGGCTCTCTGATTGGCTTTGTGTGAGGCTCAGTGGTCGGCGCGGGTTTGACATCTTCGACGTCCTCGATAACCGTCTCTACAGTGGAGGGCGCGACCTTTTGCGAGTTCTCGTGGAACGAAGCTGGCATTTGACCGTATTCAGATGGTTCTATGCCAGCAACCAACTTGTCCATGGCGGCTTGTCGAGCGGCAGGATCTTCTTCTTCAGACTCTGACTCAGTCACAGGTTCATCGCTGAACTCCTCATCCTCTGACATCTCTTCGCTATAAAGATCGTGAGCAACGTGTCGGGATCAGAATGAATGGACGTACTCTTCGAACGTCGCGCCTTCCAAGTCGCCTTTTCCTTCAACGAACGCCTCAACTTTGGTGGCAAGATTCTTGAGTCGCGAGGCCTGCTCTGAAGCCATACGCTCCTCGGCAGTTGCTTCCTCTTCATCGAGCTCCATAAGATTTTCTTGCTGTTTAGAGCTCCCCATAGTGGTCTCTAGCATATTTTCGAAATCTTTGGCATCGATGTTGAGCCATTGGTCGCTGTCTTCGTAAACATCTGTAGAGGAAAGACCGTCCGCGGGAGTTTGCGAAACCGCTGCAGTGACGAGAGACGCAAAGGAGGGACGGGTAGCATCGCTTTAAAGAGAGGTTGGTTAAATTGGTGATGAGACAGTCGAAAAGGGCGCTGCTCACTCTTCTCGTTGGGTGGCCAAAAACATTTCGGCCGCCTTGTCCTCGAATTTGTTCCACAGCTGCGATCCTTCTATCTCGCCCCGGAAATAATCCACGGACACAAGGTTTTGGATATACTTTATGTACTGCGGGTTTCTATGCAGTGCGTCTCTTTTGGCCTGAGCCTGCGATACGTTAGAGTTTGCTGTTGTGAGACGTGTGAATCTGAGCTTACGGACGACTGTATTCCATCTGAGCTATTGCTGGAGGGATCTATTCTACCCTTGCTTTCTTGAAATAACATTTCAAAGCCGACCGCCTGGCGGTCATAAGAAACCTTCGGAATAAGGGGAAAAAATAAACCTACAATTTTCATGCCAACATCGCGCCATCTCCACTCATCGGTGCCTTCTTTCGCTTTCCACTGCCCGAATACTTTCGGGGGGAAGAACTTCTGGCCCAGCAATTGCGCGTATGCGGTTCGCGTCATCTTGACGGTCGCAAGGACGCTAGGTTCGGGCGGAAAACGCGCCATGCGGTGTGCGGCCTGGGATTAAGTTTAGGTTGGAGGGGAAGTGGTAAATGATTCGAAATAAATTTACGCGGAGTTGAATGGCATCCCGTGTATAGAACGTCTCGACGGGTTTCTGGATTAGAGACGGTTCGGAAGCCAGCGCTCGGGCAATGTCTGCGGGGATGTACACCTTGGTAGCATGCACATGGTTTCTTGCAGCCTCGGGGTACCTGAGTGCAGAATAAAATATCAAGCCTAAGTGAAAGAAAAAAAAGGAATAAACAACCACCGCACCCATTTGTGCGTGCCCAGACGGCATTTTGGACCTCAGTCGAGGCAAGCGTATCGACCGAGTCGTCATGCAGAATTTTCAGCGCGTCCTCGGCGCAAAGAAAGTCGTCTTGATCGCCCTCGTCCTCGTCGTCGCTATCGGTTTTCCCGGGGAGTTTGCGGCGCTGGCGCTTTCTAGACGGCGGGGAGACGTGTGAGAGAGGTATAATATGGAGCTGGGAGCCGTAGATCCAGACCTGCCGATGCAAAGAATAAATTGCCGCAAGTAGGCTTCAAGCAAAACGGCGCACCCTGTTCTCAGAATTAGTCGGGGTGATCCACGGCGGCAGCGCGTCTGCGGCCTCGATGAGCAGGAATTCGCCGTCTGAGTCAAACACGCTGGTTTCGTTGAGTTTGTTCGATTGACTTGGGCGCAAGCGTATTTACCTGATTGCCATGTCCCATTTGGAGCTGACCTGCTTCAGCAGCCAGACGGTGCACCACTCGTCGTCGACGCAGTCCCCGACCCGCATTCGCCCTTCGAGGAAATATTCTTCTTGGGATTCAGGACGCGGGACGACCTTGAGTTCGAACGCATCGCGGTGCCAAAGAAAATCAGGGAGTAGCAGATCGACCCAGGCGGAGATGCATGCTGCAAAGGAGGTGACCGACGCTTTGTCGGACGATGCAGGAGGCGGATAGAGGGCGTATTGGAGGGTGTCCTCTGAGATTGCAGGCGGTCGGTTGAAAACGTCCATTGAATCAGATCGAAGCCAAACAACGTTCCCTTTTCTGGACTACACTCATGGCCGAATCCTCGACCAAGAACCGGACCCTACTCGCGGTCATCGGCGACGAGGTACACATGAGATGTAATAATCGTTATTCTGGCTGACTTTCAAAGGACTCAATCACTGGGCTGCTCCTCGCTGGTATCGGGCATATAAATGAGAACCAGAAGAAGAACTTTCTCGTTGTGGATGCAAGTGCGTCGTGTGGCCCCTTCTGCGTCGGCGTGTTCTAAACCGCGTGGAAGAGACCCAGGTGTCGACGATAGAAGCGGCGTTCCAGGACTTTACGGAGCGGAAAGACATTGCGATCCTACTAATTAACCAGCATGTGAGTGATTTCAATCGACCATTCGCGACCGCAGCTGAATGGGAACTCCAGATCGCAGAGAAGATTAGGCCCACAGTAGACCGATACCAGCAGGCCTTTCCCGCTTTACTCGAAATCCCGTCCAAAGACCATCCATACGGTAGTGTCTTCTGTGCCCCTTTCTTACCGTATCTAACGTTGCACAAGACCCGTCCAAAGACTCGGTGCTTAAGCGCGTGCAGAGGCTTTTCGGAGAGTAGTTTATTGTATTAGACGTGATTTCTCATTTGCATGGACATTATTGTACTAATAATACACCTCACGATCTCAAGAATCGCAAGTTCAACTGTACATTGGGAAGCAGTTACGAATTCCAGCGCATGACTGGCTCATTGTCGCGGACCCCCGGCGTTCGCTCGACAAAGACACGAACCGAGTTCCGCGCCCGTGAATCTGGATAAAGTTGGCAAGCAGTCAAATCAGGTAAATGCGCACGTACTGGGCAGCTCGACGATGATATACCGCAGGACGAAGTTTCCTTGGTTGTTCTAGCGAAGCCACTGCATTGAGCTTAGTCGACGAATATAGGAATCGACTTACTTTGACGAAGTTTACGTGGACTTCGCCTTCAGTAAAGACTCGTCCCTCTGGGTCGGGACGAGATTCCACAAGAGGTGTCCCTCGCGGCCCGCGCAGCGAGGAAAACATGCCCATGAACCCCCCTCCGGACTCTTCCTTCCGTTCAGCGTCCCTCGTTTCCGTTGACCACGTATCTACCGGCGGTGGCGGCGATGGCGCACCGCTCAGGAACTTGAATGCGTCTTTTGACCGCTCCCATGCGGCAAAGGCAGAGTCCTGGGTCCACGCTATCAGGTCGTCCATTGAGAGAGAGAGTTTATCCTGTGTCCAGCTTGATATGGACTCGGACCATGACCCCTTTGGGGGCTGACTCTGGATGTAGAAATTTAAAAACATGTGTTCTCGGCCAGTCGCGTCGACGCGTAGAGAAGAAGAAACATGGCGGTTGCGGTGTCGTGGTCTGACGGCTGCGGGGGGCTCCAGATAGAACCGCGGGGGTCCTTCGAGGTATTTTGCGAGCTATTCAAGTTAATACACGGCCTGATCAGAATTTTACGGGGATCACACGAACCTTTGCGGAGGCCTTTATTCTCCCACATGCATCATCATAAAGGACAGTGGGCGAATTTTTTGAGAACAGCTCGGAGGTCAAGCAGTAGATTAGCACGGCCGAGAGCCCTGCGCCAACCAGAATTACAGAGAGGTTGGTCGTGCGGGCGGTTGTGCGTTTTACTGTGCGCTTTGTTTGAGGGGAAAAGCTAGATTGGGCAAGAGATGTTTACCTTTCCCCGCAGTGCTGAGCTCAGACCATTTGGGAATCCTCTCGCCCGACTGGACCGCGGGCTGACCGAGACCGAGTCCAAGCTGGAACGGACCCTTTTCCTGGCGGGCATTCTGGTCGAGGGACTGGGAGAGAATGGAGGGCGCCGCATTTACATTTTTGCGGGTGGCTAGTGTGCGGACATGGGGGAGGGACCGGCAGAAACGCGGTCGAAAGAAGAGGGACATTTGACGATTTTGCCAAACAAAGCTCTACCAAATCGAGCCACAAGTTGTTTTAGTTGCCCTTGACATCGACTGACGAAGACGCACCTTGTACGTCCTAGCCTCGCTTTCTATTCATTCCAGAACCAAACTCTATTCAGTCAAGGGCTTCCCCAGATGCCCTCCTTTTTGTCCAAGGTCTTCGGACGCAAGAAGGACGATTCCTTGAAGACCGACGCCCCCAAGAAGCGGCCCTCGTCCGACGCATCCCTGCTCGAGGGCAAGTTCGAGGCCGTTCCCAAGGTTTTCACCCCCGCGACCCCCACCTTCAACATCCCCGCAACCAATGGAAACGAAAAGGAGAGGGACTCGAGTAGATCCACTGGCAACAGAGACCTGGGCTATCATCTGTCCCTCCACCTTCCGGAGCCGAAGGAGGAGTCTACACGTGCTCTGGGTGTCGTCTTCGAGGCCGATCCCGACGCCCAGGTTCTGCTGCCAGAGTCGGTCATTGCGGAGAGGCGTCTATCACCGCTAGAAACATTCTTGTTGGTGCAGGCATGCTCTCAGGTCATTACTTCGCGCGGTGCGTTTCGCTTGTTCCTTCTCCATTCGATATCTTACACGTCTCATTAGGGCTGGAGACCCTCGGTATCAACATCCCACACTGGTATTCCGCCTCTCCTTCCGTCCAACGGAGACTCATATCGCTCTTTATCCAATCGCTGGCCTTGAAGAGCCCGATTACCACTCTCTCTCCCACCGCCTCCTCACCCATATCCGCTTTCGAGTCGGAAATCAGCACCACGCGCTCCCCACACGACGTTGCCGCCGTACTCAGATGGGGTCTCCGACACCTTCAACTGGACGGAAATTCCTTTGGCAAGGACGACCAATGGTACAAGCAATTTTTGGACGCCGAGAAGGCCTCGGAATACCCTCCGAGGGCGTTCACTGAGAAATTGGCCCCGTTGCTCCCGCCTGCACACTTGCACTTGCTCACCGCCACCCTTGAAATATTTTCCAGCCTTGCGGCCCATGCAGAAGCTAACAGCACGTCCGGAGCGAAACTGACCAAGATGTTGGGTCTGTGGATTCTCGCCACCCCACGCCTCGTAGAAGGAGATGACGTGCTCACTTTCTACGCAAAATGGCAATATTGGGGCCGTATCTTGGAACATTTGTTTTTAGCTAGAATCCGGTTTGTCCTTTCGTCTTAATTTGTTTCCGTATTACATTGACCGCTGGCTCCATAGAGACGAGGCAGCCGACCACAGGATGCCGACACGACTTGTGGAGCTCGTGAAGCACTATCCCTACGCAAAGACCGCGTCTGCAAATGCAGACCCCGCGTTCTTGCCATCCCCTCCCTTTTCTACCCGGCGGTACGACGCGCTTTTCGTTGGTATTGAGACCCAGATACCCTCGTCCGAGTCAAAGAACCTAAAAACCACCCCCTTCGGCTCATCGCAGACGCGCTCAAAGCGTCGACTAAATCGCGACCCTCTACCCCCGACGCAGCGGCCAATGGTCATGCCTCATCCGAGGCTGAGCTGTGGGAGTCTTTGAAGAAGCACGTATCGGTGGCAGACGCGGATTCGGAATCGTACCCTGGATTGAGCAGTCTATTTGCTGACGAGACAATCCGTTTCCTCTCTCTTATTCCCACGACATCGGAGAACGAGGCGAAAGCCGCCTCGGAACCCTTCACCCTCTTTATACCTCAGAGCAAAGTGGGACGGCGGAGGAGTATGTCCTTGGGCTCTCGAGACGCAGCTGTCGCTGCGGCCGCCGTCGCCGCTGCCAACGCCCACAGCAAAGCAGCATCCAGTTCTACCTCTGACACCCATGGCACACCCGCCACAAGTTCTGAGGACGTCGGTATTGATTGGAGTCAATTTTCCACCTCGGGATTCTTTTCCGAGGACGGCTCACTTAATTCCAAGCTGGCATCGACTCTTTTAGACAACAAGGATGTCGAGGTGACGATGCCGCGGAAAATAAGTGCGAGACGCAAACTCCCGCCAGCGCTTATCCCTCTGCCGTCTTCTCGCGGCAAAAGCCTCGACCTGTCTCCGGAGAAAGACAAGGCGTCGGACAAAGAAATCAAGCAGGGCAAATCCAAGGTAACCAAATTCCAACTCGTGGAATTAGACGAGGCGTTCATCGACTTTTGGAGCGACGCGCTCCTGGATCCCATCTCTGCAGACTGGCCCGGTTTTGTAATTTGCAAAATCAAGTCGTCCGTTCCTGCCGTAAATGGGGCCGATAATAAGCGGATTGGGTGGTTGATCATCGAACAACGTTTCGCCTCCCCGAAGCCTGCGCCTCTGGCGGTGGTTACAACTCCCGAGAAGGAGCACGCAACGGCACGGCCACGCCCTAATTCCCCCAAACCCTCCTTCGCGTCTGACTCAAAAAGCACGAAGAAGAATCGGTTCAGCTTCTTCACCAGCATCAGCAGCTCGTCGATCTCTACTGTCTCGACCACCAAGACTGATTCGACCAAGAACAAGAAGAAGGCCGGGAAGGGACCGAAGATCGGGGAAATGGGCGAGATCTTGAAGGAGGAGGAGGAACCTAGCGTATCGAGCAGTGGGAAGACTAATGGCGTGTCCTCGGCGGAAGTTGCTGCGGTGTCTGTTGCGGCAGTCGGCGCTGGGGCCGCCGCCGTCCTTGCTAAGGCTCTCCCGGAAGCCCCGAAGGCCGCCGTGGAGCCAGCCCCCTCGACGCTTGTCGAAGATGCAGCCAACACACAAGTTGCTCCGGCTCCTCCCGCTGTGGATGAACCGCAACCCGCCGCGGCTGCTGATGTGACGCCCTCTCTTGTCGAGGATGTTGCGCAAGCACAAGTCCCCGAACCGATCGAGCCAGCGCCTCCCGTCCAAGACGTTGTTTCTTCCCCCGTTGAGCCTGTCGCCGAGGCGGAACCCGAGATCGCCGCGCCGCCGCCTGTTGTCCAGCCAGAAGCCGCCGCACCTGTGGTCGAAGCCGCGCCGGAGCCCAAGGATATCCCCCGTGAGCACACTCCCTCGCTTGCCTTTCCAGGACACGTTGCTAACGCTCAGTCAGAGCCAGAACCCGCTGTCGAAGCTCAAGCTGAGGCAGAGGAAGCAGCACGGTTGGAAGCGGAACGCGTTGCAGAGGAGCAGCGTCTTCAGGCTGAGCAAGAAGAGGCTGCCGCCAAGCAGAAGGCTGCTGAAGAGGAAGAGCGTGCGCGCCTCGAGGCGGAACGGATCGCAGCGGAGGAGGCTGCTGCTCTCGCCCAGCAGAAGGCTGAGGCGGAGGAGCAAGCCAGAGTCGAGGCCGAACGCATCGCCGCCGAGCAGGCTGCCCAAGCGCTTCTGGCCCAGCAAAAGGCCGAGGAGGAGCGTGTCGCAGCGGAGGAAGCTGAGCGTGCTCGGGTGGAAGCTGAGCGTTTGGCGGAAGAGCAACGCTTGCGGTTAGAGGAGGAGCGCGTGGCGGAGGAGCAGCGTGTTCAGGCCGAGAAGGATCGAGTCGCTGCTGAAGAGGCTGCCCAAGCGCTTCTTGCACAGCAAAAGGCGGAGGAGGAGCGCGCCGCGGCGGAAGAGGCTGAGCGTGCGCGGTTAGAGGCCGAACGTCTAGCTGAAGAACAACGGGTGCGATTGGAAGAAGAACGTTTAGCGGAGGAGCGGCGCGTTCAAGCCGAGAACGAGCGCATCGCTGCGGAGGAGGCTGCTGCTGCGCTTCTCGCCAAGCAACAGGCTGAGGAAGAGGAGCGCGCACGGCTGGAGGCCGAACGCGTTGCAGAAGAGCAGCGCATTCAGGCTGAGCAGGAACGCGCCGCCGCCGAGGAAGCGGAGCGCCAACGCGTCGCAGCAGAGGAGGCTGAACGCGCTCGACTGGAGGAAGAACGTTTAGCGGAGGAGCGGCGTGTTCAAGCCGAGAACGAGCGTATCGCTGCGGAGGAGGCTGCTGCCGCGCTTCTCGCCAAGCAACAGGCTGAAGAAGAGGAGCGCGCACGGCTGGAGGCCGAACGCGTTGCAGAAGAGCAGCGCATTCAGGCTGAGCAGGAACGCGCCGCCGCCGAGGAAGCGGAGCGCCAACGCGTCGCAGCAGAGGAGGCTGAACGCGCTCGACTGGAGGAAGAACGTTTGGCTGAAGAGCGGCGTGTTCAGGAGGAGAAAGAGCGTCTCGCTGCGGAGGAGGCTGCTGCCGCCGCCGCTGCAGCGCTGCTCGCTCAACAGAAGGCAGAAGAGGAGGAGCGTGTACGACTCGAGGCGGAACGTATCGCCGCCGAAGAAGCCGAGCGTGAACGCATTGCGGCCGAGGAAGCCCGCCAGGCAGAAGAGGAACGGCTTGCCAAGGAAAAGGCTGAGGAGGAGGAGCGCGTGCGCCTCGAGGCAGAACGGATTGCAGCGGAAGAGGCTGCTCTTGCAAAGCAAAAGGCCGAGGAAGAGGAGCGCGCGCGGGTTGAGGCGGAGCGTCTCGCGGCCGAGCAAGCTGAGCGGGAGCGCATCGCAGCTGAGGAAGCCGAGCGAGCCCGGCTCGAGCGCGAACGTCTGGAAGAAGAGGAGCGCCTTGCCAAGCAAAAGGCTGAAGAGGAGGAGCTTGCGCGCCTTGAGGCGGAACGCATTGCCGCCGAGGAAGCAGAGCGGGAACGGCTCGCCGCCGAGGAGGCTGAACGCGCCCGGCTGGAGGAAGAGCGTTTGGCGGAGGAGCGGCGCGTTCAGGAGGAGAAAGAGCGTCTCGCTGCGGAGGAGGCTGCTCTCGCTCAACAGAAGGCAGAGGAGGAGGAGCGTGCACGCCTCGAGGCAGAACGTGTCGCTGCGGAGGAGGCTGCTCTCGCCAAGCAAAAGGCTGAGGAGGAGGCGGCGAGGCTCGAGGCAGAGCGCGCCGCCGCCGAGGAAGCTGAGCGGGAACGACTCGCGGCAGAAGAAACTGAACGAGCACGTCTAGAGGAGGAACGCCTAGCCAAGGAAAAGGCTGAGGAGGAAGAGCGTGCGCGGGTCGAGGCCGAGCGGATCGCCGCGGAGGAAGCTGCTCTCGCTAAGCAAAAGGCTGAGGAGGAGGCAAAGCTTGAAGCTGAGCGCGTCGCCGCCGAGGAAGCTGAAAGGGAACGGGTCGCCGCCGAAGAGGCTGAGACCGCGCGTCAAGCAGTGGAAAAAGCCGAGCAGGAGAGAGAACGCGACGCTGAAGCAGCTGCCCCTCCACCGCCGTACGTTTGTTGCATAGATCTGGCAAGGGCCTTGACTGATCTTTTTGAGTAGGAGCCTGAGGTGATGATCGTCAACGACGAGCCCGTGGCTGTCGCCGACCTTGCTCCTGCGCCTGCTGCGACGCCTGTTGAGGAAGCCGAGTCGGTGCCGATCGCGCCGGAAGCCCCCCAGGCTGATGGCGGGCTCCAATTCGACACCACTGCTGAAGTGATTGGTAGCGGGCATGTTGAGCCTCTGCGCGAGCCGGAGGCACCGAACGACGCGCTCGTAGACCTGCCCGCGGTACCGGTCGTGGAGGCACGGCCGGACCTCGTCCACGGGTCGACGGTGATTTCGCATCTGGAGCTCACGCCGAGCCCTGAGGGTAAGGAGGTGGCCGAGGGCCTGGATGGGATGCTTCCTGGTGGGGAGACCATTGGCCCGCAGGCGGCGTTGAGTATTGCGGAGGAGCCCATAGCCGAGGAAGAGCCCGCTGCGCACGGTTCGTAACGAGTTCATTCGACATTGAAGCAGTGCTGACGAGGGGCGCAGAAACGAATGGCAATGGCACTAACGGACACAGTTCGGAGGACGCAGACAAGCCTGCCGAATAAATGGCACCATGTCTCGTTGACGTGTGGGCGTCGAATATACCCTAATGTTTCAAAAGATCTATACCGATTCTAGCAGATCTATACCTCTCTCAGCACACTCACTCACGCACCCGCACACTATCATTAGAGATCTTCCCGGCTAATTTGTTCGCGTCTCGTACATATGCAATTTCGGTTTATACCCCGGATTATTCACTGGAGGGCGCAATAGCTGTTGTACACTTTTAATGGATGATACGGTCGTTACTTACGTATTGCTTGGTCGCTGTCACGAACCTACTCACCATGTCTTCATTCATTCACACTTATAATTTAGTTCTCCCGGATTTTGCGAGCATGACGCGAGGAAGGCTTCGACGAGCGAGAAAGTTACTTCCCCGCTCCAACTCCTGTAATTCGAGTACAGGAATGCCGCCTGAGCAAGATGAGCCATGGGCTTCGTCTGGGATCTCGATCGGGATTCAAGGACATTATGGACGAAGTCTCCAAGCACAATTATTTATTCATTTTGAAGAAGTCTCGTAGGCCTCAAGACGAGCCACGGTAGTTTTCTTGAGCTGCAGAAAATCATTGCGGTCTTTTAAGTGCAGCGGTGGAGAACATGGAAGGGACGAACCGCGGGGCTGGGGCCATTCCCAGCAAAGTAGTAGAGCAGCAGCTCTGTGGCAACCCAAGTGTTCTGGACAGTGCCGAGGTCGCGGAAAAAAATAGGTCTCGGCTGACCGGGCACTGGTGCAGGGACGTAAGGTCGAGCGATGCGTGCTTTGCGAGGGGGCTGTTGGGGAAGAGGGTCTTGAGGGCACGCATGGGGGCAGCGACAGCCTGTGCCTCGTCTTCAGAGAGGGTACCAAGCTTCAACCTCCCTTGCAGGGCCCTCATGAATGCATCCCGCAGATGGGTGTAGGAGGTGCTCCGCGTAGGTATTATGCGGAGCACAACAGCTTTCCCAAATGGTCAAGTCAGAACTTGGAATTTTACTTCGCGACCATACCTGAGTTGCGGACTATGTGTTCTATCTTCTCGTCGGGGGTTTTGAGGGTGGGCAAGGTGATTTTGAGGGTGGGCGAGGTGAGGTCGGCGTAGAAGCCAATGGAATAGACTTGAATACTAGTAGGTCATAGTAGGGTTACAGGTTCAATGGTCAGGCCGTTTACCTTGGATGCCCAAGAAAGAGACGGTGCGCACACCGAGTCCGATCAACTCAAGAGGTCCCGACTTGAACTGGCCTGGCACTCGTATTGTCCGGGGAAAAGTGATTCCTGAGTCGGGGTCGACGACCGAGTCGGAGTCGAGATGTAGTGTCCGGCGGGGGATTAGCGCGTATAGCCCCAGTCCCGCCAGCGCTATGCGCCGTGACCGTGTTAGTGCAAGGGAAGTCATGCTTCGATGCTTTCCAGCAGGTTCTCAGTCGAAAGGAAGTTTGACGTGTCGTCACAAGCGTGACCGTACGCGTCCTTCCGCTTTCCTCCGATCAAGCCTCCGATCCTCCCAGTCTGCCACGAAAAACTCAAGATGCTCTAGCGCTGATTTAATATCATCTCGGCCGTCAACGACCCAAACTGTAACTACTCATCGAGTCGTCTATAAAGAACTCGAGCGCTGCAAAATTCTGACTTCCGGCACCTCATCCAACTGCTACTATCTGTTAGGTGCCCACAACCCGGCGCCCTATTCGACTGGAACTCGCAACGCACTGGATCATTGGTTAATTCAAGCCCGGAGTCCATCGATGACGTGCCTTGGAGGTGCCGTTAACTGTGAACTACCCTCGTACACTGGGAAAACCCCTCCAATTTTTTCGACATCTCTCTCGGTCAGCTTTCGACACAACTAATCGGCGGATTCTCGCACTCTGGGTCGTCGTAAGGGAGTGATCACATCATCAGGTGCCGGTCAAAGCGTTGCATCACATCCAAAACGGTCATTGTGATTCCCTTGTGCCTTTAATACCTGGGTGCACCCATGGTTTTTACCGCCGCGTGCTGCGGGGTCAAATCAGATAGGTCTACAGACAAAGGCGTACCGGATGTACAATTTGCGGGCCCTGAGCTCCAACCGCACGTTGTTGAGCCGGACCTCCAGGATTAAATGACGCGAAAAGCCTAGCAGAAGTACACTTTTCTCAAGGAAATGTTCGGGGAAATTGACGCCTCTTTGATGAAGCTGCGGAAAGGACATGGCGCATGGTTTTTAGTTCGTCGGGAAAAAGTACAAGTTCATGCCAAAGAGAGACGCGTGGAAGTATGGAATGAATTCGAAGATCTTCGGCATGAGATTGCCTGATGAGTATATCGCACAAGGAAGCACATTGTGACAAATTGAATGGACAGCAGCTGAGGATTTTGGAGTAATAACTGAATGGCTGCGAATTTCAGAAAAGATATGCTCTGCTAAGACCAGAGTACAGTGGGACACAAATCTTCACGCTCAGCATATCGATCTCGTCGTTGATAAAGTTAACGTTGATGCAGGTTGAATGGATTCGAGTTCAATTGCAACTGAGGGGATTAGTCGTGCGACTGAAGCTCCAACGGCAGCAGCCACCCGGTTGAGGGCCTCGAAGATGAGGTGAAGGCCAGCGACATGAACTGCATGCTGTCACAGAGATCTGTGCCACTGGTCGCTTGCGTCCTAGAATCAAAAACTTGAAAGGAATGCACACTGCGTATCACCACCTCATGCTGCATTGAAGGAGGAGTCTCCGAGGGCATTTAGGCGCGCCGGAGTCAGCTATGGTGAGAGACAGTATTGTCAAAGGGCCAAACATGGCAAAGCAGGAGAGTGATCGCGATCACGTACCGGTCAAAGCGTTGTATCGCATCCAAATCCGTCGTTTTCAGGCCGTATGCAGTTCGAGCTGCGGTTTTTCCGGATCATTACGTGCGTATACCTGCAATAATCCGATTTCTGCATGCCCATATGGATATCGTGCTGAAGCTTGGATTAGCATCATAAATTCTGCCTCCAACATCTGGTCGTCGCTTCGAAGCGGTTCCTCCAGTTTTGACACAGGCAAAAAAGATAATCAAAGCGGCAAGTGGCAATTGACGGACACGAGGGGAAGCTAATTCCAATTATATTCGTGTGGAATAGCGCTTGCCCTGCCAATGAGAACCGCTGGCACCAAGAACCGAGGTTGGAAAGAAAACGGAGGGTGCGGCCAAGCTGGGCCAATACGAGCACGGGGATTTCAAGAGCCGACATTGTTCCCGCGGTTAGCCGCGTCGTTTGGATTGTGATTGCCACGGGGCTTTCGTGACGATTCATGAGAATTTGGACCAACCCGGGGGTTTCGAACCCGACGACAATAAGGTCCGGTGCGTGAGGCAGTGGATTTAAAACGCAGGGTACATATCTCTCAACCGTTAACGGTCTTGAAGGCTCTCAGCAATGTAGTCAGCAACAAAGACAGTTTGGCAGGCGGTGGCTGATCCGACGGTTCTTAGCGAGCGTCGCCACACGTGGGGCGTGGGAGACCCTTGAACCCAATTTCCGCTGACGCGTCCTGGTCCAAACGCGAGACGCGTAAGTGTTTTCCGTCGCAGCCCGTTGTTGGGAGATCAAGTATGGCCTCTCTCTCGACCACTTCGCCTGTCGACACCCCCGACATGGATGTGGACGAATATGCTGAAGCCGACAACGACTATGCCGCCTTTCAGACCTACCTCGATACTGCACCCTACCCCTGCGAGACCCCCCTCGAAATGCTTTCAAAACTTGAGCACATAATTGCCAAGATGAACGTCTGTATCAAGACAAAGAACTGGCTCGTCCTGTCCACCTGGGATGGCGTTCTCGAATGGTTCGCTGTCGTGTGCACCCTAAAAGCTACTTGGTTCTGACGGCCTTTCGCAGCTGGCTGCTCATGCGCTACCCCATTCCTAAACCCATCCGCGCAAAGCTCGTGCGCTTATACTACGAGCTTATTCTACTCCCCGGCATCGAGGCTCGCACCTGCCGCAATTGGATCCATATGTTCAATCGGGTGCTCGCCAATAAGCCTGGCGTGCACCGCAAGCTCGAAATCGCGGACCTTCAGCTCCCATGGAAGCCACTCTGGCGGATCGTCAAGAAGGAACTCTGGCCATCGTGTCGGAAGCGCAGCGATCTCGGGTGAGTGGCCGCTCTCCAATATTTTCGTCCTCCGGTCTTTCACCGAACTCTCCGCCTTGACTTCCTCTTCATCTTTTCCACTTTCAGTTACTAATTCTGGCAATAGCGGTCGCAATATGATCAACCTATTGCTGTTCACTGCAGAGCGCGCCAACCCTTATTTCCCTGCCAGCGAGATACCCGAGATGCTCGCCACCTTTATGCCTCTTGTAACCCGAAACGTCTGTTTCTCCTGATGTCCTTATGGCTTAGTGCTGAACAACTTGCAGACGATTGTTGGGATGTTCCCGGTTTTTGTGTCGTTCTTCCCTCCGACGCACATCCATCTGTACCTCCCCACTCTGCTTGCCTTCGCCAAGGCATTTAATTCCACCATCATTGACGAGCGGATTCTTGAGCTCGCAGGCGAGCTGTCTGAGGAACACGTATCAGGTGCGGCCGGCCTTGCAGGCGAAGAAGGCGGCGCGAAGTGGAAGGACATTGGGATTTGGTCCGAGACCGACTGGAATTTTCTCGTTGGCAAGGGTTTGACTTCCATGGGTTCGTGTACTTCCTTCGTTCACTCCCGTATATTTCTTATTGTGCTCCCAGATGTTCCGGTTGGTACGAATCGGGTACGTCTATTTCATTTTTCGTAACTTGCTGTGTTTCATTCCGGGCAGAATGCATCCACAACCTCTTCCCACGCCGACAACCAGCAAAAATGGGCTCTGAGGATCAAGAAGACCATTAGCCGGCAACGTAGGTCTTCCCCGTCTTTTCCTCGTTCCGCCTGATAGCCTTGACTAGAATCCCTCGCAAAAATGCTGGTTTATTCCATGGCGGTTGATGGGCCGGCACGTACTAGTTTAGCACCTACGCCACGGACTGCAGACGAGAAAATCGCGCGGCCCACTGGGTATGTTGCGGGCTCGAAAGCACTAGACACGCTCGATCGTCTGATCACCAGCACCGAGTCGTTCTTCCATCCGTCCAACAACGGTCCCTACACTATGACGGCGAGTTCATCGAACTGAATACGCCTAGTTCATGCTCTGACTGCAATCTAGCTCACCTCCTTTTTACAATACCTGACTGCATTCTTTTGTCAGCGTATACGTGAGGAGGAACACGCGTCATGTCGTACCCCAGTTGTATGGCGAGTTCCGTGTCGGTTTAGGCCTATACTGATGAAAGATACAGGCGCAACGCTTGACGCCCGCTATTCGGCGCGCGTTTGTGACCATTTTGCGCACGCCTGCGCTCCTCGCGATGTTCTCAAAGGACCCCATCTCCATGGGTTTTGCTCAGTCCACGCTCCGCGCATTGGCAGTGCTCGAACCGAGTCTCATCATGCCCGAGCTGCTGGAGCGGGCGTACAGCGGGCTCGAGGTCGTGAACGAGACGCACCGCACGACGGCCGTGCTGACGATGCTGAATGCGATCGCGCGCACGCTCGTTTCAGAGAAGTTATGGTTTGGCGGGCAGAAGCACCTTGTGCCGCTATTGGAGTTGTCTCTTCCCGGAATAGATCTGAATGACCCCGTGAAAACGAGCTGCGCTACGACTTTCATCGTCGCAGCAATTCAGCATGTACGCATCGGGGACTTGTCGATGCATACATCGGCGCTGCCTGCATACGATGAAGAGATGATGGACGTGGACGGGATGGATGCGGATGTTGATTTAGCGCCGTTTCCGATTGGTACCGAGTTGGGGGACACGCCGATGCTCAGTAGGGAAGAGGAGCGCACGCTAGTGAGGGATAGCACCGCCAGCTTTGCAGGTATGCTCCATTTCTCGGGATAAATTCTGTATCTCACCGGCGCACAGATTGGGTCACTTCACTGTTCAGACGTGTGTTCGCGCTGTATGAGAACTTGCCTGAAGAAGGTGGACGCAACAACAAGACCGGCGGCAAGACGGAGGAAAACACGCTGACCGCCATCAAGGCGATGATAGATATCGTGTGCCTGCACCTCTCAGACCATCTCTTCAGCCTTGTACTCCGGCTCGTGTACGACTATGGCACGACGAACGCCAAGTCGAATGCAGTCCGCGCATTTGGGCAGCTTGTGGGGTGTCTGGCGCGTGTGCGGCCGGAGGAAACCCTCGCAAAGTTCCTGCCGTATTGCCTAGCACAGGTGGAGGAGGAGCTCAAACATGGTGCATCGAGTGTACGAACTACGTCTCAGAACGCCGCGGTCCCCTCCGACACGACGTTGCATTGGAGTGAGTGCTCAGTATTGACCCCAATTTTGATCATTTAATTTTGCGCAGATATGGCAATTCTACGCGGATGTTTAGGCTACGGTGGAACCGCGGTGCTGAAGCACAAGGACCAAATCCTAGGGCTTCTGTCCCTTCTCGTCGAAAAGACGAAAGGCGAACGCGGCTATAGCGGGACAGGGGTATGTTTTGTCTTGTTGTCTTCTTGATTCTGTCCCCGCGTTATCTTATCGCCCACCAGCGTTTGCTTTCCCGCTTACTACACAACCTCGCGGGCGTTTATCCCATCAATAGCCGATTCGTCAACACGAGCGAGTGGCAGGACCCAGCGTTCGAGAAAGACCACAATGCGGAATGGGGTCGCTTCTATGAACCGAAGGACGTCGTCGTTGAGTGGCATGGTGTGTTTCACCTCTCGCTTTTTTTGTTCTAATTTCTTTTCCTCCAGTTCCGTCGGAAGACGAAATCAGCTTCGTCATGGACATTTTGGACCGCATCGAGAAGCCGGCGCTAGATAAAGTTGAGGCGCTCTTAGAAACAACAACCGCCAAGTGGAACGCGGCGGATCGTAACGACTTCTGTCGTTACCTATCCGCATGCAGATCCATCTGGTCTGGCTTGCCCACCATTTACCAGGAGCAGGCAAAGGTGGTGCCCAAACCATTAATCCGAGAAGACGTGGAGATTGCAGAACTCATTGTGTCGCACCTCGATGTCCGGGCAGGATTCACATTGACGGACCCCAAAGATCCGAGATACCAGAAGGTGGTCGCGCATCGTTTGCGCTTCGGCGAAGTGGTGCAGCGCGCAGCATTTGCACTGCGCCAGAACACCGATGGCGAAGACCACATTGATGCGGTTATGGGTGTTGCACGGTCAATAGACGTGTACCTACTGAGTTATGCTATGACGCGCGGTGCCATAGATGCCTTGCACAAGAACTACACGCAGGCCCGGGAGTAAGCCGTCTTTTTGTTTTTGGCTCGTTCTTCTTTTGAACTCATTTCCTTGCAGCTCGAATCGTGTATGGTCTCAGCAGAAAGACAACTCGCGGCTAGTGCTCATCAAGCGCGCGCAAGTATTCCACTGCAACCGGCTGTACATGCACGGGCTTTACCGTCAGCGCTCCGCTCTCGACGACAAGCTCCTCGATGAGTTGATCGAGCTGTCACTCTCGCCGTACACGAGAATCCGAAAGTGCGTCGCGCGCATTCCGCACCATATTGAATTGAGTTGCCCACATGGGATTACCTACAGGCAGGCTCAAGGGATTTTCCACAACGTGTCTGGTGTAAGTCTCTTGTAGGTGGTCATGCAAACTGTCCATTAACTGTCCATTTCGCAGTACTACTTGCGATCCACTCGATATGTCCTACCAACCTTGCTTGGTGCATTGGGCAAGGGTAACGATCCGGACCGCATGAAAGGCGCATTGTATGTCCTCGGAAACAAAGGAATCAGTATGTTCTTCCGCCGTGTTTTCATTTTCGCACGCTAACTTAAAATATAGTGGGATATGCCCTGGCTGGTGCGTGCTTCCGGCTCTTCGATCCGGGAAACCCTTTGGAATTCTTTCCCAGATCTCGTGTATCAAGAACAATTATATTTATCGTTGCTAGAATGCCAGCACGAAGAGAAGGTTTGTGGGCTTGAACTATTTTCTTGTTTAGCTTTAATGACTTTCCTGACAGCCCTCCATCCAAAAATTAGCCAGCTCGGTGGCTTCAGACGTTGCGGCCTACCTTCGGGAAGAATCTGCACACACAGAAGCTTACTCCCTTGACATTGGACGGCTGGAGGATGCCATGGCATCTTTAGCAACAGAGTTCTCACCTTTCATCGACCAGAAGCTTATGGACGAGGCCGCAACCAAGTCTGTTGTTCGTGTATCTCGGAGAAACAAGGGATATAACACAATGGTGCAACAAATCGTCTTCTCCCCGGTTTACTTCCTAACCTTTTTTAGGTGGCGTCGATCTTGGAAGTTGTGGTGCGGCCCAAGACGCATGTATGTCTCGTGCCCTTGTTCCGACGATTTTTCTAATTCCGCCTTTCAAGTGGAGATATGTCCAAATCGCAACCCGTTTTCTATCTGCTCTCCTCCGCCGCGATGTTGCTGCACCTCCGGGCGTCGCCCAATTCTTCCTTGAACACTCGATCAGCCCGCAACCCACGATCCGAACTTCCGCCCAACTGTATGGAACATTCGTGGCTTCTTCTCTTCCTGATAGCTCAATTGCTCTTCTGCTAGCGCGATCGTGAGGTTGACTTTACATGTCAAAATGAGAACATATTCCAAATCCGCCGAGGCCCTATGGTTGGATGAATGGAGTCACCCTCTGGAGAAGGTTGTTCACGTTACTGACCCCTCGGCTTTCATGCAAAGCTTCGAGAAACCGGTAGACGCAACAGAGCAGTAAGTTGTCTCGTGTTGAAAACTCCGAAGATTCTGAACATCGGGGATAGGGCCGCGTATGTCGACAAAATCAATACAGGGTTTCTTCTGTGGTCTTCAACTGTCAAGGGCTATGCCCCAGTAGGCGATACTTCTATGGTGTCGTGGGAAGCAGCCTCGCAACCCAGTTTGCAAGCCATCAGTAGACTGATGAAGAAAGACGAGTATTTCGAAAAACTCGCGACGCTCTGGGGTCAGGAATCTGTCAAGAGAGGCGGCAATGTCGAATTAAGAGGGGATAATGTCGCGTTTATCAAAACTCTCGGTTTGTTTCTCTTGCCATTTTCGTCCTCAGCTGTTACTGATGATGGGATTTGATAGCCAAGATGTTCGAAGGCCAAATGCTCGATGATATCCTGAAGGTCATCGATCCTTTGCTATCAGATTCTGACAAATTCAAGCAACGTGCTGGAGGTGAGTTTTCGTGCGCTTCGTCGTCCCTGCATCTCAACCCTCGCAGCCGAATTTTTGGCCGGACTTTGGCGAGGTAGTTACTATTACCTTTCATAGGAACGAGAGGCTAAGATAAATCAAAATACAGGATCCAAACACTGGCCGAAGCCGCTGTCAGACAGGCTCTGGACATGGAGTATTGAGCGTTTGGATGCCGTGTTCCCTCAAATCAAACCAGACACCTTCCCTTTCTGGCAGAGCGCAGTTTCTGTACGCTGGCAACGTCATTCATATTTTTCGTACCTTATTCTGGCGTTTACTTCAGACGATCGTCCAAGATCGTGACCCGCGGCGCAGCAAGTTTCTCATTGACTGGATCCTTGCGCTCCCGCTGGATTTCACCGGGGATTCCGCGTTCGATAGTAAGCACAACACGTACTTGATCGTCCTTTGCTGAGGGGCTGTTCAACAGTGAGCAAATCGCTGTACCTGTTTGGACTCGTGGCGGACGGTCTAGGAGTGCGTTTCCGGCCCAGAGCGGACAAATCTATCACTCTGCTGTTCGATAACGCCAATAACGGGTACAATGAAGTACGTACACATACCTCCAGACGGCTGCATAAATTCTGGCGCCTTACGACCAGCGATTCTAGATCCGGGCTCATGTGTCGGCATACTTGCACATTATCGTCAGGGACCAATGGACGCCAACGTTCCCGTCCCTGGCCGCGTTGCTGGAGGCGTGCGAGACCTCAGCGGATCCGCTGGGCTTGCGGTTTGTGTTTTCTAGTGTTGGATCGTCTTTTATTCAACTTGAATCTTGCGCAGCGATGCGAAATATGGCCAACGGGTCGATGAGATCTTGAGACAGCTGCCGAAGCTGAAAGAAGAGCGTCTTCCGCCTCCGCGCGTGAGCCAGTCGGAGTACGACAAGATTGGGTTGACGCGTGAGTGAGATCTGTTTTTTTTTACTGTAGTCAATCTCACAATTTTGCTTCTACAGTCCTACAATGGATATGGATCTCCGCGTACAGTTCGCATGCAGCGCTAATCTTCCCTTACGCTGTCCCCATGATGTGTGTACTTTTTTGTGCACGAATAAAATTGGAGCTGGAGCTTACTTTACGTAGGCCGGAGATCCTGCGCATGTCGGAGTTGAACGATAGTTCTGACCTGCAGGTGTACAGCTCCGCGGTGCTGTATGTGCTATCCGCTGTAACACTCCCAGACGTATACGTGCAGGATATCTTGGAGAACTTTGTCAGCGCGATCAAGTCATCGACTGTGCGTGTTTTCTGCTGAAGTTCACTTTGCATTTTTCAACATATGTTGACGCCTTCGTTTGCTAGTCCTGGCGCATACGGTTGCACGCGCTCCCCGCGCTGGTGGTGTTCTTCTACCGCAACCTGTTATCGATTTCGGCGGAGGGTGTGAGCCGCGTGATGGACGTGCTGCTCGAGTGCCTCGGGGACGAGAACGTTGAGGTGCGGCAGATGGCGTCAAAGGTGCTGTCTGGTGTAGTGCGGTGCTCGCAGCGACAGAGCATTGTTCCGCTGAAGGTGCGTATCGCGCTCAACAAAAAAGGCGCCTTTTAGCCTCTTTTTCATTAAATTAATACTCTTCCATTTCAGAACCGGTTCCTCGCCTTGGCGCGAAAGATCACGTTACCCGCGCGGCGGGACCCTGGGTATGCAGAGTTGTCGAAGTCGCTGCACGGCGCGATCCTGGGGTATGGCAATAAGCATCCTGTTTCATGTTCAAGTACTGATTCAGCGGATGGCTTAGACTGTGTGCGCTCATCGAGAGCTTCCCGTACTCGGTCGAGCCGTGGATGCCTGCGCTGACCGAAGGTGCGTGTGCCTCTTCGGGCGCGTACTAGCGAAATTAACGCGACAGCAGTGTTGGCCGCGCACGCGACGGATCCGCCTCCTATCTCCACCACGATCCGGAACTGTGCTTCTGAGTTCAAAAAGGTGTGTATCGGTTATCGTAGCTAGCCTTCGAGAACGCAGGGACCCCTGGCTGACGTTGGCTTCCTCAATGCGCAGACTCATCAAGTACGTATACACTCTCATTTTTCGTTTGATTGCATTTCCTCGTTTGGTGCTTCCATCGCCATCGCGTCGCGATGGACACTGGACAGAGGGAATGGATGGATGGGGGTGTACAGCCTTGGTGATGATTGAATGCTAACCGACGGCACAGGATACTTGGCATAAAGACCAGCTGCTGTTTGACGAGGACCAGCTGCAGAGTTTGTCGGCGATGCTTGTTGGGACGTCGTATTGTGAATGGTTCCAGTTTTCTTGCAAGTGGACCGACGCTGATTTTGAGTGCGCACAGATGCGTGAAGAGAAGATATGGACAACCAATTGGAAAGGAAAGCAAAGCAAAAGCGTTTTTGGATTTAATTTACTGTTGCTGTACATTTAAACTTTTCTACAAGTTCATACGCATTGGGTTTCCTGCTGCTCCAAACGCGGCGCCATCGATGTCGATGGGACATGTGAGTTGGGGCTGGGCCAGGGCACAGTCGCGCAAGGATTATCGCCGAGAAGCAGGGATTTATTTTAATTCTTTCACGTTTGCCGGTGTGAACTTTTGTGAACGGTTGAAAGGACCGATACCTGTCAGTGCGAGTCACTGATTGCGCCCGGATAGCTGGATCGACCCGGATACTGTGGTCAGAGGACCGTTTGCGAGGGTAGGACGTCGCCTCAAAGGTTAAGAATAGGCGGTGTAAGGAAGTAAGTAGGTTAGGTTGATTCGATCGGACGTGGCGAAAGCTACGTGAGTTGGGCTGGGTGGGGCGCGCGGGGGCAGATGGATACGAAGGGGGGATTTTCGACGAGGAAGCGGCGTAGCTGGCATTGGATGGAATATTTCATCTATCTATCTATGCTGATGCGGCTTCCATTCTCTTCTCCGAGTCGGACGTCTTCGCCGCCGAGGCCTAATCCGGAAACAAGGTACGTTTTTTGTGGGAGGAAACGTTGGGCGGAGGGAGCTGGAGACGGGGACCGGGACGAGTGCGAGGCATGGAGGGGGGCTGGATGTCAGATAGATGGCGATACTGGGCGTAGTACGGGAGGCAATGATGAGTTGGAGAGGACACGAGGCTCGCTTGATCCGAGTGAATGCTAGGGAATCGAGACGGACGACGAGGAGCTTTAGGCGGGGGTGGCGGTGCTCGAGATCGCGTGAAGCGCCGGTTGCTTTTGCGCAAAAGTTGGACCTTCCCTAGGTTAGGCTGCACTACAAAAACATAGTAGGCAGAGAATGTATAGGACATAGCGCTTCACGACGTGGCTTGAATCTGATTAGTTTAATACCGCAAACACGTTGTGCATCAGTTGTTTTTCTAGGCCTTGCTTAACCCAGGTGTATCGCTTCGCTTCTTCCTTCTTAACCTCACCCAACACGCCCCATTCTCCCCAGCCTCTGCTCTCCCCCCAACAGAGCCGTGGCACGACCCCTCACGCCTATAATATCAACCCCCCAAAAGATATCTATACTCATCTACTTGATTATTCACTCATCTCATCGTCTTTATTCCTCGGCATTGGAAGGGACATCCTTTTTAATTATCAGGTACTTCTCTGTGCGCTCTCTGCTGTCCTCGTCGCTTGCTCAATTTTTGCTGTCAGCTCAGTTTTAAATGCATGAAGCATTAACGACATCCTCAGCGGCGACAAACTCAGTCACCCTCACGAACGCCCATTCAGACACACGCCCTTGGAACCAGCCCCACGACCACACTGAAGATCCATCTCTAGAGGTTCGCCTCGTGTTTCCTGCACCGCTCGCTTATTCACTAGTCACAACAGAGTTGGCATCTACCCTCCACTTTTCACTCTCTCCGTCGCCCTCCCTCAGCAGGCATCCAAAAGTTGTCCTACCCGTCCACAATGTCCCAGCTCGCAGACACCCCGTCGTCCAACCCTGACGTAGCTCCAGGCGCTAGTCACTGGCGCTTCAACAGCAACGGTCAGCTTGTCGCATCAGAGGCAGAGAACGCAGAGTGGGATCTCGCAGACGAGATTGTTCGCCTAAAGATTGGCGAGGTTGCAGGCGACTCCGCAGAGGAGCGCCCGATTCGGACGCCCCCAAAGTCAAAGCTCGCATCGCAGACACCAGTCCCCTCGACACCGTGTCTATTCCTAGCGTCAACTCTTCTCCGCTTGCCTCCGACCATATCGGTGCTTCTCATTCGCGTGGTTCGTCGACCGACAGCACTGTCTCAAGCTCGCACGACTCGGTCGCGAGCAACACTAGGGTGACCCAGGTCCCAGTCAAGCTCGATTCCCCCACCGACGTAAAGGAGCGCCCCCACTCGTTCAGCGGCGGTCTCTCCACCGCAGACTTGCGCCGTTTGCAACAAACAGGCGACTCGTCTGGCCAAGAGGCCGAGGTTCCTTTCCAGCAGCAGTGGACCGCGATGCAGTATCGCG
Organism: Mycena galopus ATCC 62051; assembly: GCA_014925785.1. Taxonomy (NCBI): domain Eukaryota; kingdom Fungi; phylum Basidiomycota; class Agaricomycetes; order Agaricales; family Mycenaceae; genus Mycena; species Mycena galopus. The sequence goes on from WIQG01000007.1 coordinate 917,062, forward strand.
ACGCCGACAAGCAGCAACAGCAATTCGCACCCGAACAGCCGGCATACCCTTCGCTTGCCGCCCACGGGGCCGCGGTCCACCGCCCTCAACAACAGGGTCCCCACCCTCAGTTGTACGACTACCGAACGGGGGCGCCACAGAACGTCCCCAATCGTGATGACCTTCAGATAGACTACAATATCCAGCAAAGAAATTTCAACCCTTTGCCGCAGGGAGCCAACGCTCCGGCGTTTATCCCAGGGCGGCCGAATAATGCTGCACCAGGTATGCCTTACCGTCAGCCGCCCCCTCGCGGCTTCCCGCCTCAGCAGGGCCTCTTGCCGAGCCCCACTGCGCTGGGATACCCAGGGGTACCGCATGCGCCACACCTCTCCCTCGGCAGCTCGCAGCAGCTGTACGAGATGATGCTACCTGGCCACGAAAACCACCACCCCGCCGTCTCGCGCGTGCAGCAGCAGCACGGCGCCTTCCGTGCACCCGGGCACCACCACTCAGCATCGGACCCGTCGCAGCTGCGCGACGTGGCGACGCTTGCGCTGCTCAACAACAACATGCAGGCGTTTGCGGCTGGAAACATGTTTCCGCAGGCGGTTGGGATGCCTCCCGCTGGGGGTGTGATGCCGATGTACCCAGGGCAATTTTACGCACAGGCGGCGGAAGCGTACGGGCGGCCAGATGTTGCGATGGCGGCGCGGCTGCAAGCGCAGTATACGGGCCCGTATGGGGTTCCACCAGGTGCGATGGGGATGACGGACGGGAGCCTGAGCCCTGCGGGCAGCCAGAATGGGCAGGGACCGAGCGCGAACAACAGAAAATTAGGCCTGTACAAGACCGAGCTGTGCCGGAGCTGGGAGGAGAAGGGGACGTGCCGGTATGCGGGCAAGTGTCAGTTTGCCCACGGCGAGGAGGAGCTGCGTAACGTCTCGCGCCATCCCAAAGTCAGTCTTATCGCCGCTCCAGATCGCGTAAACTAACTAATTATACCGGAACTCAGTACAAGACGGAGATTTGTAGGGTGCGGATTTCAGCATGCCTCTCCGTGTTGTCCATTTCCCTGATATGTTTTCTTGCAGACGTTCTGGGTGTCCGGCTCGTGCCCGTACGGCAAGAGGTGCTGTTTCATACACACGGAGCTGCCACCAAATGGCGCTGCAGGCGAGAGTGCCGTCCCACCGCCGCCGCGTTCAGGCTCGAACGACGGGCGCGCTCGTTCGCTGAGCACGAACAGCGACCCGAATGAGCAGTCCGTCTCGCTCTTGGCGCGGATCGCCAAGCGCGAGCCCATCAACAGCAACAGTGTCGCGCCGACTCCGACCGAAGCGACCCCCACAACGCCGTTCCAGTTCACGCGCCCACCCACGGGGAGCCTACGAGTAGACACGAGCGTCGAGGCTTCTGTGAAGCAAAACAAATCGGCGTATCCATCTTTTGCAAGCAACGGGGTGCTGATCCATGCGCCTGACCGAGTCGCGGCGAAAAGCCCTGCACCAGTTACGGCAGGGCCGGATCTGGGGCGTCACAACAATTCGCGTCTGGAAATTGTGGGTTACCCCCAGGTGAGGGATCTGACGAAAATACCTTGGCCAGTCGGCGGAGAACTGAACACTTTTTGCAGCGGACGACCAAGGCGCCAACGCCATCTAACTCGGGCGTGCGGCACTCGCTCAATGGATCGGATGATTTCACGCCGTCGCCGCCCTCGACGGGGCACTCGTCGTTTGCGCTTGGAGACGGCGCCGCGAGTGGGTCGGGGCGTGCAAATGGACACGTCAGGGCAGGGAGCGCCGGGAACTGGGGGAGCTTCTCGCGCAGCAGCCATCTCACGGGGCCGTATGGGCAATCGAGCCCCTCTGCCGAGAACGCGGCCAGCTCGCCATGGAGTACGACGGAGCTCGCGGTGGGGTCGTCGCGGCTGCACGAGAAGGCGTGGGCTTGAGCGACGCGAAGCGAAGCATAAAACAATAATTTCGGACGGTAGGCGGCGGGAAGACCTTGCGCGCAATTTCTTTTTCGTCTCGTCTCGTTTTCCTCTTCTTTTGGCTTCATTTGAACTGTGTTCCTTCTTGCTGCCGCACTCGGTCGGACAATCCGTCTACCCAACCGTTGTTTACCACACGTTTACTTTTTCTTCATCCTACCCCCCTCCGTTTGCTTTCGATACGCGCTCTGGCGCAGAGCCTCACCCTGTCCCCGTCCTGCTCCACATCTATATCTCATCTCGTCCAGTCTCTTTCTCTCTTGATCAATCCGTCGGCCTACTTTATCTCCTCCCCTGTTTGCATGCAATTACTCGTCGTTAACAGCACACATGTTTTTATTTCTCAATCAATCGTCGTCTTGTCCCATCTCAATCAACCTTGGTGTTCTCAAAATTGAAGGATGAATCTTGCAGTATCTGAGATTTGAAGCGGAGTTTGTGGGGACAAGGAGACCGAGGACGGAGAGGAGCAACCGACTACCGGTAAAAAATCATTAGAGATTAAGGCTACATCGTAGTACAACGGGAAGGTACGCTCTATGTAGATTATAAAAGATTTATAACTACTCGAAGCTTAGACCCTTAAGCCCAAGTTGTTTCAACTCTCTGCGGAAGGCCGCCATCCGGCACAGCGCATAGGCAATGTAGTCGAATTCGGGCTCCTCGACGTCGGTTTCTAGGTCCTCTCGCGCCTGGACAATCCCCCAGATTGCCCACATTGCGTGCGAAGCGGGGCTCCACGCCCGCACTTGCTTTTCCAGGTCGGGGATCATCCCCACGAGCTCCAGCTTGGGCATCGGCCGCGAGTCAGGGGAAAGTGTCGAGTGCTCGAGGTACGCGAGGTAAAAGTTGAAGCGCTCCTCCTTGGTCGGATATCGCGAGTGGTCGAGGATATGCGGGGTCGCCGAGTGATAATTTGCGGTCCACTCGTGGAAGTGATTCGCAATATCAAAAGAAGCAGGGTTGGGCGAGGCGTACTCAAAGTCGACCACGATGAGCTGGAAAAACGATCAGCAGGGGTTGCATCAAGTGGAGACCACATACCTGCCGATGCTCTGGCAGGTTCTCGTTCCTTTTGTTCAAAAGCAGTAAATTGCCGTATTGAGTGTCATTGTGGGCGTAAATCCGGCGGCTTCCACGCTTCACATCGTCAACGGAAGCCAGCCACTGCATGTACAGATCCCAATCCCGCTGGAAGCCATCGAGATCGAATTCCGCGCGGAGGATCTCCGACACGATTGGAAGGGCGAGCACTTGGCGGGCGGGGTGGATCCAAGATTCCACATTCTTCTTTACGCCGACCTCCCACCCCTTACCTTCGCCGCGGTTGGCTGGTTCCGTATCCTCGACGGCTCAATGTCGACGGAATGGAGCTCCGCCATGCGAGCTCCGACCCAGCGACTGATCTTGGGATCTCGGAGGTCGGATGCAGTCAGGACCGTGGAGTCAAAATACTCTTCGATCCGCCCGTTCTCAAACGTGCCGAAAACACGGGGACCGATATGGTACTGCGAAGAGAGGATGTGCAGGGTATGGAGTTCGCGAGTCCGGGAGATGAGGGAACCGGAGGACGGGCCGTATATTCTCAGAAGGACTGTACGTGGTTCCTGCAAAGACGACGATACGAAGAACACGGCGTTGGTCAACGACCCAGAGACCTTGTATATTCTGATGTCCTGCGGTGTTATCTCGGGGCTCAGCCAAGTAGGGACCCTGAGCGCTCGCAGGCAGTGCAGCAGCTTTTCTGAAAACGAGGCATGCTTGTAGTGCCTGGAGCAAAGAGGAACAAAATAGTAAGCACACGACCATGCGTCATCAGCGACCAAACCAGACCATGGTCATAATTCAGTCTACCTTTTCTGTCAGCTTTGCTGGGGGATCCAGCGCAACTGCAGAAAGAGAAATAACCTCACCTGGCGTGCAATCGCACATCTGCATGGCGCAAGCCGTCCTCGGTTACGACCTCGACTGGTTCTTCAGTGAAAAGGATGGATGACGAAGAGTGGACGGACGCCGCGAGAAGGATGTCTGTTACAGATTGTGGCGGGCGCTGGGAAATGGAGAGTACTGGAGAATTCATCGTGGGGGGAGTGGATAAGAGCATGATATCGATAATACGGCACGCGAGCAAGATGATTGCTCCACTTGGCCCGCCGCGTCACTTTGGCGTCACTTGCATTTCATTTCCTGCATTATCTTTCACTCCAGATCTTGTGCAGGGTCCTCCCCGTTTGGCATTTATCTTGAACCGTCAACTACGGCATCAATTATCCTCCGACTCTCTAGCGAGTCAACCGTCGCTTCTCTGCTTCTCCCCAGTCAGGGGCCGCAATTTGTGCCTTTCTTTTTCCGTACCGTGCCAAGTTCTCTGCGTCTTGATTCCGAAAGGCGCATTGAAACTTGCGAACGCTCCAACGCTGCATAATTGCGGGCGCCTTTCCTTGACGGTTGCTTTGACTTCTTGGCCAACTGCGGACGCCACGGCTGAATTGTCTCCGTCCCCTCTATCCCATTGAAGATCGAGGTGCAAGATGGAGATGCTCCGGAAATTGTTACGCGTCTATTGGGCGCGTCGAGCTTGCATATCACGGCATTTCTGTCGCGTTTTCGCTGTCTACAGTCAACCGACCACCGTGTGCACGTCAGGAGGGCCCACAGATTATATAGGTTTTTTTTAAGTACAGTAAGCACGGTAGAAGCATTATCTATGTCATGTCAAGTGGTCGTTTGGAATAGAAAACACGCGACGTTGCGGCCTGCATGTCCGAGTTATATCACTGTTATATCGTTTCGTGTTATCGGCGTTTTTGATTCAAGGTCATGCATTGATGTTTTTTCCTCTTCCGATGATGTTTCGCTGGCGTGGACCGGTTGCGCAATAGCCCGAGTGATAATAGGAAGGAGAGGCCAAGACACGGGGCGCAAACCGTCCAAATCATCTGCATTCACACTTAGCCGACGCCAAATCGCGGGAAACACTCTTACCTGGATCGAGGTGCGAGAATATGAAGCACCTGTAGTTTGAATTCAAGCGGCTGAAGCTTCCCGAGCATTATGAAGTCAATTGAACCGCCATTAATTAAAAGTTGCGGAGGAATTCGACTATATGTCCGAGCATTGAATACGGCACCAGCGATGGCCTGCAACGGAGATGAGAGAAAAACGACGAGGCGAAATTAACGACCCACTAGTCCCACCGTGGCACCAGTAAAGCGGACAAGGAAAAAGGCGCTAGTACCAGCAGCCAAATCCCGCTTGTCCAAGGATCTTGTGAACACCTGATACGGTGCATGAATAGCATCCCCAGGCCTATCCCACAGACGAGTGGAAACAGTTCTGCGGTGATCGTCGATCTTTCATCAAGTAGGTTCAGTAAACCTGTACGTATGATAAGATATAAGAATTTAAGCAACGTGATCGGTCAACGGAGAAATCGTACCGAAACCTAAAGTTGAGATCAGGAGACCAATGGAGACGACAAAATTGGGTCCACAAGAGCTGTTGGTCCGTCGTTGCCAGTAGTTCATAAACCAAGCTGCCGGCATAGAGGCAAGCGAGGATCCCAGTGAATATGGTAATAATTTAAAGCCGGCTTGCAGCGGCGTTGATCCATTAGCCGCCTAGGAAAGGGAAATCAATAGGTTCCAAAGCTCTGGAATACGCTAGACACGTACCTGGTAAAATAATGCGAGATAGAAGGTTCCGGCATTGAACGCCACATTATGGAAAAAAGTAATGACAAGCACGATAACTGGACGAACAGGTCGGGACGCCGATTCTGTCAGGGGAAAAGGACATACTGGTTCTGAGATCGCTAAAGGTCGCCGCCGGGAACAAACATTCTCTTCTCGTGCGCGTTTCGTAAACGCCACCGCACACCAAGATCAAGAACCCTAGGCATATGAGCAGTAGAGTTGAGGGCGCCGTCCCTGTCGTGGATTTAGAACGGAATGAGAGGGAATTAGCAAGTCTTACACCCGTTCTGCGACGCAAGGCTGAATCCGATGACAATGAAACTGCTCCCAGCCATAAACAAACATCTGGATTCTTCGTTAGCCACGGCCAAATAAATCTTGAATCTCTCCAATTCTCACAAGCCGCCAAAATCAAAAGTTTCCATAAACGAGCGCCAGGATGCATTCGACGCTTTCCCAAGTGGGACATGACGAAGCGATGTAAATAGCACTGCGAACGCGACAAGGCAGACCGGAAGATTCAAATAGACTGCAAGAGATTCAGTAATGACAACTCGTGGGTGAGAAGAAGCTTGGAAACAAACATCCATATCTCCAACTTAGGCGGCCAGAGGCGTCACCTAGAAGTCTTCAATACAACGCGAACGGGAGAAGGAAAAATATTGACCGCTAAACAACCCGCCGAGAAGAGGTCCCGCGACAGCGGAGCATGACCAAGTGACGCTTAAAGCTTGCGACCACTTTGCACGGTTGCGGACTTCCACAATCTCGGCCGTGATGACCCAAACGGAACTCACTATACCACCGGCACCTATGAAAATGAATTGAATTGGTACCACTATCGCAACGCCGCCCGCACCTATTCCAGCTATAGCACGGGCAGCAAGGAGCCTAACAGAATAAGCAACGCATTATTTCGCATAACCATAAAAACGCACATGTTGATATTCTGGCAAAGTCAAGAGGTTAGAACAAAGAATAGAGGCATAAAAAATAACACACGAACCTGCGCTACTGCGCAAAGCAAGGATCCCAACGAAAAGATAAACATACTGATGTACAGCACCACCTAAAATCCAACGTCTACAAAGGCGAATGTCAAAAAAATCGAATGGCTTACCTTCCTGCCGACCAGGTCAGAGATACGTCCGTACAAAGGCTGAAACGCGGTCTGCGTCAACATGTACGCGATTCCAACCCAGCTGTATTCATTTTGCGTAATATTCAACTCGTCTGCAATTGTGGGAAGGCTCGTCGAGACAATCGTCTTGCAAAGGGTGAGCTGCACTGGTACAGATTGTGCACGCAAGGGAACTGACCGCGTCCGTCGTTGCCAAGAAGAGCGTCAAAGCCGCACTATGACTCCAAGGTCAATGGGGGGAGAACAAGGGATAGAAGAATAAGAACCCAATATGAGCGGCAAGAAGGCGCATCGTCGATAATTGAGGACATGAGTGTGAACACTCCTCGTCGAGAGTGGTGGACGAGCAAGTCTTGATTGTTAATATCGAAGACGGACTGCCTGGGGATGGTGGCGCGTCGGCAGACGCGTCGCTTCCGTCGGGAAGGACTCCTTTGACATCCATAGGATCATCCAATGTCGTGAATGAGCTCGAAGATCCAGAGTCGCGCTTAGACATTATGATCGTCGCGGTGTCCGTCATGTGTGCAGCGATAGAGACAAAGGATAGCGCAACTGGACGAGCAAAATGCGCTAGACGAATCGGAAGTCCAGGGATTTGCTAGAGCAGCCTCGGAATCTATTCGGCGAGGTAGCGAGAGCCTGAAGTGGTTGATTCAAAGACACCATTTTATACTAGAAGTGGCGAAAATCTGTAATGGGCAACACAGTGCTTGGAGTCGTAATTGCCGGGAGATATTTGCGAGGCCGGGAGAAGCGCATTCCGTCGATAGATCTCTATAGAGTCGAAGAAGGGCGTGATGTCCAGATTGGCGAGATCTCAACTTGTTCTTCTTCCCAATGAGTACTAGGCATTTTTCCGCCCGAAAGCAGATATGGTGAAGAGAACCCAGGACTAAAGTTAGGCGATTGGTACAGTAATGGGGCGAAAACAAAAGCCTCGTTGCCCACGGGCCGTCGCAGTTCCGAGTCGGCTACGAGATCCCGAAATGGCAGATCTACAGAACGCAGATCACGAAGTGCAAACAACTCTTGAGCACTTGAGCAGTATGTTGCGATTATCATCGAACAAGTCAGGGTCCAATTTTGTCGGCATAGGCGCTAAGCACAGGGTCGGGGCCGCTCCATCCGCACTCGCGGAACATCTAAAATAATCCCAAAAGGTCAAGTGTGCTTTTGTTTCAACCGCTTGCTGGAATCCATATGCAGATAGTTAGAAAGATCAGGCACTGGCTGAGCTGAGTGCTTTCGAAGTATCACGAACGTTCTAAGGAATTAATTAATATTCTACGCTGTCGCCCTTCGCTTCTTCTCATTTCCCTTTTTCAGATCGGCTTGCTTCTCCTCGGAGGACCTCTTGAAGCTCGTATTTTGCACAGCTGGAGTAAAAACAATTAGCCACAATTGAACGCTTCTCGGACAACGAACATGCCAGAGGGAAGCGAATCAAATGCCAGTGACCCTTCGGAAACTTCGCCATGCACGATTCATCCAGCCCTCCGGAGGAGATGATGACGAGGGAGTGAAAGAGGTCGTACCGTTATCATCATCCGTAGAAGCTTCGCCCGAGGTACCGCTAGTACTTCGACCTTCGAGATCATCCGCGTATTGTTGTATCAGCTCTCGTTGTCGGTTCGAAAGAGACCTGTTATTGCCGTCAGCATAACCCGATAGGGAGATTTCCTATATTTGACCTTGGAAGTTGAACTGAAAACGCCACGAATAGATCGCCGCCGTCGCCGCCATGAGGGGATGGTACCCCGCGGCCTTTCAGAACCATCTCCTCGTCTTGTTGAGTTCCTCCGGGGACACGCACGTCTACCTCGCCGTCTAGTGTTGGTACTCGTACTTTGCCTCCGAGAAGCGCCACATGCATCGGGATCCGCGTTTTGTGATACAAATTATTCCCTTGCCGGGAAAAGTCCTTAGACGCGGTGACATTGATTCTCACTAGCAAGTCTCCTGGAGACCCTTTGCCAGAAATCGGCGCGTCCCCACGTCTGGGCATTCGTAGAGTCATCCCGTCCTCCACACCTCGGATCCAAACTCAGCTAAACACAGAGGAAAATAAAATTGTGAACTCACCTGGCGCTATATCTACCTGAACGGTGCTCTTTGTACGTACTTTGCCCACACCGCCGCAAGAAGAGCATTCGCTATTGCGAGGCACTGTGCTTCCGGTGCCAGCGCAACTGTTGCACGTACTCGCCATTTGGAACCCACTCTCTATCACAAACGTCCGTGTTCCGGAGCCCTTGCAAGCAGAGCAGGTTGAACGTTTAGCTCCAGGTTTAAGGCCACTGCCAGAACAAGGGGGACAATCGACGACGGGAGTAATGCTGACTTTCCGCGAAGTGCCTTTGCAAGCTTCCAGGAATGTGATTCGAATAGACACCTCGAGGTCACCTCCTCTTGAGGCCTGTGAAAACCCGCGACCAGCACCAGACATTCCCTGAAAGAGCTGGCTGAACAGATCTGAGTCTTTTCCGAACGAGTTGCCGAAGCCTGGGAAGCCCCCTCCAAAGCCGGAGAACGCGTTGGGGTCGAAACCTGCTTCTTGGGAGCTGGCGCCGAATTGGTCGTACATTTGACGCTTCTTGTCGTCTTTTAAAATCTGGTAGAACTTCAGTCTTCATAAAGGGAAAGTGAAGAAAACCAACGAACATCGTATGCGGCTTGGATCTCGACAAATTTATCCTGCGCGCCCTTATCGGTGCTGGTATCCGGATGGTATTTGCGGGCAAGCTGAACCTACATAAGCACGGGCTTGCGGACAGTGCTGCAGAAAATCTGACCTGGAAATAGACCTTTTTGATCTGTGCCGCCGTCGCGTCTCGTTCGACGCCAAGGACTTGATACGGATCCTTCTGAGCAGCTCGGAGGGGAGCCGAAGCATGTATGGTCCGCTGGTACATGTTAGCATACTACCACAATCACACAGAAGCGCAAACCCTTTGACCGAGGCCCTTGGCGGAGACGCGGGATATGTTGTTATGAATGCATTGGGGGCGATGGAGGGAAAAGGACCGTGAGCCCGGAGCTCCTTGGACGCGAGCGCAAGAGTAGAATGCAAGGAATGAGGAGAAACCTTTTGAAGGCAACCGCGGGTGCATGAACGCTGCGAAAAGACACTTGCGCCGGCAGCCAAATTTTTGAGATTGTTCTGGTTTGGCAAGCGCGTCTACACGTGCGCAACCTCTCTCGGCCTCAACGTTGAACGTTGAACCTCATTCTGGGCCTCAGCGGTCCGTGCTCATGCGTCTGTTAAGAATTTTCCGTTCCCGAGCTCTTCCTTGCCTGCCACCAAGCCTTCCCGTATGACACTAGAATCTCCTCTCCCTTCTTAATCAACCTGGAGCTTTCTATTCTAATACCCAACTCGCCCGAAGGCCTCCGGAATTCCACGAACTTGGCGTTTGGCTTGTCTTGGCCTGGGACGCCGCGGTAATCATTCACGAACCTTCCCTGCGGCAAATATGAGTACTCTTGTGTCTTCCAGACCAACAATTTACCTCGTTGCCCATTTTACTCGCATCAATACCAATGTTTAAATCCGCACTACGAAAGAGAGATAGATCATAGTCGGATTTTCGCTCGTCGCAATGGATTTCTCCGATATAGTCGACTATATAACACCCAGGCTGTATTTTCCTGCCGATTCGTTCGGAAACGGAATTGTACAGTAGACAACATACATACTTGGTTGCAAATAAACCAAGTTGCCCGCAGGCTGGATGATTCGAATCAGAGATCCGTCGAATTGCGACAGCAGATGGGCTGGCGGTTTCAGCTGACGTTGTCTTTGGCCCCGCATTCAGGAATGCACGCGCAGATTTAGAAACTGAGGCGCAATAAGAGCAGGCAGAGATATATCGAATTTCGGATGGCCAATGCGACGGCGGCATCCCAGTAAAATAATTAGAGGTCTCGTTACGCAGACCTTTTCCGTTGAGATAGTCGGTGGAAAGAAAGGTCAATGCGACGACGGCATCTTGTCGGCTTGCCTCACGTGCTCGATTGCGCGTGCACCGCACTTATACAGCACTCTCTCCCAGTCTGTTGCGGACCACCGTGTGGAGACGACTGTACTCTGTTAGTGCTGCTCGTATGGGCAGGTCATCCACACCGTCCGTGTCTCGTGTGTACCCGGATGTCAATGCAAAACTAGGACCTTCATGGCACGAGTATGGTCAGTTGCTGTTGGTTGCCGACATGGCGGCTTTGTCTATTCTTGAATCCTAACCCTCGCGTCGTAGACAATCTGCAGGTCCAATGGGGTTCTCAGGACCACTACGAGATTGTGAGGAAGGTGGGACGCGGGAAATACAGCGAGGTAACAATTGGTTACTGCGGATTATTGGCGTGATATTCAAGACGCAACAGGTTTTCGAGGGTGTCAATATCGTCACCGAGGAGAAATGCATTATCAAGGTGCTGAAGCCCGTGAAGAAGAAAAAGATAAAGCGCGAAATCAAAATCCTCCAAAATCTCGCCGGTGGTCCAAACGTTGTTGCGCTCCTGGATGTTGTTCGCGATCCCGCGTCTAAGATTCCGAGCCTGATCACCGAATATGTCCACAACGTTGAGTTTAAAGTGCTCTATCCCCGTTTCACGGACCTGGATGTCCGGTACTATATGTTTGAATTACTCAAAGTAAGTTTCGTTTTTTTGCGTATCGTCACTCGCCTCACCTTTCGCCAGGCCTTGGACTATTGCCACTCCAAAGGTATCATGCATCGAGATGTGAAACCCCATAATGTCATGATAGACCACGAGCATCGCAAAGTAGGCGAGCTTGGCGCATATCAAATTTTGACTTATATTTCTTCGTTCTGCAGCTGCGATTGATCGATTGGGGACTTGCCGAATTTTACCATCCTAAAACTGAATACAACGTCCGTGTGGCTTCGCGATACTTCAAAGGACCGGAGTTGCTTGTCGATTTCCAAGAATACGACTATAGTCTCGACCTCTGGTCGTATGGTTGTAGTTAGTGTTTACTTCTCTGTTCCGCATCATGTTCTAATGGTTTGCAGTGGTATGTGAATCCTCATGTCAGGTTTTCATCCCTTCAATGTAATTTCCTTGTCTTTCAGTTTGCCTCCATGGTATGTGAATCCTCGTGTCCGAGGTCTTCGTTTCGTTGACGGAATTTCATCGCCTCCCAGATCTTCAGGAAAGAGCCTTTCTTCCACGGACATGACAATTACGACCAGTTGGTTAAAATAACCAAGGTTTTGGGCACGGACGAGCTGTATTTGTACATTGACAAGTACAACATCCGCCTTGACCCCCAATATGACGAGCTCCTCGGGAGGTAACACCCACCCCTTTTTCCTCAGTCGTGTGCTATAGCTTACCGTTGCTCAGATATCCTAGGAAGCCGTGGACACGTTTCATAACGTCGGAGAACCAACGGTACATATCCAACGAGGCTATTGACCTGTTGGACAAACTATTACGATATGACCACCAAGAGCGCCTCACTGCGAAAGAGGCACAAGCACAGGCCTACTTCGGTATGTTGTGTGCTTTTTGCTCTATTTCCTTATCTGATCATGCTTCTCGTTAATTAGATCCTGTTCGGAGCGAGGCCACGGCTGATGGGGCGACAAGCGACTCGTCCGGATGACATCACCGTTGCGCTCTGTTTTCTGTATATGTGTTCCTTGCTTTCCTGTTCCGTACGTCCCGTGTAAATATTCCTAGAACCTGTGCTTTTTCATATGTTAAGGAGATTGTGGCTTTGCATCCGATGACTATTATTTCCGCGTTGCTGGTGTGCCTTTTCGGTGTTGCATGGATAGTGTGATCTGCTTCTCTGATGTTTTGGTTCCTTTTTAGAACATTGCATGCTTATCGTGTCCACATGTTGTCGTCCGCCTCGAAGAGACAATCTCTCGTTGATCACAATGCTAGCATGACCCAGTAGGCCACAATTGTTCGTTGCAACGTCGGGCTATCGGAAAATCCAAAGCCATGTGTTGGGTGGCTGCTGGTCCGCTGCCCGGAGATACACGAAAGCTTTTTATACCGTGCCTTGGGCAACCCGCAGTTGCCCACCTCTCTGTAAGATGGCGTTGCAACTGATCCTCCTTGCCGCATTCTCCCTTCCAGCTTGGGCGACTTTTGACCCCACTCGGTATGACAACGTGAACCAGATACATTCCGTTTCATTTTGCTCTATTGACTTCTCGCGCCTCATCAGACTGTCGTGTATTGGGGTGAGACGCCGAGCGATATGACGCCTTATTGACTTTTCCCTTGTAACTTCGTTATCCAGGTCAGAACTCGATCGGTGCCATTGCCGGGACCCCCGTTTCCGAGTACCAGAAGACTTTGTCGTACTACTGCAATGTCAGAGAGTTTGCAAATCCTCTTGATTGTATTCTAACCATAAGTAATGTGCAGGACGATGCTGTGGACGTGTTTCCCATTGCTTTTGTCGACGTGAGTAGATTGACAAGTTTGTATGCTTATTTTTTGACCAAAGGCAACGTAGATATTCTTTAGTACTGGTGGGGAGCCATCCCTCAATCTCGCGAACGTAAGTGATCTAGTGTGTACAGTGAACTGACTCAAGATGCTCATAACAAACCAAGACCTGCAATCCGACAGACAACGTTACCTTCCCTGGAACCCTGCTCCCGGACTGCTCTAGTTTGGCAACCGACATTGCGACTTGCCAGAGCGCTGGCAAACTTGTGACCATATCGTTGGGCGGTGCTGGAGGGGGTGTCGGATTCACTTCCGACGCCCAAGGCACGGCCTTTGCCTCCACGATCTGGAATTTGTTCTTGGGTATTTTGCAGTCGTTGCGCGTGTTACCAAACTGAGACAGAGTTTCAGGCGGTAGTTCCACCACTCGCCCTTTCGGGGATGCGGTTTTGGATGGGTTAGTGCGCGTGCTTTCGTTTATTTTCAGTAATTTGAAAACCATCTTTTTTAGTGTCGACCTTGAGTTAGTCCAGCTTCTTTGGGGTCCACGGAAGCTGTCCTTATAACTGTCGATAGTATCGAGGGAGGGGGCGGCACCGGTTATGCTGCCTTCGTGACGGAGATCCGCTCTTTGGCCAGCCGCGCTAGCAAGCCGTACGCGAGAATTTACACTTCGATTTTTCCTTTTCCTCACTGAATTCTAGATACTATGTAACGGCTGCACCGCAGTGCGTGTACCCTGACGCCTCTCTTGGCAGCGTTATCAATGCTGTGGCCTTTGATGCTATCTATGGTTTGTTTCTGCCATTCTTCAGCCACTCCTTCTCTCACTGTCGCGGTACAGTCCAATTTTACAATAACCCCTGCTCGTGAGTAATTATCCCTGGTACAGGATCGCCCAACTGATTTGTTATCCCAGCCTACCCAATTACCCCACCGCTTCGGTGAGCAACTTTCTGACCTGAAGTGTGACTTCGTCTAATGGATGGTATTACAAGACCTGGAACTTTGGTATCTGGTGTGTTCATGGATTGGTGGTGGTCCAAGTTTATAACTTTCTTGAAGGGATCAATGGGCGCGGACCATTAGTCCGAACCCCAATGTGAAGGTATACATCGGTGCTCCGGGTTCGTCTACTGCAGCGGGCTCCGGGTAAGTACTTGCCTGGTAAAAGAATCCATCAATCCTAACTCTTTTGCCAAGGTATGTGGACATTAGCACTCTTAGCACCATCGCCGTGGCGATGCGCAAGAGGTATTTCATTCGCGATTCTAGATCTGCTTCTTCCCTTGTTTTGACTGTCTTTTCCAGCTTCCCGTCTTTCGGAGGAGTAATGCTATGGGATCAAGTGAGTACCAACCCACCATTCGATTGTTTCTGCCTTGATGTTGATTTATCGTTGCATAGTCTCAAGCATACCGTATTACCCTTTCTCTTCCAAGTGAAATGTTTCCTGACGTTATTTCACTCAAGAAAACGATCGGTACGATCTTGCTATTAAGAAGGCTCTGGTCGCTGCTGGTGGAACTGGGTTCACCTTCCCCGCCTGTTCCGCCGCGACTTGGACTACGACTGGAGTTTACATGGGAGGTGCAACGGTAACATACGAAGGGTTCGTTTGTTTTCACTTGTTCTTGGAAAAACTCATATTTGATATTTGCAACAGGTACATTTGGCAGGTGCGTAGTGGTTGATGCCTTCACCGAATTCACACCAAACAACTTGCAGGCTAAATGGTACGCTACTGACTTATTGACGTCGTTCAAATCTGGAATGCACCTTGCTCTAGGTATGCTTCTGGGGCACCAACGGTCAATCCAAACGGCGATTGGAGCGCAAGTGAGTTGCAAAAATCGTTTGCCATGTCCATTCAAGCTCACGTAAATTCAGTCAGTGCATGTGTCGGCGGTGGTACCGCCACTACTACCAGTTCGTCGTCGAGTCCGACGGGGGCCTCCTGTGCGAATGTACCAGCTTGGACCAGCACAGCCATCTTCGTTGGTGGCCAGCAAGCGATTTATGAGTGCGTAAACTCGACGATACCTTGATAATGACTCTACTGAAAAAAACTCCTCCAAGTAACGAACTCTGGACTGCGCAATGGTCGGTGCCCATTTCATTTAGACAGTCTGTTTATAATTCTTCGTTTCAGGTGGACACAGGGTGATATTCCTGGAGGTTAGTGCCCATTCCTACTATGTTTTATACGAGCTAAAGAAAGGCAGGCGCTGCGGGCGTGTGGGTCGAGGTCGGAACTTGTTCAACTGCAGCTGCAGAGGCTTCGAAGCCGCGCCAGATTTCTAGAGTCTTCCGCCAGTGATTTATTAGGGATCTGTGGGCAATTCCTCCTTCATACGGTAGAAATGTGTGTATGTAACGACCAGATAACGATTATATTACGTCGTTTGGCGATTCCTCGGGCGTTGTCGTTTCCGTTTCACGGGCGGCGTCGAAACCATGTCGCCAGCTTCCTGGTCACGAACGAGCGTCGACGAAGACCGAACAGAGGGAGTGGACTCGCGCGGAATGGATCGCTTCCATCGAGATTTTTTTGGCGATCCAGATGAAACCGCGGTACCAGTAGAGACCGCTGACGTTTCCGTGGAAGGGCGTGGAACCTTGGGAGGTGGTGGAGGACCCGGATCGTAGTCAGGATTGAAAGGAGACCAGGTCATTCCAGAGGGCTCGCACAGACGGCCACGTATGGCGTCAAAAGTGTAGCAGCGAGGATGTGGAGGTTTTTCCATGGCTGAAATTATAGGATGAAGTCTCATGTACAACGTGTATCCTGCGTGCGCATCTGGAGAAATGGAGATGGGATGAAATACCCAAAGAAGGGCTCAACATACCATTGCTGGCGTCTGTGCAATGGTCAGACCAGAAATGGGTTGCAACGATGGCATACATTCTTGTTGCGCTGAATCTAAGAGATTCTCCCAGTTGCTACGCGTGATTTTGCCTTTCACCAAAAGACGGTCTTCATATGCAGCTACTAAGCGAGCAAGACCAACGGGGTCGCTGTTTCGCAGTAGGTAAACCGCCAAAAAAAGGTGGCTAGAGAAAGAGAACTTGCCTGTACTTTCCTTTCCAGCGAGCGTTGTCCACCGACCTAGCAAGCAAAGAAAGATCTACACAATTGCGGATGTTGACGGTACAATCTTTGAATAGCTTCTTGGCATCCCCTGTTGAAGCACTTAGATGATAGATCTATTGAAACCGTGCCATGCCAAATCACCCTGGATTCCAACACCAGCTTTGACCGAAGAATCCTCAAGAAAGGCTTGGAGGTTTGTTGGAAAACCTAAGAAAATATAACAGATGTTTCAGGGAACCTTTCACAAAACATACGCGTCATGTGGCACAAATGGAGAAGGAGAATGGTATCGTTGTTGGCGAGTTGGAGAAGAGCGACCTGTAAGAATGATCCATCTGGATGAATCCGGCACAGAGTACAAACGCACGGGATTCTCAGGCTGGCCTTTCAGAAATGTGGGTTTCCACTCAATGTCAATACCACATGCGGGCCCCTTGAACTTGGAGATTTCCGCCTCAGCCCGATCAGCGTCGGTGATGTAGACAAGCTTAGTTCTTGACGATGCAGCTTCACTCCAATAGTATCGCGTGGCGGGCGGAGAAATCGATGGCGAGGAAGACGGCTTTGAGAGGGACTGCATATCAAGAAGCCGGGGAATAATCTTGTACAAGCCTACCCGGCTTTGAAGTTTTAGAGAGATCAGGATTGAGCTAAGATGCAGTCTCGTCAAGCAGACTTTATCCCTCACGAGGAGAAGAGTCAGTCTCTCAAGAGTGCGGTTTCGAAATGGAGGTCGCGCAAGTCGAGCGATTGTTTGGTTTGGACCAAACAATGATCCGGCTCACACCGGGACGAAGAGCCTACGTAAAGCACTGGGACAGACAGAAATGAAAGAGCGAGGAAATGAACACGGATTTAGGTTGCGTCAAGTGACAACATACATACTGTGAAGCCGAGACGACGTTGAACGTTGGCGTTGAACCTCAAGCAAGATAGAGCGAGAAGTATTATAGGTCACGCCTTGGACGGCCCAGCTGTAAAGCAAGCGGTAGCTTCTCACCGACCCACTTGACTGTCAAAACTTCGGTAGCTGCTGCGCATCCAGGTAAGTACTCCCGAATTCTTCCAGTGCAATGCAAGTCTTCCTTTCCGTAAGCCGGCGAAGATTATATCATACCTGAGAAACCAGAACGAAGGCATGACGCATTATTGTTATCCAGGGAAGTTCTGAACGATCCCATTGAAATCCGAGCAAGCAATTTTAGATCTGCGATTATACGACAAAAATCGAAGAAACGACAAAGAATGTAGAGCCTGCGAGAAAGGGAAGAGGGCCATAAAAAGAAAGCACTTGAATATCTGGACCGAATTGAAGTGGGAGCTTTATTGAGCGAGCTATTATCGAGACAGCGTCTATCAGGACAGACTATATTGGAGTCCGCAAGATCCAGGAACGAGACTCGGAGATTAAAATTGCTCAAGACGCTTGATGAAGCCAGTTATAAGGCGAAACTGGAGTCATGGACTAGCGAGAAGAATGGCAGAATTGGAGCAACATCTAGCAACGAACGAATTGCTCTTCCGATCGAGTCGGGCGCAATTCAACAACACAGTGTTTGCACGTTGGATGACGAAGCGGCGTACGTAATTCCGTGACTTGTCTCCGGTTTCATGGCTCCTGAGTCCTGAGTTCTTGGTATTCTTGGCCAACACACACGCTATTTACCCCCTTGGTTTTTCCCTGGATCCGGAGCCCAAGCATATGGCCTAGCCTCCCACCAATAATATTTCCCCAAGCTATATCCGTCCGGACATCCCACTTTCGTCCCCACCCTCAATCCCTCTTGCTTTGCTAGCTTTACCTCCCAGCTGCTCTTTGCACACAGTGCCGCTGGCGACCCACTAGGCGGCGGCCGTCCTGTGGTGTAAACTTATCTTTTATTTTTGGCAGAACAGCAAATGATACGAATAAAGCCGGGGCTGTGAATCTCTTGGAAGCTCTTGGCACCCAAAATAGACCGACTAAAAGGTCTGCTCTGGTCTGCTAAAATTAAGAAAGCTTTCGCCCACCTCTCCCTCAAACGAATATGCACCGTTATCACGAATCGTCGTCTTCCCGTTATCACCCCAAGTACGGACCGGAATCATCTCTTCGCCATGTTGTCTCTTCCGCGTCCTCTGTGCTTGATCAGGTATGTGTTCGCCATAGCCAGCACAACTCGCGCTCACTTTATTCCAGCCACCCCCGCCGACTATGCGGGATATTCTCGGGGCCTACAAGGCCAACGGGGATGGCGACCGTGATATGCTATTGGCCATGCTGAATGCAAAGGCCGCCGAGGACCAGGTTTGCTCCACGATAATATATGTACCATTATGCTTACTTATGTACAGCGCCTTGCATCTATGGCCGCACTTCATCGGACCGTGCTCGAAGTTTATCAATCGCAGCCAATACACATGGACCATCATTACCCATCGCAATTTACACCTTCGCCCCCCCTCCGAGAGGCAAGGCCAACGCGAAATGTGTATCACACCGTTTCTTCTGTCAGCCGCTCGCCGCCACATACCCGGACGTCCCTCCCGTCAGTACGCGCCCCAAGTCCCAGACTCGAGCATCGCCGAAAACGACTGCGGGCCTCGCATTCACCACCTCCTCATTCTTCTCGCCGCCGTGAATCTCTACAGGAGTCGCATTCCGAGCTACCGCCATCACCCTACTCTTCCTCCGGTAGCGACTCCGCCGGTTACTCCCCGCGGTCAAGGGGTTCGATGACCATTGGTTCCTTGCTTACTTCCGGACTGAACCGAGAGGGGAGTGGAGAGCCGCCGCTTCCAGACCGTGTACAAGGCACCCATTCGTAATGTCTGAGTACTATCTATGTATCACCAATCTATTTGTTTTGCGTATCAGGTCCGTATTCGCCAAGTCCAGAGAGATGTCCTTGGCGTGTATCAAGTGAGTTCCAAGCGTTTTCTTGGCACATGTATGTTTCCCCGCGAGCGATGAATCGACCGAGATTGTGTTGCAAATTTCTCCTTGTTCTACACTCCCTCTCGGAGCGTAGAACACCCGTGCAGACTGAGATGATAATAGATGTCCTGGTTAAAAATATATATTCGCGATGCATGTCGTTCGCATGCCGACATAAAGTTAGACAATTACGCACCCACATAATTTTAGACGGACGTTTGACTAGCGCGAGTGAATGGGGTACTCACAACACACGTTCCGTTCAAGATGAGAACAGTTTGATTTTACTGCAGCCACTGCGGCGGGAGCTGCGCTGTCGTGTTAATCAACCTAGAAAGAGTCTCCCAGAATTAGCCCAGATATTTTTAGTTAAATTTCCGAAAAGCCCGCGACATCGGCCATCAAAAGCTTGGCGGAACTAAAAAAAAGTTCCCGTTGGAGCCGCGACATGCACGGTCACGTGCTCTCCATGCACCAGGAACCGAACCGACAAACCGCCATGACCTCAATTGCTCTAGACGAGTTTGATACTATTCCAGATCCTTTCGCTGGAACTCAGGATATCGATTGGGCTCAGCTTCTTGGCCCGCCCCCAACTCAGTCCATTCCGACCCCAGCATCGTCTCCCGAATACTTTCCTAACGATCAGGAACCCTTGGAAGAATCTTTCCTTGCCGAAATTGACTTACTAGAAAGTGAGTATTGCATTACTATAATATCCAAATACCACCATCGAACCATGTGCAGGCTCCCTGGCAACGACCACAGCTCCTCATAGCAGTGCCGCAGCTTCTACTGCTTCGCAATCGACTGCACCAATATCGCGTGAGTGGTAGGAGGTTCTTGGATGCAGTTCGGTGTTTCATTTCAGGGTAGACGAAACCGCACTTGCCACAACTTCTACGATACATCTTGCTCCGCTGTTCCCTCCCGCTGTCCCTCTTGCAGCTCCCGGTCCTCCACGTAAGTTATCAGTTGGTTTCCTTTCGCGCTTTACACTGTCGCTCAGGTGCGAAGAGACCAAGAACGGTCTCTGAAGAAAGCTTTCCTACTACGCCTTCGCAGAAGAGTCGCACCCATTCATCGCCACAGAGCGGCTCGAAGCGAAAGAGGAGAAAGGACATTTTGTCTGGTTTCGAGGAAGAGTTGACATGCCCAATGTGCGTTCAGAACGATGGTTAGCACAGGCGACTAACACACTCTCAGATGCTGTGATATCTTGTGAGTTTGCTTTAACGTTATGGGCATCTTTCCTTACAAGAATTCATTGTATCCATCCATCCGTAGTGTCGCCAGTCAAATCCTGAACTGCGGCCACAGCTTTTGTGGGGAATGTTGCTGGCAGTGGGTAATAAACAAGGTTGGTCCACTGCGATCAAAGCACACTCTGCCTTACTTTTGTATCCAGAAAAAGACTGCATGTCCAGTTTGCAGAACATCCTTGACGGCCAATTCAATGACACCGAACATATCCTTGGACAGGACGGTAGACATGCACGTCCAGATGCTGTCGAAATACAGCGGTGCAGAGTGGCAGACGGGTGGTACAGAGTTGGTAGAGTTTCGAGAACGGCAAAAGTAAGTCCATCTGTGCACCCCCATCTTCGCTGCAGAAATTAAAAAGGCACCAGGAAATGGAAAGATGGTGCGACGGAACGGCGGAAAAACTCAAATGTGGTGGTCAAGCCGCACATTGAGATAGCTTCGGACTACGAGGACGAGGAATACTATGACGAGGATGAGGATGAGGATGAGGAATATGGAATGTACCCCTAAGATTCGATCGGACCTATGACATCATGATCGGCGAAGTTGCTTTACCCCAGCAACGAGGTCGAGACTCGACACGCGCTCCAGGTCAGACTTCAGTGCAAGACGACCATGCACATCGCATTCAGTCCGGCGCTCGGTGAGACGATTCATATGTCTGCTGGACGGACACGAAAGCCCACCACTCAGTTGCACTTCACTGCAACTTTGAAGACATTGTCAGACTACGAGCAGGTTGCTTCAGGCCATGTCAAGCTGCAGGTTTGGTCGGATATACCAGGGAATGGCCGACACGCGGGCGAATGGGGTGAAACTGAGTTTAAACCCCCTGCGCTCTCTCAGGTCGACAAAAGCGTACTTTTCTCGCTGGACGGCGTTGAACCAGAGAGGAGCACAAGTCTTACTCTTGACCTCTCTGTCCCGGTAGCCGGGCATGGACAACGGTTTTCATTCACTTATAGGATAGTGTACCCGAATGGGGAAGTCAAATGGCTTGGGCACTATGGGCACAACGGGACTTTGGTCCTTGACTGGAGGGATTCAGACCCAGTTGTTTTAGACAAAGACTGGACGCCCACTCCTGAAAATGATTCGTATCGCCGGGACTCGGACGGACACGTAGTTCAGGATTTACAGGTGGCAAGACTGTCGCACCCTTCCGATTATATCGCCTATCCGGTCGGCGAGAACAGGTTTGTTCTTCGCTTTTCAAGATTCTTGAAACACGCTGACCTATTCCCAGTTTCCTGAATCCCAAGGACTCGTCTCTTATTGTCCTTGTGCCCCGGCTTTCCACCCACCCCGTAGTCGTGCCCCCGACATTAGTGTTTGGGGCAACATCCTCTGGGTCGATATCATTCACTCCTCGCGGCGTTATCATGATGTCAGGAACTCCCTCCTTGTCATTTACTGCATGCGAATCCCCGGAGGAGGTGGAACTTGCTGTCTCCCGAGTTATAAACCCATGCTCTTCTCCTCGATGTCGAGTTGTGAGTTATACTCCGGGGATTCTTGTTCTCGCATCTGGCGCAGACAAATATCCAGTCCAAGTGGCCCTTGTCCCAATAACGTCGTACTCTCCCGTGCTTCACCACGAGCTGACTCTCCAGAGTCTCGCTTCTGTGATTTCGGGCAAATCACCATTTTTCATGTTCTCGTCTCTTCATCGTGTCGCTCGTTTCGCTGAGGAAGAGTCAGCCAAGAAGATAACGTTCGCAGCGGGTCAATCGGGCGGCCAATTTGTCCTGTCTCCTGCTCACACTTTGAACCACGGCGACGAGCAGTGGCAAGTGGGAATCATGTCTCCGCATTCCCTTCCAGCAGCGCATAGAGACGGGTTGCCCACCCCACCTCCTTCCCCTCGTCTGCGGCCTCTGCCTCACCTTGTATCTGAATCCCCGGATCCCTCCCTTCTCAGCTTACCAGCAGCGATTTCGTCCGGGGAGCAACCGGCTTCGCCAAGCTCCTCGAGCTCGCAGCTGATTGTTCATTCTAACTCTGCGCTCAAGCATCGCGGCATGCTGGCGATGATAGGTCGTGTATTTATGATGCTACTTAATTGGATCGCTCGCCTCTTCCAGGGTCGGCGCGTTGAAGTACAGCCCAAGAGGATCACAGATGAACGGACGCCGTTGTTGCAGCAGGAACAGCCGCGGGTCGAGGTTTCGGCATCCGATACGGTTAATACTGAACAACAGCCGTCGGCGAGCACGCAGCCACTGCGCGTTCCAGGCATTTCTGTCGATATCGATAGTGGGAAGACGACTATCTTGTTCCAGGCGACACACCAAAGCGCATCTTTCAACGTTCCAATCCAGTTTAATGGACAGAATATCGGCTCGAATGTCAGGGTGCAACAACTCGGGGACAGATTATTTGTTGTTGAGCTGTCTAGCACCGTTGGTGGCCGCCTGCAAATCGGCTGATAGAAAAACATATCCACGCACGCTATATACACGCACGCTGCTCCTCGGAATTTCAGTTTTTACATTTGTGTATTTGTACACTTACACACTCATACATGACCCTCAATGTACCCTTCTTCTCGTTCACGAATATTAAATCTGTTGGTGGCTTGTGCGACGAGATCATCAAGCATTTCTTGCGGAAGGTCATATTCTGAACCCCGAACGGCCACTGCGTAAGCAGCTGTAAACGGTTAGAAATTAATGTGACCTTCCATGAATGAAGGACTTACCAGCTTCAATTTTTTCGAGGGAGCTGGCCGTGACTGACTGTTTTTTAGACAGATCTCGGACATGTGGCGTAAAGCGCTCAAAGTCTGGGCAGGTGTAAGTTCCTGGCTCAGAGAAACAGCGTGAGACTTACCTGATTTGCAGCCTCTCACAAAGGCACAGACTTGGCTAGCCCTGGGTCGACCTCCGCGCCGCGCGATGTTGGATATCGCAAAACGCATCAGCTCGCCAGTGAGATCAGAGAGGCCAAGAAGATAATCCGATACGGTGAGAGGGAAAAACTGCAGTCCGGGTTCCTTCATGGGCGTGCACAGGAAAATATGGGCCACGCACAGGCCCATCGCTGTCAGAAAGCGCGTCTGCACTTGTTGGTAGCTGATCAGCGAGTCGTGTTCGAGGTAGTGTGCGAAGCTCAGCGCCTCAATGTATTCCTAGACAGCGCGCCACGTTCCTTAACGCGGCCATTCTGCAGTGCACTAGGACCTACCTGAATACCAGGCGATACCTGGCGGTTATATCGCCACCAGCGGTCACCCACGAGTTCTGGACGCATCAGAGCAAAGAGCGCGTTTGCTTCAGAGAGTTTTTCGCGTCCGCTGGAGGCGGCTCGACGCGCCAACGCGCGGTCATCTGTGGAGTCCTCGAGGACGATGCGGTGGAGGAGGAATATGGCTTTTTTGGAGATTTGGTGACATCTCGGCTGACCTTGTAAACTTTTTTGAGTCATCTGAGCGGCTGGTTTCAGGAGCAAGTGCCATATGTCACCTTGATAAGACGCTCTCTTCTATCGTTGCCTTGGTCAATGTCCTCTCTGAACTGCTCGAAAACGTTGAGAACAGATTCCTTGGGCATAGCGGAACAAATGAGAGAGTGCAATTGATGCGCTGATGCCGTGTTTATTGATTGATGTGTGTCAACGGCCCTTCGCCTCTCCGCCAACCAACTAGGTGTACTTGAAACCTCCGCTTTCGCCTTTCTCCAGCAGCATCCTCACTCGCACTCGAGCCGCGCAGCGAAAATGGCTTTCCCCCCAAAGCCAGGATGTCCTATGTGTGGGATGGTGTCCAAAGCTGCCATTCATGTCGAGCCCAATTCCCCTCGCTCGCCTTCCTTTCATACTGGATCCACAGAACCCGAGTTCCTATGGCGCGATGACAACTTCACTGCCTACCGAGAAAAGGCCAACCCGGTGTCCAGCAAAGGCCATATAATTGTGACCTTCAAGTATGTACCCCTGCTCGTCCTGGTAGCACCGCTGACAGCCGTCTAGTCTCCACGTTCCGTCCATCTACACACTTGTGCGTTTATTTTTGTGCAAATGTGAGGTCCGGCGTAACCACGTCTCCACAGTCCTCCACCGACCTCCCCTCCTCGTCAATATCAGGAACTTAGCAACCCGGCTCTTGAATAACCTGCTACCCCCCACGTCGCTCGCTTCAACGCCAGATGCATCCCCCTTGTACCGCCCAAACCCCGACTTCCGAATTGGCTTCATTACGCCGCCGTTCTGGGACGGGAAAATCCCAGTAACAGACCACCTGCACTGTCACGCGTACATCGCGCCTGCGAACTGGCTGGCTGGTTCAGAGGCATTGCGTACGGATCTACGGCTTGGTACGCCATTGACGACTTAATCGCAGAAATAAGGTAACTCAAAGGACGTCCGCAACCGCTTTAATCGCCGCTGAACACCTGGGATTTCTAGAGAGTCAGTGTCGAATAACCGCATCAAATCTGGTCATGAGAATCGGGCACGGGCGCCAATAGACTTCGTTCCTGATGCAGGCTCCAGGTCGGGGACTGCGGACGGCATCGAGACCTCGGAACCCGGGTTGGCGAATGAAAGGGATTTGGAGGGCGGTCAAGGAACGCCGACTGCCTTATCTCCGAGGTCGGGGACGCTTTCACCGCAGAGACAGAGCTCGATCCCTACCATCCGTGTTTGATCTCCTTGTTCGTTTCTTTATGAAGTTTCCACTGTAAATAATTTTAGCTGCATTTTTCGCTCTAGAGGTTCGCGTGCGCAAGACTTGTATAATTACCCAGGCCTAATAATATTACTAGGTAATAATACCGCCGACTTATGATGCAATCACTCGGCAGCGTTGAGCGTCATCTACCATCGAGCGTCTAATTAGCAGAGTTGTAGCACTGGTTTGAATCCTGAATCTGCATAAATACGACCTAGAATCTTCAGCCAGACGTGGTGTTGTAGGTCCAGAGCATGCCGAAAGACTCGGAGTGATCGAGACTGACTTGAAACGGAATTGGCCGTAGCAGCTTCCTTGTTACCGCATTCAGCTGTCTGCACTCATCTCCTTTATCCTTCCCTGTATCCTCAGCCTTCGAAGAAGACCCATCCCAGTGCTCTTACCGCGAAAGAGACTCACTTACTACCTTAATCCAAGCGCGCCACATCCAATTCAATCATGGGCATGAGCTACCGACGCTATCTCGCCGGCGAACGCATCTACGGGTGTTC
Organism: Mycena galopus ATCC 62051; assembly: GCA_014925785.1. Classification (NCBI taxonomy): domain Eukaryota; kingdom Fungi; phylum Basidiomycota; class Agaricomycetes; order Agaricales; family Mycenaceae; genus Mycena; species Mycena galopus. Next base: position 942,772 of record WIQG01000007.1, read on the forward strand.
GAATTGCAGAACCCATCTTGCTACCATCCATTCTATGGTTTCAAGGGTATGCTAGGTTGTGGCAGCCCAGAATACCGCTGAATGTTTCCCCAGGCTTTCAATGGACAACACGGTCGGGCGTACTTGTTTGACGGAGTGTAAGCCGTTGGACTCTTCCAGTCTCGCAGTGTTATTTATCGTTGTCCTTTCAGCGTCAATGTTATCGAGGGAGAGGCCAACGACCGACCGATGACGACGGGAAATCACACTGTTCGCGACATCTATTGCTGCAAATGCGGCACCACTCTCGGCTGGAAATATGTATGTCATCATCGCCGGTTTCCTCGCCTCAATTTTTAGAAACTAATATTATTATTCGTTGCAGGAGAAAGCGTATGAGACATCGCAGAAATACAAAGAAGGCAAATATATTCTCGAGCGCAACCTGCTCGTAGATGTGCAGTAGGCTTGGTGCCGGACCCCTACCACGCGGACGCAGCACCCCACCAAGTGAACACCCCCCGGCAGGCCGTTTAACCCTATTAGACCCGTTCCCTCCGTTCCGGACGCGGACGTATTCCAGTCAACCCGGCGCCACGGTCCTTTGCGCAGGCAGGCAGTAGGTCCCTGGACGGACAAGACTTAATATTCCGGCGGTTCCAGCCGTCGTTGCTGACCTCCGCAGGCCATGACCATCCGTCGTCTGGGCAGCCATGTTGTATGTTATGCATCTTCCACAGTTGACGTACATCTACCCCTACGTTACATCTACCCCTACCGTTCCCCCAACACACTATCAATATCCGAGCGCAACCCACTAATATCTTCTGATACTTACACTTACCGTGTGCTGAATATATCATCATCTTTTCCGAATTCGGTTGTGGAGACCCAAGGCGCCGGTGGTCTTGTGAGCCGGATCTGGTCAGAGGTTGGGATGGGCGAGGCCTTGAGGCTTGAGCTTTGTCTTGAACCATCTTGTGCAGTCTGAATTCCACAGCAAGACTTGGAGACGGTAAGCTTTCGTACCATTTCGACAGAACGACTCGGAGCAATGAGAGCAAAGCCCAGGAGGCCGGAGGCGCGTCACAAATGATTGGGGTCAAACCTGGGTAATAAAACCGATCCTCGTACTTATGCCAAAATATCGATGTTTCAAACGTATAAGTTTGGGCGCCGCGCGCGATTAACCAGAACCAATCCATGTTGGGCAAATCTTGGAAGTGGTTTGTATTGTGCCTTTTTCTATCCCTTTTCCCTGTATTCCTGGCGCGTCCATGGTAAAAGACACGCCAAGCGACCTTCATAACTCTTGGACAAATGTTCCCCCCCTTTCAACTCTCACGCCGTCCTCCTTCTTATAATGGGGGGCACCTGTTTCGATTTCCTGCTTTCGCCACTGGCCACTGACCGCCCTGATGTCTACCACTGTTCATTTTGGCCGTACAAGTACGCCGGAAGCGGTGACGTTTGCTGGGGATCTAAACGGATTGCAACAAGCAAGCAACAACCCCAACGGTTCGTTGCCCCAACAATTCGTTGACCGAGTTATATAAACCCGAACCCCAGATTTTGTTCTGCCCCGCTTTGTTCTCTCACAACCATGGGTACGCGTCTTTTCCTCCTCGCCGTTCGTTTCTGATCAATTTTATTTCCGTCACAGCTACTATGCACTCGCGCCCCACCGTCTCCTCGCCGCTCGCAAATCCCACTCAGAGCCACTCATCCTCTGGGCCCGCTGCTGCGCGCATGACGCCCCAGCGCACGTACTCCTTCCCCCGCTCGAGCGCCCTGCGCCCCTTCCCGGCCATCTCCGCCGCGACGGCGCCCGGCGGCGCGAAGAAGCCCGTCAAGATGATCCAGCCGCCCGCGAACCAGCGCGCGTCGTTCACCCTGAATCTCACGCAGGCCGAGCTCAGTCGCCAGTGAACCCCGCCCCACTACGTCGCGTGTGACGACGAAGGGCCCGCACATCCTAAAACAAAACAACCGCGAGGTGTATTCAGGAAACGCAGAAACAACCTTGTCTAGACGATTTCTTTGGATTCTTGGGCCGACAGCGGTCGCTCCCTGGCTGGGTGGAAGGCAGCGCGGGGCTGCACGTCGGTGTGCGTTTATCTTGGGCAGAGTCGAAATTATTGTTGCATCCTATGTTATTGCACAGCCCTCACACACCCATAGACTACTATACCCGTTATACCATAGACAGTCCTTCGATAGACGCTTGAATTGCTATGGTTGACTTGCGCATTTGGTGTACCCCAAAATTGAACGAGCTCGTCAGCAGAATTTGTCGGATTGTTTTTGGAAATCCCGAGGGCGAGATCAATACGGAACAATAAAAGATCCGCAGATCCGATATGGGCCGCAAACAACTGCCTAGTGTCGACATTAGAACGCTGAATTTAACCAATTAATGGCGTCGAGCTGACATTTGTGAGATAGGCGCGGCATAATAACACACAAAAAAGAGGGGACAAGGAGAGAAACGATGGCCGTTCTGCTGAGAATTTGAAAGGCGAATTTGCATTTGTGAAGCGATTCTGACCAGGAACGGAAAGACCTTGTGCTGTACGAGCTCGGGGAGTGGTCCCATGTACCCATGATCAGGCACGGCGACTGTGGGCGTCTGTCGATATCGATATAGCGGGCTGTCATTTGTTCTGGATTATTCTGCGTGGATGTTCTCCGCAGAGCTGGGCTCAGGCCGAGTAGTTCGTGGGGGCAGCGCGGCATGTGCGGTAAAACTTTAAGACTCTCGCGTGGATAATCAGTCTTAGACAGATGGGCAGTGATGCACATGCCATTCAGATCAGCTTGAGGCGCTGGATTGCGTTTGGTGTTGTTAGACACCCATCTGAAATCCAGACTCTCGCCTCCATCTCAAGTCACAATACAGGCCCCGCGCCGACCTTACGACCCCCTACGACTTTGCACGACGACCTTTTATTGTTCCCCTCATCGTCTTTGCCCCCTCGTCTTCAAGCCCTCCTATCGCCCGTTGCATTCCGCGTCACCTGGATCTTTCTCTGTCCTTCCTTTGCCCACATCGTTTCCCTTTCTCAGGTACCAAGCTGTACCTCGGCTCGTTCACGACAAGAAAAAATGGATCAATGGACAGTTGCCGTCCTAGGTGATGGTGGGGTAGGCAAAACCGCGTTAGCCGTTCAGGTCAGCACAGCCCGCCCTCTCCATGTCTTCCGGCGTTGACTCCTCCTCCCTAGTTCACACTCAATTGTTTCGTCGGTGCGCACTAGTCCGCCTGTCACCTGCTAACTGCCCGTTAAATTGCCTGTTTCTCCAGAGGTATTGTCGTTCGATCTGTCATTATCGCAATATCAGCCGCTAAATTGTCCCCGCGCAGACTTACGATCCAACGATAGAAGACGCCTACCGCAAGCAGTTTGTGGTCGATAGCCGCATGTGTTTCGTGGAGGTGATTGATACTGCCGGCCAGGGTATGTCGCCCATCCGGATTTGTGCAGCCAATTGTTAAATGCGACGTCTCTGTCAGAGGAGTACGCGACGCTCCGAGACCAATGGGTGCGGTACGTACCTTTCCCTCGGTCACCCGAACCTCCTAGTAAACGAGATGTGTTGCCCAGAGAGGGCCAAGGATTTATACTGGTATACTCGATCGCATCGCGGTCAACCTTCGACCGGCTCGAGGTCTTCCGCCAGTCGGTGAGACGAGCAAAAAGAGGAGACCCAATTATCATGCTGGTCGGGAACAAGGCCGACAAGGCCTTCGAGCGCGAAGTATCAAAGGAGGAGGGCGCGGCGCTGGCGCGACAGTTCGGCTGCGAATTCATCGAAACCTCGGCAAAGACGTCTCAAAACGTGGAACGGGTCTTTACGAGCCTTGTCCGCGCATTACGACAAACGAGAAACCTAGAACCAGGAGTTGTACCAGCCCCAGGGAGACCGCCGAATGCACATGGGAAGAAGAAGTGCATTATCTTGTAGGGTCGGAACTCTTTTCCTTAGATTTACCTCGTTTGATGATACCAGTCCCCTTTCATTTTACGTCTACCACCTGCTCTGCACTCCATCCATGTCTACCTCGCGCTATGGTGCTTTTCCTCCTTACACTTGTTTCCTCATGTTTCTGCCACAATAACGGAAACTCTTTCTCATCCTTTACCTCGTGATTTAAGTGGCTTTCGGCTCCGCCCCTATCTGTCTGTGAGTGTGCTGGCGTGTCCGAACACACCACTGTCGCGTTTCTGTCGCGTTTATCCACGACAGCTCCACGTCAGCTTGACCAAGGTTGCTGCGGATTGGACCGCGTTATATTTTCGGGGCCCGTCTGCTGCAGAGAAGAGATCCGATATGGCTCCTTCCATCCAGAAATTCGAGGATGCCGACTTCCTGGTTCGGTCCTTGCTCGACGGTTCCTCTTTCGCCGTGAATCGCGCCAAGTTGGAAAGGGGATCCCGTGTCTTCCGTATGGCTTCCCTTGGAAGTTTCGCCACGTACTTAAGCCACTGTCTACCCAGGCGACATGTTCTTGTGCTGCGACGCGGGCGCCGGTGACGAAAACCAACAAGTCCTCGATCTCCAAGAACCGGAGAGCTCACTTTCCGCCCTCCTGCGCCTTCTACATGATCCACCAAACCCCCGGTGCAGTATCTGCGCGAAACGGACGCCGAGAAATTTCAGACTCAGTTGCCCGTTCGGTACGACTCGTCGACCGCCATCCCACTCCCTGTACTACGGTTCTTTTATACCTCGCCGACAAGTACGCGTTATCAGACCTACTGATTCTAGAATCTCTCCGCGCGCATCTTCTTGCGCACGCGCCCACGGACGGGCTAACCGTGTACGGACTAAGCCTCACACTCGGGGACATGCCGTTATGTGCGGAGACGAGCCAATACATCCTCCCGTGGCGTGGTACACTCCGGAGGAGGCTAAGATCGTGCCCACGGTCGTGGCCTACCAGGACGTCCTCCGCCTGCAGGCATTCCGCGTGAAGGCACTGCAGGACATCTTGCTCCGGAAGAGCTGTTCCCTCATGGTGAATTTAGCGCTCCATAAATTCAATCCTGCAGCATTCTGACACTCTGCCCAGGCTATGGGATGTGCCCGACGCACAAGACCAGCGCCCTGGCCGTCTGGGACCGTACACGCCTTATCCTCGCCCGCAAAATAGAAACGAGTGAGTTCCCCGGCGTATCTGCACGTATGAATATTGTTGCTCATTATTATAACCATCTAGATACCGACGTGGCAGGCGAGATGGAGAGTCTGGTATATATCTTCCAGAGCTGTGCGACGTGCTGCAAGGCGTTTAAAGCGGCGGTCGACATGCTCGCGTACAAGTGTAGACGAGTGCCGCGACGATTGGACCAATTACCGGACGACGGCTGCCCTGGCTTCGATGATTAGGGTTCTGCGAGTCCGAATCGGCGGCGTGTTTGGATGAGCTGGTGCTCGAGCGGCGAGCCTCGAATGGTTTCGCCTCTCGAGAACTCGTGATGGTAGGAGATCACTAATCACTAGAGCAGCGAGCGCTCCCTCTATTTTATTTTATTTAGGAAACTCAGTAGGACTGTAGTTAACTTAAACGTGTACGAGGCTTTGCATCACAACGTCATTGGTTTCCCGATTTGGGCTTGTCTTCATCCTTTTGCCTCAAGAACGCTACATGTATACTTAACTGAACGAACGCCATGATTCACGCTGTGCTCATCTGTAATGTCTCCCCCCTTCGTCACGGCGGGAATATTGAAGCGCGCTCTTCCCAGTTAACACGTCCGGTGTCGCTCGATTAACAAAGTTCTACACACCCCTCCACCAATCGTCGCAGTCGCTCATCCCAAAGATATTCTCTCTCATATGCTCCCGGCCAGCTACCCTGTGTAATTTCCTCGACGCCCCGGAACTCGAGGCGTTCCTCGGTCCCAAGGGGGAAGAGGATGAACGGTGGCGCGTGGTGTACCGCAGCTATGCGACGCTATATTTCGTGTTCGTGGTGGATGGCGCGGAGAGCGAGCTGGGTATCCTGGACCTAATCCAGGTTCGTGGAAGCATGACAGACCTTTTGGTTCTATCAATCACGCCCGCAGGTGTTCGTCGAGTCGCTAGACCGCGCTTTCGAGAATGTTTGTGAGCTGGACCTCGTGTTTCAGTTCGACGAGGTAAGGAAGCGTGTCGGGGTACCACTCCTGAGTACAGGACCGGAAAGGATTCCTACTCACATTCCCAAAGGTCCACCATATCCTCGCGGAAATTATTCAGGGAGGATTGGTTCTCGAAACGAATGTGGAGGAAATAGACAGTGCAGGTATGGTCAACCTTGTTCTTACACCATCTACTGCTCATTTCAACGAACCAAATACCAGTCTCGCTGTCGGCCAAATTACGAAAAGAATCATTTGGGTCTGCGAATCCACTGTCGCTTGGTGTCGGAGTGGGAGGTGCAGGAGCCCGAGGTGGAACGATCAAGTCACCGCTTGGCTGGTTAACAGGCAAGATAACTGGAGGAAGGGCAATGTAATTTTTCGGGCAAGGTCTCGACTACCGCGCACGCAGCCTGAGTAGCTAGTTGGATTCATTCTTCCTACTTACCTATAGGGTACATATGATTTAATAAACTTTAGTTACTGAGTAGGGGTATGTGCCGCGGCCCGTAGCAGACTCAAACATCACTATCGACCAAGTTCCACACAGGATCGTCTTCTTTCCAGAACAGCTCCACCTCCTTGTCGTCGCGTTTGTCTCGCGTACGGTACACACTGTCAATAAGGCGCACATCCTCCGGGCTGTAGAGGAAGCGGGCAGCAAGACTGTTGGAAAACTTGTCATAACTCTCTGCGGCCGGGAAGAAACGCTTCACGTTCGCCTCCAATGCACGACGCGTCGCCAACGGGCAGCTGGGCGCATCGTCGGGGTCAGCTTTCCGGTATGCGTCAAACTCGCAGAGATTCGAGTCCACAACGGCCGCCTTCACCTCCTCTAAGCCTACAGCGGAAAATGATGTCCGGCCGAGGTCGAGGTGACGCATTGTGGGGTTCTGCATGAGGGAGACCACGGCCGGGAGTGCACTGTCAGCCATATGGTTGAAACGTTGCCGGTGAACACGGGTGGTTTGTGACGAAGAAAGGTCGAGGCAAATGATGCGCGGATGGGTCGAGAGCGACGTGCAAAGGGCGGAAATACCCTTCGACGTCAGCCCTGTTGAAGCCATGCTTAAGCGCAGCAGGCTCGTGTTGATTTTCAAAGCCTCTGCCATCGGTAGAGCTCCGGCGTCTCCAACTGGATTTGAAGCGAGGTAGAGGGATTCCATTTTGCATTGGGAATGCGCTAAGTACCCGGCGATTTTCGTTGCCGCTTTCTCCCCAATGCCGTTAGCATTGAGGTAAAGGTGCCGCAGTGGTATATCTTGGCCAGTGATCTCGTCCATGAGCCTAGCTACCCCTTCGTCCCCGAGTTCAACATTCTCCACATCTAGTGTGCGAAGATTCGGTGTTTGAGTGATGAGGCGGATGATGTTGGGAACCGAGTCTGGTGTTAGTGGATTCCGCTTCAACCAGACGTTGGTAATTCGCGGACTATTGACCATCGCGTCAACGAGGAGCTGGAAGCCAGCAGCACGGATGTGATTCCCGGCTATATACCAGGTCTCGATTCGCGAAGGGTGGTCCGCGATAAACCTCGCAATGCGGCGCCCGCCTGTAGTGCTGATGACATTATTCCCGAGTAGGAACTGGGTGACCACAGTATTCTCCTCTAGCGCATCGAGGAGCTTCTCGATATGGGTTGGGCCGACGACCATTTTGCAGAGGTCCAGGCGGCCGTCGTCGTATAGGACACCTCGCTTGAACTCAACCATGGGTGTATTCCATTTGAGTTCATTGCCAGGTTGCAGGCCAAGCGTGGCAGTTAGTTCGTCGCGGATGTCTTTTCCCTCAGGTGCCAGAACGTCTTTAGGATCGAGATTCAGGTGCAGGAACTGGAAAACATCCTAGAAAAAAAGGTGACACGCGTCAGCGATGTCAAAGGCAGAATATCAACGACACAAAGCACCTTGAAGTCATCATCAGTGCCAATCTCTACAGGCATAGGCAGCGCCATGGGGCCCTCCAAGGAAACAGGATCATCGGCTTGACCAAGCCATTCTCCCTGAACGATTCTTCAACTCACTGGGAACGCGACCAAGTGAGATTCAGCGAACCTGTGTCTCAGAAGCAATAGCGTCATTCTTGTACGGCTGTTGGCGAATCAATTCGAGCTCTTTTCGTTGTCGAACGACTCTACGAGCGTGCGAAAGCGCAATCTCGTAGTGAATATCAGCCTGGAGTTGCATTAGCATTGGCGCGTTCATTTCAAGCATTTGTATCATTCTCAGAGTGCATACCTTGATTTGTGTAAAGTCAGGGAAGAGGATAGCCGCAATCTGTGATGCTGCAGTGGGAGCAGTGTGCCTTCTGCGCGGTAATTCATTTATCGAGTCGGGCACATAGGCAGAGAGGAAGCCATGATCAATAGCAGCTCGAAGCTGGTGGGCATATTTTTCAACCTCATGTTCGGACAACCCGAGAGCTGGTGAAGGGGTTGGTGCCAATAAAGTTGCCATGAGAGGGTGGGCACGACAAGCAAATGTCAGAGGTTTTAATAACCTTAGGGTGGCTGTGATACGAATCATTTGCTGTCGCAGTGAGATCGAGTCAGTCTCATCTCCAAATTTGACTCGTTGAGTGTCTTGGCAGCCTCAGCTCTGATGGCGTTGGCACTTGCCCTCGTTCTTAAGTGGTGGCCCTTGAATTCCGCTATTTGCGCGGCGTATAGCGTCTAGAACTGGCTGGATTCATAAGGAGCGCTGAAGGCGGGTCGCGAAGATCATTGAGCAAATGTGGGCGCCCAAATTGATAAGTGGGCGCCCATCAGCGGCTGTGATCTCATAACAAATGATTGACAGATCCAAATCTGTCATCCGTTTTGACGTAAGCATTGATCTTTCAGGCTCGTCGCGACCTGGTGAGCGCCAAACAGTGGCAGAAGCGGCGTGGCCATTGTCACCGATTTCTGGACACTAAGCAGGATTTTCACTCCTTTGAATCCTACTATTCATCTCTCACACACCGATCTGGCCGCTCAAGCGGGGAGGAAAGATCGCTCAGTCGTTCGACCTTTCTTTCCGCATAGCCTTTCTCAGTTGGACGGACATGTTCTTGTTCTTGTTCTTGTTCTGCTGTCTGCTCTCGATGTGGCAAATCTGGATTGGGGCGTATATAAGAAATGCTATGAGCTTGTTGTTATTCTGCGCCACGCCCGCTGAATTCCCTTCCCCACACATCTATGCTCCGAGCCCTGACCATGAACGAGACATCAACTTTCCAGAAGACGTCCAAGTGAGTGAATTCGTTTCGCAGTGGTTCTGCGCCACACGCCACAGGGTGATTCGGTCTCTGACGGTCTGTAGACACAACAATACCCAGAAATATTCCTCCTCGCGTGAAATATACCCACAGCGTCCCCGCCAATACAACGCGTCGGAGTTCGATTCTACTTTTCGTCCTGTCTCTCCAGAACCAACACCTTCGACAAGAGCAGATGCGCAACCCGCTGTTGCGCCGTCTAGTCCAGCCCCGTACCATTCAGAACATTCGAGGTGGGATCCATTTCAGCTATTCAGCCTTCTTGCTGATCATTCCACGTACCAGGAGGCCCGGTACCCTGTTTTCGCTTGCCGCTCCTACCCCCACATATCTCTGGTTCAATGTTGCTGTTCCATCTCGAATGCAGCATGACCCCGTGCCATTGACGTCGTGGTCCTCGGGCGAAGAGCGCACTTCTTCTCCGTCGATGCGACACCTTGGACGAATGCACACACCGAATAACACATCTGTTGCTTTTCCCATACGGCGGCTTCCAGTTGTAATCCCGTAGGTCCTTTTTGTTCTCCTTGATCTTAATTTGCCGTCGTAACGACTTCACTTTCAAACTCTTGAATCGATCTTCTGTGAACGGAGTGGAGCGTCCCGAGTTCATATTTCGTCTTTTCTTTGGCACTTCTAACATTACGTTTATTCTATGTAGGATTCAGACACCAGCCCACCTATATTCGATATAGGTTTTCCCCCTCGCCAAGATCATCGGTCTTCATTTGCAGTTCGTCATAGTCACAGTATCCCATCATCCCACCAGGAAACGCCGCTCACATCATCGACTGAACATTTCGTCTCGTCTCCTGTAACAGCTCGTCACGCACGAGTTCAGATGCTATCATCTACCCCGCCAAACCGAGCATGGGAATCCCATGCCATCGAAATCGGCGGCACGAAATACTGGAAATGTACATGGTTCGAGCTGGAATCTGAAGGTCCTTGCAACTTTTCGGGCATCAAAGCGACAGTCAAGCGTCATGTGAAGGCCCACTTGAAAATCCAGTGCGCGAAGATTTTACTTCCACATTTGTTCAGTTAATCGACACTCCGTGACCCAGGGACTTTGTTTGTGACTTCTGTCCCAAGACGTTTGCGCAGGTACCCTCCCTCTCGTATTTTCTCTTCTCGTATTCATCGCCTGCTCGCCCCAATAGAGAACACACCGGGATATTCATCATAATACGCAGTAGGCTTTTTGCCTTGAGCTTTCATGTCGTCTGAGCGCTCATCCAATTTTTTTAGCACCGGTGAAACTCCGTATGGGTGCAAATATAATTGCGGCAAATCTTTTGGGGATCCGGCCAAAAGAAGTAAACATTATTATTACAATGACCCCAAATCAGAGTGCTTTGGAAAGCCAAGCAAAACAAGAGGGCGAGGTCGACGCACTGTTCATGGAAAGAACCAGCGCAGAGGAGCGAGTCAAACGGCTGTCGGCACCGATGGACAGCAGGTCACCACGAGACTCGAGTACTCTCACGAGATAGAAGTGCAAATTGGGGACTAGGGTGCCAAATTATTTTCCATGATCGGTGCCTTTTCTTCTTGCTGAAATACAATGACCCAAGTTTACCAAGCGGACCCTTCTCAAGAAAACTCTGAAGCAAAACTTGCTAGGTTACTTGTCTGAACTGGACTGCATGGCTTAAGTTTAGTATTAGCCTGGACCCCGGTCGTCTGTTTTCATGTCTACTCTTCCGCTTCTGGCCTTACGGTCCGCCTGATGCCAAATTTCCAAATGTCACCCAACTTGTTTCGTGACTTCGATCCTTGGTTTTTAATCTTCTCCGTCACGTATGCATCAAGTTGAACCCAAAGTCATTCAATTGACAATGGGCCGAACTTATTCAATAATGGGCCGAAACCATGTGCAACTACGCAGAGAGTCTGGTACTCGGTAACGGCGCGCCCCGCTTGACTTCAAACCTGGATACAATCTGTCAACTTCGACGTCAATGCACGCAAATCTTGTCTCTTTGATGCACGGAGGCAGATCAGTCCGAGTCTCTCATCCACTCTTTCCGGCAGGTCACAGCTTGAGTTCGACCACCTAGAAGTTCGGAAAAGGCTGGATGACCAAGACAATCCATAGCAGGTGGCTATCAGTTCAATTCCGGGGACTAGCTGCTGGTCATACCTAATTCCATCTACGCTAAATCTAGTTCGGGGACTTCGTCGACTGTGTCCTTTGACTGTTATCCGTGCTCCGTGTGGGAATTTTTCGCGCCTCAGGTTAGTAACTTGTACGGTCTCTTGCCGTCAAAGTATTCGATCAGAGGTTACTTTGATCCTGGGCGACCATGTTCTCGACTAGATCGGACCGAATAAAAATACTGTGGGCTTGCTATTTGAAAGGCTTTATAAATCCCCGCACACGAAAATCTGCTTCTTGATCTGCACATGGATGCAACATCAGCCTTTAACCGGGCCCATGCGTCGGGGTGAGTGACTTGATTTCGCACATTCTTTAATCAGCACTCGTGTTGGTACCGGTGCTCTATGAATCATCCTGAATGCATCTACTTACAGCCACCTGGACCACGATACCCCTGGATCCCTGCAGGAGATATATCCACAGCGCTATTCCCGTCATGAATATGGAACGTCAGGTTCCGAAAATCCCGTCTATAGGCACGACGAATCCCTCCGAGAAATTTACCCCCAACGCCCCCGTCGATATAAAACCCCAGACTCCGACTTCAGCTTGCTCGTCTCCCCGGAGGGTTCGGCAAGGGCAGACATGCAACAATACTCGAGGTGGGATCTATCCGCGTTATCTAGCCTTCTGAAAATCCGAGCAGTATCCCCAGACAACCAAAACCAGCAGAACTATATTCTAGCCCTCCTTCACTTCCAGCATCCAATTCTCATGCTGGCACTACATATTCTGGGTCCACTTCGAGACGCTTTAATCCATCTTCCGTAGATAGGTAAGTGGATCCTTTTGAAATCCGCATTTTAGTTGCTCGAACTTTCACCTAACGGCGTATCTTCCTCGTCAGGAGTCCAGAAATTCTTGGTTCTAGGTTTCTTCCCTCCACGCCCTTAGGATCCTCGAACCTCCCTCAGATGCCACCCGCCCCGCCAAATCAAAACTGGGCAGCTCTTTCGGTGCATCCTGAGAGTGGTGAACCGAGAGACCAGTATGATGTGCAGGGTTTCAAGTGCGCCACTATTTTCCGCATTTCCGCAGTTTATCGATATTTTATAATATGGAAGACGGTTTATTTGTGATATCTGTTCCAAGGCGTTCGCGCAGGTGCGATGTATTTTGTTTTATTTCATTCCCCACTCACCTCAGAATTAGAAATCCAATATGCATACTCACCGCCACACGCAGTAAGTTCAAGCGTTCGTGCCTCTGAACCCAACCAAACTTCAATTATTCAGCACCGGTGAAACTCCTCACGAATGCAAATACCGCTGCGGTGAATATTTCGGGGATCCGGCGAAAAGAACTAGGCATTACAACGATCCACAGTCCTATTGTTTCCAAAGCAGGAAAGCAAAAGAATAGGGCCGATGTACTCGAGCAGGAGGAAACACCATTGGGGAGACCATTGGGGAGAGCCAAGTGGCTGCCGATTGGAGGACAAAATGTGGCTCGCGGAAGCCTCTGGTTCCTGTTATTAAATTCCACGAGGTCTGATGGAAGGGCATCGTTATGGCGGCCTTTTTTTTGCCCGAAGAAAGGTTTGCTGGGAAGCACAATTTTTTGATGCGTCAATAGAAAAGTACAAAAGAAGTGAGGTTGAATCTCTTGGCAAAGTGTCACTTTACGATGCAGAATGAATACAATCAGTGGTATTGGCCGCGTTGACCGACTGCCATCAGCGTGTCGGTTGGGTCTAGACTGGCAAGTACATTTCTGATGGGCCTCAGGACGTGGGGGCTACAAGGGTTCCTGTGGAGTTTGCGCAGTCAGTATTTGATTGCAAACAGATTCCGCAGCATACGTTTTCGCTTCTTCTTGCCTGCGCCAGGTAACGCCCGCGAAGGAGGTTCCTGCGACGTCTGCGCCGTAGGAGTTTTTGCTGCGGGCGCAGGCGCAGGCGTGGCGGAATTCCGCACACCCTGCGACGCCGGGGTTTCCGGGACCGGCTCAACATTCGTTTCCACAAGATTTGCGGAGAGTACGGTTTTGGATTGCAGGTGTAACGCGGTCGCGCGCATGGCATTCGTCAGGAGTAAACTGTTCTGCTGCCTGTGTACGGCACTCAATTTGGACTCGAAAGGACAGGAAGGACGCTACCGTTGGGGAACCTTTGGTTTGCTGGTTTCGGGAGCTTCTGATACACTTCGGGTTTCAGTATCTGTCCCAGCGCTTTCCTCTCCTGGAGCTGCAGCTTTCTTTTTGAGATCATCTGACGGTACTGCAGAATCGACGATGGGCCAGACAAATCCTGTTCGAGGAATGTAGTCCGGCCGCCGACTTCGCAGAACATCCAACGAGGCCTGCAGAGAGCAAACTGATGTTAGCTGGGCAGCGGCAAACAATCAATTCCAGCTCTTCAAGGCAAAGTAAATCGTACAAGCCGATTGGAGAGGACGGTGTAGACATCGGGGGATTGATATATCCTGTTATTCATGATGAAATAGGCAGCCAACGGGCGAACTTGCTGTCATTTTAGAAAACTGGTTTAAAAGTCGAAGGAACGGGGCGCGCAGTGGCCCAGGAATACCTTCGTCGGGAGAAAGCCGCTCGCGCTTGTGGATTATAAACATTGAGGGCGGTTGGGAGTGGACGACGGCGAATTCAACCCCAGTGAATCGTCTGTTGTGGTGGGTCAGTGTCTGAAAGTTGAAGCCAGTGGCCATGGCAAGGCATGCTTGCCTGAGTTCCTCGGCTTCATTCGCAATCGCTGTTCCGGTATGCATTGTCTGCATGCGCAAGACTTGATTGTTACTTTGCTTGTCGTAGAACATGGACGTCGTAAAGTATTCAAACACATTTTCACTCGTTAGTGGTCCGTTCGCCTATTGACTTGAGCAATGTTTAGAATAATGAGATAAGAGCGGCACCTGAATCCATTCGTGCCAGATGAAGAACCGGTGGCTATAGTCATCCGGAGGATGCAGGTCGCTAACGTCCATTGGTTAGTGGTTTGACGCGTCGAAGGCTCCGGAAAGCGCGTTGTGGATGTTCGGTTCGTTAGTAGTGTCACATCAAGTGACGAAGTATCAACTTCCTATTCGAGCCAAATGGACTTGGAAGGCTTGTTTCTGTTCTAGTGAACTTGATTGGCCGAAGGCCGTCTCGAGTAAAAGAGAGAAAGAAAAGATTTGATTCGAGTCAAGTAGAGTAGAGATACGGTGTACAAGCTTTGTATTTCCAGAAATTAGGTCTCCAGCACCACCATATATAAATGTAGTCAAGAAAGGCAAGTAAAGGATAGCGAGGTTGAAGAATATAAAGGAAATAAGACAGCATTAAAATTGTCGAGCGAACCCGCCCGAACATAAACAGAAATTCATATCGAGATCACGTTCGTCGCGGGGCCAAGCACATAGACAGGGCGGTACGATACGTGACACATCGAATGACGCAGGAAGGGACACAACAGAGATCTGGGTTGAGCCAAAAGGGCACAAGCGAACCAGATAACTGCGGAGCCGGCGGAATAATAGTGACGTAAGCCTGTATACGAGTCAGTAACTGCGGAAGACGTGTTCGGCGCGAGACTGACACGAAAGAAGTAACACAAAGAGGAAGCAGTTGATTCAGGTGCAGTCGCAGTCGACTGCGTGGCCGACGAGACCCTTTCCGCAGCGGTCACACCAGCGGCGCGCTCCCTGTTCCACACCGATGGATTTTTTCGAATCCGCGGAGTGGTGAGATGAGCAAACGGAGTCCTCGCGTTGGGACTCGTCGCGATGGATACTGATGAGGTGACGCCCAAGGTCGTGTTTACGACTGAACGAGCGACCACAGGAGCGGTGGGGGCAAACATGGGGCTTCAGTCTGTTGGGGTCGTGTGTAGCCATGTGCGTTTTGAGATTGTACGCTCTGGCGAATGCTGCAAGAGACCAGAGCAGTGAGCATGTGAGCAGTGGATGAGATGCACAATGTAATTACCTCGCGGACACGCAGAGCACCTGTATTTCTTGCGGGCATCGCCCTTGTAATCTTCTTCCTCGGGAACGTGAGCCATTTGGCCAGCTGGAATGGTGGGTAGTTGGGTGGATAGATGCGAGGGGGAGACGGTTGGACCGGCGAGAGTATCGAAATTAAGTTGACTGTACAAGTCAATAGGAATGGTGGGGCGGCGAGTGGAGGGACCGTAATCTGAGAATGTGGCACGGGAATTGTAGGCTTTTGTATACGGCTTAGTGCTGCGGGCCGTATCAGGCGCCGCGCTGGTGCCAAAGGATACTGCTGCGGCATCAGAGCTGGCCTGAGCTGCGGCGTATTCTGATGTGGCAGCTTCCACGCGAATCCTTTGGAAGTCCATCTCTAGGTCAAGAGGGAAGGAGTAGTTGGAGGGAGGTTGAGGGGAATGAGGGTAGTTATAGAAGGACTCGGAATAGGACGAAAGGGAATCATAAGCTGACTCCGAAGAGGCAGTTATGTTGGAAGGAGGGCCCCTTGTAGGCGTGTCGGACCTGAGGTAAGAGTAGGCGTCTCTGGAGTCGAATGTAAATAGCTGGAGATCGGCCTCGTCGATTCCCTCGAGATTGCTGTCTACTTCGAGCTCGAAGAGATCTGGATGAGGTGCGAGGATATCAGAGGGGTTCTGAAACGACGCAAAATCCTCGAGCGTCTTGTTGTAATCCGCCGTAAAGTCATCAAAGACGGAGCCGGGAGGATACTGCGTGCCCTGAGGAACAGACATGGTGCTGGATTAATATGAGCGAGTCAGAGATTGAGGTAGAGGGAGAGAGCGACACACAGCCTTGCGCTGCTGATCGTTGTTGGCATCATCAAAATATCGGCCTTGAATTGCCGCCGAGTCGCCTGATTAGGAATCTACTCGACGAATTACTTTACTGCTGGTCAGCTCAGTGCTCCCAACGAGCCCACATGTCCAGCCCTCCATTGTTTTCTCCTCCTTTGTCTCACTGCTGGCTGTGATCAACGCCGTGTCTCCACTGCTTGATCGTAAACATTTCGCAGATGTACGTGGCTGCGTCGTGTTCACAGACACGTCTGTGGGTCATTCCACAACGAGCGACGGGCACCATTTTGGTTTTGGGGTGGCTTGTCATCTCCGCCCAATGGGATTCAATTAATACTCTCGGACTTGAATAACTGTCTTAAGCGTCGGCATAAAGCATCTTTGTGTTACAATCAGCTAATTCAATCAGAATCGGCACTCTAGCGGCTTCCACAAATACCTGTCTGTTCCACAAAGTCGATTCCTCTTTGCATCTTTTGAAACCTTCTCGGTCTCCTTGAGCTCGCACTGAAACCGGACGGATAGGCATTCTCAGAGCAGTTTGCAAAGTGTCCCTCTCCACCGTCGTCCAAACCACCGAGGTGCAGGAGATGTTGAGCAGCCAATTTCGCCAGTTTGTGTAAGCAAGTGCAGCAAGTAGAGCGGGACAATGACGAACGGAGTTCCATCCCAATCACTGCGCGGTGAGTCGTTTTCAGACCTTTTATACTTCGTCGCACTAAAACACGACCGACAGAAAACTTGAAGCCATCATCCACACCTCAGAGTCGCTGGCAAAGATGACGCTCTCCACCGTCTCGGCTGGTCCTGCCGATGCCTTCAGAGAACTGAACGAAGAAATGGTCAGGATAGAGAGGTAACCGCGGGAACGGTTCAGCGCCGGCTGGAGTACGCGCTATCAGAGTCTTATCCGAAAGTTGATCACACTCGAGCCACGCACAGGAGCGGACCTTATTTGTGATAGAGAGGAGTGAGGTCATCCGGTCTCGGGTCAGAAAAAAGCAGTGCATGGGTTCGTTGAAGGTTTTATTGGTCATGTTGCGTTTTCTTGGCTGACTTTTGTTTTGTCTAGGGTCGGTGTTTGATTTGTATCTATGGTCGTCGATATTGCTTTCGTTATTTCTGTATTTTGTATACCATGTGTAATTCATTTGCGACTTTGTGAAGGTGGAGCGACCGTGTGGATTGCTTTGGAACGAGCTATTCAAAACTCGGCGCATTTTTGGATCTGCTGAAGGTCCCGGCTCGACAGTTGATGCTTCAGACATGCCACGTGCACGGACGGATAGAATGTTTGTGGGGCTACTTGCTGAAGAACAACCGAGGGTACTGGTTCTTTCTCAGGTCTTTTTAAATCGTTACAATTCAAAATTGACGATCACTTGGTCGACGCGCGGACCACGAGCTGCGAACATCGGGCGACGAAGGTCTCTGTATCTTTGGTTAGATGAGGTTCCTGCCGCTGGTGGTCGATGGACATGGCTCAGAGCACAAAGATGCATCGTGCACATTGTTTCGAAGGGTACATTTGTCTCACTGCTAACCTTGTATTTGGTCTCTGAGTCTTCACTTCCCTTGGATTTGACCTTTCCATTTCCCTTGTTTCAAAATTCCACCCACTATCCCCCTCAAGATCCAGCCCCGTCACCGCCGATTGACACTTCTGTGTAGTATGTATTATGTACTCAACCACAACAACCACCTCAACCAGCGATCATACGACTCCGTATGGCTTCGAGCAAGCCCAGTTCCAATTCTGGAAGTCAGTCATATATATAGCATGTAACTGAAGGGTATCTGGTCCAAGGGAAGCCAAATCTTAGTCAATCAAAGTTTGGACCAGTGACTCAGAGGTTGCCTAATCGGGTCATTCACCTTCGGCACCCCCAAAAGGCAATTTGTTGGAACTTGATGTGTGGGGCGCGTCTCTTTTTCTATCTCACACTCTTCGATTTTTTCCTCCCCCTTTTTTTCTCCAAAGCTTGTGCGATCATGCATGACCTCAACCAAGTGGTTATGCTCAGACCTAGCGCTCTCCTGTGGAGGGGGGCTGACGCATAAGTATGTCCTCAAAATAATTGCTTCATCAATCTCCGTGGGCTTTTTTGGATATCTGGTATTCTCCAACCCTTGCTATCTGATTCTCGCCCATCCTTACTTGACTTTACAACGAGACATCTGAATTCTCAGCTCGTTGTTCTCCTTCACGCTCTGTTCGAGGGCTCGCATTATTAAACGGTGGCTGTGCTAATTCGATGATTTTTGATCTGTTTCTCCGCTCCATTCTAGCGGGTCCCACACTCACGCGAAGCTCTGCAGTCAACGCCCGCCTAGCTCAATCGGTAGAGCGTCAGACTCTTATGTCCAGGCGGGTTGTATTCCAAACGGAATCTGAAGGCTGCGGGTTCGACCCCCGCGGTGGGCTACTGTTTTTATACTTTTTTATTTTGCCTGAGGTCTAATTTTGTTTTTCGCTCCAAATCCTCTCCTTCGTTACTGGACAACAATGGTTTGCAGCTAATTAATGGTGAGTGTTGATTCCACCAAGGGTCGGACTAGTGACTATCTATCCGATTCGAGCGTGAAGGTTTGGGCAGACCTCAAAAGCTTCAGACAGACGGGGAGTCTAATTTTATCAAAGAGAGAGTGGCTCGAACAGACAGACAGCATGTCATCACCATTGTATTTCACTTTGGACAGTACATCACTACAGATTTCGTGGGTGGTCAAGGTTCATATCCTTGGATTGATGGGCACCCGCGCACGAGAATCCGCAACGATGAGTCGGCCGATGCGAGACAGCCAGCAAAAGGGAGCCACTGGTGCCGCCTGAAATACCATGATTAATAAGAAGCAAAGCCGCGTCCGACACCTATCTCCAGCAATCAAATGATTCAAAGACATGGTTGATTGGCAAAGCCAAATGCTCGCCGGCACCCGTGTATTAAATACACGAGTCGGGGCTTTAAGCGGGCGTCGGATTACTCGAGCGAAGCAACGACGGAGTTCGGTTGCCGTGCGGCCTGACGCAGTGCAGCCCGATGAGGAGGGGGGATAAGTTATGCTGGGGTGGTCCCAAAATTTGGAAAATGCAGTTTAAGGAATTCCAACAAAGAAAGAAAAGAAAAGCCTTTTCCTAGGGTGAATTGCACTAACTATCTATGCCGGGGGCTGTGGTGTGCCCTCAGGCTTGTCAGCGCCCAAAGGATTGGTCTCGAACCAAGATTCCAGGAGCTCTGCATTGGCATTTCGGCCGACAGACTGGATTGCTATAGTATTGAAGGCGGTCGGAAAACTGGAGGAAACGGGGAGCAGAAAATACTGCATGTCGTTTTCTGCAAAATATGATGAATATATACGATTCATCATATTGAGCTACTCACCGAGTCGTAACAGGCATGGCGCCCGAATTTCTAATTTGCGTCGCGGGTTGCTGCCGTCAGGAATCAATCTCGGTTTGAGTAACACTGTTCTTTGCCACGGACCTATCGACATAGTCACCGAGGCGATTGGATACCAGGACTATACGTCCAAGTTGCTCGCGCGACCAATTCGCTGCGAGCACGCTTTCGTATAGGTCCAGATCACAATGAGGCATCTGCGTTCTTCAGTAGGGCGTGTCTTGGACAAGGATGTCTCACCCAGAGTATGGTCGGAGCATCCAAGGTATGCCTACCGTCCTAGAACATGGGTTAGCAGGTAATTCTCATGGGAGGGGAAACTTGCTTTGTTTTCAGAAAGCACACGAAACCCGAGTTGTTCAAATAGTGCATTGTCTTCCTCGGAAAAGACTGGATCATAAATGGAGACATTGTCTAGTTTCTGGCAGAATTCAGAGACAAATATGAATGTACGGCACGACAAGACCTACGATAGCGGTTGACTTGCATATCTCAAGTAAGAAGGCCAGCTGAGCACGAGAGTTTGGCGAAGACGACGGGCTCCCGAGACCCAGACATAAAATTTGCGAAGGACAAAAAGTACGGGCTTCTAAGTGGTCCAGCAATATTTCTACAAAGAGTGTCACCAGATGTTGCGGTTTAGCAGATTAAATGGACCTTGGCATCGGGAATTCCAGTCGTCTTTTGCAAGGTCCTCTCTTGTGCGTTCAACAAGAGCGAGCAGTGATGGCCGTTCCTTGTTTTTCAAGTTCTTCCTTTTCCTCCGTGGTACAACAGGCTTGAACTCTGAGTATTGAAAGGTGTTGTCGGAAATCATGAAGCAAAGCACTTTGGATTAAGGCGCAAATGTTTAACGAGTGTTCGGAATTTCTACGCAAGAGGGAAGAGGTCCGTGCACATCACTAATCTGCTGATTGTTTGTCTCTTCCGCTTACCACCACAACTAAAAAAATGCCCAGCGCTGCTGACGAGGGACAGGACAACTGGGAACCTTCTGAAGATGCTTCCCGGCGTAGCGCTGAACCCTCCAATGAGCCTTTTCCTACCGACGATCATGGTCAGGCTCCGAACGACGCCGTAGACTATCCTCGCGACTCTAGCGTAGGCACTGCGGGAACAAGGGCGTCCATTACCGGGAAAAGCAGATCAACGTGCTTATTCGGTCTTTTATTGCTTCAAGTCTCTTGTAGCTTGGCACATGGCAAGGTCTCCGCTCGCGCTCTGTGACGCCCATGCTGTACTTGCTCTTTTCTTTTGACTCGGGTCCTTGACCACGCCTTCTTCCACATAAGTCGCGACTGAAAAATAATATGAATGGTTGTTTTCAAATAAAACAATGAGATGTTTGCTTTCTGCTGTCCAGGAACAAGGTCTATATCGGTGGTCTTCCCGAACATACGCGCCAGAGGATTCGCAAAGCTGCTTTGATCGGCAACATCAACATGACACTCGAGTATGTGCTCTCGTCACGGTCTGGCTGCTCTTGTCTCAAAGGCACCTTCCAGGATCGGATACGGCTTCGTGGTACGTCTCTGCTCTTTTATGGCGCTCTGCGCTATTTGATTGCTGAGATCGTCCGCCCTCGCCTCCTAGGACGACGGAACTTCAGCGGCTACACTCGCCCCCAAGGATTGACGACTATCCTGCGCGCAACGGTAGAGATGCTATAACGGTGGTGGCGGCGGCGGCGGAAACTTCTCTGACAACGGCTACACTGGCCCCCCAAGGACTCGTGACTATCCTCCGCCTCCTGCGCGCAATGGACGAGATGGGCCTTCTGATACTAGCGGATACAGACGGCCCTGAGTGCGGTCTCAAGCTTTCAAACCCTGGTTCCAAAAAAAATAATTCTACGCTACCAAGGACATTGTAATCTGAAACTTTACTTCTTTCTATTCGATGTCATTCGATATCAGTGCTCAATGCAATATGTGTAGCGATTGTCTGCTGAAATCTTATGCCCCACGACGATAGTGAGAAGATTCTATACGGCGTTTTCCCTGTCTTGAAGCCGGATGCATCTAATGGTGTAGCGTTCGAAATACCAAGGAAAATAATTCGACATTCAGGCAAAGAAACCAAAGTTCAAGAGCATTTTCTACTACAAGTTGTCGAACGAATAACGAAAGACAAACCCACAATTAACGTGCTATTGGTCGACCCGAAGGTCTTAAGCCGGGGGCCCACGACAAGGGTGCACGAGGGTTGCGAACCCACCCCCCGGAAGGCGTCTGCAGACGCGGGCCTCTTGAGGGCTGGAAGAACGCGTCAGAAAATGAATAAAGGCAAAGGAAAAGTGACTCACCCGAAAGATCTTGGAGCTCGCAGTGCGCGGGGCGCGAAATGGCCTGGCGGTCCGAAGGCGCAACCGCGGGCTGAAGGAGCGTGTCAGCAAAGAGTAGGGAATGAGGGAAGGAAAAAACTCACCAGAGGGGGTTGCCAAACCGCCCAAAGGAGGAGACACCGGTGAGGTAGTAACGGTGAGCACTGCTGGCATTTCACCCTTCACCGAAGGCAGAGGGTCTGAAATGGTTGCAACCCCCAGGAGGGAAGCGAAGCGGATCAGACAAGCGCTCTCGACGGCGGCGGACGCGGCGTCTCGACTCCGGGCAGGTTGTTTGGGGACCTGGGGCGAATGAGTAAATGAACAAGAACTTGAAACCAACGCGAAACTCACCCAGGGAAAGCCGGGGGCCCGCTTCGTGCTCGACATTGAGGCAATTGCGGACGCACAACACCAGCAAAACTGGATGTCACCCTGGCCACTACGCAGCACACAGTCAGGGATCGGACCTGACCAACGTGCTGCACAGCGGCCAGAGCAACATCCGATTTCCCTGACGTTGGGCAGCCACTCCGGCGGGGCGGAAAATCGGGCCACTCCCCAGCGACGCCCGTGCGCCGCCAGTGAATAGCTCGAAATCCCGCCCCCACACCTCGGACGGTCGCGCCGCCCAATAGTGAACCGGTCCCGCCTGCCGCCCACGGTCTGAAATACAAGCAGTGAGTACCCGGCGAGCGCGTCGGTGGACCGGTCTGGAAGAGAAAGGATGAGTACCCAGCGAGCGCGCTGGTTGACCAGCCTGAAAGGCAAGGATATTGAGTACCCAGCTCAACCCGAAGGGCCTGGTGGGAGCCCTCACTCTGGGGAAATTAGCGCTGGGGTCGGTTTTCTTTTATACTCCAGCCACTTGCGTGCACGGACCGCGGCGTGTATTGCTTTGTTTTGGTCAGCCACTTGGGACCCAGGACTTGAGTTATGCACCTTGTTCGGCAAGCTGGCATGTGTTTCCCGCAAAACTTTGATTAGTGGCTGTGCAACGGCTTTTCCCGATGGAGTCCGAGAAGTTTGAGCGAAGTAGCACAAACTTCCACAAAGCGTCTGCCTACGGATGCTTTGTCTCTGCAGGGACTCGTTTTTCAAAATCACAAATTTTTCATGTAGAACTAGGATTGTCGTTGTCCCACCGATAGATTGCTGCCTCCTGACGAGATCTCAGTCCAAGGTGATTTGCCCCTCGTCCATCTCGTTCTGAAGGGCGATTAGGCCCGCAGTCCGCAGGGCGCTATGTAATGTTGCGTCGTCGTATTGCTCGAATAGACGAAGACTTTTCCTCAACGAGCCCGTCAACAGCCTGGGCCACAACACAAAGTCAACAAGCAAGCCGGTAGCGTAGATGCAATACTTACGATCTGAGGAAATAATGTACATAAAGACCGAGCGCGACGGCGCTTGGGGTGTATTAGGTGTATTTCTCATGTAAATTTCCGCTGGTCCAAGGTTCTTGGCTGAAAATCCAAGATAACAACAAAAATTAATAATTAGCCCACCGCGAGGGTCGAACTCGCAGCCTTCAGATTCCAAGTTGAAGAATCAACCCGCCTTAAAAGTCTGACGCTCTATCCGATTGAGCTAGGCGGGCGATGTCTGGAAGGGGAGGTGGCAACTCAGTACCCGTGGAATTCCTTCAGGACATATGTCCACCCTATCGCTGGGCATAAAGTGTCGAGCCAGCACCGGCGATTGTTCTTCAGCAAGTAACCCACAAGCATTCTGTCCGTCCGTGCACATCGCATGTCTGAAACATGAACTGCCGAGCTAGTCGGGCAAGTTCAGCAAGATCCAGAAACGCGCCGAGTCTTGAGTAGCTCGTCCCAAGCCAGCCACAGGGTCGCGCCACCGTCAAAAAGTCGCAAATGAACACCACGAAATGGAAATGAATTACACATGGTATACAAAATACAGAAATAACGAAAGCAATATCGAGGATCATAGATACAAATCAAACACCGACCCTGGACGAAAAAGTCAGCCAAGAAAACAAATCATGACCGAGCAGTAAAGTTCACCTATGCACTACTTTTTTCTGACCCGAGAACCGGATGACCTCGCTCTTCTCCATCACAAACAAGGTCCGCTCCAGTGCGTGACTCGAGTAACCCTGCTGAGTAACGAACTCTCGGACGAGACTTTGGTAGCTCGTACTCCAGCCAACAGGAAGCCGTCTCCGCAATTCCCGCTCTATCTTGACCATTTCTTCGTTCAGCTCCCCGCGGGAGAGACCATCAGCAGAACCGGCCGAGACTGCGTCCATTGTGGAGAACTTGAACAGGCGAATGGCCTCCTCGACATGGTGATTTTGAACGACGGTGGAGAGGGTCATCTTTGCCAGCGACTCTGAGATGCGGATGATGGCTTCAAGCTGTCTGTCGGTCGCGTTTCAGTCTGACGAAATAAAAAGGCTTCAAAACGACTCACCGCACAGTAATTGGGATGGAACTCCGCTCGTCGTTATCCCGCTCTACTTGCTGCACTTGCTTGCGCAAGCTGACAAAGTGACTGCTCAACATCTCCTGGGCCTCGGCGGACAACCGGGGTGCACATTTGCTGATCGGCGGCCGTTCAACGACAAAAGAGGCTCCCAGACGCGCAGGCGTACCTTTTGCAATACGCGATATACCGCTTCATGACGTCCAGGCTAAGCTCGTCAGCGGCCTTGTCGACGTTTTCCTCTGGCCGGTTCATGTGGGTATTCATGACGTGTCTGGCGATCATCTGAAAGAATTCAGCCTTTTATGACTGTCGAGAATATTTATCGACGCACCTTGTCTCGCTGTTCATTATGCTCATCCTTGACAATGAAAATCATGTCGAAACGCGACAAAATAGTCGTCTGGAAATCAATATTCTAAACGCCAGTCTCAGTAATACGATATAACAGCGGAGAGAAACCATCGTACCTCGCCAGGGCTTCTGCCCTCATCGTATCGACCGAAGACGGGATTTGCGGCTGCGAGCACACTGGTCCGGGAGTTCAAAACAGTCGTAATACCGGCCTTGGCGATGGATATAGTTTGCTGCTCCATGGCTTCGTGGATAGCGACGCGGTCTTCGTCTCGCATCTTGTCAAATTCGTCGATGCAGACCACGCCGGTATCAGCCAACACCATGGCACCTCCTTCAAGGTAAAACTCGCGCTATCAGACTCATCAGCGGGACATCAAACGAGAGATGATCTCTCAACGTACAGATACTGTGTCTCGCTGAACAGAAGCAGTGAGACCGGCGGCACTGGAACCTTTCCCAGAGGTATAAACGGCAATAGGTGCGACCTAGGTATCATGAGCATAAGATCTCGCGAGATGAATTGCTGAATCACCTTTTCGACAAACTTGAGCAGTTGACTTTTCGCTGTTCCGGGGTCACCCAATAAAAGAACATTAATGTCGCCTCGAAGTCTCATGCCGTCGGGTAGAATCTTTTTGGATCCTCCGAAAAGAAGACACGTTATTGCCTTTTTGATGTCTTCACATTCGTGTTAGAATAACGGTCAGTGAAACGGGGCAGAAAACATACCCAGACTGCCGTAGATACTTGGGCCAACACTTTTAGAAAATCGTTCGTAGAAACCTTCGCTTCTGGCCATCGCTCCGAATTCCTCTTCCTCTTCGGGTGTGAACTGAACGCCAAAGGGATTGGAACCGCCAGAACCGCCGGTGGGTCCTGAAGATAGTTCGAGGTGGACGACCCGTAGGTACGGTTGGCGAAGAGCTGCTGCGCCTGCATTTTTCTGGTGGGAATCAACGGCTGTCCAAGTTAATATTCAGAAGAACGCACATTCTTCGCGGACTGGAATGTCGAATAGATACCGGTTGCAACGACCCTCGATCCAGGAACAACTTTACCTGTCAAAGATCTGTCCACGACCAAAAGCATATGCCGGGGCAACTCTCCGACTGGCACCATATCGGGAGCTTCTTGCAGTTTGAGAGTTTGTTGATCCGCAAAAGTGGATTTGGAGTGAACGATAAGGTAGGGATCGAGCGGGCAGTCGACTTCCTTCTGCCGTTTACTCTCGGCCGCTGCTTCACAGTAACGCGGCAGCCCTCGATCCGAACCGCCGCCCACTCCGCCTATGCCACCAGCGACCTCAATGATCTTGGGATTTCCGCAGGAACGGCACTGGAGGTGCAACTTTGTTGCGCGGGAAGACAAGACTGAAGCGGAGATGACGATTCCTGGGATGCGCACGAGTTTGTTCATGGTGTTTGCGGCGAGATCGCGGAATTGCAGCAAGTTGAGGCCCGAGCGGATGGTTACTTGCATGCCAGGAATAGCCTCTGCAGCGTCTTCCGCGTTTTTCTTTTTTCGGCGTCCGATCTACCCACACCTACGAGTGGGAAGAGGATCGACCGCGCGGCTTTCGTGGCTGCACTCTCAAACTACGCGCAGAATGTGAGATTGGAACAGTTGGTGGCGCGAGTTTCACATACAGAGGGGAGGGTAACAGAAGGCGAGTCCTGAATCGCGTGCGCCAGCTCGTCGTTGTACAGGCTAAGGTGTCGGAGATCGACCTCAAGAATACATTGCTTCAAGAGCAGATTCGCCCGCAGTTTATCTCTGACGCGCCACTGTCAAACATGCACCCTGGAAACTCGCGAGTGTTCTCACCTGTAGATGAACTCGCCACCGAGGCGATACTGCAGCAGAAAGTCGAGAAGGAGTTTCTCGTTTCAGAGGGAGAGTCGGGAGAGATCGCTGGAGGAGGATCATGAGCAGCGACGGTGTAAACTGCGGGCGCGTCAAAGCCAGACATGGTGGTAGAAAGAAAGTGAACGCGACGTAAATGTGTGACCGACGCGCAGCACCGTGAGACATTAGCACAGCCCACCCGCGCCTGCCTCTTTATCGCGAACTCCATGGACGAACCCTCGGTGCTCTCCTCGTCCAACACCACCTCTGGGCTATCCCTTTCCTTGTACTTTATCCAGCACTATTCAGGGGCAACTCTGACTGTTTGTTGTTGCAGACACCCTCTCCCCATCTTGAACATCTCAGAACACTTGACGAGATTAAAATTCCAAACAACTCCAAGTCTCCTTTCGGTCTGGTTCTGACCCACTCGTTCAAACCTTTTCTAAATTGCATTGCAGTCTTGGGCGCTCTCTTGGGGACGCAGAATGGGCGCGAGGTAGAGATTGTTAACACTTTGAGCTTGCCGTCGAAGCCGGAGGTGAAATGGTCGACCATGGCTTCCTGGTCTCCAGACGCGATCAGTGTGAGCCCTCTCGATGCCACCACACCATCGTTCCACAACGATCCTTTCTTTCCAGACAAACAGGTGTTTCCCTCGCTAGAGTTCATCGGCTGGTACACTGTCGCCCCGCTACCAACCCCGCGCCACATCGCGTTGCACGAACAAGTGCGTGTCTCTCGTTCGCACCCGGATCCACGCAGCTAACCTTCCTCGCGTGTCCATCCAGTTTACGGGATACTGCTCAACGCCACTGCTCCTCATCCTGCAGCCCTCGATCACTCTCGTCGCAAGCTCCGATGTCAACGCCCAGACTCTGCCCTTCAAGGCATACGAGCCTACAATAGAACTCAGAGATCGCAAATCTCGATCGGTGTTCATCGAGGTCCATACAACGTCGAAACAGGCGAGGCTGAGCGTATTGCTGTAGACTGGACAGCGAGGGGTGGAGGGAGTGGGACCAGCTGTACGCACATTGCCTTATTAGCTTTGCTACACCCACAGTAGCTAATGGCACACGACAGTGGAGTCACATCTCCAAACCCAACGCGCGGCCGTGAAGATGCTCCACGACCGAATCATGGTCCTCGTCAAATACGTCTCAGAGGTCGTCGCGGGTAAGCACATCTTCCCACCGAAACGCACGTCGCCCGTCTAAGTCACCATCACAGGACAAGCGCCCAAAGACCACGCGACGCTGCGGTCACTTTCTGCGCTAATCGCGTCCCTGCCTGCCACCGAAAACAACGCGTTCCGCGACGAGTTCGAGACCGAGTATGAAGACGTGCAGCTCACCGCGTTCCTGTCGTCGTTGACAAAGTCTGCCAATATATTGAACGACGTCAGTGTTTTCTCTCGCCGCTCACACGAGCCACGTTTAATCCTCTCATTTCAGCTCGTGGACAAGCACCTTGTGATGACGAGCGGCGGGAACGAACGCGGGCCTGGTGGTCCACGGAGACGTGGAATGGGCATGGGAATGAATCGCGACAGGGACTGGGACCGCCATTGATTTGCGGCGGTCTGTCTCTTCCACTTTCACGCTGTCTGTCTACGCGTTTGCTGTATTTCTTTTGCACCTCTTGCAATCAACACAAAGCCCATATCTGCTTGGGAACAAATACAATGTAATAGTTGATACATATAAGTAAATAACGGCCTGCCTCTATAATTTAGGGATCGTCCATTAAGTTATGATGGCGGCTTGCCCTTCAAGCCATTCGAACTCGAAGGCCGCCGGAGGCTGTGAGCGCCGCTCTTGAGTTTCTTCCATAGACCAGGGGACGACGCGAGGAAGACATGCTGGACGATAGCGGCCCGCTAGGAGATCCAGGAGATGACCCGACGCTATGTGACCCGGGCACAGCAAGCGGCTTGGATGCGGATGGCGGCGATTTCCGTATAGGCACGGCTGGCGGGGGAAGCAACGGCAAGTCTTCCATGTTCGCCACATCCTTCGCGTGATGGCCGCCGAGCTCGCGGGGCTAGACATCGAACTCCCGCTGGTCGGTACGTCAGGAACTCGGGATCGGACGCAGACGGCGAATCCGACGACGACGACGGCCTTTCCGCCTCAGGCTCCGTTTCCGGTTCCGACGACGACGACTCGTACTCAGGCACGGCGCGCTCTGCCCACGAAAATCGATGCGACCGTCTCTTCGACGTCGACGTGCGCTGCTCACCGTCCATCTCAAAGATCACCGCCTCATCCATATGCCCCTCGGGGTTCTCGGTGTGCCGAATCGTGGTGGCAAAATCCCAGGAATCGACTGTGCCGTGGAGTGTCCCGCCCCGCGCGGCCCGCCGTTCCTGCCGTTGCGTCAGTGGTGGTAGGTCCTCTAAAGCGAAGTCGCATGTGAATATAGGATTCGAAGTCTATAAAAGGGCAAAAAGACGCCTACTTAAAATAGCACCGACGAGATAGGACTTCTTCTTTGACGATTTGAAAAAGGGGCTTTGCAATAGCTCCTCCGCAGTGGGGCTTGAGACAAGAACAATGATTCAGCGAATCGGAAGGAAAAGGTAAATGAACGGCGAACCGTTTGGATGGATCCTTTACCAGACAACTGTCGACCATTTCTTTGAACGCACGCGAGTATTTATTGGTCCCGCCGTGTCTGTCTAGTGCAGGGGGCTCCTCTTGAATCCTGCGGGTGGATTAGTACGGAACTAACATCCATTTTGGCTGCCTACGTTTTCATGAGAATCCGCTGGGTCGACTCTCTCGAGCGCGGAGGGCGTCCCTGAGCCAACTCCAGAGCAGTGATGCCGAAACTCCAGATATCGGCCGACGAGTCGTAATTCCGCGCCTGTATAACTTCTGGTGCCATCCAACATGGCTGTAAAATGAAATGGATGGACTTAGAAGAGTCCTAATTGCGTCACAAGGGAGTTAGACTGACCGTGCCCACGAACGACTTCCGTTTTCCAATCTTGGGACGGGTTCCTGCCGGACCTCCAAACGAGATATGCTTTGGGCTGTTGGATCTGCTGCTGCTGGGGCTGGTGGTCGAGCCATGGGTGCGGAGGGCCGTCTCTGCCGTGATGATCTTTGTTTTTTCTGCGTTAAAGACGAAGCGGGGTTCCGAGACGTGTCTTCGGTGAGATCGGCCGCGACACCGAGGTCACCCAGGAGGACCGTTCCGTCATCTAGATGAGAAGAGACATGAGATTAATGGCGCGGAATAGGATGTGGAGAGGCTGTACCATCAATGAGAAGGTTGGCTGCTTTTACGTCCCGGTGAATGAACCCGTTCACGTGGAGGTAGTTGAGGCCTTGGAGGGCCTGTTGAAGGATAACCCGACACACGTCCTCCTCCATGCCGCCAGGCCAGCCATAACGCATCACGTCGGCGGCACTCCCCTTGTTCATTAGACGCAGAGCTATGTGCAACTTGTGGCCATCCATCCACGAGCCACGTACACGCAGCACGTTGGGGTGTTTCGAGAGCGACATCAACGTGGTTTCGCGTTGGAGGAGGGCCAGGGAGTGGGGGGCAGGAAATCGAGGTCGACGACTTTGAGAGCACATGGGACGCGTTTGTCCGGCTTGGATTGCGGTCGATACTCTGCAGCGTAGACTATGGAGGATGCGCCAAAGCCGATTGGGCCACCGACTGTGTAATCAGACGAAATGTCGCTGAGACAGTATCAGCAATGGAACAGCGAGTACGAGTTGGTTGTGTACCTGAACAGCTCCCATTCATCCTCGACGGCGCCTGGGTGTCGCAAGACGTGAACCTTAATGCGTATAGAGGTGTGGTGGTCATGAGAGTACGGACCAATGAATTTTGGGACATTGGAGGTGCGGATTGGGGCTCTTGCCCTTGCCGAGAGGGCCGGATGATGAAGTTGGAGCCATTTGCAGGCTGGGATTATATGGTGGGATGCGGGTGCCACGGGTTACAGTTGACTAAGATGCTGGAAAGCGTCTTGCTAAAGATGTATAGATGTTTGCCGAAGCTACGCAGACACAAGAGCGCCGGGAAAAAGGAGACTTTGTGACGGTGTCACACTAGGGTTTGGAATGGTCGGACGCCAGATAGTATCCCGGGAGGTGCGGGTAGGCAAATTGATTGCTGAGAGCATCCCGTATCGCATCTCGTATCAAGCTCCCCAAAACGTGTGCCGCTTGGGTAACGCCGGGTGATTTGCGAGACAGATTTGCAATATGTCCGTCTCCAGGGACGAGAGCAGCAAGCCGAGTGCAAAGGGGCAAGTTTGGATTTGCAGACACGAAGTAGAATGGAGGAATGCGGAGACAGAGGATTGGAATGTAAAAGTAGAGTAGAAGAGAGTAGAAGCAGACGAGTATTGCTTTGACGTGTGATTGCCGAGTTGTATCCTGAATCGGGTCTAGCCAATCAGAGCAGTAGACTTATCTTGCTCAACCCCGCCACTCCGAGTGCCTGCAACGCTGCCTGCAATGGCCCCCAGCAGCTGCAGTGCCTACAAATATGTCCTCACTCCCCAGGGCCATAAGATCCTTCCTGTCGACGAGTCCTCTTGCAAGGACGAGGAGAGTCCTGCAGAGTACAACACCGGCGGGTATTGCCCGGTAAAACTCAACGATACTTTCAAACTCGGTCGATATCGTGTTCTACGGAAGCTAGGGTGTGTCCCCTGCTCTTTTTATCCATTTTTCGGTCCTAATCGCACGCCATTTCCGCAATAGATGGGGTCACTTTTCAACCGTTTGGTTGGTTAAGGACACCGAGTCAGTCACTGCCTCACTCCCGGCTTTTCGCCCTGCATTCATCTCACCTGTCTCTGTCAGATTGAACCGTCATTCTGCCCTCAAGGTCGTCAAGTCCGCCGGCCGCTACGCCGAAACCGCTCGCGACGAGATTAAACTCTTGTCTCAGGTTGCTTCCATATCTCCTCTCCATCCCGGGCGGCAGCATATCGTTTCGTTTCTCGATCTTTTGCTCACCAGGGTCCCGAGGCGTCTCACATCTGCATAGTCTTTGAACCGCTCGGAGAGCATCTCCTCGCCCTCATCGAGCGGAACAAGCGCAAAGGTGTCCCTCGTGCACTCGTTAAAGTCATCGCAAAACAAGTTTTGCTGGGACTCGAGTATCTGCATGACGAATGTGATCTCGTTCACACCGACATAAAGCCGGAGAATATACGTGAGTGACATGAACGTATTTATCTCCTCGTGTTCACTAAATATACCCTTATCTGAAGTGATATCCATTCCCGATGTTGAGCCCACATCTACAATGAACTCACGCATTCCCCGTCGCCCACCTCCCGGCGCGTGGGTGTCCCACCTCCGACAAAGTCTAGGCCTTCTGTATCCATTCCACAGTCACGTTCACGGCGCCAGGTCCAATATTTGATTCTCAGCCGCTTTCCAGTCCTGGCAGCAGGAGTGTGGCGGTGGCCTTCTCGGTAGCACCAGCGGATCTAACAGTGTCAGTGGAAGCTATGTGTCTCCCGTACAAATGTCCATATGGCAAAATACGGCGGTGGGTTGAGTACTAGCGCTCCCAAAGTTCCTAGTGGACTGTCCGCCTCCGCTCCACGGACGGTTGTCCCGAGTTCCAAATCCAACCCAGTCACTGCAGCCTCTTCCCATGCCAATTCCCCTACGTCCCCGCCCTCCACCTCGTCTTCTACGTCGTCTTTCTCTTCCTCCGTTTCCAATCCATTTACTGGTGCCGGATCTGTCGGTACGCCCCCCACCTCGCTGTCGAATTCTTTGGGAGGCCATGGCCGCCATCGTGCATGCTACCGAGGAGAGCAAGAAAACAACCCCCGCCCGTTACCAATCCCTCATCAGCCACAGGAGCGAGTCGGACTTCCCATGAAGGAAAGAAGCAGACAATCGTCGAGGAGCCTGCTTCGACGTCCTGGAAAGAAAGCTCGGGTTTTCAAGAGAGACGCCCATTTCAGTGTCACAGAAATCTACCAACTCCTTAAGCGGCAAATCCAGGATCCTCCACGGACACACCAGATCGAGTTCCGGCATTTCCGTGTCCAGTTCATGGAAGGATCCTGGCCTGTCTGCCCCGCCCCGGCACTTGTTGTTTCGGCAGTTGTTAGCGCCGGCGGGGACCAGCAGGGTGATATTTCCACCTTGCGAGCACGGGCGGCAGCCTCACGGAGAGTGGGAGTGTACCACCGTATCGTCGGAGAGTTCGACCGCGACTGTGACCCAGGCACGGCCGTCGCCGAATGGTACGCCTCTGGCGCGAAGAAGTCGAGTGGGTTCAAAATCGACTCTGCTGCTGGCTCTCCCGAGCCCGAGCCCGAGCCCGAGGCCAGCACGAGTTGGACACTGAGTGAACCCAAACCGTTTATTCCGACCAACCCCAATCCTTCCCTCCTCTCCCAGACCGCCCCGCCGCGAATAGTGTCGGGTGGCACCTCGGCCAAGCAAGCCCTGCGCGTCTCGGCGCCGCCTCATACACCATCCGCGCCCGTGGTCCCCCCTTCCCCGCCTCCTCCTCATCCTCCCATAACAACAACCCTAGAACGACACCTATGTCGCCCTCCTCCGCGGCGTCCCTCACGCCAACTGCCGCGAGCCCGCCCCCGTCCGCGAGCCCCGCGCACTCATACGCTCTTACCACTACGCCCACCCCCGCCCACTCCCCCGCACACGCCCCCGCACCTCTTCCCCCTGCCCCCCCCTTAATACACACCCACACCCCCGCCCTCGCGCTGCCGAAGCCGCGCCCGTCGTGCGCACCCGGGATCAGCATCAAGATCGCGGACCTCGGCAACGCGACGCCATCGAAGAAGCATTATACGGAGGACATCCAGACGCGGCAATACCGCTCGCCCGAGGCAATCATTGGGCGGCGGGATTGGGGGACTCGGGCGGATATTTGGAGTGTGGCGTGTTTGGTGAGTATTCGTTTTTCCCCTGTGCTGTGCGACCAAGTAAGAATGGAAGCTAACTAGGGTGTAGGTGTTTGAGCTTCTGACGGCGGAGTTTTTGTTCGATCCCCAGGGGCAGGGCGACCTGTTCAGCAAAGACGACGACCATATGGCGCAGATTATTGAGCTGCTTGGAGACTTTAGCTTAGATGTGAAGAAGGGCGGGAAATACAGCGCCGATTTGTTTGATGCTAATGGTTCGTCTTGTCCTTCCTTTATCACTGACTCGCACCTATGACTTACATTTTGTTATGAAGGCGGGCTGCGCTACATCAAGACGCTGAAGCCGTGGCCCCTCAAGCGCGTGATGACGGAGAAGTACCTCTGGAGCGAGCCCGACGCGACAGTCCTGTGCACGTTCCTCGAGCCGATGCTGGCGGTCGACCAACGGAAACGCACGGACGCCAAGGACATCCTCGGGCATCCCTGGCTAGAAGTTACCGCCGCGGACGACGTCGTCGGCGAGTGGTAATTCCATGGTATATGTACATAGTGCATCCTTGTGCTTGGCGTCCGCAGCGCACCCTAGAGCCTTGCGGCACGTCTATAGAAGGGCAGAGCCAATCTACTTCCGTCCCGTCCTTTCCTTCCTTCTCCCCTTCCCGCCCTCTCTCCTCCCCGCCCCGACCCGACCTACATTATTGCTCCTTTACCTACCTATCTCTACCTTCCTTTTTATTCTACCCTACATTTTCTTTCTGGTTTCTGGGCTCACTGAGAGTTGATTGACTGTTTGGTATCACCCCCATCCCCTACAATATACCTTCTAGATTCCGCCTGCACTCCCAGATCTCGTCTCGTCCTCCCTGCCTCTGTTGACATTTACTTGTACCTCTATGGATTCTGGCCCGTCTCGTCTCATCTTCGCATGTAGCACTTATATTTTTTTCATTTGTGGTTTCATGTGCCTGCCTATGTTTGCACGTACTCCAATCTCCAATAGACTCGATGCATGTCGTACTCGTTTATTATACATATTTGAGCTTGAGCTTTCGAGACGGGAGCCCGCCTTCATTTTGCATTTTGGTTCTAAATGGCGTTGCGTGTATAATTTTATAAGCGTCCGCATCCGACGCGTCTTCCCATTTCGCCTTTCATTTCGTAAATTGCGTGCTAGAAAGTTTCGCTATAATGATAAGCGGCGGCATTCCACGCGTCTTCACATTTTGCCGAGGGAACGTATGTAGTATGGCCCCCAGCTGTTCCAATTGTTGGGACCGCGCAGGTTATCCTCCTCCTCCACGTCCCACTCTCACCTGCTCGAGAACAGAATTGCTGCCGGGCGGAGGCTGTGACATCACTACACGGCTGCCCAAGTAATGCACGATTATTGTAAGGGTGGGGGTGTTACGATTTTGATACCACGACGATACCAATTTTCGTCAGACGGCAAGCTGCGTCTTCGTAAGTGCGATGCGCGTGTGATATCGTAGTACTAACAATGAGAGGTTCTTACGATTGATGGGCTGTGCAACCCCAAATCGGGCAATACGACGGCTACCAACTACCATTAAATACTGCAGGTATACACAGCACGGAGCTTAATAAACACTGGCAAGAGAGAAACAACACGGTATTCATTCCTATGAGGCAAAAAGGACATGTATTGAGGAAAACAGCGCCGGCAGCAGCCAGTTGTAGTCCGAGCACACCCGCCCATCCAATGCTGTTGAGAGCACTTGCGTGGTGAGCTGTTGAAGCTCAAGCCGACGTACCGTCACACGTCGAGGGTGTCCCATATTCATTATGTCTAGGAAGGTGTGAGACGTTTGTACACGATCGTGCTGATTGTGACTTGCCTGCGAACCGTGCATTAAAACCTGGAAGAATCCCCAGACTGCGAGGAATTGACGGGCGAGGTATTTCGGTGGTCCGACGAGGTACTCGGGAAGTGTGACGAGCTGCCTCGGTAGTCTGCATGGTGGCCTACAAATGATAAAAGTTAGACATTAATGTGCATAAGAACAAAGCGGACCGTTGAAGTTGCTGCTGTTCTGCAGTGCCGGCAATCGAATAGGGTGGTCATTCCCTGGTGTGGGCGACATATCTGTGGGCAGTCAATTGGAATATTAAGACGACAGGGACACATCCGACTCACTAAACAAACTAGGCGTTGACATCCTTGGAGCCGAGTGCATAGATGACTCAAATGAGTTTGAGAACGGGGCTACAACAGTGGATCAGCAAAGCTCTCGCAATAGAAGCCACTTACACATTCCCTCGCGCCGAGACAATTGCAATGGCCCCGAGAATCCACGCTGAGGCAGCGGAGCGATGGGCCTGTCCATCCCTGGGGTGGTACCGCCCGCTCGGACCGATGGGATGGATTGCGGAGGGATTTCGATGTGCGGAATCAGGGGAATGGTGTCGTTAGGGAAGAGCTTGCGCTCTTGCGCTACCGCCGTATCGAGATATCTAAAAGGATGAGTACAATTAATCAATAGTATTTTCGACGACTTACCCAGACCATCCTGAAGACTTGCGATCCGTTCCCCACAGTTTGGCTTTGGCCTCGAAGAAGTTGGTAACAACGACCCAGAACTGCGATTCTGAATCGTCCGAATCCCGGGTTGGATTTACTGCCTCCGGAGAATCCTCGTGGACACGCTTGTTGGATTTCCTGCGCAGAAGCTCCCGGTTGTCACGACCAACTTGACGCTGAAAGAATTTCAGAAGTATACTGTCAATTAATAAGATAAGGACGTACCAGGATCACCAGCTGAATAGCATGCTTTGGGGACACATTCTCCCCGGAGCCAGTAAACTTCTTCATGCCATTCGTCGTAGTCACAGTAAGGCACGTCGCCGCCGATCCATCCAGAGAATCATTCAACTGTGAATGATTTCAGTATCATGCTGCAAACCATGCGCACACTTACGAAATTGCGGAACGTCGACTTGGCGTATGAAGCACTTCGTCCGAGGGCTCGTGTGAGCACCCGTGTCCGAGACTGACTCGAGTCGAATATGACCTTCATGCCGTTGGTTTTTTGACCCTTCTTGAGATGCTCCTGGTGATATTTCAGTTCTACCAAGGAATTGAAAGATTTCCGCCTAGTTCACGCACCAAGCTTGCCTTGACAATGTCGTCGTTTTCGAAATTGGTACGGGTCGGGTCCCAAACCATGAGCTTGGTGACGGCCGTGACCTCCGCCTGTCCAACATGAGTTATATTCGAAGAGGAGACAAGAACCACACCTTCTGTGCCGTGGTCAAATCCAGGTTTTCTGTGATGGATTTCTGGACCTCCTTGAGGGTGTCTTTCATGGCGGTATAGTCGGCCTTGATCTCTAGAAGGAGCTCCACGATCTGGAACAGGGTCGCTTGTAGATACCCATGTGCAAGCAGCTGATCTTGAGGGAGCGAGTGGAAGAACTGACATAAATGCGTTAGCCAGTACCGAGCACGCGGGAAAGATGAGCACATACATCCAAGCAAGACTGCAGATCAGAACGGTGGTCGGGATCAAGCTTGAGTGTGTTAGCGAGCAAGTCCATGAACCTGGATGGGTTCGTTTGAAGTGCATTGGGCGGCCCGGGTTGGCGCGCCTCGTTCGAGTGGTCCAGACTGGAAAGCCATTCATCACGAGTGGTCATTGTATAGCTCTGCCCAGACTGCGATTGAGGATAGGGCTCTCCAGACATCAGACAAAGGTGAACGTGAAAGAGGAAGAAACGGTGCTTGCCATTTATATTTACGCTGCTTCAGTGCGTCTCCATTGCAAAATATTGGTTGATGAATGTTGCGAGGGTGCTTGCTCGTTCACATCCAAATGGGCTTCAGGACGGTTAATTGCGCCACCGGAATGATGAGGTCCAGGGCGGGCAATGCGCGCACGACTGCAGGCTCGAGAAGACTTAAATCCTTGATCAGGGCACAGGAGCAATGTGAGGAATTGTTGAAGGGAACCATAAATGGAAGGGACAAACGAAGAACCCTTGAGAGACCTTGCCAGCAAAGACGAGAGAGAGCAGATGGTGAGCGGACGAAAGGTGGTTCGAGTTGTGACTGTGACTATGACTCGATCACATGACTTGGAAGCATCAACGCGTCGAGCGATTCCTGCGACGTAATAAATTATTGAGTATCATACAATGTCAATGATACATGGGCGTGTCCTCGCTACTTGACCACCTGAGGGAACTTGGAGTAATGTGGAAGGCTGGCCGCATCTGGGGGAACATCTGGGCAACATTTTGCAATGGTAATGCCGAGGTGGATGGTGTAGCAAAAATTGAGATGCGGGTAAGCGGGCGAGAGCGATGGGAGCATTGAAGCATCCTTCGCTTTGGCTTTAGCACCCGCCCTGCTGCTGGATGTTAGCCTAGCCGCTGCTATTATAAGTCGATTGCTTATTTGGGAAACCGGATCTTTCCGACATCTTACCAACTTGTGTGATTTTGATGAACTTAGGAATCCATGAGGCAGGGAGATACGGATTCTTGCCGCCGGAAATAATAATGTTTCTGGCGAATATCATACGATTATGATGCTACTGATGTTACCACTTAGTAAGTTCCGCAAACACAGCTAATCGTAAAATTTGCGTTTGGCCGTGTAGAAGGTTCTTGTCGGGCCACCAAGATGCGCCACAAGAAAAAACATTGCCGTCAGCGTCGAACGTGGCCTGCACGGCGATGCGCGTCCATAATATGGGTGTGGGATCCTGCGCTTTTGTGATTACCTAGAGTAGTTACCATCCCACGGTTGAGGTGTATGTAAGATTCAGAACAGCCCAAAAATGACATGCCTAAGGTGTCGGCGATCCAACAATGTGAACAGAAGAGGAAGATAGGCAGGAAATGGACCAAGGTAGGTTTGAAGCGTTCATTTAGGCTGTCAGTTTGGATCGTGGCAGTCGATTGGTTGAACGAAATAAAATAAACTGTGTTGTGCGGCTTCATCCCTCGAATAGGCGTTGGTGTATCTTGGCGCTAAACCGTTCAGGTCCCAGTGGCGTAGATACCTAGCAGACTTTATTCGTTTTTGGGATGTTAAATCGCTCGAGGCTTTCTTGGCAAAGAGTCTTGGATTTTCTCGGCCGGTTGTACGTATCGAATCCTATGAAATATTCTCCGGTCCCTCGGCGTGGTCGTCAAAAAGGGACAGGTCTGAAAATGCAGAACTCCCCAATAGGATACATTTGAACTTCTGGTTGGAAAGTTGAGGCGTGCAGTTGCTTGATTCTCTGGCCCAAGGGTCGATAGAATCACCTTTATCACGTCGACTGGTGTAATGGGTGTCGTACCATTGCAAGGATATGAAGCCCAGTATACCGACAGCCATGCCAGCGTAATGATTTCGGCATATTTGGGTGGAAGTCGGTTTCACATCCAAAATTATGTGTGGCAGCGGTTCAAGCATGTGGGTGTGACGAATACATTGCAGAACGTGCGTTTTGACACCGTCCGGCTTGAGAGTTTGTCCAGAGTCCCGACGGAAGCGAAAGCAGGTTAACATTTGACTTTGGCAGGGTAAGAAAGGACGGGGGTTGCCGAAGCATAGCCGACGACGACCGCCTCCGGACAGAAGCGTCAATCGTGTCGATCCGACTCGAGCTACAACTTACTCGGCGCCACGTCCACAGCGTCATTCGCCGGGTTCACTGTTCATCATCAGTTGCGGCCGTGGCTGTGCGGCCCGGGGAAGTTTGTGGTCATCGACACATCCAACCAGCTCTCTGCGGGTTTCTGAACTCTCCGCCATGAATCCGAGAAAATGCACCTGTCGTCTAACGAAGACTCGAGGCCTGCATTACGCCGCAGTATCTGGGAGCTTGCCAATGCTTTTGCAGGGTTTTCTTTTTTTGAACGGGGCGGCTCACTGACACTATGCTTTTCTATGTCCGTATGTGCTACCCTTGACCATGGCATTTTATCGCTGCGCAATACAGTTATTTCTGTTCAAGAATCTTACACGGTATTTCCACCCGCGATGGCACCCATAATCGCATCGGTTCGCCCCCGCGTCGAAATCTCCGATTCGCTCCGTTGGACTGCGCAATGCGGGGTGCGGTCGTCGCTATGGGCAGGCGCAACATGATACATCGTCATGGTTCAACGTGGTACGGAGACGAATGGAGGTCCAAATCCAGTTCAAATTGCAATTATTGCAGCTTGATGGAGTACACTTTATGATCTTTCCCACGGTAGCAGGCTAACAACTCGCAGCCAACTCGCAGCTCTGAAAAATGCGTTACAGGTGCACATTTTTGGTACTCGGCCTCCACTTGGACTCGCTGAGACCCTCGTTCAAATAGTGGGTAAGGAATTCAACGTGTCTCCAATTCGAGGACCGCGCAAACTTAATTCCTTCCAACGGATGGCGCGGACGGCGTGACCGCCATTCGGCACATTTGGCGCGCTTGAGAACGGCTGCCTCCGATTTCTGTTCTTTTCTGTGCTCACAGCACGACCCTCCTCCTTACCTATTTCTTACATTAATGCCAGGCCGAAAAGATCCACACAACGTGCTGTGATAATTTATAAATCCTGCAATCGAGCGTAAGTCAATGGGCCCTGAGCCATCCAGCTTTCGGACGCGAGATCGCAAAAAGCATCGCAACATTTCAGCTTCCTTGCAGGGGCTGCTTTAAAATCAACCTCTGAAGTTGTTTCAAGCATTCTTTTTTCTTTCGTCGCGATGCTTTTCAGAAAAGCGACTTTCCTTGCTCTCTTGAGCGCCGCTACCGTCATCGCGCAGGAGGTGCATGGTAACATTACATTCGAAGTCCAATTCAACGCGACGGCCCCCATCGAAACCACGGACATAAAAGATGCCTACGAGGCCGCCGCCGCCGCATTCGCATCCCGTCGTTTGCATGCTGCAATCAAACAGACAGGTATCGGCAAGGACTGCCTCACCGATCCTGACGACCTGAGCCCGACGGCACTGTACGCGCTCAAGGACTGCATCGCCGCCGAGAATCAGGACGATTTCTTCGCCCTCCTCGCCAGCGACATCGCCGAGTCCAACACGTTCTGGAGCACGGTCGTCAACGAGTCGACCACCAACCTGACGCAGTTCATTCCTGCGCGCACCTACGTCACAGGGTATTTCGGTGACGCCCTCAGTGCCACAACTTTCGCCGAATGGACGCTGTCTCCACTCGCCGACGCCGCCAACCTGAACGCCAACCCCGAACACTACGTCAAGGAGACGCAAGCCGTATCGGAAGTTGACGCATCCTCCGAAATCTTCGAGGGCTGGGGCGGCGTGCTGTCGACGTTCGGGATGAAGCGAACCAACTTCACCATCCCGTCGTACGTGCCGCCTGTCTTCGACGGTGTCACCTACCCCACCGAGTGGGCCATCGACCCTAGCTTCGCGGTGCTCCTCCAGCGCATCGGCCCCAAAGTGCTCGCGTCGGGCGATGGTCAGACGTTCGGGTACCTGCACATCGCCGTGCGCGACGTGCCGCCCAGTACGGTAGGCGGCATGGCTGCTATTGAGGTCTACGCCGCCGTTTGGTACCCACCGTGGGACCAGGCCCCCAACGCGACCGATCGCGTCGAGTTCCAGACGAACTACCTTGCGGACGAGGCCCACCATATGGTCGTAGAGATCATCAACCTTACCTTGCAGGCTGCTGCCGAGATTGCCGCGGGGGATCCCGGCCGCCGGAGCGCCTAGTGTTGGATGGATGGCTCCGCTCTAAAAATTAAAATATTTTCTCAGAGTAGACTGCGGGTGTTTTAATATACTTGTACCTCCGTTTTAATGTACTTCCACATCCTTGTGAGCTTTGTCGAGGGCCCACAGATCGCTATGTCGCGCCGAATAGCAAGAGTACACTCGACCGATAAATTCTGAACGCCAACGAATCAGCGACGGACCTAAAAAAAGGGAAGGAAAGAAAACACAGCAGGGCTCATATAGAATTTGCTTCCACATCCAAACTGAGTCGAAACTGGGACTGAGGTAAAGAGTCCAAAATCGGCCAGCTGAACGTTTTCCGGTTTGATGTCCCGGTGGTATACGCTATTGCGATGAATGAACTCGACCGCATCGAGGAGCTCCCCGGATGCTTTCTTGATAAGTCGATCATCGCGTCGAATAGATCGCCGTCGGTACAGAGCTCGAGAACGACGAACACGAACTCGTCGGTGAAGAAGTGGCGGTGAAAGGTGATGACGCGGGGGTGGCCGCTGACCATACGATGGGTTGTGATCTCGTTCTCCTGAATCTCGGCTTCGCGGGTTCCAGGCCGGTATCTGGGCATACACCTTACTGCGTAGTATGCGGGGTCGTGCCCCGGGGAAGTGGTATCGAGCGCCATGTAGACTTTGCCGTAGGCGCCTGACCCGAGGAGACACAGTAGTTCGAGATATCGTCAATGAACTCTCCTGTAAGATTGGGTAGAATGTGGGAGGCGGAAGGATGCACGAGGACGATGATGTGGGTTGTAGATGCAAAAATCGAGGTGTAAATGGGCTAGAGGTCAACTGCAGCAAGTGGAAGGCAAATAGAACATGGGAAGAGAAAACAAGAACTGTGCAGCTAGTAGAGTCTCAGGTTTGCGATACTTGACGAAAATTTTGCTTCCGCTCTGAGACAGGAGGCTCCTTCCCGATGCGGCCCAGTCTTCCAAGCAAATTGTCGACTATCAGATTCTGGTTTCTGAAAGGCAATTGGGCATGCTCGCGGCTCTTGTGAAATAGAAGATGGAGCCCATTCGTTATGTCTCGGCGCTATGTTTTGATTTTTCAAAAGGCGAAAGCTCGCGCCAAACACTGGAGGTTGGGCCCTGTTGCTGGTCCTGCCAACCCTCAGTTCTGGGCAGAAAATTCGGGGAAGCGAGCTGACCGATAACGAGCAGGTCAAAGAGATTTGCTGTGGGCTCAATCAAACACCCGGGGCCCAATCATGAGGTGTATATGTACACTTGGGGCACACAAACAAATGGGCGCAAACCATCTCCGACTAAGCCTGGAATCTATCTTGCCATTGAGATCGTGAGAAGCTGAAGCGGGATAAATTCAATCAATCGTCTTGTGGTGGGATTGGCGGGGAAATAATACGAGCTGTGGTACAGTGAGGAAGCCCGAGGCGTGGTTTGGGCTGCGTGTGTGATTCCAGTAGCATAACGAAAGGGAGCTCCGCGAAACATCCACATGGCAGAAGACGTCGGGCGTCATATTCCAGAGTCGAGAAGGATATCCTTCTACCTTCTGTTATACATCACCGACGCGTGGTACCAGTGGGGTGATGCACCAGTGATAAACGCCGGTAGTAGGGACCCAGCTGAGCACTCAGTGAGCTATATCGTTTTGAGTGCGTACTTCCGAATTTGGAAACTGGGCAGTGCCAAAGATGTCTTTCGGACGACCGCCATCTGTTGAAGTTGGGTTCAAACCGAGGCCTCCAAACCGCGGCGCGTTTCTTCTCGATCATTTGGTTTGAATACGCACTCAGTTCCCACCGACGTCTGATTCCGTGAACCCACAGGCGAATGCAAAGATCAAATGCAGCAGTACGTGTCTTGCCGGGCGAATCCCAGCACTTGAAGCCCCTGCCGGCCATTGAGCAAAGGGTACCTGGATTACAGAATGAACAAGTGGGCTAATCTTGTGCTGCTAAGCGCTCGGATGCTAAAATTTCCGCAGGGGTTTGATAGAAAGGGACGAGTGGGAAAATCTTGGATTCGACAAAAAGGCCCAACAAGATTCTCCGATTGCCACTCCCAGACCGAGTGGACGCGAGAGTAACCCCTTGCGATTATTTTGCGGGAAAATCGCTCCAAGACGACGAACGCGGCCGAGCCGGCCAACACCGGAAATGGCCGAGTTGCCTTTTTGGGCGGGCACGTTTGCTACAAAGTCTTCCCGCAAAAATGCGTAGTTCGTCGAAAAAACCGCGTCTTTAAGCGTATTTCAGCCTGAACGATGGGGGCCCCGTTGAGATTCGTCTGTTGGCATCGGAGGATACGATACAGGTCGCGCATTTACTCACGAGCGGAGTCGACATGCAACGTTCGTACCCCCAAACAAGATTCCCAATAAAAGATTTGTGATGGGCGGGATACAGGCAGAAACCGCTCCTCTACCTACTTTTTCACCGCCAGCATGCTGCTATTCTCTGTCGTCCATTTTGTCCTCGCGATCGGCGTCTTGGCCGCTTCCCAACAGCCCCTGGCGCGCCCATTAGCATTCGACGTACAGGTACTTTCGATGTTCGAAAAATTGCTGCAGGACATAGACCCCCTGCTAGGGCCATCGTGGTGGTCGTGGAGTTGCCGTTGAGAACACCCTCCCGAGTTTTGCATGGTACGAGGTTGTGTGCCGCTTTATTCGCTGCTTCAACTCCATTCCAGGGGTCTCATTGACGGTGCTACGACTTTGGAGTTGGACAATGGTATAACGAAGGTAATACTGCGAATTATGGGTTTGTCGGACGAATTTAAACCTTAAACTATTCAGGACGGAGCCGTCGTGGTCTGGCACGACGAGGAAATCGTTGCCACCAAGTGTCAGGACACCGCACCTGCAGTGATTATTGCCCCCCATGCCCGTTTGATTCAGACTAATGTTGTAACAAGTTTTCGGATGACCCGGCTTTTCCATACGTTGGAAAGTTTATCGCGAATCTAACTCTGGCACAACTCAAAATGCTGAACTGTGGGTCCCAACGGCAAAGTAATTTTCGTAAGCTTCTTAACTGCGTCTCCGGCACCTCGATAACGAAACTGTGACTAGCACTCCAACTCACTTATCCTTCAACCCGGATATCGACTCTCCAAGAAGTCTTCGACTTTGTAGAGTGCGCAGATCCGGACCACCTCATAAAGTAACTGAATTCATGTTCTGATGATATAACCGTCTGACGTCGGTACCAAATAGCTGGAATATCGAATCCAAGATCGACGCTGAATTCCCGGACCGAACCGTTGCTGTGGACGTGTTTGTGAAAAATCAGCATGCAATCTTCGCTGCGAGTCCGTACAAAGATGTTATAACTGTCAGTCTTGTTTATGCAGCTATAAATATACTAACCTTCCTCGCAGTACCAGAGCTTTGATTGGAGGTCGCTGATTGCCATGAAGGTAGTAATAATACCTTCCCGTTATTTTCTGACCGAGATATTTGTAGAAACTCGATCCCACAATAATTACCT
Source organism: Mycena galopus ATCC 62051 (assembly GCA_014925785.1). NCBI lineage: Eukaryota > Fungi > Basidiomycota > Agaricomycetes > Agaricales > Mycenaceae > Mycena > Mycena galopus. The sequence continues at coordinate 987,477 of WIQG01000007.1, forward strand.
CAGCCCTGGTTGATTAGTGCGTCTCGACCTGCTCGATTTTTAGCTCCCCTCTCATCCTCTTGCAGCGAGACAGCAGTAACACCTGACAACACGGTGTCGCCGTGGCTGGGCGGGCTCAATCTCCAGAACATCTCTGGATCGTCTTTGAGCGTGAAGCTTGCCAATGCGGCGCATTCAATCAATGCTAGCATTCTCTCCCCCGACGCATATGACTCTCCGAACTCGCTTACAACAAGAGAACTTGTTGCTCAAGCGCATTACCTCGGGATGTTGGTCAAGCCCTGGACTGTATGTTGGTCGGCTCTCACCCTGGATTCGAATATTGACGCCTTGATAGGTCAACAGCCTTGATATGGCTGATGATCTGCTCTCATGGGGTGTCGACGGTATTACCTGTCTCTCTTAGACCGACGTATAACTGACCACATTCTGTAGGTATCATAACTGACTTCCCGTCGATTGTTCGAAGACATGTACAGCAGCAGGGACGACAGGTGGCGCCCAAATATCCCAAACGTCGGGTGCTTGGGTGCTTGGAAGAACACAATAGATGGTGAAACGGAAAAGAAACAGAATAGAATCGTAGATATGTACTTAGAGAGAATAATATGGCCGCGGGCAAGCCTTACCGGATCATTTTGTCGGAGAAATTCGGCAGCCCAATCAGGTTTGTCCCATAACGGCTCATCGCCAACCACGACGAAGATGGCTTTCAACGGCTTGAAAAAAGCGGTCACTCTGACGCCTTGCGTGCGCACGCTCCCTTCAGGTGTCCCCGCCGCACCCCTCCTCAACCTCGCTGCGCGAGCACCCGCTGACCATGGACACGACCATGGCGTCTCTGGCCCGCGCGTGGACCCTACTCCGCGATGGGCCGGTGGTGTCTCGCGGACGTCGTCTGGGCTTTCTTCCAAGAGCTATATCACCCGTAAGTTCAGTGCCCGACATACAGCCCATTTCTGAGACCGTTCAAAAACAGTCCCTTCCACGACACCCTCCACCGTCCGTTTCCTGCACACCTCCGTCGCTGTAAAGGATGCGCCGCAGGTCCCCGATTTTTCGCACTACCGCGCCAACGACAACGACTCCCACCGCGCGTTTTCGTACTTTATGGTCGGCTCTCTGGGTCTCATCTCCGCGTCCGTGGCCAAATCCACCGTCGCTGAATTTCTCAAAACCATGTCTGCGTCGGCGGACGTGCTTGCGCTTGCCAAGGTCGAAATTGACCTCGCGACGATCCCGGAGGGCAAGAACGTCATCGTCAAATGGCGTGGCAAGCCTGTGTTCATCCGGCACAGGACCCAGTCAGAGATTGACGAGGCCAGGGAGACCAACTGGCAAACTCTGCGCGACCCAGAGAGCGACGAGCAGCGTGTCAAGAAGCCCGAGTGGTTGATCATGCTCGGAGTGTGCACTCACTTGGGATGCGTGCCTATCGGCGAGTCCGGAGACTATGGAGGATGGTGCGTCTCTTTTCACGCGTCTCGCTCATGTTTCTTGACCTCGGTATAGGTTCTGCCCCTGCCACGGCTCGCATTATGATATTTGTGCGTCTTTCCCATCCCCTAGCGCGTATTCATGATCCTAATTGTCCCGTAGCCGGACGTGCGCGCAAAGGCCCCGCTCCCGTAAGTCTCTGCATCTATGTGCCACTTTACACGTCTCATTTCTCGCTAGTTAAACCTCGAAATTCCGTCCTACGAGTTCAATGATGCGGATGGCAAAGTCATCATTGGATAAATAACAAAACGGATTCTCGATAGACTACGCTATAATTTCTGTACCTCTAGACTCGCTCTAGATCGTTCAAATTTGTGCCGACTGAACCCATCCGTTCCGGTTCCTATGTTTACCCGGGTTGTGACGAGTGTCCGCTCTTCTCTTGCTACTCTCACCCATTACAATAAGAAAACGCTGCGATGCCTGAAACGCTGTCGGTAGCCACTGTTCTGAGTCTCTTCAATCCTGGGGGCCTGTACCTAGTCGCCTATGGCTTCCTCTTCGGAATGAGCGTGTGGATCTCGTTCTTCGGAGGTAACGCCCTTCCCAGTGCTCTGTATGATGTCTAATAGTTCAAGGCGTCATCGCGTACAAAACCCTTCCGAGACCTCAATTCGGTGCCCTGCAGCACAAAACATTCCCCATCTACTTCGTTTTGTCTCTTGGCTTGGCGTCTACGTTGCTCGGCTTGTGGACTGTTAACCATCCGGCCGTCCTGTCGCATTACGCCAATCCTCTGGTTGCGGATGTCGCACAGGCTTATATTCTGGCTCTCGTCCTCCTCTCCCAAGGGTCGAACTATTTCATTGTATGCTGCTTCACTTGTAATAAACTTGCCGTCATTTTGTTGCTCATGGACGTGTAGATTGGTCCCTTGACGAGCAAGTGAGTGTTTTGTCAGTTCACGGTGCATGCGTAAACTAATCATGTCTCAGGACCATGTTCGAGAGGATGAAGCTAGAAAAAGACGAAGGAAAGGGCTACAGCGAGCCTGGGGTGTGTGTATTCTTGCTCGGGTGCACGGGAATTAAATTCATCTCGCCAGGTATCTGACCAGATGAAAGGGCTGAACCGTCGGTTTGGGATGCTTCATGGTATCAGTTCGCTCGCAAATCTCGGGGCTGTTCTGGCCCTAGGTATGTATGTAGGTTCTCTGAATTGTCGCGTGTTAACCAGACCCAGGATTCCACGGACTTTGGATAGGCAACTTTGGTTTGAAAGCGTAAAAGTGTAGATAGCCGCGCGATTTATGAATGTACACTTTTTTCGTGATGGAATATATATGGATGCCGGATTATAGGCAACCAAAAAATACAAAATGGACCATTGTCATGCTCCTACAGACTCCATCTCGGGCAAGTACCCTTCTCTCAAACTCCGCTCCAGGCGCCGGACCTCCTCCATGGACGTAGCCTTGGCAATCGCAGCTTTGACTTTCTCTGCGTCCTCTTTTGACATCAAGCGGCCGGCCTTGCCCATTTGCAATACCGCCTTCGGTTCGTCTGTCGTGACGAGCGCTTTCGTGGACTGCGTCGACACGGTGGTGGATATCGTCGTGGCCAGGGCAGTGGGTAGATTCTCCGCCGTGACGAACAGGGCTTTTGCGTCCTGTCGCTCCTGGAGAGGGGTGCCGGGTTTACATTTAAGAAACCCGTTTCGGACAAGGTGGCGGATGAGCGCTCACCTTGTCTCGAATTCTCTGGAAATCTAAAACTCTTAGCCCAGGAAGTCGCCAGGCAAGCCACTCGCGATACCATTTTTTTTCCCGCACGGGGTTTCCCAGTAATGAGACGTATTTCAGGAATCGGAGTTCCTTCAGCGGCTCGAGGTCGCCGAGCTCGGTGAAGTTGTTGTTCGTAAGGACGAGGGTGGTGAGATTGGGTACGGAGATGTGGATAGAGGGCGAGATATGGGAGACTTTGTTGTTGGCGAGAAGGAGCGTGTTTAGGCGCTTGAGGAGTGGTAGGTTGCCCAGGGTCACGATAGAATTGTCGGTCAAGTCAATGGCGTCATGCTGGTCCTGAACAACGCGTGCGATGAGTGTGTATTTCGCGGAAAAGAGCACAGAGAAAGGCGGACTCGAGTGACACCGAGATTTTCAATGGCAGGTATTTTGTAGCCTAGGGGAAGCTGTTAGGACAACGAATACGACAGTAAAGAACAGAACAATACCCCTTAGATCGAGCTGGCGCTCTTTAATGGGATTGAGGGTGGAACTGGCCTGAGCCAGTAATTCTGGGGTCAACTTCATCGCAGAGCAGTGGAAGTTTGAAAGGCAGGCTTCCGCACAACAAAACACCGACGCGTCGATATTTACTCGACCACCATGCGCAATCTCCACCAGCGCCTGCAGCTGTCAGTATTCGCGCTTCTTTATTCGCATTTGAGCTAATGCTCGTCCAGGTATACCCAGGGAAATGACGCCTATATTTTTGTTCCACCGGACGCTGCTGGGGCACAGTCTCTGACGATACACCGTTCTTCAGGAGAATTAGTCCTCAACCGTAAGGCCCATTGTCGCCCCCCAGCTCGGCCTCTGACGGTCTGCATATAGCCCCACACTCCTTACCTCCTTCCGCCCGCCGCTCCGGCAAAATACTATACGGTATCTTGGGAATAATATCCTTGTCCTTGTGTAGGCCTGTTCTCATTGCGAAAGCCTTACGACTGACCGCTTGAATAGCAGAATATGTGGTTGTTATGACTGGACGAGAATTCAAAGGCCGTCTAATGGGACACGATATTTATCGCGCAACGGACTTTGACCTGTTGCCTCTTGGCCAAAATATCAACGTCTTCAATCCGCCGCATCCCGTCGAGGCACACCTCTTGAATCTCGTCCGGGCACATCTCCACGGCGGCGTCTTTCTGTTCAGCTACAGCTGGGATTTGACACGTCGCCTGCAATCCCAGTGGGAGACGCGGGAAAAGGACGCCGATAGACCTTTCTGGGAAACGGTGCGACGCGTTCCATTCTGTGCAAGTTAAATACCGCGCTTATCTATATCCACAAAGGCGGACGATAGATTTTTCTGGAACAAGTTGGTATTTTTTTCTGACCTCAACGAACGTAACTGAAGAAACCAAGATTTTTGCAGACGCGACTGATAGAGCTCACTATGGGAAGCACCAGTCAAGATGTGAGCTACAACTGTAGAGCCCATTCCGTTTTTAACCTTCCCCTAGTTGAGCCAATACATCCTCCCGATTATGTACGGAAGTAAGTCCCAATGTGGTTGACTTTATACTCTATGCTCACGACCTGTTTAGCCTTCGACATCCGCAATGCGACGCTGCAAGGACGTACGATGCAGATATGTCTCATTAGTCGTCGCTCGCGTTTCCGCGCCGGCACGCGTTATTTCCGACGTGGAATCGACCACACTGGGCACGTTGCTAACTTCAATGAAACTGAGCAGCTCCTCCTAGTCGAGGATGCGCAGCCGGGCGAGTTTAGTACCCAAATGAGCTTTGTCCAAATCCGAGGCAGTGTTCCTGTATTTTGGGCGGAGGTGAACACTCTGCGATACAAACCAGATTTGCAGATTATGGATTTACCTGACACGGTATGCGTCTCGAGTGGCCTTTTGTCCCGTCGCTGACTCTCGTTAGCCTGATATGATGCGGGTGCATCTGCAAGAGCAAGTTTCAATCTACGGCGATCAGGCTCTTGTCAATCTCGTCAACCGGAAAGGTCACGAGCAGCCTGTGAAGGAGGCGTACGAGCGCTACGTTGCGCAGGTTGGTTTTCCCGCTCTTTTCATGTTATCTACCTGCTTACAGGTTTTGTTTTCCAGCTCAATCTCCCAACTGTTCGATACCAGTATTTCGATTTCCACAATGAATGCAAAAAGATGCGTTGGGATCGTATCAGCGTGTTGATAGACGAATTAGAGACTGATCTGAAGCGATACGGGCAAGTCTTGCATTGTTCATACATACATCCGGACTCGGCTCATGCAGCAACCAGTTACTTCCATACCTCGTCTAACCAGCCCGAAAGCGTGCAGCTTCAACGCGGCACAGTTCGGACTAACTGCATGGATAACCTCGACAGAACCAATGTCGTCCAGGCTGCATTGGCCCGCTGGACCTTGAACCAACAGTTGAGGTCTTTGGGCATTTTGTCGAACGAAGATAGTATCGACGCGCACGAAGGCATAAGTAAGGATTTCAGAGAGAGTCAGTCAAACCTCCTATCACCACGTCGTCAAGCTCAATTCTTTCCAGTGTGGGCGGACCACGCGGACGCAATCGCCAACGCATACGGTGGTTCTGGGGCTCTCAAGTCTGACTTCACTCGCACGAGTAAACGGACGAAAAAGGGCGTCTTTGAAGATGGTGTCAAATCGCTTCTAAGATACTTCAAGAACAATTTCTTTGATGGCGCCAGACAGGACGGTTTTGACCTGATGGCTGGAAACTGGGTGCCACGAAAGACTCCTTCGAGCTCGATGTTCTTGATTACAGACCCTAGGCCGCTGGTCACTCGTTCGGTCAGTGTCTCACTGTGAGCCGTCTGAACTTGAGTACTCATTCCTCATGCAGATGCCCGTCGTTGCGTCGTTCTCCCTCTTCATGATCTGCGCCGGATTGACTTTACCTCGCACCTCAGGTACATTATTTTTCCTTGTCGTTTCAAGGGTGCTCAACATTCGGAAAGATTATTCGCTCTTCTACTACTTCGTGTTGTGGATTGTTCTTCTTTCCGCTTCTCTGATTTTCATCGGAATCCACGGCATCGACTACGTGTCTTGGCCGCGGCTGATCCCCTCCACGGACTATATTTACTATACCGGCCCTGGATTCCGTTCTGCGCAGCATGGGAAGGGATTCAGCGGGGACGATGCGCCAAAGACGCGCTCGGGTACGTCGGTGAGCACAAAATGGCTGAGCAGCGCTGGGAAGAAGCGGATTTCTGTTGCTGTCGAGGAGGGGGAGAAAAAGCGGGTCGATTAGGTTGATTTTGTATTGGTTTCTTAGACAGTTGTCGTCTAGAATGATAATTTATACCGACTCTTTTGACGCCTGCCTCATTACTGCACCCAGCCTGGACCCTGCTTCATTTCTTGAGCGCTGTCTTCGGTCGTACTTAGATCAAGTCGATCACGTCGATGTGTCATTTCGGCCTCGCCCATCATACCTCCGCGTGACCTCAGGTAACCGTCTCATTTTTTCTCAGCTTTCTCACTCCCAATTCCCTCCCTCTTTTACTTTAATTCTTCCAATGGCCCCCAAAACCGGAGTAAAGCGTGCATCACCTGGCGCCGACGAAGCAAAAAATCCTCTGGCCAACGTCGAGCTCGGCGATGAGGATGCCCAAAAACTAGCAAAGGTTCAGCGCGACCTTGGACGCCTCGAGCTTGCCATGGGTCGGTCTTTTGGGCTCCCCCCGAGTTCTAACCACCACAACTGAGCTCTGCAGACCGCCTCAACCAGGCCAAAATAACGCCTATCTACGAAAAGCGCCGTGAGATCACAAAGTCCATCGAAAAATTCTGGCCTGTCGCCCTCATGAACCACTCGCATTTTGGGATTTATGCCCAACACAACGCCGACCAGGATGCCCTCAGCTACCTTGAGGACCTGTGGGTCGCCAGGGACCCCGTCGAGCCCCGGTGTTACACCATTGAATTTGTTCGTCGTCGTTGAGCTGTCCTGCGTTCTTGCGAAGCCAACTAATTTTCGCAACAGTATTTCAAGGAAAACCCATACTTTACTAACACTGTATTAAAAAAGGAGTTCAAGTACAATGCTCCCCCCAGCGCCGCGGACGAGAAGCCCGACGAGGATGGGATCACCGAGTCGATGCTCGACTTTTCGTGGGAGCGCGATGTCGAAGCCCAGGTAGGCGCCTTTTTTTTTTTGGTGGACAGGATTTGTTCTGAAGAGCGGTTTGAAGATATTCAAAATCGACTGGAAGGATGCCGAACATACCTTGACGAAGCTGCATCCCAGCCAGACGGCGAGGATGATGACGAAGACAGCATCATGGACATGGGAAGTTTCTTCAACTTCTTTGAAAAGCGGAGGACCAGCTTGACGTAAGGGATCCCGCCTCGTTTTTTTCTCGTTTTACTGAAATGCTGTTTCAGATTGGAATTACTATCGCTAACGAAGTGTTCCCTGACGCAATCGAGTTTTTCCTGGGCGAGGCTGGCGGGGATGAGGACCTGGATTCGGACGATGAGGATGACGACGAGGCTGAGGAGATTGACCTCGAGAAGCCGCGGTCAAAAAAGCAGAAGGTGTAAGGAATAGAGTCGGCTATCCTTGGCCTGTCATTTATTTTGGAGGACATGTTGGAGGGATATATAACTATGAACACTTCATTGTCTCGTCCAGGTTGATTTTCCCGCTGGCACTCCGGCTCGCTCTGGATCCCATTCCGAATCAACGTTTTTCTGCGTCAATGGTGGAGGGACCAATGCTGTGTCATCTCCAATTTGCTATTGGTTGAACTCTTCGTTCTTTGACCGCAGCAGCTTGGAAGTCGGCCCACGCCCGTCAGTCCGCGCCATAGTTCCGAACAGCACCCAGAAATTTGGTAAATTTGAGATGAATTTCACGCAGCAGCCTTGCGGGAGCCGCAGTAGTCTCTCAGAGGCAAATCCGTTGAACTTTCGTGCCCCAAGATATTCCTGTCAGATAGAGATCCGGAGTTCGCGCAGGTTGAGCCGGAGCAATTCGAGCACGATTTAATTTCAAAACAGGGTGTACAATAAATATATTCATCGTGGTCAACAGAGAGTTCTAGCTCAAATGTTCGCACAAGAAGACCGAAAGAGTCTTTCATTCAAATTGGAGGTCCGAGACTACAAATACCAGAAAGTACGCTAGAATAAACAGAAATAAAATCATAATGAGCGATAAAGTACACATGCAGATGAGTATGGACCGGACCCCTCCCGGGACCCGCATTTAGCTATAGGGAGAAATTGATTCGGCACTTTATGCATCCACCTCGCTCCAGTCGCTCCCTGCATCCGATTCAGACGCGCGGGGCTTCTTCTGGATTACCGGCGCGGCCGCGGAAGCGGGGAGGAGGAAGGTGTCGATAGTCGATGGTGCGGGGGAGGCTGGGGTCGCGTCGGTGTCTGAAGGCGCGGGCGAAGAAGGGCGCAGTGTAGCAACAGATTCAGCTGCAGAGAGAGGTTCGTTGCGAGAGGGGAGGACACCGGGGTGGGAGCTGCATCAGCTTCGACGGCGGATTCTGGAATCGTCTCGGGAACGGGAGCAGGCGCCGACTCGGCGACCTCGACAGCATCGGGGGCATTCACATCCTCAGCAGCGACGAGAACAGGTGCATCTTGCTCCTCCTTCTCTTCCGTCGTGGGTGAGGAAGGCGCCGACTCGACAGTTCTCTCCCTCCCTGCCCATTGTCTCCACTTGCCCTCTACAACACTTTCCACCTCATCCATCGCGCCCTCCACCCGTCCGACAACCTCTTTCCGCTCATGCCGCAATCCCTCGTCTCCAAAGCTCTCCACCGCGTCCAACCTTGCGAGAAGGCCACTCAGCGCCTGGTGGTAAAACCGCACAGGCTGATTCTGTGCGCTGTACGAGAGCTTGGCCATCACTGATTCCTCGGCTGCGTTTGCAGCATTAGAGCGGGTAGGCGACGAGGTGCCGAGGTGGTGAAGTCGAGCTGGGGCGGAAATACAAATTCGTTGGAGAGAGCGATGAACGATGCGTCGATGGCGTGCACCTCCGCACTCGAGGACGCAACATCTTTCACGGGAGCCGGCGCGGGGGACTTGCCCTTGCTCTCGGACGTGGTGGACGACGGCTGCGAGTCGGCGAGCGACATGCGGATCGCCTCCTGAAGTTCGCGCTCCTCACGCTCTTCCCGCTCCGTCTTGTTCACGGCTGGCGAGTCGTTAGTCTTGGTGGAAGTGGAAGTGGATTTCGATGGGCCCGCCTTGAAAATCGGATATCATTAGCCCGCCGCGTCGCACAATCAGAGGAACAAATTTGCGTACCTGAGGCTGCGCGGCAGCGGGAGGAGCGCCTCCAGGAACATGTTGAAGAGGTTCTGCAGGTCGACTTGGGTAGCACCAGCTTGATTAGAAGCCGCATTGCGGCCGGCGGCGCCGAGGAAGTGACTGAAGATCTGCTCGAGACCAACGGCTGAGCCGCCGGAGTAAGGGTAGGAGCGGGTTTGGCAGCGGGAGATGGCGCAGGAGTAGGGGAGCTTGCTTCTTCTCTGAGGAGGGTGCCCTGCGGGGTGGATGTGCTGGAAGTCGACGGCCTTGATGGCTCGGTCTCGACGCCCCCACCGCCGAGGAAGTGACCGATGAGCTGATCGAGAGTGATTGGGGCCTCGGCCTGTCGGTGGGGTGCGGTCTCCTTAGCGGGCTTGGCTTCGGGCTGGGGTGAGGCTGCGAAGCTTCTTTGCCCCCGAATACGTGTTGCAGAAGTTGCTCGAGGTTCACGGCCTCTGCGGCGGCCGGAGCCGGAACCTCCGTCTTTGCAGGCTCTTGCCTGGCCTCGGCGCGGCCGTCGAAGAGCTGGTTCAAGAGGTCGACGATTTCGAGACGGGAAGTCCTCGGCTCCTGAGAAGATGACTTGTAATAGTTAGAATCACGGGTAGACTGGCGAGGAGTAGACACAAAGCGTACCTTACGTGCCCGCGCTCGGAGCAGCAATCGTGAGCATGACGGTGGTGGTGGCGTCTATCAGGTCTACCGACCAGAGGCAGTTCCATTGAGTTGCCAAACTCGGGATATGCTGCTTGGTGGCCCTTGGAAAGAAATCGAATATTAGGACCCCGTAATGAACGAATGGTAATGCTATTAGGACGTACATGGTGAGGACGAAGTGCGTCCCCGGACGCGACGAAGCGTACGGAGGGGCGAGGGCGCGCTGAGTGAGGGCCTGGAGCTCCGCTTGCTGAGCAGCGAGTGCGCGGCTGCGCTCAATGTCGCGCGCGGCCTGTCGTGCCTTGCGCTCCTCGTGAATGCGAAGAGCCTCAAGCTCGCGGGCCTTGCGTTGCGCTTCCTGGACGCGGAGAGTTTCGAGGTCCTGCTCACGTACGATGCGTGCACGTTCCTCGGCAGCGATCTGGCGGCGGAGCGCGTCAAGGTCGAGGGGGGCAGCCTGGGGGGGCTGACGGGGTTAAGTTTGGGTGTAGTACGCGCTAGGCTGGTGCTTCAAGCGGTGGATTTGCTCGAGCCTCTCGCGAAGCTGATTTTCCTCCTGCTGCAGCTGTTCTGCAGCGAGATATTCGGCCTCGGCTGCTTTCGCTTCGGCGAGGGCTGCGAGGTACTTCTCGCGGGGGTTGGGTTGGGATACGGGCGTCTGATACGAGAGGACAGACGGGTACGAGTGGTGGAACATTGCTCAAGTGGTGTGGTGCAGAACAGAAATTGATTGAGGAAAACAGCGCGACTGGGCCCCCTTTTATATACATTATTGAGTCAGACGCGCGTCGGGACGCGTAAGCAGTAGACGGGCGGTGGTGTAGTAGGTTCCAGAAAGAGCTATCGGTCTGAGTCAGTGTCTTGACAAAGCAGATGTAGAGTTGATAACCGGGCACTGCCTCTGATGCTTCTTGCTCAACGGCGTTCTGGCCATGAATCAGCTGTTTAGAACAATTACGAACCAGTAGAGTTTAAGTACACGATATACGGAAAATTCCGGAGACCAACAGCGTACCATGGGCACCACGCAATCCCTCCTTGGCCCCAGCTCAATAATCTTCCTCCCGGCCTCTTTCAGTGGCATTATCTTCAGTGCGTACTCAAGACTCAAGAGATTTGCCCCTGACGACTACAAAAACCTCGCAAATATTGACTTTCCCGAGTTACCTCTTCGGATGGAAAGGACTCCGACGATGATGGACAGTGAGACAGAGGGTTTGTCTTCCCAAGGCAGCGTAGATGACTTAACATAGCTGAGACAGTCATCCAGCCCTTGTCGGCTCTTGTTCAAACGCAATTGGAGTCCAAGGAAGGTTGAAAAGAGACTTGTGAAAGGCAGAGACCACATACAGTAGGAATGCCGTGGTGATTAGGTTGCAAAGCCACGAATTTGAACACATAGAAGTCAGTCGTATGATACAGATACAGTCAACAAGAAAAATCGTTGGTTTTCAGCCTGGTACTTGGCTCGCGTTGCAACGCGCAGGAGGGCAGAAGGAGCCGTCGCTTTCAAAAAATTCAAATACCGGTACGACAATATCCCATCCTGTAACACGTTTCCACCCAGACTCGTTGAACATGTGTGCATATATCGTCAGAATCATGCAGTGGAACGAGCCCGACCGCGTCAAACTTCGGCCTCAGGCTGCGCCGCTGGGCTCGCGCAGCATGGTCGTCACGTACGCTGGCTCGTCTTCTTCAGCGCCGCCCATCGACGGCTCGGTAAATTTGACCTGCTTAACAGCCATGCACGGGTATGCTCTAGTTCAGCATACCTTGCTCATCCATGATTTCTGTAAGATGGCGGAGGAGGTGGACCCATTATATGCAAGACTGCAGTGGCATATGAGCATGACAACCGCCAGCAAAAAAAAAGGTCGCCCACTACGGTCGTTCGCCGACATGCACGCGGTAGTGCACATCGAGCTCGTTGCGCACTTCGACCTGCGTTTTACCGCCCACAGCGCGCGAAGTCGTTGCTGGTGCAAACGTTTATTTTGGACGCGTTCCCACAACACTGCTGAGGGACCGCTGCGGCAGAGGCGACCGTGGTTGGCCGGGTCTTCTCATCGGTTTGCCATCTCGCCGCTGGCGAGCTGTATTTCTTTTCATCCTGGTTTCTAGTATGAGGCCTCAGTTGGTTTCCTTGGGGGAGACAACTAGACCGGCGAGCTTTATCCATGAGAAAAGTGGATAGTTTCTGTTCTTCGTGTGGATGCGGTGAATCTCGAGCTGGCTGGTGGCCGCGAGCTGACTGAATCAAAGGAGGTCTTGAGTGGTGAGATCCTGATAATCCCAAGTATTATACACGGACCTTTTCGGCTCTCCCTTGCTCGCAATTTCCAGAGGAAAAGTATTAATGCGCCGGTCCCATTGGCCTGAGCATTAGGATACCACGAGAGGGCTTGAGACCGAAGATGTCGGAAATCGATATATCGGCTCTCTCTCTGTTCGACGCAAGGTGTATGGGAAAAAGACAGTGGAGTTGGCGGTTCATATAGATGTTTTCAAAAGCGGGTAAGTTCAGAAAGTCGAGCCAAATTCCACGGGCACAAAATGGAAGGCGCGAATAATTCAGTAGTTGTGAGCTGTCGAACTCATTGTGCCTTCAGTGGGGACGAAGGTGGAGGTTTGGAATTGTTTTCTGGGAATTGGCGATCGGCAAACATTTGCACAACCCTTTCTTCTTGAGCTTCCACCTTCTGTTTGAAGCCCGAGTTCTTTTCTATCTCGCTTCTCGAATAAAGCGTCAGGCTCCAGGTCAACCAGCCCGACTGCGCGCACGATCTTCTTGCAGTTCCTGTTGCAATTATTCTTGTTGCAGCTGGGAGCGGAGGACCTCAAAAATGAACTGGAAACACCGATACTTGGCGCCTCATGAGCCTCAACTAGAAGCGCTTCACATGCAACAACCAATCGACAACATTTTGAGACAATGGTCGTCACCGTGGCTTGTTGAACCCCGGCATGGAGCCGTCTTCATGAACCGCGCGCACTCTTACACCAAGTTGTGACTCCCGAAGCAAAGCCGGCTTTCCGAACGGGTTTTTTCAGATCGACGGCGAGGACCACATCGATTGGACGGGATTCAGGTGGATTAATATTGCTTGGGTTGGTGTTGGATGTTGATCGTCTCAGGTGCGCATTCATGTGTATCGAGATTTATTCGTTTTCCATGCCGCTCTACACGCAAATCACGCTTGAATCGAGTGTCTTCATGGCTCGCATCTCTTGCAGAGAGCCCATAATTCTTGGAATGGTGGCGTATATTTGCTCACAACAGGCGACTGGTTGGTGAATCTTGGGTTCATGGTGTTTTCTGGCCTTCTGGATCTTGGAATTGTCGAGTTCAATCATCAAACTGGGCGACGCTAGATTCATTGGATTGGTCGTTTGGACCGACATACGCAGAGTTGCGTAGGCGTTACGCGTCACTGTCACAGCAGCTTTGGGTCGTCGGGACCTGGAGGCAAAAAAGCATGGGCTGATTATATATGAGACACCAAGGCCAGGACATTCTTGTTGGAATGGATCCCCAAGAGCCAGTTTGGATTGCTTGATTTGCGAGAGGCGACGACGACCCGACAGCCCAGTGCTGGGTACTTGGGCCCATTTCCGCTGAACTCTGTTCACAGTGCTCTGTTTCGCAGGGGACTGAGCAGAGACACAGGATAGCGGATAGCTCGCTCCCGCGCTAGCGGTAGCGTTTGCCTCGCACGCAGTGGTTCTTGCGCCCCTTTTCACCTGAGTTGAAGATTCGAGTTTGGAGATATTTTCGCGCGATGGTGGCCCTCTTTCTTGAGATCTGGCTTTGATTTCAAGTCGATCCCCTTCACTGCACCTTCAGGCGGTGGCGTGCTCCCAAGTCTCTTGGTCGAAGGTGTGTAGTGGTGTTGACGTCTACGGTTAACGAAAAGATCTCGCAGACGCGTTCGCAAGTTCCCTAAATGATCAGACGGCATCAGCGTGCCTTTTTACATACAAAGAGAGACCCTACACTATTTGACATATTGCTCTTCTCTTCTCTTCCGCCGCCACCTACCCAGTCTTTCCAGTTACCGAGCACACTATCTGCCTCGCCTTTCATCGATGCTTATCAAGACCCTCCCTTTCCGTCAATCTCTCTCGTTCTCTCTCAGTTTGATCAACCGTCCTATCTCGTTTTTCCGTGGACGTCAATCAGCTACCAAAATCCTATTGTCCCTGCGCCCATGAATCCCGTCACCGTCGCGGTGAGTTGTTTCCTCTTGATTGATCTTTCACTTTTCTTGACCAACATTGCAGCCCCCTCAACCTTCGGTCGCTCCGACCCTAAGCACTCTCAGCATTGTTCTGAGGCTATCCGCGTACATTTCTTCATTATTTATCAAGTTCTTTCCTCTGACATTCCTTTTAGCAATTCTTTGCAAATATCGTTACCCGCCTCAGGGCCCAAATCACATCCTAAACGGACTCTGGAACATGGATAAATCGATATTTCATCTTGATGCACAGGTATATCATATGCAGTTGACTCTTTTCACTTATTCACAGTCGCAGAACCGCACTAATTCTCTCACAAAGACACTGCGTAAAGAGACGGGCTACACAGACAGCCCCCACGCGCCCTTTCTTGACTATATAAACACCTTCGCTCGACTCGCCCACTGTCCAACGGACGTTCAAACTGTACATGAATTAGGACTGGCTAGAAAGAAAAAATTGGAGGAAAACATTGGACAAGGAGAAAAGTATTCACCAATCTACTAATCACAGGAATGCGGATGGGAGGGGGTGGAGGAAGAAAAAAGTCCGACGACTTGCGCACCACAGAGGATTTGGAAATGTGTAACATCGTACTTGTCTGTTATGGCCACATGGTCAACTTGCGGTTTTTTTTTTTTTTTTCAACGAGCTCCAAGTCTAAGAGGTCCATTCCGATAGCCGATATCGATAGCTCCTCTCGGGGCAAGGCCACGTTAACGATGTGGAATCCTGGAAAACTTCAGGATCTGAAGCTCGAACTTTCAGTTCTTTCATCGGGGCTCAGTCACAACCATTCAAAAAAAAACTTGTTATTACAACTAAAGTAGGGATACCTACCCGGATTAGAGTACGAGCGAGCTACAGAGTAATAATGCTACAGAGTATTTAGCGAGAAACCGAATCGAAACATAATATTTTCGTGGAGGACGGGCCAAGCCGTCGCTATGTTCATGAAGCAGGATCGTCGAGGAGACCATTCAAAAGCGCGTAGCGCGGGATAATTCAAGAGCGCGTAGAGCGCACGACGGAACGCGAACCGAGCATGACACCGCCGGTCATGACGCGAGTGACGCCGCCTTGGTAGAGGTATGCCATCGTGTCCTTCTTCGAGCGGTCCACGGGCACAGGGGCAGGGGACGGCGAGGACCTTGCGGAGGCCATGGTCATGGCAGCCTTCGCACGGGCAAAGGGGGGACGGTAGGGGCCCACAGCGGGGAGCGCAATGGGCGCGGATTTGGGTGGGGTTGCGGGCGGGGAGCCGGCGGACGTGAGAGAGTCGTTCGAGTAAGAGGTGAATTTCGAGGATGTCGACGAGGCGGAGTCCGAGTCCGATTCGGAATCAGAGTCGGAGGAGTCGGCGTCAGAGGTGGGCGACAAGGCCAAGTTCGACGGGCGAGTAGGTTCGGCGGCTTCGTGGCGACGTATGCTGCGCACGCGGGCAGACAGAAGTATAGCGCGGAGGCGCACGCCGGTGCCCTGCTGAAGGAGGGGGCTCGGCCCGACCTTCGCCTGGGCCTGGACGCGAGTATTGGGCACGGTGCCGGGCCTCTGGCTCTGCTCGGTCCAGACGTTCATGATCGCTGCGTTTCCGCGGCGGACCTTGACGTAGCCAGGGCCATAGAAAAGCAGGATATCATCACTGCCGAGCGCAGAGAGCCACGCCGCCCAGGGAATTCCCGCACCGATGGATGCGGCGAGAAGGGGTGTGGGCTTCGAGGTAGCATTCAAGGCCAAGGTGGCGGAAGGTATGGTCGAAAGAGACGCGGAGAGAATGAGCTGCGCGGATGAGACAGCCGCAAATGGGAATGCGGGAAGCAAGGGGCGTGTGAGGAATGCAACGACATGGGGGATGGCAGAGGAGGACATTGTGAATCGACTGGCGACGGAGGCAAAAATGGAGTCTGAAAAAATGGACGGGCAATGAGCAAGAGTGAATAAAAGTACGGGGAAATATCGCACCAAACGTGAAGGTCGTTGGAGAATTTAGAGGTGGGATACAGAAGATGCAGAGAGTCTCCGAGAACAGAGGGAACGTGGAACAGACGTAAAAAGGCTGAAAGAAAGGTTGAGAGGGACTGATAGTCTTAACCTTCTAGGCCGAAGCCCTCCGTATTTATACTTGCCTCGCATAAAGCAACAATGCGCGCCTGGCCACAATGGAAAATTGACAACTGTTAGGTGTCCGCGTTTGGACAGGCGGTATCCGCATCCGGTAACAGAAACAACAAAGAAAAACTTGACCCCATCATTCCTATTGTTTCTCCCAAAATATTCGTGCAGCCTGGGCGCCAGTCTCTTTTGTTGCTTACCGCACATCATGCGCTGGCAGCTCGCCTGCAGACAACCGGCTTGATTTCTCCGTCCAAGGACAAGGTGTCAACAGCGTCGAGGGTTCCGAACCGTCCGTAAACGGAACGGCCGTCGAAAAAACGGCCGTTCTGGGACCAAATATTTGGAAAACGAACGGGTCCGTTTGACCCGTTCCCGTCCGTCTACCTGTTTTCAACGGGTGCATTATGCCTCGAGGTGGGTGACTAAAAGTAAGAGGTGTTTTAATTCATGTCACGTAAACCTACTTGGTTTGATACTTTGAATCCTCAGGAACACCTGAATGAGGGCCGGTGGTAGCAGAGAGCGAGGTATTGACGAACCCGTTTCTACCCGTTTTAAAATCCCCTCGACGGACGGAACGGAAACCGTTTCGACGGTCCGTCTAACCGTCTCAGACGGAAACGGGTCGGAACCCTGGGCAGTTCCTTTCGCGACAACGTGCCAAAAGAGTTTCTTGTTTTTGCATTCTTCATGGTCCGCTCCCCGCGACCGTCGCCTTACTTGGACATTGGCGCGGGTTCTACTCAGCTTTGACTCCACGTTTAATCTAGAGTAGCGGTGGGGCTCTTTCACACCGCAGGCTTGCAATCTCGAGAAACAGCACATGTAATCTCAGATAAATAATGCCAACGCGGCGGTCACTTCTTCTTCCCCTTCCCCTTCCCTTTACTTTTCCCGGATCCCTGACCTTTGTCCTCTGCAGACTGCTCTGAATCAGAGCCATTCTCAGGTGAATCACGTCTATGATGTTGTCCACTGCCCTCGCCTCGTGTGTCTGGGTTCCTCGAGAGATCGACTCCAGCTAATCGACCACCTTTAAGCATAACAATTTCCTTCACACTCCCTTCAGAATACTTTTCATCGTAATCGTGATTGGTTCGTACCTTTAACCAACCGTTTTCGCGTCGCAAGTCGGCAGCCTCGCGTTCCAGCTCCTCTGCCCGACCGGTCAGGTCAGAAACAGTTCTTTCGAGGCCAAGGGCTTTCTGTTTTTTCTTAATCCGAAACCGAGCTGGAGATTATTATTAACTCGACGTTCCCAGCCCCAAAATAGCTCTGGTTACCTGAGGCTGCTGTATTTCGTCTGCGTTTATCCTCATAGTCGTTGTCATCGTCATCCGCGTCCCCTGCTGCAGTCGATGTCGAAGGGCCAGCTTGCGACTGTGATCTCGCTCTTGTCCTCGTTGGTTCGGGAGATGTGGGATTTTGAGGCATCGGCATAGGTCCACCCCGGAAGAACGGAGGATACGCTTGTGGACCGCCATACGGGAAGGAGAGGTTTTGTGGAGAAACAAATGAATGCGGGCCCGGATTATATCCAGACGCGCTGGCTTGGCCTGGAAAACCCATAGAATATGGTCCGCCATGCTGAGAGGGAAACATGGTGCCCGTGGACGCTGCGAGCTGGGCAAGTAAGGTCGCCATTTGGAGTTCTGGGCGCCAGCGGGGTTAATAATTAAATTTAGAACCCGCGTTTTTCCCACTGACCCTCTGCGTCTGCGGCTGTCTCGGCGGATTTTATTCTGGTTGGAATTATTGTTCGAGTTGTCTTGGTCGTTCTGCATGTCGAAGGAAAATACGAGGTGTTCCCAATGCGACAACTCTTTAGAGAGTTCCGGCTCGAAAGAGGA
Organism: Mycena galopus ATCC 62051; assembly: GCA_014925785.1. Lineage (NCBI taxonomy): Eukaryota > Fungi > Basidiomycota > Agaricomycetes > Agaricales > Mycenaceae > Mycena > Mycena galopus. The sequence continues at coordinate 1,005,826 of WIQG01000007.1, forward strand.
CGTAAGATCGCCTCCCGGCAAGTGTCGAGAAGGCATAAAGAAGAGAGCGAGTAGGTACAATTGGTGTGCGGCGGCTTAGTCGCAATATAGACTCCGGATTGCGAAATTGGTCCAGTTGGTTCAATTTGCTTTAATTGCCGGCCCGTGACACAAAAGCGCGACGTACCAATATTCGACGCGTTTTCCCCGCAAAATATCGCGCACATCCGTAAATTCTGAGGTAGTTGTGGGTCCCACTTCGCGAACGCGTTTTGACGTGTTTCCGGTGTCAAAGCGTGAATTCCGAATTACTGGAAATGAACTGGTTCGTTCAACGTAACACCCGCGAGGTTGAGAAGCCCCATTTGGGCATGTCAATCAGAATCATGTGAATGACGAGCAATTCAGAATCAAGGCGCAATTGTTGCGAACCGCAAACGAGGCGACATAATTGCTATCGAATTGCTATTGAATTGCTATACATAGGTAACCGTCAGATTACCATCTGGTCGTCTATCAAGTTCTATGCCACATATAGCAGTTTCTGGGGTTGGTCCTCGTCCCGCCGCATATATTCCTGCTCCATTAGTTTTTCAATTCGCGCCTTGATGTGCTTGACATCAGGAACGAAGTGATTCTTCACCGCGTCCGTTGTTGCATTGACTAAATGTGAATGCAGCATCTCTTTCTTCGCCTTCATGATCCGGACGATGGCTGCGTCCAAGGTGTACAGTCTTTCGCCGTCGATGGCCGTTTGCGTCTTTTGCGATTCTTCTGGCTAATGGGGGGGAGGGGTCTTAGATGCGAGGCATTGAACTGGAATTAACATACCGAGACTTTTGCCTGGATTGAGTTGATGTGCACTTTGGCACGGGGATCGGTAAACCCATCGTTGAACCGAAAGATATCCGTGTCGTTGACATCTCTACCCGGGGGAATTTTCTGAAGCACCTTTTTCTTTCCGCATGCCAGGCTTTGAAGCGTGATACGAAGGAGAGGGCCCGCTGCGTTCCCTAAGGTGGCCGTCAGCATCGTATATCGCACGCAGTCTACATAAACTGACCCAGTGGACGCGCATGCGAAATCTGAGTGAAACCCAATTCCGGAGTGTCGTTAAACAGAAGCAGGATCGCCGCTTGATGCAAAGAAACCGACAGCTCTTTTTTCCCAGCTTTAAAATGTCCTATCATGGTCGCAGTTGCGACACTATATTGTGGAATCAATTTGCGGTTAGAATCTGAAGGCAGGGGTCATTATTAAACATGAGATGTGAGAGCCTTTGTCTACGTTTGGTCTTGTAAAACCGCTCAAATTCGCTGAGCTCATGTAACATCTAAAAAGTTACGTTCAGGGCGGAAAACCGAGGAGCAACGAAATGAACCAACGTTCGGTGGCAATACAATAGTTTGATCTTGCGTGGAGTAGGGCCATGCAGCTGGTTTCAGAACCATGACTGAGAGCTTGTGTCCTTCACTGTCATCGGGTAATTTGCTGTGGTACTCTGCCATCGCCTCTCGTGACAATGCTAGATCGCTAAACATATCTTCTCCCATGCTGAATTCGGGATCGTATTCTGCGGAGCGTTCAATTTCTGAAGAAATGGGGCAAGTCGAATACATACGATCTTTGAGTTTCTTGAGGACCGCAGTTTCGAAATCTTGCGAGGCGCTCCTTTCCAACAACAATCGCTTGGACAACGCTCGGAGATAAAATCCTCTGAACACGTCCTTGTCGTCTGTGAATCTGTATAGACCAAGAGCTGCATCCAACAAAGCTTCGAATTCCGCGTCGGACATGGCACCCTGGCCATTGCGCATGAGTTTATCCAAGTGCCGTGCGATCATTTCGGCGGGCTTATTCCTGCGGGCTTTGAAGCCCACGGCAAACGCATCGGTAAGCGCATAGATGAACTCCTGCTTGGGTCGCTTCACGGGAACAGCGCTAGTGGACCCTGTCTTTAAAGCGTCGGGCTCCGCCAAGGACACTGGTTCCTCCACAAAGCACTTTTTGATCGCGGTATCGGCGATGGTGCGACATTCGAGAAGTCGCTGGACCATCGTATCATCCGCTGCTGTGTCTTTGACTATCGTTTGAACAGTTTTCTACCCCGAAAGCCATCAGTACCGTCGAAGTGCCGAGCAATTGATTATAAACCTCGATGTGACTCTTGAAAACGGAGCAGATGACCTTGTCGCCCTCAGCGTCCGAGAATAGTTGGTTCATGGCTCTCAGGTTTTGAAATCCCTACGGTTGAGATAGTCGCCGATGGCTAGTTCTGTTGTTAGACGACGATGAATGGAATAAATCAAAGATACCCACTGGTCTCCGCGATCCAGTTCATTCTCCCTCCCAACAAAGCCTTGACGGTCGCGTCTCGGATAGTGCCCCAGCTCCCCACAGGCAACAAAGTTTGAGATCGTTCGACCTCTTGTTTGATCAGGACTTGAATTTCATCGAAGAATTTTTGAGGATTCTCTTTCAGGTCCCCCTCTACCATTTCGGAAGATTTCCTCTCGTAGTACTGCCAAGTGAAATCTCGGTAGAACTCTTCGAACACGGAATATTGATGATGAGTGTACAGGTGGGAAATAAGGGAAGGAATATCTTTTGTACAGTCAACGAGGGACTGCCTGTAAGGGAATAAGAGTGAGTACATTTTGATTACGCATAACATGCATCACCGACATGAGATACCGTTCGGCTGTAATCACCGTGCGGACACTATTTCTCAGCGTGACCACCAATTCGGGGTTCTCGAATATACATTGAACAAAAAGTGAAAACGCAAGCTTGCTGGAAAGACGTCAGAAATCATGGAATGTGTTGACGGGTGTCAAGTGTACCGGATGGTCGGGACTTGGGCACGCCGAACGTAAACTTGGTCCAAGTAGGTTAAAAGCGACTGAAGCAAAGCCTTTGCCAAAATGAAATGAAGAGTATGAGGGTGGTGGCAGAGTACTTACCACCTTTTCCTCGAACCATTCACAGATCTCGACAAACTTTTTGATCCACGCTCCTGCGACTTCTTTGGCCGCGACATCTGCACTATCAGATTGGATGCTAGGTTTGGAGCTACAGGTGGTTTTAGGAAATTTTGCAAGTTCATCTCGGTATAACGAGAGGGCAGTCTTTTCCAGTTCCAGCTTCAATGCAGCGTATAGATCCTCTCCGGCGTTTAAAACACAGACGACCGAGAAACACTCGCTGTAGATAGCCTCGGAAGTCGCGGGAAGTGCGCCTCCAACGCGCATCAACAGCTGCTTGATGCATTGAGGGAGACTCAGGGAAGATTTCGGCGCCCTACTGCGCTGCGTCGTCGTCCCAATAATCTGGATTTTATAGGCTGGTTCGCTCTGGTTGAGCCTCTTGCGGCAGAGGGCGAGTCCGAGTCCGCATCGCGACGAGGGGTTTTATGAGGAGGATGAGAGTCGGTATCGGTGATTGAATCCGGAATGGCTGTGAAGCCCTTGGAATGTGCTGGAAGGGTCAAGAGCTGTAAAACGGACGCCATAATAGTAAGACGATTAAAGCAAGCACACAGCCACCTGATTGGGCCCCGATCAAAGACGCGTAATGCATCTCAATTATTCTTGACTCTTACTTTCACCATGGTACGTGTTTTTGCTCCCTTGGGCAGCTAAAACCCATCCTGAGGCATCCCAAGCTCCTCAGAGTCAGATCCCCAGACGGAAACTTTCGCTTTGAGCTCGCGCCCACAGCCGATATTTCAGAGTTGCTTGCCAAAGTTCGTGCAATTCCAAAAAGGTGCCACTCCCAAATCGATGATATTTCTAGATTCTAGAAACGGCCCCGGATGCAATCCATCGACTTTGACCATATCCAACCAACCCCGAGGAAACGAAGCCCAATTTTCGAGCTTGAAAGGCCGATCGTTGCAGAGTTTGGGTCTCAAGTATATATCTTGCTGGCATATTCTGAACGCGTCTAATATCGCTCAAGGCACACTGATCTCGTTTTCGTAACCTATAAACCGAAGGACGCCTCTGCGTCTAGCTCCTCGCTCAGCCGAGTAGCGCTGCCACTGCTGCGCCCCAGCAGAAGGAACTCGCATATGGGAGACTGTAAAGGAAGATGCCGTGGACGTCTATTGGAGATCCCAAGACGGCAAAATCCCTCGCGGCCGGGACGCCAAGTTCTGCACTCACGCGCTAAACGGAATGTGCGACTACTGCATGCCTCTTGAACCCTACAACGCGCTTTACCACAAGGAACATGCGATCAAGCATCTCTCCTACCACGCGTATTTGAAGCAAATCACCCCGAAACAGACCGCGTCCGCCACATCCACGCTCCCTCCGCTCACTCCGCTGCATACAAAGTGAAGGTGCCGTGTCCCAGCGGCCATCCTTCATGGCCGCTTGGTATCTGCACATCCTGCCAGCCATCTGCTATCACTCTACAGTCGCAGCCTTTTCGAATGGTCGACCATCTCGAGATTGCCTCGACTGACGTGATCGACCGGTTCCTGCACGCTTGGCGGTCCACTGGTTTCCAACGTTTTGGCTGGCTGATTGGGCGGTATGAACCATACGACAAAGTGCCCATGGGTGTGAAGGCTGTAGTCGAAGCATCTACGAACCTCCACAAGAGGCGACCTCGATGGCCTCACTCTGGGTCTGCCGTGGGAGGAGGAGCCGCGCATTCGGGCGCTGTCTGCCTCGGCATCGACCCCGTTGACAGTCGTGGGCTATATCTTCACAGATTTGACCCCAAGGGAGGACGACCGATCCAAGAGCGCGTACAAGCGGCATCCTGGTTCCTTTTACATGTCCTCGTTAGAAGCCATCTTTGCTGCTACGATGCAAAACGCCAACCCTACGGCTTCCAAGTCGTCCCCTACAGGTCAATTCGCGTCACGGCTGGTTACCGCCATCCTTACCGCCACCGAGGATGGGGGGATCGACGTTACGGCGTACCAAGTGTCCGAACAGGCCTGCGCCATGGTCGCGGCAGACATGATAGAAGCGAGTGTCGACCCGGGTATCGTGCGAGTGAAGGAGGAGGACCGAACACAAGGTTCGCGCGATATGTCCCCGACGTATTTTTCTCCTTCAAGAACGAGTACGGCCTGAGGTGAAGAAGACTGCCAAGCCGCCTTCCCTGTCGAATACCTCATGGTCAACGTCAGTTTTCCGAGTCTCCAACGCCCAGGAGTTCTGAACCTGATTTTTTTAAATAGGTAACCCACGGCTTCCCGCAAAATCCGTCGCCTTTATTCCAGTCTGCGAAGTTTGCGATTGAGAACCGACCTGGCCTGGAAGACCAGCGCGTGGAGGGCGTGATCAGTACCCTCGCGCAACTAGAGGCGCCGACTATCCTCGACAGTCGGAATGCCAAGCCCGGCGAGGCTCACAAGCGGAGGGCGCTAGCAACATGGCTGAGCGATTGGCACCTTGTTACTTTTTGGATACGACGCAACTATTTTCTCCTGTTCGCATTTGTTATGAGCTTTTGAAGAACGACTGACGTTTTTCTGTAGGAGGATGTGAAGCTGATGATGCGCATTGTAACGTCCCCTAACCTGCTGGAGACCTCAGCCAATTGGACCCATTGCTGGCAACTGAAGGCTGGCGCACACTGATGACGTTTACGGAGCAGACCAGCTGTATGTTATTTTTTTTGTTCGTTTGTTTTACTCGTGCTAACGCAGCTAGCCATCGCCCAACCGGCACCCTCAGCGATGAATGATGACATCCCGCAGGACGTTTACGACCAGATCGCAGCTGAACAAGCTGCCGCGGCCGGATCCAGCGCCGGTATCCGAATCTGCCCCCATTGTACATTCGAAAACGAGCACGGTGGTACTGACTGCGAGGTTTGCGGCTTACCGTTGTAATCATAATAACACAAGAAAGAGCAATAAATGGAAAAACCTGATTGATATGAGTATGTATGCGTACAAGTTACAATATGAAAAAACAGGTACCTTACATGACAGGTGGGCTAAAACGCGGATAAAAAGTTACGAACACACGAGCATCTCTACCGTCTACTGTCCAAATATCCACCAGGTAGCGAACGCGACTCCAAATATTATGCCCAATGCACGCGCGACGATGACCACGACGAGAGCCTTGCGGACTGCAGCATAAAATGTGCTCAGCGCAGATCCCGACCAATTTATTCTGGTCGAACATGAGTATGGGCGGGTGCAGAAGACGAAAAAAAACGAACCTCCGGTCATTTGTGCCTCCAACTCGTACACTAGCCTCCCATCCGCGCACAACCTCTCTATACCGCTTCCCAAACACCCTGTGTTATATTTAACCAACGGGTTCCTGAGGCGTATTTTTGAACACACGCACCATATCCAGAAATTGACGTCAGGGTACGAAAACCGTGGAAACACGCTCGCCAGACTCGGTGCCACGACGTCCATGCGGATGCCCTCCGCGCCCGTCTGATACGGGAGCTGTACCATAGGCGAGATGGGCGAGGACGACCCCGAGTCGGCCTTGTGCGCCTCGGAATTGTCGCGCATCGACGCCGGCGCGGGGAGGACCATGTACGACATCAGGTCGAGCGTCATGCCGAGGGACAGCCCCCAGAGCTTGAGCTTCTGCGGTCGCGTGGACTGCCTGATGCCCTTCTCGAGAATATCGACATTGGGCTTGCCGTCGGTTATGGAAGGGAGGGACGACGGCTGGACGATGATGGCGGGGAACTCCATGCTGCCGACCAAGGCCTGTACGATGAGGCGCAGGGGCGTGGAGTGTTTGGGGGCGAGGCGGGACGCGGCGTCGACGGCGACGGTGGACCATCTGGGCGGCGCGTGGGCCGAAACGAGCGAGGCCAGGGATGTCCAGTGCAGGGTGGTTGAGACGGCTGGGTCGGGCGGCGGGGCGTTGGGCGTGAGCTGCAGAAAAACAAAGGGCGAGAGGATCATTAAAAGGCGCTTTCCCAATGATGTCGTTATCTCTCTGTCATCCAGCTGTCCGATACACGTATAGTCTTTCTCGGCGAGGTCGATGCCTATTTCCTCCCACGTCTGGCGCATGGCTGCAATGCGCCACTGTAAAAAACATGGTCGGGGCACGGACAAAAGACGTACCAGTGTAAAGGCCGCCCTCGTCGTCTGCCTCCATTCTCCCGCCGGGGAACGCAACGTGGGCCTCTTGCGTATTGCGCATTCTGCTCATCGCCGAGTCCTCCGGGGCGGGATTCTCGCGCTGGAGGAACAGGATCTCGGGGCGCGCGGCGGGGTCATTTACCCAGTCAAGTTCGAAGAATTCGGAGAGCGTGACCGGATTTGCGGACTCTGGAGGAAACACCGCTGTCGGAGGGGGCACCACGCGGATGATGAGGGAGACAGCTGCCCTGCGGGGCTCTTGAAATGGAAAGCAAATGGTCAAATGGAAGCAGAGAAGACAGCGCGTCAAGAACACGCACGAGTGGGAGGAGACGCGATTATTCGAGGGGGCGTGGAGCGGATTCGGTGGAGGGCTCGCGAGAGCAAGGGAACGATGCTTATCGGTTTTTCTGGGTGAATATAATATAAGCACAGAAAACAAGCAAGCGCTGGCCTGGGACTTACCGGCCATCTATGACGGGGAGAAAGAAAGACAAAACTCGCCACCATTTTTTGGGGACACCTTTTGGGGATGATTAGTCATCGTACTGCGCTTCTTTTCAAGTCCTTCCACTGCGTCCAAAAAAAAACACAGGGGCTGCGGGAAGAACGAAGAGAGGACACACGAGTGAACAAGAAAGAATTGTGTGACTATGTGATCCAAGAAACCAGGGCGCATGCGCCATCATCGATAGCTTGAGATGATTCTCCGAGCCTAAGCCGCGGGATGTGAATTCCCAACCTGGTCTGAGAGGCAGCATCTGCCATGCACTATATACGCTTCATTGGGCACTCGATTGGTTGAGAAGTCGATGCTGAGAAAAAAGCACTGTGGTTCAACTGTGGTTAAAATACAGCTATGATAACAAACGCAAAAAGAAATCACGTCAGGTCGTGCCCGGGCTCGAACCGGGGTTACGAGAAATTTAGTCTCAAAATCTCGAGTGATAACCACTACACTACACAACCGATGAGAAGAAGGAGCCCAAAGGGGCCAATGCGTAGATCCCAATTTCCGCACACAAAATTCAAAGCACCTCGGTGAGCCGCGTTGATTAGCGAGCACAGCTATATGTTGCAGATCATGCTTCTTGGCTTCTCAAAGATTAGGTTCTCAAACGGAGAGAGAAGAGTAATTTTGTTCATTTCATGTCATTGCCGTCGGAAATATCACAGCTCCGCCCACCCCCCATCCGCCTCGTCACCCCCACTAAACAGCGCGAGCGCAAACATGATAACGCTCGCTCCCAGCCGCATCCCCAGCCCGCGATACAACTGCCCAATCCCCGTATTCCGCATCCAGCCCTGCTCCTCCTGCGGCGGCGCCTCCTCCCCCGCGGGCGCACCCGCGCGCTCCTTCCCCTTGCTCAGCCTTCGCTTCCGCTTCTGCTGCGCCGAGGTCGTAATCGGTAAATCCGACCGCTCCTCGGTGAGGATATGCCAAAGCGCATCAACGACGCCGTTATACGGCGCCGGCCGCAGCTCGACGCACCCGCGTATCGGCTGCGCAGTGCCGCGGACCTGCACCTGCAGCCTTCGGCGCACGGTCTCGAAGGGGAGTGTGATGAGCAGCCCGAGGCAGCTGCCCGCGAGGCTGGCGACGCCCCACGCGATGGGGTTCGCGTCCTCGGTGATCTGCGCGCCGACGTAGGACGCGAGGAGGCCGGGGAGGATGAAGGAGACGAAGGGGGGGAGGGTGTTGTCGATGATGGTGGGGATGAGGAGGTGCGGGTGGAGGTAGATGCCCTTGAGGCCGCCCTCCTCGCGGAGGATGCGGGTGAGGGCGTCAAAGGGGCCGGTGTAGACGCGGTGGCGGGAGAAGGACTGCACGATGAGGCGGGTGCGGATTAGGTCGAGCGGGGAGAGTATGAAGCCCATGATGAGGTGGGAGACGATGGGGAAGAACATTGGGGGGTGGTAGAAGACGGCGCCTGTTGGGACAAGGAGGGCCTGGAGGACACTGCGGATCATAGGTTGAAAGGTTGTTGAGAGGATTTCAGTTATGCAGGATGTTAGTAGCCCTGAATGCCAAAATGGTAGGTTAAAGCTAATGATTATTTAAAAAGTTTGCTGTACCTTTCCACAACGCTAACCATCCCTCGCTCCGGAAACGGCTTACGCGCCTCATCATGCCCCAAACGCCACTGGCGCTACCGACTGGGATGATATACTCCGGACGCGTACCTTCCTCCAGTACCGAGCGACGTACAGGCTCGTCCGTCTGCCGTGACGCGGAGAACCCGGCATGGGGAGTGGCGTTCGGATCAGCAAAGTACGAGTCATTGTCGTCGTCCTCGTCGGTCAACTGAGAGGACATAATGAGCCTTCGAAACAGACGTGGTGCAAAAGTCTACAGACAGCGTCGTCGTCGTCCTCAATGAGAGACTCTCCAGCCTCGGGTTCACCGGCATCTCGCGGCACCCACTGGACCTGGAGCAGCAACTTGCCGACCTCCCAGGGCATTGCAATGGCGGTGCTTGTATACTGCAATATTGCGGACGCAGCTAGGGTCTTGAGGAGGCTTATGGGGTCGATTCCATCTGAGGGGTCTGCGAGTTCTGGGGCGAGGTCAAATATTGAGTTGTGTGCGGGGCGGGAGGACCATTGGTATGCAGGTGCTGCTGCGGCAGAGGTGGAATTTGAAGGGGGCGCGGGAACAGACTGGACAAAGGACCAGGCAGAAGAAGGGTCGGTGTAGAGACCGCGAAGAGACGCAGACGAAGAACTCATGGCATTGAGGCGAGTTAGGGCTCGATGTCGATGCCAAATAAAAGACTTGCATCAGATCATTGCATCACATCGTCTTCAAAAAAAAGCGATGGGTCGAGCTGCGCGGACTGGGCCGCAGCCAGCTATGCGTTCCTAAGGGGGACCATGCTGTGTAATCCTACCTACCTACCACCGTGCAATACTTACCCGTGGCGTGCTTTTTCCATTTTTATCAAATAATTTTAGAGATTAAGTCAAGAATAAGTCCTAAAGCGTCCTAAAGCATTCCACGATACGTCATAAAGTTGCGGAAAGCTATAAGAATAGCATCAGTCCCTTCGCCTCGCCTCTTACACCATTGTACCCCAGTCCGCCTCTCAAGTCGTTATGGCCACCGCCGACGCTCAGAAAGAGGTCGACGCTCTTATGCAGACGAATGGGCGCGTCGCCGTCCACTCCTTTGACCCAGAAGCAAAACCCTCTGAAAAGGGCGCCGCCGCAGGCAAGGCGAGGGACCAGCTCAAGAGCGTCAAGGAAGACTCGGGTCCGGGCGCGCGAGGTATTCTTTTTCTCATTTCCGTGTCTTGGCCACGGCACCCAATCCTTTCCAGAACTTGCAATTGAGACTGGCAAATCGAATGTCGTCCCCACTATCACCGTTGAAGATACCGACGGTGCAAAGGAGCAGGACGACCACCACGATGACACTCCCCAGCCGCCAGGTGCCATCGTGGCAGCTTCGGGCCCCATCCCAGACTGGTACAAAGTCGGCTGGCGCCACGCATCAGGCATCGACGAGGCGCCCCTTACCGAGGGCCAAGAGTATGACAAGGGTGTCCTCGATATGTTCCTTTCAGAGCAGTACTATGGCACCTGGTACCACAACGCCGCTATCATCATCTTCGTAAGTCCACCCAGCTTCTCCCGCCGCCTTGGAAAACTCAGCGACATTTAGGCTGTGTTCGCTTCGCATTTCTTGACTCGCTTCAACTTCGGCTGGGGATGGCTCTTCATCGTCTTGGCCATTTGCAATACATACTACAGCACGTCCATGGAACGCGTCCGCCGCCAGGCACGCGACGATATCCAGCGCGAACTCGTCAAAACCCGCCTTATTTCGGAACACGAGTCCGCAGACTGGCTGAACAACTTCCTCGATCGTTTCTGGCTCATCTACGAGCCCGTCCTTTCCGCCACTATCATTTCTTCCGTCGACCAAATTCTCAGTACCAGCACCCCTGCGTTCCTTGATTCTCTTCGTTTGACTCAATTCACTCTCGGCACCAAGGCCCCCCGCATCGACAAAGTCCGCACGTTCCCCAAGACGCCCGACGACATTGTCATGATGGACTGGGCCATTTCTTTCACTCCGAACGATATTTCCGACCTCACACCGCGACAAGCCGCAAACAAAGTGAACCCGAAAATCGTTCTCTCAGTACGTGTCGGCAAAGGCCTCGCCACGGCCACCATGCCCATCCTACTCGAAGACATCACGTTCAGCGGCCTCATGCGCGTCCGCATGAAACTCATGTCCAACTTCCCTCACGTCCAAATCGTTGACATTTCGTTCCTCGAAAAACCGGTCATCGACTACGTCCTCAAGCCCGTCGGCGGCGAGACCTTTGGGTTCGACATTTCGCATGTACGTTTCAGGTCCCCGCGTGGGCAGATTGCATTTTTCGCGCGTGTTTCTGACACAGTATGACGCAGATTCCCGGGTTGTCGTCCTTTATCCGCGACATGACGCACGGAACGCTCGCACCTATGATGTATGATCCAAACGTGTTCACCCTGAACCTGGAGCAGCTCCTTTCGGGGGCGCCGCTCGATACGGCGATTGGTGTCCTCCAAGTGACCATCCAGTCTGCACGCGGGATCAAGGGCACCAAAATCGGCGGCGGCACGCCCGATCCTTATATTTCTCTGAGCTTGAATAACCGCGAAGAGCTCGCACTCACAAAGTACAAGAACAATACGTACGTCGTCTGGCCTCGTTCCATTTTTAATGTTACGCTCAACTTTTATTTTTGGTTCAGGTACAACCCAACATGGATGGAGACCAAGTTCATTTTGATCAACTCGCTCGCCGAGTCGCTTGTGCTGAGTCTTTTCGACTACAACGAACACCGGAAAAATACACTGTTGGGCAGCGCGAGCTTTGAGCTTGCGCAGCTGCAAGATGATGCCACGCGGGAGGGTATTGAGGCGGCTCTGCTCAAGGACGGCAAGGAACGCGGTACCTTGAGATACGACGTTTCGTACTTCCCGGTCATCAAGCCCGAGGAGGGCAAAGAGGAGCTCGATACTAGTAAGCATCTACTGCCCTTGCAAAACATTCATACTAATTTATTCCCTTAGGCGTCGGCATCGTGCGTCTGACGATCCACCAAGCCAAAGAGTTGGATCAGAGCAAGTCCCTCTCGGGCGACCTCAACCCGCTCGCGCGCGTGTACCTCGGCGACCAACACAAAGCCGTCTACAGCACGCGGGCCTTCAAGCACACGAATGCCCCCGTGTGGGAGCAGGCGTACGAGTTCCTGTGCGCGGACAAGGCATCGTCCGTCGTCATGATCAAGGTCGTCGACGACCGCGACTTCCTCAAGGACCCCGTCGTGGGTTACATGTCCATCAACCTGCATGATCTCCTCGAAAACAAGAAGGAGGCAGGAAGGGATTGGTTCCCGCTGAGCAATTGCAAGAGCGGGAAGATCCGACTGTCGGCGGACTGGAAGCCGTTGAATATGGCGGGGAGCTTGCATGGTGCGGACCAATATAAGCCGCCCATTGGCGTCATGAGGCTCCATTTGGACAAGGCAACGGATGTCAAGTATGGTTATCTCTCGCGGAGTATGACAGTGTTACTCATTTGGATGCAGGAACGTTGAGGGTGCGCTGGGTGGCAAGGTGGGCAACGCTTTTTGGTGCGGCGGGTGATCTGTGCTGATTTTACGATTCGTCAGAGTGATCCGTACGTGCGGGTACAGGTCAACGACGTCACGAAGGGCAGAACAGAGGTTATCAACAACAGCAAGTTTTTTTACCTCCTCCAGCCTGCCTGGGTACTGAACGCATGTTAGATTTGAACCCTGTTTGGGACCAGATAATATACGTTCCTGGTGAGTATCTTTCCGTTTTGGATGCCTCAATTGCTCACCGCGAATCTGCTGCAGTCCACACTCTGAAAGAGGTGAGTCGAAGAACCCAGTCTTTTTTTTCGGCTATGAAACTTACGTAATGCCCAGACTGTGGTCTTGGAATGCATGGATTACCAGAATTTGACTAGGGTAAGCTATTCCATGATGCACTACCACCACTAATACTGTGTAGGATCGTTCGTTGGGCTACGTGGAGCTCCGGGTTGAAGATCTAGCGCGGGAATGCACCGACCGCATGTATCCCTTCGAGTCTACTGGCAAGAAGACCGGCGCCGACCCGATTCGTCTCGACAAGGGCAATGCGTACAAGGGCCAGCTGCACTACACCGCTGAGTTCATCCCCACGCTTGCGCTCGAGGGCGTCAAGTTTGATTCGGCGGGCAACGAGATCCAGCGTGCGGCGGAGGCGGAGGATCCGACGGGCGAGGACGTGCACGCTGCTAAGCCTTCGACGACTGACACTGACGCAACGGATACGGCTGCGCTGGCTATGCCTACGATCGTGGAGCCCAAAGACGATCATGACGCTGCGCACGCTCCCGCGCCCGCTGCTAATGGCCAACCTCAAGACGGCGCAGCGCAAGAGAAGCCGGCCGGTATCAAGATGAGCATGGATGAGCTCCTGACACACCGTGCGTATTCATCCTCGACGCTTATGCAGTTCAAGATTCTGATTTTGTGTGCAGAATCCGGTGTCCTTGTGTTCAACGTTCTCTCCGGCAATCTGGCGAGGAAGGGGCGCCTGGAAGTTCTCCTCGATGACGGATACTGGCCTTGCTTCACCACCACGAAGGCGCGGAGCACCAACGCGCAGTGGGAGATGGTCGGCGAGGGCTTCATCAAGGAGCTCGATTTCGGGCGGGTGTGGCTGCGGTTGAATGTTGCAGAGGAGGGCGAGAAAGACGATATCGTCGGAGAGTACAAGGGCGATTCCAAAGCGTTCTTGAAAGCGACCCTTGTTCGTTCCCGTTTTTCTTACTATTCCTAACCGCTGACGCACGATTAATTCGCAGACTGGGCCCCATGAGTTCACACTCCCGGACGAGGATCGGCCTGCGTCGACTGTTATAATCGAATCGCGGTACGTTCCTGCGCCCGTTCAGCTCGAGCCACGCGAGAGTATCAATAGTAGGTTGTTGTTCGCACAACCTTGGATCGTTGTGGATTTGATTTGTCTTCAGACCAAGGTGTTCTCCGTGTCGATCTGCTTGATGCGAGCGACCTCCGTGCAGCGGACCGAGGAGGTATGTGAAGCTTCCTCGCGCTGTCCTTTGCTCACATGTACACGGTAGGGAAATCTGACCCCTTCGCGTCGTTCAGTTTGGACGGCTCGAAGGTCTACAAGTCGCAGACGAAGAAGAAGACCTTGGCCCCGGTCTGGAACGAGAACTTCACTGTGCAAGTGGTATGTATTTTGCTTTCCTTTGCCTGTCCAGAGACTTAGGAAGTTGGGATTAGCCGTCACGCGTGGCCGCAGATTTCTCTGTGGAAATATTCGATTGGAATCAGGTGGGCACGGCGGAATCCTTGGGCGCGGCGCAGATTCCGCTCGCAGACTTTGAGCCCTTCGAGCCTATTGAACGCACCCTCGAATTGAACTCCTCAAAGGGGCAGTACGGCCACGTCCGAGTGCGTCTGATGTTCCTGCCCGAGATTATCGCCAAAACCCGGAAAAACACGTCGACGTTCTCCTCCGCCGGGCGGGCCATGACGCAGTTTGGCGGGCTACCCGTCACCGCGGGCAAAGGCGTGCTGCACGGTGTGACAGGGGTGTTCAAAAAGGGAAACGGAAACGGTCATGAGGAGTCTCATCCGCCCCCGCCCCCGATGCCCGATGTTCCCGCTGGGCAGGCATCGCACCCGATCGGCCAGCCTGATACGTTGCGTGCGGATGGGTACTCTACGTCGCACGAGACCTTGCCTTCTCCCGAATCCGGTACGTTGCGTGTGACGGTCCTCGACGCGAAGGATTTGTCGAGCGGCGACACCAAACCTTACGCCACGATTCGAGTCGGGGACAAGGAGTTTAAAACGAAACCGACGCACAAGACGACTACTCCTGAATGGTTGGTTCTTCGCCTGTTGTGCATGAATCTTGCTAATGCTTTCGCCTCGTAGGAATGAGACGTTCAACTTCGCAGCTGGTACTTTGACTCCCAAGTTGTTCGTGTGGATCCACGACCACAAGACATTGGGGAAAGACAAGCTACTGGGCGAAGGCGAGATTGATGTGGGTACCAAGTTATTCATCTTCTTTCCGTAGCTCATGCAACGATCCAGATCTGGCGACACATTCAACCGGACGGCGTATCAGGAGCAGACGTGTCCGCTGAATTGCAGGGGAATGGTCTGATTCGCATACGGCTGGAGTTTGACGCGAATGCACAGCCAACTCGTGCTCCATCCCCAAAAGCGGAAGCGGGTCGAACTATGTCAATATCGTCGCCGTCTCGCTTCAGTCTCAGAGGGCGGCGCCCGGGGACTACAGATAGCGACGAATGAGGATCTATTCGAAGGGTTTGAAGAACGGACAACTATTTATGGACCCGCCCCCCTTAGGCTTAGGACTGGATAATAAAAAGTAATCGCTCACTCCGATGTAAATAACTAGATATCTTGTTGCTACTGAGAAATGACACACCTTTCTTTATCACTCAATCTTTCTTGTGAAAAGTATCACGGACAAGTGTTCGCCGCCAGCACGCCGTCGAAGAACGACCTGTGCAGCAGTCAAAGGAGGAAGTGGGAGAAATGCATGAATCTAACTTTGCTCTCTAAGGCATGGTTTTCTTCCATTCGCCGTTGGATGTCCGGTATATTATTTTGTGCCACGGCCACTAGATAAAACCGACCAAGAGGAGAGAGGAGATCCTAAGTCATGTTATTATTGGATGAATGCAGGACGACACTAACGACGCATACCGCGACCTGGGGCAAGAATCTATCTGTGACTTGCATCCCGTCTTGTCCGCCGGCCCACGAGCCTTCGATATCTCGGTCTTTCTGGGCTCCAGACGCTTCATCGTACACCGTTGGCACATACGGAGGGTTGAAAAGAATGATATCGATGGATTTGTGAAGACGAGCGAGCAAAGGGTGGGCCAGAGACGTGTTTACAAGCTCGAGCGAGACCTGCACAATTCAGTAATAGTCATTGAGTAGTTCGCCATGATTTACTTTATTCTGGCGGCCCGTTGCGATGCTGCATTGACAAGCGTGGGGGTTGATATCTGTACAGAGATAGACTTTGGTTCTTGAGTCGAGGATGATGTTGGAAGCAAGAAGGACGCACGCACTGCAGATGGTCCAGTGATGCTGCCCAGAAAGCTAGATACACAACCAGAGCCCGACCTGGTGAACCAGTTAGATTTAGCTGGTTGCTGGCAGGGATTGAAGTGAACTGGCCCAATTTCGAGAGAGATTTGAGGTCTTATGCGTTTAAGCTGCTCGGCATCTTGCTCCAGAGCGTCCAAGAGAATAAAGGTATCCTCTAACGAGGATGTTTGATCAATGAGATATTCTCAAGGCTGAAACATACCCGCGGGTTCGTATACGTGCTCGTAGTCCTCTGGACGAAGATGGGACAAGTCGGGAGTGGGTATCATTTTAAACTTGCTTTCGCGGTCACATGATGCCGAATTTAGCCGACGCGTCGCGGTGATTGAATGGGAGAGGCGAAACTATCTCAAAAATCGGAATTCGAGCGACTGGAATTTACGGAGATTTAATTTATGCCATGCTTGCTGAGCTGAACCGAACTGAACTGATTTGCTTGCGCCGAACCTTAATACGACATGCGCCTGCCTCGTTCCTCTCTCTTTACACCTCCACCTACGCTTCTCGAAAAATCGCACATGCGAGCCCAATCGCCATTCGGCAGGTTTTACAACTTCACAAGCGAGCCCCAAACCGAATTCGCTCCAGCAATAGGAGTGCTGAAAATCATTGTCCAGTCAGCACATATCGATGGCCCTGGCTGGCGGTGGCGACGGCCAAATCCATTGGTTACTATCCGTGCAAACAGTACGGAGGTGAAGACCGACACACAGCCTGCCACGTACGTCTCAGGTCTAAATCCCGTCATCGTATTGAGCACATATGTGCTGGGCAGATACGATCCAACTTGGATCACGTCGACATTTCATCTTTTAGTGAAATCCCCAGAGGAAGAAATCAAAATGCGGGTATACAGCCATCATGAGCACAGGAGGCTTCTCGGAGAGGCGTCATTCGACATGACCCGTCTTATTGAGAGTGGGATTGAGTTGGATGCACAACTTCCCTTTTTCAAACATCATAAACGAAGGGGTGATCTGTTGTGTTCGCTCTTTTATTTCCCCATCGCACTTTCGATTGGAAATGACACTGGTACGAGGAGTGTTGGCCAAGGAACATGAACTAATCGTCATCTGCAGAGTTTGGCGTTGTTCGCTTGACTCTACATCGGGCGGAGAGGTTGCACCTAATCGAGGGGCAATCTTCGATGCCAATAGCCAAAATACGTCTTGCTTGGGATGCACCTTCCATTCACATCACCCCGCCTGGAAAAACGAGCGAGAAGGGACATTCCGTGTGGGAATCTGTGCATGAATTTCTCTGCTTCAACAAGACTAGTTGTGTCATATATATTGACATCTTGAACCCGCACGCCCGGAACCCAGTTCTTGGCCATGTATCTATATGCTTAACGGACCTTGTTGAGGCAACCGTCGCGAGACGAGGTCCCTGGCCGCTGTCGGGCTCAGCTGCGGGCAAATTGGTGGCATCTGCAGAGTGGAGACCATTAAATCTCGACCCTAATCCTCTATTTGAACGATCCGAATGACTGTATTATTTGTCGTACATTATAAAATGGATTAAGGGGAAACCAACACAGGAGCCTTTCGATCCCATTGCTTTTGGCTAATCTCCTCAATTACGAACACCGCGAATCCTATTCTGTTGAGAGACAGATGATTTTTGGTCTTCCCGTCTCCAATGTAGCCGGCTATGGTTTCCTTCGACTTGTTGTTGGAAAGTACCGGGACCCGAACGATTGTCCAGTGTTCGAGTTCCGAATCCCGAATGACGGCCCCAATTGCACGAATGTCTTTGTAGGCGTTTCTCATAGAAATAGACGCGCCTTTGACAAGCGCGTAAAATGCAGCATTGAAATGGTCGGACGGGTCTTCAATCGACACAGTTCCAAGCGCCAGGAGGCGATTCACTTGATGCCTTTTCATCAGACGGATAATTCGCTCGTATGCATGTGCGAGGGGAGTATCTGGTAGAATTAAAATCACGGACATTCGAAGGGAATAATAGGTACCAGAAGGGTGGGTGAATTGAGCCGGGCCAAGGGCAGAGAGTACTATGTCTGCTCCCTCCAGCGCTTTGGAAAGAGAGTCCTCGTCGTCCAGCTGGCCTTTGTGTACGTTTAGGACGCAAGTGGACCAAATTAATGGAGATACTACCTTGAATGACTATGCAGTTGGAGTTTTGTCTCAAATCTTCTGGGAGTTTCTCCGGTGTGCGTACATATCTGAGCACATTGAATAAGCAGGACCTTGACCGTCGAAAGAAAGACTTACAATATGATAGCAGATTGGTCAAAAGTGGCGAGAGCTTCGCGAACGAGGAGGATACCCGTAGGCCCCGTCGACCCAAATACGAGGATTCTCATGAAGACTGAGGGAGCAGTAACTTTGGCATCACGGCGTTAGCGGGTTGGATATGCATCCGCAATTGGAACACACCGGTCGATAGAATTCAAGGTCTGACCTGCTAGCTCGCCACGTTCGTGCAGAGCAGCGACTGGGGCGCTGACTGTGCGACGAGCATTGAACAGCACCGGTCCGGCAGGCGGCATTTGGCGGCACGCGAACCGCTTCTCCCACGGTCTCTTTTCCGCGCGACTTGCTGTGAGCTACAATGCTAAATTGCACCTGGCTCTCTTTCCGAGTCCATCTTTGTACACATGATCCACACACCTGACACGCCCTTCATGAAATTGGTGGCGGTTGCGTTCCAGCAGGAGCTTGGCATTTCCCTGTCGGCGCGATGTCCATGTGTCGGCGCGATGTGTCGGCGCGATGTGTCGGCGCGATGACACCAAGCCTATGAGCTCGGAACGACAGAATTTGTCGGTTTGACCCTAGCCAAGGCGTGTGTTTTTATCTCCACAGCTCCTTTTTTCCACAGAACCCAAACAGAACCCACTGGCAGTGGGTATATGCACCATCGGTACTATTCGGATTATTCGGATCCGACATCTCCGGCTTCCACCCGAAATATCACCTGGACGCGACGCACTTGAACAATTCCACCGCAGTTTTTCAATCCGCTCATGCATCGAAACTAATCCCAGTACCTTTTCTTACTGGCCTCTCGAGAGCAAAACTTTATTCCCTGAGGTTGGCCAATACTGTGGATACTTTATCCATTTTGGCTTGGCTCCAAGAAGCTGATGCTAATTCCGTCAGTCGAAGAAGACTCGGAGAAGGACGCCTTATCTATCACAAGAGACTTCACCTTGACTCCACCACAACCACCCGCAATGGACACGCCTATCCCAATGCCGGCGTCTCAGTCGATCTTGCTTTCTCAACGTTAGGTGCTCTCATGTGTCTGAATTTTCGCTGAAGGTGGTTTGATAGGAGATAACAGCCAGTAAGCATCATATTAGACCAACGCACTTTTCTGATTGGACTAGATTTAACGGAGGCGATATTTCGTTCATCATCGTAGGTTCGTGCAACAGCTCCAACATTCGTCATTGAGTCCGTGGCTCACCATTGACAGCTGGAATTCTTGTGCTTTTCATGGTGCCAGGACTTGGTCAGTGATCTTCGCCAAAATGACTGGGACTGAGGATGTTGATTTGAATTTAGCTTTTTTGTATTCTGGATTAGCACGTCGTAAAAGCGCACGTGAGTACATCCTTGCTTTCTTCGAGACGCTAGACGAAGTGCTTCGGTAGTATCACTTATCTGGGCAGTGTCCGGAGCGAACGCTGTCACGATCTTTCAATGGTTCGTCTCTCGAGTTCACGCGCCATCTCTCGAGTTCACGCGCCAATATCTAACTGGCGTGATAGGTTTTTCTGGGGATATTCACTCGCGTTTTCTTCCTCCGCAACCAATGGATATATTGGGAATTTAAGGCATTTTGGACTACGCAAAGTCTTGGGAGATCCATCGCCCGGATCGCCAGTCAGTTGTCGAATTTCTGGGAAAGCTTGGACTGATCAAGTATTCGGAATCAGCTCATCCCAGAACTTTTATATTCCTTCTTCCAGATGGAATTCGCTTGTGTGACTGCGGGTATTTTAGTGGGTGGGATCGCGGTATGCTTCTGAAATAAACTCTGGCGTCGATTTTGACACTCTTTTTGGTAGGAAAGAGGAAGGCTTTTTCCTACGATGGTATTAACGTTCTTTTGGGTTACTCTAGGTAAGTATGGGAATGTAACACAGGAAAAGGGACTAAACGAGTTGCAGTATATTGTCCAGGTGAAACAATCCCTTTTCTACATGAACGGCTGACTTGAACGGGGTTCCGCAGTTGCTTGCTGGTATGCCGCAATCGCCGAGTCAGAGTATCATTAATAACTTCGATAGGGTGTGGAACATCAATGGGTGGGCTTTCAAGTGGGGTGTGATCGATTTCGCGGGTATGAAGCTTTTGACACCGGTTTCATCAACTTCATTTCCCTTGTAGGCGGTGGGCCAGTCGAAATAGGCTCGGGTGTGAGTGGTTTGGCACTCGCATGGGTTTTAGGACACAGAGGAAAACAAGAACTCTTGAATTTTAGGTGTGTTCTCGTTCTGCTCTCATGCCCCGCAACGAGACGCTGAGTACGAGAACAGGCCCCACAATGTTTCCCTAGTAAATTTGGGTATGCCAAATCAAAACAACTTCTTCAGGTTCAGCCATGACGATGATACCCAGGAACATTCATCTTGTGGTTTGGATGGCTTGGGTTCAACGGTGGCTCGGCGTTCGGCGCTAATTTACGCGCCATAATGGCCATCTGGAATTCCATGCTCGCTGCAGCATTTGGTGGAATGACCTGGGTCTTACTGGACTTTCGACTTGAGAGGCGCTGGAGCATGGTTGGGTAATCTCACCATCATTTCTACTTGAAGAGCATATCTAACTGCCATGCAGTTTTTGTTCAGGCACCATTGCAGGTCTAGTAGCGGCGACACCTTCGAGCGGATTTATCCCACCTGGGCCAGCGTAATCACGGGGATCCTCTCAGGTGGATTGTGCAATTTTGCCACAAGGTGAGTAGCAAATCTACAGAAGCGTTGCGCGTATTCACATTCATCTGAAAGTGAAATTCCTCGTTGGCATCGATGATGCTCTTGACTTGTTCGCCGAGCATGCCATCGGAGGTATGGTAGGCCTAATCTGCAACGGCCTTTTTGCCTCCACAGATATCATCGCATTGGACGGCGTAAATACCGCCGTTCCGGGCGGATGGTTGGACGTCTCCCTGAGTGGTCTTTGATGTTTCTCACTCGGGCTTCTTTTCAAGGTTGGATCGGAACTGGAAACAGCTGTACATACAGTTTGCGTACATTGTGGCGGTTTCGGCCTATACCTTCGTCGTTACCGCAGCCCTTGCAAAAGCCATTAACTCGCCGGCCTACGACTTCGAATCACTCCGGAAGAGGAGCGCCTGGGCATGGATGAAGTAGAGGTGAGTATCGCAAGCTCTTACTTACCAGCACTGGGAGCTGACTTTTCCCGGAGGTCGGGGAATTCGCGAATGACTATATTGAGCTTAGACGAGACTACACGGACGGGATGCGGCCCTTCGACTCGTCCGAACCACCGGCAGCTCCTACAGTTGCAGGGGATCGCCATGGCCTCCCTGACGTAGACGAAGAAAGCAGGGGTTCCGAAGGAAGGGTGACTGAAGAAAGGTTGACCCAGACGTTAATACTAGTTCGCTGGCCAGAGAAGTGGAGTCATCGCCATGACTTATCATGGAGGAGGCGTTTCTCTCGACCATGCGGCAATTTGGTGTTGGTGATCCTCAGCTTCGAAGTTAACGATGTAAAATTAACTGTACATTTATAAAATTACAAAACGTCAGCAGTCCCAACCGAAAACATAGTCTTCCTTTTCAGTCTCATTTAGCGGCGTCCCTGCGGGTCCACAAATCCCAGACTCGAAGCTCTCTTTGAGCAGCATGTCCACGACATTTCTTGGATGCAGTCAATAAAGAGGAGAGGGTACCAGATGAAAATGTAAATACCTGGACGCTAATGTTTCTGTCTCCATCGTGCTGATAAACCTGTGGACACGTTGAACCAAGGGAAGTACCATATACGAATCGACATACGGCTCGAAGGAATTGACATAGTAAAAGTTGGGCGCAAGCTTGACTTCGGGGAATGAAGAAGTTGGCGGAAGGACAGGATATGCATCCCACTGGAACGACGGTTCAGCGGGAATTGAGTAGTCACACTAAGAGAGCCCACCTCCTTCCGGAGCACCCAGCCGACCTTACCATCAAACGTTTTTGACAACCATTTGTTCGAGATACGTTCTTTGGAAAAGATCTTGACAACCCATTCTCCCTCCGAGATCAGTCCATGGTAAGACAGGGAATTAAACTCGGGTTCTTTCCCGCCATTTCGTGCCCCCTCGAATGTAGTGAGCAGCATTGGGGGGATTTTAGTTGAAGACGAGAGGGAGAATGACTGTGGAGGAACACTCGGTTGCGTCGTGGTGAAAAGGGTGACATGCAGGTGAACATATGGCTGAGGTGGATCCGTGAAGAAATTTCAGTTGGGACTTGGATGTTCGTCGAGTGATAAGGGGCAGCAAGGATAACTGCCGTATAGGTCTCAGCGCCGCGATCGCTGGTGAGCACCCATTGATTCGAGGTAGTCGGGTGATGGAATGACCTTGGTATTTTGTGAGTGGAACTGTCATTGAAATAC
Organism: Mycena galopus ATCC 62051; assembly: GCA_014925785.1. Taxonomy (NCBI): domain Eukaryota; kingdom Fungi; phylum Basidiomycota; class Agaricomycetes; order Agaricales; family Mycenaceae; genus Mycena; species Mycena galopus. Next base: position 1,028,699 of record WIQG01000007.1, read on the forward strand.
AAAATAACTACCGAAGTGTTCAGATACACGTTTGCCTTTGAGTGTTTCAGAATTGTTCAAAGACCTGGAAATTCCCGTCCTGTACGGCGCTGGATAAATGGTAAGGCGTAATATTCAAGTAGGCTGTCAAAATTCACCTAGCTCCAGTTGGGGCCAACGAAGTTGCGCCCTCTAAAGCATGAATCTGGTCTGCGTTCTGACTCACGGCGTGAGCGGAGAAACACGAAAGGGACAAGGATTGTGTACCTGACCGTAGTTGACGCGAGTGGAGGCCTCAACCAGCTCCGAAATGAATATATTGGATACACCTTCCGATCGCAGGTAGTCTGAGGTGGTCTGTGAGACCAAATGGGTCCAGTTCAAAGTGGACGATAGATCCGTGATATTGTCCCATTTTGGTGCATCGGGGGCATAAAGAGTAATGAATTTGTCGAGCATATTATTGACGATTTGCTGAGTCCGTCTCGGGGAGTGGAAACCTGGAAAATAGTAATTTATCGTCTCCACTCTCCAGCTGCCGTACCATATCTGAACAAGGCCTTGGCATTGTCCCACCAGCTCCACCAGCCACCAGTAGCCTAAGGGTAAGAGGAGGATTCAGCAAACCGTATGCGTTATGGAGGAATAAATTATTACGGTGAAGAGGAGCTTTTCGCCATCCCAGATACCCATCCCCCTTCGTCGCGAAAATCGCGTCGGGTGAGATTGAATTCATCCACGGCCCTCCACATGTTTTTGTTTGCCTTGACAAATATCGAGGCTCCTAATTCAACAGCGGGGAGACTTGTGTTTCATATGGGTAGACGACGGTGCCTGAATAGAGTTAGCCACGGCCGAAGCGAAGTAATCTCTCTACGAACTGCCTGTTGACGAACAGATGAATGTCAGTATTCTTGCCAAAGAACTGCACGTACGGCCTCCAATATATGATTCCTTTTCATAAACGTCGACCTCAACATCGATCCCACCAAAGCGTTCTTTGGCCTTTGAGATCCAAAAGGCGGCACTGGTACCCCCTGCACCCGCGCCCACTACTGCAATTCGCGGCTTTGCTTGTGCGACTTGCAGGGGCTGCTGGTCAGGTTGGTTGAAGAAGGGGAGCTTAAAAGGCAGCTGGAAGGCGCTGACAATTGGCAACGCCAAAACCACGTATGTGCGCATCGCAGCCTCGACGTGAAGTTCAGGTTGCAATGTACGTAATACGGCGTATGTCACCGGTATTTCTGTCATCGCCAGTCGCGGCAGCCGGCCCGTATGGAGCCGCGCTTTATTGCTCTTCCCGAGCGACCCTATCTCCCACCATCGTGCAATGGATATGGCCATTGCTAAAGATTCGTCGACCAGTGCGATGGGCACCACTTCCAGGGCGTTGTTTTGGCTCTGCCGATGGAACTTCTGGAGCATATCCTCCTCTTCTGCCATCCCCGCGATGTTGCTCGCTTTTCGACGACCTGCCGCTTCAGCGGAGACTTGGTCCATCGCTCGGCAGATCGATATTTCTTCCGCCAGCTCTTCCTCACCCTCTTCGATGATCCCCGTCGCTGTGTCCGGCCATTCCGTACTAATCCCTCGTCCTATGATTGGAAGGGGCAATTGGTCCGTCGAATGAAGGCAGAGCGGGATACCTTCGCGGGTACAGGTGACCGCGAGTCTGCATTGGCGACTCTGGTTTCCGTAGTAGACGAGGTCCTGCCGACTTCCGAGGAGCCTAGCCGCAACGTCGAATGGTTGGAGAATATCTTCCGGAATTCGCCCCTTCTCGATGCTTCCTTTGCTCCAAATGAAGTTCAGTTGGGAGACAGATTGAAAGCATACATGGCTTTATCTCTCAAGGAAGAAAGCGACGACGATCTACTGGACATCCGGACCCAGTCCCGATGTCTTGTGTATGATCTACGAAATTACAACGCTGATAACAGCTGGGGACCATACCTCAACGGGACGGTTAACTGGACACACCTGAACTGCATCATCAATGTCGTAGTATCCAATCTGCGCGAGCAACCTTCGGTGTACATTCCACGGCCCCCAGTGGGTTTGCAGGCTATACGCGCATACTCCGCCCCAGGGGCCGCGCCGGGGCTGGACTGGGCGGGTGTCGAAGGTAAATATTCCCGCGTAGCATCATTCTCAGGTGTCATAACCGCGTTGCAGGTACTTGGCGACGATACGTGTGCTTCATGGATTATCGGTGGGTACTATGTATTACATGCTCTACATCCATGGGCCAACTGTGTATCGTGCACCCAGCGATCTATTTGGTTCGTAGCTCTTGCTGTTCTGATATAATTACTCATATATTCTCGGTTATCAGCATTCAATGTTCGTTTTCCGCTCGACTTGGTTTTTCGCCCCATTTAACGGCAGCATTTTTTGCCAGTTTTCTGGTCCACATGACGGACCAAGGAACCCTTCGTTTTTTGACGATAGAGGGTTCCGGGAAGCCACCCGCCTCATGGATATTAATATAAGCATCATTCCTCGATCCAAGATGCTGGTCAGATTCCCTACCGGGGACCCGCCAGTCCAAGTCCACCCGTTGTACGAGCCACTATATTTTCAGGCACTTCCCGCGGAGCCTCCAGCGCGGGAAATGCAATGGTGCAGGGCTTTGTGCACATGGCTCGTGATGGGAGCATTAGGTGGCGACTCGTGAGCGTACTTACTGGTACATGACCCAAACAGTCAACTAACTCTATCAAGACGTCCATACACGATGGGCATCCACAATGGAGGTACCAGTCCATCTATCGTCCGCTCAGTCAGCAGCTAAATTGTTTAATTTCAGCTCGGAAGGTGCCCAGATCGGTAATGTGGGCAGCGCGATTGGGGTTGCTGGCACATGGTCTGCATTCCACCACGGAGATGGTGAGTAAATGTCTTCCATGTGCTATAAGTTACTCATTCGGGCAAATTATTGTGGAAGGGGACCCGGTTGGGTAAGAATTATTCGTGACCCGATTGGCCATGCTGACCTACCCTTTTTTTATTCCAGACCGTTCTGGTTCTGGAAAATTGGCTAGGGCGCTATGTCTCAATTTTCTGAATATCAATGTGCTATATTTTCGATACCATGTACAGTGTTTACAAAGTTACATTTCTTATCCAAAGGTTTCAATGTGAAGCAGGTTTACAATGTTTTGCTGAAAAATTCCGCAAGTCTGCAGGAGGAAGATATATCACTGCAGTCTCCTAACTGGCGCAAAAGCCATACCTGGTATACAAGTTCTCAAATCTAGGTTGCGGATGAGACAATGTCAGGTTCAAAGAACTCCACTCACTCTTCCTTGTTGTCTTGTACTTTCAAGTCAGCTCGGGCCGCCGCCTACACATGTGCGATGAGTTATGAATGTAAATTCGATAAAACCAGTACCCATCCATGGAACCTAGTAAACAATGTAAGTCGCGAGCGAACAGTGTAAGAGCCTTGAAATCCTTACATGTTGGAGTAATATTTGTTGTCGTTTTTCGTCGCAAAAGGCTTTTTCGCGATGACATCAAGGATTTTGATGTACTAGACTCTGGTCAGGACGCGTTGACTTCTTACTCAAAATTCAAATACCTCGTCAACAGGTTCATCCTTGGAAATGTAGATTGCAAGCGGAACGGTGAGTTTCTCAGCGTCGTTGACAGACAACATTCTGCAATTAAACGAGCTTAGACGTGAACTAATAACGAAAAGACAGTTGCTTACGCTGGGTGGATAATGGACACTGATTCAAATGGAGTAGATTCCCCTGCAGCTAAAAGGGTGACCTTCCCACCTGATTTATTTTAGGTCAATGATCCCTATCTCAGACTCGAGAGAATGATTACAGACCCCAGCAGAACCCGTATGCGCCGACCTTTTTGGCGCCGTCCGACTTGAGAGTGTTGGCGAAAGCAATCAGTTTCTCGACTGCCTTCCCAGGGTTAGCGGTACCACCGAAGAACTCTTGAAGGGACTTTTTGCCCTCTTCAGTGGATGGGGGGAAATTCTCCGAGGGGAAGGGTTTGTCCGGTTCGAAGAAATCGGGAAGATAAACTACCTATGATGATTCAAAGATGAAATGCCGTGCTGATCAAGAGAAAGCGCCAAACCGTCTTCAGCGTAGACGCAATAATATCGGCACCCTGCTGGGTCTGCGGGAAGTAGCCGAAGATATCATAGGTGCACACAATAGCATTGTCGCTAGGCCCGCCGGTAACATACACCTTATTGAAGGCGCCGACAGATTTGAAGGTACCTTTGTGGCGCCGTCAACAAATGGATTGGGACGCGGCGTGTAAGTTGACCTTTGGGAGTATATTCCGACTCCACGGGTGGGATTGAGCAGCAAGCAGCGTTGCTGTTGTGGATCGTATGGGAAGCTGTAGCCATTTTGGACTTATTTAGATGGTGTACAAGGGTCCGAACGCGGCCTGTAAAAATCCGCCGCTCAATTCAACTGCCAGGCAGAGTCGAGGGTGCTTGCCTATCATACACTCGAGGGAAACGAGGAGAGGGTGAGAGCTGGTGAGAATTCGCGTTCATCTATGATATAATGTTTACGCGCCGAGATGCCGTACGCTTCTCGGAGTTTGCCGCGGGTATATAAAGGACGACGGCGTGACACGGTCTTTTTCAATTCAACCCTCACCCCGACTTTTGCTTTCTGCGAGTCAACTCTTCTTTCCCATTCACAAGGATTGGGTAAGGTGGTGCGGGTCAGACTATCGAGAGCTCAATTAAGCCGGAGCGTCTTCCAGCCTGCGCAACCACGTATCATCGTGGACGGGAAGATGCTTGACTATGCGGCTCCAACATTTCTTTGCCTTCATTCGTATCTTTCGTTGAAATACATGACCTACATAAGTATCTAACATAATAAACTAGTCCAATCCTCCAAGTCCTATCTTCTGTGTCGTCGCTGTCTTGCCAACACTGTGCCGGACAGTGTGTAGATTGCTGCGACAACGTACTCGCAGACGAAACCAAGCACCAAGAAGAGTATCCATTTTCCCGTGACGGGTTGGAACATGGCTAGCGTCGCGTTGGAGCTGGGCATAAGGCCAAAAAGGTCTGAGGAGGACCAAGCTGCCAGAATTTCGTATACAACTCGGGCTCCCAGAACAGGCAGAGCGCATAGAACGCCTCCGAGAAGCTGGCCGAAATTGTCAGTTACGCGTTGCGTTCTGGAAAAAGTTACGCACTCTTCTCCGGTAGCTTCTCATGTCCCATCGGTCGGCCCAGCACCGTACGTGCACAACGATGAGCACCACATATAGAGCGCCGTACAGAACGGCTGCCGTCTTTCTTAGGATGTCTCCAATGTGCCCTTGAGTGGGGGCAATGTGTGTGCCCAATATGCCGCCTGCAACGGCCAGAGCCATTGCAATTATGATGAAAAAGGCTATTGCCCTACACGGACGATGAGAAGTTCGCATCAACCTTCATCGCTTGAGCACTGACCTCTGCAAATTCAAATGAGCGGTGAACAGGGCGGAGAGCGCAGGTTTTACGTACAAACATTCGAGTTGTGTGGAGGTATTCGCTATACGTGTGCTGGCCTCTGAAACGTAATAGATCAGCTGAAACTCAACGAAGGATATTTCGCAAACACACGCAAGGCCCAGGAAACCGAGCGTAGCCAGCATAAGCACTGCCAGTCCAGCGTGAAACATAATGTATGCCGCGATAAAGAGGTCGGGGCTTGAGTTTTTCATCAACTCTCCCGCAATAATCAACGCCCCCCCGGCGATTCGTACTGAAAGGCTTTTCAGCATTAAATTACATACACAGCACGGAAGAGCACGATACTGACTTGCGGAAAAAATAAACATGAAGAGCCATCCGGCATCTCGAGAAAGGATGAGTGTCGAACAGATAATGCTTTAGATGGACACTGTACCTCGACGAAGAGCATATTTAATAACGAAGAAGAGCGATATACCGGCGATCGGGAGATAGCCTCCCAACTGAGCCGCCGCAATTATTCCTCTCGTGTCGAGGGGCATGGTCTGGTCGTGAATGAACGTGAATTGCTCGTTCTATCAGTTTGTTAGCATGGCAGGAAGCTTAAAAGTTGCAACTGGGTTACGTTTTCCTTGGAGATAAATTGATCGTAGCGGGGATTCGTGCAAGAGGTATCGCGAAAGAGCCGGAAGCTCAACCAAGAGGTATCGCTAGAAGCGGGAGGCTCATCAACCAGTGAGCATGTGACCGTGTGATGTTCGGAGAAAAGTAACTCTATTTCCCGGGCCTACGGCCGCACTATCGACGCGTCAAAATTCGATTTAGCGTGGCAGAAGTTGTGCTCGATTTCTCCCGACGAGAAAAAGATACATGCTCGCGCCATTCGCCGGAAATTTTGGGCGGAAAACGGTCACGTGTAACTACAGGCCGAAATTCCGATCAAACTTTTTTGCCAGACACCTCCAATGCGATTGCCTCGTAGAGTTCCGTGGACGTCGATTGCAGAACTTGACCAGCTCTGCTCGTGGATTTTCACAGATGAGACCGACTTGCAGTCCAAAACCAAAGCAATCAACCGTGTTCGTAGTCGAGCTTAGGCACCTTGGGCTTTTTCTAAAACATCACTAGTTGTCCGCTTGGAGGGCGATAACATCTCTTCCACATGCGCTTGAATCGACACTGGCTCTTCTCTCCGCGTTGATGCAGGATGCCTCGGACCCGCATCCATCTTCGTATCTTTCTTTACGACACAGCTATGCAGCAGCTATCATAAGGCTAGTGAATGGTCTAGTGGATCCGCTCCAGCTTGGAGCGTACGCCCGCTCCATAGCGTCTATTGCGAACCAGCTGGGTCTTCCGCCTTGGCTCGTAGAACTGCGGCATGCTGCGACGCATGAAGACCTTCCAAGTCTGGAGTTGCTTCGACAAGCAGCTCGGGAGGTATCTACCGGTTGTTTACTTCCTGTCTACATACACCGATTAATAAAAGTCTTAGTCAATGACATGGCTGCTGCACAATTACTTCCTTCCTACAATCAACCCCTCGACCGTGGCCCCGCCGCAATCAACACCACTGCGGTCTCTGGCCCCCGTGTTAAAACAATACAAGTGCCTGCGCAAAATTATCACCCGTGACGCCTCCCTCAGATCCCAATACCAACAAGAAACCAAAGCCGTTTTTAGAGATGTAGAAAGGTGGATCGCAGAGGCGACGGTATCTGCCAACGTCGCAGTCGGTGAACTGGGATGGGGAACCTCCGGAAAGGGGGACCAAAGCGCAAAGGAGAGGTGGGCGTTGGAACGGCTCTGCGATGCGTTACTGGAGAAAGGCGCCCTTGTTCCGCTTTCCAAAAAGTACGGCTCATCCCTCGCCTTATAATCTCATAACTAAGACTTTGGGTTCCAGAAAACGGACATTTCCCACCGAGTCCTTTTTACCTCCGAAGTTCTCGGTCGAACTCTGGTCGCCGCTACTTTCTGATCTACATGCATTGCACTCTGATTTTCCAGCCATCCTGTCAAGCAGGATCGTCTCTTATCTTCTGACTGAGCCCCCACAACTCGAGATCGTGCCGATTGCAGTGGACACGACTTACGACGCGTGCCTTGCGCGTTGGGCAATGTGGACGATCGACAACTGGGATGCAGAAAGCTCCGGGTCCGACCTCGACTTGAAAAGAGATACCATCATTTCGCTAATAATTGGCCTGGGTCCGAGCGCTAGCTTGAGTAGGGACACTGCAGCGTACTGATTCTTTTTATCGCCTAAACAACTACACATCTAACGTTGGAATTTGACAGAGCGACGACCCTGTTGCAAGCCCTCTGCGCTGGGGACCCCGAGATGGACATGGCGCTGTCTACTTTGCTTCGCCCTCAGACTGGCTCGCTAGCCCGTGTATGTTCTTGCCTTTTTGCTGGCGGAAGACACTCACGTTCCCACAAAGGAGTGGACATCCGACGACATCTCCATCATGAACGAGCGGCTGGCTACCCTTTTGGCGGTCCCTGAAAGCGACGTGGGCGTCCGTCCCTCACACGCAGAAGCTGTCGAGATGTCAGACACTACATTCGCGTCGGGTTGGCGATTGCTCGACGCCAGTTCCAACTGGAAGGCGTGCCCCATTGGCGTGTTTGCTGGATGACATGCTTCCGTCGATTACAATTATAGTCCAAGGTAAAATACGGTAAATCGTAGGTAAAGACTGAGGTTACGGCTTCCGTGGCCTGTTTGGTCTACGAGGCGGCGAAATAATGTCGCTAACAGAAGCTGTCCGATCCTCGGTAGTGACGGTTATTTCTGGTGGATCAGCAAGATCATTTGTGCTCGAACCACGAATATACTGGGGAGGAAGTTCGACAACTTCTGCGCCCTCTTGATGATAGACCGTGACGGGTGCCCTCCCGGCGTCGTGATGTACGACGTAGATGTTCCCGCCATTTCCTGACGTAGGACTCGGTGCGTGGGGTTCCCCGTTAAACTCGCTGCCGTACGAAGAATTCCGTCTTTCCGCCGGAGTGAATGGTTCGATTTGATAGTGGCCGCTTTCCCCTTGCAATCGCTGCATGGCCACGTAGCTTGGGGACAAAGAATGAGCCGAGAGAGATGTGTCCTGGGGCTGCGTCGGCAATGCCTTGTAATGTGCTGGAGCCGTCGGGCTACGGAAATTATAAGGGTCCATATACCCTTCGAATCCCGTTGGATCCAATGGGGTGTGTCTCGCTCGTCTCCATCGTTGACGATAGAAGACATATACACCGACTGCTCCTGCGACCAGACCTATGAGCAGACCCACGATCCCAGATCCAACGGCAGTCGCAGGAGAAATCTTGTTTGATTCAGGCCTGATCAGACGGTGAGAATGAAAGCGATGGGGCTAAGTCAGGAATCGACATACGCTCCGGACCCAGAAAGACAGGCCGTTGAGGTCCCCTGGCCACTGTGCAAAGGCCCATAAGACCAGAAATTCATGTCTGGTCGACAACGCTAATGAAAAAGGGCGATGCCCAGGACAGATTGACTGTCCAGTTCATAGGGCTCTGGGCAGTTCCAGTCTGGTTGTGTGGCGGGTGAAGAGCAGGAGCAACCTAGAATGCCTGTCGATGAGCAATGCAATATTTGTCAGTCAAGTGGCTCACTGTAAAAATATAGGGCTATATATTTTCTGAATTCAGAAGGACATTGAGAATGAGCAAAATTTCTTACAGGCGTGCCGTTTTTCGGGGTGACCTGTATATCTGTACACTGAGAAATGTATCAGGACGGAGGCCAGAGAGACTGGATTTCTGAACCTGGTCAACCCAGCCATATTGAGAAATGTGCCGTCGTCGGTGACAGCGTCCACGTCCAGAGGCCCAAGTGGGAAAGTGGCATTACTGCACGACGGTGTTGCAGTCGTATTTGCGATCATGGTGTAAATACCTTCACACCCCTGTATGTATGCGAGAGATGGTAGGAAGAACGGCAGCGCGGGAGGACATACCCCTGTATTCCCGTTCTTATCGAACTGCGCAAACGAATCATGAACTCATTGCTGAATGAACAACCAAGGACGCACCATGCATATTTGATAAAGAGTTCCGGGGCCGAAGGGAACCTCCCAATCCTGCTCAAGTTGTCTCAGAATGTACATATGAAAACACGCTAAGAAGGATTACGCACGAAACTCAAACCACTGCCAGCCGACACAATGAACGGAAATACGAATGCACTGGTGTAAATTTGCAGATAATATGGTGCGACTGGATCTGGGCTGCGCGCCGTGATAAAGATCCAGCCGGGCAGGCGGTAAAAAACAAGCGAACGCACCCTGTACCCGCGCCTCGACCCCAGGTTAGTGGATGGTGTCGCATTGAGCTACAAAATTAGACGTGAACTAAAACTGAAGACCTAAAAACGGTTCTTACTTGTCACGGGGACCGGAACCGCCTGAGAGGCAACGTTGTAGTCGAAATAAAACGTCTAAGCAATTGAGACACAGGTCCAAGAGTTAAGCAAGGGACGCGCACCTGTTCTAGGTAGCCCAGATTATCTATGGCCTGGACCGTCGCACAGAGCGAAAGAAGAGCAGCCCCCCGGGCCAACCATGGACGTCGGCAACTTGAAGGCATGAACAGTACACGCGTCGAGAGTTGAACCGTGGTGTCCGCGAGCAATTCTGGAGGCTCTGCCTGCAGGAAGTTGATGGTTCGAAAAAGATTCGCTAGGGGAATGGAGATAGAACTGCGGCGATCAACAAATCGATAGCATCATGGTGGCGATGTACATAGATCAAAATTCGATTCTTCCTCGTCTTCCCAAGCCTTTCCCATTGCCCAAAAAAGTGAGAATCGGGCGTACCCCCAAAAGCCTCGTGTAGTGTGTGTTTCAAGCCGCTTAGAAAGTAAAAAGTTTAACCAGCTGTCAAAATTCCTTACTCCGGGCGGAAGTAAACGTCGGTCGAGACTCGACTCGGTCTCCGGTTGCAGTTGTGCAGGGGCGAAATTGCGGGAATTGCTGGGTAGGTTTAGAGAAATGCTTGAAAAAATCTGCAGTCTTCAAATTCCCACACCATGAAGGGGTATCATTCAGTCGGAGAGGATCCTATACATATAGCCCAACTTATGTTTTACGACCTCAAAATTACATTAAATATCAGTGCCAGGGAAAGCATCAGGGTGGGACCACCGATTGTTGTGACCGCCCGGGAGGCCGGGGCGGTGGTCGATGGAAGGGTTGAATTGGGAGCGAAAGGCGACTGGGTGAGAGGATTTGAACTCTGAGGTTGCGCTTGGAGGGTATTCAGGTTCGTGCATTGCCCTGAAGGGCTTGTGTTCGATATTGGGATAGGCACCGGTGTTATGGTGAAGAAGCCTTGGTTATTAAAGATGGAAGTCTCGTAGAATGTCAACTGGGTGGATTGTTAGTGTGCAAAGAACGGGTCGCTGGTACTCTCACGTTATAATTGCCGGCTTCGAGGCAAGTGGGTATTATCCAGTTAAGATGCTTAACAGTGCTGCCGCTTTCATTGAGGAGCAGAGTTGGCCCCTCAGAAACCGTCATGTTGATATTGGTCTGAGCTGAGACGAGAAAGATGTTTAGGGACTCGAAGTGCGTAGAATCTGAGCTATTCGAGCTGGCAGAAGCGGGTAATTTTCCATCACCGGACACGTCAATTGCTATGGGTACTGCAGAGCAGTGAATATTTGCAACACGGTATTTGAGAAAGGCTAACAGGACGATCCGGCATGGCCAGGGCTAGATAGTGCGGTTAGTATTAGGAACAATCGAACGAGTTTGTTCAAACTTTTGTGGAGCTGGGGCATCGATAATTGCGAGCCCGTTGGTGTACATTTGGCCATTGATGTACTGAGCAGAGACGCTCGTCGAGACGAGGTGGGAGAAGAGAGTGACGAAAGTACACAGGAAAAGCAAGGATCGTCGCTGAAAAGCAGAGGGACACGCGTTCAGCATCGCGCGAATATATATCAGTGGTGGAGGTATAGAAAGAAAGATAGGATCATGTTGTGACAACAGTGGCAAAAATTCGGGAAAACTTAAACGGTAGCAATAATTGAATCCCGGACCGTGGACGGGCTGACCTTGTACATGTCATCTTGCTGACCCAATGCTGCCGCCGTCATCTCGGTGACCTGCGACTTGCTCCAGGCCACATAGGTCTTGGAATCTCCGCCCCGAGGCCGCACCTCTTCTTTCCCTACCGTCATCTGGCTAACCTGCGACTTGCTTCAGACCACATAGATCTTGGAATCTCCACTACCCACTCCCCGATGAAGCTCAACAGTCCTCTACCACAACCCCTGCCAAAGGAATGCATCAAAGCAGCCAAAATCTGTGGGTTTCCCGACCTCTCAATCACTGTCCTACGTCTCTGAGACGCCCCTAGTCAAATCTTTTGTTGATGGCGGAAACAATGGTCTCGACGGCGTAATTCCGCGTGAAGTCCTCCAGAACGCAAAGGGTACTTGTGGAATCGCTGGAAAGCAGCATCTAGCACTTATGCGCGCCTTGCTTACTAGGTTTCGCTATATTCACCATCCTCAAGGCCGGATTTCTCTTCAGTGCTCGTGCGGGAACAGGCATCGTCATTGCCAAGCTTGCAGACGGTACTTGGTCCCCTCCGAGTGCCATCGGGACTGCGGGTCTTGGGATCGGTGGCCAGCTTGGCGCGGAGATGACTGATTTTCTGATCGTTCTCAACTCCCGATCCGCCGTGGTAGGTTAATTCTAGATATATTATATGGCACCTCACCATTTGGCCTAGAGATCCTTCATGGCCAGTGGATCTCTGACACTAGGGTAATCTAAAACCCTGCCAACAATGCCACACATCTTACGTGAAGTATAGCGGGAACATGAGTCTTGCTATCGGTCCCTTGGGCCGCAACGGCGAAGCCATTGGCTCATTAAATACCCGTGGCAAACTGGCGGCAATGTGAATTCTCGCATGTGGCCCGATTGACGCTCTAGTTGACTAGTTTATACAGGTACAGCTATTCCAAGACTCGTGGATTATTCGGCGGTCTGTCCGTTGAGGTGTGGCCTCTTTTGGGCAGTCTGATCTTATTTGTGACGATTTTGTAGGGCTCCGTCATTGTCGAGCGCCAAGACGCCAATGTTCAGGCGTATGGCTCTCAGGTTACAGCCAAATTACTCCTCGGCGGAGGAGTGGACGTTCCAGAGTGGGCATCTTCTTTAACTAAAACCCTGGACGCCTGCACGGGCCTGCCGGGTAACCGGCAATGGGTTCCTGAAGACGAGCCTGAGCAAACATATGCTTTCGCAACTCCCACCAACGAACTCCCCCCCTCCCAGCTCAAGAAGAAACGCAAGGGCGACAAAGCCGAGTTTCCCCCGGTATCCTGGGGTGAACAACGCGACTCTGGATCCTATTTCAGCGACCAGGTCGCGAACGCATCTCTCCGTGGTAAACCAAAGTTTCAGAACGACTGGCCGGCAGCAGACTCGGGTACCGCTTCGCATTCCCTACCAAGTTTGAATCAGACTTTGGTCATTCACGATCTGCGTCCGTAGCTTACCCGCCCACCGCGTACGATCTATTCGACCCGTCCCCTTCCTCGCCTTTTGGAGACAACCAACCGTCTCAGTCTTCGCCCTTTGGGGACAGCAGATCTAGTCAAAGCCATTCTCGTTCCGTCAGTCACGGTGCTTCTCTGTACTCCCATGCACCTTCGCCCCCTTCTCCAGACCATATGGATCCAACTCATCGCCCATCAGCGAGCGGCGGTTCAGCACGGCGTCGCCATTTATTAAACCAAAGCCCGAGCTCGCCCGGCCACTGCAGTCTCACGAAGTGGCTCGCGCCATCGCGCTATATGACTTCCAAGCCGCCCAGTGAGTTCAAACCTGGGGAACATGTCCGACTTACCAATTTGCTGTTAGCCTGGGGATTATCGTTTTCCAAAGGCGATATCATTGTTATAACGAAGCGGTCCGAGAGCACCGACGACTGGTACGCCGTGGAACAATGCATCCACTATTTCGTTACTGATTCGCAAAGGTGGACTGGTACCTTAGACGGCCGTAAGGGCATCTTCCCGGCAAACTTCATTGAAGTTGTATAATTCTCGCTTTCAACTGTAGCAAACTAATAACGGACTATGTATTGATCTATGCTGTATTATTTCTCATGCGGTTGAATAAATGCCATCGTTAGAACATTAAATTATGTGTGATATGCTTCCATCGCCTCGTCTAGATCCATTTCTTCCTCTACCCGCCGATATCGGTCGGACTCGGCGTACCATTGCTGGACGCGAGGATGAGCAGCCACCCTTGAGTCCGTTAGATCAGGCGCCATCAAAATTCGGAAAGACATACTTTGAAGGGTGGAAGTTGAGAATTTCAAGGTTCTCCATCGTTGTTGCACGAGAGACAGCAACATAAGCTGAAGGTGTTGAGCGACGGTGAACGAGTTAATAATGCGAAACAGGTAGATCTAATTACCTTGTCCTTTTTCGAAGGTGTTCTTGAGGTCGACCTTCACACGCTCCAGTGTTTGTCCTTGCGATTTGTGAACCTGTTCTCCCATAAACGCATTTCAAAGTCTGGAAAACAACAATACTAACACTCAATGCCCAAGCGAGGATAAGAGGTATCTGATGGATCCACAGATCAGTCGCTCACACCAGCAAACCTGGGTGCCAGAATGTGCAAGTACCTGGATCCGACAAGCCTCCATGCCACCATCTGCGTTATTGACGGTAAACTCTTGAGGTATCATAAGCACCTCTTCCCCGCTGGTGAATTTCACGAGTGGCCACAGCTGGGCTCCTGGCAGAGGTGGCTGGTTTTGTTTCTGTGGCTTGTTCTCGACGGGGTTGGCAATTTCGACATGATGCAGGATCGCGTCGGCAGCAGTACTGAACCCGACAACCTGGCCGAGGGAGCCATTTACTAAGCGGCCCTGGACGAGATTCTGCAGCGCCAGAAAAGGTTATTTCACTAGGAATGTTACGATATGAAATCCTCGCCTTAACGAGCATGACTTGCGCTCCGACCTGGGGTGAAACCGATGAGACAGGAAGATATATTGTAGACGCCAAGGGCACCTTGAGTTTCACAGATTTGGGCACGACTAATCGGTCCAAAAGCTTCTCCATTTGGTCCCTGGTCACTGGTTCGTCCTTGGAGTTTCTTCCCGGGACGTCTAGTGCTTCATACGTCTCACAGCCGCCGGGGAGCTGATCCATCCGTTTGTTGTTGACCCGTTCAACTTCGTCCCTGCGCGAAAGCCTGGGAAACAAAGGTTACCAGTCGGACTTTGTTCGTTGGCAATACGCTTACAATTCGGTTGGCTGAATCCCATCCGTATACTTGACTTCACGCGCAAGAGCTGTGAAAGCTTCTACGTTTTCGATTTTCCCAAAACGCATTGCATTCAATATCTTCACAAAGGCTGACGTGTCGAATGTCAATGCAGGTCTGAAAACACTGATTGACGCAGACCTTGGTCCTTTTGGCGAAAAACCCGCGTAAGAGTCACTGGACGGCCGACACAAGTCTCCCATGTTCTGGCATCAAACGCAAAGACAGGAGCAATGATTTCATCCCCGACCCTATTGGGAACTGGGGGCAACTGGAAAAAATCGCCGGACAGAATGAGCTAGAAACAGATTAGGATATGTGGGAGTGTTGATGACTCAAGTAAATACCTGGATGCCGCCGAAGGGGGGTCGTTTCCACGAAGAAGGCGTGCCATCTCCTCCTACTCAGTAAGGTCAGGTAGGGGATAAGAATGTACGTGTGGAAGGCAGAACCAGCTTGTCGAACAACTGGCCATCGACCATGGAAACTGCACATGAATAAGCAGTGGGAAGGGGAGTTGGAGAAGAAAAACGTACTCTCATCGATGATCAGTGTCCTCACACTTTTCCACCGCTCCAATAACCTTGGTAGACCGCGTTTCGCTTGTCCAAGGAACTTGCCACTCAGCTTTTTGGCCGACTCATTTCCAATGCCGATTCCAGCCCAGGAATGTAACGTACACCCACCAATGTTTATTGCAGCAATGCCAGTAGACGCAGTGATACCGAGTGTATCTCCCCGCTCCTGCAACTCGTTGATAATTTCCCGCAGCAGCACTGATTTCCCCGTGCCTGCAGATCCAGAAAAGAATATGCTTTCTCGTCGTTTTATTCGTTCAAGGACAGCTTTCTGCTCATCCGAGAGAATCACCTTGGAGGTACTGGCTTCGTTATTTAAACTATGGGCATCCACCGGAGGGGCCAGCGTGGGTGGGTCGTTAAATCTTGCGGTCCGACTGTACGGCTTCTGGGAGCGGGACAAAGAATCCGTAGAGCGAGAAGAAGATTGGGATGGAACTGCTGCTTGAAGGGAAATAGAAGCTGGAGAAATTAGCAGGCATTTCAGAAAATCAAAGCGACGTACATGCTAACCAAGTTTCGGCCTGCTCGATGGACGTGAAGCTCTTATGAACGGCCCGGGGAACCGAGACACCTAGTGCATTTAAAAAGAATCAATGGTGTACTTGAACAATTATTGAGAATACTTGCGTTCTCCCTGCACTATCAGACACATTAGTATGAACACGCGGATTAACTGCAGACACACTTCATCCCAGCTGTGGTACACCTTCGGGCCTTCTCTTCCTCTCGAAACGGCGTAGTATTTGGGCATCGAATCGACTGCGAGCTTCTTCAAGGTTGCAAGCTTGGAAAGGCCTCGTTTCATTCAACTATCAAGCACGGTCCGGTTCAAGCGCGTCAAGTCACGCTGGCGTGTTGGCGTGACTGTGACAGAATAGGAGGTTCGCCGGTCACAGTGGTATATTCGAAAACTCTCTTGTGTCCGTGATCTGAACGACTGTTTCAGATTTCACGCCCAGAGAGAGGCTGAAACGAGCCTATATTCGAACGCGATAATATGGACCCAGTGACCATCCAGGCTAATCCTTTGCCACAGCCTGCGAAGTACATTCGGTTGTCCAACGAACAACACAGGTACTTCTCCACTGACAAACATTTGGGAAAACTGACCGTGTTCGGACAGAGTTTTGACGATGGTTCTTGCAGGCAAATCTGTGTTTTTCACCGGCCCTGCTGTGCGTGTATGATTTGACGGTGACTCTACTAATTCTAGACGCAGGGAACAGGGAAATCTATTCTTCTGAAGGAAATCATCAAAACGATGAAAGAGCAGATGCGATCCCTGGCCGTCACCGCCTCAACTGGAATCGCTGGCTTGAACATCGGGGGCTCGACTGTGCATTCTTTTGCTGGAATCGGCTTAGGGAAAGAATCCAAAGAACGCCTTGCGAAAAGGATAAAAAATTCATTCCAGCTTCGTATCCGCTGGCAAGAGACAAGGACTCTCATAATCGACGAAAGTGAGCGAATCAACTTTTTGCCACTGACCCGCCATTTGGAGCTCATATATATGTTCAAAGTATCCATGTTGGATGGTGTGCTATTTGACAAACTCGTGGGTTCATCTTGTGGAAGGGGTTGCATTTTTCATGACAAGTCTAGGAATATATTGCCCGCCATGTACGAGAGTCTGACTTGCCTTTCGGCGGTATGCAGGTATTATTTTTTGTCTAGGTGACTTAGTCCTGCCCCTCAAATTTTTATTAGCTCGTCATTTCGGGAGATTTCTTCCAGCTGCCACCGGTGCCGGATAAAACTCATGAACACACTATGCCCTCCACGTATGCTTTCGATGCCCAGTCATGGCACAAATGCATGGGCCGACCAATCGTCTTGTCCCGCGTCTTCCGTCAAAAGGATGATAGTAAGATTTGTGAAAAATGCCGCTACCATAATAATTTGAGGTTTCTAGTGTTCATTGACATCTTGTCCTCCATGCGCACTGGTGTTTCAACTCAGGCCCATATCCGAGAACTAACGAAACTTTCCCGGCCTTTGATTTACGACGACGGAATTGAACCTAGCAGGCTGTGAGCGCTCCGATATTCCAGTCTCAAGTTGATGCGAATCCGACTTTCCAGCTTCCCATTGAGAGCCGAGGTTGAATCCTGCAGTGCGCCCATTCCCACCTTGAAACCTCCGTCAGACCATTAATTCGCGGGTACAGACCGCGAGAGACTCGAAGAACTTCCGGGCACAGCGACAACATATCATGCTGTCGACAGTGCCGGGTTCGATGTGCACAATGAACGAATGAAAAAGTTGAGAAATAATTACCGACCAGAATTACCGCTCATTCATGGTAGGGAAAGCGCAGGGCGCCTACTCGACCGTCTCGTTGCAGTGCCCAGAATTTCCTTGAAAGTATGCAAACGTCTATTAGAGCTATTTTTGTTGATGATTCCATTCCATACCTAGGTTGGTGCGCAAGTGATGTTAATCCAAAACGTTATACAAGGCTCTTTGGTAAATGGCAGCACCGGAGTGCTCGAGAAATTCCTGACGACGCGCGAGGCCGTGGACCAAGGGTACCACGTCGCAGTGCCTAAAGAGGAACTACCGCAGTACCTTGTTTCGCTCGACGGCGCCGTGTTCGAAAAGGACCGGGCTTATCCTCTAGTTCGATTTACGAACGGGATCAATATGCTCTGTGCACCCCTCAGTTTTTCGGTCGAGGGGTTTAAAGGGAACTGTGAAGCACACCGACTCCAGGTTCCTCTGATCCTGGCTTGGGCTTTGAGTATCCACAAATCGCAAGGGCAAACCCTTGCGCGCGTCAAAGTGGACTTGAACCGGACCTTTGAAAAGGGGCAGGCTTATGTTGCGCTCTCCCGCGCAACTACAATGGACCACCTCGAGATCGAGAACTTTCAGCCCTCCAAGTAAGCGCCTAGTTATTCTACCTCGCAGTGTTGCCTATCCCATGCAGAGTGCAAGCCCACCCGCGGGTTATCGCCTGGCAAAAGACGTGGATGGCATCGGACCCTGTTATCACCGTAGATGAAGAGGACCATGAAGACATCGAAATAGAGAACGACCACACCGAGGTAATCATGATATCCGACGACGACCCCGGGATGGAATCAGAAGGAGAGTACGAGTTTGTGCTCGCGCACTTTAACCCTGTGGTACCGGCAACAAACTCGCCCATACGAGATTACAAGATCGAACAGTACTAACTACACACACACGAAGAACAGGACAGCCAGGTATATACAGAATGCGGTATTAATGAACCTAATCCACGTGCCAAGTGAGAGCAAAAAACAACACAGTCGTCAGAATACACCAGTTCATAGGTAAAGTCTGTTTCGTGCAAAAAGTCGTTTCGTGTCGTGAGTGCCCGAGGCTATTGTTCGGGCAGCGGAGCCAGCGGGGGTTTCTGAGGAGAAAGCTGCACTGACTGCCTCGCGGATGGCGGCCGAGAAGTCTCGCTCGTGCTGTCAAGATCGACCGACACGCGTAAAGACGACTCCGTCTCCAGCGTCATGGTAGACTGCGCCGGCGACGAGGGCGTCTCGTTGCTGGAGCGCCGAGCCAAGGGTGGCGCGCGATCTTTGGTGGGCGACGGTGGTGGGTTCGCCCGGGCAGACGGATGAATGCTGCTCACGGGTCGCGTGGGGAGGCGGGGAGTAAAGTCCTGCGGCGACGCAGTAGCCTCCCGATTGGGCGGCGAGGACGGCGGCACCGTAGTTACAGCTGTGCGCTTTGACCCATAGTAAATGTCTGGGACGGGCTCCCCCGCCGGCGTTGCGGGCAGCGGCGGCGAGTGCTGCACCGGGTGATCGTCGTACAAAATGTGGGCATTCAGGATCAAATCCTCCATTAAGGTATCCTGACACAACACTCGTGTTCAACCCACGAAAATAAATAAACGAAGCGAGAACCCACCTTGAACGTCTGAATCGTTAGAAGGTCCCCAGCGGAGGCTTTGTCGCCCTTGGAAATGTCATCTTCTCCGAAAATAACGCCACCAAACACGATAGCAAGATTCTTGGCGTCCATTTTGTTCTTGTCACTGAATGCAATGACGCGGGCAAGGTGTTCTACCACCGCTTTGAGCGTGGCCTGGTGAACGGGAGGTAGTCTTCGTATCTTGGATCTCAGGAGCATAAAGTTGTTGGATAGGTGATCAGCTGAGATGGAGTGGGTGAGTATTTCGCATATGGTAGCCCGCCCGGAAACACCGACCTCGGTCCTCGGTATGCTGTATTCGATCCTGCAGTGGATATTTAAACACCGGCTCTGGAAGCTCCCGTAAATACAACTGTCGAGAAATTAGATAGCACAATTAGCCAGCGAATGTTCCGACCTTGAGTAACGAGGCGACGGCGAATATATCGTCCTTCGACTTGAACTCGAATTTAGCCTCATCACGCTCGATCTCATGCTGCAACTGTGAACGTCGCTCATCAGCGTGGATGCATCACGTAGAGGAAAACGAACGTTTTGGACCACGGCATGTCGACCTGATACCTGCAATTTCATGAGGACGCCGATACATAGGAAAATTACAACAGATCACATACTCGGTATATTCCCTCGGACTCGAGTCCTCTTTCATCAATCTCCTGGATGCAAATGCGGACAATCTTGGGCGCGTCACCCTCCCGTAAAGTGTGCGACATGGCATAGTCTAATAGACTGAAGCCAAAGATAAGATCGTTACATTCTCCAACATGGCCGCTTTCGTATAATACACGGTCGGGGATGGCAGACGCGAGTGAGCGGGGAATATACGCCTGCACCTTCGAGACGTCGATCTGTGGAGAGATCTTATCGACAACAGCGCGTGCGTGAGTGGATAGTTGGGCTTGGGTAGTGAATGTTGCACTAGAATTGTGATAAATTCCATACACATAGAAGCAAAACCAAGGAACGTCGTACGTCAGGTTATCGGTATATTTCTCAAGGACGTTCTTCACTGTGGCTGAAGATTCTTGTACAAACATTTCCAGGCTCTGCATGACCAGTCAGCTGGGCGCCCGCCATCAACTCTCAAACCCACTCTGTAGCCGCTCTCCAGAATCTTGATACGCCGCAGGCGAAGGGTTTCGAGCCAATGAACACCATTGCGGTATTCCTTGTCTATTTACGGGTAAGCTCAAATGATCACGCGTACCAAAGTCATGTTCACCAGCTTCGTCTGCCTCCCTCTTCGCCCGCACGGTCTTGAGGGCCGAAGGTTCTCTACCGCCACCCTCCTTGACGGTTCCGCTCTTTTCGAGGAAACCGCGAAGCTGATTCAATTGCTTTTTCCCGTGCTGGGCGAGATCAGCAAAAGTTGTATTTCCACTGGAGGGCGAACGGTCGCGAGTCCTCGTCGCGCCCACCGAAGCGCGCCGCTCAAGTGCACGCAGAGGCTGTGGGGAAGTGACGCGTAATGGTGCCCCCGGGGCAGTTGGTTTAAAGTGTTCTCCCCCTGATGCCGTCATTGGCGTCGGCGAAAGGGGAGGCGCCGCCGCCGCTGCGCGCTTGGACTCCTGCGCCGATATCGGCCTCTTCTCGGTTTAAAAAAACCGTGCAGACCTACCTCGACTTCAGCAAATTTCTTTGCGTACTTGGACTTGAGCTTCGGCAATCCCGTCGCAAACCAATCGTTGTACGCGGTTCCCGAGTCCTTCAGATCTTCCTTGATACGTTTCCTGGTCCGCTCCTGCGTTTCCTGTGCCAAGACGTCAAGGCGGCCGAAAAGTGTGTTTGGGAGCACATACTCGCAATGATGTCAGGGGATTGATCACATCTACTGTGAGGCTCGACAGGAAAGCTTGTCTGGCCTGGGACTCTGGGGACGGGTGTCGGATCATGCATGAGGCGGTGAACTGAGGACGGACCTCGATCAACGTTGTCGCGGACCTCGTTCCACGCACTGCGCGTGGTGCTGAGTTCGGTCCGATCGTCCAGAAACGCGTCGATTGCCTTTATTTTCTTGTGGAGCTTGAGAAGCGAGTCGACACTGCTGAGAATGAGGGGCGTATCGGACACACGAGAGAACGAGGACACACTAGTTCTCTTCGATTCGCTTTCTATTGGAACGAGAAGAGTAAATTGAGTACTTATACGGCACGGGTACTAGTTGAGGCGTACCGTTCTTGAAAAAAAGCGACGAATGAGTCTGTGAGGGTACGGAGATGGAGGTCGAAGAGAGGCACGGGTCCCAATCCCTGAGGATTGCCGTCGGAGGAGGGACGCGCGGACGCTGACTGAGGTTGGATAGGTTCCATGCAAGCGCCAATTCGCTCATGTGATTTCGACGCGCGGCTAATCTTATCTACGCCCATTCGTACATATCCATCAATCCTTGAAACACTTATGTGGAACAAGATGGCATTCGGGATAGTACTAACTAGTACTCTTCCGTCACCGCCCAGCGGATCACTCGGACTTGCGACCAGGTCGCCCCTCAATTACCATACCATGTTAAGATTGGCGGGGGCCACGCTCTTTCAACCCCGCCTACAGCCACCCAGGGAAATGCGAATTTATGCACGATACGCCACAGAGGACGCCTGTGTGGGGCTCTGGTCTCCTGGTTCAAGACTGCGCAGGCCAGCCTATCATTACCTCTCATCAACCAATACCCACTAAAACCCTGGTCTCCCTAGTCCAATCGGCTGGGAGTCTGTCTTCGTTTCGGAGGATTCCAGTCCACGTTCTCAGCACTAGCGACTTTTTTAGTGCTTTCGCGCCGTATTTCGCTTTGTTAATCATTAGACAATCCATTCCGATCCTCATGTTCAGAGCGTGCACCCAGCGGTTCCGTATCTCGCTTATTGTTGCAGGTTCTTTCCCATTGAGGACTCGTTCGTTGCGTAGGCGCCAAATGAGGTGGGCGGATTCCGAGATGACAATTCTGTGTAGACGCGTTGTGCCTGCGTCGGTTTTACCAGGGAGGTTCCCTTTTTTCATGAGGCCACAGGCCATGATTTCCCCCATGAGTGGTGGGTCAGTCTCCGTGCCTGTTCTGAGTTTCCAGAGCTCAGACACTAGCTCCCAGATTGTCTGTTGACCATTTTCGTTGCATTGTGTCAGGATGTGGGCCATGCTTTCAGGTGCATTGCATTTGCTGCATACTCCCCGGTCTTCATATCCTGGGAGATGTTTCCAGAAATCACCGAGGGCGTAGCCATCGTGAATGACCATCCACAGGAAGTATTGGATGCTTCTAGAGATGTCTTTGTGGCGGACAGATTTCCAAATTTGAGCCGGCGCTGGGGCCTCATTGCTTTCTCCGGCCGTTGCCTTCTGGGCGAGGGTTATGTTCCTGTTAGTGGCGCGTCTATCCAAAGCTTCTTGATATGTGAGTGTCTCCATGGTCTGCATCCGAATGATTTTGTATGCTGACGATTGCGTGATAGTTCTGAGTTTTACCCCCGGGACAAGCACATTTTGGGGGATGTGGAGGTCCACAATGGGTGTGGCGTCCATTTGCCTCCCTTCGTCCGCTAGGCGGTCTGCCCTCTCATTTCCTTCTATTCCCGAGTGTCCTTTGACCCATTGGAAGGTTGTGGGTGCCTTACGTTCTCGGAGGTGTGCCACCGTGGCCTGTATCAGGTGTCCATTTTCTGTCTTCTGAAAGCCTTCATCTTCCCACCTTTGCAGGTTTTTTGTGAGGCCATCAACTACCAGTTTGGAGTCACTTTTCACTCGGAGCGTGACGTCCTTTGGATTGGACTCTATTGCCTCTTTCACTGCTAGGATCTCGGCCACATTATTCGACTGGATTAGTTCTTCTGGCACCCTCATCGCGAGGTTTCTCAGATCATCAGGTGCGTAATATATTCCGAAGCCCGCGCGTGCATCGGTCATTCCGTTGTTTGTTGCTGAGCCATCAGTGTATACAACAATATCCTCTTCATCTGCTTCAGGCTCGATCCTGGTGTCCGGGGCAGATGTGCCTCCTCTTATGCCATTTGTGAATATCCTGAAGGTGTCTCCTAGGTTCCCTTTGACGGTGATTCTTGGGTTGAAAACCTCCTCGTCCGCCCCGAGTACTATGGGTTCTGCAGGTATGTCCTCGTAGTCTTCTGGTTGGGGTCTGAGTGGATTCCATTTGGGTTCAAGTGAGTTTAGAAGCTGGCGTGCCTTGAGGCAGCATTTGTGAGGGTTCCTGCATTGTGGGAAGTCAGCTCTGATGCTCCTGCATTCTGGGCACGCACAGTTAGATCGTGGATTGTGGCGCGGGTTCTCTAGCTTCCGGGCGAGAGCCTCAGTCTCACGGACAGTTATTATCTTGTGGTGTGCTTTGAGGCATCGGACCTCGGTCCCGTTGTTGAAGATTCGGCGGCCTGCCGTGCTTTTAATATGGTACCAGATTACCATGTCGCGCATGATCTCCCGGGAAAACGCGAGGCCATCCATTTGGACTCCGCGGGCGCGGGCGACCTTGACCATGTTGATAAGGTCATTCGGTTTAAGAGTGCGGCCTGATTCCCAGGCTTGAAGGAATACACAGGTCCGTAGGTTTTTTTCTACAACCGTCTCAGAGCTTGACTGTATACCCAGTGCAATCAGCTCGTCGGCAGCGAATCCCCAGAGTGGACGTGGTGGGCCAAGGTCAAGGTATGATTTCAGCCATGTTATGGTGATCGCTTCATTGCGAGCAACTATATCAAGGAGGTTCCGACCCCCCATATCTACTGGTGCGTAGACCGTCTCCTTATTAACTAAGATCAAGCTCTTGTCATTCCATAGGAAGGATCGTATGCGGCGCTCCAATTTCTTCTCAACTTGCAGGGGCATCCCTTGGACTTTGGCGAGGTATTGGGTCATTCCGCCTACAACCATCATGAGTATGAGTCGTCGCCCTTCCATGGTTGGATGTCCTTTCTCCCATCGCTCGAGTGCGTCGTCAATCTTATCTATTGTTTTTGTCCAGGTTGAGACTTGGTCCACCTTGTTTCCAACCCATGCTCCGAGAGTGCGGACCGGTTCACCCTCTTGGGCTATCTTAATATGCTGGGGGATTGATGTGCCATCAACCCCGTTGACTGTTCGCTTTTCTCTGACCCGGACTCTGTGTGCAAGTGAGCCTATTGGTATGATCTCTGTTTTTTCAATGTTGAACTTTGCTCCTGATGCAATGCACCACTCGTCTAAGATATCAAGCAGTGATTGGAAGTCGTCATGGGATGATAGGTAGACAAGTGTGTCATCTGCAAAGAGGGTTGCTACCACTCTGTTGTCAACTTCCTTAAGTTTGAAGCCTTTTAGGCCAGATTGCCGGAGTGCCTCTGCCAGTGGCTCTATTGCAAGGTCGAAGAGCAGGCATGACAGGGGATCACCTTGCCGGACGCCGCGTGACACCTTAAAAGGGCGCTCACTCATCATGCCGTTTACAACTACGGATGTGTGCGCATCACTGTATAGTGCCTTTACTGTGTTAATGAACTCGGTCGGGATCCCAAATTTTTCTAGGGCTCGCCATAGGTAATCGTGTTCAATCTTGTCGTAGGCTTTCTCTTGATCCAGTGCCACTATTATTCCATCCTGTTCCGTGGCTTCAGCTAGTTCGATTATTCGTTTGGTAAGCCAAATTTGGTCGTAGATGTGGCGACCTGGGACAAACCCTGCCTGTGCAGGGTGGATTAGGTCGGGCGCTATTTTTGCCAGTTTAATGGTCAGGGCCTTGGTAAAGATCTTATAGTCAGTGTTTAGCAGTGATATTGGCCTATAGTTGGCAATTTCTGCAGGGTCATTCTTTTTGTATATGGGAGCCATCCAGCTCTTTGAAAATCCGGTGCCTGGTGTGACTCCATGCGACTCAATGTCATTGTATAGGAGGTGGAGGAACCCAACAATATCAAATGCTGGTTTGTTTTGGGAGGTGTGTGTGCGGAACCGAGAGTCTAATGTGCGCCACACCTCATATGGTATACCATTTAACCCTGGGGCTTTATTGTTTGCAGATAGTTTCAACTAGAGAGTAGCACGAATACATATTCGCGAATATGAATATTCGCCGAAACCTAGAAATGGATATTCGCATTCGTACGAATATTGATGGCGAATATTCGTTGCTTAGTCAGCAATATTCGCGAATAGTGAATATGAATATTCAGTGAATACATTGAGAATTTGGGGGTTTAGTAGCCACCAATGAGTTGCTGAGGACACTTTTATGTTATCTTGTGAGTTTAAACATTATCGAAGACTCACACAAGCCCTTGTCTTGCATGTTCAACCATTTGATTGACCATCACACTTGCTGTGTTCAACCTGTCAAGCAGTTGCCAAAGCAAAGATGTCTAAAGTGGTTGGTTTACATATGAATTACAGATCTAGCTAGTGTAAATGAAGTGTGTTATGGTTCCAGAGAGGAGATGTGTTAAACAGACCCAAATTTACTATGCTTGATTGAAATTTTAGCTGTGTATTACAGCTACAAATATTCGCGAATATCCACTTTCTCAGAAACTGATATTCGCATTCGCGCGAATAGCACAGCCACATCAATTCACGAATACGAATATTCGCAATTTGCGAATGGACAGGCACAAATATTCGTGATATTTGATACTCGTGCTACACTCTAGTTTCAACGCAATCGCTACATCATCTCGTGTTAGGTGCTTCTGAAGTGACTCCTTCTGTTCCGGTGTGGTTGTTCGGGCTACTTTCTGCAGTACCACTTCAATTGTTGGGTCTCGAATGTTGGGTGCAGTGTCTCTCCTCTCCTTCTGGATTCTATTGTGGTAGTCTCGTGCTATTGTGGCCATTTTCTTCGAGTCCGTCTCATATTTAGCCATGGTGTTAGCGAGAGGGTTGTGCCCCGGTTTTAGCAGGCGTCTTAACACTTCTCTAGGTTTCTTGGAGCTGTTGACAGCTGACCAGTATGGGCCAATTACTTCGCCTTCGAGGCGGTTCTTTATTTTCCCCGTGATTCTGCTCTTGTCATGTTTTGCAGCATGTACCTTTGCCAGTCTCTGTGTGAGGAGGGCTGCCGTGAGGATGACCTCATCTTCTGTTAGTTCGGGGTTATTCAGGATTGCGTGTAGGTCCTCTTCCAGGCATGCTATTTCCTTTTGCGCTTTGGGGACCAGGATTTTTGAGCGTGCCCGGGCTTCTTCCCGAATATCAGATTGGAACTTTGCCCATATGGTCTGGACATTTGTTCCAGGGTCGCGTTCCGGCCAGTCTGCAGCTCGTTTTGCCGCTGCGTGCGACTCCATGCCTCTTTTGTGAATAAAGGCTGCAACTTCCTTGTCGCTGGATATGAAGGTGGGCCAGACCCATCTGCCCGGCCCGGTGGTGGGTGCTTCTTCCTGTGTTACTCGGACAGATACCATTCGGTGGTCTGTCGAGATTCCAACGGTGCTTATACTCCAGTCATAGGCCTGCGTGTATTTATCTCGGCGAATATATATGCGGTCGATGCGGGACTGCGAGCCTCCCACAGCGTTGCGGTGTTGGATGAATGTGTATGCTTTGGTAGTTGGGTATGTTTTCCGCCAGCCGTCTACGAGGCGTAGGCTTGTGAGGAGCTTGTCTAATTCCACCGTTGGGTTTTCGGCATCGATGTGGGCTGGGAGCCGGTCAATGGCTTCCTCAACCACATTCATATCACCTGCCATCATGTCAGGCTTCGGGGATTGGTTGTTTTCGAAGAACTCTCTCAGGGTCTTCCAAAAGTCTGCATTATCCCTTGGGTGGTTAGGTGCGTACACTCCGAGCACTACCATTTTCTCATTTTTATGTGTCTCAATTTCGATCATCATTGCCCGTCCTGGGATTATGTCCCATGTGCGTATATTGTCTGTGCTCAGCAGATCTTTGTTTATTACAAATGCAACTCCTTTTGCGTTTGGGGTGATTGGATCCTCCGAGAATATTACTTCAAGCCTCCTCCCGAAGAGGTTCTGGATGTTTGCATGTCGGGCTGCACTCAGGTGGCTCTCGGTGACTACTAGCAATCCTGTTTTATTTTCTTTTGATAATTGGTTAACATGATACCATTTGTGTTTCGGGTGCCACGGGTTGGGGTTACCGATTCCTCTGATATTCAGGCAGGATACCATGACCGAGGCCTTGGTCCGCTTCCGTCTGCCCCCTGTGCTGCGGCGGCCAGGTGGGCCCGGGAACCGTCGTCCAAGATCCAGTGGTGTTGGCGGCCTGTCAGGTGCATTGGCAAATGGTAGCTCATCCTCGTCTTCCTCAAAGGGTGGTGTTGGTACCCTTGGAGGGTCATCATCAGGGGGCGTTGGTGCCCTGGGAGGATCCCAGCCCAGCGGTATCAGTGGTTCCCATCTGGGAGGTGACTGTGGTCTGAGAGGTGTTGGTGCTCGTAGAGGTTCTTCCTCGTCAGGTGGTTCACGATCAACCACCGGGGCTCTATTGCCCCCTTCAGCTTGGATGTGCTGGTCCCTAGATGCGGGATCCCCGTCATTCGATAGACGGGTTGGGTGTCTTGGATTCGACACTTGTGTTGGATGCGCACTAGCACCTGGATTGGTGCCCCCCTGGAAGCGGATTGCTCCAGGAGTTGCGTCAGCTCGCCTCGAAGGGTGAGCCTCAGCCATTTCCCCTCGACTGAGGGCACTGTCATCGGTTAGGCGAGCGCCGGTGGCGGAGCTCTCGCCGCCTACGGTGCCCCAGCTGCCTATTCCGGTGCCTGTATTTAACCCGTCAGTTGGTACCATCCCGTACCGTAGGTGTGGAACATGGTTCCCGTTGAAATTTGTTGTTGTTGCTGGTTGGATGGGGATGGCCGACGACCGTGCAAGGGTCGCCGACCCCCGGGTGGGGTTGTGTACTTCCTCGCGAGGTGCCTCTTGGGAGCACCTCGTCAGGGAGCAGCACTTACCAGGATCTCTGGCCGGCGGACCCCGATTCTTGTAGAATCCCGCCGTTGTGGCGCAGCGTTCACAGGGGTATGCCCAACTAGTGTAGAGCACTAGCCAAGCATACCCCCCCGTTCACTGCGCGTACCTTCCCCGTGTTCCACCTGGTGTTGTGAGGCAACAGTTGGTGAGGGTCAGGCTGCGTACTGTCCTTAAATTAGAGTACGTCTTCTTCTGAGCCCAGACTCAGGTATCCCGTAGCACATTACTAGTGTTGGGGTAAATTTATCCATTTCTAGGTACGATATACGTGGGCGGTACACTAGTATGTATTAGTGTATTGGGGTGTCCAGGTAAGTAAATTGATATACGCATATGCATGGCGACTTTTAGCGTCCCCGATTGCGTCCACCCGAGCGGTTGTCCGTCCGGCCCCGGGTGGTGCGAGCGCGAGGCGCGCCCCGGCGGTCTCCTTCAGAGTCGTCGTCATCGGAGTCACCGCCCTTGATGAATCGAATTGCGTGGGTGAGGTCAACTGGGCCCCACCAGGCGGGGTCGCGCACAGTGAACGTGCAGCTGTATTTTGGGTGGCAGTCGAGTTTACAGTTCGCACAGGTGTTGTGGCCAGATGGGGTGTTCGCATGGGGGATAAAGGCCTCGAGGTCGTCGGTGAACGTGATTTTCCGAATCGCAGCTCGAAGGTCATCCCACAGCTTGGGATCTCTGGTGCAGGGCTTCGCCATCAGCACGAAGACGGGGTTCTCCTCGTGTGGGATGTATCGCGCGTCGAGCGTGAGTGCCCAGTCGAGTATGCGGCGATCACGGGGGGCTGAGCTAGTGCCCTGTGTGGCGCGATCGAGTAGGGCGAGGGCCTTGGGTGCGTCCTTGACCTCGCTCGGGTTCTGGAGTGCGTAATAGACGGCGTAGGTCAGGCGTCTTGCAGTTAGATCCGGTAGATCAGAGACGTCCGTCCTAAAGAAGCCGACGGCCCACGAGAGGCAGTCGGCGTCGAGGACGGTGGCGTGGAAGGCGAGGCCGTGGTCCCTGCTAAAGGTGCCGCCACCAGTAAGCTTCGCGCGGGCGTCGGCGTCGGAGCAGCGCGCGAAGAGGGCAATGGGGGGAGCAAACTTATCGGGTTTTCCCGCTCCGCGCCGAGCATCCTTGGTGGTGGTCTTGGGCTGGGGTTGGATCAAGGTGACCTTGCCCTTGCCAGCGACCAGCTCTATTACCTTTAGGATATCGGCGCGCAGGTTTTTGTACTTCGCAGTGAGGACGACGCCGTTGCAGAAGGGGGTGATGGCCAGCAAGTTCCCGGGGTTCTCGCGGACGGCTTTTTGAATTGGCTCCTCAACGTTGTCGAGGACGACATGGTTGGGGAGGATGGGGATGGTCCATCCCTCGTGGACGGCCTGGAAGTCGGAGTGCTGCGTCATTGCCTGCTCGTCGTCGACGATGCGCCGGCAGTGGGGGTTATCGTTGCGGCATGTTGGTTTGGCGGTGAGCCATTGCGCTCGGGTAGGCGCCGCGAAGGTTACGGGCGGGTCGACGTCGTCCATCTCGACGTCGTCGGTGGGCAGTTGTGTGGTGAGGGTCGGTAACGGGGGTGGTCCGTGTGCGGTGTGGGCCGGGGGCGGCGGCGGTGGGGCGTCTACGGCCGGTGATGGGGACGGCGGCGGGGGGTGGGATACGAATGTGGAGGGGTTGGGTGCGGAGTCAGCTGGGGAGGGTGCAGAGGCGGGGAGGCTCGATGCGGTGGGTGTGGGGTTGGGGTCGAAGAAGGGGTGGTCGTCGTCTAGCGGGGAGTAGTCGTCTGGGTTAAAGTGGTCGTCCTGTCGGGGCGCAGTCGTCTGCAGCCGTGATAGTGTGGGGGATACGTTCCGGCGGCGGCCGCGCAGAGAGGGGTTTCCGGCCGGGTAGGCATAGGCGGGCCTCGAGTTTTTACCTGCGTATCGGTGCGATGGCGACGGGCGCTCGCTGTGCGTGACGTCCCGAGACTGGGAGTCTTTATGGTACTTCTTGGCCGATTTCTGAGGTGGGGTATCGGGCGGCGCGGTGGAGGTTTGTGGGTTAGTACTATCCAGGTTTGCTATTCCTCGATCAGTTGTCTAGCCGCGAGCTGCGTGGGTTATACATACTAGATTGGCCTTTCTCGCAGGTGGCAGGAGAGGGTACGAAAGAAAAAAGAGGACCCTTCTCCTTGATGGAGCTATGGGCCACGTATGCTCTCGGTTAGTGGTTTTCCGACATTGTACGGGTTTTCCGCCATTGTACGTCCTTCTTGTGGATCTTCGTCGGCGGGTCTACGGGAAGCGGCAGTATCGGTAGTCTGCAACGGTCTATGTAGGGCAGGGTGGTTCGCTGCGATGGTGGTGTGTGTAGAATTATTGTTTATTCAAGTTTGTTGGCACTTCGGATTTGTGCGACGTGGTAGACCCCGTACTGGCCCTATAGGCCCTTCTCCCGAGAAGGAGGCCCCGCTTGGATGGCGGGCAGGCGCGGATTGCTGCCTGCGTCGACGACTGCGACGGGGAGACCCCGTTTCCACTTTTCCGCCACCGAGATGATGGTGGTAAGTGGTCACGAGGCCCCCCATCCTTGAAACACTTGACACTGACTCGGACGTTCCGTCTGCCGCAAATCACTGGTATAAAATCTATCGGCGTTCAAAAAACGCATAGAATCTCAGTTATACATAGTCGATCACTATGTCCTGGACGACCGCCCAGAGCGCGTTCACGGTCGACTACCTCGTCGTAGCCCCTCTCTCCTCGTTTTTTGGCCGCAAATCCGACACTATGTAGGAATATCGGTCCAGCATGCGCGTCTGTTGACCATTTCGCAGCTGGGAAGATACCCTTGTTGTGCCGGCAGTCGTTGCAGCAGCCTCGGCCGTTCTTTTGCTCGTCCATCTTTTCTTAGCCTCCGTTTGGGGACGCAAATTACGCGGGGCCTCTGAGGCTGAAGCTGTAGATCCCCCAAGTGCTATCCGTCCTGTCGGCTTGGTCGCGGAAGTGAAGGAGCACGTCTCACACCATGGAGGCGGCGTGATTTTTGTCTTCAAGCTAGTGCGACTCGTCGCGTGCCTTGCCCTGCTCGGGTTCTCGATAGCTTCTTTGGCCATCACCGAAGCTCACAAGTCGGAAACCGGCCAGGCCAGCATCTTTGGTAAATGGTGAGCATGTTATTTTATTCTTATTTCGCTCTACAACTTTGCTCGCAGGGGCAAGAAACATCCCAAGAAAAATCACGATAGTCCTGCACTCACCGTTACAGAATGGCTTCAGCTCGCCTTGTGCATGACTTTCTTCTATACGTCGGTCTTGGCCATTACAACGGTGTCCGCCAAAAGGAGATGGAGTCAGGTCGCCGTCAAGCACCTCAATACCGTTCTGCTCGTCACTTTAATCGTCTATGGCTACCGCGATCTCTTCCCGTTCATCACCTACCACCGCATTCCCCTTGATGCGTCGGAGGGCTGGATTCTCTGGGGCAAGGTGTTTGCCTTACTCACAGCGGCGGCAGTCGTCCCGCTATTCATCCCTCGTGCATATATCCCTGTCGATCCCAAGGTACCCGCGACCTTTTGAACGACGACGAACCCCGACTGAATGCATTATAATAGAACCCGATGCCCGTGCCCAACCCCGAGCAAACGGCGTCGATTGTTTCAACCATGTTCTATTTCTTCTTGGACCCCATTGTGTTCCTGGGGTACCGGGTACCGCACTTGTCGCACGGTATGTTCCCCGGTGTGTCGTATTGCCGTGTATTGAGTTATTTTAGATCAATTGCCCCCGCTCTCGGATTATGACTACACTGGCAACCTCAAGGCAAAGAATTTCAAGGTGCGTATTTAGCTCAATGCCCGGTACCATTGTTTTCAACTAGAAATGTAGCACCTGGAGGTTTCGGTTTCCAACAAGCGACATTTGTTTTTCGGTCTCATCTGGACGTTCCGTCTCGAATACCTGACCATGGTGAGTTTTTATCCAGCGTTTCCTTCCACCTGATAAACGAGTCCTCGGTAGGCGGCCACAATAATAGTGATGGCGTGCTCAAACTTCGCGTCGCCCATTGGGATCAATCGACTTCTCGAGTGCGCCGTTTTCTTATTCTTTTGTCAATTGCACTGACATATCCTTACCCCCGCAAGTTATCTCGAGAAGCCCGGTGAGGAACCAGCTGTGAAGCCTTGGTTCTGGATCATATGGTTGTTCCTCGGCCCGATGATTGGTTCCACCTCTTTCCAGTGGTATATCTTCATGGCCGTCAGTTTTGTCTGCGCATTTTCTTTTTATATTGCTAATGCAACAAAAAGACCCGCACCCTCGTCCGTTGTGAGGCGATACTTACTCAACTAGTCTTCGAGCACGCGCTGCGCATCCGGGTCAAGGCAGAGACGGCTGACAAGAAGTCGTCGACCAGTGGTACTTCGACGCCGGCGGAAAGCGAAGCTCCCTCTCCCATCGATCAAGAAGATTCGAGTGGCGACGAAACACTGAACTCGGCCGATGCGGACGCCGCCTCGCGAGACGAGACTCTCCGGGCCAGCTCTTCCAGCGTCAAGTCGACCACTTCAAGCAAGACGAAGGGCAAAGGCAAGGACGCCAAGGAGGTCAAGACAGAGGGAGAAGACTCGGGCGACGCCGGCAACTTGGTTGGAAAAATCACCAACTTGGTCAGCCAAAAACTCGTTGCACCGTCCTCTTTCTGATTTCTGTCCCTAGGTCACTACCGATTTGGGCAACATCACCGACTCGCGAGACTTTTTGTTCCTTTTCCTGCTTATCCCGCTGGAGATCGCGCTCTGCGTCGTTTTCTTGTACCAGGTGCTTGGTTGGAGGTGAGTCGTTGGGGTATATAATGTTTGCAAACCGACTCATTCGAGACAGTTCGTTCGTCGGCATGGGCGTGATGGTTCTTCTGTTCCCTTTGCCTGGCTATGTTGCCAAGATGGTTCAGAGTGCGCATAAATTACTTTTCTGAATTTGGATGCGTAACTGATCCTAGATTTTAGCGGTTCAGCAACAGCGTCTCAAGAAGACGGATGCCCGGGTTCAAGCGGTCACCGAAAGTGAGTCTAAAATAGGCCACCTTACCGTTAATAAAATATATATCTCGCAGCGATGAACGTCTTGCGGATGATCAAGTGTGTATTTGTACTCCTCCGCTACCGTCACCTAACCAAAGGCTCAGATTGTTTGGATGGGAACGCCAAATGAACGAGAGGGTGGCCGAGAAACGAGAAGAAGAGCTAAATTGGCTGTGGAAGAGGCAGCTACTTGATCTTCTGAACGGCACGCTCAAGTATGTTGGGCTACATCGGTATTTTCCGCCGCTGATATTCTGGTTAGCTTCTTCATTCCAGTGGTTACGATGGTCACAACTTATGGTCAGTTTCCCACCTTCGAAGCTGACCACACCTTGACCGTATATTCAACACACTCATTTCTCAGCCACCTAGTCAGTCGTCTATTCTTCCCATCTTACTAATTTCTAACGTTTCGATAGTGTTAGTGTTGCTTTGCATTCAGCTAGACCTACTGACCGACCTTTCGCAACCAGACCGTCATCATGGGAGAAAGTCTCACCGCTTCCAAGGTCTTCTCGTCCATGTCCGTCTTTGACATGCTCCGGAACCAGCTACATTTCATTTTCTGGGCCTTGAGTCAGGCGGTCACAGGCAAAGTCTCAGTAAGCCGACCTTGGTGGAACTTCACGTTTCCCACAGTAATATTTTGCCCAGCTTGATCGTGTCAACGAGTTCCTCCACAAGACCGAACTCCTCGATGTGTTCGCCGAGAAGGACCCAGACACCCAGGAGCTCTTTGTCCCGGCTGACGCAGAATCCAACGAAAAAATCGGTTTCCGTGACGCGACCTTTGCGTGGACCAGCGAAAAGGCGGACGGCAGTCTCACTCCTTCTAGGCGCAAGTTCACGCTCAAGGTCGAGGGTGAGATGTTGTTCAAGCCTGGATGCATCAATCTCGTCGTTGGACCCACGGGATCTGTGCGGGCTTCCTTCATGGCTGTTCGCCGAGATGTTAATCGATTTACAGGGCAAGACCTCTCTTTTGATGGCCCTCCTTGGTACGTGCAAAGTTCCTCAGGGTTTTTATTTTCCTTGACTTGTTTGTAGGCGAGATGCACTTCGTCCCGTCGGGTCCAACTTCGTGGTACAATCTCCCCCGCGCTAAAGGTGTTTCCTATGCTGCCCAGGAAAGCTGGGTGCAGAATGTAAGCTGGTGTGGCGTGCTTCCGATATAATGGCTAAATTTTTCGTTGTTATTTTCAGGAGACGATCAAGGCGTGTATTATTTGGCACATACTGCAGTTGTAAATATCTGACAAATCCTGCAGGAAAATATTCTCTTTGGTGCAGAGTACGACGAGGCACGGTATAAGAAGGTACTAGTGCGGTGCTATATCTTTTAAAAAAAACACTGATGACTTTTCAGGTCCTCCACCAATGCGCTTTGGAGCGTGATTTGGAACTCTTCGAGGCTGGCGATGCAACGTGGGGCATTTTCTAAAATCCATGATTTCAGCTCTGACCTCGGCAACAGTGAGGTCGGCGAAAAGGGTCTCACACTGTCGGGTGGCCAAAAGGCGCGGATTACGCTCGCCAGAGCTCTTTACGCCCGTACTGAGATCATTCTGTGCGTCCTTTTCATGTCTTTATCGAATGCCTTTTGACGCCGACACCTCAGATTGGACGATGTGCTCGCTGCTTTGGAGTAATTTTTTTCCCGCTGTTTGTGGACTGATTCTGACCCACAACTTCCAGTGTTCATACTGCCAAGTGGATTGTCGAGTGAGATATAACCTATTGACGCGAGTGAAGGCTGATCTGTGGTTTAGCAAATGTCTTCGCGGAGACTTGATCAAGGGCAGAACCGTCATTATGGTCACTCACAACGTGGCCATGGCTCAGCCAGTAGCGACTTATGTTGTCTCGATGGGTCTCGACGGGCACATCCACAGCCATGGCTCAATCTCGGAAGCCTTGGCCACCGACGAAATTCTGGCCGAAGAGCTTAGCAAGGATCAGGAAGTTCTCGACAAGAAAACGGACGAAGTGGACCCTCTTCCCGTTGGGGAGAAGAAACCCGACGGCAAGTTGATCGTGGCCGAGGAAGTCGAAGAAGGACATGTCAGCTGGGATTCCCTCAAGCTTTACTTCAAGGGACTAGGCGGCAACCATACTTTGTTGTTCTTCACATTCTTCCTCACCGGACTTGGGCTCACTGAGCTCTCGAACGCTGTTCAGACCTGGTTCCTTGGATATTGGGCTAGGTGAGAACAATCTTCGAAAGTCGGTAGTAAAATAAACTCAATTGATATTGTTTCCTAGCCAGTACAGTTTGCACGATTCCTCGGAAGTGGATGTTTTCTAGTGAGTCTTCTCTGTTTGTTGCCGCAGGATAGATGGCTCAAGTCTCTCAAGTTACCTGGGAATATTCTGTGCGTTGCCAAAAAAAATGTCTTCTGGGAACTTCTCTCACATTCATCGCAGGTATCTTGATGATGATCGGGCTGATTCTCTACGCCGTGTCATTCATCTTTTATACTCTCGGAGTGTTCCGGGCCTCAAAGTCCATTCATAAACAGCTCGTTGAGTCTGTCCTTGGCACAACCTTGAGGTCCGTTCTCCCCCTGTATTTTCTTGGGTCACTGCTCAAGTTTTTGCAGATGGCTGGACACCACCCCTACCTCCCGGGTGATTGCGAGATGTACCGTGGATATTCGAACAGTGGACGGACCGATTTCCCAAGGCCTGTGGGGCTTACTCGGTGAGTAACGTGTGGGTGGCAGAGACCACTCCCCTAAAATCCCCCAGAAATGTCAATGTCGATGCTCGTCAAGTTCGCGGCAGTTATCCTATTTACTCCCTTGTTCTTCATTCCCGGAGTATTGGTGGGAGCGCTAGGAGGCTGGTGTGGAGTGCGTTCTTCTGCCTTCTCTCGTCGTTTTCTAGGCACTCAAAGACATCCAGCAAATCTACATCGCTGCGCAGCTCAGCGTCAAGCGCGAGATGAGTAACGCAAAGGTGGGTTTTTTTTCTTTCTTCCGCTGGCTCTTTATTCATCTTCAACTCGCACAGGCGCCCGTTCTTGGCCAGTATGCCAAACCTTATGTTATCTCCCAGATCAACCACTCACTTAATCACGTAGCTTTGGCGCAGCGATAGCAGGACTGAGTGAGATTTTTCAGCTTAGCCTTCCCTTTCGCTCATGGTTTCCCAGCATCTATTCGTGCCTATGGCGCTCAGAACTCGATCATCAATATCTCCCTGGACCGCATCGACAAATATACCCGCACTGCACGCACGTTTTACAATCTTAATCGCTGGGTCTGTATACGGATTGGTATGTCAACATTCCGCATTTTCAGCGCCATATTGATTGGCCTTAGACGTTCTTGGTGGCCTCTTTGTCAGTTTTTCCTTCAATTCACCAAAGTGAGGTTTCTCACTGTTTGGTCTAGGCCGCCTCCCTGGCGTACTACCTGATCTACTTCCAAACCTATAACCCATCCAACGTTGGTTTCAGCTTGAACATGGTGTGTATTGCTCTTATTCTCCGTTGTTTTGACCTCACCAATTGCCAGGCCATCGGATTTTCCGGCATGATCCTGTGGTGGGTGAGTACTTGAAGTTACCCGGTCCTGTGCATCTTCTAACTTTGGACCAGGTACGGGTGTTGAACGACTTTGAGATCCAAGGCAACTCTCTCGAGAGGATCCGAGGATACATTGATATTGAGCAAGAACCCAAGCCGACCCCCGCCGGCATTCCCCCTGCTTACTGGCCTGCAAGCGGGAAATTGAGTGTCGAAGGACTGTCCGCCAAGTATTCCACTGATGGCCCGAACGTCCTTCACGATGTAACCTTCAACATCCAGTCGGGAGAACGGGTCGGAGTCGGTGAGTTCCAAAACAACATGCTGTTTCTCGTCGATTAAACCTATCCCAGTGGGACGAACTGGATCTGGAAAAGTGACTGCTTCTTTATCTTCTCTTTTCATTGTTGACCTCCGTTGTCCAGAGTTCCCTGACACTCGCGCTCTTAAGATGTATATTCACAGAAGGAACGGTCTATTATGACGGGGTCCCAACTTCGACCATAAATTTGGACGCCTTGCGATCCAATATCACCATTATTCCTCAGATCGTAAGTATTGCATCTACGCCGCCGGCTTGCTTGTTGATTTTATGTTGTAGCCCGAACTGTTGACGGGCTCGTTAAGGAAAAATCTGGATTTATTCGAGCAATACGACGACGCAACGTTAAATAGCGCCCTGCGGGCTGCGGGCTTGTTCGCCCTTCAGAACGAGATGGACGAGGGGAAAATCACCTTGGACAGTGAGATCTCGTCAGGCGGCAGCAATCTATCGGTGGGACAACGACAAATCCTTGCTTTAGGTTTGTGTGACCATGGTTCAGGTTATTGTACTCATTTCTTTTCTATAGCTCGTGCTATTGTGCGGGGTAGCAAGCTGTTAATCCTTGACGAGGCGACGTCAGCTATAGGTAAAATCACTCAATTAAAGCGTGTCGCAAACCTAACTGTAGACAGATTACAAGACCGACACGGTCATTCAGTCATCCCTTCGGAATGAGCTCCCCAGAGACACCACACTGTTGACAGTAGCACACCGATTGCAAACGATCATGGATGCTGATAAAATCATGGTCCTTGATGCCGGACGCATCGTATGTCTTCCTCGATTTGGGTGT
Organism: Mycena galopus ATCC 62051; assembly: GCA_014925785.1. Lineage (NCBI taxonomy): Eukaryota > Fungi > Basidiomycota > Agaricomycetes > Agaricales > Mycenaceae > Mycena > Mycena galopus. The sequence goes on from WIQG01000007.1 coordinate 1,066,560, forward strand.
TTCAATGGTAGCTGATGATCGCACAGGTCGAGTTCGACACACCGAAAGAACTGCTTAAGAATAAGCAAGGAATGCTGCGGGCTCTTGTGGACGAGTCGGGCGACAAGCACACCTTGTATAAGATGGCGGGGATATAGGTTAACTCAAATTTTATACATAATATGGTCATATATAGCATTCAACAATCTCATTTGAGGGTCTCGAAGTGCTTCGAGGTCCCGCGGTTAGATGCGCGTAGAAGGGATGTCGATCCTACTTCTCCATGAAAAACTTGTGATTTTGGGAAATGAGTCCCTGCAGAGACAAAGCATACGCACAATGATATTATCCATTGGCAGACGCTTTGTGCTACTTCGCTCAAAACTTCTCTGACTCCATCGGGAAAAGCTGTTGCACAGCCACTAATCAAAATTTTGCGGGAAACACATGCCAGCTTGCCGAACAAGGTGCATAACTCAAGTCCTGGGTCCCAAGTGGCTGGCCAAAACAAAGCAATACACGCCGCGGTCCGTGCACGCAAGTGGCTGGGGTATAAAAGAAAATCGACCCCAGGGCTAATTTCCCCCGAGTGAGGGCTCCCACCAGGCCCTTCGGGTTGAGCTGGGTAGACTCGTAACCAGTCTGCCTACGGGAAACCAACCTGCTGTGGCGGGGCACGGTTGTCGTAGACAGACTGGTACATCTCGGGGCTCGGCAAAGGGCTGGGCCCGGAGTTTGAATTTTAGTGGTTTCCCACGCTAAAATCGCTTACAACCGCGTAAACTCGATGACGCGATCGCTTCGGCAAACGCTAAGCGAGTTCCCATGCTCAATTCCTTCTAAAACTGCCTCTGCTTTTGTGGGATTTCCGTGCCCCAAAATTTAATTTTGAGTACATAGACTTGAAGGGATGAATTTATCGTTTGTATACAAAGCTTGAACCGAAAGAATTGGTTCAAAATTGAACCCGGAATCAATGATCTTTCTAAAAGTTCAGCGTGGGAAACTACTAAAATTCAAACTCCGGGCTCGTGAAAGTTTGGCATTTGAGAATGGCGGCATCAGTTGGCGACGGCAACGGCGGCAAGTGATCGGGCTTTGATCTGCCATCAATTACACTTCGGCCTTTCTCCCGCCACCGTGCATATGTCTTTCCCTCTTCCCCTCTCCCATTCGGCTCCCGGGGTGACCCCCGACACTGTAATTTTGGCCCAAAATACCCCGCTATTTGTTCTTCGAGGCCCGACGCGCTGCGGCACATCCTGCGCTCTTTTGGGTGACCGTGATCTAAAGCGACAGAGCCGTCTAGCGCGACCATTGCACTGCCCATAGAGCAGTCATGGAGCATAACATCCTTGTTCTACAGACACTGTCGTAAGTTATGTCTCACTGCCGAAGCATGCCGTCGGGCCTAAGTATTGATCTCGACTGCGCGAATGCCAGGCGGGGTACACATGTCGTGATACACAAATGTTGCTAGATGTCACTACTATATCAATGCAAAAACATGAGCCTTTGACCCCCGGGTGTGGGCTCTATGGTCAAAAAACATTCGGAAAATCCCCTGTCTAGATTTAGCAATTTGATCGATTTGATCGATATGCACGGCCATCAGGACCGGAAAGTTCCGCCGCCGTTGCCGCCGCCATTGCCGCCGCCGATCACCCCGCCATTCTCAATTCCCAAATGCTCTCCCGGGCTCAGCCCTTTGCCGAGCCCCGAGTTGTACCAGTCTGCCTACGGCAAAGTGCTCGCCACGGTTTTTGCTAATCGTAGGCAGACTGGTCACGAGTCTATGAGCTGGGTACTCAATATCCTTGCCTTTCAGGCTGGTCGACCAGCGTGTTTGCTGGGTACTCATTAGTTTTCTTTCAGACCGGTCCACCGGCGCGCTCGCTGGGTACTCACTGCTCGCCTTCCAGACCGTGGGCGGCAGGCAGGACCGGTTCACTATTGGGCGGCGCGACTGTCCGAGGTGTGAGGGCGGGATTTCGAGCCATTAACTGGCGGCGCACAGGCGTCGCCAGGGGGTGGCCCGATTTTCCGTCCCGCCGGAGTGGTTGCCCAACGCCAGGGAAACTAGATGTCGCTCCAGCCACTGTGCAGCACGTCGGTCAGGTCCGACCCCTGGCTGTGTGCTGCATGGTGGCCAAGGCAACATCTAGTTTTGCTGGTGTTGTGCGGCTGCGATTGCCTCAATGTCGAGCACGAAGCGGGCCCCCGGCTTTCCCTGGGTGAGTTTCGCATCGCTTTCAAGTTCTTGCTCATTTACTCATTCGCCCCAGGTCCCAAAACAACCCGCCCGGAGTTGAGACGCCGCCGTCGAGAGCGCTTGTCTGATCCGCTTTGCTTCCCTCCTGGGGGTTGCAAGCATTTCGGACCCTCTGCCTTCGGTGAAGGGTGAAATGCCAGCAGTGCTCACCGTTACTACCTCACCGGCGTCTCCTCCTTAGGGCAGTTTGGCAACCCCATCTGGTGAGTTTTTTCCTTCCCTCATTTCCCTCTCATTGCTGACGCGCTCCTTCAGCCCGTGGTTGCGCCTTCGGACCGCCAGGCCATTTTGCGCCCCGCGCACTGCGAGCTCTAAGAGCTTTCGGGTGAGTCGCTTTTCCTTTTCCTTTCTTCATTTTCTGACGCGTTCTTCCAGCCCCCAAGAGGCCCGCGTCTGCAGACGCCTTCCGGGGGGTGGGTTCGCAACCCTCGTGCACCCTTGTCGTGGGCCCCCCAGCTTAAGACCTTCGGGTCGACCAATAGCACGTTAATTGTGGGTTAATCTTCCTTTGTTTGTTAGACAACTTGTAGAAGTTTGTGTTCTTGAACATTGGTTTCCTTGCCTGAATGTCGAATTCTTTTCCTTGGTATTTCGAACGCTACACCATTAGATGCATCCGGCTTGAAGACAGGGAAGACGCCGTATGGAATCTTCTCACTATCGTCGTGGGGCATAAGGTCTCAGCAGACGATCGCTACACATATTGCATTGAGCACTGATATCGAATGACATCGGATAGAAAGAAGTAAAGTTTCGGACTACAATGTCCTTTGTAGTGTAGAATAGATTTTTTTTGGAACCAGGGCTTGAAAGCTTGAGACCGCACTCAGGGCCGTCTGTATCCGCCAGTATCAGAAGGCCCATCTCGTCCATTACGCGCAGGAGGCGGAGGATAGTCGCGAGTCCTTGGGGGACCAGTGTAGCCGTTGCCAGAGAAGTTTCCGCCGCCGCCGCCGCCACCGTTATAGCCTGGCTCATACGCACCACCCGCAGCCCGAGGAGGCGGACTTTCGGAACGGCGCCTTACCCCAACGTTAATGGGTGATTTAAAGGTAGGGGTGAGATAACAACAATACCTGTATCTTGGGGCTGCCGCATCTGGAGGACCACCGCGAGGGTAATCGTTCGCGTACCGGGGAGGAGGAGGCGAGGGCGGACGACCACGGTAGTCATAGTCCCTGATCAAAGTTGAGATTGGACCTTTACGAAAGCAAGAGAATTTTACCGAACCGCGGGAGCTCTGTCGTAGTCATCGCGAACCCGCCCAGGAGGAGTTCGGGCTCTACCGCCAGCAGGAGGATAGGGAGCATATCGCTCGTGAGGTCTTCTGTTATCATAGCGGTCAAACTGGGGCGGAGGCGGCGCAGGAGGTCCACCATAGCCACGGTAGTTAGGATCGGGCGGAGGAGGATAGCGGCCTCCTCGATAGTCCTGAGGTGGTACCGGAGGAGGATAGCGATCACGGTCAGCAATAGGAGGGCCGCGTCTGTAGTCATCGTAGTCTCTGCCCCTGTTTACCGGAGGCGCAGGTGGGTATTCACGATAATCACGCGGGGGCGAAGGAGCGCGCCGGTAGTCCCGAGTAGGAGGATAGTCGTATCGGGTTGGCGGCGGTGGTAGATCACGGGGAGGCATGGGGACGTATTCACGTTCACGATTCATGGGAGCATCGTGAGTGCGGCGCTGGGGGCTCCTGTGGAACAAATCAAAAAATATTTTTTCCAAAAATGATGGGCACATACTGGGCTGCATTTGGACATTCTCTGTTCGAGCGCTAAGTGACGGGAAACAAAAGCCCTCGATGTAGATGAACACACCTCGCCCAATGACCCATGTTACCGCATTTGAAGCAGGCTCCCGGGTCCCCAGTGTATTTTGCGGTCCTGCCACCCCCGTGGGAAAGCTCGACGCGAATTTTGTTGCCCATGAAATGACCTTCGTGATACTTGGCGACGCTTTCTTCAGCAGCTTGGCGGCTGTCGAATTCCTATGGTGGCAGTTCAGATAGCGCAGAGTGCCATAAAGGAGCAGAGACGTACCACGAAGCCATATCCGATCCTGGAAGGTGTCTTTGAGACAAGAGCAGCCAGACGACGAGAGCACATACTTTAGTTCGATGTTGGTGATGTTGCCTATCTGACCAAAGCAGCTTTGCAAATCCTCTGGGCGCGTATGTTCGGGAAGACCACCGATATAGACCTTGTTCGGCTGGACAGCAGAAAGTAAACACCCAGTTGCGACTTATGTGGAAAGACAAGAAGGCGTGGTCAAGAGCCCGAGTCAAAAGAAAAGCCTCGCAGCAGTGAGCAAGTAAGGCATGGGCGTCACAGACAGCGCGAGCGGAGACGTTGCCATATGCCAAGCTACAAGACTCTTTTCTCTTTCTACAGAAACGAGCAAGCAAGCAAGGAAAGACCGAATAAGCACCTTGACTTGCTTTTCCCGGTAATGGTCGCCCTTGTTCCCAGAAACAGTGCCTACGCTAGAGCCGCGAGGATAGTCTACGGCGTCGTTTGGATCCTGACCACGATCGTCGGCAGGAAGAGGCTCATTGGAGGGTTCAGCGCTACGCCGGGAAGCATCGTCAGAAGGTCCCCAGTTGTCCTGTCCCTCGTCAGCAGCGCTGGGAGAGGCAGCCATTTTTTTGGTTGTGGTGGTAAGCGGAAGAGACAAACAATCAGCAGATCAGTGATGTGCACGGACCTCTTTCTTCCCTCTTGCGTAGAAATTCCGAACACTCGTTAAACACTTGCGCCTTAATCCAAAGTGCTTTGCTTCATGACTTCCGACAACACCTTTCAATACTCAGAGTTCAAGCCTGTTGTACCACGGAGGAAAAGAAAGAACTTGAAAAACAAGGAACGGCCATCACTGCTCGCTCTTGTTGAACGCACAAGAGAGGACCTCGCAAAAGACGACTGGAATGCCCGATGCCAAGGTCTATTCAATCTGCTAAACCGCAACATCTGGTAACACTCTTTGTAGAAATATTGCTGGACCACTTAGAAGCCCGTACTTTTTGTCCTTCGCAAATTTTATGTCTGGGTCTCGGGAGCCCATCGTCTTCGCCAAACTCTCGTGCTCAGCTGGCCTTCTTACTTGAGATATGCAAGTCAACCGCTATCGTAGGTCTTGTCGTGCTGTACATTCATATTTGTCTCTGAATTCTGCCAGAAACCAGACAATGTCTCCATTTATGATCCAGTCTTTTCCGAGGAAGACGATGCGCTATTTGAACAACTCGGGTTTCGTGTGCTTTCTGAAAACAAAGTAAGTTTCCCTTCCAATGAGAATTACCTGCTAACCCATGTTCTAGGATGGTAGGCATACCTTGGATGCTCCGACCATACTCTGGGTGAGACATCCTTGTCCAAGACACGCCCTACTGAAGAACGCAGATGCCTCATTGTGATCTGGACCTATACGAAACCGTGCTCGCAGCGAATTGGTCGCGCGAGCAACTTGGACGTATGGTCCTGGTATCCAATCGCCTCGGTGATTATGTCGATAGGTCCGTGGCAAAGAGCAGTGTTACTCAAACCGAGATTGATTCCTGACAGTAACCCGCGACGCAAATTAGAAATTCGGGCGCCATGCCTGTTACGACTCGGTGAGTAGCTCAATATGATGAATCGTATATATTAATATTCATCATATTTTGCAGAAAACGACATGCAGTATTTCCTGCTCCCCGTTTCCTCCACTTTTCCGACCGCCTTCAATACTATAGCAATCCAGTCTGTCGGCCGAAATGCCAATGCAGAGCTCCTGGAATCTTGGTTCGAGGCCAATCCTTCGGGCGCTGACAAGCCTGAGGGCACACCGCAGCCGCCGGCATAGATATCGATGATGATCGCCCGTACGTTGTCAGTAGTTAGTGCAATTCACCTTTCTATAGGAAAGGCTCATTTCGGATGCCGAGACGTCCGTGTGAATCGATCGCGAAGGTCTGCGGTTGTGTCGTGTTTTATTTTCTTTCTTTTTTTTGAGGAGTGGGCTTCGGCATTCCTTGATAAACTGCTTTTCCCAATTTGGGGGACCACCCAACCTAACTTATCCTCCTCCAATCCTCCTCATCGGGCTGCACGGTGTCAGGCTGCACGGCAACGAACTTGGTCTGCTTCGCCTGAGTCATCCGATGCCCGCTTAAAACCCCGGCTCGTGTATTTAATGCACAGGTGCCGGCGGGCATTTAACTTGAAGTTCCCCCATCAACCATGTCTATCTCTGACTGTGAATCGTTTGATATCATTTTTGCTGGAGGTAGGTGCCATTGCACACGGTTTTGCTTGTGATTAATCATGGTATTCCAGGCGGCACCAGTGGCTGCCTTATTGCTGGCCGTCTCGCATCGGCCGACCCATCGTTGCGGATTCTTGTGCGCGGCGCCCATAATTAAATATCCAGGGATATAGACGTCGACCATTTACAGATTCTGGAAGCAGGCGAGCACACCCGCGGGCTTCCTGCGCACATTCAGCCTGCACGTTATATGAGCCATCTGGCTCCAACTAGCACCACAGTGACCTTCAATGCCTCTAAACCGAGTCAGAGTCTGGGAGGCAGGCCTCTTGTTGTCCCGTCGGGGCGCTGCGTCGGCGGCGGGAGCAGCGTTAATTGTTGGTCGGGATTTCTTCTGTAATGGAGCTCATCGAACACGCTTTTTAATAGTTGCGATGTATACGCGCGCCGCAGCCTCCGATTACGACGACTGGGAGAAGATCTACGGAAACACTGGCTGGGGAACAAAGGACCTCCTCCCTCTGCTAAAAAAGGTACGACTTGATGTACATTGGTATCTTTTACTTTATTAAAGTGTCTTCAGACAGAGACCTATCAAGCAAAACCAGGGGAACCAACCCACGGATATTCAGGTCCACTGAAAGTCTCGTACGGTGGAGTATTCACAAAAGTAGGCCAGCAATTTCTCGACATGGCCCCCCGCTACGACACGTCGCGTGGCATGACTGAGGACCCAAATGGTCTCTTCTCATGCAATGAATATGGCGTAAGTAGGCTCTTGCAAAATTGTATCTTTGGCTGATTCTGCCCCAGAGGTGGCAAAAGCGCGTCTTTGTTCCTTCGTTGTTAAGTACAGACCTCGTATATTAATTCGATGCAGGTGGATCGATGCCGAGACTGGGACTCGTTCCGATGTTCCCCACCATTTTATCTACAACCAGTCTGAGAACCAGAACCTCAAAGTTCTCACCGGCTGCCGCGTCAAAAGAGTCATCTTCGAGTGAGGGACTCAGCCCTCCGTTTTCCGCGTGCTGACCAAACAGGAACGCGCGCGCTGTGGGGGTAGAATATGTCAATGATACTGTTTTGCGTCCCGCGGCAGACCAGACAGTTCAGACGGCGTGTGCTTCCCGGCTCGTCGTTGTCTCTGCTGGGGCATTTGGTTCACCCACCATACTGGAAAGGCGAGCATTTCCTGTGTTCCTCCTGACCAAGGATGTTGATATGGCTACATTCAGATCGGGCATTGGCGCCTTGGATATTCTGAGAACCCACAACGTACAGCCTTTAGTGGACCTCCCCGGCGTCGGACGCAATTACCAAGACCACAACGGCCTTTTTGACCCTTATTTGGCGAGCGAAGAAGCAGAGACCTTGGATGCCTTCATTCGTGGAGAGAAAGATGAAGAAGAACGTGAGTCGGCGCCAATCGTTTCTCTACCTCATCTTACCTTTCCAAGGTCTTGTTGCGCAGTGGAAGTCTAGTGGATCAGGCATGGTCGCTCACAAGTGAGCGCGAGGAATCTGGTGTCCCTCTTCATGCTCATAGTTTTCAGCGGCCTGGATGCTGGTGTTAAAATTCGACCCAACGCCGATGATTTGAAAGAGCTTGGAAGCGAATTCGAGAGTCGGTGGAAGAGCTACTTTGAAAATGCCCCCGACAAGCCTGCTCTCTGGATTGGGCCTGTAGCATTGTTTGTCCAATAACTATTGTTAGTCGTAAGCCGATCACTCACTTTAATTTCAGATTTGTGGGTAATCCGGCGACTGTCCCGCCCCGCAAATATTATAGCTTAGGGTATTATACAGTTTGCAACTTCCATTCGAATGTTATTTGTTACTCACGACCCCTCAGAAGTACCCCGTCTCCCGAGGCCAAGTCCATATCTCGTCTGGTGAAGATGCAAATGCACCCCCTGATTTTGACTCTGGCTTCTTGACCCAGTAAATTGTTTTTTCTTGGCACGAGGACCAGCCCACAGCTTTTCCTTGTAGTCCGGCAGATCTGGCTATACTCAGATGGGGCTACAAGAAGTCCCGAGAGTTCGCAAGGAGATTGGACATATATCGCGGAGAGTATCTACCGGCACATCCAGAGTTTGCTGACGAAAGTCTCGCTCGCTGTCATGACGAGGCGATGCCGGTCGATATATCGGCGCCGGATATAGTCTACAGTGCTGAGGACGACGCGGCCATCGAAGCTCATACCAGGAAATTTGGTAGGAGGGCCGATTTCGGTAACTTCAGCGCTGACTTGAATTCTAGTTCAATCAACCTGGCATTCGGTATATTGCTTGTATTTATTTGAGTTGTGCACATCTTGATCCCATTTAGCTTGGCACCTGTGCCATGAAACCAAGGAGTGAGATGGGGGTTGTCGATGAACGGTTGAACGTTTATGGTGTGCAAGGTCTCAAAGTTGCTGGTGAGCATTATTGAATCCATTCAAATGGACCTGAACTCACTTTCTTTTCCCAGATGTAGGTCCGTTTTTCATTTTATTCTGCAAGTTTCACGTGCCGCCTCAGATTTCAATTCCGCCTGCGAACGTTGGTGCCAACACAAACAGCACGGCATTGGTCATTGGCGAGAAGGCGGCGATGCTTATTGCAGAGGAGCTCGGGATTCAGTTGTAGAAAGAACTATTTCAACACCAACGGAATATGTAGTGATGTACCGTCCAAAGCGAAATACAATGGTGATAGCACGCTGTCCGTGTGTCCGAGAAGTTCTCTTTATAAAATCAAACTGCCTGTGAAGTTTTCGAGGTCTGCCCAAACCTTCACGCTCACCTTGAGGCCCGAATCCAAGTACAGTCACTGGTCTGACTCGTTTTCTTTGGTGGAATCAACATTCACCAGTATCTAAATTCAGCCGAAGTGGGGAGCTGCGAACGGTTGTCCAACAAGGAAGGAGAAGGGTTTGGAGCCAAAGGACAAAGGTTGGACGTGCGGCTAAAAAGAACAAAACATGATAGCCCACCGCGGGGGTCGAACCCGCAGCCTTCAGATTCCAACTGGAATACAACCCGCCTGGATGTAAGAGTCTGACGCTCTACCGATTGAGCTAGGCGGGCGATATCTTCCGTAGGAACTGTCGAATCAGGACCAGCGATCCTGCCCACACGCGATTCAGGGATTTTCGGCGAGATTTAGAAATGTGCGACCACACAGTATACTCACTCCATCCGTGCGCTTGGCATGTTTTGAGCACGAAGCATTGAGTCAAAACCGGCGATTCTGTTTCTTCAGCACGAGCACTCTCTTTGATTGAGAAGCCGGTGATTCTTCTCCAGAAATATGCGCGGTCTTGGGTAGCTCAATCCAAAGCAATAGTCCATTCTGTCACAAAAGTCACAATGAACACCGCGAAATGGAAATGAATTACACCGGGTACACAAAAGGAATGAAAAGTCAGCCAATAAAACATGACCGACTAGTGAATCTCACGGCGCAACTTTTTTTATGACCTGAGAAGCGGATGACCTCGCTTTTCTCCATCATAACAGGGTCCGTTCCAGCGCGTGGCTCGAATAGCCCTGCTGTGCAACAAACTCCCCAAACTCCAACGCATACATTGACGCGTATATGTACAGGCCCCAGCTGTTTCTTAACGGCGCCGGAATAAACCTCATTTCGACAGGAAGTCGTCTCCGCACTTGAGTATTGAATAGCCGAATGGCCTCTTCGATATAGTGATTTGAACGACGGCGGAGAGGGTCATCTTTGCCAGCGATTCCGATGTGGATGATGGCTTCAAGTCGTCTGTCGGTCGTTTCAATACCCAGCCGCAATGTAAACATCCAAAACAACTCACCGCACGGTGATTGAGATGGAACGCCGTTCGCACCCGCAGTTTCCTAGTGTGACGTCAAAATAGGCTGAAGAAATGAAGGCAGAGCGCTAAAATCTAAGATCTCAGAGCTAACGGACAAAATGGCGAGTAGAACCACAAAAGATGTCGACGACGAGGCTCCCAAATGCCGCTGAATCACAGACGAAAGAACTGACATATTCAGGCTCTTGAGCACGCAAGGCAAGGTTCGACGTATGAGACCATTCAAAGATCTGGGACCCGGAAGGGGTGGCTGAAGGTCGTCGCTGGGCAGGTTGGCCGAAGGAGAGGTGGAAGCAGAGCGGGGTAGCAAAACGATCCAACTATCTTGTACCCATGAAAAGTTTGAGCGGATGTGCGTTAGCTTGAGGGAGCAGAGAAAAGGGATGACCTGAATCCATGTCTTTTCCGTATTTTTCAAGGAATAAGGAATAGCGCAGGCACGAGTTTCATTCCAAGGCGTCGGACCTTCCCTGAAAACATTCCAACTGTGTCTTATCCAAGTCACACCCGTTTTCGGCAAAAGTTGCATTCCTGCGCGTTACTTTTATGAATTCTAGGTCAGCCCCTTCTAGTGTCCAGCAGCCTTCTCTGCGGCGATTTGTGCTGCGTAGGGGTTCTTCGGGTTTGTCGCAAACTCCGCAGCTAGAGATTCGTTTTGCATTAGCACCTCGTGCGCTGCTGAGTCTAGCAGATCGTGACGCACATCGCACAGCCGAATCCTGCAGTTTTGAGATACCATAGAGCGAGATGGATGCGGCAACCATGAATGGCCAGAGGGGTTTAAGGATCTAGAGGGACGGAAGGGCGCGTTAGAGGATGATGTATCGTCATGGTCTGGAACTTGCTGGTGTCGGCCATTTGCGCCAGCCAAGGAAAGCCATTTGGTATTATTCTGCAGCTGATATCAGACACGAGCGTTTGGAGGTCGAGTGAGGGTTTGGACTCACTGCAGCGATGAATGTTACGGGGCAAACCGCGATATTGTTTGGAACACACCGGCAAGCCAAATATCCGCCTTTTCTCTGCAACCAGGTTGGTTCGATGGTCTCCATGCTCTGTTTCTTGAATTGAAAAACTTCTGAACGCAAAGCGCAGTTTAGAAGTCACCCCAGAAATTCTGGCTTCACGACTGTTAAACTACGTTTTCTTTTCCAGTGTTTAGAGTCACTTGATACATTGTCTTAAATTCTAACATAGAGTGATAAATATTGTACATGTTCTTCATATCTTCCTTGGTCATACGATGGTTATGCGACCTTCCATGCCCAACAAGGCCCTATTGAAACTCGTTAGCCATGCAGGTAGACTACCGAAGAAACGCACCCAGAGGGTCAGTGCTCGAATGTTCCGCGCCGGTCCACATTCCAATGATACCGAGCGCCGAGCCAATGTCGCCCACTTGCACACTCTCGGTCACCCACTCGGGATCCGCGCCCGCAGCTTCGCTCGAGGTCTGAATTTCCTTCAGCACATGCATTCACGATCCCACGGAAAAACGCACCATACTCCAGCGCACCGCGCCATCTCCAATCATCCGTACCGTTCCCTCGACCACGCGTGCGCTGGTCTCGTCTGTGTCCGTCCCGCGCGATTCACCCTCGACGTGGATGATCGGCAGACGCCAGATCAGCGCCTTGGGGTCGGCACCGACCGGGGGACGCGGCGGGCGCGAGTAGCGCGCGACGCGCAAGGTCATAGGAAAGATGCGGATCGTCTCCTGCAGGTCGTCGATACCAAAGCCCGCCGTGGAGAAATCGACATTGTGCACTGCGAATAACAGTGAACATAAAACAACGATGAAAACAGCCCACACATACCAAGCAAGTCCCGGTAGTCGAGCCAGCATACAACTCGTCTGGGAGTTGTCATGATTAGATGGCTAAGAGGACAATTGAATGGAGACCAACCTCCACTCGCCCGCGACGCCGGCCCAGTCCCAACCCTCAACCTCGTCGCTTTGAGCGGCTTTGCCCTTGCCTTTATCAGAAAGCCCAGGCTCTGCAGCTTTACCATCGTCGTCGTCACCTTCTGGTATCTCTGGCCGCCAGATATTCCAGAATCCCGGCGCACCGCCCATACGGATGAGGTCAAGGGACTGCATCGCATCCACGACCTCGCCGAGCTCGAGGCCAACCTCCGCAGCAGCCTGCTTAGACGCGGCGCCCACTGAGCTAAAATGGCTCTCCATGTCGAACTTGTCGCGCATGTTGGCCTCCATGATGAAGCGGGCCGCGGCGAGGAAGGCGTAGTCAGGTACTACGCGGTGCGGCGCGGGGAAAACGTAGGTCGGGTAGGTTCTGGGGTCGGTGAAGTCAATCCCGCGACTGGAGAGGAATTGAAGTAGGTGCGGCCCTTCGTTATCGCCGTCCTCATCCGAATCGTCCGCAGCTGGGTCGTAGTCGGGGTCGTCGATGTCCTCATCCGGGTCGAGGAGGCTCGGGCTGAGTACGATAGACGAAGGGTGGAAAACATGAGCACGACGAGAACCGCCGGCTGAGTGGAGCTGAGCCATCACCGCGTCTTGAGAGTCTGAGTCGGGCAGAGTTGAGCGGGAGAGGCGGGTGCGAAACTCGTAGAGGTGCGGCGATGGGTCTACTTGGATCGGTTGGTAAGGCCCCCAGCATCGCTCTACGGTGAGATATCTACCAACAACATTAAACGACTGAGTACCCAAAAGTATGAGAACTGCACTTTGTGTTATACACGCGACTGCGGGCAAAGGCGCGAGCCGTCGCGTACTGATGCTCGACCGTCGATGAGGTCTGGCTGGGATCTATTGGGATAAACCCTCGCAGGAAAGTAAACTTGTGAAAAGCTTTTCCCGCAGTGGTGTCCTCAAACTCGGCGCGGGTGCACTCCGGACCCTCCGGATCGAAGAAGGCCAACATACGTTTCGTGAGGGCCGGGGGATACCCGCGAGCCAACACTTTGTTAAGCCATGTTGTATTACCCGAGGCGGCAAGCTCCCGAAGAAGAGGGGGAAAGACGAGACGACGATGAGGGACAGGGTCGAGGGTACGAAGCGGAGTGACGGGGGCTGAAGTGGTAAGGACATCCACTAAAGTTTCAAAGTCGCATGCAGGGTCTCCCGCGGCGAGACGATTAGCTGCAGCAATGCGGCTGGTGAAATCATGCCAGTTGTACGGAATTTGGGCAGGAGACACTATGCCTGGGCTAGAATCCATGAGAGCAATCTTGGGGCGAGGGTCATCGAAAATTGCGAGATAGAGGTCGCGCCAGATTGAGTTAACCAGGTGGTTCAGAGAGCGACAACAAGCAGCGACGGCAGAGACAGTGTTGGGTGCACCGCTGCGCACTGTGTCGACGAGAATCTGCTCCAATATTTCTGGGGGAAGCAGTAGCAGAGACATGTTGTGGTGTCTAATCAAGCCGGTTCGGAAACGGTACCCGGAGATTATAAAGCCACAATTACGAACGCGTGCATGCCAAAGACTCTAATGCAAAGATGCCCAAATCGCCTTGCGCGCAATGAGACTCTGCGTAGGACTAGAATTTATGTATCGAACATGAGAGAAGAGTCCAAGCAGTCTTGTTTGGCGTCGCGTATTTGCGAGCGGCATTTTGCTATATACCACCATCTCAGCAACACGATGAACGCTAATTGAACACAGACATGTCCTCCTTACCTCCTACGGCGCCCACAGTAAGCGGTTTCCTAATTTCTGTGGCGCGACATGACCTCCTTGTAGTGGCGCGACTTTCCCTTCTTCGACGTCGTCCCTGTGAAGGACGCTCATGACCTCAACGCGCCTCCCGAGATATTCAAGACAACCCCAGAAATATCGACAATTCTCCCCTCGTCCGCTGGGGTTCTTGTTGCAGACATCTATGGCACAATACACATCCTTAACCGAGACTTCGAGGCACAGCGAACCTGGGTCGCGTATGAGGGTGGCCGCGTAACTCATATGGCCGAGCGGCGCGGTGTTCTTGTGACTGTCGGGGTGCGTCCATTTACTTGAGGCATATCCCGTCAATTCATCCTCTCTGTAGGAAGACGAGTCCACCCGTGTTCCCGTCCTGAAGATATGGGATCTCGAGAAGAAGGTCAACGTGCCTCCACTACTCCGTTCCACAAACATGCAGATCACCAAACCCCACCCTGTCTGCACCATTGCTCTTTCGACAAATCTCACTCATCTCGCAGTTGGTTTTGCGGACGGCACCGTGGTTCTATACCGCCACATTGACCAGTCTATCAATAACAACACTGCCCTCCTGAAGCCCCGCACCGTGCACGAGTCCCCGACGGAACCTATCACCGGCCTTGGCTTTTCAGAGTTAAAGACCCTATTCGTAGTCACCACCAACCGCGTATTGTCCTACCAGGTCTCCGGCGCCGGCAGCGGCAAGGCTACCGTTGTTGATGACATCGGCTGCGCTTTGGGCTGCGCCGCAATGGACTGGAGAGGTCACGACGTGGTCGTCGCCCGGGAAGAGGCAATATACGTCTGTGGGGTCGAGAGTCGCGGCGCGTGCTACGCGTACGAGGGTCGGTACTCCCTACATTTGCGTGTAAATAATCCTCATCGACACCGCAGGCAACAAGTCATTCATCCGTCCACATTTAAATTACCTCGTTATTGTTTCTCCGCCTATAACTCCGACCGCTTCCGCAGCGTTTCGGACTGTGCGCAACTTTGCAGCCCGCAACCCCACAGAAACGGAGATCACCAAGGTCGTCGTATTCGACCCCGAGAACAAGATCGTTGGATACAACGAGACCTTTACCCAGGGCGTGCGCGATATCATCTCCATCCCTGAGTGGGGCAGCGTGTATATTCTGGGCAACGACGGAACGCTCGTGCAACTCCTAGAAAAGCCATTTTCGGCCAAGCTCGACATGCTGTACCGGAGCTCGATGTATCCTGTCGCTCTGAACCTCGCGAAGACGCAAGGCCTCGAAGACTCGAGCGAAAGCGTCGCAGACATTCACAAACAGTACGGCGGCCACCTCTACAACAAGGGCAACTGGGACGGCGCGATGGGCCAGTTTGTGAAGACCATAGGGTGGGTCGCGCCGAGTTATGTTATCCGCAAGGTTCGTGGTCTTCTTGCTTTTTCATCCCTCCCCTAACGCTGGCGAAGTTCCTTGATGCGCAGCGGATCCACAACCTCGTCACGTATCTGCAGGAGCTGCACTCGCTGGGACTAGCAAACTCGGACCACACGACGCTCCTGCTCAACGCGTACACCAAGCTCAAGGACGTTGCGCGCCTCGACGGGTTCATCAAGACCGAGTCTCGCCGCGTAAGCTCTGGCTCGGGCGAGAAAGATGAGCTGCCGTTCGACCTTGACACTGCCATCCGTGTCTGTCGGCAGGCTGGATACTTTTCACATGCGTCATACCTTGCGAAGAAGTATGAGCGCCACGAGGAGTATCTGCGCATACAGATCGAGGATGCGCAGAATTACTCAGAGGCATTAGTATACTTGCGAGCGCTGGGCGGCGATGCCGTGAGTCTCTTCGTTTTCGCTGAAACGGTGGAATGTGAACACTAGTTACCTGCAGGCTGAGAGCAATCTAGCGCGGTATGGCCGAGCCATGCTGGATAGTCTCCCGGAGGAAACAACGCAGCTCCTGATCGACCTCTGCACGCCGACTGGCGGTCCGCTCTTGGAGCCGGAAGAAGACGTGCCCAACACCGCTGCATCGACCAAGGCGCTCTTCTCCGCCGGGTCCACCGGGCCGTCGTATCTCTCGTACCTCGCGCTCAACCGCAACTCGCTCGTCCTCGACGCGCCACCGCCCTCGCCATCGATCAAGACCGCACCATCAATCAAGACCGTCAAGCCCGGCGACACAACATCCCGACGCGCCTCCGTGCACGATTCACCCCCACAGACGCCGTCTGTACACACCACTGCGCCGGCCCGACGACCACCTGCGCCGCTCAAGCCGCTACCGAAACTACTCTCCCCGCGACTCTACTTTGCGCACTTTGTCGACCACATGGACCAGTTCATCGTCTTTCTTGAGACGGTGGCTCAGCGGCGCTGGGGGCAGAGTGTGGAGGGAATCGACGACGTGTCTGTCGCACCTGAGGCTGAATCGCGGCCGGACGACCACGATCGGCCGGACCAGGTCGCGGTGTGGAACACGCTTTTGGAACTGTACCTCACACTGCCCGATCTGCCCGCGGCGCCTGCATCTGGGGCTACAACAACCACTACCGATGGCAAGAGGGAAGACAAGGATGACTCGGGGCCCTTGCGGCGTAAAGCCCTGCGCGTACTGAAGAGCAAGACGCTGCCATATGATCCCACACATGCGCTTATCTTGTGTTCGAGCCGGGGATATACGCGCGGGCTCGTGCTGCTGTGGGAGCGCATGGGCATGTACGAGGACGTGCTGCGCTTCTGGATGGACTCGGCGGAGCCGGGCGCGTCGGACGAGGTCGTAAGAAGACTGAAGGCGTACGGTTCCACACGCCCGCAACTATACCTCGTCGCTCTAAGATACCTTACGTCGACACCGGCGCTACTTGCACGGCACGAGGCAGACGTGCGCGACGTGCTAGAGCATATTGATGAGAAACGGATCGCGACGCCGCTCGGAATTATACAGGTGCTGGCGCGGAACGACGTCGCAAGTGTCGGACTAGTGAAGGACTGGCTCATGACGCGGATACAGACGGCAAGGGCTGAGATCCAGAGTGTAAGTGGTTCTTTATGCTTCGACTTGCTCGAGTTAACATGGCTTATAGGACCAGGAATGGACGACGTCGTACCGGCTGGAGACGGCCACGAAGCTCAAGCAGGTCGCAGACCTTGCGGATCCCGAACACCCGCGCGTGTTCAATGTTACACGGTGTTCCCGCTGTGGAGGGCAGCTCGACCTCCCGAGTGTGCATTTCATGTGCAACCACAGCTTCCATCAGCCGCGGTCTGTACGCTTATCTAAAGCTCTTCTCTCTTTCTTACATTGCATGGCAGATGCTTACAAGACAATGAGACGGAGTGCCCACTCTGTGTGCGTGAACACGGTATGATTCGCGAGATACGGCAAAATAACGAGCGGCTGGCGGACCACCATGATCTATTTGTGTCGCAGGTTAAAGAGGGTGGGTTTTCCGTGGTTGCGGAGGCCTTTAACAGAGGTATCTTGAATATGTCGAGGTTGGAAGATGTTACCGTTTAGGTGCCGTAGCCAAACAGCGGTAAATCATATTCAACGCCGTCGCCCTAATTAGGAAATTTGCATATTTGCTCATCACCGCGTTTCGACATTGTTACAGGAGACCCTTACACGTTTGGCTTAGCTGACTTACTATAAATCTCTCACCGTTGACCCTGAGCCATAGTTGGAATGACTCATTGGCAGACACATTGCGTCAGGGAGCGTGAGCCGCACGTTGTGCAGCCCTTTGGACATTACCACAGCGCAACCTGGTTCGATATCTTGGGGCCACGACTGACCCACGTTCAAGCCGCAGTGCAGCCAACTGGCTCAACATGGCCTTTGACTCATTTGTTTGCTCAGGTGCTGGTCAAAGCGTTCAAGATAGCGAAGAATATTGTGGGACTCAGAATCACCGATTTTCATAACAAGAGTTATCATGCTCCTTCGAACGTCGTCCCAGACAAACTTCTAAAAAACAACAATGGAAAAAATAATGAAATTTCAATAATGAGAACAACTCACTGTCCATCATCGGAAGGGCACCGTTGCCAATACCGACGTGGACGCTCCTCACCGCTCCAGCTCAGTCATGATGTACAATACAACCCTAGATACCTTTTTCGTGCGCGCATCGTTAGTAGATATATATCATGCGGTACTTGTGCCCGCCATCAGACCTGGCGAGCGCGATGTATAGCTGCACGTTGTTGGAAAATGTGCGGATTCTTCTGGATACGGTTTCAACTGAACAACACTGCTTTCCAAACGCTACTTCAGTAGACTCGTCAAGTCTTACTTGGCCTCATGACAGGATAAAAACGGCGAAATACACATAATTTGGGAAAATTCAAGGCCGCGGTGACTGATGTGGGCAAAATATTTATGAGGCCGTTGTTGAATTGTGACGCGAAATGACCAGGGCGAGTACAGGCATGCAACGGACAAAGCCGACGCCCCCCCTTCTAAGCGAACGGTTGACCAGTCTGACCGATCTCCGCAACCAAATTTTGAGATCAGTTTGCACTGCATATCTCGGATTTTGCCGCCGCACGCCTCTTGGACGCTCTCAATCTCGCTGAAAGCTACCGTCAGAGGATTGGCAAATTAAGAATTGTCATACCCTCGATTATGTCACATATACCTTTTTTGATGGCGACCTCCTCGATCCCGGAGAGCGGATGCGTACATTCCACCGTCTGCCTTTCAAAGGGACGGAGCCAGAATAAATCTCTGAGTTCTGACTTCGCAGTGTTGTAAGCCTTGGCCCGAAAGTCAAGTGCTTGCGAAGCCATGCAAAAGTCAGGTGTCTTGACATCGGGGCCTGATGTGTAGAACATGAGCCTTCATGAGGAAGGTCCTCTGAGGCTCTGTGAGATTTTCTTCCTCGGCCTGCCAAGTATTTAGCAACATTCAAAACAAAAATGATTTTAAACGTACGTCGGTGCATTTGATCAGAGGTTCCATGAATTTACCCTTCTCCTTGAGCCGTCGTCTGATCCTACCCACGATGTCTCCAAGATGAATTCTAAGAGCTCTTCTTCTTGTCTGGATCTTCTTCTGGTAGAACTGATACTTCCTTCATCCAGTTCCAGATGAAGCGAGCGTGGACACATCTCTTGGACGTGTGGGGAGAACGTTGAAGGCAGTGGTCACGGTACAGCTCGACTGGAGGAGGGACAGGGACACGGCGCAGACCTGGTTACTAGGTGAACTCGGCGAACATCCGACTAGCAGTGAGGCAAGATTATCGAGCACTTCTGCAACATCTTGTCATACGTCTCATTATGTTCCATAGGACGGAGGATGGACATCGCCTCTTGCACAGATAACGACATGTCGGTCTGAGTGCAAAGTGTCTCCGGATGCTGCTTGATTATTAGCCGCGTTTGATCTGGCCACGCGGGCGAAGAATGATGCGCCAGTTTTTGCCGGATCTGCTCAAGTCGACCTTCAGGCTTCTACGTTCCGAGTTCATATCAAAGGTTTATTCAGTTATCAATTGCATTGTTGTGCGGTTGCAAGGATTAATTTATGGAAAGCTCTTGTTCTTGGATAATCTTTAAATACTTACATGCATGACGCCCGAGGGACGACACACCTAACCCTGAGAGGCCCTCGCCCGCCGTTCGGAGTGCGGGTTAATTCCATAGTAGGATCTAAGGGGCGGGTCAACATGCAGCGGGCATAAATAGAGGTGGTGGGGAGACAAGAGACAGCGGGCTGACCTCATTGACAGCATCGAGTGCTTTTTGGTGGTGCTGCCGTACTGGCCTTCCTAATTGGGTGCTCAGGAGTGATGCGCCGCTGGCTTTCACTGGAATCATGGTGAGGCCCGCTACACTGTCCAAAGTCCTGGCTCTCTGAGCCCGAAACCAGCAGGCAGAAATAACCTATACACTGGAGGGCGCCGTGTCTATCACGTACAAGACCTTGTTGATTCGCCGCTCTCCCTTGGCAAATCTATTGGTCTTTCTGTCCATGTTGGATGAAATTCGCAAAGCTAAATATCTGCAGAAAAGGCGTTTGGATCTAGCCCGGAAAGCCTTGGAATCATCGTTGTCCGCGGTTCGCCAGAATTTTGCAATCATCGATTGACCTTGCTTGAACAACGCTTCCAGACCTTCCGCCCGCCTACGCTGCTTATCGGGAACGGCTCCTCAAGCTGGCTTTGCATTTGCGAAACTCGATGAACCCATCCGTGAAAAACATGCCGATCCTCACAGTCGATACAGGTTCGCGCTCATTTTGGTCGTGTGCTTTGAACATCAACTTGATCTAGTTTTGGCTGGTCTCATGGCAAAGAAATTATGAACGGCAAACCAGACATTCTCAAAGGCTCTTATTACGCCAATATTAATTCTGGGACGGTTGATATCCCAGACGTCTCTCCTGCTCTTCAAGACGCATACCCCGAGTATTACAACAAAAATATTTGTACGTCTCGATGTTTCACCGACTGCGCTCTCTCACGTCGATCTCAGGGCCCAAGGCTGACGAGGCTGGAGTAGAATGTTTTGAGGGTGCTTTCAAAGACTTGGGAAAGTGAGCTGGTGCCTCTTGTCTGGTCAAGGCGAATATGTCACGCATCTCGTCAGATTCATCTTTCAAGTTGGGTGCGAATTGGCGGTGGCATGCCAGCCGTTTGGTATGTTAACGACTTGACCGTGAACCCACTCTCGACCTGTAGTACAGCGCTCTCCCACCTGAAGGACTCCTCGATGTCGCTGCCTCAGTTAATCAGCACATCCAACACCGTCAAGGCCCGTCTTCTGCATTACTTTCCGCCCAGCTCGGACGCTGCCGTGACTGAAGAAAATGACCCGGTGGACAACTGGTGCGGCTGGCACAAGGACCACAGTCTTTTGACTGGCCTTTGCTCCGTAAATGATCATTCTGAGTTGTTGCTCGCCCGCTGATTGGCATTTCACAGGCCATGTTTCTTCGTGAAGGTGAATCTGGTCTTGAGACGGTACCATCACCCTCCCCTGCATCGGGGCTTTATATTCGTACTCGCGGCGGCGACCTAACGAAGGTCTCTATCCCCGTGGATTGTTTGGCTTTCCAGACTGGCGAGGCCCTTGAAGTCGCCACAGGCGGAACTCTGCGTGCTACGCCGCATTGTGTCAGGGTTGGAGTGGCTCCCGGGTCAGATAAAGTCAGCCGAGAGACCTTTGCACTTTTCATGCAACCCGATGTCGACCAGCACCTCTCCGATTCATGCACATTCGGTCAATTCAGCAAAAAAGTGTTTGATGAGCATTACAACAATGATGCATCGGCATGAAATATGTAGAATCTAAAATCTAATGTAATTATGAATGTGGTGCTTCTGTGTTCGAGGGGGTCCGCCGCCTGGACGAAGATGAGGGTAATACAGACATGACGGCTGCAGCCAGACTATTTCGTTTAGAGGAACTATCTGGCCTTCCTTCAGAATGCTGAGAGGAAACAGAGGACCTGCGTCCGTCATGTTCAGAGATAACACTCCAGTCTTCACTTCCTGCGCCGCCGGGTGTAGACCCGCTGGAGCTGTACCCAGACTGTTCAACCGCTGGTCGGTCACGAATGGTGGAGTGCCCTCCGTCTATCTCGTCGTCCTCATCGTCATCAGAGTCGGGAACCACACGCTTTATCAAGGAACGCGCGTATTCCATATCCCGATAGATGGATTCTATGGCAGTAGCCACTCCGTCCTCCTGAATTCACTGTTAGTCAGAGCAGAAAAGAGGAAACAATCACGACGTACGGCTCGGATTCCTTCCCCAATCAACCGAGCGCGGTCTATTTGCTTAATATCGGTAGTCGCCGAGATGAAAGCGTCCGTCAAAGTGTCAACAGTTAGCTTTCGTACACCACTCCCAACCCCAAGAGCTTCAACACGATCAGCCCAGAAGAATTGGTCTCCAAAGAACGGCCGGATGATTGTGGGGATCCCAGCTGGTATAGTTTAGCAACTATCGAGGCGTCTTCAACCACGCTTACCTCGCAAACTCGCCCCAGTAGTACCCGCACCACCGTGATGGCAGGCCGCATCAATCCTCCGGAATAGCCAATCATGAGGGATCGAGGGTATCGCATAAATTTCCTTCGGCAGTGGCTCCTCTGGTTCTGTGGGATCGCCAGTCTTGGCTTGAAGTCTGTCTGACCATCCCTTGGATAAAATCGCGCGCACGCCGCTCCGTAATACCGCATCAATAACGCAGCGCGTCATCGTCTTGGGATCCGAGACGAGAATACTGCCGAACCCAATATAAACGACCTTCTTCCCTTCTGCGTGCGCTCCGTCGATGAATTTGACCAGGTCTGGAGGAGGCGTCCATTTCTTGGCACTAACATCAGCGTCGTCCAAGAACCAGTAGCCTAAGAGTGCGGGTGTTAGGTTATCGAAAACCGGCGCATCATTAGGACAATACCTGTGACCCGGATCCATTCGGGCCAATCCAGCGGAGGCGGTACAACGCTGGGACTGAAGTTGTACAAGAACGGTATCTTATGAGGTTCCATCTTATCCAAGCTGGTGCTACCGAGATGCAAGACGTTCCGCCGCCACCGGTTGATCTGACCCGCGGTCGCCCGCCAAAAGACTTGGTCGAACATGACATAGGTCATGTAATTGTAGCCTCCACCCATTTTGCGGTCCGGCACCGCGAATGCATGAGGATACGCCCTAAATTGTGTCAAAAAGAACCGGGTCTGCTTTTGAGAAACAAACATACCGGGTTCGTGTCCAAGTCATTGTGAACGCCCTGAAATACGGTATACCCAGCGCCTCGGCGATGTGGTATCCACCCATGGCGCTCGGGCTCTCGACCAGCACGTCAGTGCCTTGACAAGCATCCCAGGATTGCTTGAGAAGGTCATCGAGCCATCCACGGAACTACCGAAGCATAAATGCAATGAGTCGGGTCAATGATTAAAACACACCTTCTGCAACCCCTCTTTCAAAAAAGAGACCGTAAAGGTCCCATTCTCGATGCATATACGCATAAGCTCTGCGGGGTCGCCGCCGACGTGCCCAAATTCGATCCCGTGCTGGTTGGACATGAATATAAATATTCGCGAGGAATCAACATGCGCAGCAAACGTACCGCCTCGATCCAGTCCTTGAACTCGCCGTGCGTCGCGATACGGCACTTGTGCCCATCCGCCATCAGCCCCTTGGCGAGCGCGATGTACGGCTGCACGTCGCCGCGCGAGCCGATCGTAAGGAAAGTAAAGTGCAGGTGGCGCTTCGGCTTGAACGTCAGGAACGTCGAGGACGCGGACGTGAACATCAGCGCGGGCAGCGAGTCGGCCATGGTCTCGCCGGGGGGTGCCGGGTCGTGCGTCGCGGCAGACGGCGTGGTGGGCTCAAACTCCTCGAGAATAAGCGCGTCGCGCTTTCCCGGCGTCACCGACGTGTCGCCCTGCGCCATTCGCCTGCGCGCATCCTCCATCTGCTGCTCGAGGAGCATGACAAACGCATCGCGCTTGTCCTCCGCGTTGAACTCGAAAAAGAGCTCCTCGTGCCCCTTGACAATGACGATAAGACCGTGATGCCCAAATCGCGTCGCTTTGGTCTTCTCAATGGCAAGAAGATCCCGGATAGGGAGGGTCATCTAGGGATAGATGTCAAGTTAGCACGAGCGAACTAATATCTTGGGAGACACTCACCCTCGTCTTCGCCGTCAACGGCCCCGTAGACTTGAAACAAAAGTAATTCGTAGATATATACAGCCGCCCAGGGACGGGCAGCAGGCGAAATATATACCCAGGGAAGTCTGCGACACGCCGTGAGCAACGAAGCCGCAAAGTGTAGACAGAAAAACGCACATCCAAGCAGCGTCTCCTTCTCGTCGTACGCAAACACCGTGCGGAACTTCTCCGTCATCTCAGGGTCAACCGTCACGTCGGGCGTCTGGAGCACGCTGAAGGCCATATCTCCAAATCCGCTCGCGCGGCTGCCTGACGGCGCCGCTGCAGTGCTCGAGTACACTTCCCGCACGCGGCTAGTGGGCGAACCCCCAGGGGCGCCACCGCCACTGTCGCGGTCGAGGCGTCCGAGCTCCCGCCGAACACCCGCCGCGGGCCGCGCAGCCACGACGGCACGCCCCACGCGCTCCCGCTGCTCTCGCTAATCAACGGGTGGTCAGGATCAACGCGATAAACGGAAGGGGATGGAGGGTACGTGTGTTCGGTCGGCGTCAGCGAGTTCGGGGAGCTGCCGTCTTGCGCGGCGGGGGCAGCTGTGGGAGTACTGAGCTCCGACTTTGGGGAGCTCGTTACGGGGACGAAAGACGACGAGTTTGGCCGGCGCGAGATGTGGGTGAACCCCTCGGATTCGGGGGTGGGCGAAAGAGTGGACGCACTGGGCCGCCCTGAAATTGACTCGTGGAACGGCCGCAGGAACGACGAGATGCTGAACGATGACGACGAGGACGCCAGCTTCGAGTGTTCTGGATTGGGAAGACTCTGGGCGCGGTCGGGAAGGCTGGTGGTGCTGGTGGGCTGGGTGCGCGGTGCTGTGGTGTCCATGAGCATCTGCGGCGAGGACCGTTCTGGCTGTAAGCGGTGTGCACGGACGGCGTCGCGAATCTGGTCCAGAGCCGAGGCAAGGTCGTGGAAGTAGGCGAAAAAGTACGAATCGACAGAGAAATGCTCCTCCTTGTCAAACACCTTGACCTCGATGGTCTCGCTGAAATCCATGGCGGTGGACTTGTCGACGTCAATGATGGTGGAGTATGGAATGGCGATCTTGACGCTGTCTCCCATGTTCTGCGCCTTGAAAATGACCTTGCGGATGGCTTTGACCCATTCCTCGCGACTCGGAATAGACGGTGCCGACAAAACCACCGTCTTCTGGTTCGTCCGCACGCGAAACTCCTTGTCGTTTACCGCATCACAAGAAATCGCGTAGCGAAGATCCAAGATCCCATGTGGGAAATACGGGTCCTAAAGGGTATGATCGTCAATCTTTATTATAGCACACAAAGCGAAAGGCGTTCTCACTGAAGACGACTGGTACCACGATAGTGCGTCGTTCTTCAAGACAAACCAGTGCTTGATCCAACGCTTGGTCCGCTGTGCCTTCTTATTAAGGGAGCCAGATTTGAGGACTTGGTCCTATGGACATGAATTGTAGCGAATATGGAATAACAGGTAAGCTGCCAACCTCTCTCGCGGGCATATGGGCGAAGAAACACAGGTGGGAATTCGTGAGATACATATAGCCTTGAAGTACTTGGGAAAAATTTAGCAGGGAACGCGTCGGAGACGCGAAATACGTACAAACGGAGCGCAGTAACCAACAGGGCATTTCTTGACCAACATAAATATGCGATAAAACCAAAGAGGTGCGACATACCGGCCCAGACCTCCTCTATGCTGTCGAGATCAAAGACTTGCTTGAGCTTCTCGGCGAGCCGGACCCTGCGCTGTATTTTGACGGTGGCCATGCTTCCGGAGCGCATCATTGAAGGCGGGATCTTGACATTGTCGGTCTGTTGCAAGCGCTCGTGAAGAGGCATCGGCCGGTCGGCGTACGGCGGTCGAGGCGTCGCCTCGGGCTCCTCAAAGTCCTCTGCGTCTTGGTCCTCCTCCGACCCGAGGGTCGCGTCCGAGACAGGCTCTTCCTCAGTAACTGGCGTGTATTGTTGAGGCAGCGCCTTTCTAAGGGGACCGGGCTGATTCAGCCGCTGCGACCGGGCTAGCGGACGATATATAGTATGAATGGAGGAAGCGAGGCGGTCGCCTTGGGGCGGACAAGTTGAGAGTCAGCGTGCGTTATTGTGAAATAGTGGGGCAAACTTGTGCCCACCTAGCTTGCCGTCTTCGTCGCTGTCGGAATCGATGGGGCTCATACTCTGCGGGATCACATCATCTTCATTATCGGGATCCGTCCATGGGAGAGCTTGAAGTGCTTGAATGAGCGTTTGTGTGCCCGCGCGCATCTGGATGGGTATAAGCAGGCCCACGTGAAGACGCGCGTCGCGAACTCACAGAACCACCACCGCGAAATGAACTCAGAGACGGGCGGCTAGGCGCCAGAGTCGGGGAGGGCGGGGTGATGAACGGCGAGTCGTCTGTGGTCGCTTCAGGAGCTTGGGGATTCTTCATGGGAGACGAAGGACGAGACGCGCTAGGTGTGCTTGTTGCCGACTGAGGGGACAGCATGTCTAACGAATGTATCAGACAAGGGCCGTCAGGATTGGGTGCGCCGTTATACCATTGCTGTCTTCGGCCCGTTCTTTGCCCTTGCCTTTACGGGTGAGGCTGAACACTCGCTTATGGCGTTTGCCTGGGGAATCAGGGGGCGAGGAGGAGGTCTTGCCGCTGATGCTTTGACCGAGCTTATTGACAGTCTTCTCCATTGTATTCGACAGACGTTTAACGCGGCTCTGCGACAGTGGCTCGCTCTCCTTTGACTCTGCAAGACCAGGGACTCTGGGGATGTGTCTATGACCACGCTTGAGGATGGAGGGACAGGCGTGAGGAGCGGTGGTATGTGAGCCATGGTGGCGAGAGCAGAGGAGGACGTTCAGAGGGAGCCAGATTGCCCGGCAAGTTCCGAATTGACGTACGCAGTACCGTCACTTGACATATAACTGCTTTCGAGCAAGTCCAAGGGTCTGAATTGGAGCTTCAAAGGTAAAGAGGTGTGTTCAGTAATATTCTCTATTTATTTTCTTTATATCTCTAGAGCTGTGTTCGAGGTGCCCAATTGCAACGCAACGTCTGACGCCTCCAGGCTGCCGCATGTTTGGTGCCGGTGAATCAAGCACAGCTTCGTAGTCTCAGTAGCAATAGCGGGGATGATGATTGGCCGAAGGAAGGAAGTCTATTCCCATCGTCGTCCCGAACACTTGAGAGCTGTATGGATGGAGATGTGCTTAGACTAGTACCGCAAATATATGGTTTTTGAACAGCACGTTCCGATGAATATTCTGCTGCAAGTCCGCGCGAGTACGAAGTCTATTTACCTCGAAACTCTGCGGTGAGTTGAGTGTATGCGATTA
The DNA here is from genome assembly GCA_014925785.1 of Mycena galopus ATCC 62051. Lineage (NCBI taxonomy): Eukaryota > Fungi > Basidiomycota > Agaricomycetes > Agaricales > Mycenaceae > Mycena > Mycena galopus. Next base: position 1,093,528 of record WIQG01000007.1, read on the forward strand.
GATTAGATAGGATCACTGCCCGGACCGGAATGTGCAAAGTCAACCAAAAAACGTTGCATCCGCGCGTTGACGCCGCCTAGGACGCGTTTCCCTCTTCGCCTGCTATCACTGCTATCACTCTATGCGTGGAGAATTCTGTGTCGGTGCTGCGTCCATCTTATCGTATGTCCCTCCTTCTTTCCTCAGTTGAAGCCTGATCACTCTCCCAGTTTTGTCTCGCTCCTGCTCCTCATTTTCGTCCACGTTGGTCCCATCTTGATTGTGCAATCTTATTTCTTCAGCTTCGCTAGGTCTCCCAAATCAACACGTCTACCGTTCCCCGAGGCATATCATTGGTACAGTCGCCCTATTACCCCCGCATTCTCTTCATCTCGTTCATTAGGTCAAAATCAACGTATCAGCTTACGGGTGGGCAAGCTTGTTGTGCTGCGCATCTCCATCTAATAAACCGACTCAAGTGATGCTTTGCACCAAGCAATAGTCGACCCAGTTGACGGCCTTTACACGACCAACGCCTCCGCCCCGTTCGAATCCGGTGCAGGTCTACGACAATTCTATCTCTTCGGCCTGTACGCGCATTGCGGATACATCAACTCCACCGAGGGAACATGCACGAATAAATCGATCCAAAACCAATTCACGCCTTACGCCGCACTCACGTCTGACATGCCCGCAATTACACTGTCCTCTCGAACTTTATCTTGCCCCACGTCCTTTCCGGACACGAACTCCTCGGGCACTCATCACGCGCAGCATACTGGATGATCCTTCTCGGCACAATATGCGCAGTGGTGGCTCTCTTAACGTGCGTCGTCCCACCACATCACCGAATCAACTAAACATTTTATTGGGCGCCGTATGTAGCGGAGTCGCCAAATATAGCGCCACCTTTTTCCTCTCGACATTCGCCGCCATTATTGGGAGCATATTCCTCCTCATTGGCGCGACAATCTGGACCGTCATAATTAAGAAGACGCAGGCCGTCAATTCGGCCATGCTGGGGGCTACGTCGCCGGTTCCTGTGGGCATCGAAGTGTCCATAGGCAAGGGCCTGTACTTGATTTGGGCTGCGTTCGTGACGCTGCTCTTCTCTGCGGTCCCTACATGATCAGGTCGGTTGGGTTCTGTCGCTCTGTTTGAATGTTCGCTGATTTTATGTCGTAGCTGTTGTACATTCCGAGGATGAAGACCTTAGTTTATGATGCAGGTCATCCACGGTGCCTGGAAGATTATTTCGAAGCACAGACATTTATGTATTTTTCCTTTATTTGCTAGAAATATTTTTCGAGGCATGAATTCGCGAGCGTACTTGGTGTCCGACATCGGCGCAATGGCCCGATCATCCGTAATCAGTCTCGGCGTTACACAACTCTTCCCGACCTCCATGCACAATGAATGCTAATCCGCAAAGTCTCGAAGATGCCTCGACCATCGTGTCCGAGTTCATATACAGTCAGTACCCAGTTGCTCGCTCCAACTCAGGAATTTATACACGTTCCACAGGCCTAGATAATCTCCCCAATGAAGTCGCGCATCTACTTCAAGAAATCAAAGAGAAGGAAATCAAAGCACAAGGTACTTGTCTTCTCGCGCGCTAGTCTCAACTAAACATTCTAGATCTACAATCGGAAATCGACAGGGACTCGTCGCGGTACATCCGCCACTCATTAAAGGCGTCCAATTCCGCGTCCTCCTCCACCAGCGTCTCGCCTTCCCCCGCGGCCTCGCGTGCCCCGTCTCCGAAATCCATGCTCATCCCCGGCAAAATATCACCGCCTATGCCGAAATCAACGAGCTCTCCGCCGAGAAATGCGCCCTCGCCCAGCGCATCATCGACCTCGTCTCCCGCACCCGCGCCCGCCTCGACTCGGACCTCGCAAAGGTGCGCGTCCTCCAGGGCGAGCCCCTCGAGCCCGCCTTTGCTGCCGCGACGCCGACCGCGAGCGGCAGCAGCGCGCGCCTCCCGCGCACGCCCTCGGCGGTGGGCTCCCCGATGTCGAGGGCGAGGTCTACATCGGCGCCTCGCGCAACCCCGCCTCGCAGATCGGTGAGAGCCTGCGCACGGCCCTCGGTGCGAGCGCGACCATGCCCGATATCCGGGCACAGGTCCCCACCACGCCCGTCGTAACCGCTCCGCGTCCGTATCCGCTGGCCCGTCGCAGAAGAGTACGTGCCGGACGCCGTCTGAAAAAACCGATGCTCACTGATGTGGTTGGTACAGAACGCCGCATAACCGCAGCCCCGACGTCCATCAAGCTCGCGCCGGTGGTGGCCGCGACGCCGCCGCGCCGCTCCGCATCGCCCCTCACCACGTCTGTGGCCGCAAATTCGCATAGCAGCAGCTCGCACAAGCGCTCCCGGCTCTCACGGCAGATCCACCCGCGCGAGGAGATGGACGTGGATGCGGAGGGCGAGGAGGAGGGCGAGGGCGAGGACGAAAATCTATACTGTTTCTGCCAGAAGCAGAGCTATGGCGACGTGCGTATTTCTCTCTCTTTTCCCTTGTGCTAACACGGACTCTACGTAACCTCACAACAGATGATCGCATGCGACAACGACGACTGTCCGTACGAATGGGTGCGTCGTCTTTCTTTGCTACGATTCGACGGTTCTTACCACTTATTTCGATGCCAGTTCCATCTATCGTGCGTGCAACTCACGCAGCCGACGCCGGAGAAGTGGTACTGCAGGGAATGCATCGAGAATTCGAAGAAAGGCCTTACTGGCGGTGCGACGGGGCAGAGGAAGGGGAGGAAGCGGTAGGAATGATTCGGTCGACTTGGTTTGCAAAGTGTAACTGGGAATGTATACGGGCAATTTTGTTTCTATTGCAACGTCAAGTGACGAACTGGTCCCAAGCGCGCGAATCTTTCAATGCGAGTGTTACAAATCCCAACAAGTGTCGCTCAGAGGAAGAAACCATGGTTCCCAGATGCAAAATATCAGCGAGGCAACGAAACCGAATTTTCAAGATCGTAAACTAGTACAAGGTGCGTATAACGAAGGAAACGATCCATAACGAGAGAAAAGGCACAAACCTCACAATTAACGTGCTATTAGTCGACCGAAGGTCTTAAGCCGGGGGGCCCACGACAAGGGTGCACGAGGGTTGCGAACCCACCCCCCGGAAGGCGTCTGCAGACGCGGGCCTCTTAGGGGCTAGAAGGACGCGTCAGAAAATGAAGAAAGGAAAAGAAAAAGTGACTCACCCGAAAGCTCTTAGAGCTCGCAGTGCGCGGGGCGCAAATGGCCTGGCGGTCCGAAGGCGCAACCGCGGGCTGAAGGAGCGCGTTAGCAATGAGAGGGAAATGAGGGAAGGAAAAAACTTACCAGATAGGGTTGCCAAACCGCCCTAAGGAGGACGCACGCCGGTCAGGTAGTACGGTGAGCACTGCTGGCATTTCACCCTTCACCGAAGGCAGAGGGTCCGAAATGCTTGCAACCCCCGGGAGGGAAGCGAAGCGGATCAGACAAGCGCTCTCGACGGCGGCGGACGCGGGGTCTCAACTCCAGGCGGGTTGTTTTGGGACCTGAGAGAGAATGAGTAAATGAACAAGAACTTGAAAGGGACGCGAAACTCACCCAGGGAAAGCCCGGGGCCCGCTTTGTGCTCGACATTGAGGCAATCGCGGACGCACAACACTAGGAAAATTGGATGTCACCCTGGCCACTACGCAGCACACAGTCAGGGGTCGGACCTGACCGACGTGCTGCACAGCGGCCAGAGCAACACCCGATTTCCCTGACGTTGGGCAGCCACTCCGGCGGGACGGAAAACCCGCCCCTGCACCTCGGACGGTCGCGCCGCCCAATAGTGAACTGGTCCGCTGTCCCACGGTCTGAAATGCAAGCAGTGAGTACCCAGCGAGCGTGCCGGTGAACCGGCCTGAAATAAAAACGATGAGTACCCAGCGAGCGCGCTGGTCGACCAGCCTGAAGGCAAGGATATTGAGTACCCAGCTCAACCCGAAGGGCCTGGTGGGAGCCCTCACTCTGGGGAAATTAGCGTTAGAGTCATTCTCTTTTATACCCCAGCCACTTGCGTGCACGGACCGCGGCGTGTATTGCTTTGTTTTGGTCAGCCACTTGGGACCCAGGATTTGAGTTATGCACCTTGTTCGGCGCGCTGGCATGTGTTTTCTTGCGAAACTTGACTTGTGGCTGTGCAACGGCTTTTCCCGATGGAGGAAGCTTTTGAGCGCGTCAAAAGAATCCACGGACAATCCAGGACGGGGGCAAGACGGGGCCAGACCATTGCAAAGGCAGTTGGTCAGTTCTGGTTAAACCTTTTAAGATTGCAAGTGTAGCGGGATGGCATTGCCGCCGCCAAATGACCACAGTCGAATCTTGAATACAAATTTATCCAATCCAAGATTGGACGCTTGTGGACGAAGAGAATCACAAGAGAGGAATCTATATTCGAGGTGATAGTTTATGAGACTCACAAGATTCCAAGTCGGTGGAGTATTCAATGACCCAAAGTTCACCCAAAAATTTGACAAGAAACGAAGCATCTTCCGATTCTGTCAGACCACAGAGGTATGTATTAGACGAGAGGCAGCAGATTTGTTGGGCTGAGAGAGGCAGACTAGAAAGTTAAAGCGCGTCAGCCAGGCCCGAGGGGTGTCTCTTTCATGCTGGGTTTGCGGAGGTTTACACAAAACGCCCCAAGATGAGGGTTCAAAGTGGGCAAGAGAGCAGAAAGGATTGTTTCAGGTGAATCAATAAAGTCGTTCTGAGAAATTGACCGAGATACACACGACATATTTGCAAGAAGCTCCCGCTGTATTATGAAGGAAACATATTTTATTCGGGCTCCGAGTCAGAAAGCATCTCAGAACCCGTTTGCACCTCAACGACTCTACCATCATCGAGTATTACTCTAAATCGAACTGCACGCTCGGATTGAGAACATAATCAACCAAAGATAAGGTGAGACATACGAATGTCATAGGGAATCCCCTTGGCCTTTCGGACGCTGGTGAAATAAACAGTACCAGAGCCTATTTCGTCCATCAGGCTTTAGACAAAAACAGGACACCAAGCGGAACTCACCCAGGGACCCCTTTATTCTGAAACTGACGTCTATATTCCCTTGTAGCTGGTTGATCTGGTTTTTTGTGACTCAGTCTTCAATGGATAGTGACGAAACTGCTCTGGCGCACCTGCCCATGAATGATTGGATAACCATTTAACCACCACTCAGGCTGGGGTCGTATAGCAAATCCGAGAGCTTCGAGTAGCTGTGGATCGGCCTTTATGGTCCGCAGAATCTGCTTGACCACCGACGATGTAACCTTCGTCTCGTTTGTGACATAGGTCAAAAAGGCGGCCCAACTAGTCAACACTATGACGCCGATGCCGATGAAGGTAGGCCATCGTTTCTAGCAGCGATTGAGCATTTTTTTGCGCGCGGCCTGGGAGAGCATACTTCGATTTGGGGGAGTGGGCGATGTGGCCTGAAATTTGAATATAGAGACGCCGGCCGATCTTGAGATGATGTAGTTCCTTCGGTATACTGGCGACGAAGGGTAAGGCTGTCTCGGTGCATTATGCGGTACGCGGGGGAGAACAGAGAGCGCCTGAGCCTGCTCAAGGTGAGATCATGTTTCGGCTGGGCCCGTCACAGTCGCGTCTCTGTGACGCCGATCGCGTTTACACCAGCAAAGCGCAACTTCAGATCTGCGAGACTGCGGCTTTGCTTCTTGCAGCTTCTCGCGAGTGGCACTATAACTGCGGCATCACTGCGCGTCAACTGCGAGCTCAGAACAATCCTGCGCGCATCTTTGATCGACGCTTGCGTGATTTCCGTTAAACCATATAAAATCTCCACCGTGCCACGTTGAACCCTCACATTGCGCGAGGAAGCCGAGAATTTCGCTCACCGCATATATATCACCCAATCCAAGAGTACAATTCACAAACCGTTCCTATGTCCTGGACGACGGCCCAAAGCCCGTTCATAGTTGACCACTTCGCCGTGGCCCCTTTTGCTTCGTTTCTTCGAGGCGAATCCGACAATGCGTATGGGTCTATGGCGTCCAACTTGCAACATCTGTTAACCATTTTGTAGTTGGGAAGACACCCTTATTGTCCCCGTAATCGCTGCAGTTGCCTCCGTGATCTTTTTGCTCGTCCATATTTTTTGGGCCTCCGGTTGGGGACGCAAGCTACGCGGGGCCTCTGAACCTGAAGCTGTAGATTCACTACCGAATATCCGTCCTTCGGCTTGGTCGCGGAAGTGAAAGAACATGTTGCACACCATGGCGGTGGCGTAATTTTTGTCTTCAAGCTAGTGCGACTCGTCGCGTGCCTTGCCCTGCTCGGGCTCTCGATAGCTTCTTTGGCAATTACCGAGGCCCACAAGTCGGAAACTAGCCAGGCCAGCATCTTTGGAAAATGGTGAGAACTTTCATCTATTTCCTCAGGGGCTTTACAACTTTTGGCAGGGGCAAGAAACATCCCAAGAAAAATCACGATAGTCCTCCACTCACGTTACAGAATGGTTACAGCTTGCCATCTGCATGACTTTCTTCTATACTTTGGTCTTGGCAATCACAACTGTGCCGCCAAAAGGAAGTCGAGTCAGGTCGCCGTCAAGCATCTCAATACTGTTCTGCTGGTCATTTAATCGTCTATGGCTACGTGACCTTTTCCCGCTCATCACTTACCACCGTGGCCCCCTTGACGTTTCGGAGGGTTGGATCCTCTGGGGCAAGTTGTTTTCCTTGCTCATAGCTGTCGCTGTCGTCCCGCTGTTCATTCCCCGGCATATATTCCCGTCGACCCCAAGGTATTCATGAGCGTGTTAAATGAACGTGACTGAACTAGCCATGATAGAACCCAATGCCCGTGCCCAACCCTGAGCAAACGGCGTCTATTGTTTCGACCATGTTCTATTTCTTCTTGGATCCGATTGTGTTTTTGGGGTATCGAGTGCCGCACTTGTCGCACGGTGGGTGTTCAGGTCTATTTCACCGCAGTGCATTGAGTTAGTCCAGATCAATTACCACCGCTCGCAGACTATGACTATGCTGTCAACCTCAAGGCCAAGAATTTTAAAGTGTGTGATTTATTCCCACCGGAACGAGTGTCTTGAACCGGGCATGTAGTATCTAGAGGTTTCTGTTTCGAACAAACGGCACTTGTTTTTCGGTCTCATCACGACCTTCCGTCTCGAGTACATAACCATGGTGAGTTTCAACAAGTGTTTCCTTCCAGCAGATGAACGAGTTGCGGTAGATATTCATAGTCATAGTGATGTCGTGTGCAAATTTCGCGTCGCCCATTGGGATTAATCGACTCCTCGAGTACGCCCGTTTTGTTTCTCTTCTTCTAATTGGGTTGACGTATCATCACTACTCCAAGTTATCTCGAGAAGCCTGGTGAGGAACCCGCTGTAAAACCTTGGTTCTGGATCATATGGCTATTTCTGGGTCCCATGGTTAGTTCTACCTCTTTCCAGTGGTATATCTTCTTGGCCGTGAGTGTTCTGTTTGTTTTATCTTCTCCGCTGCTGATGCAGTAAATAAAAGACCCGCACCCTCGTCCGTTGCGAGGCAATACTCACGCAACTGGTCTTTGAGCACGCGCTGCGCATCCGTGTCAAGGCGGAGACAGCTGAAAATAAGTCGTCCACTAGCGGAACATCGACGCCGAGGGAAGGTGAAATCCCGTCTCCCACTGCCCGAGAAAACTCCAGCGGAGATGAGACGCTGAACTTGGCCGACACCGAAGCTGTGTCGCGAGATGAAACCGTTCAGGCTAGCTCTTCGAGCATCAACTCCACTACCTCCAGCAAGGCTAAAGGCGAGGCTAAGGAAGAGCCGACAGAGTCGGGTGACGCCAGTAACTTGGTTGGGAAAATGACCAACTTGGTTAGTGCCCCTTTTGCCTCGTACCGTCTCATACCGCGGCAATACGCGCTCTTCCTCCTGATCTCTTCTCAGGTCACCACTGATTTAGGCAATATCACGGACGGCCGAGACTTTTTGTTACTTTTATTGTATATACCGCTGCAGATTGCCCTCTGCGCTGTTTTCTTGTACAAGGTTCTTGGTTGGAGGTGAGTTCTTGGATATATAATATTTGGCAGTCGACTCATTGGAGACAGCTCATTCGTCGGCATGGGCGTCATGGTTCTTATGTTCCCTTTGCCTGGCTATGTGGCCAAGATGGTTCAGAGTGCGTGAGAAATATCCTCGTACCGACTCTTCGCTGATCCTAGATGTTAGCGGTTCAGCAGCAGCGTCTCAAGAAAACCGATGCCCGGGTCCAAGAAGTGACCGAAAGTGGGTCTAAACTTGCTGCCTTCCTGTTGACGGTACTCAGACGTGCCTACGCAGCGATGAACGTCTTGCGGATGATCAAGTTGGTATTCGTCCTAGTCTGGTCCAGTCTAACCGAAAGTTTAGATTGTTCGGATGGGAACGCCAAATGAACGAGAGGGTGGCCGAGAAGCGGGAAGAAGAGCTAAACTGGCTGTGGAAGAGGCAGTTACTTGATCTTCTGAACGGCACGATCAAGTATGTTGGCTTCATCCGCATTTCCTGCCGCTCATTTCGTGTCTAGCTTCTTCATTCCAGTGGTTACGATGATCACGACCTACGGTTAGCTTCTTGTGAACTTTGAGTCTGATTGCATTGCCTCTGAGCACATTTTTCAGCCGTCTAGTCAGTCCTTTTTTGTTCTTCCATTCATGCTACTTACTGACCTCTCAAAAGTGTCAGTCTTGCTTTGCAAATCAGTTGAATGTACTCATCCACCGCTTTGACAGACCGTCGTGATGAAAGAAAGCCTCACTGCTTCGAAGGTTTTCTCCTCAATTTCCGTCTTCGACACGCTGCGAAATCAACTGCATTACACTTTCTGGGAATTGAACAAGACCATCACGGGCAAAGTTTCCGTACGTCCCTTGCCTTAGTGAGACCTCGAGTCACTCATGCCTGTCCAAGCTGGATCGTGTCGACGAGTTCCTTCACAAGACCGAGCTCCTCGATGTGTTTGCGGAAAAGGATCCCGACACTCCGGAATTCTTCGTCCCCGCTGACACAGAATCCAATGAAAAGATCGGTTTCCGTGACGCGACCTTTGCGTGGACCAGCGAAAAGGCGGACGGCAGTCTCACTCCTTCTAGGCGCAAGTTCACGCTCAAGGTCGAGGGCGAGATGCTGTTCAAGCCTGGATGCATCAATCTCGTCGTTGGACCCACGGGATCTGTACGGGCTTCCTTCATGGCTGTTCGCCGAGATTCTAATCGGTTTACAGGGCAAGACCTCTCTTCTGATGGCCCTCCTTGGTACGTGCAAAGCTCCTCAGGGTTTTATTTTCCTTGACTTGTTTGTAGGCGAGATGCACTTCGTCCCGTCGGGTCCAACTTCGTGGTACAATCTCCCCCGCGCTAAAGGTGTTTCCTATGCTGCCCAGGAAAGCTGGGTGCAGAATGTAAGCTGGTTTGGCGTGCTTCCAATATAATGGCTAAACTTTTCGTTGTTATTTTCAGGAGACGATCAAGGCGTGTCTTGTTTGACACATACTGCAGTTGTAAATATCTGACAAATCCTGCAGGAAAATATTCTCTTTGGTGCAGAGTACGACGAGGCGCGGTATAAGAAGGTACTAGTGCGGTGCTATATCTTTTTTTTTAAAACTGATGGCTTTTCAGGTCCTCCACCAATGCGCTTTGGAGCGTGATTTGGAACTCTTCGAGGCTGGCGATGCAACGTAGGGCATTTTCTAAAATCCATGATTTCAGCTCTGACTTCGGCAACAGTGAGGTCGGCGAAAAGGGTCTCACACTGTCGGGTGGCCAAAAGGCGCGGATTACATTCGCTAGAGCTCTTTACGCCCGCACTGAGATCATTCTGTGCGTCCTTTTCATGTCTTTATCGAATGCCTTTTGACGCCGACACCTCAGATTGGACGATGTGCTCGCTGCTTTGGAGTACTTTTTCCCCCGCTGTTTGTGGACTGATTCTGACCCACATATTCTAGTGTTCATACTGCCAAGTGGATTGTCGAGTGAGTATATAACCTGTTGATGCCAGTCAACGCTGATCTGCGGTTTAGTAAATGTCTTCGCGGAGACTTGATCAAGGGCAGAACCGTCATTATGGTTACTCACAACGTGGCCATGGCTCAGCCAGTAGCGGCTTATGTAGTTTCGATGGGTCTCGACGGGCACATTCACAGTCATGGCTCAATCTCGGAAGCCCTGGCCTCCGACGAAATTTTGGCTGAAGAGCTCAGCAAGGACCACGAGGTTCTGGACAAGAAAATGGACGAAGTCGACGCCCCTCCCGCTGGGGAGAAGCAAGTCCACGGCAAGTTGATCGTTGCCGAAGAAGTCGAAGAAGGGCATGTCAGCTGGGATTCCCTCAAGCTTTACTTCAAGGGACTAGGCGGCAACCATACTTTGTTGTTCTTCACATTCTTCCTCACCGGACTTGGGCTCACTGAGCTCTCGAACGCTGTTCAGACTTGGTTTCTTGGATATTGGGCCAGGTGAGAAGATCTCACGAAGATGGCGTTGAATGGAATCCAATTGGTATTTTCTAGCCAGTACAGCTTACACGATTCGTCGGAGGTGGATGTTTTCTAGTGAGTCTTGATGTATTGGGGCTGATAGATGAATTGACTCTCTTTCTCAAGTTACCTGGGAATATTTTGTACGCCGAACCAAATTATCTTCTGCGGGCTTGGCTCACATTCACCACAGCTATCTTGTTGTTCACCGCAATGATTTTATACGCCATTTCATTCATATTCTATACCTTTGGAGTGTTTCGCGCGTCGAAATCCATTCATAAACAGCTTGTTGAGTCTGTCCTTGGCACAACCCTGAGGTCCCTTCTCACCCAATATTTTCTTGGGTCACTGCTCATGTTTCTGCAGATGGCTTGACACCACTCCTACCTCCCGGGTGATTGCGAGATGCACTGTGGATATTCGAACCGTGGACGGTCCGATTTCACAAGGCCTGTGGGGCTTGCTGGGTGAGTAACGTATGGGTGGCAAGAGCCTTCTTCTAAAATCCCACAGAAATGACAATCTCGATGCTCGTCAAGTTCGCGGCGGTTATCCTATTCACTCCCTTGTTCTTTATTCCCGGAATGTTGGTTGGGGCCCTCGGAGGCTGGTGTGGAGTGCGTTCTTCTGCGTTCTTCGTTCTCTAGGTACTCAAAGACATCCAGCAAATCTACATCGCTGCGCAGCTCAGTGTCAAACGCGAGATGAGCAACGCGAAGGTGGGTTTCTTTCTTACACCCGCTCTTCATTCATCTTCAACTCGCCCAGGCGCCTGTTCTTGGCCAGTACGTCAAACCTTATCTTATCTTTGCATCACACGACTAACATCAGCACAGCTTTGGCGCAGCGATAGCCGGACTGAGTGAGACTTTCCTTTGTGTAGCCCTGCGCATCGCTCATGCTCTGGTAGCATCCATTCGTGCGTATGGCGCTCAGAACGCGATTATCAATATCTCCCTTGACCGCATCGACAAATATACCCGCACTGCGCGCACGTTTTACAATCTTAATCGCTGGGTCTGCATACGAATTGGTATGTCAACATTCCGCACTCGCACTTTTGGCGTTGTATTCATTGGCTATAGACGTTCTTGGCGGCCTCTTCGTCAGTCTTTCCCACGAATCCAGTAAAAGTGACGTTGTTTAATTTTGCTCTAGGCCGCCTCCTTGGCGTACTACCTGGTCTACGTCCAAACCTATAACCCATCCAACGTTGGTTTCAGCTTGAACATGGTGCGTATTGCTCTTCTCCGTTATTCCGACCTAACAAATCGCCAGGCCATTGGATTCTCCGGCATGATCCTGTGGTGGGTCAGTACTTTTTTTTCTCGTTTTTGTGCACCTTCTGACGCTGAGAAAGGTACGGGTATTGAACGACTTTGAAATCGAGGGCAATTCGCTCGAGAGAATTCGAGGATACATTGATATCGAGCAAGAACCCAAGCCAACCCCCGCCGGCGTTCCCCCTGCTTACTGGCCTGCAAGCGGGAAATTGAGCGTCGAAGGACTGTTCGCAAAGTATTCCACCGATGGCCCGAACGTTCTTCACGATGTTTCCTTCAACATTCAGTCTGGAGAACGGGTTGGAGTTGGTGAGTTTGCCGTGGCACACTGTTTCTCGTCGATGAATTCATCTGTTGTTTTTCAGTTGGACGAACTGGATCAGGAAAAGTCACCGATTCTTTGCTTTCCCTTGTTTTTTCTTTCCTGACTCACATGTTCAGAGTTCCCTGACGCTCGCGCTCCTAAGATGTATATTCACAGAGGGAGTAGTCTATTACGACGGGGTCCCGACTTCGTCCATCAATTTGGACGCCTTGCGATCAAATATTACGATTATCCCGCAAATCGTAAGTCTGGCACCGGCTCGGTGCCTCGCTTCTGTTGACTTTATTCTTGTAGCCCGAGCTGTTAACGGGCTCGTTGAGGAAAAATCTTGATCTGTTCGAGCAATATGACGACGCAACGTTAAATAGCGCCCTGCGGGCTGCGGGCCTGTTCGCCCTTCAGAACGAGATGGACGAGGGGAATATCACCTTGGACAGTGAGATCTCGTCGGGCGGCAGCAATCTATCGGTGGGACAACGACAAATCCTTGCTTTAGGTTCGTGTGTGACCATGGTTCAGGTTGTTGTACTCATTTCTTTTCTATAGCTCGTGCTATCGTGCGGGGTAGCAAGCTGTTAATCCTTGACGAGGCGACGTCAGCTATAGGTAAAACCACTCGATTAAAGCGTGTCACAAACCTAACTGTAGACAGATTACAAGACCGACACGGTCATTCAGTCATCCCTTCGGAATGAGCTCCCCAGAGATACCACGCTGTTGACAGTAGCGCACCGATTGCAAACGATCATGGATGCTGACAAGATAATGGTCCTTGATGCTGGACGCATTGTACGTCTTCCTCAATTTTGGGGTTTTAATGGTAGCTGATTATCGCACAGGTCGAGTTCGACACGCCGAAAGAACTTCTCAAAAACAAGCAAGGAATGCTCCGGGCTCTTGTGGACGAGTCGGGCGACAAGCAAACCTTGTATAAGATGGCCGGGATATAGGTTAACTCAATTTTCATACATAACAAGCGGTTGCTCGGCCGCTTCGCGGCCTCGCATCCCCTTCCGCTGATAGCGGAGTTTGAAAGATGGATTAATATCGGATCGCGGTGCGTCAACTGACCAGCGGAGTTTAAAATGGCTTCGGACGGACGGAGAAGCGTAATTTTAAAGAGAGGGTAATATTATTATCAGGATTCAACGATGTTTGAGGGTCTTGAACTGGTTCAAGGTCCCGCGGTTGCGATACAGACGGATGCGCGTAAAGGAACGCCGATCCGAGTTCTAAATGAAAAACTTCTCTTTTGTGAACGGCAGTGCAGCATAGGACGACACCCAATCGAACAGTTACAACAGTGTTCAATGGGGGTCGGTGAGTCGAAAGGCCAGTTTGGTCGGGGCACTCAGGTCACCGAGCGGCATTCACTCACAACAGCTTTTCCATTGCAAATTACGACACAAAAGGTCAAGTCGCTCGCGCGGCCTGATGAGTCACCAACTGTCAAACGGTTCGAGCCGCTGACTACCAACACTGTTACACTAGGGTCCGCTGACAATTGCACTCTGAGGAAAACAATTAAAGGTCAGTCAGATCGTCAGAATGACCGTCAGGATGACAACTGACGGTCTGACAATTACCGGATTTGGAAAACAGCCTAAAACATACTTCAAAAGGCTTCAAACAACTTTGTTTTCAACTGAAAAATAGTAAGTAACCTCAAGCGATGACTTTGAGACCTTCTGCAGTAGGCCATCCGCTCTACGAGCAGTGAGAAGCCAGAGGGTGATGATGGTCCGAACAATTGATGGTATCAAAACATTTATATTGCCTTTGAATATTGGGTGACTTCCCGTAAGATTTAAATATTCCAACGTGATTATAGAGGGTGCCAATATGACGTTTCAAACGTCACATTATTCCAAACTCGAAAAAAATTTCAACTCGTTGGAAAAAAAGTTCTTTAAGGTTCAGAATTAGGTCGTCACACACCAGGGTAGACTATTTCAATCTATTAGACCATTCCTGAGAGAAATCTGACGACAGTAGCAGACTGTACCCTCGAAATACAGACGCCATCACATTCTGATGGTTCTCGGCACACACCGGCCACGGATTCCTGGGCCGGCAACAGCAAGAGCAGTGAGTGGGGGGCATTAGAACCTTTATTCATACCAAGTGAACTTGCTGAAGGGGCAAAAGGGAAATTTGTATTGAGTGTCCAAGATTTTTATTTTTTGCTCAATTGGTTGTCAAAAAGTCAGCCAATTTTTTTTGGGGGGTCTAGAGGGTGAATCTGGTTTTATGGTTGATCCTAAGGCCACAATTACATCAAGATACATGACATACTGTTCTTCACATGATGTATGCATGATTTGAACGGTACAGCTTGTTTTGGCACATCCCGCCAGCCATCAAACACTGATGCCGGCAGTGTTTGCACAATACAGCTTGCTACCGGCGTCGGATTGGCCTCATAAATGGTGTATTAGGCTAGATAGGTTACCCTAGTGCAGTACAGCCTTAATCTGAACTTTGGCGAATTTTTTTTTCGAGGAGTCAAATTTTTTTTCAAGGTTGGAATAATGTGACATTTGGAACATCATAGTGCCAATGATACGATCAATCCAAAAGATATTCAGGCCATCCGTGTTTCCCGCAAGGAAAATAATTTATTTATGCATTGATCCAGCATAAAATCCAAGCATCTGAACAGGACTTCTACCTAGATGCAATTCACTGCTTATGGAGTGTATCTTGGTACAACACAATTGGAAAGAATGTTGCATGATTGCGTTACTTCAGGATCAAAAGTATGCCACAAGATGTTCTACTCTTGACCCCGGAAAGTCTTGAAAACAGTTTCCAAGTCTTTGCTTTTGGATGTGGCTTGTACAGGGTACTGAGCTAGGAACAATTGCGGCATAGTAGAAAGATGACATCAACTTGTTCGAGCACAAGAGAGGATGAACCGTTGGTGATGGAAGCCAAGATCACTGATCTGTGTCCAAAAGGGATATTCATGGAAAAGAAAATCTAGAAGAGGGGGTCCGACCCCTCGTCTAGATTCACATTATTTCAAGTGATGGGAGAATAAATGTCGACCGTTTTTGAGGTGATGCGATTGATGGGGTCCCAGTGATTGACTTCGATTGACAACGGCTAGGCTCAAAAATATTCCACACGAATTTTTTAATCTTACGGGAAGTCACCCATTGACTTAATAAATTTCAGGAAATTTAATTCCTCTATAGATGTCTAAGGTCGAAGGAATCAGGCTCTCATGGAACCAAAAGTACTGGAATCTTAGAGCTTTCAGAGGGTCTGGTGAATTGTCAGGTCGCATTGTCAGAGCCACTTTTTGACCTCTTGAAAATAATTAATTGTCAGGGCCTGACTAACGTCAGGTCAGTCAGATATCTGACATCTGACACCATATGTCAACGGACCCTATTGCTGCGCAGGTGAAGATAACACAGACCTATACCAATGACACGGATGCAGCTCTTGAGGCCATCTACTCGTTCCCAATCCCGGCACGGGCGGCAGTTTGTAGTGTGTGACGGAAAAATAGTTTCCCTTAGGTCCTGTGGAAATAGCGTTATTCGACAAAAACCCAAGTGTTCAAGTGTAGTTCCAACAAGTTGCCTTTTCAAGGATTTGGCGTCGAGTCGTCCAAGTTAGGTAAATGCTGAGTCAGCAAGATTAGTCAGCAAGTCAACGTTGTCAGTGACAGTGACGGCAAAGGTATCAGCAAGATAAGTCAGTGAGCGATAAGCCGTCTGAAGAAGGCTTAGTAGCTCAAGCAACAAGGTAAGGATGCGCAAAAAGTTAATATTTGCGAACCCAAAGTACAGGTGGGGGACTGACTACTTGGCTAAAATCTGAGCTCCTTATATACCCTCTAACCCTGAGTCACCTTTGTACGACTCATATCCTTTGAGTCGGAATGACTCTTCCTGACTCAAACCAGATGACTCAACCCTGGTGACTCACGTTGTTGAGTCAGGTCATGTGACCAATCTTGGCAGAGAGCGCTGGCAAGTGATTTTTCCTGTCGAAGTCAGTTGTCCTCCAAAACTTAGCGTGCTCGCACTTTATCATAAACATTTTTCATGTATGACATCCGCGGCGAACAGAATAAAATGACTGTCCACAGTCACACAGTGCGAGCAACGAGAAGTTTTGCGCATTACAATCAACAACTGACTGTTTACAGGAAATTTCTTTGCTAATTAGGGTGAATAGAGCGCATGGAGTTCGAAAGAGTGTGGCTTGAGACAGATACTGGAGCGGTCAATCAAGGAATGTGTGAGAACGTTGGGGATCGAGGCATGGGGGCAGGGTTTCGTGTATGACCTGGGATTCCGGCAAAAGATGTGTGCTATATGTGTCGGACCAGTGAAGTGCTAAGCCGCCTTGGTATGTTTTCCCCGGCGAAAGCGCAGTTTTTCGCTCAGCCGTCGGCTGCGTGTGTGGTGTGGAAAAAGTGGCTGGGGGCGAGCAAATAGGGATCCAATGGCATGCGCCCCTTTGCGCAGTGCTATCCCGAGGGTGGTGGGATAAAAGAACCTCGCCGGTATTTTGAGCCATGCTTGCTGCCGGAACACGTCGCTCTCGCATACTATGTATACCCATTCAATCGGTGGGTCCTTGCTGATGAGACGGAACTCGTGACGCCGCCTAACTTGGTCCGTTAGGCGCCACGGGCCGTCCCACATTCCAAACGTCTCCACTGTATCCCCCGATTGCAGCTGCCAGTGGGGGACTGCATCCAGCTCGAAAACAGCCTCAGTCCGGCTGCGCCAGACATAGAGAGGCTGCACAGGGCGCTCTGAGGGAACCGGATTGTCGGCAAGGTGAGCGTTAAATAAATTGTTGGCCGCCCTCCACCGATGGTAGGTTACAAGGCGCAATTGCAGCTCCGCGTCCTCGTCTATATCTTGGTTAGGGTAGCAGGGGGTGTACCCGGCAAGCTCCAGCTGGAATTCGATGGGGAAATGGCGGGGATACGTCTCGAGATCAATGGAAAGGGGCGGCGAGGGTGCAGTCCTCGCAGCTCCCGTCAACACGTCCACCCGGCTGCCCAATTGTGCGGCCCTCTGGGCTTCTGCTGTTATCTCTTCGCTGGAGGACAGAGACCACGTCGATGCATGCGCGACAGAGCTGGCGCCTCCTGTAGAGGATGGATACGGGTCGAGGTGCGCCCAAGACGACGTCAATACGGTAGTACTGCCACGTCCCAGGAAAATCGGGTACTGGCTTAAGGGGTCAAGCTGGCTGTCGGGTCGAGCAAGGAGATGTGGGGACGACATGGCAGGTGGAGGAACGAATGTTAGGGTCCTTTGGTTGTGGATGCTCCGAATTTCCCGACGAGCATGCTGCTCCGACGCCTCGTAGTATTCCTGCCCAGCAGGAAGAGATTATGATGGTCATGAATAAAGCATATTTGGATAACATAAGCGCCCCGACTTACATCGCTGCTAGATCTATGCTGAGCGATCCGGGAGAGGGATTGAGACCGGCGTAGTGTTGGGGACTCGGGACGATAGGTGTGCATAGCAGGATGTTTTCGAGCTCGGGTTTGTATTGACAAGTCAAGGCGGAAAGAAAAAAATGTGCGAAGAGTTGTTCGCTTCAAAAAGCAGACAGGGCGAGGAACGCAAGGGGTTTCCCAGAGTCTTCATGTCTCTTTTATATAACGCAGGGTCGCCGACAAGCAGGCTTTGGAATAAGCTTTCTGGCCTCCGATCTTGGGTTTACAGCAGATTTATGCAGAGCTCCAATTTTGGAAAGTCCCTGTGATGTAGCGCCCCGCTAGTCTTCGTCCGATTCAAAAAGCTCTTCGTCGTCCTCCTCCTTGTCTGATTCATCTTCTTCATCCTCCTCTTCATTTCCCCTCATAAACCAGTGATTTCGGGTTATATAGGGGAGCAGGCGAAAAGCTGCAGTCGGATTTCGGCGGAATGGAGTCCCATCAAGTTCTTTCAGAATATATGCACCGCCTCGGTTCTTTCGATCGACTTCATAAGGCCCGAAATAGCGGTTGCTGGTTTTTCTGGTGGAGCTAACATCCGACTCAATTGCAACATTGCGTACCAGCACCAGCTCGCCTGGTTTGTACTCTTCTCGCTGGAGCTTCTTCAAAAATCGGTGCTCGAACTGCTCCTTCGATCGAAACCTAGCTTGCCGTAATGTGTCGGTTGCACGCTTGACATCTCTGTCGTGCTTCGATAATTGACGAATTCGAAGGGTCAACAATTCTGTGGTGGTGAGCCCTTTGCGGAAGCCACTAACCATAAATGTAGCCTCGGCCAGGTCAAAAGGCAGAATCGGATCGGCGGCATGAAGCAATTGGTAAGGTGAGAATCCCGTTACGCGGCTAACTGTGACTCGGTCAGCCAGGAGTGCCACGGCCAACTTCTTAGGCCATAATTTGATTGTACCTCCACAGGCCTTTACTATGGCCTCCCGGAGCGTGTAGTGTCCTTGTTCCACAACTCCGTTTGCGTGCTTGTTATAGGGCGAGATTCGTACATGAGGAACCCCCATCTTCTTCATCAGTCGCTTGAAACCAGCTTTCACCTCAGGGCCGTTGTCGGTCACCACCTTCCTGGGGCACCCGTATCTGCAATAGATCTCTTCCCAGAAGAAATCCGCAAGATCTTCTGCTGTCTTGGTGCGCAGGGCCCGAGCTTCACACGTTCCTGACAGATCGTCGCGGGCTGCTACAATCATTTTTAGGCCATCTGGAGTTTCTGGCATCATCATGATGTCAATATAGACCGTCTGGAACAAGGCGGCTGGAAGCGAGACCGTCACGGGAATTTCAAGCTTCTTGGTGCTCCTTACCTGACATTTATGGCAAGAAGCGATATGGTGCTGAATGTCGTTGAATAATTTCGGCCAATAGAATCGAATCTTTAACATTTCCCATACTGGCTGGACTCCCCGATGTCCCAGCTCATCGTGGGCTTGGGTCAAGGTCTTTAGCCTTTTCTTTGAGTCGAGAATCACTTTCAATGGCGGCCCCTTTCGATTCCGGCGCAGAAGTTGCCCTTCGTGGATCAGGTACCGTGTGGCCTGCTGAATGAACCGAGCATGTTTCTGGGGCTTGTCAAATACTGGTGCCTCAAGAGTAGTAAGGAAGCGAAGGACGTCCTGCAAAAACTTCTCTTGGGCTTGGCGAGTAAGGAAGACCAGCGGAAAATTCTGTTGCATGTTCTGGTTGCTGGCTCCTGCATATAAGACTATTTCATCAAGCCAGGAGTCATCATCGCTCTCCACCTCCTCTCCTTCTGCTGGGTCTCTTCGGGAAAGGGCATCGGGGCCTTGGAACCTGGTGGCGGGTACATGGATCAATGCGAAGTGGAACATCAAGATACCCTGTATCCATCGATTCACAGCTGCATCGGGCTGCAAGTCCGGATTGTTCAGCAGCCCTTGGATGTACTTGGCATCTACCTCGACTTGCAGTGAGGTGACTCCAATAATGTATATGCGCCAATGCCGTAGGGCTCGGTATAATCCAAATAGTTCCAGCTTGGGTTGGGAGTATCGTGATTCCCGCTCGCTCATTGGTATGGATCCGTAGCGTGCAGGACGCCTCCTCCCTTGGTCGTCATTCTGTGATAAAATCATTCCGGCCGCCGCCCGGCTGGAGTCCACTGACAGAATTACCGGCTCTGGGCTGGTATAGTCAATGGGCCGCAGTGCTGGTGCAGAGGCTACTAAGCGTTTTATCTTTGCGAAAGCATTCTCCCGCCGCTCGTCCCATAGGAAGTCCTGGTTCTTGCGGTATAATTCGGTGAGTGGGCGAATGATCTCTGAATAGCTCAGAATCCAGATTCGCACTGTTCCGCAGAGTCCCAAAAATCGGCGAACCTCCTGGGGTGTCTTCAGAATGGGCCAATCAATAATGGCTGATACCTTCTTTCGGTCTGGTGTGCGTCCTTCGGGTGAACAAAGCTGCCCCACAATTAAGGCTTCTTGCCGGCAGCACTGAACCTTGAGTCCTGAGACGGTGGCTCCAGCGCAACCGACCTTGTGTAGAATTCGGTGTACGTCCTGCGCATGCTCCCAAATGAAGCGTCGTATCCCTGGGTTCTCCGCCAAGCACTCGGGATTTCCGTGCTCGTCCAGGTACATTGAGGCTGGTCCCTTGATGGGTAAATCATCGATGAAGATATTTGCGATGTGGGGAATCTCGTCGCGCAAAATGAATACCATACACTTTTGGAATTCTGCGGGTGAGTTGGTATATCCGGTGGGCATCGAAGTAATTCGTAGAAGTCGAGGGGTGTCATGAAAGCGGTCATGTCACGACTTTCGGGCTCCATCTTGCGAGCGTCAAATCCCCAGTACAGATCAAATACCGAATAGCATTGTCGCGCTGCAAATCCTTCAACGAAATCGTCCACAATCGGAAGCATTCCTGCATCCCGAATAGAGACTTTGTTCAGAGGCTGCAAGTCGTGAACTATGCGGAGTTTCCCATTCTTCTTGAGAACACAAAACCACCTTGAACGGTAAGATGACTGGCACATTTCGTAAACGCCCGCCTCCATCTTCAGCTTCAAGACATCAATAACCTTTTGCAGGATCCCCGGTGGTATGGGGATATTCTTGTATTCCCATGGGACATGTGGTACAGTCGCAATCTTGTAAGGCGAGAAATATTCGTCTCTGAAGGTGCCGCGCTCTGAATCTTCAAACGCTAGTGCGCTCTGATTCAGTTCCATAACACGTACGAAAAGTCTCTCTTCTTCGGGGCTAAGGAATCTATCTTTGTTGATTTCGAGGATTTTTAGCCGTTCGTGGTCCAACCGAGGGGTTGGCTGAAATGTTGGCGGGTGTGGGGTAAGTTCCGGCAGTGTATTAAGTGGGTCCTCCGGAATCCGTCGTCGAACTTCGTATTCCGGGGAGAAGGTGGTTGAAACCGGCCGGATTTTCTTGTCAACCCGTTTGTACATTGTGAAGACATGGCGCGCGACGCCATCGTCATACAAGGCGTCAACGGGGCACACTTCAGCCTCGTCTTCCTGTTCCCACTCCAGATGGTCAGGGATCTCCGTGATCGCGTCGCCCTTGGTTCGCTGGTACAGGGTGAACGACTGGTATTCGTCACCGTGCTTGCCAAATAACTGGACTGGGTAGAAAATGAATTCGTCATCTCTTCTAAGTCCGCCCAGTCCTTTTCCAGTTGATCTCGGTCCAACGGGATTTCAGCACAAATCTGTGTATCTTCGGGTTCTTCAATTATGTATGGGCAACAATACACCTGGTCCGAGTCATGAGTTCGCTGCGAGTTATGGGCCAGTATTTTGTCATTGCATCGTGTATCGCAGAGACAGGGTACTGATTAGACAGGGTAGTAGTACATGATAAGCGCCGCGCATCAATCGAAACTCCAGGGCACGTGGATTGTGGGGCGCCGTCGAGGAGCCGGCTAGTGGTACAACCGCTCTCATCGCCGGGACGGCGGTTAGGCGCTGCGCATAGGTCGGGATTCGCAAGGTCAGTTCAGATGGAAAAGAAATCGGGTTCAGCTGTGGTATCCGGGTCCAGGCTCGTAGAACTTCCGGCTGACGGCAGTGACGAAAATAAGCAAACACGCGGCGAACAGAAGAACGTGAACCGTACTCGCGTTCGTATCACTCGACGAGGGCAGTGTCTTCACGGAGGGTGATGATGAGGGTGGCGGGGCCGACGCCGTTAAAGTCGCGGCACGGCTCATGGTGACCAGGGACAGCATCATCGTCAGTAACACCGGGAGTGACGCCCTCACTCGGGGGATATTCGAGGCCACCCATGGAGCCCGAATCGGAACTGTTGTCGCTGATGTCGAAGTTGCGGAGGTAAATGGACTGAGGGTGCTCTTCCCCCAGCAGATGCCAGTACTCCCAGTTACGTTCTGGGTAGTTATCGTCAAGGAACGCGGCGTTGAAGCGGGTGGACACGGCGTAGTCTCGGTGGAGGCGAATCGACAGGACCTCGTGAAGGGCGTCGGCGAGGATGTCGCGTCCATTCCGCTGCAGGATATGCCATAGCACCTGGAGCTTTGCGGCCTCGAGCGGAAACAGAAACGGGTGGCGAATGAGTTTGTCGGGGAAGGCGTACTGGTGACGAAAATCCCGAAAACAGTTAATGAGCTCGTTACAGGCGTGCCGGAGACTGACCTCCGTAATCCCATAGCGATGCCACACCATATCCTCGATACGGCGTAGCGCTTCGAGGACAGCGAGGCGGACCCCGGCCATAAGTGAACAGCGCGCTCGTCCGCCATACCCGCCGCTTTACGTGCTTCTCGTTCAATAATGGTTCGTCGAAGAGAGTCGCCATGAAACTTACGAGTTTTCTTGCGGCGCCCCTGCTGGTTCAAGCCTTCTTCTTCTCCGTCTGGATATTTGCGTTTCCGGGATCCCGCGCCGAGGGGCTCGATAACAATTTCTTCCCATTCACCTTCAGACATGACCGGATTCGCGGGCGCGGGGGACGCAGGCGAGCGTTCCACAGTTACGGGTAACGAGTGGTCGAGGGAAGTGGAAGCGGCGGTGGGGCTAGGCGGCGTGTCCGAGGTAAGCTTGGGAGTGACACCGGATTCGAGATCCGAGGCAGCGGGAAATACTGACGCAGAGAAGGGGGACGGGGAGAAAGCGGTGGAGATGATGTCCTTTACCCCTTGTCCGGCCATGGCGAGATAATCGACGAAAAAACTGAGTGGCCCGTGAAGGGCCTGCAGCGCTTGGTGCAGTGGCTCCACCCCCATTTCATTCTCAAAGCGGCGGTGATCGCGCTGGTGTTCGTTGCCATCCCGTACCCAGAACGAAAGAGATTCGTGTAACTCGAAATTGTTGTCATCGTAGAATTCGTAACGAGAGGTGCAGCTAAATCCACTGTGAGACTCGCTGCTCGTGCTGGATGGTTCGATGCTGTCCGTCGCGTAGGAAGGTGGGTAGGAAGATGGCCACCCCCACGCTCTAAAAATTGCCTCCTCAATTAGCCATCGCAGCAAGGTCAACGATTGAGATTCCACTGACTCCTCAGATGCTACCGGGCTCCATTCCCCAGAGTCTATGACTTCGGTACGGTCGGCGAGGGTCAAATCCTCGTTGTCTTCAATGCTGCGCAGTGGGCCGCCCGGGAGAGACGCGGGCGAGCTGGACCATTGATCGCGTGTAACAATGCGTCCTCGTTTAGTGAAAGACGGTAACGCAATGCGGTCGGCATAGGATAGCGGCGCGCTTGCGTGCCGGCGAAGCACGGGAGTACGTCGTCGCTGTGCTGGTCCTCGGGCTCGAGGGTCCGGTGGCGAGGCGGCAGACGGAGTGGAGAGCGAGGAGGAGAGAAGGGCGTGGCGGTGCGGATTCGGACTCCGCTCCCGATCTGATCTGCGTCCGCCAACGCAATCGTACGATTTCCATCCTCCTTCTCATTATACTCCACTGTACATTCTTCAAGCATCTTGCGCGCGTCCACCGCTGCGTCCACCAGGGTACGAAACACAGCTCCTTCGTTTGGTGAGTCGGGAACCTCCAGAGCGGAACGCGTCTCGCGTTTCTCTTCCTCGGGCACTCGCGTTCCGAGGACTTCGTATTCCCCTAGCGTCTCGTTGAACACTGCGTTTACTCGCAGCTCGTTCTGGTTGCTCATCCCGTCTGACGAGGCGTTCATCACAACAGCTCGTCCCGGGAAACCCTCCGTGTTTGCTGTCCCAAACAGCGGGCATGCCAGTTCGGTTTCGTGCTGCGGCGCCAGACAAAGATCGCAAAATCCGATGTCGATGCTGTTATTGGATCCCCCGCCACTGGAAGATATGGACACTAGGTCCGGCATACGGCTGTCAGCATCCGTCGTACTGGCGTCTTCGGCTTCTTCTGCAGAGTAAGTCACAAAGTAGTCGTCGCCCAACTGTAATGTCTTACGAGCACGCCGATGCAGTTGCCCTTCAAAATCGGCGATTACTTGGCGCGCCTCCTGCCCACTGCCCATCAGTCCACGTGGCGTAGGCATCGCAAGCCCGCGCGGCAGTTTGGCGAGGTTGGTAGCGGTGAGCTGGTGAGGGCCGACGGCAACGAGCTCGTCGCGCAAGACGTCCGCCTCGCTCTCACTCCCATCCATCCCCTGTTGTAGGTAAGTATTTGTCTTGAGTTCCGAGCCCTTCTTGCTTACCGCACCAAGGCGTAGACGCTCCTCCATAGTCAACATCGGCGGCGCCACCTCTGTTCCATGCATCGGGAAGGACAATGCGACCGCGCCAGAAACGATCGGCGGCACAAAGCGTTGCATAACGTCGCGCATCTGCGCATCGGTGGGGTACGGCGCTTCGAGGCTCCAGACAGCATGGGGCTCCTCCGGACAAGCGACGTGGAAGATAAACTTGTGGCCCGACATCGTGACGGGCACTCCGGTCTCGACATCCTGGAATACTCTGAAAGTGTTCATCGCAGCACTACGATGCAGGACTTGGCCGTCAGGCAGCACCGTTCGGCCATAATAAATCGCCTGCGGGGACGACGAGAACGTCGGGCTCAAAACCATAGGTTCGCGGCGGGCTTGTCGCTGCCAAGTGCCCGAAACGGCGTCCACGATGGCTGCAACAGGTCCGTAAGGGCTGAGCGCGGCGGTGGGCATTGGCCCATGCGGAAGGTGGGTGCGAGAGAGGTATTGGAAGGGCGGGGGCTGCCCCACAACGAGTCGGAGGCGCGCGTCGTTGCCGACTGAGACGTTCATACTGTCGGAGAGGAGTGGCATGGGGAGCAGAGTGAAAGCTGGGGTGCAACGCGTCGAGGAACATCGGGAGGTAAAGATTTTCTTTATATAATCCTCGCGCTGACTTTCGCGCTCCCGCAGATCCATGATACCGTCCAGGGCTTGCGTCCGAGTAAGTCGAGCCGACTCGTTAAGTTCCTGATGCTTTTTGCTGACTCGTCTTTGCAGCGTATGTTCTTGACTTGGGCCCGCTCTAGGCCGTTGTCTTCTTCGAAGACACGGCGCATCATTGATACAGGGATCCCTTGCGCTATACCCGTTCAAGGTCAGTTTTCCCTCCTCTCGTACTCGCACCGTGTTTGCCGCTCGCAGGGTCGCGTTCCACTGCCTGAGTTCTTTCCGGAACTCATGATGAATTCTCTCTAGGGGTCCGTTCGAGACCACCTGCCCACCTTTCTGGAACGAGTCTCCCACGATCTTCGTGATTTCTGACGCTTCGCGTCTCGTCGAAATTTCCAGAGGTGAGTCAGATGCTGTGGTCAGCATGAAGGATGCATACTGATTAATTGAACCAGTCATCGAGCCGATTGGAGGGCCATCGTATGGGACCGCTAGAAGCTCGAAACGGGGACGGCGGGTCTCCCTGTCCTTGAAAATTAAGTAGGTGCCTTCCATACGCTCATCAATACTGACGAGGTTCCCTCTCTGCCACGGTCGTCCTAGTAATAATGCAAACGGCGCCTGATACGATACCCACAAATCTGTCACGGTGACGGCCGCTCCGCAGGTGAACTCCACGTCTTGAATCCAACCCTGAAGCTGACCGGTCCCACCGTTAGCATCATTCATATTGGTGATCTGGCTCATGTCCACGGCTCGCCCCACCTTCAAGGCCGCTACATCAGCACGGACAACATCCAGCTGCGATCCCGTGTCTATGATGGCACATATTTCGTGGCCGTTGGTCTTCATGTCGACTTTAATTAAGAGTCCGTCGCACCGCGGCCAACCCAAATTAGCAATAAGTGGATGATCTTGTGAGTTTCCCAGAAGCACCGCCCGGACGTTCTTGACCTTAATTAGATCTTGAAATTCCGTACGCAGATCTTTGGAAGCAACCATGACTTCTCGTACCGTCATTTGTACTTCGGTATCAAGAATCCGATTCATGATTGCTTTCATATCTACTGTCCTTGAGAGTTCGGATTGCCGTCCGCCGTTTCTGATGGGTTTTTCTTCGGGTCTCGATTCTTGCCCTTCTGGCGCGGCGGCCTTCTTTGATGAATGTTTCTTGTCCTTCTCGTCCATCATTTCAATGTCCCCGTCAATGCTAGACCGGATCTTTCGGGCGTCGATGGGTCGGATGTTTGGTGTGAAGGTCCCAGGCTTGGAGTTCGCGGTCCGCGCTCTAGACACTGTTTTCCGGGGGGAACTTGTTTCCATTCCGGGTTTTCCGGAATCTGCGGGCTGGGTCTCGGTGCGCGGCGGCCCGTTCGTAAGTGGGGGTGGCGGTAAAGTTGGCGCTGGCACGCTTGTGGCTGGTGCTGGTGGGGGTTTCTGTGGTGACGGCGGCGTTGAGTCCTCTGCTACCTGTCCCTTGGTATTGGCCTGGAGGTCACGTACCTCAGGCTTTCCCCGCTCACGACGTGGAGGGTATACACCATCAAAAGTTACCTTTCGGCTTTTCTTGATGCTTGTTTCTGTTCGTTCTGCGGGCTGCACATAGGGGTCAGAGGTAACTTGTCTAGGCGCCGTGAGGTAAACTCTCTGCGTCTGATTGTCTTCTGGATCTGAGCTTCCGTCCGAGCTTGAGACCTCGCTGCCTAGATTGGAACTGGTGTCACTATCAAGCTCCTCAAAACGGCCCTGTTCTTCGGCGTGGTAGAAACTCTGTACGGCTGCTGCCCTCAGGTTCATCGAGGGGCTCAAAAGGCCTAGCATTACTCGTGGAGCATTTTCCGCCGCGATACGTTCTGCGGCTTGAACCAATGACTCCTGCGCGCGCCTCCAAATACGAGTGCCATTCTTCATTACCAGTTTTCGGGAGTCTTGGTCGTATCCAATTACCCCTTTGCTGATTAGGCTTGAGACCTCCTCGCACTCGGATATCCGATGACCCTCCTTTCCACATCCGTAACAGGCGTTTGAAGACAGATCACTGCCCCGACTTCCCAGCGGAATATTGTTTGGGTATGTAGCAGGCCCGTTACTCATAGATGGAGCTGAGCTGGAACTGGCACCTTCCCTACGCTGAGTCCCCGTACGGCTTGGTGGTCTTGCGCGCGGTGTTGAGATGTCCATGACTGGTGGCCGAACACACTTTTCGGCGACACCCTTCTGGTCCATCACCATGACCTTGTAATAAATCGGCGCGTAGTCCTTGTCATCCAAACTCATTTTACTGAGCTTGGTGATTAGACGGGCGATCTCTTCCTCATTTCCTTGGTACTTTTGTGTTTCCGAGCTACCCGAGCTCTTCTTAGCAAGGGTTTTCTTCTTCTGGTCCTGCTTCTTCTTCTTCGCTTTCTCCTTCCCCTTTTTCTTGGCCCGCTTGAATGCCTCATACTCTGAGTCGGTCTCCTCGCTTTCCGAGTCACTGTCCGAATCCTCCCCCGAATAGTCCTCATCTCGATCTTCCCCCAGCTCGGCTGACCTTACCATCATGGCTTCATGCCGGTCGCGGCGGAAGTGACCCTCAGCGGCGTCATTGATTTCCTTCACTGTGTATTGCTCCCGGTCACGTTTGCGTGGATTGGCCAACAGGATGCGAGTTTCCAGGAGCTGCCGCAAGGAGGGATGTACCCCGATAAAGAAATAGGCATTGTAGTCTTCCAGCTTGAGATGCCCCTTTGCTAAGGGTCCTCCAGCGATTTTGTGAAACTTCACAAAATACTCGCGCCACTGGGTAAGGTTGTGGCATACCTGCTGCTGCTTCTTTGCAACGTAACGCTCCACGTCTACGGGCTTGTACTTCTGAAAAACCCGGTCCGCGTCAAAGGCCTGAAGCAACTCTTTCCGAAGTCGCTTCCATTTCCCTTTTTGGAAACCGTCCAAGGCACGGATAACGTTCTGAGTATCCACTATGCAATACTGCAAAATATTTTCACAGCGTTCTTGATCACTAGAGATCCTGTGTTTGATCAGAAGCCGCTCGTAATGATCAATAAATACCTGGATATCAGTGTACTTGCCTGAGAAAGGGCGTGGTGCATCCTTGGATCCTCGCACAGGCATGCTTGAAGCCGAACGCCAGTGAGGCGTTGTAGAGTATGGTGGGGCCGCGCCAGTCAAAGGCGGGTTGGGTGGTTGTGGTGCGTAATACCGGTTTGAAGGGCGCTTTTCGGACCCTGATTGGCTGGATGTAGACGAACTTATGGAGGATTCGGAGGATGGGTCGGAATCATGTCCCCTGTATCCAGTGGCTGGCTCTTGTTTGGGGGGCCTTCCCCCTTGCTTGCGGTGTCGTCGGCGAGTAGGATGGGCTGGCTCGGGTCCCTCATCATACTCGAAGGGTCCTACCGGTGCGCCAAACTTGTCTTCCCATTCAAGGCGCTCAGTGCTGTTAGCGAACGTGGCTTCATACGCCAGCCGCTCGTCATGGTCTCGAAACACATGGATAGGTGGCATTTCGGAGGTCAATTCCTTTGTCCTGGTTAACTTTGGCAAGTGTGGTTGTTGTTCGGTGTGGGCTAGAGTGGCCTCGGTGCTATTCGGTGTAGGCTCGGTAAGCCTCAGTGCGGTTCGGTGTAGGCTCAGGTAGCCTCGGTACTATTCGGTGTAGGCTAAAGTAGCCTCGGTTCTGTTCTGTGTAGGCTCGGGTAGCCTCGGTACTGTTCGGTGTAGGCTCAAGTAGCCTCGGTACTGTTCGGTGTAGGCTGAAGTAGCCTCAGTGCTGTTCGGTGTAGGCTCAGGTAGCCTCGGTGCGGTTCGGTGTAGGCTCGGGTAGCCTTACGGTGGTTGATATCAGTGGTAGTTACGGACAATAAATCCGAGATGGGCAACGTAGGATATTGGAACGTTATTTCCCCTCGCGGTGGGCTCCAATGATGTGCGGTGGAAATTTAGTTTCCCTTAGGTCCTGTGGAAATAGCGTTATTCGACAGAAACCCAAGTGTCCAAGTGTAGTTCCAACGAGTTGCCTTTTCAAGGATTTGGCGGTGAGTCGTCCAAGTTAGGTAAGTGCTGAGTCAGCAAGATTAGTCAGCAAGTCAACGTTGTCAGTGACAGCGACGGCAAAGGTATTGGCAAGATAAGTCAATGAGCGATAAGCCGTCTGAAGAAGGCTTAGTAGCTCAAGCAACAAGGTAAGGATGCGCAAAAAGTTAATATTTGCGAACCCAAAGTGCAGGTGGGGGACTGACTACTTGGCTAAAATCTGAGCTCCTTATATACCCTCTAACCCTGAGTCACCTTTGTACGACTCATATCCTTTGAGTCGGAATGACTCTTCCTGACTCAAACCAGATGACTCAACCCTGGTGACTCACGTTGTTGAGTCAGGTCATGTGACCAATCTTGGCAGAGAGCGCTGGCAAGTGATTTTTCCTGTCGAAGTCAGTTGTCCTCCAAAACTTAGTGTGCTCGCACTTTATCATAAACATTTTTCATGTATGACATCAGGGCCGTCTGTATCTGCTGGTATCAGAAGGCCCATCTCGTCCATTACGTGCAGGAGGCTCACGACGCTATGCATATGCTCCTCTGTCTGCTCCAGCGCAATGTTCATATAGCCATCCAGACACGACAGGAAACCTGTGTTTGGTTAGAAACTACTCGTCCAGAATGCACGTACCGCGGTGGTCCACACCAGAGGTCAACCGCACGATTACGCATTTTCCGACTACGCCTTTGAGGAAATCGGTGGGGAGCCCATGTGGGACGCCAGAGGCGGCGGGGGAGGGGTCTGCTCCTCTGGTGGTGGTATTGTCCATGAGTATGGCCTTGTTTTTTTCCCTTCAGCATCGGCATGTCGAAGGATTGGGTGATTTTGGCAAGACGAGAGTCGAGGAAATGCAATGCGGCAGCACAAACATTAGGAAGTTCCACAGGTGTATCAGTTCCACGAAAATCCGACTTGGAGGAACGCAAACATAGAACACGCAAGTTGGTGAGTTTTCGATATGACAATCCTCCTTAGCGAGCCACAGGGGTACAGCTCTATGAACAATCAATTTCGCAATATCGCGTGAGCTGAGCCCATAGGATGTATTGACGGCTCTCAAGACCCATGGAACCCTGCACCCAAGGGAGATCAGTGAGATCTTGATACCAAAAGTTAGTCCGGCGGGACATAATAACTCCTCGTATGAAAATCTGTACATCAGGAAAACCGTTGCCGAGCCATAGTTGGGCTCTATTGTGCTATAGCTTCCTAGCATCCATAGTCATCCCTAGCACTCGGCTAGGGCTGGTATACTTTGGCTTACCACTATGCGCGTACTATGCGCGTACTATGCACTCCTAGGCTATTCGGCCCAGCCTACCTTTTAAGCCACCTCCGAGTTCGAGCCAGCACCGCGACCGACCACCACACTACCATTATGGCTGCCAGGGAATTGAAAGATCTCCTCCTCGTCAGTCCTGGATCGATGTACGACCCGGCGCTCCTCGACCCTTCGTCCGAAGCAGGGTCTGACTACGTTCAAGATCCTTCTCAGTATAAAGAAATGTTCCGGACACATCAGAGACGAGAACTTCGACGCCGCACGACAGCGCCCGCCGCGGCTGACGATGCTGCCGACAGTGTCGCTGCTCATAGCGACTTCGAGTTTGACTCGGACTCCGAATCTGAATCGGGCTCTCATCATTCAGCGTAAATTCTTTTCCTTGAACCTTACATGAAGCTTAATCAATTCCTCAGGCCGACTTTGGCAGACCGCGAAGCTGCATCCGAATTGGATGAACGGTTCCCAATTGCAATGATGGAATTAGAGGGTATGTTTTGCGTGTCTTGCAGTTGTTTAGCTGACTTGTCTGCGTAGACAACTCCCAGCCTGAAGAGGCCCCCGACGCCTGCGAACATTGCGCCGCGCTCTGCGAGCACTCCGACGAGCTCCGCGATGCTCTTTACGACCTTCAAAACACTCACCATTTGCAAGCCGACCTGGCTTTGCACAACTTAACGGAGGTAGAGATTCGCCTACAGACCGCGAAACGGCAGCGCGATGCCGCCAATCTTCGGCTCAAACGACTCCAAAAGGCGTTTGGAAAGGCCGTGCAGGAAAATTTGATGCTCAGGTGTATCGTTGGAAGGCGTGGTCCGAGGTTCGAGTAGGAGTGGCCGTTAGTATAATTTTGTGGATTCCTGCACGCCGCGATGCAAAATAGATTCAATCGTACTATGCTCAGACAGCGCGAATAAGCAACTTTAAAAAACATTGGATTGGATATTAAATACATCGTCTTAAGCTCGTTACTGCTTGTCGTGCCAGTTGCGCGTTCGAAGGAGTTTATTGCGAGTGCTTCTCTGGCAGAAAATATAGATGTAGAGCACAAAGGTGATTCATTATTTTCAGCGCAAGCGTATCCGCAAAACAAATAGGGTCGAGCTTAGCGTGAAGTAAGGAATTTAAAAAACATTGGATTGGATGGGGGAGTGTGTACAAGTGAAATGTGTACGTGGGGCAGTCTGCCGGTGTCTCCGAGGCCGGCGTCATTGAATGCTTGTTTTGCAAGGTGGCATGCGCGGTCGGGGGAGTTAAAGATTTCGTAGTAGAAGATGGAGAACTTGAAGTTGAGGGAAAGACCAAGGCGGATGGGGTGCGTCAGGGGAGCTCGACGACGACAACGTCGGAAGCCGCCTTGAAAGCCTCCAGCGACCTGTCGACGGTGTTGGAGAAGACTTTCTCCAGAACGCGCAACGGGCACCGATAAAGTTCTTGTACGTGACAGAGAGAAGATTGCGCTCTTGGACGGTGAGCTCCTGGTCGGACGGTAAGAGAAATGTCACGAAAAGGATCTTCGTAACGCTCATCCTGCTCAGCGCGCTTGGCGAGGTAGACAGAGTCTTCGCGGGATTATCGCGGAGGCGTGGTCGCAGACGTCGAGGACGACGGCCCAGTCCTCAGACGCGGTCGCGGCGGGGAAAGTTGTCGAGCTGAATATCACGATAAAATGAAAGAAAAAGCGCACCAATCTTAAGCTCGTTCTCCTCGTCCCTCCTCTCCTTGCCGCGGTTCAGTTCCCTTTCCCTCACCGCCACCTCCACCTCCATCTCCGCCCTCTCCCGCTCTTTATCCTTGTCCCAGTTTGGCTTTAACCGAATTCGTGGCGTAAGGATGCAGACGCGCCTGGAGCAGCGGTGGCGAGCCCGGGCCGTGGTCGGGGATCTCCCAGCGCTCGTCGTTGGCGAGGTCGGTGATGGCGCGACAAAGCTTCTTGGTTGAGCTGGATAGCAAAGACGTGCTGCGGTCGTCGCCAGCACCGAGAGAGCCGAAGAAGCAGACGAGCCGTCCGTGGTGGAAGAAAGAGTAAATGTGGAGGATGCCATGGAGTGTGCGTATAATGAGGTGGGAGACGCGGATACAGAGGATTTGGGAGTCGGTGTTGGTTTGCTTGTACGTAACGAAGAGTTTGAGATTGCGCTGTTCAACGGTGAATCCAACCGTTCGTCAGTGGATGGCAGGTCTCCAGGGTGTGGTGATATGGGAAAAGGTTGTGGTGGTTGGGTGTAAGGTTTGCGCACAGCCACACTAGGCTCTGCACACATACTGCAAACGTCGCATCTGGCGGTCACGGCCGCCAACCGCACCAAGGTCGACGCCAGACCTCCTCACTAGTCATCCCTGGCCCCGTATCCACACGCTCCATGGCTCCCGTCCGTTGTTCTTCCAAGCAAAAGCAACCGAAACAGCGAAAGGCGCTCTCTTCCGAGGAAAAGAGGTGCCAGCGCCAGCTCGGCTTCCTGTAAGTGCTCCTCATGCTTGAGAACCAAGTCTTCATTAGCTGTAGCCGCCGGCTGGATGCTTCCCAGCAAATCATAGCGCTTCATTCAGTCAACGTGCTATTCCCTGACCTGGAGCTCTACCTGAAAGAGGGTAGAGGCGCGGTGTATTTCGTTTTCAGGGCCCAAGATACTGCGATCCAACAGCTGCGTCCCTCTGAGCTCCTTCCCCAAATCATCTTCAAATGGGGTGTGACGGAGCGTATCGAGCGCCGGCAGATACAATACGACGATTGTGATGTCGGGCAGACGCACATCTGGGTGATGGCGTTCTATGTCGATCGTCGCCTCTTGGCAGGCAAGTTTTTCCTGCATGTGTTTTCTGCGTCTCACCTTACGCGCCTTCCAGAGCGAATCATTCGCTTGCGACTGATCGAAAAGGGATATCCGTTGGTACGGTTTGACAAGCCTTGCCCGTGCGACGTCCGTCATCGAGAATACCACTGGAACATCCCAAATAGCTCTCTTCAAGAGATCGAGGAAATTGCTTTGGGGGGTCTGCAAGAAATAGGCGAGCGTAACATCGTAAAGTGAGTTGGCGTACCTGCTTTCCTCCTGGAGATCGTTTGACTGGTCCGCAGAGTAAATCTTCGTCCCCGGAGGCGCATGGCGAAATACTCAGAAAAGTTTCTTAAATTTGGGGGTTGAGCTGATCTCGTACCGACCTTTCTTGGCCATTGACTTGGATTCAAGTCAAATATAATATCTGTAGCATATCAGAAACTGTATATATGTATGATGGATTACCTTTTTGCTTTTCGACGCATCCTTGGTGCGTTGTCAATTTCGTATCTTTGGACACCGTCGTTTCTGAGAACAGCCTATTATGAATTTCAAATCACCTTTCGGGGAATATGAATTCCTGATTCATCCCTCACGCCGGAGACTCCGATATTGGTGGGCATTGAGGCGCTCACTGGTGTAGAGGGCATATGGGCTACGTGAAAATTCTCCTCCACAACACCTGGCACCTAGTCCCAACGTATCGTGTTAACCCAACTGGCAACAGGAAAAATAAAAAAACTTACTTGGTCACATCGCCGCCTTCTGTTTGCCCTCTAAGTCACCGCAATTTTTTTGGCAACATCTGTTTTCTCAGTTTCTCGTTGTCGCCGCGCTGACTCTCCAAAAAAAAAAATTTGAGAGAAAGAGAAAAGCATGTTCACAACAGATAGAATACAATACATTGGTCGCCTTCACACAATAGATCATGTAGCCACTGTGTCATCGGAGTAATCCTCGTTTTCGGCAGCTATGAGTGAGAAACCCGTCTTTTGAATCACAGCCCTAACCCTTCCAACGTCATCGTCGGTGTCCGTCACTCTGCGACGTGCGTGTTCAATATCCTCTCGCAACATTTGAAGATAGACCATGGTGTTTTTAAGTTTTTCCAAAGCGAGGCTCTCCTGAATCTCGCAGATGTTTCGGTAGCCACGGATCCAGCGCAAAAGTCGCTGAGCTTCCTGAGGAGATGTTGGCAGCGTCACATTGTGCGAAGAAAGAATCTACAATCAAGGTAAGACCTCGATGAAAACATCGGAAATTGGGTACTAACTAGTTGATTAGGAGCTCCTTCGGCGGAGTTTCGCTGTACTCGTATGACGGCATTGTTGTGGTAGACCCCTGGCAAATCCATCGAATCCATTGTGGCTCGATTCCAGGATCGGATTTTCGCTTGTGGTCGCAGGTTGGTGTTACTAAGTAACAGTAATCACGGTCAGGTGACACATTCTTCTCACCACCCACCAACGCTAAGATGGCGAGGAAGAAGTTTGGCTGCCCAAAATGTTCTCGCAAATTCAAAACTCCCTCCAACGTTCTACAGCACCTGAACAGCCCCACATCGCCCTGTTTTGTATGGTACGACGAGTGGCACCAATTATTGTTTTCAGACGATCCGAAAGCAGAGAACTTTGGGAGGAAAATTCAGCGAGCGCTGGGAGAAGAAGATGAAAGAGACGCATCTGGAACGTATGTTGATGAACCTATGGACGGCGAAGAATCCATGGATGTAGATTCGCAAGAACCTGACCACAGTGGCTTGGGCGAGGAGTTTCGCACAGATCCGTCGTGCCCTCCCTCGAACGGGTCCGAGTCGTTTCCATTCCCTGGAGCCGCCCAGCCACTTGAGGGAAAGGGTGAAAGTTTCACTGAACGGATGGCGAAGGACGAGTTTGCCTCCCGGCGCAAGGAGAACCTATACTATCCTTTTGCCTCCCAAGCCGAATGGCAAATGGCTAGCTTCCTTTTACGCTCCGGGATGACGATGAGGGATATTGATGATTTCTTAAAACTTCAGCTGGTACGTTGCCAACGTTGATAAACGAAACTATCGCTCACATACTTTGCAGGTCTGCGACTGCTTACCCCTTTCTTTTAAATCCGCGGCCGAGCTTCGAGGCCGCGTGGAAATGTTACCTCCTGGGCCCAAATGGAAGTCCCAGGAAATCAAATACCAGTTGTACCCTACGCAATCCCCCATCGTTCTTTATTACCGCGACCCCCTCGAATGCATTGAATTTCTGCTTCAAAACCCGCTGATACACGAGCACCTCGAACTCGTTCCGACGCAGAAATTCCGGGATAGCCGACATGTTTATAACGAATGGATAACGGGAAAAGGCGCATGGGAGATGCAGGTAATGTTTTTTCACGCTGGAAGAGACTCCTGGCTGACCATTCAAGGCCCAGTTGCTGCCCGGAGCAACCCTTCTCGGATCGATCATAACCACCGATAAAACCAATATCTCCGTTCACAACGGAGACCGCGTTGCTCATCCCGCCCTCCTTTCCCTCGCCAATCTCAGGATGAACTTCCGTATGAAAGCGTTAAACCACGCGTTCATGATGGTTGCGCTTTTTCCCGTTCCCAAATTCCTTTGCCACAAGGATATTCGTGGACTGATGGAGCGCCGATTGTTTCATCGCTGCTACGACATTGTCTTCGCGCCACTCAAGACTGCAGCTGCTGATGGCCATATCATGTCGAATTCATTGGGGCAGCTCCTAAACTGCCATACTCCATTGGCGGCGTGTATCGTGGACACTCCCGAAGCCGCCGATATTGCATGCGTCAAGGGGATGACTTCCCATTTGACCATGGCTTCATTCGACACTTTTGGCGACCCATTTCGGCATCCAGAGCGCACTGGGGAGTGCACATGGCAGAGGATCCTTCAAGTAAACTCGACATGTGACCCATGGAATATTTTCGAGTACCAGAAGAAGTCGAAGGAGCTCCGTCTCAGTGGTGTCCATGAGCTGTTTTGGCGAGATTGGCCTCTGTCCATCAATCCCGCGAGGTTCCTCACTCCAGAGCCCTTGCATGTGCTCCACAAGGGATTCTATGACCACAATTTTCAGTGGTGCGTCAATATGATGGGCAAGGAGGAGATAGACTTTCGATTGAAAGTCATCCAGCCACGCATCGGCTTCCGGCATTTCAAGGAAGGAGTGACAGGGATCAAGCAACTCGGTGGACGTGAGCATCGAGAGCTCCAGCGATGTATTGTGTCCGTTATCGCCGATGCGGTACCCCCTAATGTCCTTCATGCAATTCGCGCCTTGATCGATTTTCGATATTTCGTCCAGGTGCCGGAGGCCGATGAGGACAGCATTACTCGTGGAGATGACCTCTTACACATTTTTCATGCCGGTAAACAATCCATCATTGACGCTGGGGGGCGCACCCAAGATCATTTCAAAATTCCCAAGTTCGAAACCTATCACAGCATCAGTGTTTCTACCAGGTGGGCCGGAGTACCGATCCAGTACACTGCGGATGTCACGGAGAAGATGCACAGTACAGATATCAAAATACCAGCGCGAACCGAGACAAATCATCGTGATTACGAGCCACAGATTGCACGTTATCTGGATCGAGAAGAAAAAATGCGCCTGTTTGATTTGGCAACAGAACTCGCATCCTGCGATGATCTGGATCTCGATGATGACGATGACAAGGAGGACATCGATGGACCTTCGGAGACGGGCCAATCATCACGGCCCATCCGAAACTTCTTTCATCTCGCCAACGCCCACCACGCAAAATATCCTCACCTGGAACGCAGGATGTTCACGACATCCTCGACTGCCTTCTGCTTCAATCGCAGCCCTCACTTGCGCAGAGTCTCGATTGAAGAGGCGGCAACTTTGTACAACCTCCCTGATCTTCGACCGGCTCTCGGAGATTATTTACATCGACTTCAAGATCCACGTAGCCCAGAGACTGCCGTAATTGGAGGACGCCGACGTTCCTGTGACGATTGCGACCTCCCCTTCACGCATCTAGAAGTCTGGTTTAACGTGAAGGTCCAAGTGAGGACCCCACACCAATTCGACTGTCGCCCGCTAGCCGCACAAAATCTTCAAGCCCAGCCACCAAATCGTGAGACGCAATGGCATTATGGGTGTTACAATACCGTCTTGCTGTGTAATGATCAACGATCAGAGTGGCCAGGAAAAGGCTTCCGGGAAGGACTTGAAGGTACGCATTCCTCAGTTTGTGTTCTTTTGTTCACATTCTCACACTGAACAGGGCACACTGTTGCGCAGATTCGTCTTCTCATGCGTCCCATCTGGGTCCAAGGTGTAAAGCCGTTGACCACGGGATATTTGATGTATGCCCAGCGGTTTGATATTGTACCTCAGCAGAACTCAGCGACTGGCCGCGAATGGTCCACTGGGACATGGATTTTAAAGTGTGCTCTTCGGTCAAGTGGCTTGAAGATGGGTGATGTGGTGGATATAGAGAACATACGTATTCCCGTTGAGCTTGTTCCCCGTTTCGGGCAAAAGGCTGACCCAAGGTTCAGTGCATACAACAGTTTGGAGCACGCTTCGGAAGTGCGCTTGAATAAGCACAGCACCAAAGAGTTGTTTTGGATCATGGACTCGGTGTCGTTGTAATATTTGTTTGAAATGGAATTCGAGCGCAGTAGATTGTTTTTGAAAAAAAATGTTTTCAGTCAAATCATACATTGAGAACTATCTAGCTGGTCTGGCACCATAAATATGTTGACAGTGCCGCAGGTGCAAAAGATGTCGGCCTGAGGATCGCCCGAAACACACTAAGGTCCCCTTCTATCCCTCGCATGAGTCGGTGGACGACTGAAGGCCACGCGACAGCGACTCGCCAGGAGTCGGTGCCGTGTAGCGCCGATAATTGCCAGCGAGGGTGAGGTGCTGTAGTGCGGAAGCTCCTCGAGGAACGCATGGACGCGCCGGAGGAGGGGCCATCCCTGATATTGATGCTGCTGGGATAGCCCAAGTTCACGAAGAGGTCGCAGTCGTACGCGAGGGAAAAGTCCGAAAAGATCACGGAGCCGGTGCATGGACTGTCCTGCAGAGCATTTCGCAGCTCGTCCGGGGTGCAGCAGACACGTATCGCGCGTGCGCGCCGTCGCGGAGACGGGGTTGCACTCAGGAAGACCTCGTCCGCTGAGAGTCTGAGATCTGGATGGTCGTGTCGAAAGTACGGCGGAAGGCGATGGAGGCGACAACGAGAAACGCGGCAGCGCAGCAGTGCCCGCCCGGTCCGAGCGACGCGAGCGCGCGCACAGCCCCAGCCTCGATGTCTGCAGCGGCTTTGGCCAGGTCCGCCTAAAGCCCCGGCGGCGTACACCCATTCTCGCTTCCCAGCGGTCAGATGCGCCCCAGAGGAAGTGGGGAGGGGCGCGTGCGGTCCTTCGTGCTTGATACAGTACGCGGCGCGGACGATGCGGTCCAGGTGTGAGACGAGCAAGAGCGAGTTGCGGGCGATATGAGGTGTAGGGCGGTACTAGTCCAGTAGAGAAAAAAATACGTGAAATTGGATGAGGAGGAAAATGAAACGAGCGTCTCACGATTTTAAGAAAAATATTTGAGGTGCCAGTGAAATTCAACTTGGACTTGGAGGCGCTGACTCGGAACCTCTTGAAATGGAAATGGAAAGTACTTTCCAGTAAACTTTTGATGGTTGAGTGGCACGAGTGACATTGTGTTTTAAAGGAAACAAACAATGCTCTTTGTTCTTCACCACCATGGCTAGCCGTCAGAGAGGCGGGTCATCGGGCGGTGGACGTCGGAAGAACACAAATACAGCCACCAGCGGTGGCACAGCAGAACGTGAGCCACCACCATACTGCACTGGCAGCCCGATTCTGACCCAGATAGCGACAGCGCGCAAGAGAGTACCAAGTTCAAACCTTCCCGCAGAACCGCCGCGGCGCATGTCGCGCGCTAATCAAGGACAAGGCGGCCATGTGGACCAACTGGAATGCGCTGGTGCAATTGCTCATGAGACGACGCGCCAGAAAAGGTCGGCCTTTCAAGGCAACGAAGTACCGCTCAACGAGCAGGCCCCGGCCCAGCAGCCAGCGAAAAAGGTATGACCTATAAGTATTATCGTTCAAATTCTGATCACATTCACAGAGAGTAAAAAAGACCAACACTGCAGCCGCTGGGTCGCGAACCCAGGCCCAGGAACGCCAGTCAACAATTGTGCCGCCTCCGGGGTCAAGCCAGGGGATGTTGCCTCCACCGCCTATGTTCGGTCCGACACAGAGCGCCCCCTCTGGGTTGACTATGAACACGTTTGCGCCTCCCCCTGGCAGCACGGCATACGCCCCGACGAATAGATTACCGCCCCCCGCTGCTCAGATGTGGGCACAGCCGAGTCAAGTTGCAGGCTATGGCCCGCCCCCATCCCAAGGTCGCCCCCAATCCCAAGGTCCGCCGTCAGGTCCCAACCCCGGAACATTCATCCAACCACCGCCCGACAATCGAAACCAGCGTGCCCCGACACCGGCGAATTTCAGGAGTGGCCCAGCGCCCAACCAGCAAAGCGAAAATCCAAATGAGCGCGCACCGACACCGGTGAATTTCAGGAGCGGCCCAGCACCCGACCAGCAAGGCTACTCTCGAATTACGCCGGAGGATCCCGGCGGCCGCGGTTGGAACATCGATACCATGGACGGCATGCTCCCAATGGATGAGCAAGGTTTGGCGCTCTTCCACGAGTTGATCGACTACGAAGACCAGCAAGAACCAAATCGTCACAACGGGGATACTGCCATGCTCAAAGAGTTGCTCGACCACGGGTACTTCCAGCCGGCTGCGACACCAAACATCGGTCGTAAAGATGGCCATGGCACTAGCAACGAAGAGGAAGAACAAGGTCAAGTCACGTTTCAAGGTGTTACATTCACGTTGACACACTTGATGAACGATTAGGCGACCGAAGAAGCGTCGATTCGGTGTCCCCCGATGAGGAAGAGAGGCGTGCCGCAGATTTTCTCCGTGGTATGCTACCTCACGATGCGCGCTTCGAGACTGAATTCGTTTTGTAGGGGGCTCAACACAAACCATCAATCCTGATCTCGCTGGTGGCCACAATCACTCCGAACTTGAGCGCAATGATCTCATCCACCAGCGGCTTCAGGGCCAGTACCCCGGCCAGTACAATGGTTTCCAGCAAAACCCCGGTCCCCAGTACCACCAAACACAGGCTGGTGATTCTTGGTGGCTGCCTCAAGAGCAGCCTCTAAGCGTACGTATTTCGCATGCTTTCCACTCGTTCTACGTTCATATACCTCAGCACGGACCCCCACCGACGTCCTCGAAGCCCACTGGGGACAGAATCGGCCGCCGCGCCCCCCGCTTCCCTCTCACCTGGCACAGACCGCGTCGCATGCGTCCCAGATCGCTTCGAGCAGCCGCTCGTCGTCTGTCTCGCGCGTCTTCGGCCTCGCGTGCAAACAGCTGCGCGTCTTCGGCCTCGCGCATAAACAGCCGCCTATCTTCGGCCGCCTCGCGCGTAAACAGCCACGCATCTTACGTCTCGCGCGGAGTCAGCGGTTCCGGGCCGATCCCACACTCAGCCAATTCCGTTGGCGACAGCGACTCGGACGACTCGGATGGCAGCTCGGGCAGTGATAACGACGAAAGGGACGGAACAACTCGCGCACCTCAAAACTCGCTCAATCCACCTACCACCAATAACGCCAAGCCCAGTCAACTTCGGTTCTACGTCAACTTCCCCGTGATGACCAGGGCCTATGTTCGCGCGAAGCGCGGGTACGACGCATATATCCTGTGCATCAAGGCCTTCCCCGTCGGCTCTCAGGCCAAGGTTCAAGGTAAAGAGTGCCTCACAGAAGCAAGAGTTTTGGTGGAGGCGGACGGGGACGTGTTGGAAAGTACGACCTTTTATCATCGCTGTTTCTTCCGCTCACGTTCATTCTAGACCTTCTTCTCACTA
The DNA here is from genome assembly GCA_014925785.1 of Mycena galopus ATCC 62051. Classification (NCBI taxonomy): domain Eukaryota; kingdom Fungi; phylum Basidiomycota; class Agaricomycetes; order Agaricales; family Mycenaceae; genus Mycena; species Mycena galopus. The sequence goes on from WIQG01000007.1 coordinate 1,134,501, forward strand.
AGTCTGGGGTAAAATTGGTGTGTAACTCAACTCAATTATTGCATGGCGTCTAAGATCTTTGTAGGTTACCAACGAAGGCGCCACCTACCGCGGGGAATTGAAGAAGTACATCCGGAAACAGGTGACCAGCATGTACTCCCTTTACCCCGACGCCACGTCTATCAATCTCGCCACAGGGAAGAAATACACTTCCCAAGAGAGACGAGAATACTGTGCCAAAGCTGTCGACGAACTCCTACGTGACGGCAAATACTTGAAGAGTGGCCCCGTAAGTCTTCTTACACCCAGTCTGAGCATGTTTTCACCCCATTGTAGGGACGCGACGAGAATCTGAACCACCCCATTATCGGCATGAGCATCAAGTACGCCCTTCATGAGCATGGATCGCCCAGCCTCGTGTCTTTGTTTCCGGAAATTGTCCAAGGTGATCGAGTCCCCCCGCAAGCTGTTGCCTTGATTGGGGCGATTGTACGTCCACACCAACTCTTGATGCCTTTGGCTAAGTTGTTGCGCAGGTAACCAACTGCCTTCACGAGGAAATGGAGGGCGACACGGTCAAATTCACGCGCAAAAGGTACAAGTCCACATATGAGCTGATTCTTGGGATGATCGAGGAGTTGATGCGTTCACCAACCGCGGCGCATTTTTACGAGAAGCAGTTGGAGGACTGGGCCAAGGAGCCTGAGTAAGTGCTTTGTAATTTGCTTCAGTTGGTGCTCATGGTTTGCTTCAGGGACGAGTCCTCGTTCAATGCCCCTGGATTTAGGATCGTGCTCAATTTGTAGGAAATAGACTGGACATTCTCTTGGCGCAGTAGGTGGGGCGGGCAGTGCTGGTGTGCCGGATAGACTGATATTTTCTTGGCGCAGTCGGTGGGGTGGTAGTGCTGGTGTGCCGGTGTGGTCGCGCGTCGCAGGAGCTGGTACATGTACATTCATTGATCTATCACAACATTCCGTGCTGCTAGTGAGAACTGAAATGAGGAAGCGGAAGCGGCAGCCTAAGGGGTAGCGGGCAGCGGGACAGCGGGCAGCGGGACGGCGGGCAGCGGGCCTGGTGCACCTAGAGCTCTCCTAGTATGTGCGTCTGCCCTAGCGCTCGCCTAGCGCTCGCCTAGTGTTGCCTAGTGTCGCTTGTTGCTAGCCTAGCACCCTCAGAGGGGGGTAGTAACTAGGGATGCTATGCACTGCTATGTAACTAGGCTAGCGCTAGGAAGCGCTATCAACTGGGGGTTGGTTTTCCTGATGTAGGTCACCGTCATATTGAGAGAGACGGCTAAGCAGAGCCAGGGAAGGATAGACCAGCGCCATCTCCTTGCAGAGTGTGGAGTATTTCAGGAGAGCCTCGAAGAGGGTGGGAATCGCAAACTTGTCGGTCCAAAGGCGGAAAGAGAAAGGGCGAAACCCGGATCGCTAGAGATATCCTTCAATATAATCCAGAGTGGTTTCAATTTGAAAACTCTGCACCTCCTCCATCACCCGTAGTCGTGGTCGCGCAATGATTTCATAACACGTCGTATGGGCTGCGGCGGTAGCACGGAAGACTCGCCCATTGTTTGCTCGTCATCAGCAGAAAGTGATTGTAGGGCGGATGATTCGGCGAATTCTTCCTCATGATCATCCCTGGGACACACCACAAGCGGTGATGCGAAATACGGGCCGTAAAGCGGTCCAAGATCCAGGAAGTTCCACAATCGGCCAGGTTCCAGAGAAACTGACCTCCACTGGTGGCAAACGTGGCTTAACTTCTACTTGTGCAAGTGAGGTGGGATGTGAGACGGAGTCGTAATGCATTGAAGGAGCAAAATAGAGGAATATTTCCCCAATGATCTCGGGAGGGGCTTGTCGGAGGGTGCTGCTGTACTGGGTAATTTCAGCAGCAAGGTCGGTTTGTTTGCGTTGAAGGACGCGTAACGTGGATTCAAGTTTGAGAATCTCATTTTCAATCATGCCGCCGCAAGGCTACTCCATCCTCTCCCGAACACGGCGCCCTAAAGCATTGTTTGATAGGTCTTGGGGAGGGGTTGCTGTCCTCATTCGGTCTACAATCCCTTTCAAATACCGCGAGGATTTATCGGGTCCTGATTTCATGGTAATTCAAGTCAACAACCATCTGGCTTACAATGTCTATCTACTCCCGGAATCCTCGCAGTGGGCGGGATCACTCGAGAAAGATCCTTGCGAAGCTTTTGCCGCTTCCATTGCATTGGCGTTTTACGCTGGATTCGAGATCTTGGTACACGGCGATCTGAACGCTCGAACGGGGTCTGATCGCGCCTATCCAACCGACGCAGTTCGGTCCTCACTAGACAAAATCACCTCCACTCGCGGAAGGTGGCTTTGCAATCTCCTAGGGGACTACGGTATTGCGCTGGTCAATGGTGCTATTTGTTTTGGCCCTAAAAGTGGTAAGTTCACATCCTTCCAAGGAAAGAAAGAAGAAACAATGCGCCGCACGGTCATCGACTATGTTGCCTGCTCGAGGTCTAGTTGGGATAAGATTGTCGGCTTCAAGGTTTGCAACCGTGTTAAGGGTTATGACCACGCTGCAACTGTTCTGGATATCAAGTTAAATTTCGATGCCCAATCCTCTCTGTTCTCGAGCCCGAGCAAGAAGCGCAAGGTGGAAATTGCTCTCCCTGATGCAACGCACCTCGATAAACTGTTCATCTCGACCCTCCAAGCTGGAAAAGATAACGAGAAGAAAGTCTTAAGCCTCTATGGTGCGGTAACCTCAATGACACCGGCGCTCAAGGTCGCCGTGCATGGCACTTGCCTCAACGCGGGAAAAATCTCTGCTGCCGCCTCTGCCGCTGCCTACTGGGGACCTGACGCGTGCTTAAACACTTCGGCACGATTGACTGGACAGCAAACAAGTCCACGCGCGGAACTACTTGCCGTGATACTTGCGCTGCAAAAAGCCCCGTCTTTCAAGACCATCGAAATACATACGCGCTCAGAATATGCAATCCGGTCCGCGGTATACTACGCAGCCAGGAACGATGCTTGCGGATGGCGCAACACAAACGGGGACCTGTCGAAGATCATCGTAAGTCTGATCAAAGCTCGAACCGCTCCAGTCCACTTCTGCCATATCAAGAAAGATGACGCCGCAGACAACGGCCATCTGAGGGGTGCAAAGGAGGCTGCTACTCTTGCATGCTCTCTTCCACCAAGCAACAAGAGTCCGTCCATACCGCATGTGCAAAATAACCCAAACCCAAGCTCAACGTCCACCTGCATCAACGTCCCTAAGGTGTCGGCAGACATACCTGACGACAGACTTCCTGAAGGCAATCCCCCTCCCAAGGCAATCCCAAAGCGTCTTGCAATGCCCGAAGGGCACCGAGGTCGTGACCGGCTGGCTAGCTTGAAGGATTCAAATCGCAAAAAGGTGTTGGAGGCCGAGACAAGTGGCATCTTCTGGAAGGAAATTCGACGTCTTGCTGATCCGAAACCTGCACCCATTTCCGTTACGGCGTCAAGCCTGAAGGATACATTTGAAAAGAGATTAAACCCGCAGGAAATTCTCCCGCCTCAATTCGATGCAGCTCAGCATAAAATCAACAAGATTCTGTCTGACCTACTTCCCGAGAATACAGAGGATACAACTCCGGAGGGCTTCTTCAGCAGAAAATGGGACGAGCGAGACATGGGTCGACTAAAAGACCACCTTCGGAAGCACTCATTAGCCAGCTCGTCTGGTGAAGACCAGACCACATACGCGGACCTGCTGGAAATTCCGAACGAGGATTTGGCACCGTTGTATAATGAGTGCACTGCCCGCGGTGACGCCCCGTCAATATGGTTCATGACACCGCTGATAGGCATCCTCAAGCGCCTGAAACCGCATGACAACCCCGACAGCTATAGGCTGATCGCGCTTGAAAGCTGTTTTTTAAAGGGCTTGACCATCTTGACGCACTGGGTTATATTTGACTGGGCGGAATCTAGGCATTTGATTCCGCAATTCCAAAAAGGGTTCAGGCCTGGCTACCGCACTAATAACAACCCGTTTATTTTGCGGTGCCTGAAGGAGTGGGCGAGAGCAAATCAAAGCGCTCATTGGACTGCTCACGGGAGATCCGGCATCACCAATCCTCTGGAATCTATTCCTCTCGGATTTGTCGATGCTTCCTGACTCCGAAGACGTGTTCCTGGCAGCCATACGTATATCTCTTCTGGCTCAAGCAGATGATCTCATCATAGTTTCCTTGTCTGTGCGTGGTCTACAGGTCAAACTCGCGACTTTGGAACGCTGGTGCGCGACGAATTTCATCCTGGTCAACCTTGTCAAAACAATTGTCTTGATCTTTGGCCCGGTACCTCTCGCGCTGCCCCCTTCCTTCCATTTGGGCAACAACCGCATTGAAACGCAATCTGATGAGAAATATGTCGGCGTGAAATTCAGAACAGACACTCGGAATATTCTTTCGGATCACTACAAAGACAAGGCACGCACTGCACGATACTGCAGACATCGCATCCTGGCAATCGAGGACATGACCGGGAGACTCACTCCAAAAGAACTGAAACAACTGTATATGGCTCGCGTCGACTGCCACCTAATCCATGCCTGCGAGATAACGCCGGACAGCGAGGACGTGCATATCAAACAGTTATGTAAAGTTCAAGTGAGTTTTCTCCGCCGAATGCTCAACCTGCACAGTCGGTCCGAAATCGCACCCTTATTCACAGAAACCGGGATAATGCCTCTGCGTGTCCGTCGCCTGCTTCTCGTTCTCAGTCACTTGCGTTACTTCTTGTCCCTGGACAACACCCACTATGCTCGCGCAGCTCTCAATAGCTCTATTGAACTGGCCAGTAATGGGGAAAAGTCTTGGGCAGCGGATTTAACTAAGGCTACGACGAGACTGCCATTTGAATGCCCGGAGCTTATCCTTACGTGTGAATCTACTGATAAACACATCGAGGATTACTCAAAAATGGTGCACAAGCTGATGCTTGAATGGCTGCAAGGTAAAATTGACACATCCGAAAAGCTGTACCTGCTACAGGGCCGTCGTGAACCACAAAAGGACAAAGGACCAAGGCAAGTTACTTCATGCATGCGGCATTACTTGACGCTCGTGAGAACGCAGAAGCATCGTGAGGCAATGACCTCACTCTTACTGTCCACTCACCTGCTAGCCGTTGAGGTCTTGCGCTATGTCGATCATGCGTACCAACCTGTCCCTCGAGAGGAACGACTGTGTAGATTCTGCAAGACGGAAGTCGAGACACCAGAACATGCTCTTATCACTTGTAAGTCCTCGGACGCACTCGTAGATCTGAGAGTTTCTTTCCTCGCTAAGCTCTTCCACGACCTCCCAGAATTACGCATCGAGATGCTGAGACTTTCAAACACAGAGTTTTTGAAAGCCATCATCTATCCCCGATCGACAATTGCACTGGTTGCGAAGTATGCGTATGATGTTCTCGAGGTTTATTACGCCGTGCCTGTGTGGCGCCTACAGGCTGGAGAGGTTATTCCGGATTGATGTGCTAACTTTTCTTCTTTGCTTCTTTCTGTTTATCTAGTTCTACCGCGGCGATTGGTATGGGAAACCAGTAAACCCTCTGTGACCGTGAGCTCGGCTGGGGAGACTTAGAGAGGCCCAGGAACGATGGTGTAAATACTAGTAGTGCGTGTACACCGGGATACTTCCTGGAAACTGGCGTTCATGAGCTGGACCGGCCGTGTAATCCTACCTACCTACCTACCTACCACAGCAGAGAACTCGGTTTTCTTGTCTTGTAAAATTTTGACAAGAATTTTCTGGGCCGAGCTTGGTTCCTCATTGGATCTGAACAATGGGGCCAAGGACCCGGAGGAGAGAGCCACGAGATCGGATTTTGAACTGGAGAATCTTTGAGGCCGCAGGCCAGCGTATACATACCAGCAAAAAGCAGGGGTGCCGCAAGGGTTGTGCACCGCCACCAATGTCGGTCTGATTTTCGACTCAAAAGATCAAAAGGGTACCATCTTCTCTCTTATTCTCTGTGCTATTTTGGCGTCATGCCCGAGGCAAAGACGATACTCAAAGTCCAGGCGGGGGAACAGAACCGGGCACCAGAGGAAGACGAGGACTCGCTGCGCAGTGCAATTAAATGGACATCATGCAGCCGCAGGCATCGATGACTCTCAGACTGGGACAGATACATCTGCTCGCAGCATTCAACCACCTTGACGGAATCATTTTCCTGGATTTGTGATTCCTTCACGCGACCGTCAATGTGCTTCGATAGGCTGTGCATGGGTCGCTATGCTCTAGCTGAAAGCTTTGTCCTGATCAGTCTGCCATGCAACCATGTCCTTGTACCACGCCATTCCAATCTATGGCCTGCACTACTATTACCAGCAACGAGTCGTATCCCTCCCTCTGCTTGGCGTCCACGCCGAGGCTAGTATCAAAGAGCTCGCTGCCCAGGTGAAGCTTACACAGACGTACGGCAATGATGCGAGATTTCCCATCGAAGCAAAATACTCTTTCCCCATTCCAGCCCGGGCCTCTGTCTGTAGCTTCGTCATGATCAAGCAAGATGGTACCAGGGTGGTCGGTGTTGTTCAGGAAAAGTCGGAGGCACGGGAGACGTACAAGACCGCAGTGGCACAGGGCCAGCAGGCGTCGTTGATGGAGCAGCAGACTCCAGATGGTATATCTCATTTTTAATTTGAGTTGCGTCGACTTGATTTTTTTCTGACCCGATTGCCCAGTATTTCAACTGGCGGTTGGAAACATCCCTTCCGACCAGCAGGTGCAGATCGAATTGGTGTATGCCACAGAACTCTCCGAAGATGAGGAGAGCGATTCCATCCGCTTCCATCTTCCTGTACACATTGGTGCTCGGTATGGACAAGCACCCCAATCGATCCCCTCTTCCTTCCCGCGCAACGTCTTCATTTCCTCCTCATCTCCGACTTCCTTCTTGACCCTCGCAATGAGTGTCGAGGCCATTGCACCCATCTCCAAGATCGGTTGCCCCTCACACTCAGTCTCTACCGAGCTTGGCCCCGATCCAAAGCTGCCCAACTTCAAGCGGCTCTCATTTTCCAACTACGCCCGCGTGTCCCTTTCCTCGCACTCCCCGCTGGACAAAGACTTTATCCTCACTATCAAATCCGCCGGCCTCGACGCTCCGCGCTGCGTCGCTGAGTTGCATCCCACTCAGAACACCGTCGCCCTCGGGCTTACGCTCGTCCCGCGATTCAAGCTGCCCGATCTCTCTCGCCAGGAATTTGTGTTCATGGTCGACCGCAGTGGCTCGATGCGTGGCATGCGCATCAAAGCGGCCCAGAAGGCGCTCGTCGTCATGCTCCGCGCGCTCCCGCACCAGGACTCGCTTTTCCAAATTGTGTCCTTCGGCAGTCGGACCTCCTCTCTTTGGCCGCACGGGAGCAAGTCATACAACCAGCAGACACTTGAGGAAGCGACACGCCATATCGACAGGATGCAGGCGGATTACGGCGGCACGGAGATCCGTGCCGCGCTGGAACACATTTTCAAGGCACGCACACGGGATCGTCCGATGAGCGTATTAGTGCTCACGGACGGTGATACGTGGGACGTCGACGGTGTTTTGAGTGAGGTCAAATCTGCCGTGGCCTCAGCGCCGAAGAACGCGTTTCTGCGTGTTTCCGTGCTCGGGATAGGGCAGTCGGCTTCAACGGCGATGTGTGAGGGGATGGCGCGAGTCGGGAACGGTACTTGCATGATGGTTGGGGAGGAGGAGAGCAGCTTCACTGGGAAGATCGCGCGGATGCTGAAGGCAGCCAAGACACCGCCTATTTCGAATATCAGTGTCGACTGGGGACGGTCGGCTGCCAGCGTGTCCAAGGAGAAGACGGATAATCCACCCGATTATGATGATTTAGAGCTCGCGGAGGAGGCAAACGAAAAGCAGAAGAAGAAGAAGAAAAGGTGGACTTTGAATATATTCGACGAGAGTATCGACGACCCCCTCGAAACCAAGACCGCACCGGCACTCCCGCCTCTCAAAGCTATTCTTCCTCCTGTACCGCCAGTGCAGCGCGCTCCGTTCCACATCCAGAACCTCTTCCCCAACATTCGTTTGAATGTATACGCGATCTTACAAGGTTTGTGTCCCGTTATCTTCGTATATCCGGTTTTACAACTATTGTTCCAGGCAAAGCAATCCCCGAGACCGTCATTCTACGCGGTTCCACCTTCGACGGCGCCGACATCGAGTTTCCTATCCCCGTCGTCCTCAGCCACCTCGAAACGGCGTCGGGTGCACCGCCGGCCATTCATACACTTGCTGCCCGCAAAATCATCCAAGACCTGGAGGACGGGAAGCACGCGCTCGCCAAGACGCTTGTAAATCCCGATGACAAGGACCTTCTCGCACGTACAGTCAAGGCGAGCATCATCCGGCTCGGGAAAACCTACTTGATCGCGTCGTCCTGCACGTCGTTCGTCGCTGTCGACGACTCGCAGCCCCGTCAAACTCGGTTCTGGATGCCCCAGGCCGCTCCTCTTCCGGTGCCGGACGCATTCTTGATAGTACCTCAATCTGGACCGGCGTATGGGCTTCCGCACAGTTTCGTGGCAAGAGTTGACCACCCCGGGGCTACTTCACGCCAGTTCAAGCGCGCTGCTGCTCGTCGATCGTCTTCAGGCTTTGGCAGTGCTGCTGTCCAGGTCATGAGCAATACTATGGCGGCTGTAGGGAATGCCATCCGGTCCAGTTCTACAGCTCCAGCCAGCTCCTCGGCAACTAATGAACCTCCTCCGGGCGATATGCCTCGCGGCACGCGCCGAAGCATGAGAAGTGCCAGTTCAGTTTCCAAAGAGTCCTCCTTCAGTCATATACGGTCGCTGAGTCACACTGGGCCAGCACCTGTGGCCAAGCCGGTGTCCTTCATAGAATCCTATGACCCGACTATAGAGTATGACCCGACCATAGAGTCCTATGACCCGATGAACACATTTGGGGCATCACAGGAGGAATATAGCGCCCCTCGACCTCGCGCTAAGCTATCAGTGGTGTCCACGGCTACGGTGCCGCAGGTTGTGAATCCTACTAAATTGGGTTTGAAAGGTTTCCTCTTCGGCGGTGCACGGTCACTACGGTCGTCTGCGAGTTCCTCCTCCGCACCTGTTGCACCATCAGCGCCGCGCACAGCTGGCCCCATTGACTATTATGAGTCAGGGCAATTCGGCGGGCAGGAGGAATATTCCAGCGCACCTCGGCGTTCTGCTGCTGTGTCCCCGTCAGCGCGGAGGGCGTCGCTTCATTTGGACGCTTCGACGTCGTCAGCATCTTATAAGCGGTCAGACGAATTTGGCGCTGCTCCCCGGAGCCCCGCTGCAGCGATGTCCTCTGCATTGGGCGCTGCAGCTCCCGCTGCGCAGCCCACAAGCTTTAGTATATATTCAGTCGGCTCTGCAACTCCTCAATCGTCCACGGGTTATTCTACACCTCAGCTCCAGCAGCAATCCCAGCAAATGCCGAAGGCGCCGGCTACAGACCATCGCGAACGCTCCCGGATGTCGGCAGACCCGCTCGAGGCGCTAGCTCGCCTGCAGTCCTTTGACGGCTGCTTCTCTCTCCAGGTTCTCAAAGTTGTCAAACTCAAATCCGATGTAGAGACTGTGCGGATGGTGCTCCCCGCTGGCGCGACGGACGGAATTGTCGCGACCCTTCTTGCCATGGCGTTCATGTCGACAAAGCTGGCCACAAAAGTAGACCTCGACGCATGGGAGGGAATTTACGAGAAAGCACAACAGTATGTCGAGGTGGCTCTGCAGAACATGGGGTCTACGGAGACTGCAGAGACGCTTGAGGCCAAGGTTGCCCAGCTCCTTGCTTGAATGAATGTTTTTCTATGTAAGAGTGTGGGAGGTCTGTTTCCATGTTGTATGTACCTTTGTTCGGACCTGTAATCGCTACTAGTAGATGAATCGAAGATAGTGGTCCGAATCGTCGACTGTCCAAAACATTAACTGTCGACGACCCGCCGCACATGCAGGCATATTCCTTTTTCCTGGCATCTCGAATGATATATCATTACACGGACACGGGAAAAGCGCTACGAGTCCTTCCCACTGTCGCCCTCCAGCCCAAATATTTGCCAAAGCAAATTAACCTGCCCAAACGGCCGTTCACTTCCTAACAGCGTCGATGCCGCTTCATACTTGTTTTCCGGCTTCTTCACATGTTCGCAAATTAGTTGATACGAACGAGCCATTCGTTCCAATGCCGCCTGATGTATTTTGATGTGCAAACGCTGTGCAGTGAGCTGCGAAAGGCGCGGAGACTGCACAACTTCGAGCCCGGAAAGCCAGAGCGAAAAGTTGCGCAAAGCGGTTTGGAGTTGCGCCGGTAAGGTAGCTGGTATGCGGGACATTGGCTCCTACGGCAGCGGTTTAGCTGGAGACGGATAGAGAGAATATGGGCATACGGTTTCGTCGTGGTTTTCGCACGTCTCAGCTATCAGCTGAATGCCCGCATCCCCCATGATATTTTTGTACTGGGAGCAAGCCGGTCAGATACTTAGAACGAGAAATACAGAATCACCTACATGCTCCTCTGTTAGGTGAACGACCTTCGTGTCAACCACGTCTTGGAGCGTGTGCAGCTTCTGGGCGGTGAATGGGAATGGCTCTAGTACGCTCTTTGCGAATGATTCACATCAGTTAATCCGGGACCAAGGCAAACAGCAAACCTGGAGATAACTCAAGCAGTTGAGCACGTAGACTTCCCTGTCCCATCTCGGTCTGAGTCGTTTCTTCTCTTCGCTATTGCTCGTGCAGAATTCAATTGCAGGATCAACAGTCACGTCCAAAATACGCTGGAAACCAGCAGTCCGCTCTGCTTCGCCTTCGTCTCCAAGAAGTGAGGACTCGTAGACGTTCATGACCTCCCTTAATATTTGCGCGTGATCCAGAATGACAAGAGGTGGTGCAAGAGACGGGTCATCGAGATCCTGGAGGAAAGTCAAATCCGTTTCGTACTAACAGACATGGCTTGACTTACGAGGGTCGCCCGCAATAGTGCACGTCCTTGTGTTTCAATTGCGTCGTAGAACGCCTTATATGCGACCTCTGCTATTCTGGGGAAAATAAGTAGTTGCATAGAGCGGAGTGTAGGGCGGACGCACTCGTTTAACGTGGTCGATAGGACCGCAGCTTCCCCGATCGTCCGGCGCATTGTGATCATATAAAACTGCAGCAAGTTGGCAATTTTATACGAGATGATGCTGCTCTCCTGCGAACGTATGGTCTGCTGTACTCGGACCTAACTCAACGGGTTAGTGTCTATTTCACGGGCTGTTGACTGTGTCTGTACCTTGAGAGGAACACAAAGTTTTCCTACCGCGAGATCCATCAACTCTCGGATCCAGTCCTCCTCTTCGCTCTTCTCGTGGAACGTCCGCACACTGCCCACCATTCTCCCATCCGCTTGGAGACCAAATAAACTTTCTAGAAATTCTCGCTCTGCAGCGATGGCTTGATGAACCCAAGCGAGCATGTCACCAACATATCGCATAGGGTCATGAGCGTGCAATTCAATAGGTCGCGGGAGGCCCGAGGGACCTCCCCTCGTAAGAGCGGTCAAGAAGGAGGACATCAGCGTTTGCTGACGAGCCTGTGAAAGGGCGGTGAGAGCTTCGCTGTAGAGTGCGTTAGCTTCGCAGAAAGAAACTCTATTCAAACATACGTTAAGAGCTCTGGTCGTTTCCGCAATCGGCGAATGGCCTCCCGCATGGTATCTTCTACTTCGATTTGCATATCGCGTCCCATTTGCCGGAATTCGTAGGAACACCACCGGAAGATTTTCTCGTAACCTTGCTCTAGATGGGAAGATGTTGACGCCATAATATCAAGCCTACGCTGAACCCTGAGATATTTCAACGAGAAAACTTTGAAGAATTACCCAGCTTGTGTTGGACCGTCTTCGCCTGCCATCAGCACCCTACAGTCCGTCCGTATACGTTCGGTCTTGTCCATTGCTTGGAAGAATCGTTGGCCGACCGGAACGTCGCGAGACGTCATCGCCTCTACTTCCTGTTCATTCAGGGTGAAGCGGCTCAGAAACAGAGTAATGATCGATTTCTTGTTCTCCACTTCCTGCCTTCAAGGCGTGGTTAGAACCCGCGCGAACACCGTCGTCGAGTGTACGAACCGTTCCTCGCTCAGACTACCCGCGCGCTCCAGTAACATCGCGCTCGCTTCATTGGTGAGTTTAAGCTGGGTTTCTGCTTCATCACAGCTAGCATGCATTGCAGCAACATGCAGCTGCAACTCTTCCAATTTCTGCAGGAATGCTAAGATATAATAATAGCACCCAAGGCGGCGAAGTGGGACGCACTTGGTCCACCTCGCCGAGAGCTTCGAGAAACTGATGGCTGCCTTCAGCTAATTTCCTTTCCATGTCGCGACGGAGATTCTTGCGTGCTCGCGCCGCAGACTCTCCAGGGATAGCTTCAGACAAGACTTCTTCAGCTATCCCACTATTCGGTTTTAACAACTCCTCCTCCAGCTCGTCCTCTTCGACATTTCGAAGGGTATCCTTTCCTTTGGATATGCTACTGGATGTCGCGTAAAGTTCTGACAGAGTTTGCAGGGCTTCTCTTGTGGCATCGTCGTCGAAATTAGTGCCCAGAACCTTGTATAGTCTGAGAGCGATGGGATTTCTAGATGGCGTCGCGCGCGCCTTCGCGTCGAATTGAGCAGTCGGCGAAAGGACCGAAGCCATGTTTGTATGTCTCTGATTGACACGAGTCGGATTCATCGGACCGAAGGGTTGAAAACAAGTCGAAAGCAAAATTTACAGCAAAAGTACACTATCCTAGCATAATTTATTGTCCGCAAACAGATATATATTCCAGCGCAAGGCTAATCGCCATTTATTTTAATCGACTTGCCTCCCTGGAGACCGACGTCCTGAAGATTGACCTGCTCTAGGGCATTTCGCAACGCTGTGCCCGTATCGTCGACACTGCGCAGGAATCGTAAAAGTTCGCGGCACAATTGCCAGTCCTTTGCCGCGACCGCACTTTCCAGTAAACGAATAACGTCATTGTGCTTCTCGTCGAGCTGCTCTAAATTGTGCAGCACCAAGAGGTATGATGCAGCCGTCTTGAGCTGGTGAGACTCAAGGCAGGTCTGAAAACACTATCAGAATGATTGAAGCACCACACGAAATTTGCTTGCCTCGAAAAGGAGCTTTGGATTCCCCACAATATTAAAGAGGCGTTTCCATCTTGTCATTTCCGTTTTCCGCGCGCAGCCGACTACAACATCCAACGCCGCATCAAAATGGTCCAGGAATTCGACAACGGTGCGCAGAACCGTGTCAGAGGAAAGTGAGTCCTCATCCTCGGAATCGCTACCATTGCCATCGTCTGATTCAACGACCGTATGCAAAAGAATCTCCAGAGAATGGGCAAAGAATACGAGGTTTTGGTAGTGTGAAGCGAATACGACGGCTTCATTCACTTGCCGGGCTCGGAGATGGAATAACAGAATGTGGGTGAGGAAGAGATGAGACTGTTTAAAGTATGAGTGTGATCCGTGAGCAATCCAAAAACACGAACACTCGTAGCGTGGCGGAAAATTACAAAGGGCATGTTCGATCGAGTCGCAACTTCATGCTCTGCGCCGATTATTATCCCTTTATCCATCAAGACAGCTGGTTGAGATCGACATGAGCATTTGCGAACACAGTGTACTGATAATGCTCACATAGTGGATAGAAATCGAGAGGAATATTCACGCTCTCCTTCACAGTGTCCTGAGGCTCATCGTCCGATCGCGGAGCTTCAATCGCGAGTGCGTTGAGCCAGACTCGGATACCCTGGCCATCGTACGCCCAAAGAGAGTTCTCCAACGCGTTGATGCCGCGAAGATGAATCCAGCAAAACTCGATCCGGTCGGCAAAAATTTGCATGTCATATTTGACTTCTTGATCGCCCGACTGCGAATCATAAGTGCGTGTTCGTATTCACCGAAGGGATTTTCACCTTCCGGGGCCGCAGAAGAATGAGCTGGCCACCAACTACCATCAACACGGTCGCAACAGCGAGGTCGTCGACAGGATCCCCAAGCTCTGCAGGACAAGGAATAAATATATCAAGCGCGAAAGGGAGGGTGGATGACTTGCGTTTTTGCGAGCTCGGTATCATCCAACTGAGCATCCTCACAGCACTCGGCGCTGCAATAATCCCTGTGAAAGTGATGCTCCCACAGAGATGCAACTTGATAGTATCCGATGTCGGGACAATCAAGTAATGGTACAGCGTATTGTCAGCCGTGTACACGAGCAGCGAGTTATCCACCAGGGATAAAATCACCACGGGGCACGAGATGATTTCGCGGTGGAGGACGTTCTGGTTGCTCAGCTCCATGTCGCGGGAGTACAGCCTGATCTGTTTTCGTTCGTCAATCATCGGGATATGTACAAGGACGGCAAAGAGCGAACCTGGTAAGATTTGGATACCTCGACGGCAGCGATGAGTACGTGATGGAACCACACCATCCCGCCCTTGACTACGAAGGCCTGCTCCTGTATCTCGTCCGCAAAAAGCTTCCACCGGCCCGACGTCGAGCTGTAATGTATCAACCCACGGCGACCGGCAATCGCAATGAGCCGCCCGTCGCTGCTGAGCGAAGAGTACCGGATCGGCCAATTCGTGGCCAAATACGTTTGGGGGATCTAGAAAAAAGATAAGCCAAGAAACTGTAGCGCGAGCGGGCCGACCTTGATATGCTGCCACACATCCGATTCAGGGTTTATGACGCTCATGTCCGGTTGGTCTGCCCCACGGTAGACCAGAGCCCGGTCGTCCATCTGGAGGAACGCATAACGCGTGTTATCCGGAGCTAGCTGGCCCGTGGAGGCACTCTTGGCGAAGGGTATTACAAACAGCTGACCGTCGAGCTCTAGTACGCCGTGAGCAGGTCAAATATTTCCGAGCAGGAACATAATTCACTGGTTGGACTTGGTTGCGCTAAAACGACGAGCTCGAAATTTCCTGGAGCCCAGAACTAGCATAGAATTAATTAGTCTAAAAAATCCATAACAGATGCATCTTACCAGACTTCGCACGCCGAACATGAACGTATCCTGGAATCTAAGCCAGGCCGGTTAACGCGGTAGCGAACTCGCTGCAACCACGTACTTTGCCGCGTCAATGTTGTTGTCCACGTCCTCCGCCCCAAATCCCTTCGCGAGGCATCTGCCCCCTACACTAAAGATGGCCCACCCGTCGCGCCACCCCACCGCAAGCACATACCCGTCCCCGCTCCACTCCATCGTGCACACCGGACCGATAGCACGACCATACGTCGGCAGCTGTATTTGCACCGACTGCGGCGCTGACGAGGCCCCTGAGGGGAAGGGCGTGTACTGCACCGCGCCGTTGGCCATCCCGACCGCGACGAGGGAGAACTTGCCGTTGATGGCGACGACAACGGCGCGCCGAGGCTCGCTGTACACCGCGCGCCCCTTGCCTTTGCCTTTCGAAGCGATGCTGTCGTTGTCGGATGACTGGGACGGGGACGGGGACGGATATACTTCGTCTTCGGTATCGGCGTCATCGGGGTCGAGGTGCGGGTCGACGCGCCGCGATTTTTGCACCCACCGAGGGGTTTCGAAGTCGTGGATGCAGGTCCCTTGCCAGGTGGATTTCTGCTGCCGTTTTGCGGAGGATGCGGAGTCTGTCGAGGGGGACTTGCACGGCAAATGAGCATCTACGTATGATCTGGAGCACGGCTGAAGGTGTACCTGATGGTGATGTGGGCGGGCAGTTTTCGGAGACACCGAACCGTCTTCAGAGTCCGCGCGTGCGATAGTCTCGTCTAACCCGACAAAGTAAGCTCTCCCGTCCGATGTTATCCACGTCTCCACGCCCGTGGCTCGCGAGTACAATATCTTTGTCGCCGTTACTAAATAAAATGAACAAAACTGGATCTGAGACGCGCAAAACACCACACACCATCTGAATCCACAAAGAAATCGAAATCGTGGTCATTGAAAATCCACGTTTCGTACGTCCCAAACTGCGTTTTGGGCTCCCCATCCACAGTCTCGTGCTCTTCCTCTATTTCAGGCCAGGGGATGCGCTGTACTGCAGGTGGGTTTTTGGTGGAAAATAGTATATATTGTTTTCGCGGTGACACGCTGTTTTCTGTTAACTCAATTATTCAACGTGTCTGGAACGCACCATATGAGACCCCCATCGACCCGAATGACGCCCTCAAACCGCAGGCTCACACACTGCAGTGGCAGCGCTTCCCCCGGACCAGGGAGGAAATAATTGCGGCTCGTGCTGGGTAATGGCGGGGGGACATAAATCGGGGTCTCGGCGAGATATACGACGGTTATGAGAACGAGATACGACTGGGAAGTCTGCAGAGAAGTTGGTTAGCGCCGTGACGCACAGTTTGCATCGTAATGCGACCTGTATTATGATTCGTCCGCCGTCTGGGGCCCAGTGGACGGCAATGTTCTCGCCATGGTCGAGGACGGATGTGGGTGTGCGCGAGAGATACGCGAGAACGGCGGAAGGCTGGAGTTGTTGAGGATGGTATACAGTCTGAGGTGCTACCCACGCACCCTGACGCGCCAGATGGACACTCCGGTCCTGCTCAACGTGCAGAAGAGAGACTTGCGCGGGCTGGGCACAAGCGCGATGAGTTTCTCCGACTCTGGGGGGATGTTTGGAAGCGCGGGGATGGAAGACAGTTGGTGGGCGGTTGTGGTTGGAAAGTACATCGGACGGACATGAAGTTTTGCAGGATAGCTAGCCCTCCCACAGCAAGAAGGCTATATAGTCCGGATGGTATGTGGGTAAAAGACAGAGACAAGCCGGAGACGGGTGCACACGGTCGAGATCAGAGCCAGATACTTTGATTCAAAAGCTACTAATACAGGAATAAAGGTATGCGGTTACAAATGTACAAATGAATTGCTCAGTCAGTCAGTCTGCGCGCGGAGGAGGGCGAATCCAGGACTTCAAGCGCGACCATGAATTTTGTGGACGAGGTATTGCAGCGTGAGGCTCGGAATCACCGGCGGAAGGTGTTTTATGTTCCACTACGGTGGGTTGTGCCGGTAAACCGAGGGTCAGAGACGTATCCTCGGGACCCCCCAGGGTCATTGGGCGCAGCCGGGATTGCCGCAGGAGCTGGAGGACGAGAGAAACGCCTTCGCGGGACTGCAAAAGTGATGAGAACGCAGAGATATTTATAAAAATGAGATCGCGCACCCTCTGAAGATTAGCCTTGAATTTGTTCAGGCCATGCGCTTCTATCCGTCTGGTCAAACCCCAGCCGAACCCACTCCGAATTCTGGCCTCCGTGACTTGCAGAGTTTTCCTATTGGTCGTAAAACTGAGTCTCGGAAATGTCTAGAATGTTTCTCACTCACCCTTCAAGGGATCGAAAGACGACCGTCTCTTCGACCTGCATAATTTTTACGTTGTCCAGGTTTGTCGTCTTGCACCTGACCGTCTGCTCGACAGGATCGACCTCGGTCTCCTCTACGACCCAGGTCTCGGCGCGGCTGACGATGCCCTTGGGAAACCACCGCGGCATCGCGCCTCTCTTGAGAATGAGCCGGGTAGTCATGAGAGAGCCGGAAGGTGTGACAGAGCGGGAGATAACATCGCAGGAAAGAACATGGGATGCATAGGGATTTGGGTAGCGCAGAAAGAAAGCGAGGGTGACGATTGACCATGGGTCATCATATGAGTGCGACTGCGAAAAGAACTTCATTTTGCGGCCCTGAGCTAAGGACGAGTGAGCGAATGCAAAAGAATGGTGAAGGGAGGTACCAAGAGAGTATGCGCTAGGTCGAAGCCTCGCGTTGCATATAAGGCGGCAAGAATACGGCTGAAATAATTGATCCCGGCTGAGTGACGTAAAATAGGCCTCACCGCCACCAAGTGATCATCTGGATCCAGTCTCTCATTGCTCTCAGACGTTCATGTCCACTCCAGAACCTTGGTATTCCATGCGAGGACGTTCTGGAGCTGCCCAGTCATTTCTCCATCCGAGTTGAAGGGGCTATGTTTTCGACGGTCCCCAGAAAGTCCTAAAAGTAGAACGTGCCATTGCACAATGGATGACGCACAAGACTGCGGCTGCCTTTCTCAGACTATTAATATTATTGGGCTAGGGGAGCGACATTTCACGTGTTGGATTTCAGAAACGCGATCACATGATCGACGCGTGCCACATCCCCCAAAGAACCCAACGGAACTTCGATCTCATCCATCTTGACACCGGCTTTCCACCACGCTGTTAACGACTCATACTGATGTGTCGAATCTCGAGCCCGTGACATCAACGGGTACTCATTGTCTTTTTGTCTTTGCAACAATAAGCTTTCTCCCGCGGAGCTATAATTGGGTGATATTGATTTCCTCCTATCCAAAGCTGCTCAAGACCGCTGTACTCATACCACCACCGTCCTCGTTCGTTTTTCTGCTTGAATCGTTGAATTGAAGTACTTACCTTGTTTTCAGGCTGAATATCCAATGCCGGCACAATGTTGCACGCAAGAGAACGTTTTGACGAAATCGTCATCGTATGAAGATAGACCGCAGAAAAAACCACATACTGGCCATTACCCGCGCACCCTCACCCGACAAGAGGCTACTGGCTGTGAAGCAGCGGAACCAGAGCTCTTGCCTCCCGCAGTTCCGTCTCGTCCGCTTCCTTCCTTCATTTACGCCGCTTTCGCGTCCTGTGTCGTATGGCTTCTTCTAAAATTTCGGTGGACACCACCTCCGTTTGCTCCGAGTGCGGCCCCAAATCCCGAGCCCCGGAGAGCCCAAATGCTCCTGGAACGGAGGAAGAGGGAGGCCGAGGGCGGCGGTACGGAAGTAAACCAACACCGTGACAAAGAGCCTTCCCCGACCCATGAGACCCAACCCGAGCCGGCTGAGGACTGGCGACTCCAAATGCTACTGGAGCGGCGAAAGAGGGAGGCCGAACGCGCGCACCACAACCCCAGTATCGTCCTCACGTTTTCGGGCCCGACTCGAGTCGGCGTTGTGCCGAGTGCGGAAAACCGAAAACGCGTCTGCGCAGACATTTCGGAGGACGAGGACACTTTTTGCAAGCCTCTTCCGTTTTCGTTTTCGGCTCCTAGTCCAGTATCACGATGCGGCTCTGTGGAACGGGTGAGTGACAAATTCTAACAAATGATACCTGAAAACCTAATTCCACTTGGATGCTGCAGTGCTGTTCCTTGCCGAAAAAGCAGATATCCGCATTTTTCGACGATTGTCCTGGGTCGCGTTGTACATCCCCTTGTTCTTCCGACAGGGCTTGGGACGACTCGGAGACTGATGTCGAACGTACATCCACGTCCACATCTTCCGATCGTCCCACACGATCTCGTTCTTCGTCGTCGACCGGATGGGAAAGTATAACAGGGGATGAATCAGACGAAGAGCTAGAAGAATGCACAGCTGTAATGTATCTACTTTTTGAACAAGATTGAGTTCCAGACGCGCACGTAGAATCGCGGCTTTTCTCCTCACCAGCATAAAAAACCATCTCAGGTCCAATGGTCCGAAGAGCTAGAAGAATGCACAGCTGTAATGTATCTACTTTTTGAACAAGATTGAGTTCCAGACGCGCACGTAGAATCGCGGCTTTTCTCCTCACCAGCATAAAAAACCATCTCAGGTCCAATGGTCCGAAGGAAGAGACCACGTCAGCATTTATATAATTATTCATATTCTACTGAAGCACTACTGCGGCGGTCCCAAAGCTCCAAAAAGCGGCGCATCGTGTCCAGATAGTCCGCCTCGGTGCGCTGCCCGCGCACAAACTCCTCCTCCCACCCTTCCCCGCGTTCTTCTAGCATCTCATACCAGCCCACGAGCACCCGGTCCGTATTCTCCCCCGCCCACTCCCTCCACCGCTCCGTCAAATTGAACCCCTCGCGCGGCACACCCGGCGCGCCTGCCAGCTTCGGATCGCGTGCGATCAAGGAGCGCACGAGGACGTCCTGATAGAGCCCGTTTTCGTACCCAAGGATGACTTTGTGCCCATAGCGCTCCGGCTCAGCGCCGGCGTCGCGGACGCGTTGCTCGCGCCGAGCGAGCGCTGCCCGTAGTTCCGCGCGCGTGCCGAGGAGGCTAGTGTTCGCGATGGTATAGGCGGCGAACGTCGCTTGCGCGGTGTTAGTCATGCCCGTGGGGTTGTAGGTGAGGAGCGAGATGAAGTACAGGGCCCCTGGTGGGTAGCGCGAGTCGAGGGAAACGGTGTGTTCATAGAGCGGGGAGATGTAGCGGCCGTTGGTCGACAGACGGACTCCATTTAGCGGTAACTCGTGCGAAGCGTCGAGAAAGTTGGTGGCAGTTAAGAATGGGACTCGGACTTCGTAGCCTGTGGCGAGGATGATGGTGTCGACGTCTGGGAGTGTGGTTCCGTTGTCAAGTGTCGGCAAGCCGTCCTTCAGGCTCACGAACCGGGGCACGTTCTCAGCGCCGCGGATGTCGGGAAGCTTTGGCTCTCCGTCTTGACGCGCCCAGTACAGCTGGAAGGTCGTCAATATATTATAGGTGAACGAACGCGCGAATGGCTGACCTTGCGAGCAGTTTTCACTACATGCCTCGCTACATCCAGGCCCGAAGGTCCACCACCAACAGTGAGCACGGTCTGCCCCGCATACTTACTCGAATGACGGAACCACATACAATGTTCCAGCTTCTTTCCAGCAGCAAGCCACGCGTCCTGCCCTTCAAAGGTCGGTACACGCGGGATCCTGTTCACTCCAGGCGCAACGATCAAGTGGTCAAACTGAAAGCGCGTCCTCTGATTCGTGCTTGAATCGATGACCTCCACGTCCCAATATCCGCCCTCTTCACTCCACGTCGCGCCGGTCACTGAGTGCTGTAGCAACACACGGTCATGCTCGCCCAACGGCGTCGCATCGAACAAATCCTGCCAATACTCTAGCACCTGCTCTCTCGGCGCCAGTAGCGGGGTCTCCGGCGGGAAGGGCTCGTCGGGAACCGTCATGTGCATGTGCACGGCGTTCATTCTGAGCCCAGGATACGCTGGCGTCCGCGGAACAGATGGCGGTTCAGGTAGGTCGTCCTCGGGCACCCAGAGTCCGCCAACAGCGTGCCGTTCGTCGAACGCGGTGATTTGCCAGCCCTCTCGCACGTGCGGAGGAAGGGCCTTGAGGGCTCGCAAGGCAGTGATACCTCCCGTGCCCAGACCGACGACGCCAATGCGTTTTATTGGTTCAGAGGCATCCGGAGAAGACAATGGATGCTGGAACGTCCATTGCGCGTGCACATAGGATACGAGAACGTAGTAAAGCAGTAGCCATTGTGCGAGCATACTTCGAGTTGACTGCTCAAACACTCAATGACGATTCATATGACTCGTTGCCGTAGATTATGACACCACGGGGAATTGAGGTGGGAAGCCCCTTCCAACGCCTATAGAGTGAGCTCAAATGAGCTCGGTATTGAGGTTGCAGGAAGTCTGCGATCCTCTGTGGCGGCTGTGGCGCAGCGAGATGTGTGAGAGGCGGCGCTGCGCACTGCTGTGTAAGTATATGATGGTGAAATCCGAAGCGGCACTGTGCGCCTGATCAGAGAAGCAGCCCAACGGTGGAAAGGTAGGGCTGAAAAGTCGCGTGAAGTGCGATGTGAGGAGCAGGAAAGAACGCAGCGCGCAACGAAGTTGCAACGATGAGCAGGGATTATAGGTGGCAATGCCGATGAGATCATGATTTGATGAGATCTGATGGCCTGGGGTGCGGCCATCATGCATCATGCATCATGCCAAGATTTTCGCGGCTTAACTTTGGCTTTAACTTCTTGCCTTTCTCAACAGTAATCTGTAACCCCACCGCAACCTCAAAAAATCTATCTTTCGCGCCTTTCTTTCTGATTTCACGCATTCCCTAGGGCCTGCTTGGGCTCTACGCTTTCTGAGCTCCCCTTTTTCGTTCCGTTTCGTTCCGATCTGGACTTTCGGGATGCCAAATCCCCACTGGGCTACATGATCTCTCGCACCCAGTTGTGCTATTGAGGCTCCTCGAGGCGGTCTGATATCTCGTTCGAAAACTCGATCAGCTTCCCACAAATGTGGTTTACATACTTGCATACTGCCGCAGAATTGTCGATGGCACTTTTGAGGTGTCGAACTTATTTATTTCGTTGTCCAGGTGTGGTGTTTTCCTGTGCACCTACAGTGTGGACTAATAGATGGGATTCGAAGACGGATTCAAAACAAACAAGTTTCAAAATACAGTTAGCATGTTACTGAAGCACGGCTGAACTTGGTAATTTGGAAACGGGCTCCTCCCAGATATCTACTACGCAAAGGTTCGAGGCTGGGTGCCTCCATAGCGCAGGCCTACGCCACGGCGCCGGAGAATTATGGCCCGCGGATTCTTGCTCTCCGTGCGCAGCTCGTATTCTTTCAATATCTGTGGTGCAACTTTGGTTTAACTCTAAATGCGTGGTGTAAAGGAACGTACCTTTATACGCGTTTTAAACCTCTGCACCTCTTTTATGCAAGCGAGCAGGGTAAATGCACGACCCCAGAGGAAATCACAGACGGCGCCGCGCCAAGAGAGTGAGTGGTACAGGGTCTCCTCAATGATGGTGGAGACCTTCAGTTGCAGGCTGGTGAAGCATGAATATATCGCAGCGGAGGGCATGGAAGCAAGCACACCTATACAGTATTTCCGTTTCGGCAGCGGGGAGGACCCCGTGCGCTTCGATGCATATTTCCTCGACCTCGGCGATGGTGGAGAGAAGGACGTCGGTTAGGCGTAGAGGCGACATGTAATGGAGGGCCAGTGCAATAACGGCGACGAGTAGGACCGCGACCGCAGCCCTTATGGGCAGCGCTTGGGAGATGTTGGAGAGGGAGGCTTCAGGCAAGATAGACATTTCTGACGAGGAGTCGGCGCGAAGAGACTCAGGCTTGCGGAGAACCTGGTTAAGAGGGATTCTGCACCTGGATAAATACATTTTTGTCACCTTCCTGATTCGGATTGAATGCCCGGGAAGAAGCAAAACAATGACTTTGTGGTAATTCCGGAGGCTGCTTAAAGAAGGATTAGGCACCTGGATAGATCCATTTTTGTCACCTTCCTGACTCGGCTGAATGCCCCGGCAGAGCGACTTCGCGGTGATTCCGGAGGCTGCCTTAGCAGGACTCGCGTCGCCCAGAGGTATGTTATTCGGGTGATTCTTCCCGAATTGAGACCGTTCCATCACCCTCTCACACCGATTCTTCCGTGTGAGCATGACAAGGTCTTCTGTCGTGAGCATCGTTCTGTGATGTACTCATTAAAATGGATGTACATATCTCGATGCATAACCAACCTCGGAAGGAAACTGGCCGGTGTCTGTCCTCGTGCAGTCTCCCCACTTGTGTTTACTAACTGCGTCTAGGAACTCAAAATTTGGATAATGAGTCGAAATTCCGAGACCATCCCAGAATTGTCCCAGAATCAGGAACCCGTGCATGCAGGGCGTCCATGATTCTGGCGTGAAATGTCGATTCGTCATTTGCCTACCAGCTACTCGCCAAAACCATCAAGTCAGAACTTAGCACTGGCTGCCCCGAGTCCGACTCAGTGTTTACGCGTTTACGTATCAAGACAGCCTTTGCGCGGATAGGCGTAATATCTCCAAATATGGAATCTCGGAATCTTGGGAATCTCATTGAACCGTGTCAATGCATACCAGGACGAAGGCAGAGGGGAAAGAAGTGCAAACGAAAAACCTAATCTGTCAGCGTGCCGCAAATACGTAATCTCACGGGAACCACGCCTGACGAAGCGAGCACGGAGGATGAGCAGACAGGAGCTCTAATCTGCGTTGTGAGCTTGGGGAAATCGGGGAAACATTGCCGATGAAATCTCGCCCGAACAGGCCCAACTTAAGGAAGAAAAATACTTGGCAAGACAGCAAAACTTGTGGACCTGGTGACCCAGACCATTTTCAAAGACAGTGGAAGTGAAAAAACCAGAGACGGCCAAATTTTGGACTCACGAAGGCCAAAAATCTGGTCAAGTTCCAACCAGCCTCGGAGGCTTCCGAATAACTGACGGCAGAGTAGTAGATTAATGCGTAGTGATTGGAATCGCTGTTACTCGGGTTGGGCCTGACACAGAAATGCGCCCAAGATCCCCAAACTTGTAGGCACGCAGGCTGACTGGAGACGGGATCTGAGACCACTGAGGTTTGACGCGAATGTGATATACATCTGGAATGTGCGCGCTGACTCAAGGGGGAATACCAACCAAACTTGTAGGCCCGCTGGCTTGGGTTTGGGTCTACGAGACTTGAGATAGAAAAATATCCAGATCGCCAAACTGGTGAGCCCGCTGGCTCGGGTGCATGGTGCTTACCCAAGATGGAAAGAATTTCAGAGACGGAACACCGTGGTTTGGCGGAACTTCCTACGATTCAGCGGTTGATACAGATGTCTTCGAAGCGGCCACGCGCGCCGACTCGGGGGGAAAATACTACAGACAACCAAATTTAAATGAGATGGAAAGGATGCAATGCATAAAGATACCTCAGTCAAAGCTGTTGGGCCGCTGACTGGGATCCATAATACCTAAGATAGAAAGACTGCAGAAGCCGACTTAGCCTCGATGATCAGTGAAGAAAGATACTGAAGTCAAAGCTGTTGACCCCGACGCTTTGAAAATCACTAACGGAGAACTGAACTAGCGCGAGGGCGGATTGCCGGGACCTAGGCTGCACTAGCCCGTACGGCACGGTGTTCATAGTTTGGCTGTTGCATCAAATGCAACTCGCCGCCTAGCGCTCACGATGCCAAAGCAAGATGGAGCTGTTGACCCCGACGCTTTGAAGATCACCAACGGAGGACTGAATTAGCGCGAGGGCGGGTTGCCGGGACCTGCACCAGCCCGTACGACACGCTCTTCACAGTTTCAAAGTTTGGCTGTTGCACCAGCTATCAGTCACCGCCTAACACCTAAGATTGGCCCACACCTGAACTAAAGACAAGCCGACTCAGCCGCGATAATCAATGAAGAAAGATACTAAACAAACTTGTTGGCCCCGCTGACTGAATGAGACAAAAAACCGCTCGCGAAATGAAATTTGCTTCCGGTGGATTCTATGCGTCCGTCAGCGGGTTCACGGTTCCACGGATGTAAAGTTTTCAAACGGGCCCAACGAGGAAAGATCGCAAAACTTATGGGCGCACCGACTTAGGTTCACATTGTACCTAAAATAAAAAGTCAAGCCTCAAATAGCATTGGAAGCGGGCACACCGACGGGATCCGTTCGACAGTGGGCCTGAGATTGAAATCATGCATCGTGGATACGCCAGACTGTCAGGCCTAGAAAGATAATATGGGCCGCGATTACGATCTTCAGAAGCAAGAAACAATTTTGGAATGAACACTTTCTGAATGTCGGTGGAACAGGCACCGTAAAGGAGGATAGGCGTTCGGCAGCGTTGGGCTGTGCGCATGAACAGCTTCTACGCTCACAATCTCTTGCTGAGTCGGCCAGTCAGAGATCGAGCCGGCAAATCGACAGAGATCGATTGAGGTACATGAGGTACATCACGCATAGGGAGAGTAATGCAGTTGCTTTAGTGTGGTGTTAACTTGAAGCTGGCCAACAAACCCGCCGAACGCCAACCAAAGGTTTGTATTGATTGCAGAGCCAGCTGGCAAACATGGCAAACTTGCAATGGGGCGAGACCCGAAATCGTGTATCGTGGCTACGGTGAAGATAATTCGGCGGGGTGAGATGTAAAGTGATTATCGCCAATTTCAGAGACGCGGGCTCAGCGCTCATATGATCATCCGTCAAGCGCGTCCCGAGATGATACTTTGATGATAAGTACTCGGGGTTAATCAAAGCGCAATGAAAATTGAATAGAAACACTCTTCCCCGTCGGTTCAAAGGTAGCTAAATACGTATTCGAGGACGTGCACATCAAACAGTTATGTAAAGTTCAAGTGAGTTTTCTTCGCCGAATGCTCAACCTGCACAGTCGGTCCGAGATCGCACCGCTATTCACGGAGACTGGAATTATGCCTCTACGTGTCCGTCGCCTGCTTCTCGTTCTCAGCCACTTGCGTTACTTTCTATCCCTGGACCACACCCACTATGCACGCGCAGCTCTCAATAGTTCTATTGAACTGGCTAGCATGGGGAAAAAATCTTGGGCTGCAGATTTGACGAAAGCTGTGACGAAACTTCCATTCGAGTGCTCGGAGTTGGTTCTTACATGTGAAACTACTAGTAAACACATTGAGGACTACTCAAAAGAAGTGCGCAAGCTCATGCTGGAATGGTTGCAAGGCAAGATTGACACGTCCGAAAAGCTCTACCTGCTACACGGCCGTCGTGAACCACAAAAGGACAAAGGACCAACGCAAATCACTTCATGCATGCGGCACTACCTAACGCTGGTGAAAACTCAGAAGCATCGTGAGGCAATTACCTCGCTGCTATTGTCCACTCACCTGCTGGCCGTTGAAGTCCTGCGCTACGTCGATCATGCGTACCAACCCGTGCCTCGAGAGGAACGATTGTGTAGATTCTGCAAGAAAGAAGTGGAGACCCCGGAACATGCTTTGATCTCTTGTAAGTCCTCGGACGCGCTCGTTGATCTCAGAAATACTTTCCTCGCCAAGCTCTTCAACGACCTCCCGGAACTACGCATCGAGATGCTGAGACTTTCAGACACTGATTTTCTGAAGGCCATCATCTATCCCCGTTCGACAATTGCGCTGGTTGCGAAATACGCGTTTGATGTCCTGGAGGTTTACTACGCCGTGCCCGTGTGGCGTCTGCGTGCTTGAGAGGTAGTTCTGGATCGATGTGCTAACTTTTTTTCTCTTTGCTTCTTGATGTTTGTCTAGTTCTACCGCGGCGATTGGTATGGGAAACCAGTAAACCCTCTGTGACCGTGAGCTCGGCTGGAGAGACTTGGAGGAGCCCAGGGACGATGGTGTAATTACTAGTGCGTGTACACCGGGATACTTCCTGGAAACCGGCGTTCATGAGTTGGACCGGCCGTGTAATCCTACCTACCTACCTACCTACCTACCTTGAGGTTACAGTGTGAAGACCTGAAGCCGGCGGCCAGCGAATTGAGGATGCTTGATGGTTTGCAGACACGGTTTCCGTCGGCCGGACAACGGAGCATTCCCCGCAATCGTACAATCGTCCGACCGGAGATAGCCCACATCGCCTATTGACTCTATCTTTGCCAGTCTTGGCTCTTTGCCGCGTCGCGCTCGAAGTATTTGGGCCCCATCCCTCGCGCTTTCGGTCTCACCGTGCAAGGACGTGTATTCGAATTGGTTACTAGTTCCAGGCTGCCGGCGCTCATTTCCTTGATTCGCTTCCTATAGGCTGTAAACTGTCAGACTCGCCGTTGCGGCCGCACATCCATCCCCAGCGCAGCGCGGTGAGCACTGACCGGATCGGCCCTTTCCACCTGCTCACGCAATTCTATAATTTCTCCTCACCTGTTTCTCCACAGAGATATGACCACCCAGCCTGTTGAAGTCGTGTTTCTGGGTATTCCCTTCAACGATCTAGCAGGGTTATACTTAACAATGAAACCAAACAGGCACTGGGACATCCAGCAGCGTCCCCCACATCGGTCCTTGTCCCCTGTCATCCATTTCGTTCGATCGCTCATCGTCTTGTAGATTGTATAACTGCTCACGCGATACCTGGGTCGTCTCAACGTCCTCCATGTCGAACGTGTTTGTCCACAATAGATGGAAGCGCCGAGGGGAAGAAGAATATTCGTCGAAACACGAGCGTTGTTGTACGGATGCCGGGCAAGCAAGGCAGCGTGTAAGTAATTTACCTTCCCAACGACCGTAAAGGTATTGATTCTGGACAGCACTGTTCTAATTGACTGTGGCAAAAACTTCCAAGGTGATTTCAGATGGGATCGCGCCTGCTATAGTTGGATTTAATTTCTCGACGACAAGCTGCCGCACTAGAATGGTTTCCCAAGTTTGGCTTGAGGCAAATCGACGCTTGTGAGTTGGCCGCCGGTCGTGGAAACTGGTATTGATGCTCTGTTCAGTAATTATCACGCATGCGCATGCCGATGGTTAGACAAAGGTTCACTTGCAATACGCACCACTGATTCATACGCATCCAGCTGTCAATGGGCTAGATGATCTTCGAGGTGAGGTTCACACATTTCAAGACAAGAATTTACTAATACTTCCTTAGCATGGACGCTGAGCAAAAGAATCCAGCCTCACATCGACATCTATGTTTCACAAGCAACATATGAGGATATCAAGAAAATGTTTCCATATCTTGTGTCCAAGGGTACTTCACTTTCTCAACATCGCTAAACTACTTCGACTGAGGTTCTTCGTAGAGTTTGCCTCTGGCGGCGGCGATGTTCGTTTTCTCTCTGAACGTATGTCTGAGTCTGATTATTCCCAGATTCCCGAATTTGTATGGCATGTTTGTATCGATAATGCGATCCCATTCGAGATCAAGGACACATCCATAATGGTTACCCCGTTTTTAGTACATCACGGTCGCCTATTTCTGCAGCCGCCAAGTGCAGCACCACCTTCCATTGAAGTTTCCGCGGCTCAATTGACGCTGGGAGACCCCTCTACAAAACTAGCGGCCAAGAAAGACCCAGAGGAACCAGTCATCATCCCCTACATGTGTTTTGCATTCAGGTTCGCTCTATTCTTGTCTCAAAACAAGTGGCTACTGATGTCTCGGCCAGAATCCGAGAAGACATTGTGTATATTTCGGATTGCGGAGCAATACCCGACGAGGCGTGGAGCTCCATCTTCCCAGCCTCTGGACGGCAAGTTCCCGTGTGCATCCTAGATTGTCTGCACCTGCGGTCCCACCCATCGCATTTCGGCCTGGATCAATCAATCGCGGCCGCAAGAAAAATCGGTGCTAAGCGGACATATCTCTTGGGGTTTTCGCATGAGCTTGCTCACGACGAGTATGTGACAATCGGGGAGGTCGTTGGCGGCGCTGCACCTCCCCCCAATCCCACTGAGAACGAGCTGGGAGGGTTAGAAAAGATCGGCGAAGGCGATCCAATATGGCTCCGTCCGGCTCATGATGGCCTCAAGATAGAAATATCCCCCGAGCAACTGGTGACGGACCAAACGTATGATTAGGACCCAGACACGAGGGATGTAACTTGCTCGGTGCTGTTGGGCGACAAGTAGATTCATAGACTAGCGTAGTATGCGGACATACACGGAAGTTTTGGCTCTATAGCGTAGTCTCTCCATTTTGGACCACTCATCCAGATCGCTCAAAAAGGCAATATTGGTACAAATACGTACAAATCGACTATTTAGTGAAAACTGCGTCCAGTTTGAGCAAATGCGCCAGATAACATGGGACTGAACTCACTGGATACCACATCTTCATCTTGGACCTGATGCTGGAGACTGACCTTCTGCGCATGTGGGTTGAACTTGCTCGATCGCCCCTACACATTATTTAGCTTGTGCCTCCGTCCAAAGTGCAAGGGATATTACCCTATGGAGTGTTTGAGTGTTATCTCAAATATTTAGTTTGAAACTCACCAGACGAGCCCGTATCGATAGTTGGGTGCCAGACTTCGGTGTACGCCGTTACAGACGTCCTTGAATAATAAAAGCAAGTTAGACGGGAATGTGGATGGGATGACGAATTTCACTTCGATCGTGGCGCCTTTTCTCAGGCAAATTGGGTCCGAGAGATCAGGGTGTGCCCCTCTGCGCATGTTGATACTATGCCGTGGAGGTATCTGGCTCAGAAACACACCTCTTTTTCGTATACACCTTCACCAGATTCAGCTCGTCCCACATGCGTTCAATGAGATAATCCAAGCTGAAAATCCGGTTAGAAAAATGGTTTGACCAACGGACGGGAAAAGCTGACTTGAGATCCTGGAGAGACCAGTCAGAAATGTAACGTGAAATTCGAACCACCGACTCGCCATCTCGCAACTGATGACAATCGTGTTTGGGGTACGGGCCAGCTTGTCCATTTGCTCGAGGCTGATGGCGTCAATCTTGTTGTATACATCTGTACAGTATTGAACAAATCGGATACCGCTGCGACAGCTTGGAAACACACATAAACATGGTATATATTTTCGTGTCCCTGTTGAAATGCTTGGTGAGAAACATCATTTTGATCCCAATATAAACTGAAAACAACCGATCAGAACGTCAATAAAATCGTCCGTTGTAATCTATCTGTGGTGTAAGCGCGCGCAGGGACTCGTACAAGCTACTCACGTCTTCCCTGATCATCACATCGCAGTTATGCAGTTTGTCTGAGCAATGTGAGTTGAATGTCTAAGATGATGGGTTTCCGCCTACAGCCAGCTAAGATGGTCCGAATAGTCTTTTCATCCGTCTTCGTTAATTTGACCGTGCAATTCATCTACATAGAAAACTTTGAGATATGGAACATGGGCAATTTTAATTTTATGCCTCACTGTGATCTGTAGACGGCGCTAGGTCAGATTTTGAACCAGAAATCAAACTACTTACGCCTCCTGTTGTCCGTCGTTTGAAGACAACGTCAGGTTTCCGCTTGTTCAAACGAATGCCAACCGCATCCAATTCTATCTCCAAAAGCCGCCTAAAGTTAGAGTTAGATGTGAAAGAGATTTTTGTCGTGCCTGCAATCCTACCTCTGCTCTTCTGATTTTGTGGCATCAAGCTATGATATTATTTTCAGATTCGAAACGTCGGGTCCACATCCGCGTACCATGATCAGAATAAGGTCTGCGGTCTTTGCTGTCGATACTACTTGTCGTCCACGACCTCGGCCTATATTGCGATTAGTCCCAAGGAAAGGAGGGAGGGATGGAACGTATTGACCTTGGCTTGCACCCTCCACGATACCTGGAAGATCCAAGAGTTGGATTCGAGCTCCCTTGTACTCGATCACTCCGGGAATCGCAGTCAAGGTTCTATGGTCGTTGAGTTGCAAATCGAGTCCCTTGACATATTAGTACTTGCGTGAACTCATAAGACGCGACCTCGGAAGCTGTATGCGTGGTTTTGCTAAGGAGAGTCGATTTTCCGACAGAGGGAAAACTAAGCAAGTTCAGATCTAGTTGCCAAGCTGGAATAATCGACGGACCCTATTAATGCCACCCTGGCATCCCCCGCTTTCTAAAAGCAAAACAGTCAGAGGAATAAACGCGAAACCCACGGGATCCCACAGACCTGAACATCGAAACCGACGCCTACGGGTCCGGATTTCGACGCGGGTTCAAGCAGCTGTGCACGATATCGCGCTAGTTTCGCCTTCAGAAGACCTAGATGGTACTCCGTCGCCTTATTTTTCTGGGTGCGAGCCATTTCCTCTGCAGATTTGGAGCCTTTTATGGGGTACCCGACACGACGAACTCGTCTTACCTTCGATCTCTTTTATCTTTTCAACGACACCCATGATGTGCGAGCTACGGTATGATGGTCTAGCGCAAGAGCAATGACGCTTAGGATCGGCCCGGTAGCCGGAATCTGCTTGGACTTGACTTTGACTTGCACCCTCTGGCGAAATGCGGCGGCATATGCCCACCACCCTTTATGCCCATCCGGAGGAGGCAGACTTGGACCAGGAGGAGGAGGATGACCAGTGGGATATGGCATCCTCCCGCGCAAATTCATACTATCCTGCGACCACGCGTTCAGTCACCAGTCGTATGAACTCGCGAAAGGGCCCAATGCCCGAGCCCTCTCGTTCCCAAACCGCCTACTCCCATTTCGTCAAGCGGTACAGACCCCAGGATGACCCGCGCAACGATCCCGACAGCCACTATTTCCAGAGAGGACTCGGTCAGCTCATGGATGCAGGCGACAGCGACGAGGAAGCGCATAGTTCTTTTACCGCCGTAGATATATCTGCGCTCGCGCTTGAATCCGAGTCCAGCCATCCTGAATCGCAGGAGCGAGAGCAGTGGCGTGCCATGCTCGCCTCTGTTTTGGCCGGAGACGTCCTTAAAACCGAAAAGACTCGGATCGCCACGGTCCTCGAGTCGACAACCTCGGAGAAGGATCAGATCCATAACGACATATGGATGGGAATACGAGCCAGGCTTCACGGAAGGTCGCTCGAGGAGGAGCACAAGAAACTCGAGGAGCAGAGGCTGCGTACCGTGGATGCAGTCATCAACGATGTGCTCAAATTCTGTCTTCCCAAGGACACTGGTCATGAAGAAGCCATGCACCAAGTGTCAACTCTTCTCCACCGCCTGGACTTTGTGCGGTCCCTATATCCTCATCTGAAGGCATTGTATGCAGATCGGCCAGCCTGCAGAGAGCCCTTGTTCACCGCTCGCCGCGATGCCCTCATTACATGGTACACGGTCCTCACGTCTGTCAGTCATCAAATAACCCGCCTCCAGCGATGGACCGGGAGTGAAGCTCTGGACGTGAACCAGCGGAACACCTCCGCCGAACAGCCCATTCCCCACTCTGCACGACTTTCTAGAACCGGGCCTGCCGACATAGCCGATGGTTCTAGTTTCGCAGAGCGCTTGCTCAAAGAAGAAACCATGCAGCGAATGTTCGAACGGCGATTTTTGGTCACCGTGCATGCCTTCCTTGTCGCTGCACGGAATTCCCAGCTGTCTCTCGCATCGTCGTTCAAAGAGATGAATCTCCCCACTTTCGAGACCGAGCTTGTTCCGCTCATATCATTCCCCACCCAACTTTCGCAGGCTGGTTTACGCCTTCGGCTCGAGTACGTGAAGAACCTTCAGGACCCTGAAGTCATCATCATAGATCAGATGACTGAGGACCTCAAATCAGCATTGGTTTAGCCTGTCTGATGAAGCGCCAATACGAGGCGTTCTTGGAGCCAGACCCGAATGGCAATTGGAACTTCCCTCGTTGCATTAGTGATGACTACGATTCGACAATTCTGGATTCCATGAAGGTCTTTTTCAAACTCATACATTGGAAACTCAAGAGTGGAGCCAAGGGCATCTATTTCAAAGAGACCGATGTTTTGGAGGCACAATGGGATACCTTCAACGATGTCAGTTTGACTGTCTCGAGGGGTTCTTGTCTCATCGGGGAGGAGCTATGGTTCGTTCTTTTTTATCCCCGCAATCTCGCTCATGCCTTGGATAGTTCCACAACTAACAAACTCATGGTCCGCGTTACCAACTACTTTGATACACAGGTGCAAGTACCCACTGGATACTTGCACACTCACCGCCACCACCATCAGAAAAACGGCATGAACGGGCGAACGGCATTCGGGACGACTTTGGAGAATGGCCACGAGCAGATGACGAACGAGCAGATGGTTAGCTGGTACGGGAAGATTCTCGACAGCGTCAGATTGCGCTATCGAAAATTGCAGCGGTTTGCTCGGTAAGCTGACGTCGCTTATGACCTTCCCGCCTCTCTGACAACTTACCGCAGGGATCTCACCCACCGATTCAGCAATGCTGCCGAGTACGAGCTAGATAACGTCCGTATGGACCTCTTCATTCGCACCCTGGTTGAAACCGGGCACTTTCTGGTCTACACCCGTTCGTACGAGGAGGATTCCACGTACATCGTCGCATCCCACTCCCTTCGAGACCGCCCGGAGGCCGTCACCCGGATACTTACGGAGGCTTTTGACGTCGACGAACTTATTAACGAGGACGGGAGCCGGGTGGTCGGGAATAAAGCACAGATGACAGGAGAAGAGGAGGATGAGCCACAATATCTCCTGCTACTCTCGCCTCTGAGCCCGTTTTTGTGGAATGGGCACACAGAGGAAAGACAAGACATCCCCAAGATCGCTCTCGACCCAAAAGATAACCACGTCCGGCTCATCGCCGACGGGCCGCAGCAACGGCTTGCCCTAGCGAAAGAGATGTTCATGGACATCTTCTTCCTCGAGGACGAAAACGGTGATCCCGTCGAGCCCGAAATAGTCATGAAATGCCACACGGAACAGCTCGCCAATATTCCAGCGTCAATCGCGAACTGCGCAAGATTGGCCGCGCGACGACCCGGTTGGCGGATTCAATCATCAACTCGGTGCACTATGTCCGCAGTGCACTCGATGCTACCGACGGATGTCAGGAGCTGTTGGAGAACTGGTATTCATTCGCTGCTGAGCATGGCACGCACGCCCAGAAATTCATGGAGCGGTCATCTATGGTTCGGTTTGACCGCTCGCTGATCAAGCACGCGATATCCTGGGTATCATTTATTTGCGATGATTGTGACCCGACAGACCGAAAGACGTTCAAATGGGCCGTTAATGCGCTAGAATTCACCTTTGGCAGAATTAAGCGGAATATCCAGCACTTACCCGAAGAGCAGTTTCAGATGCTGCGTCACAAAGTGGCAAAATGCATGACGCTGTTGATACACCACTTTGACATTCTTGGTGCGCGGTCGACAATAGAAGCCAAGAAGGAGAAGGAGCGACAAGCAGCGGTGCTGAAGGCGCAGGTGCCAGAGGTGGTGGATGACAGCGAAGATTTATTCGACTACGAGGATACAGCCATCACTCGCCCTTTCTGGGACAAGGTGGTGCAGTCAGTGGCGGATCTCGAAGCCTCTCGCTTAGAGATCATTGCAGACGAGCACCACCAGGCACTGGGCCGCGTTCTGGACAACTCGAAGCCCGAGGATCGTACATTGGTTTTCCTCGCGTCCTCGTCCTCCAACATTTCTATCCGATGGCAGCAGGTAAAATTCATCGGCGCTGGAGCCTTTGGATCCGTATACTCTGCGGTGAACCTGGACAATCTCACCGTGATGGCCGTCAAGGAGATCAAGTTCCAGGAGCTCTCCGGTTTGCCCAACTTGTACGCGCAAATCAAGGACGAGCTCAGCGTGATGGAGCTGCTGCACCACCCGAATATCGTCGAATACTATGGCATCGAGGTCCACCGGGACAAGGTGTACATCTTCGAGGAATTTTGCCAGGGCGGCAGTTTGGCGGCGCTCCTAGAGCACGGCAGGATCGAAGACGAGAGCATCATCCAGATTTACACGATGCAAATGTTGGATGGACTTGCGTATCTCCACGGTCAAGGGATCGTCCATCGCGACGTCAAACCCGATAGTGTGTTGTTTTAGCAGGTCATTTTCTTTCTCTAATTCTGCTTAGACATCCTCCTCGACCACCGCGGGGTCATCAAGTTTGTCGACTTTGGTGCTGCCAAGATCCTCGCCAAGAATCAGCGGACGATGCAGCGCTCACGGCGCGGGTTGGACAACAGCGTGGGGATGGTGGCACCGGGTTTCCCGGTCAAAGGCCCGCAAAACAGTCTAACTGGAACTCCAATGTACATGTCGCCCGAGGTCATTAAGAACGAAAAGCGCGGGCGACATGGTGCTATGGACATCTGGTCTCTGGGATGCGTTGTGCTCGAGTTCGCGACCGGCAAGAAGCCGTGGAGCAATCTCGACAATGAATGGTGCGCAATATACTTGCTAAACTTCTTTTGCGCAAACCAACGGTGAACAGGGCGATCATGTTCCACATCGGAGTAGCTACACAGCACCCACCACTGCCTGAGCCCGACCAGTTGAGCAGCCTCGGCATCGCGTTCATCAAGGAGTGTCTCACCATCGACCCGATGCTGCGACCTTCGGCGGACGATTTGAAGAACCACCTGTGGCTGAGCACCCTGCGCGCGACGTGGAGCACGTACGAGAACGCCGAGGTACCGGCGGACGAGGATAATAGCTTTGATAGTTCTGCGGCGGGGCAGGCGGCCGCCCTCGACACCCAAGCCGAGGTGGCTGAAATCTTGAGAGCATCGCCGCAACCGCCGTCCACCCCTTCCACTCCTGCAGAAAGTCCATGACATGACACAACTGACCGACTATTCCATACATGTACAGCACTTTTTACTTCCTTCGCTTTCTGCTGTTGTATCAGTAGTGCTTCGTCGACGTACCATATAAACGCATTAGATACAAGTTGTAATTATTGAAACAAAATTGGGTATGACGAAACAAGAAAAGAGCAAAATTTTATGAATTCTACACTGAACAAAACAAATCGTCCAAATTCAACAGTGGCGATTCAATCAATCGTCGATCACCCATCGCTTCGAGACGGCTTCGCTATCCTGCCGTCTGTGATTCGAGTCGGAGGGGTAGTCGTAATAGCTGTTGACGCTGCCAAGGCTTCCACCGCTATTCCGCTGGTTGGGGTGGGCACTTTGGTACGACTCCTTCGTCGTCTGCCGCGTCAAGGCGGCCTGAGGCGGCGATATGGGTGAGGACGTGTTGGAATTGGGCCGGCTCTCAAAGGGCTCTGCAGACGCGTTAAAGAACCGCGGGCCCAACGGGGGCTCGGTCGGAACATCTGCGAGGGCACTGGCACTTCGGATCCAGATCCAAAAGTGGCTGCGCGCCAGAATAAAAAGTTGAAAAAAAGTTATTTTCAGAATAGGCTTCGGGCGCACCTGAGAAAGTGGGAATCGGCTTCTCATTCGAAGGGAACGCGACCTTTTCGGGATCTCCGTTTCGTGTGACCGGGGAGAAGTCATCGCCTGACAGCGATTCGTGCGCGTTGACTGCGGTGGTTGTGATGAGCAACCGGGGAAGTCGGGCGACGGGCGCGAAAACTTACGGTAACGCAGCAGTCCTTTGCCGAAGTTCACTCTGCATATGACGCCGAGCACCGAAGACGCCAGGGCCAAGAACACCGAGGCGCTGGACATGACACCGAAGAACCCCCATGTCTGGAAGGTCCAGCGGAACGTCGTGGAGAGGAACATGACACCCCAGCCTGCGAGATAGCAGAGCGACAGACCAAGGAAGACAATCATGCCGAGCCTCAACTCACGCCGGACGGAGAACCAACCCTATACGAATGTCGAGTCACAAAATTAGCGGAATATAGGTCATTAGCGCGTACCAGCATCAACCAAGGGATGAGCAACTGTGATAAACCAGCGGCATTAGGGGCTGTGAAAAATGTTGGCAAGCGTACGCACCACGCCGGTGAGGATGAACATGATCTTGTACAGCGTCGCATACCAAGCAAGGCGTCCTGCCCATCCGTTGAATAGCTGGTCAAGGAAAAGGGAGACCGTGGCGCCCATAAAGAAGAGCGACAGCTGGAGGGTGATGGACAGCAGAAGAACAAGCTTGTAGACGCGGTTGATGGTCACTGCGAGGCATTGAATCAGGAGAGAGAGAGAGAAAACTAAACAGGGAACTCACGCGACGCTCCAACACGCTTGAATGTCTGCCAGCCGAACAACTGAATAATACCAGCTCAGAAAGCATTCGATGTGATTGAATTCACGCTCACTTTGACCAGCTTCCACGTAAGGACGCAAGAAATCAAGAGGGCAACGACATTCAAGGCCAACGTCGGGATCTCGAGATAAGCACGCTGTTGCCAGTAGTTGGGCAACAGCGAGGGCACACCGTTGCAAGCACCGTCAGTGATGTAGTGTTGGAAGTCCGCCTTGAAATTTGCGGTATTCCAGATCTGGAAGCCTGACCACCCGGTAGCGAGCATGTGCGTGAGGAGCGATGCAATGATATGCGGGATGGACTCGTTCAACAGAGCTACCGCCGACATTCCGAGGAGCCAGAACTGGAAGGCGATAAACACAATGTCCTCGCGCTTAGTATTGTCCAGGCTGCATGCAAACGTTCAAAAACTGCTGAAAAGATGGAATCCAGTCCAACGCACATTGATACCGGCCAGTTCAGCGACCACATGCAACTTTTGTGGAGAAGAAGAGATTCATCGTTTCCCTCTCCAGTGATGTTGACCTGGACTGTGGTGGAGTTGGCGATGAAAACATCGGCATGGGGAATCTGCAGGTGGATGGTCGGATGAAAGTATATTTCACATATAAAATAAAACTGACAGCACGCTTGAGGAACGAGGTGGGGGTGGCTGCCGAGGAATTCACGAGCGGCGATACGGTTGGGGTTGCGGACGGGGTTACAAGTTGGGTGACGACAACAACAACCGTGGACGGAAGCACGAACGGGGCCGCGGAAGCGGACACCGCCAAGCCGGAAGCAGAGGTGGCAACGCTCGCAGATGGGCTCGGCGCAGCAGACGAGCTCGGGACAGCACTAGAGGCCGATACAACGCTGCTGGAAGCCGATGTGAAGCCATAGACGTCGTTGAATGCGGCGTCGTTGCCATCATAGTTGTCACCATATGCACTGACAGCAGCACCAGGAGCAGCGCCAACGACGGTATTGTTGTTTGGGGTGCCGTCATACACAACGGTACAGTTGTCCGTGTTAAGATTCGTCGGTACGTCGGCACACATGCGAATCATGCCGTTGGAAAGGGTGGGCAAGCTGCTGTTGGTGGCATTCCCTCGGAGCGCAATGCTATAAAGCAGGGAGGCAGCATCCGCATTGACGGTGAATGCGCGGATTTGCAGGGCAATCTGGAGCGTAAAGTGGACCAGAGAAAAGATAACGTAGGTAATGGTGAGCTTGGAGGTGGTGAGCCGTTCCCACTACATTATGCCGTGAGTTTGGGGAAATGATCGAAAAACCATGCTCGAAGAACGGCTCACCACCAGCTTTGCCTGGGTGGGGAGAATTTGATTGACACGCATTTCGTTGAAACTGAGGCCCGTTAGACGCAGAAAAGACGCAGCAACGAGTGTGGCGTACAAAAGGAATAAAGAATGAATATACCACTAGGGTGTGGGTTGGGATAACCTGCTATTCACAGAGCAGGCGATAAGCAAGGAAATAGGCCGCAAGGACGGGCCAGCCGGTGGAAGGAGAACAGGGAGGATAACTTGTTCAGCGTTCACTCCAAAGGGGCTGTTTGTCTGTAATTGCCTCACTTTCCTTCCGCCCGCAATCATCATCCAATCGCCCTGCCAACAGATCTACAACCCATCATCGATGCATCCATTGCTCGCTACTTGTATAACAATTACACCTGATACCAGTGCCGCGCACCCACAAACAGCATAACCGCCTCTTCGTCTTCCGCGGGAAGCGTCCCCCCACGTACCGAGATAAATCCCGCGTCGTACAAATAGCGGAGCACCTCGTTCACCTCTTGGCGGTCGTACACCGAGCGCAGTCGCCATCGCAGCTGCGTCTGGCATGTCGAATCAGTCGCTGCTCTGCCTTGCTATGAGAATCACAGACCTGGGTGACACCCGGATGAAAGACTAGAACCCCCATCACGGCCCGTGTCGCTGCCTCCCACAGATCCATCACCTTCGCCCCGGTCATGTCAAGCCACCGTCGCGGGAAAATCCTCGTATTTTGCTCCGTCGAGATCCGCATGCTCCATGCTGGCAAATACGAAGACGCAACGAGCACAAGCGACTGGTACCCCGCCCAGAATACAAGAGGCACCGAACACTCCGTCATACTACGGATGGCGGCATGAACGGTGTCACTGGGCAATTCAGTTTTCGTCTATGACAGTTGTTAGCAAACAAAAAACGAGTGACGGAGTTAAGACCTAAACCTACCGACAAATCCATCTTGGTGATGCCTTGTGCACCGCTCGCGGTCACTGTGTCCAAAATTAGCTGGAACTGATCCCTGTCTTTACTTCCGAGAGACGCATATAAGGGTCCCCACTCTTCTTCAAGGCACGCCGCGCAGTCGATGAGACTATCTTCGTTGACGCGTTTGCAACACGTCGGCGAACCATCTTGCGTTATTCCGTGCTCTGCAACAGTCTCGACGTCCATCGGGGCCAAAACAGTTGCCGGCGCCGGAATGGGGGTCTGTGGGACTGAGATGTCATGAAATCGAACGAGGATCGCTGTCTCGATGTGATCGTCATCTTTCAAGCAGTGCTTTAGCAAACGGTTGAGCCCGTAACAAGACCGAGACCGACCTGCTTTCTTGCTATTCCAATCTATAGCCGCGCGCGAAGCCTGGGCTTGAGTCGTATCAATTTTGAAATCAACCTATGAGTCAAAATGAGTCTTTGCATCATGGGAGGCAAGCTACGCACTTTATTGTCGGACATGAGCTGGATCAATGCAGCAGTGTCTCCATCTGTCGAAAGTAGCGGCCATTCCCGCCAGGACTGATCGTCAATCGAGATGTCCTCCAGCGCCGCAGCATCTTGAAAAGTGTCTTGAGGAATTGAACCGCCGATCGCGTTTTGATTGCTGTTGTAGCCGTGAGATTAGGCGATTCGCCGGCATTACCAAAAGGACTTACCCTTCGGAGATCTTCAGCATACGTCCAGGTTGGCTGTTCGGATTTTTGAACCGTCGAGCAAGGACGCCGCGACTCAAGAGGTTCTTCTGCGCCGGGTTCACGATTTCTTCTCCAATTTCATGCAGTACCCAGGACGCGGTTTCGGCATTGTAACTTTCTTGCGCAGTGCCCATGACTATCTGCAAGCCGTTCAGCAACTCATGCAGCAAGCATTCGTGGAATGATTTACCTTCAAGACAGATTCCGCCAACAACACCTCATCTGAGGAGTTTTCGGTTCCCAAAACAAGATCATCAGGCCGCGTCGTAAAGGCTTGGCGTAGCGCGCGCTTCTCACGGCCCTCGTCAACTGTTGCGTTCCACATAAAGTCCCACGACGGTCCTGCGTTGGGCGTCTCGACGACGTCAAACTGTTCCAGGAGCTCTTCAACTGACCCGGGGATGGTGTTCTTCTCCTTCTCCTTCGTCTCCAGGAACCCTACGCGTCTATACCATCGTTAGAGTTAACAATCGAGGCGAAAGGAAACATACAGCGCATTCTTGTCGACGTGCTTTCGGAGAAACTCAATGTGCGCGATGAGGTCGAAGTTGAGGCCGAAAGGATCGTCGTCCGGAAGGAGCGCCGTCCCTCTGTACTTCACCCAAAGCTCGTGCCAGTGGTCTTCCAAGCGCGACATATACGAAGTCATAGCCGGGGACGAGTCCTTTAGCTGTCGCATATGGCTCCGAGCGTTGGCCTTGGTGACGGTGGGGAACACCTGCTTGACGGCGCTATAGTCGAGCTTGCCTCGGGCCCTGCAACGAGAGTTGATGATAACAAAAGCGTCCTTCGCCAGCTCGTCGTACTCCCTGTTCCAGTGGAATCGGGTGCGAGGTCCGCTCTTGGCGGGGGGTGCTTCGTTCTCAACGGGAGCGGGAGGCGCAGGAGCTGATTTACACGTGTTAGTTTTCGACAAACACCGATTCGTGCTTCAGCAACGTACCCTCGGCTTCAGGAGGGTTGTTTTGGCGGCGACGTCTAAGCTTTGGCCTCGGCTTCTCGATCACGAGCGGACCTTGCGCAGCCACGAGGTCCGCAACAGATTTTTCAAGCGGGTTGGCGACGACGGGTGGAGCGGGAAGGGGTGTAATGGGGCCGGGAGGAGACGAGGTCGGCCCCGCAGCAGATGATTTCAACGGCCATCCGTGCTGCTTCGAGGCCAACGCGCCCACAGCAGTCGCCATATCCGCTTCGCGCACAGCTTTCCCAATTTCGCGCTCCCACTTCTCTGTTTGTGTTCCCGTCGCTTGCAAGAACTGGGTGCGCACGCGGCGAAGCCGAATGGTCGCAGTATCGCTCAACGGCTCAGGGTGTACTTTCTTCAGCAACTCATCCCACTTGACCTCGCGGGCGGCTCTTGCCTCGGCGGCCTTCTGCGCAAGCGACGCCCTGGTCTCATTGTCCATCGCCTTGTTACGCTGCTCCTTCTGTGCTCTGCGCTTCGCCTTTTCGAGCTCATGGAGCCTTGCGACGTGGGCTTGCTGAAGGAACCCGCGAACGGCGTGCTCCGGTGCGCAGACGACCCTACATAGCTTCAGTATGGTCACACCGGCGTCCGGGCTATCCAGACTGAGAGCGGGCTGGCCCTCGAACCCACGAACGTATCGGTTGAGATAAAAGGTCTGGTGCCAGGTGAAAGAGTAGTCGTCAACCCATGAAACGCGGCGACGAATCGTCTTCGCTTTCTTCAATGCGAGGGTCAAGTCCGCAGGAGGCCCAATGAAAGCATCGGTGGAGCCAGGAAGACTGGCATTGAGACAAGCTTCGTGAAGGAATTGCCAGTACTCCACCACTTCCGTACATGAAGGAAGCGACATATACTTCAAGAGGCGAGGGGCTGACTCCGATTCGGCCCAATAATGGACGGGTGCGTTGAAAGTGAAGTGCCAATAATCCGGGGCCCAAGCCGTTGCGTCCTTGCTCCAGACTTCTGACGTAACCTCGCGGTAGGATGTCGGGTAGTTTCCATTCGGCTCGCAGGTGAACAAAGGGGTGCCCTCATCGCATCGTTCCAGCGGCATTGCCAGGCCAAGGGACCTGAGAATTTCGAGCAATTCAAGAATCCTTCCACGCCCTCGCGCGCGCCCAATCTGGAAGAGTGTATGAAGTGGCGCGGGGATATCCTTCGCGGGGGTTTTCCGGCCTTGTTCGGTAGACAGAAGGTGGTACATGTCTTCGCTGCCCTCTAACGCAGCCACAAGTGCACAATAGAGAGCAATGGGAATGTCTTCGTAGAGAAATGGGAAGCAGACGATCCGCTGTTCGCGAGACACTACGTTCTCGGAGGGAAGGTTCTTCTCCAACACATCGAGGCTGTAAAGATGGAGCTCGCGCGTTCGTATGAGTTTGCCGGGAATGAAGCCGTACATTTGACCGAGCGTCATCCGCTCAGTCAACAAAGCCTCTCGAATGGTGTCTTCGTCGAGTGAAAATAGCTCTTCTGCGCGCTCTGGATTGGGAATCCGGGACTCCCCTGCGAGTCGCCCCGCCTGAAGTAGCTGAACGGGGGCGGCGGCTTTCGGGGGTTTCCTCTTGATTGGCACGCCTTTCGCACCATATTCCGTGCCCATATCAACCACAATGCCAGTAGGAACCGGGGGAATGTGTGCAGAATTGCGCCCCAACTCGACGATGAAAGCCTTGATTCGACTTTCATCAATCTCCGGCAGGTATACGATGTTTGCGGGACGACTAAGCCCCGTGAGGCTCGAAACGGTGGTCTTCAGCTGCTTGACGCGTCCACGAAGCTCCAAATTATTGTACGCTGCATTAGCCGTTCGTCTGTCGAGCCTGGTTCCCGGCGGTGCGCTCGTTGGTTCGCCTGCTTGAGTCAGGGAAGAGAGGAGCACCATGTGAGCATCGTATGCCTCCTTTGTCTGCGTGTTGATAATTCCTCCGAGATCTTGAAGAACACGGAACATTTCATTCTCGCGTCGGAGGGTTGAAACATTCACTTTCGTCGATTTGGCTGTTGAAACGGCTGGAACGTCAATTGCAGAGGAGCCAGATGGTGGCTGCAAGAAGATTAGACTTCGTTCAACTCTCAGAGTGTGTGCTCACTTCAGCAGGCATAGGTATTTGAGGTTGAGGTGCATCCGATATCAAGAGGGCAGGATCGGAAAATGGCAATAAAACAAGAGAGGATTCGAGATCCACGGGAGCTGAGGCCGAATCAAGAGGCAATTTGGGAGCATCGGGCTCCTGCGAGTCGACGGGCATCGCGTCTTGGAATGTTTGTAGGGTAGGAGACAACGGGCTGTTCACAACATTGTCGGAAATTGTATCCTGGACATCATTCTTGTCTGCAAGTTCATCGGCGGAATCTTCGAGTTCCGTGAGCGGGCTAGACGGGGCTGCTGATGGGAGGGGAGGGGGCGAGCTCGGAACAGGCGGGAGAGTGGCGACCGGGGGAATGAGGGGCGGGTTAGGCAACGACGGAGGCGATTGCAGCTCTGGTTCCTCCGACTCAGGCTCTCCCAAGCCGACTTCTTCGACTTCCTGGACTTCTTCCCGGACTTCCTCTACGTCGTCGTCTGCAGGCTTCTGCTGGCCCTTGCGAGGCCGTTTTCTGGGCGGCTGCGTCTCTGGATCAGGCTCCTTCTTGGCGCGACCGCGTTTTTTGGGAGCCACGGACGCATCCTCGTCGTTGACAGCTGGGGCTTTCTTCGGAGGGCGACCTTTTCTCGACGGCGGCGCATCTGGATCAGGCTCCTTCTTGGGGCGACCACCACGCTTTTTGGGAATCACAGATACACCATCAGCGTCAACAACTGTGGCGTTTTTCGGAGGGCGACCTTTTCTCTTTGGTGGTGTTGGTGGAGCCGGCGGCATGATGTCTTCGTCTGCGTTGGCGTCCGCATCTGCATTTGCGTCTACATCTGCATTTGCGTCTACATCTGCATTTGCGTCTGCATCTGCGTCTGCGTCTGGAGCATTTGGATCAGGTGAAACAGTGTCGTCCGCAGGCTCTAGGATAGGAGGTCAGGATTGACAGAATAATATTCGCCTTCGTTTCTCTTACCTTGCTTCGCGTTGAGGCGCCGTTTTTTGGCGGGCTTTGGCTCCGAAGGTCCAGCTTCTCCGTCTTCAGCCTTACGCTTGCGCGTCTTCCTGGGCTTCCACTCCACGCCCGGCGGCATTTGTCTCCTCGGTCTCCCCTTCTTCACCGTTCCGTCTGGCAGGAGAGGATTCTTGTGCACCACTTTTTTCTTCCCGAGACTATTGTTGGGATTTCTCACGAGCCGCGCGTCGCGATCTTGGTGATTGACCAGCGCCGTCTGCGCCGTGTAGAACGCTTCGGGCGTGAACGGAAAAAAATCCCCAGCATTGCTGAGATCGACGTCCGCATACCCCGCGCTGTCCTTGTCGAGCTTCTCTCGCGCAACCAGAGCCTGGTACGATGCAATTGTGAAATATCGATTCCGGCGCTCGCGACCGCTGGTTTCCATCAGGCCGGCAATTCCTAGATCGCTGAGATGGGCGGGGGGAGGGAATTTCTCAGCACGAGTAAGCAGGAGTTCGATAGTACGTTTGTCGAATTGGCATAGGGCTGCAGCGAGTTCCTGATATAACGCCACGAATCAATTATCGAGCGACAAAGAGAAGGAAAAAGCTTCAAGAGACGACATACATTAAGAGTCATGCCAGTAGTACCCGATTCCTCTATGAGAGAAATGATCTGCTTGTGAATCGTCAAGTTCATCTTGATACAGCTTTGGTCATCTGAAAGGCATAAAACAAAAAACCGT
Source organism: Mycena galopus ATCC 62051 (assembly GCA_014925785.1). Lineage (NCBI taxonomy): Eukaryota > Fungi > Basidiomycota > Agaricomycetes > Agaricales > Mycenaceae > Mycena > Mycena galopus. The sequence continues at coordinate 1,179,430 of WIQG01000007.1, forward strand.
CGAAAATAATTCCAAGACATACCAGCGGGAAGATCGTCATCGGGCTGAACAACTACCGCCCCTTGCTCCGTCGCGGCTTGGTCGGGATCAGCAGACACCAAGCGGAAGCACTTGACCCCAGCAGCATTGACTGCATGTTTCTTTTTTCCTGGCACGAAGACGTTCTCAATGACGCGCTGCTCGACGAGTTCGCGCGTGTGAGACGCAAAGAAGCGGCGATCGGTCTTGGTAGGATTGGCGAAGCCCTGCAAACGACATGTTAGACTGGATATGAACAGATATAGAAAAAACGCACTATTGCGATAAGCATATTGTGAGAGGCATGCATTGAATTTTTGGATGATTTGAGTAATTTAATTATTCGAGCTTTGACTAGTGGCATGCTGGACAGGTGACGGGCGTCGATGGGCGAAAAGTAGACGCCCGGGAGTTGGGGAGGGGCAGAAGGCACGTCGTCTTCATGATTAAGCGTCGGTGTAGCAGGTGCGGAGGGTGTGGCCGCCTGGGAGTGTGCTTCGGTTTCTGCTGCTGCACGCGTTTCTTCCTCCCGGATCCCTTTCCAAAATTCGCTCCGGTCGAAGAAGTACTTGTGTATACAAAAATGGCTTCCAATCCCTCCGCGCCGCACTTTGACGCTGGAAATGAAATGGTGAGAAAGGAATGCATAACAGGAATAAAAACCCGTACACAAGATCAAGATCTGTAAGTTGACGGACAAGATAAAAACAAGTTTTCTGGTCGTACTTAGATTTTTGCCCGAGTTCAAGAACGGAAACGCCGTTGTCTCGGCCGCGTGTGATAATTTGGAGAGCGGAATAAACCATCGGGCTCATTTTGGGAAACTTAGGCGAAATATTAGTCGAGCACTCGTCAAGTTTCATAGATGTGGCAGACCCGGATATGCGTCCCCGTCACAGCAGCATAAGTCGCCTCGGGATCAGCCGCGATTCTCAACTTATCACCATACTCCGCCTTCAGGTCTTCCAGCGATCGGTTTTTTGCGTCAGGAACGATGTCAAGCTTGGGAGGCGCAACCTCGATGGTCTCTTCACCCTTCGCCTTGGCCTTCCGCTTCGCGCTGTTCTGCGGTGCGATCCAGACCTCGGACGTAATACCCTCCGGGACAATTCCGACGATCACTGTGGGCTGCTGAACGACCAACGACCACACGAACGCACAAAAAGAGTCGTCGGCATTCTGGGCAATCGTATTCGTGCCATGGGCGTAGAAATCCACGATAAAGTCACGCAGGCGCGAGACATCGCACCCTGGAAGCAAAAATGAGTAAAAAAATGAAAATGGCGAAAAGGAAACAAGGGATGAGCACGCCCAGGTTCGAACCCGAACGCAGTCGCGTCAAGGTGGGAAAAAGTGTCGAAAGACTATCACATGTTCGCGTACTCACCAAGGTCGCCGTCGAAGGAGAGCTCACGCAGACAGTGGTGCAGGAGCTCGTCCATGGTAGAGGACGAGGAGAGGGGTGAATTTGGACCCCGTTATCCCACGGGGGCGGGTCAAAAGAAATGTATGGTGAAGTGAGTGAACTTTGTTTGACTTGAGACGAGCTTAGATAGAAGCTACGTCTTGGAGTTCAAAATGCACGTCAAGAAGAGTCAAGAAGCGCCAGCTAGTGACGATCTTTTAGGAAAATTTGGATCGATAGATATCGCTTCGGGCGTGTCACAATCGGGTCACATCTGCTGCACCTTGACTCGGAAAAATCGAAAAAATCAGTAAAAATTACGGGGCATATATTATCTATGTACAGTACAAGGAGGTAAGGAAACACGCTGCCCAGGGTTCTTACTTTCCAGGAGGGGCATAGTCTCGGGTCAAATCGATGTCGCCTGCCAAATGGGTATTGGTGATGCGGACTTGGCGTTGCCGAGGCGCCCCTCCCCGTTTTCCCTTCTTTTTTGTATTCGATGCCCTTACGGGAGCTTGGGCCGCGGTAGTGAGCTGTAGACCCTCTGCACATATCGTCAGAAAACATAAGGAAATCAATAAGAGCAGCAGACCCTTGGCCAACTCTCTGCGCAACTCGACGTCGTCGGGGAGTTTCAGACCGTGCCATAGGTCCATGAATTCTATCCTCCCAACGTCAGCATCCACGGAGAACGGCAAAAACAACCCGCATCTCCGGACCAGCACAAGATCATGGAAACTCGCCTTGCTCGACAGGCATCCCGCCCGCTTCTTCACTCGGTTTGATCTCGTTCCAGAAAACCATCCGCAGCTGCCCATCCTTAACAGTCCGCGTCACCATAACCTCACCCTCCGCTTCGAGTTCCTCGACAGCGCCCGGTGCCTCCTTCCACGCCTCCTTTAACGCTTTCACATGGATCCCCGGCCGCTCTTTGTCGCGCGTTGTATTTCCGTCAGCAAAGCCGCTTTATTCCGGAAGTTGTATTCGTGCTGGTGAAAGTCAGGAACGAACGTGAGGGGCATATCTTACGACGGACCTTGTACGAATAGAGGTCGGTCTTGGGGTTGTACTCAATCCGATCATGCGCCTTGAACTTTTCAAGGAGCACGGGGTCTTCAAGCAGCGGCGTATTCGTCAACAAAGCGATATCCTGGAGCCGTGTCGGGTTCGGGGTGCTCTACACGCAAAACAACTAAGACAAAAGCTGGGCTAGGCGCCGAATTTACCTTGAGATAGTCCACGGCATACACAAGTTGCGTATAGACATTATTGCCAGAACCTGTATCAGCAGGCTGCGACCAGACCACATCTAGTGCACTGAATCAGAGAGAAACAGCCGCTTGTGGTGCGGCATTTTACTAGATTTCGGTCGGGGCTTTTTCTTCGACGGAGGCACAAAGTCCGGATCTGCTTCAGTTACTGTAACAGCTGGAGCCGGTGGAGGCGTAGGGACAGTAGCAGCGGTAGGTTGAGAGTGCCATGAAGTGTAGTCCTGTCTCTTCAATGTACTTTTGAACGCGGCGGCATCCTTTGCAAGTTGAGACATGAGTGAACAAGTCAGAGTTTGAGCGCAATAGCCACGCGGCACTGCCACTGATGGTTCCAGAGAACCGTGACCAAAGAAAATTCAACAAACCCCTATTCAGCAGAATAATTGTCGTCGCGGCTCTATTACCTATCTCGACTATGCGGATCTGTTGGACCGGTTACAAGCGACGATCCACAGTATCGTTTCCACGCGCATCATCTTCCACCTTCAACAGCAGTTCCACGCGCGCGAATGCACTGAGCATGAGCTTACACTTCATTCCCGGTAACAGTAGTGTCGAACATGAAAACCATGAAACAGGTCGGACGGCGGCGGGTTTAGTAGATGGGCGGATGGCGCGAGCGACATCACGCGAGAGCTTGTCACTGCGTTTCGCTCCTGGGAATAGTATTGAACGTGATATCCATGAAGTAAGAAATTGTACGTATAATCACTGTCTATTGGATTCGAACACCGTAGACGGGACGAGCAAACCGACAATAGGGTTCTGGTTTGATATTCAACTCTGATTTAATTGACTTACTACAACGGCGGCAGAAAATGGAAGATTTACGGATCCAAGCCTACATAGTCCACTATCCACTGGCTCGTCAGTTTACTCCAGGCATGTCCTTGAACCAATCCCCTAGACGAGTCCCTTTTCGAGACTCTAAAACATGGTCGGGGAAGCAGTTGACTCTGAGTGGATTCCAAAAACATACATATTTCGTCAATCTATCAAGAATGTTTTGTCTGCAGACCCACAATGAAACGGCAATTTCGAGAGCTTCGGATACGTGTGAATTCCGCGTGTACCGAGCGCTGGAGGAATCGACCTCTTCGAAAATCGCGAGGTATTCTTCCCAGAACATTTGAAGAGTCGACGGCGAGTCTTCTTCCAACTCTTCAGGACATTGGCGAGCGTTATTGCTGTTGAGATGAGTGAGCAGGAGAAACGCAGGGGGTTCGAGAACTTACAAAATATGACGAGGAAGAAGAACAGGCTGTCGTGGTACAGCGTTTTAATCACCAGGTTTGAGGTGCTCCGATAGTGCTTCCAGGCAATATAGAATGTGAGTGCCACGATAACTGACATTGTCAGAAGGAATTCTTTTGAAGCGAAGGGAATATTCGTACTGGTCTCGAAGAGTAGTATCGCGATGAAGGAGACGAAAATAATCTCGGATCCTGCAACGGGGTAGCACCCGTTAATTGTTCCAGGTGGTTGACCGTCTTTTATAGATGAGCGGTCTTGTGAATCGACTCGAAACGTAAACTTACATTGAAGAGACCGAATAAATATCTCGACAGTCGGTAAATCAACGGGGCGGTGAGCTGATGGATTTATAGGACTGGGGCGACTCACAGCCATCATGACTAGCAGAAACATGAGGATCTTTTTGCTCGAGTCAAAGATGGCATAGGTTCTCATAATGAGCATTGCTGACAGATGAGTTGATCTTGTCGAATGCTGGCAAGCTCAATATGGCGAACCTTCTGACACAATGATACCGAGGGCGGTAAACCCTGTAAATTTGAGAACAAGGTCGAAGCGAAGTAGTTCTGAAACCGACATGTAGCAACAGCGTCTACTGTTCTACACATCGACACCTGGAAATTGCAGGTTCGTCGATCAAGGGAAAATTCAATGAAGATGTTGCGGACCGATGGTTCGTATGCTGCGTAATCTGCGCACTCGTCTCAACCATTGAACGCGTTAATGAGGATAAAAAGCTCACAATATAATGCACTACTAAGGTTGACAAACGGTATGGACAGCAAATACAGGATTTTTGCTCCTCTCCATGGTGCAGCCCAAATCGTCTTCACTTCTCGGTCCAGACAGATCAACCAGTCGTAGCCTACGAAGAGTGTTATATGACATGTGTTCAAAGCCAAAAGACTGAGTTCTAGACACTTGCAAGGTCAAACTCGCGGCTAACTGCAAAATCTATCCGTTTCCGCAACGCGGTGTCGTTCAGCGTACCGCAAAAGTGCGCAGCACGGTCGGAAAACGGGGCAAACCACCAAGAAAAGCTGCATACCTTGACCAGTTGTAGGCGCCGTGCGGGATCGTAAATCGAATCATCGCACATGCGTCGAGACAAAGGGCAGAAAGAGAGCCAGGTCATTGCTTCCGAGATGTTTTTCCTTTGGGCCGACGTGCGCACTGAGGCGCGTGTATGAAGCAGTTTTACCAGCACATTTGAACCGTCTGAGCTCGACAAGTACACTTTTACCGTAAGGATAATGGAGCCGGAAGCAAAGAATCACATGCTATTTCGGTTCTTGTTCCGGACGAAGTTCATGAAATGCCCTCATCTCAGTCTGCAATTACTCTCCGCAAGCAGCAGCTAAACCAGCTTTTGGCACAGTTCACCAGAGGGTATGCTGCGAACCGGCCAGCGATCCAACGTGTTCTGAACGCCGCATTTGCTATCTACGCCGTGGGCGCAACCTACCGCGGCCTTTCTGCTCGCCCCACTGCACCGAAGAAGGGCAAGGGGAAGGGTGATGCCAAGGATGAATCCGGCAAGCCGCCGCGGGTCGCGGTGGATGCCCTCTTCTACCGGCGGCTCTCCGACATTCTGAAGATTGTAATACCGGGTCTGACCAGCAAGGAAGCGCTCCTGCTTGTAATGCATTCAAGTCTGCTGGTTTTCCGGACAGTGTTATCTTTATACGTGGCGAATCTCGATGGCGTGTGGGTACAACGATTTCAGTGCGAATGCAAGGTGTTGAATTTCGCATAGAATTGTCGCAAGCTTGGTCCGCGCACAACCGAAGCAATTCTTCTTCAATATCCTGCGCTGGCTGCTCGTTGCCATTCCAGCGACGTGGACCAACTCGTGGTTGAACTTCATCCAGAGCAAGCTCGCAATTGCATACCGAACACGGCTAACGAACGAGGTCCTGAAACAATATCTCGGTGCGGAGGCAGAGGGTCCGGACGGCAAGGTGTATTATAAGCTGGGTGCGTGTTATGCTGCCGTTTCTACATATTTCTAAATATCCCACAGCAAATCTGGACGACCGGATCGTCAATGCGGACCAGATGATCACGAACGATATACAAAAGTTTTCTGTCCATCTGGCTGCTATTTACTCAAACCTCGCAAAGCCTGTTCTGGACATTATACTGTACAACTACCATTATCGCAGAACGTTGGCGCAGAAGGCCTTCTCGGTCTCACGATTTTAGTGCAGGCTACAGCAGCAATGCGTCCGTCATTTCATCACCTCGCAGTTGTAATTCTAATCATTTACATTGCAGTCCGCTACCTGACACCGCCATTCGGCATGTACACCGCCATGTCCGCGCAGCTCTCCGGCTCGCTGCGACACACGCATTCGCGGCTCGTCGAGTTTGCCGAAGAAGTCGCGTTCATGCGCGGCGAGGAGACAGAGAAGATGCTGCTCGAGCGAGAGTACGCGAGCGTGATGAAGCACGAGAACCGCGTGCTCAATCGCCGGTGGTGGTTTGGCTGCATCGAGGAGGGCGTGATCAAGTGGTTGTGGGGCAGCTTTGGGGTCGGTCTCATCCCCTCTTGAGTCTGTGTGCGCCGAAATTGACCGGCGCGTGAAGCTGGTTTTGTGCGCCATCCCGGTGTTCTTCAAGCTACCGGGGCTTCCGACCGTGGATTTGGGTGGGCGGACGGAGGGATTCATCACCAACAGGCGTCTCCTCCTCTCTTCCTCAGGTCAGTCGCGTCTATAATGTCAGTACGGCGTACGGCGACTAATCAGATATGTACCAGATGCTTTCGGTCGAGTAATGTGAAAAAAGTCCTGAAAATAACCCTACTCTGCTGATTCACTTTTTTTGATAGGTATTCATACAAAGACCTCTCCGAGCTGGCGGGACACACCGCGCGCGTCTCTCTACTGCTAGACACAATGAAGGACGTCCGGAAGGGCAAGTTCGAGAAAGCGCTTGTTAGCAGTGCGACAACTGGCGACAATGCTGAGCGTGAGTTTACGCGTTGAGATTTTTTTCTCCGGCGCCACGCCTTGCTACTTTACACGCCGGTTCATTCTAATACTGATAATTCAATATTCTAGTCCTGAAGGGAAGAGGTGAGGTCATCGAGTCCGAGGATATCCAGTTCGAGAACGTGCCGATCGTCACCCCGAATGGCGACGTCCTTGTGAGGAGCCTGAGCTTCCATGTTAAGCCCGGGGTGCGGAATCTTCTATTTTGAAACGAAAGTAACTAAATTACCATTCAGCAACATCTCCTCATTGTAGGTCCCAACGGGTGCGGTAAATCCTCGCTGTTCCGGTGAGAATCTCGCCATATCCTAGACGAATCTACTCACGCAATAAAGAATTTTGGGTGGACTATGGCCCGTATACGGGGGTGTCGTGCGGAAGCCGGCGGCGTCAGAGTTCATCTTAATACCGCAGCGGCCATATCTGTCCCTCGGCACTCTGCGGGACCAGATCATTTACCCACACTCAAGGCAGACATGGAGGCCCGTACGTCCGCCTCTCCCACCCATTGGTTGGATGAAATGAATGACTGAATCGAATCGCGCAGGCGGGATCGCGGACGCGGACCTGTTCAACGTGCTGTCGGCGGTGCAGATGGACCACGTCGTCGAGCGCGAGGGGGGTTGGGATGCTGCCAAGGAGTGGCGCGATGCGCTCAGCGGTGGAGATAAGCAGAAGATCGCATGGGCGAGGCTGTTTTATCACAACCCTAAGGCCAGTCCCTCCTTCTGTTTACTGGGGGAATTAATTCGAATGAACCCCAACAGTATGCAATTCTGGACGAAGCGACGTCGCTGGTCCCACAGGAGATGGAGGGCTTGATGATGCAGCACGCGACGCGGCTCGGGATAACACTCCTCACTGTCTCGCACCGACCGTCGCTCTGGCAGTGGCACCATCTTATTCTGCAGTACAATGGCACCGGTGGATATGTATTGTGCGTATTCGTCGCGCGTTGCTGCGCGTTGTTCATTTTAATTTCAGCACGAAATTGGATGCGGAGAAGAGACTGGCTCTCCAAGAGGAGAAGCAGGCACTGGAGGCGAAGTTGCTTGAAGTGTGAGCTTCTCGAGTTTCAGTGATTTTTTTAAATGTGCTCACACGACCTTAGGCCCAAGATGACTGCACGGCTGGCGGAGCTGAGGCTGCTGGCGGAGGGACGGAAGTAGATTGGAGAATTACACAATATTATTATTAGCGTGAATCCGATTGGCCGGCGGAGACCCCGAGTGTTCCCGAGTGCAAATTTGCGATTTGCTCACACGAGCCGGAGTGGCTGTGTCTCCCACCAATCTTGATTCTCACTGTCATCCGTCTTGTGTACATATCATACTCCTCACGCCAATTACCTCCTTCACGTAGAACGAAAAACACCCCAACAACCAAAATCAATGCATTTCTTCTCGCAAGCATTCAACTACGAGTGAATACCCCTGCACACCTCGTCTTCACCCTTTGCTGATTTCGATGTTAGACATTCCTGGTCCCATGTAGTAATCGGCATGTGGCACAAGTACCCGAATCCAAAATGCTCGCACGTCGTCAGTATAGATGTCCTAGACCGCACAGTAGACCCCAAGACGGGTGTGATACGGACGGAGCGCATTCTAGGGTGCAAACAGAAAACGCCGGGGTGGATACTCGCGGTGCGCTCCCTACTCCTCAATTTTGCTCCACAAAATGTCTCATATTGCGTTTTCTTCCCTCGACAGCTGTTTGGCGGCTCTGAAGACGCCTTCGTGCGAGAAATCTCCTTCGTCGACCCTGCAACGCAAAACGCAACGATCACCTCTGTGAACCTATCTCTGTCACAGTTCGCGACATGTTTCGAGCGGATACAGTACTCCCCCGCGCCCAACAACCGAACATCATTCACGCAGACGGCAGAGATCCAGGCACGGATGGCGCTCTGGCGGAGCGCGGCCGACGGGCTCGAGCGGTGGCTAGTGGAGCGATTCGAGCAGAACGCGCATCTCGGCAAGCTGGGCTTCACGGACGTATTGCGCAGGTTAGAGGAGCGACTAGAGGAGGGCCAAGCGACGGCTGCTGCATGATTTCGTTCCCTTTATTTTGGGATTGTTTCCGCCATGATGATTCCGCTTCGACACTGCACTTTTTTAGATATGGATCCAAAGCCTAGAGATGATTACCAAAAGTATTCACCCCCGCTCTTCTTGCGCTGTATTACTACCAGTATGTATGTGCGCCTCTGGTGTCGCCTTAATTCGACTCTTGACGACCTTTTCTTGACACACTGAGACTTTTCGGCGACCCGCGTCATGCTTTGCCGAAGATTCTGGTCATTTTCGTTCGGATCGTCATCGGGTTCACACCGTCACCGCGATGAGCAAAATCCGATTGCCTCATCTATCCGACAATCCCCAATGCAGCTTGGTAGGTCCGCCGGTGGACCGGGATTTCTTTGGTAGGTAAGACCGGGTACTTCGATTCCGAACTTCATCGTCATTTTGGTCTAAGAATTGGTATGTCTTCACGCAATAATATTTGGTCTACCTTTGCGGCCTCGTCATAACTTCGAGCACCGTTGTTTTACTATGGCGGGGGACCACCGAGATTAATAACGGAATGAATCTATTGGCCAGGCGCCATCTTTGTCTCGTCTCCGGCTTGACATTCGTCTTCAACGACAAAAGCCTGCCGACAAAGTGAAGAGGGAGATTAATTCGTTTTCACCAATACCCCCTTTTTATCGTGGGCACGTTGGAAAGCACCTGGGAATATTACTTATCCTGAAACTAGGCAGGAAATACTTGAACCTGTGCAAAGCCAAATGCAGTAACGGGCGCCTTTCACAATCTTTGAAACGTTGGATTTCTGAGAGTGTACATCGTCCGGTAGCCCATTTGCATTGACCTTCACGTCGACTGGATTTGAGTCGAAGATAAATCGGATTAACCACAATCGTGGGAAGTTCAACAGGATCGTGAGAAGTACGGGAAGTACCGGACCGGTGAACTTTCGGTCTTGATATTTGATTAGCTCCGTTTCCGAATTATCCCTCTGGATATCTTCTGAGCACAACTGAAACGGGTTCGTCCTGTTCCATTTGCGCCATGATTATTTCCTAAACAACTTTCCCAAGCATTACCAACAAAAACCGCTTCAAGTTCGCGCTATGGCATCTTCAGTTTGCTTCACATTTCCCGAGGTACCTCCACCCCCAGCCAGCGTCGCCCATTTTCTTCATTCGGCCGCCCCACTCGGCAACATGGAATCCAGTATTGCCATTTCTCACATCGAAAAGCTGGAATCACAGATTGCAATGCTCGATGAAGCCATAGCTGCCCTCGAGCTCCGTCGCGCGGACCTCCTCCAATCCGTGAAACTCCACAAAGCTGTCCTTTCTGCCGTCCGAAGAATGCCTCCCGAAATTCTTGGGGAGATCTTTTCCCACGCAACATTCGAGGTCCAATTAGCAGACATTGAGACCCAAAGCGCTCCGTGGTTGTTTACTCGCGTTTGTAGACGCTGGTCCGCCGTGGCATTGGCGACTCCCGCCCTGTGGTCCACGATTTTTCTCGACATCAACGAGAATATTGGACAAGGCGCAGTGTCGTTGACAAAACTCTGCCTTGAGCGATCGACAAATGTTCCGTTGACGGTCAGCATTCGCGCGGAATGTGAAGTGCACAGCCCGCATCCCATTCTTGACGCCGTTTTGGCTTCGTCTGAACGATGGAGGACAGCAGAACTCATTATGGAGGTCCCCTTGCTGCAAATGACTAGTATCCGCGGCAGGCTCTCTGCTTTGACGACCCTTGTCATCCTCATGATTCTGGACTCGGCCACCGAGCCTTTTGACGATGCATTTTTAAACGCCTTTTCAGTTGCTCCCCAGCTGAGGTCTCTCCAAGCCCTCTGCTCCGGCGGACCTGAATGGATCCGCGCTCCATTTTCTCTACCATGGCGCCAGCTCACTCGTGTGTGCACGGCATTCGCTTCAAGCTCCGAGGCATACGAGGCATTTCGAAATTTTCGGAATCGGACATAGTGGAATGCAAGTTCGCATTCGCATACAATGCGGTTCTTCCTGTTGCAGATTGGAGCACAATTCGCCTCCCGTGCCTGCGCTCACTAGCACTGCAGATCGAACAGAACCCCCATGACCTCGTGGACACACGTCAGAAGTACACCTCCTTGCTCGATCTCTTGGAGACGCCCTGTCTTCGCAATCTCACCATTCACGACACCGCCGACGAGGATGCGACCCTTGGTCTCGTCACACGCTCAGGCTGTGCTGTTTCCCTCCAGTCATTCCGCTTTTACTCAGGTTCGGTCGATCCCAATATGATCCTACACCTCGTGCGGAAGATGCCGCATCTTACCTCGCTCGAGTTTGGAGATTGAAACGGGGCACTCTTGTCCTTGTCCTCGCCGGAGTTTTTTGAATCGTTTACATACCAATGGCTGATCCTGTCCGTTCTCGGGAGAGCCTCCACGTTCAGATTGTGGATGAATTATTTCATCCATTGGACACCAAGGAATATACTTTCAGGCTTGCGGCAACACACAAACATGGCCTCTTTATCACAATGTCAGCCACTCACCACTCGCCGGATATTATCACGGAGGATTTCTGAATTTCCTGGGTCAAACTATTCGACATCTATCAACTGGGGGGTTTGTTTGGGCTATGTGCTCTAGGCAAGGGCACGAGGGCGGTGTTCTTTCCCGGGGCCTATCACGTAGATTATGAGGCGCCAGCGCACTCTTTCCATCACAGTTTTAAACTCACAGATGCTTCATTTGATCACGTGACGGTCAAAGCGTTAAATCGCATATCAATCCTTTCTTCTCCAAGGGAGTTGAGGCATTTACATTACATTGTATTCTTGCAGTATGTCTACAGGATTCTACCTTCTTGCCGAGCCGCTTTCACCCACCGCAACACCTCGCTCCAGTCTTTCACTCGTTCGATTGGCACCCCATCGGGTATGATTAATGTATCCTCCTTCCAAAACTCTTTACCATCGCCCGCTGCCAGCCGTTTATCAAATGACATCTCTTCCGCGCCGTCTCCAGGACCGGATATTCTTTTGTTCCACTCGTAGTCACCGAATAGCAAGACCCGCGTTGGAGACAACGCCATTGAACATTGGATTGCATTTTCGGCTGAATCGTCAATGATTACTTGCGCTTTCAGGTCCGCACAAACTGCCGACTTGGTGAGATTCGTCAAGACTTCGTTGTGGTGTAACTTGTGCGCGTCCTTGAATTGTCCAGTGAATACAAGGTTGGTGAACATGCCTTTGCAGCTCCATAATGAGCATCATCCGGAATATATTCACGGCAAATATTAGCTTACCGGGAAAATATTTCTCCACCCACTCCCAGCTCGCATCCGCAACCTCCGCCGTTCTAGCGGTGACAATGACCAGTTTATACCCCATATCTTTCAGCGATTGAACACCCTCTCGAGCCCCAGGGACCGGTAATGCCTGGAATATACTGTCCGTGCGGTAGAATTCCGACACTTTCTCGAATGTGACTTGGGGCGTGCCCCATCCGGGGTTCTACTGCATGGTGAGCGTTGATTTTGGCGCACTTGGGATGAGACTGCGAGAAGAGAAGCACCTTCCAGTAATAGTAATCTGCTCAGGTTTTAAATGCTGGACATGAGCAAGTAGTAAACGAAACTGACAGTAAAATGTTGAGAGGTCCATCTGGGTGCCGTACTTATCGTTGTGCCCTACAAGACCCCGAGACGGATTTCGTCAAGAACGCGTTTTCGCGCAGAAAGGGCCATAAGACTGACACTGAGCAATCTTGAGATTGGTCTGGCTCAATACATCGTCGAGATCGACCGCGATAACTGGTTCTAACGAGGAAGTCGGAGGAGAGAGAGCTGCAAGTCTTGCTAGGTTAGCCGATTCGTCAGACATGTTCAGCAGCGCGGAGGCCCAAGTAGGACAAGTCGTAGTATATAATAGAGTCCGGAAGGATCATTTATCGTGATGTCATACAAATTAGGCGCAGCTACTTCTGCTTTCTACCTCCATGGTGGTATATCCAGCGACCTAACTTGAGGCCACGGTCTCTACAACCTTGGATATCTGGCAAACAATAGTCCTCAGTATGTGCAATGGGTTCAGTGCTCAGAAACCTACTTTGCCGGTCTCGGTCTCGTAGACCCATCCGGAGAGTTTTGTTCCTTTCAAGATGAGAGGGTTCTCTGCAAGGTACTTCACATCGCTCTTGACCGACTCCTCGACGTCAAGAATGTGGTGAAACTCCATGCCGTTCACCGTCGCCGCGATATCGTCTCGCCCAGGGTTGGCTTTCTTGACGATCTCGCGCATTTGCTCCGTCGTCACTCTGGTCAAGCCGCAATCTGTAGGTGTATTTTGTTAGACGTGCACTCAAAAATACGGGCGACGACACAAACCAGTGTGGTGGAAAACTGCAATCTCGCCGTCGACTCCGAGGAAATGCTGGGGCACCATGATACTGCGCACCGCGTCTACTCTATACTCGACGTGAATTTACTGTGCGGAAGGTAACTGGATGAGCCTACGCTGAACCTCCCGCGTTGCGAATGATGACGGCCTGTCCGTTCTTCAGACCTAGCTGGGCGTAGGGACTAGAGTTTCGTCAGTTCACGGCTTTGAAAGAAAAAACCAACGACTGACTCAACGCGAGGATCACAGCAAGCGACTGTTGTTCTCCGTCTCAGTATTTCCCGACCAACTAGCAGCACTGCAGGTACATACTGATCATCATATTTTTGAATCCACTGGCCATATCGAGCTTCTTGAAGCTTGCCGCATATTTTTCGTTTGCTTGGAGGATTTCTGGGTTCATGTTTGGAACGTTTGGTGTCTACTTGAGGCTACACTGTGGGCTACTCTTTATACTCATTCGAAGCGTACCCGAACGGCTCCGAACTTCAGTCATGCTCCTGCCAGAATTGCGGGAACGCCGTTTTGGTTGCATGCATCACCACCACGCGCGGCGGCAACGGTACGCGTGTGGTCCGAAAGTGCTGCGGAATGGATTCGGATTTCTCAGCATTACAGAGACTCGGAGTAGCTCGGAGCCTTGCCGACTGCCAAAATTCCGAAATGACTCGCTTCCCTCCAGCGGTTCACGACAAGAAATAGCGCTATATCCATACATTCAAGGTACTTACACACAGCAGCGGTTCGAAATGCAAAAAATTATTCGGCAGGGGAGCCCCAGATCCGCACCTCTCTCCCAGAGGCGCCCCAGAGCTCCTTCCCTTGGGCGCCAAACACAAAGTCAGAAACCTCGCCGCCTTCTTCAAGCCGGATTAACTCCTCCCACGACTTGTGCGCAAACACCCGAGCCCCTTGGCTCCCACCGACACCCAGGAACTGTGCGCTCGCATCATACATCACTTTATTCACCTTGAACCCCTCCCCGAGATCGATCGTGTGTGCGGTCTTGCGTTTGCGCAGATCCCAAACGGCGACGGTGGAGAGAGAGTTGGGCGCGAGGAGATGGTAGCCGTTTTCGGAGAACGACAGGGAGTTGACGGTGAAGGGCGGGGTATCCTCCGGGGGATCGAGGATCGCGGCGAACGTCCCCGTGCGGATGTCGTAGATATGGATCTTCGAGCTGGGGGTTCCGAGCGCGAGCAGGGTCCCGTCGGGGTGAACTCCCAATGTCGAGAAGGCATCCTCGGACGCGGCAGATTGGAAGACCTGCGTGAAGGACGTGAGGTCGTGCAGAGAATACGTCTTGTCCGCCGACGCCAGGGCGAGCAGGGTGGACCGCGGGTGAACAGCCAGCCCCGTGATTTCGCTCTTATGGCTCCGAATGGTGTATTTCGGAATGTACTCGCCAGAGGCCGAGTCGTGCGCCCATATTTTCGCAATCTTGTCTGCGCCACCGGAGAGCACCATTGTCGGTTCGCCGTCGCGTTCGCGGAACGCAACCTGGTTGACTTTTTTGGTGTGGCCCTTGAGCGTGGCCAGTACTTTGTCGGTGCTGCGGTCGTACAGCTGTACGATCTTGTCGTTTCCGCCCGTGAGGAACTGTGAGGGGTTGGTGCCAGAAACCGCCAACGAGGTGATTCCGGCGGGGGAGGACGAGTGCAGCGAAGGGATGGTGTGTTTCGCGGTGAAAGTTTTGACCTCGGCGGCGTTGGCATAGCCTGGGGGAGGCTTCCGCTTTTTCCGGGCGGCAGAGAGCGTCGCGTGCGTCTCGTCGATTTGAGCGACAATCTCTTCTGGCATGGCCGGTGCCGCGCCGTCTTCGTTCATCTCTACATCTTCGGTCGCGCCCGCAGAAGGCGTGATTCCCATGGATGCTTGAACGTTAGCAAGGGCCCTAACATGAAATGAGTAAATAGAACAGAAACGAATCGAGGTAAGACGCACTCTCGGGCAGCGTCACGTTCGCGAATAAGACGCGCCACGACGCGACTGGCGGCATCCTGGTTATACAATGCATAGCTCAACTCTTGCCGGGTAGAGTTGTACTGCTGTTTGAGAGCAAACATCTCGAGCATGAGCGCATCATGTTCGTTTTGAAGGGTGTTGAGAAGGGCTGGAATCGACGTCGCGCTGGGGGACGCGGGGCAGCGGTTTCTGGTGCTAGAGGGAAAAATCGCGTCAATTTAAAGAAAAAGACGCAGCAAAAAAGACGGACAAGCTTTAATAGCGACCAGGTCTGATTCCTCGAGTTTGTCGCCCGTTATTGGGTCTGTTCCATTCTCGGTGATGTATTTGAGAATGAGACGGCGCTCGTAGACCTTTCCCGACTTTGCGGCGACGACTGGCTCCTGAGGAGGCTCGCCGGAGATGGCACAGAAGAACATGGCCGTTCAAAAGAAGAGTTGAAGAAATTCAAGAACTCCTGTGGACACGTGTTAGGCTACGCCTTCGACCGACCACCATGGCAGAGAAAAAGCAGCGCCTAGTTCTCTCAATAATCGACTTTCTCAGCCAATCTGTCGACGATGGCACCGTCAAGGCAGACGACAAGGAAAGTCTCGAGGTCGCCAGTATGTTTCTCGTCGAAATTAGAGGGAATTACATTTAATTTTGCTCTAGTTCAATGCATTGGCGAAGCATTCGGCGTAGATCCTTCAGACGAGCAGCAAGTGTCTCGTCTCACCGTCAAACCAGCGACCCTACCGACTATTTTCGACGTGTTCCTCAAGACAAGGGAGAAAGTCGGCACTGGGAGTACTGCGGCCGCGTCAACTTCCGCGTCCACGTCCTCCGAGCCCAAATCAATATCCGCCGCAGACAAAGCCCAGGCCGAAAAGCACAAGCAAAGCGGGAACACCCTCATGTCCTCCAAACAGTACGATCAAGCCATTGAATCTTACACGCAAGCCATCGCTGTCGATCCCACAAACGCGATCTACTACTCCAACCGCGCGGCCGCATATTCCAGCAAGGGAGACCACCTCTCCGCTGTCGGCGATGCTGAGCAGGCGATCAAGATAGACCCTAAATTTATTAAAGCGTACCACCGACTTGGGTATGTACGTTCTCGAATACTTGATCGTTTCTCACTGTGTGTTGCTTGCTAGACATGCCCAATATTCTTTAACGGATTTCAGAGCCTCCGCCGACGCGTTCGAGCGCGGTCTGAAACTGGATCCGAACAACGCCGGTCTCAAGTCGGGGCTAGAAAACTCCAAAGCCCGAATTGTTCCCGACGATGAGGAGGAACTGCCGCCGCTCACTTCTGACGGCGGAAGCCCTGCATCTGCGCGTGGTGCACCTGGGATGCCAGGGATGGGCGGCATGGCAGACATGCTTGCCGGGATGGGCGGAGGAGCCGGCGGAATGCCCGACATAGCATCTTTAATGCAAAATCCCCAGATGATGGCTATGGCCCAGCAAATGATGGCCAACGGAGGGCTCGCAAATTTAATGCAGAACCCTGCCGTTTCTAATGTAAATTCGCGCCTTATCCTCTCCCCTCTGACGTCCATCTCTGAATTATTTTTGTTTTGGCGTATAGATGATGAACCGAGTGCAATCGGGGGATATGCCGTCCATGGCGGAAATCATGGCCGATCCTTCGCTCAGAGAAATGTACGTCGAACCAACTCGCAGAAATACACACTAAACTGTTCTTCTTTCCAGGGCCAATCAGTTCGCCCCCGGGATGGGCCGCGGTGCATGATAAATCCCTACATTAGAGAATTGACCTGGAACATGTACAGAGAGGTGTGTTTACAACTCGCAGAAGGAGCAAAAGATGAACATGTTCTCATAATCATAGTTCCAGATGCCTAATTATCGTCGTACAAGGATTAACTGTTGTGAGTTGTGGAATGGATTGTGTATTATCACGGAGCCTCTGCACTCGTCAGCACCTGCACTTTGGACATATTTCCCCGTCCTCGACACCGGGGTAAAGACGATCGGTTGGCTTGAGCTCCACGCGAGTCGGTTGATTCCGTCCCCCTAGAGCTTGCAACTTGGATTCATAATGCCTGCAGAGCTCTATTCAACGTCTGCATTATTTGACCCGGATTCGGGCTCCTACTTTTGGATTTTGCACCCCTTGGCGCGATAGCGATCAACATCTGCTTTCAAGAATTTGCGATCGTTCTCCAGATACTGGACTCTGTTCGTGAGCTTGCTGATTGTGCTTGTCGCCGTTGAAAGTTCGCTGCCAGCAAATCATCAGACGCGATTTAGAGCCATTCACACGATGTCCTCACCCCTCCAATTCCGAAATGCGCTGCTGCTGTTTCTCGTCAAACTGCAGCTGCTCCAGAACGCGCGGTTTCTTCCGTGGATCGCGAGTGGGCGTCTGCGCAGATGGAGGTTCTTTTCTCTTTCCCCTAATTCAATTCGGCCACAAATCCATGGAAGCAAAAAGAATGTCTAACCCACCCTGCAAGTTGAAGCCGGGCTACCATCTCGCGCAGCTGGTCGCGTTCCTGGGTGAGGGGGTTCACTTGCGCTTGAGTAATCTGAAGTGGCGTCAGAGGTTCTTGTTTGACTGGGGTTTTCTTTGCAACCATGAAATTAATGCTGGTTGGGTTCGAAAAATAAATATACCTACCGCATTCTGACGCCAAGAGAGGCAATTTGGTACACGCCATATTAAGCGAATAGTTTTGGCGGCGATCGCATCGAAATATATAGGGTTTCTGGAGGCCAAAGCGTCTTTGTTTGCCCACGTCAAACCCTTCGTGGTCCAAGCATCGCGACAAAGCGCGCCAAAGCGCAAGCTTTGCACAGCCCTTCAGTCAGTCTTGAATATATCCAAGGACCAAGATAGACTGCTGCCTTCCCACTCGCAACTATAGAGATCACTCTAGCCGTTCTACATTCATTTAACAAGGCATCCTGAGCTCGCGAAGATTGACTGGAGATCTGAATGTGCATCTAACATCCATTATGTGGCTAGAGCTTCTTCAATCGTCGACGAGCAGCAACGAGTCCAGGACCGAAAATCCAGTGGCCACGCCACCCTCGTTACTTTCCTTGCCCTTTGTGCGCACCAACCACCCGACCTCCTTCTCTTCAACGCCGCGATCAGGTCCGCCAAACACCGCCCAGCCGAATATCCCTAGCTCACTGACGACGTCCGCCTTGACCGCGCCCTCGCTCCCCGCGCGCACCAGGTAGTTGGCCGTCCCCTCAGGCGGCACAATCAGCTCCATCGCGATCCACGCCTGGCGCTCGAGCGGCGGCAGCGCGTCAAGGAACGCCGGGATCGCCTCCTTGTACACGTTGTTTCCCCCGCCCTCCCGCTGCGGCTTCAGCACGAGCCGCTGTGCCATGCCCCGCGCCTGCTCCACGCCCGCCTCCTCGTCGAGCCCCCACATACCCATCCAGCTCGCTCGCAGCTCGTTGATCTGGGCCGCGGGGACGTCGTGTAGGAACCGCTCGAGCACTCCGGGCTGGGTGAGGACCTGCTGCACCTTCTTGCCCCCAGCGAGCTGCAACGGGATCGACGGGCACTTGATTGCCGTTGAGCGCTCGAGGAGGAACCGCGTTGCGTACTGTGTCGCGGTGGGGTAGTCCGTGGGTGTGTATCCGGCGCGGAAGTAGACCGTCGAGATCTCGGTGGTGCCTGAGATGAACAGTGTACGCGTCGGAGGGTCGACTGACGCACTGGCGGCCAGCTGGTCGAACGTTTGCCGAATGACATGGATAGAGTGTCTGGAGTGTGTCAGCATCGTCTTGCTAACTCAGACACGGTCGTACTTCTCGAGCAGCTCATACTCGAGCAATCGCTGGTCGAAGACGTTGCGCTCGCCAGCTTGAACAACAAAGAGTATCTTGGCTCTGCGCGGCATTCAGCTTCAGGCCGTCGTCGAGATGGACGACAAGTTACTCTTTGACATTGTAAGCCGCATGTGCTGCTGCCAGTCCCTCGACGAGCCCAGCTGTGGTGTTATTGGGGGGAAAATTATCTGGCTTCATGTCCGGGGAGACATTGTAATACGAAGTCGTAGCATAGAGGTACCTGAGCATATTTAGAAATATGCAGCAGCAGCCACAGCATATAGCTACCGATGCAGCGCAGCAGTGCGCTCCGATAAAGGCCCAAAGGACGAGGAAATGGTATTGAATTCGACTTGTTTGAGACACAGCGGTTCGCCATCCAAGCCTGCGTGGAGGAGGTAGTCGGAGCGAAACAATCCTAGTTGCAGAGGCTATTTATTTGAATAGAATCGTTTCGACAGATAAATCTCTATGAGTATTCACCATCTGCTCGTCCCTCAGGTTCTTCCACCCAGTCCAAAGTTGACCCACGAAATCATCGACTTTCCCAACGCCCTCGACGGCGCCCATGACCTTGTCCAAGAATTCGACATCCATCGCTATCCGGGCATAGAGGATATTGTACGTGCTCTGGAGCCGGCGCGCGAGTGAAAATAACCTCCGCGGAAACGGAGATGGAAACACAGAGAGCGGGGCATGGATTGCAGAATTGGGGATATTTGGCTGGGGGTTGACGGGAGGGAGGTAAAGCAATGCGTGAGAGAGCGCATACGTCGTGGAATACAGTGTCAGAGCTTCCAGTTGAGCTTCAGAAAGTAAAGGCGGCCATTCAGAGAAGACGAATGTAGACATTCTGGACTGGACTTGGTACAGAAACTGACAGAAGAAAGAACTGAAAGCTTTGGGAAGAGAGTTGACGAGAGCGCAGCAAAGAATACAACTGAGCTTGGCGTAAAGGCGCTATCGTGCTCATCGCTGAGAAAGCAAAACGCGATCCGGACCCCGGGCCGGGGCAAGACCGTGGCAAGTTTGAACCTTTCATCTCAATTGCGAGTTTACTGCGCAGGCGATTCGGCACTCCATATAGGTACCGTATTACAAGGATGAGTATTAGTTACAGATGCAAATTCAAGTCGGCAATTCCAAAAGAGTCCATCGTTCGACCTTCAACCGTTGAGCTTGAAGTATACCTTTGTCCTTTTGTCATCCAGCGAGATGGTCCAGCCATCGCCGCTGGCAATGCTAATTCTTGATCGTAAAAAGGCTGGGAAGAGACAAATTCTTCGTGCCCGGCGATGATAACGAATCATCGCCCACCCTGGTCAGGCAGCCTCCTCCATCATGTCCTGGCGCCGCGCGAGGTCTTCCGTCGACCCTTTGCGCCGCATTTTACGCGTCTTCTTGGGAATTTCGCGCGCGAGAGTCGGCGGTAC